>CM039672.1:270078750-271522306 GCA_022496015.1 Hordeum marinum | reverse complement strand
ACAACATCACAATAAACCTTGCAAGCAATGTGACTAAGTGTTAGTTGCGGGATCTTGTATTACGGAACGAGTAAAGAGACCTGCCGTTAATGAGATTGAACTAGGTATGGAGATACCGACGATCGAATCTCGGGCAAGTAACATACCGAAGAACAAAGGGAACATCATACGGGATTAACTGAATCCTTGACATAGAGGTTCGACCGATAAAGATCTTCGTAGAATATGTAGGAACCAATATGGGCATCCAGGTCCCGCTATTGGTTATTGACCGTACAGGTGTCTCGGTCATGTCTACATAGTTCTTGAACCCGCAGGGTCTGCACACTTAAGGTTTGGTGACGTTTCGGTAGTATAGAGTTATGTATGGTGGTGACTGAAGGTTGTTCGGAGTCCCGTATGAGATTCTGTACGTCACGAGGAGCTCCGGAATGGTCCGGAGGTAAAGATTCATATATAGGAAGTCCTATTTTGGTCGCCGGAAAATTTTCGGGCTCATCGGTAGTGTACTGGGAGTGCCGGTAGTGTACTGGGAGACCATCGGGAGGGGTATTTTGACCCAAGAGGCTCCATGGGCTCTAGGAGAGTGTTTACCAGCCCTTAGTGGGCTGGTGTAAGCCCACACAAGGCCCATGCGGTTTGGGAAAAAAGGCCCAAAGAGAAAAAGTGGAAAAAGGCAAAAATAGGGTGAATCCTAGTCCTACTAGGATTGGAGGTGGAGTCCACCTCCTCCACCTGGTTCGGCCGACTCCTTGGAGGCTTGGCCCTTGTGAAAATCCTCCTCCTCTCTTCCTCTTATATATACTGGAGGTTTTAGGGGTTTTGCACAGAACTTTTGCCATGTGCTGCTCGTTCCTCTAGTGCATAGTTTCTCCTCTAGATCGGATTTCTGCAGTGCTTAGGCAAAGCCCTGCCGGAATAGCTCCACCACCATCTCCGGAGCGCCGTCACGCTGCCGGAGAACTCTTCTACCTCTCCGCTCCCTCTTGCTAGATCAAGAAGGCGGAGATCATCATCGAGCTGTACGTGTGTTGAACGTGGAGGTGTCGTCCGTTCGGCGCTAGATCGGAAGGATCGTGATCAAGATCGCGAGACGGATCATGATGAGATCGTGGGATGGATCATGATGAGTTTGCGAGACAGATCGTAATGAGTTCGCGGGACGGATCGTGATGAGTTCGCGGGACGGATCGTGATTGGATCGCGGGACAGATCGTGATGAGATCGCAGGACGCTCGGCGATTTGGATCGCGAAGATGTTCGACTACACCAACCGCGTTTCTTAACGCTTCCCGCTTAGCGATCTACAAGGGTACGTAGACCCACTCTCCCTCTCGTAGATTCTCATCACCATGGATAGATCTGCGTGTGCGTAGGAAAATTTTTGTTTCCCATGCGACGTTCCCCAACAGTGGCATCATGAGCTAAGTCTATGTGTAGATGAGATCTCGAGTAGAACACAAAAGGTTTGTGGGCGTTGATGCTTAGATTGCTTCCTCCCTTGGTCGGATTTTGGTTCAGCGGTATTGTGAGATGAAGCAGTCCGGACCAACATTACTCGTACGCTTACGAGAGACCGGTTCCCTCGACCGCAACTTGATGCATAGATGGCTTGCGGGTGCCAGTTTCTCTCACTTTAGTTGGATCGGATTCAACAAAGGCGGTCCTTGAGAAGGTTGAAAAGCAACTAGTGTATCACCATTGTGGTTTTTGCATAGATGAGAATTGTTCTTGCTAAATACCCGTAGCAGCCACGTAAAACATGCAACAACAATTAGAGGACGTCTAACTTGTTTTTGCAGGGTATGCTGTGATGTGCTATGGCCAATTACATGATGTGATATATGTGATGTATGAGATGATCATGTGATGTATAGATTATCACGACTTGCATGTCGTTGAGTACGGCAACCAGCAGGAGCCATAGGGTTGTCTTTAATTATTGTATGACCCGCGTGTCAATCATTAAGCGCTATGTAATGCTTTACTTTATCGATAAACAGTAGCAATAGTAGTAGAAGCATGTTGGGCGCGACAACCCCGATGGCGACACGTTGATGGAGATCAAGATGATGAAGATCATGGTGTCATGCCGATGGCGATGGAGATCATGCCGGTGATTTCTAGATGGAGATCAAAAGCACAAGTTCATGGCCATATCATGTCACTTATGAATTGCATGTGATGTTAATCCTTTTATGCACCTTGTTTTGCTTAGGACGACGGTAGCAATATAAGGTGATCCCTCACTTAAATTTCAAGATGAATTGTGTTCTCCCCGAGTGTGCACCATTGCGAAAGTTCGTCGTGTTGAGACACCACGTGATGATCGGGTGTGATAGACTCTACGTTCACATACAACAGGGCAAGCCAGTGTTGCACATGCAGAACACTCGGGTTAAACTTGACGAGCCTAGCATGTACAGACATGGCCTCGGAACACAAGAGACCAAAAGGTCGAACATGACTCATATAGTAGATATGATCAACATGATGATGTTCACCATTGAAACCACCTCAACTCACATGATGATCGGACTTGAGTTGGTGAATTTGGATCATGTATCACTCGAATGACTGGAGGGATGTCAATTTGAGTGGGAGTTCTTAAGTAATATGATTAATTGAACTCGTTATCATGAACATAGTCAGTAGTGTCTTTGCAAATTATGTTGTAGATTACTTGCTCGCGTTGTAGCTCCCTTTAATTTTTATATGTTCCTAGAGAAATAGGTTTGAAAGATGATGGTAGCAATATTGCGGACTAGCTCCGTGATCTGAGGATTGTCCTCGTTGCTGCACAGAAGGCTTATGTCCTTAATGCACCGCTCGGTGTGCCAACCCCTCTAGCGTTGTTTGTAGATGTTGTGAACATCTGACAGGCACGTTCTGATGACTACTTGATAGTTTAGTGCATCATGCATTACGGCTTAGAATTGAGGCTCCGAAACGTTTTGAACGTCAGAGAACATATGAGATGTTCTAAGAGCTGAAATTAGGATCTCAGGCTCATGCCCATGTTGCGAGATATGAGATCTCCAACAAGATTCTTTGCCTGTAATATGAAAGAGAATAGCTCAATCGTTGAGCATGTGCCCAGATTGTCTGGGTGCTACAATCGCTTGAACTGAGTGGGAGTTGATCTTCCAGATAAGATACTGATTGATATAGTTCTCCAAGTCACTGTCACTAAGCTACTAGAACTTGGTGATGAACTATAAAATGCCAGGGATAGAAATAATGATCCCTGAGCTGTTCGCGATGTTTGACACCGCGAAGGTAGAAATCAAGAAGGAGTGTCAAGTGTCGATGGTTAGTCAAACCACTAGTTTCGAGAAGGGCTGGAGCAAGGAGGGAAAACTTCATGGATAGCAAGTCAGTTGCTGCTCCAGTGAAGCAACCCAAAGTTGAACCCAAACCCGAGACTAAGTGCTTCGATTATGAGGAGAGCGGTCGCTGAAGCGGAACAACCCTAGATACTTGGTAGATAAGAAGGCTGGCAACGTCGACAAAAGTATATTTGATATACATGTTATTTATGTGTACCTTGCTAGTACTCCTAGTAACACTTGGGTATTGGATACCGGTTCGGTTGCTAAATGTTAGTAACTCGAAATAAAAGCTACGGAATAAACGGAGCACTAGCTAAGGGTGAGGTGACAATGTGTGTTGGAAATGTTTCCAAGGTTGATGTGATCAACATCGCACGCTCTCTCTACCTTCGGGATTAGTGACGAACCTAAATAAATGTTATTTGGTGTTTTGCGTTGAGCATGAAAGTGATTAGATCGTGTTTATTGCAACACGGTTATTCATTTAAGTTAAAGAATAATGGTTATTCTGTTTACATGAATAATACCTTCAATGGTCATGCACCTAGTGAGAATGGTTTGTTGAATCTTGATCGTAGTAATACACATGTTCATAACATTGATGCCAAAAGATACAAAGTTAATAATGATAGTACCACATACTTGTGGCACTACCGCTAAATGTCATATCGGTATAAAGTGCATGAAGAAACTCCATGCTGATGGATCTTTGGACTCATTTGATTTTGAATCAGTTGAGACATGCAAACCATGCCTCTTGGGCAAGATGACTAAGGACCCCATTTTCCGGTTTGATGGAGCGGGCAAATGATTTGTTGGAAATTATACATGTTGATGTATGCAATCCAATGAGTCTTGTAGCATGCGGTGGATATCGTTATTTTCTTACCTTCAATGATGATTTGAGTAGATAATAGTGTATATTTACTTAATGAAACGCAAGTCTGAATCGTTTGAAAAAGTTCAAGCAAATTCAGAGTGAAGTTTAAGATCATCGTGACAAGATAAAATGTTCGCGATATGATCGTGGAGGTGAATATATGAGTTACGAGTTTGGTATACCACTTAAGACAATGTGAAAGTTGTTTCACAACTCACGCCACCTGGAACACCATAGTGTGATGGTGTGTCCGAACGTCATAGTCGTGCTCTATTGGATATGGTGCGAATTATGATGTCTCTTATCCTTTTACCACTATCATTTTGGGGTTATGCATTAGAGACAACTACATTCACTTTAGATAGGGTACCATCTAAATCCCTTGAGATGACACCGTGTGAATTATGGTTTGATAGAAACCTAAGCTATCATTTCTGAATGTTTGGGGCTGCAACACTTATGTGAAAAAGGTTTTCACCTAATGAGCTCGAACCCAAAGAGGACAAATGCATCTTCATAGAATACCCTAAAGACAGTTGGGTAAACCTTCTATCTCAGATCCAAGCATAAAGTGTTTGTTGCTAAAACTGGGTCCTTTCTCGAGAAAGAGTTTCTCTCGAAAGAATTGAGTGGGAGGAAGATAGAACTTGATGAGGTTGTTGAACCTTTGTTCAACCAGAGAGTAGCGCAGCGCGGGAATTTGTTTCTATGAAGCCTACGTTAGTTGAAGGGGAAGTTAATGATGATGATCATGAAGCTTCGGATCAAGTTACTATCAAACCTCGTAGGTCGACAAGGATGTGTACTGCTCCTGAGCGGTACGACAACCCTGTCTTGGAGGTCATGTTGTTGGACAACGATGAACCTACAAGCTGTGGAGAAGCGATGATGGGCCCGGATTCCAACAAATGGTTAGAGGCCATGAAATCCGAGAAAGGATCCATATATGAAAACCAAGTAGAGACTTTGGTAGACTTGCTCGTTGGACGGAAGGTCGTTGAGTACAAATGGATCTTTAAAATGAAGACAGACACTGATGGTTAATGTCACCATTTGTAAAGCTTGACTTGTTGCAAAGAAGTTTACGACAAGTTCAAGGAGTTGACTGCGATGAGACTTTCTCACTCGTAGCGATGCTAAAGTCTGTTGGAATTATGTTAGCAGTTGCTGCATTTTTCAATTATGAAATCTGGTAGATAGATATCAAAACATAGTTTCCTTAACGGTTTACTTGAGGAAAGGTTGTATGTGATACAACCAGAAGGTTTTGTCGGTCCTAAGGATGCTAAAAGGTGTGCAAGCTTCAGTGATTCTTCTATGAACTGAAGCAAGCATCTCGGAGTTGGAATATACACTTTGATGAGGTGATCAAAGTTTTTGAGTCTATACAAAGTTTATGAGAAACTTGTATTTACAATAAAGTGAGTGGGAGCACTATAGAATTTCTGATAAGTATATGTGGATGACATATTGTTGACCGGAAATGATGTAGAATTTCTGGAAAGCATAAACGGTTGTTTGAAAAGAGTTTTTCAAAGGAAGACCTGAATAAAGCTACCTAATTGTTGAGCATCAAGATCTATAGAGATAGATCAAGATGCTTGATGAGACTTTCAATGAGTACATACCTTGACAAGATTTTGAAAGAGTTCAAAATGGATCAGTCAAAGAAAGAGTTCTCGCCTGATTTGTAAGGTGTGAAGTTGAGTGAGACTCAAAGCTCAACAACGGTAGAAGGAAGAGAAAGGACGAACGTCGTCCCCTATGCCTTAGCCATAGGCTCTATATTATGCCATGCTGTGTACTGCAACTGGTGTGTGCCTTGCCATGAGTCAGTCAAGGGGTACAAAAGTGATCCAGGAGTGGATCACTGGACAGCGGTCAAGATTATCCTTAGTGACTAAAATACTAAGGAGATGTTTCTCGATTATGGAGGTGATAAAAAGTTCGTCGTAAAGAGTTACGTCGACGCAAGCTTTAACACCAATCCGGATGACTCGTAGTAGCCATCTGGATACGTATAGTGGAGCAGCCATTTGGAATAGTACTAAGTGGAGTGTGGTAGCAGTGTTTACGGTTTGATATAGATATTTGCAAAGTACACTCGGATCTGAATGTTGCAGACCCGTTGACTATAAGACCTCTCTCACATGCAAAGCATGATCGAGCCCCAGAACTCATTGGATGTTAGATTCATAACAATGCGAATCACATGGTGATGTGAACTAGATTATTGACTCTAGTGCAAGTGGGAGACTATTGGAAATATGCCATAGAGGCAATAAATAAAGTGTTTATTATTATATTTCCTTGTTCATGATAATCGTTTATTGTCCATGCTATAATTGTATTAATTGGAAACACATTACATGTGTGGGTAAATAGACAACACTTTGTCCCTAGTATGCCTCTAGTGAACTAGCTCGTTGATCAAAGATGGTCAAGGTTTCCTAGCCATTTACATGTGATGTCATTTGATAACGGGATCACATCATTAGGAGAATGATGTGATGGACAAGACCCAAACTACAAATGTAGCATATGATCATGTCAGTTTATTGCTACTGTTTTCTGTATGTCAAGTATATGTTCCTATGACCATGAGATCATGCAACTCACGGATACCGGAGGAGTGCCTTGTGTGTATCAAACATCGCAATGTACCTGGGTGACTATAAAGGTGATCTACAGGTATCTCCGAGGGTGTCTGTTGAGTTGGCATGGATCAAGACTGGGATTTGTTACTCCCTGTGACGGAGAGGTATCTCAGGGCCCACTCGGTAATACAACATCACAATAAGCCTTGCAAGCAATGTGACGAAGTGTTAGTTGCGGGATCTTGTATTACGGAACGAGTAAAGAGACTTTCCGGTAATGAGATTGAACTAGGTATGGAGATACCGACGATCGAATCTCGTGCAATTAACATACCGAAGAACAAAGGGAACATCATACGAGATTAACTGAATCCTTGACACAGAGGTTTGACCGATAAAGATCTTCGTAGAATATGTAGGAACCAATATGGGCATCCAGGTCCCGCTATTGGTTATTGACCATAGAGGTGTCTCGGTCATGTCTACATAGTTCTCGAACCCGCAGGGTCTGCACACTTAAGGTTTGGTGACGTTTCAGTCGTATAGAGTTATGTATGGTGGTGACCGAAGGTTTTTCGGAGTCCCGTATGAGAGCCCGGACGTCACGAGGAGCTCCGGAATGGTCCGGAGGTAAAGATTCATATATAGGAAGTCCTATTTTGGTCGTCGGAAAAGTTTCGGGCTCATTGGTAGTGTACCGAGAGTGCCGGTAGTGTACCGGGAGACCATCGGGAGGGGTATTTCGATCCAAGAGGCTCCATGGGCTGTGGGAGAGTGTTTACCAGCCCTTAGTGGGCTGGTGGAAGTCCCACACAAGGCCCATGCGGTTTGGGAAAAAAGGCCCAAAGAGAAAAGGTGGAAAAAGGCAAAAATAGGGTGAATCCTAGTACTACTAGGATTGGAGGTGGAGTCCACCTCCTCCACCTGGTTCGGCCGACTCCTTGGAGGCTTGGCCCTTGTGCCAAGCCTCCTCCTCTCTTCCTCTTATATATACTGGAGGTTTTAGGGTTTTTGCACAGAATTTTTGCCACGTGCTGCCCGTTCTCTAGTGCATAGTTTCTCCTCTAGATCTGATTTCTGCAGTGCTTAGGCGAAGCCCTGCCGGAATAGCTCCACCACCATCTCCGGAGCGTCATCACACTGCCGGAGAACTCTTCTACCTCTCCGCTCCCTCTTGCTAGATCAAGAAGGCGGAGATCGTCATCAAGCTGTACATGTGCTAAACGCGGAGGTGCCGTCCGTTCGGCGCTAGATCGGAAGGATCGTGATCAAGATCGCGAGACGGATCGTGATGAGATCACGGAACAGATCGTGATGAGTTCGCGAGATGGATAGTGATGAGTTCGCAGGATGGATCATGATGATTTCGCGGGACGGATCATGATTGGATTGCGGGGCGGATCGTGATGAGATCGCGGGACTCTCGGCGATTTGGATCGCGAAGATGTTCGACTACACCAACCGCGTTTCTTAACGCTTCCCGCTTAGCGATCTACAAGGGTACGTAGATCCACTCTCCTTCTCATAGATGCTCATCACCATGGATAGATCTGCGTGTGCGTAGGAAATTTTTTGTTTCCCATGCGATGTTCCCCAACAGACTAACCTACTTTGGTCCGACCAAACGCCTCTCCGTAACTGGGTAATTACAAAGGTAGGTTTCAGACTTCTCCAGACCCATGCTACGAGACATGGTCGGGCAAGATGGGATTTGCCCCTCCTATTAGAAGAGATACACTCTAGGACCCTCGGATGATCCAATCTGGATAAGCATGGACATAACATGAGGATTGTGAAATAATCCAATGTGTTGGTCGTATTCACCGGAATGAGAAAGAGGCCATGATATAACAAGGATGACCATGTCGCCTTGAGCACGACAACATATATCGTGTGGCAAAGGGAACAAAAGTGTGAAGTACATGTTCACCTAACCAGCTTCATCAGACACTTGGAGTTGGCACGCTTTCATAGAGGTCGCTATCGACTAGCCGAGTTGGATGTGATATGACTCGCAACCAAGTGAACGAGAACCTAAGGGGTCGCATGTTAGGGAACGTTACATGGGAAAGAAAAAATTCCTATGCACAAGCAAGATCTATCCATGGAGATGCATAGCTACGAGAGGGGGAGTGTATCTACATATCCTTGTAGATCGCTAAGTGGAAGTGTATATAACGTGGTTGATGTAGTCGTACTCTTCACAATCCAATCATGATCTCATTCGAGCCGAACGGACGGCGCCTCCGCGTTCAGCACATGTGCGGCTCGATGATGTATCGTCCTTCTTGATCCAGCAAGCGAGGGAGGAGAAGTAGATGGGATCTCAACTAGCACGATAGTGTGGTGGATATGGTGGTGGAGCAATCCTAGCAGGGCTTTGCCAAGCGCTACCGTAGATGCGATATGAGGAGAAAATGGAGTAACGGGAGAGGGAGGGCTGCCAAGGGGGTGTAGGAATTGGTGTGCGCAGCCCTCCCCTCCCCTCTACTATATATAGGAGGCAAAGGGGAGAGGGGAGGTGCAGCCTTGACCCCTCCTCCAAGGGAGGGGACAACGGCCAAGGGAGAGTCCTCCCTTTACAAGGAAGGGAGGAGTCCCCCTCCTCCAAGGCACATACGGTGTGCCTTGTCCCTTTGGGACTCTTGCCCCCAAGCCTAATTCGCCTCTACGGGCTGATGCACCTGGCCCATGATGGCTAGGGCGCACTCCTTATGGCCCATGTGGGCCCACGGGGAAGGTGGACCCCTTGGTGGACCCCCGAAACCCTTTTCGGCACCTCGGTACATTACCGGCAATGCCCAAAACTTTTTCGGTGACCAAAATAGGACGTCCCATATATAAATCTTTACCTATAGATAATTCCAGAACTCCTCATGACGTTTGGTATCTCATTAGGGACTCCAAACAACATTTAGTGACCAACATAAATATCCCAATACTACTCTAGCGTCAACGAACGTTAAGCGTGTGGACCCTACGGGTTCGAGAATCATGTAGACATGATCGAGACACCTCTCTGGCCAATAACCAATAGCGGGACCTGCATGCCCATAGTGGTTCCTACAAATTCCACAAAGATCTCCATCGGTCAAACCATGATGTCAAGGATTCGGTCAATCCCGTATGCAGTTCTCTTTGTCTAGCGGTATGTTACTTGCCCAAGATTCGATTGTCGGTATCTCCGTACGTAGTTCAATCTTGTTACTGAAAAGACTCTCTCCTCGTTCTGTAATACAAGATCCTATTGGGGAACGTTGCATGGGAAACAAAAAAAATCCTACGCACACGCAATATCTATCCATGGGGATGAGAATCTACGAGAGGGAAAGTGGATCTACATACCCTTGTAGATCAATAAGAGGGAAGCGTTAAGAAATACGGTTGATGTAGTCAAACGTCTTCGCGATCCCAATCGCCAAGCGTCTCGCAATCCAATCACGATCCGTCCTGATCTAGCGCCGAATGGACGGCACCTCCGCATTCAGCACAGGTACAGCTCGATGACAATCTCTGCCTTCTTGATCCAGCAAGAAGGAGCAGAGAGGTTGATGAGTTCTTCGGCAGAACAACGGCGTGGTAACGGTGGTGATGAACTAATCCGGGCGGGCTTCACCGAGATCTACCAAACTAGTCTAGAGGAGAAACTGATCTAGGGAATAAGAGGGCAGCATGTGGCAATTAGGGTTAGGGCTGCCCTCAAAATCCTCTAGTATATATAGGAGGGAGGGAGGAGGAGGCAGCCCTAGGGTTGCCCCTTGGGTCGGCCGAAGTGGAGAGGAGGTGGAGGAGTCCACCTCCAATCCTACTCCAAGTAGGATTCCAATCCTACTTGGAATCCTTCCCCACATTGGGGTTTTTCCTTTCCTCCCACTCTAGGCGCATGAGTCCAAACGGAATAAAACCTTCGGAATGAATTTTTCTAGAAGGAAACAAGTCGATCAAGCTTGGAGTGCACGTCAGGGGAGGTGCCAGGGCGCCACAAGCCTGCTAGGCGCCCGCCTAGCCGCGCCTAGCAGGCTTGTCGCTCCCTGGCAGGTCTCCTAACCCTATTCTCTGGCCTATAAATACCCAAATATTCCCCCAACATTGAAAAGAGCCACACAAATACTTTTCTGCCGCCCGAAGCCTCCGTTCTCGAGAGATCCAATCTTGGAGCCTTTTCCGGTAATCTACCGGAGGGGGTTTCGATCACGGAGGGCATCGACATCAACTCCATTGCCCCTTCGATCATGCATGAGTAATCCACCACAGACCTACGGGTCCATAGCTAGTAGCTAGATGGCTTCTTCTCTCTCTCTTTGATCTTCAATACCATGTTCTTCATGATCTTCATGGAGATCTATCCGATGTAATCCTCTTTTGTGGTGTGTTTTTCAAGACCCGATGAATTGTGAGTTTATGTTTAGATTATCCATGAATCATATTTGAATCTCCTCTGAATTCTTATTTGCATGATTTCATATCCTTGCAAGTCTCTTCGAGTTATTGGTTTGGTTTGGCCAACTAGACTGGTAATTCTTGCAATGAGAGAAGTGCTTGGTTTTGGGTTCAATCTTGCGGTGTCCTCACCCAGTGACATAGTAGGGGTAGCGAGGCATGTATTGTATTGTTGCCATCAAGGGTAACAAGATGGGGTTTTCATCATATTGCTTGAGTTTATCCCTCTACATCATGTCATCTTTCTTAATGTGTTACTCTCTTCTTCATGAACTTAATACTCTAGATGCAGGCAGGAGTCGGCCGATGTGTGGAGTAATAGTAGTAGATGTAGAATCGTTTCGGTCTACTTGTCACGAACGTGATGCCTATATGCATGATCATTGCCTTGGATAAATACATGATTATTCTCTTTTCTATCAATTGCTTGACAGTAATTAGTTTACCCACCATGATATTTGCCTTCAAGAGAGAAGCCTCTAGTGAAACCTATGGCCCCGGGTCTATTTTCCATCATATACTTTCAGATATATACCTTGATGCCATTTATTTATCTTTTACTTTCCGCACTCGTTTACATCTATCTCTTTCGGATCTGATCCTTACAAATAATCGTGAAGGGATTGACAACCCCTTTATAGCGTTGGGTGCAAGAGTTTGATTGTTTGTGTAGGTGCAACCATTAGAGACTTGCTTGTTCCTCCTACTGGATTGATACCTTGGTTCTCAGTAACTGAGGGAAATACTTATCTAATTCACTACATCACCCTTTCCTCTTCAGGGAAAAACCAACGCATGCTCAAGAGGTAGCATGCACCACCCCTCAGGCCCATGTGGCCTCCCGGGGTGAGTGGCCCCTCCTAGTGGTCCCTCGGAACCCTCCTGGTACACTACCGAAGTACCTGAAACTTTTCCGGTGACCAAAACGGGACTTCCTATATATCAAACTTTACCTCCGGACCATTACGAAGCTCCTCGTGACGTCTGGGATCTCATACGACACTCCGAACAACCTTCGGTCACCACCATACATAACTCAATACTAACAAAACATCACCAAACATTAAGTGTGCAGTCCCTGCGGGTTCGAGAACTATGTAGACATGAACGCGACACATCTACGGTCAATAACCAATAGCGGGACCTGGAAGCCCATATGGGTTCCTACATATTCTACGAAGATCTTTATCGGTTGAACCTCTATGTCAAGGATACAGTTAACCCCGTATTATGTTCCCTTTGTTCTTCGGTATGTTACTTGCCCAAGATTCGATCGTTGGTATCTCTATACTTAGTTTAATATCGTTACCGGCAAGTCTCTTTACTCGTTCCGTAATACAAGATCCCATGGCTAACACTTTAGTCACATTGCTTGCAAGGATCATAGTGATGTTGTATTACCGAGTGGGCCTTGAGATACCTCTCCATCACATGGAGTAACAAATCCTAGTCTTGATCCATGCCCACTCAGCAGACACCCTCAGAGATACCTGTAGAGCATATTTATAGTAATCCAATTACGTTGCAACGTTTGATACACATAAGGTATTACTCTGATGTTAGTGAGTTGCATGATCTCATGGTCTTAGGAACAGATACTTGACATGCAAAAAACTATAGCAATAGACTGACATGATCATATGCTACATTCATAGTTTGGGTCTTGTCCATCACGTCATTGCCCTAATGATGTGATCGCATTAACAAATGGCATCTCATGTCTATGGCTAGGAAACCTTGACCATCTTTGATCAATGAGCTAGTCTACTAGAGGCATACTAGGGACATAGTATTGTCTATTTATCCACACATGCAATTGAGTTTCCAATCAATACAATTATAGCATGGATAATAAACGATTATCATGAACAAGGAAATATAATAATAACCACTTTATTATTGCCTCTAGGGCATATTTCCAACAGTCTTCCACTTGCACTAGAGTCAATAATCTAGTTCACATCACTATGTGATTTACATTCTAATGAATCTAACACCCATACAGTTCTGGTGTTGATCATGTTTAGCCCTTGGAAAAGGTTTAGTCAACGGGGCTGTGACATTCAGATCCGTGTGCACTTTGCAAATTTTATGTCCTCCTCCTTGATGTAAGTCGCGGGTGGAATTGAAGCGTCTCTTTATGTGTCTGGTACTCTTGTCAAACCTTGGTTCCCTTGCCAGAGCAATGGCACTAGTGTTGTCATAGAACAGAGTCATTGGATTCAGTGCACTAGGCATTACTCCAAGATCTGTCATGAAATCCTTCATCCAGACACCTTCCTTCGCCGCCTCCGAGGCAGCGATATACTCTGCTTTGCATGTAGAATCAGCTACCACGCTCTGCTTGGAACTGCACCAGCTTACCACTCCCCATTAAGAATAAATACGTATCTGGTTTGAGACTTAGATTCATCTGGATCGGTGTCAAAGCTTGCATCCATGTAACCCTTTACGACGAGCTCTTGATCACCTTGATAAACAAGAAACATTTCCTTAGTCCTTTTCAGGTACTTAAGGATATTCTTGACCGTCGTCCAGTGCTCCACTCCTGGATCACTTTGAAACCTTCTGGCCAAACTTATGGCAAGGCTGACATCGGGTCTTGTGCACAGCATTAGATACATGATAGAGCCTATGGCTGAAGCATAGGGGATGACACTCATCTTCTCTCTATCTTCTGCTATCACTGGGCATTGAGTCTTACACGACTTCACACCTTGCAATACAGGCAAGAACCCCTTCTTGGACTGATCCATTTTGATCTTCTTCAAAACATTGTCAAGGTATGTGCTCTGTGAAAGTCCTATTAAGTGTCTTGATCTATCTCTATAGATCTTGATGCCTAATATGAAAGCAACTTCTCCTTGGTCCTTCATTGAAAACCTCTTGTCCAGATATTCCTTCATGCTTTCCAGCATTTCTATATTGTTTCCAATCACCAATATGTCATCCACATATAACACTAGAGACGCTATAGAGCTCCCACTCACTTTCTTGTAAATACAAGCTTCTCCATAAACTTGTATAAACCGAAACGCTTTGATCACCTCATCAAAGCGAAGATTCCAACTCCGAGATGCCTACACCAGTCCATAAATGGATCGCTGGAGTTTGCAAACTTTGTTAGCATTCTCTGATCGACAAAACCTTCTGGTTGCATCATATACAACTCTTCCTTAAGGAAACTGTTAAGGAATGTTGTTTTGACATCCAATTGTCAAATTTCATAATCGAAAAATGCAGCTATTTCTAACATGATTCTGACAGACTTAAGCATCGTTACGGATGAGAAAGACTCATTGTAGTCAACTCCTTGAACTTGTGAAAGACCCTTTGCCACAAGTAGAGCTTCATAGACGGTTACATTACCGTCCGTGTCCGCCTTCTTTTTAAAGATCCATTTGTTTTGAATGGCCTTACGCCGTTCAGGTAATACTTCCAAAGTCCATACTTTGTTTTCATACATGGATCCCATGGCCTCTAACCATTTCTCGGAATCCAGGCCCACCATCGCTTCTCCATAGCTCGTAGGTTCATCGTTGTCTAATAACATGACCTCTAAGACAAGGTTGCCGTACCACTCAAAAGCAGTACGCACCCTTGTCGACCTACGAGGTTTGATAACAACTTGATCCAAAGCTTCATGATCATCATCATTAACTTCCTCTTCAAATGATGTAGGCTCTACGGAAACATCTTTCTGCACCGCGCTACTCTTTGGTTGAAACAAAGGTTTAATAACCTCATCAAGTATTATCTTCCTTCCACTCAATTCTTTCGAGAGAAACTCTTTCTGAAGAAAAGTTCCGTTTTTAGCGACAAACACTTTGCCTTCAGATCTGAGATAGAAGGTATACCCAACTGTCACTTTTGGGTATCCTATGAAGACACATTTCTTCGCTTTGGGTTCCAGCTTTTCAGGCTGAAACTTTTTGACATAAGGATCACATCCCCAAACTTTAAGAAACGACTACTTTGGCTTCTTGCCAAACAATAGTTCATATGGCGTCGTCTCAACAGATTTCGATGGTGCCCTACTTAAAGTGAATGCAGTTGTCTCTAATGCATAACCCCAAAACAATAGTGGCAAATCGGCAAGAGACATCATAGAACGCACCATACCCAATAAGGTTTGATTATGACGTTCGGACACACCATTACGTTGTGGTGTTCCAGACGGTGTCAATTGTGAAACAATTCCACACTGTCTTAAGTGACTGCCAAACTCATAACTCAAATATTCTCCTCGTCGATTAGATCGTAGGAATTTAATCTTCTTGTTACAATGATTCTCAACTTCACTCTGAAATTGCTTGAACTTTTCAAATGTTTCAGACTTGTGCTTCATTAAGTAAATATAACCATATCTACTTAAGTCATCAATGAAGGTGAGAAAATAACGATATCCACCGCGCGCCTCACTGCTCATTGGACCGCACACATCAGTAAGTATGATTTCCAACAAGTCGCTTGTCTGTTCCATTGTTCCAGAGAACGGGGTCTTAGTCATCTTGCCCATGAGGCATGGTTCACATGTGTCAAGTGATTCGAAATCAAGTGACTCCAAAAGTCCATCAGCATTCAGATTATTCATGCGTTTGACACCAATATGACCTAAGCGGCAGTGCCACAAGAAAGTGGTACTATCATTAGCAATTCTACATCTTTTGGCATCAATGTTATGAACATGTGTATCATCACTATCTAGATTCAATAGGAATAAACGCCTTGCATTGGGTGCATGACCATAAAAGATATTACTCATATAAATAGAACCACCATTATTCTTGGATTTAAATGAGTAACCGTCTCGCAATAAACAAGATCCAGATATAATGTTCATGCTTAACACATGCACTAAATAACAATTATTCAGGTTCATCACTAATCCCGATGGTAGTCGAAGAGGGAGCGTGCCGACGGTGATCACATCAACCTTGGAACCATTTTCCACGCGCATCGTCACTTCATCCTTAGACAACCTCCATTTATTCCGTAGGTCCTGCTTTGACTTGCAAATGTGAGAAACCAAACCGGTATCAAATACCCAGGCACTATGACAAGAGCTAGTAAGGTACACATCAATAACATGTATATCATATATACCTTGTTTGGTGTTGGCCGCCTTATTGTCGGCCAGATACTTGGGGTAGTTCCGCTTCCAATGACCAGTTCTCTTGCAATGAAAGCACTCAGTTTCTGGCTTGGGTCCAACATTGGGTTTCTTCACGGGAGGGGCAAATGCTTTGCCACTCTTCTTGGAGTTACCCTTCTTGCCCTTGCCATTCTTCTTGAAACTAGTTGTTTTGTTGACCATCAACACTTGATGCTCCTTATGGATTTCAAACTCAGCGACTTTCAGCATCGCAAACAGCTCGACGACTAACTTGTTTATCCCTTGCATGTTATAGTTCATCACGAAGCTCTTGTAGCTAAGTGGCAATGATTGAAGAACTCTGTCAGTGATTGCCTCTAGCAGAAGGGTCATCCCTAACTCAGCCAGGCGGTTCGAATACCCAGACATTCTGAGTATATGTTCACTGACAGACCGTTCTCCTCCATTTTGCAAGCATAGAACTTATCGAAGGTCTCATACCTCTCGATCCGGGCATTCTTCTCAAAGATAAACTTCAACTCTTGGAACTTCTCATATGCTTGATGACATTCAAAACGTCTTTGAAGTCTTGGTTCTAAGCCATACAACATTGCACATTGAACTATTGAGTAATCTCCAGAACGTACCTCCCAAACGTTCTTAACGTCTTCGGACGACACGGGAGCGGGTGGATCACCAAGCGGTGCATCAAGGACATCAGCCTTCTGGGAAGCCGTGAGGATAATGCTCAGAATACGGGCCCAGTCTAAAAAGTTACTTCCATCATCTTTCAACTTGGATTTCTCTAGGAACGCATTAAAATTCAAAGGAACTACTGCGCGAGCCATTGATCTACAACATAAATATGCGAAGGTTACTAAGACTATTGTTCAAGATAATAAGTTTAGTTAATCAAATTGCTTTCAAAAAACTCCCACTCAAATTGACATCCCTCCGGTCATCCGAGTGATACATGATCCAAATTCACCAACTCAAGTCCGATCATCACGTGAGTTGAGATGGTTTCAATGGTGAACGTCATCATGTTGATCATATCTACTATGTGACTCATGTTCGACCTTTCGGTCTCTTGTGTTCTGAGGTCATGTCTGTACATGCTAGACTCGTCAAATTTAACCCGAGTGTTCTGCATGTACAACACTAGCTTGCACCCTATGTATGTGAACGTCGAGTCTATCATACTCGATCATCACATGGTGTCTCGACACGACAAACTTTCGCAACGGTGCACACTCGGGGAGAACACAATTTTATCTTGAAATTTTAGCGAGGGATCACCTTATAATGCTATCGTCATCCTAAGCAAAACAAGGTGCATAAAAGGATTAACATCACATGCAAATCATAAGTGACATGATATGTCCATGAACTTGTGCTTTTGATCTCCATATCCAAAGCACCGGCATGATCTCCATTGTCACCGGCACAACACCATGATCTCCATCAACATGTCGCCATTAGGTTGTCGCGCCAGCTGTTACTTCCACGACTATTGCTAACTCATAGCGATAAAGTAAAGCAAAAATCGCAAAAATAATTAAAGACAATCCTATGGCTCCTGCCTGTTGTCATACTCATCGACATGCAAGTCATGATATTCTATACAAAACTTGATCATATCATACATCACATATATCTCATCATGTAATTGGCCATATCACATCACAACATACCCTGCAAAAACAAGTTAAACATCCTCAAATTTTTGTTGCATGTTTTACGTGGCTGCTATGGGTATGTAGCAAGAACAATCCTCACCTACGCAAAAACCACAACAGTGACACAAAAATTGCTATTCAACCTTCTCAAGGACCGTCTTTGTCGAATCAAATCCAACTAGAGTAGGAGAGACACACACCCACCAGCCATCTTTATGCAACAAAGTCACATGTTAGTCAATGGAACCGGTCTATCGTAAGCGTACGAGTAAGGTTGGTCCGGGCCGCTTCATCCCACAATACCGCTGAATCAAAAAACGACCAAGGGAGTAAGCAATCTGAGCATCAATGCCCACAAGCTTGTGACGCCCCCAATTTCGTCAGTACGCTAAACATACACGTAATGCGTACGGCCAAGATTAGGGACTCACTGATCAATATCACAACACAAATCACGACACAAATTAAATTCATACAGCTTCATATTACAAGCCAGGGGCCTCGAGGGCTCGAATACAAAGCTTGACAAGCACGAGTCAATGGAAGCAAATAATATCCGAGTACAGACATAAGTTAAACAAGTTTTGCCTGAAGAAGGCTAGCACAAACATAACGACGAATCGAAAGAGGCAAGGCCTCCTGCCTGGGAACCTCCTATCCTACTGCTGGTCGGGGGCCGCCTCCACGTAGTAGTAGGCTCCTGCGATTGTGTAGTAGTCATCTCCGACGTACTCCATCTCCTGGGCTCCATTGTCTGAACGCAGAATCACAACGAGGGGAAAGAGAAAGCAAAGCAACGGTGAGTACTCATCCAAAGTACTCGCAAAACTGACATCAGAACTATGCTAAGTATGCATCATTATCATGGAGTGGGGTTATATCTGGACTGACTGCAGAAAGCAAGAATAGGGAGAAGACCTAGTCCTATCGAAGACTAGCATCTTCAACATCTTGCAGCATGAGAAGAGAGTAGACTGGTATCTAATATATAGTCATATTATTGTAGCAATTTTATTAAGTAACCACACCCAGAGATTCTTCCTCGACTCCCTATGAGAAAGCAATCCCGGAGCCAACATTCATTTCAAATTAAAGTCACAATTATAGTTGTATAAGGTCAAGGTACAACTCCAAGTCGTCCTGTTACCGTGGACACGACTATTCGAATAGATGAATTCATCCCTACAGGGGTGCACCACATTTCCAACACGCTTGATCACCTCCGGCCAGACACACTTTCCGGGGTAATGTCCGGCCCCGGGATCCAAAACATCATCGCCCCACCTAGACTCAACGAAGAGGCCAGCCCGCCGGTCTAACTCCTAAGGGCGCAGGTCCGTGGGCCCACTTGCCCTTGCACTCCTGCATGATGCGAACGCGGCCGGAAGCAGACCTAGTACACTCAGTCCGGGAGTTGTACCTTCCAGCCCAATCCGGCGCGCGCCACTCCATTGCCGACGTCCGAAGAGCTTCGGCTGATACAACGACGCTGAGCACCCATAACTTCTCCCACGTGAAGGTTTAGTGCGTAAAAGGTCAACGACCAACTCAGATCAAATACCCAACCCATTAGCATTTTATTAGTGCAGGGCAAGCTCGAACCATATTGCAGGCCGTCGCCCCGCCAATAACACTCGGGTGCCTTACCGGCGCACCCCACCAATATCTTTCGCGGGTACCCTTGGGGCCGACCCGTCTTCAACATGTTTCTATAACCAGATCATAGTAACTGTGTGTATAAAACATCAAGGCGGGAACTAAGGAATCACCCTCAATGGTCCCCGCTCGATGTAACCGTCAAGGTGGACTTTTGAGGAATCACCCTTGAGGGGTTGCACGACAGAGACATCGTCAGGAATGGTGAAGGAGGAATCACCCTCGATAACCACGACCGACTAGCTGCACTACAGTGCTAGCACCATGAGTACTTCATGACGTGTCACCCTCGGTACTCGATAGTAGCACTGTAGAGTCATACGATTAAGGGGAGTGCGGTGATGTGAGGGGCCTGGCTTGTTGGTCGGTTGGTCGAGTCTTCGAGTCTTTGAATCGTCGAATCGTCGAGGTGTTGATGAAGAAGCAAGGGCAACTGGGACTAACGGGTCACTAGAGGTTCACTAACCAACCTATACTAAGCAGTTGGTATGATTGCATGAATAGTAACAGTTCATCAAAAACAGGCTATGCATCAGAATAGGAGCTAACTAGTACAGTAGCAAAATCTAATGCAAGAAGGAGAGGGAAGGAAATGGGCGATATCGGAATGCTCAAGGGAGGATTGCTTGCCTTGCTGCTCTACGGCAAAGGCCTGATCGTCAACGGTGTAGTCGTACCCGGCAACATCGTTAGTCTCGGGGTCTACCGGAGAGAAGAGGGGGGAGAAACAATAAATATAAAGCAAACAAATGCATCACGATGCATGACATGGCAATATGCAGAGTTAGGCATGTACTAACACAGTATTACAAGTCGCAGATGGGTCGGGAGAATATCTGCTGATATTTCCCGAGTCTCGGGCTACTACAGGATAGATGAAACCAATGGAAAGTTCTATGTTTGCAGAGGCATGTGACAGACTAACGGATTACGTATTCAGATTCATAGGATTTTTCTGATCAACTTTCATGTATAAAATATTTTCATCTGACTTACGATTTATTTTATATTAATTTTTGAAGTTTTATTAATATTCAGGAATTTCAGGAATTATTATATACTTTAACTAATCCGAATTGACCAAGTCAATTTAACTAGTCAAAGTGAACAGTGTTGGGGGTCCACATGTCAGAGTTTACTAAATATCAAAACTGATTTATTTAATCTAATTAAAAGGGGCCCACATGTCATTTATTAGTATACTAATTTTGTAGTACTAAACTAACCTAAATCAAACCTAGTCTTAATTAAACAAAGGGCCAACCACACATGGCTGCGTCATACACACACCCTCACGCTCATACACACGGGCACACCCGGCCATGGTCTTGGCCATGGCCAGCCGCAAGCAGCAGCACAACCAGCGGCAGGCATCGGCACTAGCAGCTAGCGCCAGCAGCAGGGGCAAGCAGCAGCGAGCAGCAAGCATCAGCAACAGCAGCCGGCGGCAACAGCAAGCAACAGCATAGCAGCGGGGCAGTGGCGCAGGAGCAGCAGCAGTTTGCAAGCAGCGGCACGAGCGCGAGCGGCTGCGGCGCGGCATGCAAGGGCGCGCAGCCGGACTAGCCAGTCCGCGGCCAACAGGCACGGGCGCACCGGGACAGCTCCGGGTCGCGGCAGACGTGCGGTAGGGGCGGCGAGCACACACGGGGAACGGGGCTTCGGTGGCGGCCATGGCGAGCACAATGCAAAGGCTACGGCGACAAATCAACTGCGAGGGGAGGGGGAGACGGAGGAGGAGCTCACGGCGAGTCTGTAGATGAGCATAGCATGCTCGGGGAGGCTCCAGTGAGGTCGAATCGAAGACAGCGAGCGGCGGGGCACATGTTGAAGATGACCTCGATGGTGAGCGCACGGGACGGACGAAGTAGACGGTGACGATCCTCCTGGACGTCTTGTCGCGACGAGGGAAGGCCGGTGGCCACGGGATCGACGACGAGCATGGTGGCAACAGCTCGGGCGCGAGTGAAATCGACGAGGGCGAGCGAGGGAGGGAGGGAAGTTGGGACTAGGGTTCCGGGGGAGTGCGGGGCAGTGCTCTTAAACTCCAGGGAGGGCCGTGGGATGGCCGACGCGTGGCCGGTGGCCATGGTGGATGGCCTCCACGCCCTCTGCCTCCACTGTAACGGAGGTAAGAGGAGAGGTGGTGGTGGTGGGCTGGGCCTCCTACTGTAGCTATATAGAACCCAGCTGCATAGTAGCCCTTTAGCATTTTTCTTATTCTTTTCGGTTGTAATATTTCCTCACTGATTGGTATTTAGCTAGGCCACCAAATGAATCTTATTATTTATTAAACTTGACACATAATTTCATTCCAATATTAGGCAGAGCCACAAAAAGTTTGGGAGCCTTTTGAAAATATTTGAAAACCACATAATTCAAAAGGCATTTAATTAAATAATTTGGCCTCTGTTTTATTTATTTTGAGGCACCAATACATTTTATAAATAGTTTATTGTAATTTTATAAATACCAAGTAAATATTTGCAAGCCCAGCATGATTTTTTTTTTCAATTTTGCAAAACTATTTTATTCACTTTTGAACCGAATTTTGAATTGCAAGGAATTTGAATCAAGGTTGATTCCAATAGCGATCATAACTGGATTAGCAAAATGGATTAGCATAATCCTCAGGTTACTATAGCTTGATTACAGAGTTTACTGTTCTACTCATGATCTCATCTACACATAGACCTAGCTCGTGATGCCACTGTTGGGGAATGTTGCATGGGAAACAAAAAAAATTCCTACGCACACGCAAGATCTATCCATGGTGATGAGCATCTACAAGAGGGAGAGTCGATCTACATACCCATGTAGATTGATAAGCGGGGAGCGTCAAGAAACGCGGTTGATGTAGTTGAACGTCTTCCCGATCCAAATCGCCGAGCGTCCCACAATCCAATCACGATTCGTCCCGATCTAGCGCCGAACGGATGGCACCTTTGCGTTCAGCACACGTACAGCTCAATGACGATCTCCACTTTCTTGATCCAGCAAGAGGGAGCGGAGAGGTGAATGAGTTCTACGGCAGCACAACGACATGGTGACGGTGGTGGTGAACTAATTCGTCAGGGCTTCGCCGAGCTCTGTTGAACTAATCTAGAGGAGAAACTGATCTAGCGAAGAAGAGGGCAGCATGTGGCAATTAGGGTTAGGGCTGCCCTCAAAATCCTCTAGTATATATAGGAGGGAGGAGGAGGCAGCCCTAGGGTTGCCCCTTGTGTCGGCCGAAGTATAGAGGAGGTGGAGGAGTTCACCTCCAATCCTACTCCAAGTAGGATTCCAATCCTACTTGGAATCCTTCCCCACATTCGGGTTTTTCCTTTCCTCCCACTCTAGGCGCATGAGCCTCTTGGGGCTGGTTTTCCCAGCCCACTAAGGACTGGTGAACCACCCCTCAAGCCCATGTGGCCTCCCGGCGTGGGTGGCCCCTACCGGTGGTCCCCCGGAGCCCTCCCGGCACTCCCGGTACACTACCGAAGTACCCAAAACTTTTCCGGTGACAAAACGGGACTTTCTATACATCAATATTTACCTTCGTTGCTCCTCCTGATGTCCGGGATCTCATCCGGGGCTTCGAACAACCTTCGGTCACCACCATACATAACTCAATACTACTAAAACGTCACCGAGCATTAAGTGTGTAGGCCCTGCGGGTTCGAGAACTATGTAGACATGACCAAGACACCTCTACGGTCAATAACTAATAGCGGGACCTGGATGCCCATATGGGTTCCTACATATTCTACGAAGAGCTTTATCGGTTGACCCTCTATCTCAAGGATTCAGTTAATCCCGTATGTTGTTCCATTATTTCTTCGGTATGTTACTTGTCTGAGATTCGATCGTCGGTATCTCTATACCTAGTACAATCTCGTTACCGGCAAGTCTCTTTACTTGTTCCGTAATACAAGATTCCGTTGTCGGTGTCAAAACCGGTGGATCTCGGGTAGGGGGTCCCGAACTGTGATACTGGGACCGATAGTAACAAGAGACGAAGGGGATACAGATTTACCCAGGTTCGGGCCCTCCTATGGAGGTAATACCCTACGTCCTTCTTGGATGTATTGATGATATGGGGGTTACAAAGGTTATCTACCTCGAGATCGAATACTAACCCTAGATGAGTTGTTCTCTGTCTACACCCTAGAACCCTTCGGTTTATATAGACGCGGGGGTGCCTAGGGTTTACATATGGTCGATTACATGCCGAAGAGATAAACATGCCTATTTGCTACATCAAACGTAGAGCACAAGCCTTTCTCTTCGAAGCTTCCTTCCTGGAGATAAGGCATTCAAATATTCCTGTGTTCGGTAAGTGGCCCGTATAGTTCGGCCCATAGAGATAGGTCGGCCTCTCGAGGACCCCCCTAATTCGGGACTCCCTCAGTAGCCCCTGAACTTGCTTCCAATGCCATGGGTCTTAACTTCAATCACTTCATACGTTTAGAGTCTTCCTCTTGTGAGGTGAGTTCCTTCCGCGGAATAGAGTTCTGCCTCCAATGACAAGTAGATTCCGAATAGGGGCGTGTCTGAACACTGCGAATGGGCTGGTCTTTGGTGACCAAATGTCAGGGGGTAACACAACGTCCCCTGACGAGCTCTCTGACGAAAAAGCCATCGCCCACCACGACCGCTAGGCCAGTTACAAAAACTCGATGCGTGGTTTGAGGCCGTTCCATCAACACGATCTATCAATGTGCAGATCATGCCCCATTTCATACGGGATAAGTTTAATCATGCGCGTGCAGCCACACGCACATCTCGGGAAGCGGAGTGATTCACGGTGCGGTGAAGGGAGCCTAGACGATAAGCCTCATAAAAAGGGAAGAAAAACCCCCAAAGCTAATCACTCTCCTCATCTGCCTCCTCTGCTTCCCATTCTTGTGAGCCTCCGACGCCCACATCTAAATATCCGCCACCCACCTCCGAGCTCACCAATGGTGGGTTCCAGCTCCAACGACAAGTGGGAGGCCTCCTCGATGACTGACAAGGACATCCAGGATCTCAAGATGGTCGGATACCTCCCTGCCAACATCCCGCATCGTGCGCCAAAGAAGGGTTAGGTGATTCCCACCCCAAGCCAGGCGAAAGGGTGGTCTTCATCCCCCACTTCATACGGGGGCTGAGCTTTCCGCTCCACCCCTTTGTTAGGGGGTTGATGTTCTTCTACGGTCTAGACTTCCATGACCTCCCACCGAATTCATTTATGCATATATCGACTTTCATCCTCATATGTGAGGCGTTCCTTCGGGTCAAGCCACACTTCGGGCTCTGGCTCAAAGTATTCAACGTCAAGCCGAAGTGCATTGGCGGCAAGCACGTGAATTGTGGCGGAGCTGTCATCGGCAAGCTCACCCGCGTCGTATGGCCGTCCGCCACATTCATTGATACCATCAACGTATGGAAGAAGGGGTGGTTCTACATCACTAAACCACAAGAAGAAGGTCAGATCCCCCATGTCCCATTCAGATCTGATCCACCGACCCGATTAGCCTCATGGCTTGAAAAGGGCCTCAGCTGGGGATCGAGCAAGGCGGTGGGCGACCTGCAGAAGCGCATCAGGGCCAAGGTCGAGAAGGGCCTCACCCTGACCAATGTGGTCCAGGTCATGCTTCGAAGAGGCATCCACCCCTACCAACGCCGGGATATTAACTTGTGGGCTCGTCGGCTTGACGACACGCCCACGATCAAGAATCTCTTCCGCATTGCGCGAGAGAAGTTGTGGAAGGCGCTCTTCAAATCACAGAAGAGTTGGCCATCCGAAGAAGAAGACAAAGGCCTTCACGCCGATAAGCCTGCCTCCGAGGTATGGAATTAACTTTGCTTGTTTGGCTTCATTTTCCATAAAGAAGACTTCTGACACTCCCTCCGATCATCCTCTGCAGCCATGGCTGAAGAAGGCCGTGACTATTAATAGTCCGACACCCCAGCCTAAAGATGCCAGGTTCGGTCTGTTAGCAGCAATGCTCGTGGTGAAGCCGTACAAGGCCCCCGAGAAGGAGGAGAAGAAGAAACTAGGCCGGATTGGCCTTCGCATCAGGGACCAGTCAGAGACTGTCTCCAGGGAGACGAAGGCCTCCTCAAATCAAGAGGAGCACGAGGAGGAAGATCAAGAGCAAGACGAGAAGGCCGGAGTCGAGGGGGAAGGCAGTTCCCCCTTCGCAAGAAAAGGGCGGTGTCATTGGACGCCCCAATGGAGGTACCACCTCCTGCCTAGAAGAGAGCGTGACGGGCACAGGTGATCATGTCCGACGATAGCTCGGACTCGTACACTGAGTCTGAGGACCTCGAGGTGGCCCCACGAAGGCGCCTCAGGGTCAAGCCCCCCGCCCGAAGGTTAGGATCCGAAGACCCCTTGCTCATTTTTCAATAGGTTCAAAGTTTATTAACACGTAGGTGCTTATTGATTTCGCATCCCCCCACGCGTTCTTCCCATCGACCCAATATCGGACGGGGAGATCCCGCCCTTTGAGCTAGCGGAGAGCGGGAATGCCTCACATCCCACCACCCTTGGCACCAGCAGCGGGGGAGACGACATAATGGCCGAGGATAACGCCTCGATCACCGAAGACCGGGGGGAGGTACCCTGCCTGGACACTGAGGAGGTCGGACGAGCGGTCGCTTAGTCCCCTCCAAGTGCATCCCCGGAGCGCGCCAAGCCTTCGGAGGTACCAATTCAAACCCCGGTCGGTGATCGGGTTATCCGATCACCTCCGGTGCCACCAACCAATGGGTGGCCGGTCATGGAGGAGGCTTTGTCGAGCGCCTCCGTCTCCAAGTAGCACCGCACCCTTATGGGTGCGGTATTAAATAGCATCCAGTCCGTTGACAACAGACTGAAGAAGTCCTTCAAAGGTCTCCTAACGTGTTTTCAAGTAAGTCATCAGATACTCTTATTTGCAATGTTTTTATTTATTTCCATTATACACACGGCAGCCCCCGAGCCCTAGGTGAGTTTGAAAAAAACTTACCTAGGGATCAATCATGTATCCGATGTCGGACTAGATACAATTTAAGTGTCCGACATGTTAGGGTAGCTTTTAACAAGGTCCAACATATGATCGGATTGATGATAATGCGGGAGTTGAAAACCCATGTAATATGTCCACTATATGTGTATTGTAGGCGTCATCGTCAGCATTGGTGATAAATAGCGCTGACCTGGACGAGCTAAATCGGAAGCTTAAACGCTCTGTGGATGAAGTTGAAGCCCTCAACAAGAGGTTCAACTAGGCACAGGGTAAGTCTTAATAAAATCTGAAATACGTTTACCCGGACACTGTCGATGCGCATTGTCATATATTTTAACGTTTTGCAGCCTCGTCGAAAGAGATAGAAAAGCTCAAGGTCGAGCTTCAACGTGCCAAGGATGAAGCGGCCGTTGAGAGAGCAGCGGCCAAAGAGGCGGCAACCGCACTCTTCGCCCTATGAGCCACCAGCAATAAGCATGAGGCTCGTGTGGCGGAGGTCCCGGATGAGCTCAAGGATGCTAGCAAAAGGTGCGAGGCCCTTGAGCAGAAGGTCAAGGAGAGCGAGGCCGAACTGTCCATTTTGAAGACTGAACTTCAGAAAGAACAGGTGGATAGACGGTTCTGTGAGGAGCAAGTTCGCCAAGCAAAGGGCATAACAGATGGTAAGCCATACTTACTAGAGTGCATCTTCGGGGATAGCAAATTCCAATTGCTTACCCAGGTGTGGCGTTCCTCAGGCGCCTCCTCCGATCTCCAGAAGAGCATGGCAGATGCCAATCAGCACTTCGCCTCAAGGGAAGAAGGAGACCAAGCTCGGTTGTTCTGGGTGAAGTTTGAAGCCCTTGAGCACTCTCCTCTTCTTGTGGAGCAGCTGAAGCAGCTGATGGAGCTGCACGAGATGGCGGAGCCAGCCATGAAGGACCTCTGCATCCGCCTATGGCCCGGCAAGCCGCTGCCAGGCAGCTACTTTGGCCTGGTGCAAAAGGTAATTGCCGCTTCGCCTCGTCTTGACACTGTGAAGCACTCCTCCTGCATCGAGGGAGTCCGGATGGCCCTTGCTAAAGCTAAGGTGCTCTAGCCAGGGTTGGATCCGATGAAGGTTGCCATCACCCCGCCGCCTCCCGGGAAGGAGCACAGACGCCCCGAGTTGTACTTCGATGGAGTCATGAAGAGTGCTCGGGTGATAGCGTCCCAGTGTGCGGGCGACAATATGTTTGAATGAATTGTAACACGTCCGAAGAATTATTGAAATGTTTAATGTTATTACAATTTTATGGTTTTGCATTCCTTTATAACTCCTGTGTAGCCGTTTAATACTGAAAGATGCGAGTCGTCGGCTTCAACCCCCATGTAGAGACCACATGGGGTGTCTTTTCCAATGCACTGTGTCCCTTAGCCGAGTTATCGGAACCTGAAGCCAGTAAAGTGCGGTAGACTAGGCAATCAGACTATAGTGCTTTATTTCTTTCACTTAGCCGTAGGGGCGCAAAAAGGATTGCGGGGAGCTTTACGATTAGCCATCGAAGTGTTGTGATGTTTGGACGAACCGTGGCTAAGGCCAGCATCACATGGTTTGCATAAAGGACAAACCCCTCGTATAACACGGAGTAACCGCTTACAAGAATGGAAGTATAATACTTCAAGCTCGGATTCACAGACCGGCTCTCGCATACCATGACGGTCAGTTTTCGGCTTTCTCCCCTGAGGTGCTTGACCAGACTATCCGGAAACACAATTGCAGGGGTTCTCCCTTTGCATGTTTAGCCGAACGAGCGCAACATAAAGGGGCAAGCATAGGAGCCGGGCAACCCAACTACTGACCCAAGATATAGTTCGGAACCGATGCATATAAAGTGAACTCCAAGACGCCGAACACATAATGAATAATACGTAAGGCGATTTTTTTGTAAGTTCGAGCCCCCGGTGTAGTATCCGGTTGCATCGTAACATATCGAATTATTTCGCGAGAAGAGGGAGAAAAGGAGGATATGTGCCAAGAAGGGCAAACAGAAAAACATGTAAAATGCTGCTATATTTTTTCTCAACAACTCTTATTACTCGGAGTGCCGAAGCAACTACTTACAGGTATGTGAGGAAAAGAGATTTACGGGACTGGTTGTACCAGGGATCTTCGATTGATGGCCTTATGTCCTTGATATGCCATGTTGCTAGTTTACTCCTCATCCTTGGTGTACCTCGATGGGTGGCACTATTCGGTTAGTGGATCTTGCAAACAAGGTCTTGAAAAGTCGTCGAACTGTCGATGAGCTTTACGCCTTTCATGGGCCCTTCAATGGTCCCTCCAGTGTGTACGAAGACAATTTTAGTGGTAGTAGTCTAGTCCAGCCAGACTTCCACCTTTGTTTCCCCTTCGCTGCCCATGGAATTTTAAGGGCGAAGTTGTGCCTTCTTGGCACGTGTTTCGTTGGTCGTAGGGGCATGCGATGGGGTGTGAGTCCCTATTGGGGTAGAGGAGGGTTCTGAGAGTACGCTATAAAGCCGAGCTCATTTCCCAACCTTGCGTACCTTTACGGCCGATGCCGGAACCTGCCGATCATCCTTGTAACTAAATTCGGCTGCCAGGGCCAGTGCATGCTCCTCAGTTCAATCCTTGTAACTAAACGCGTTCGCTCCATATTGCCGTTGACGGTTATGACCCCTTTGGGGCCGGGCATCTTGAGCTTGAGGTATGCATAGTACGGGACATCATTGAAACGAGCGAACACGGTCCGACCGAGCAGGGCATGATAGCCGCTGCAGAAGGGTACGATGTCGAAGATCAAGTCTTCGCTATGAAAATTATTGGGCAAGACGAAGACAACTTCCAGGGTTACAGAGCCCGTGCACCAGGCTTCAATGCGTGAAATCACCCCTTTGAAGGAGGTGTTACTAGGTTTAATCCATGATGGGTTTATGTCCATCTCTTTTTACCGTATCTGAGTAGATCAGATTAAGGCTACTTCCTCCGTCCATTAGGACTTTTTTGAGGTGAAACCCATTGATAATGGGGTCGAGGACGAGTGCGGCCGAACCCCCATGACGGATACTGGTCGGGTGATCGTGCCAATCAAAAGTGATCGGATATGCCGACCATGAGTTATACTTCGGGGCCACCGGCTCTACAGCGTAGACCTCTCGGAGGGCGCGCTTCCTCTCCTTCTTGGGTATATGGGTGGCATATATGATGTTTACTGTCTTTACTTACGTAGGAAATTTCTTATGATTGCCACCAATCAAACCCCGAGGATCATTCTCATCTTCATTGTGGGGGATCTTGCTTTGATCCTTGGGTGGGAGCTTGCCGACCTGTTTGAACACCCAGCAATTGCGGTGTGTGTGGTTGGCGGGCTTCCCTGAGTCCCGTGGATTTGGAAAGTTGAAAGCACATTTGCTCCCTTGGTGGTTTTGGTAATTAATAACAAAATATTAGTCATTGAACTAATGTTTCCACCAAATATATTTCAGGAAATGTTCAATGATAGGATTGGCAAAAGGAGACTGTGGAGATACCCCAAGATGCAAGGAAATAGGTTGGCCAAGCTTCAAGCAAGAGGTCTCTACATTTTATATTTGTGAGAAATCACTTTGAGTCCATAGGAAAGCCAATACTATTAAAAGGGGGTAAGGTTTTGTTGGTGAACAATATGCTCAAACGTGCACAAGTGATAGTCGCCAAAAACGTCCACAAACTCTCCAATCAAAGTCTGTTCTATACCTAACACTCAAAATCGGTGCAACCAACTTTCCCATACCGGTGCCACCAATTCCAGAACCTAGACAGACTCGGCCAAACCCTAGCCACTTCGGTGCAACCGATTCCATACCGATGCCACCGAGTTTAGGTTGCCAACTTTTTGTTATGCAAATTCAGATTCTCGGTACCACCGAGAATGTTGGATCAGCGTCACCGAGATTGGAAATCTGACCGTTGGTCACCTTATCGGTGCAACCTAGTTTCCTATATCGGTCTCACCGAGATTCAAAAGTTGCCACTTTTTGGTCACTTCGGTACCACCGAGATTAACACATCGGTGTCACCGAGTTGGTCATTTTGTATGTAATGGTTGGATTTTTGGGGATGCCTATATATACCCCTTCACCACCACCTACTCGAAAGAGAAGCACTCAGAACTATTCCACACTTGCCCCATCCAGTTTTCTGAGAGAGAACCACCTACCCTTGTGTTGAGGTCAAGATATTCCACTCCAATCATATGGATCTTGATCTCTAGCCTCCCCAAGTAGCTTTCCACTAATCCCATCTCTTCCACCATGCCAAATCTGTGAGAGAGTGATTGGGTGCTGAGGATTCTATCATCTTGAAGCACAAGAGCAAGGATTTCATCGTCATTACCGAGCCTATTACCTTTTGGAGGGTGGTGCCTCCTAGATTGGTTAGGTGTCGCTTGGGAGCCTCCTACTTCGTGTTGTGGAGTGAACCAAGAAGTTTGTAAGGGCAAGGAGATTGCCTACTTCGTGAAGATCTACCCATAGTGAGGCTAGTCCTTCGTGGACGGAAGCCGTTATGGAATAGTCAAGGTTGCTACTTCGTGGACCCTTTTGGGTGGAGGCCTCCGTGGACTCTCGCGACCGTTACCCTTCGTGGGTTGAAGACTCCATAAACGTGGATGTACAATAGCACCACCTATCGGAACCATGGGAAAAATCATCGTGTCTACAACTACGTTTGATCTTCCTACCCTATCCCTTCTATACATGCTTGTTGTTACTTTCCGCTGCTATATACTCTTAGACTTGCATGTGTAGGGTGTACTTGACTTGCCATGAAATGCTAAAAATGGTCAACCCTAAAACTTGGTATAGGCAAAACTTTTATTTGGTCAAGTAGTCTAATAACCCCCCCTCTAGACATACTTTCGGTCCTACACAAGTTCGCTCCATTATTTTTTCCAGCAGAGTGGGTCCGTCGCGATTGCCTTTAGGAGGCTTCTTCTGCTGTCCAGGACGGGAGTTGCATAAGTTGGCATTAACGGCCGTGTCATTGGCATCATTGTTATTTTGTCGGTGCTTGTTCTTATTGTGCTTTGGTCTTCCGTTGCCATCCCGGACTTCAGAGGCTCCGGGATCTTTGGAATTGTGACTACGTCTTGCTAGACAATTGTCTTGCCCCGCGCAAAAGTGGGTCATGAGGGAAGTTAGGGCAGACATAGTCCGCGGTTTGTCCTGGCCTAGCTGGCGGACCAGCCATTCGTCCCGAATATTGTGTCGGAAGGAGGCTATGGCCTCAGCGTCCGGACAGTCGACAATCTGGTTCTTGTCAAGAACCGATTCCAAAATTGCCGAGCAGACTCGCCGGCCTTCTAGACGAGGTTGCTAAGGTCGGAAGAATCCAGCGGTCGAACGTAGGTTCCCTGGAAATTGGAGCGAAAAGCTTCTATATGTTGTCATCAATTACCAAAAAGGGGAGATTAAAATCACATTTGCTCCCTTGGTGGTTTTGGTAATTAATAACAACATATAAGTCATTGAACTAATGTTTCCACCAAGTATATTTCAGGAAATATTCAATGATAGGATTGGCAACAGGCGACTATGGAGATACCCCAAGATGCAAGGAAATAGGTTGGCCAAGCTTCAAGCAAGAGGAATCTACATTTTATATTTGTGAGAAATCACTTTGAGTCCATAGTAAAACCAATACTATTAAAAGGGGGTAAGGTTTTGTTGGTGAACAATATGCTCAAACGTGCACAAGTGATAGTCACCAAAAACATCCACAAACTCTCCAATCAAAGTCTGTTCTGTACCTAACACTCAAAATCGGTGCAACCAACTTTCCCATACCGGTGCCACCGATTTCCAGAACCTTGACAGACTCAGCCAAACCCTAGCCACTTCAGTGCAACCGATTCCATACCAGTGCCACCGAGTTTAGGTTGCCAACTTTCTGTTACGCAAATCCACATTATCGGTACCACCAAGAATGTTGGATTGGCGTTACCGAGATTGGAAATCTGACCGTTGGTCACCTTATCGGTGCAACCGAGTTTCCTATATCGGTCTCACCGAGATTCAAAAGTTGCCACTTTTTGGTCACTTCGATACCACCGAGATTAACACATCGGTGTCACCGAGTTGGACATTTTGTGGGTAACGGTTGGATTTTTGGGGATGCCTATATATACCCCTTCACCACCACCTACTCAAAAGAGAAGCACTCAGAACTATTCCACACTTGCCCCATCCAGTTTTCTGAGAGAGAACCACCTACCCTTGTGTTGAGGTCAAGATCTTCCACTCCAATCATATGGATCTTGATCTCTAGCCTCCCCAAGTATATTTCCACCAATCCTATCTCTTCCACCATGCCAAATCTGTGAGAGAGTGATTGGGTGCTGAGGAGTCTATCACCTTGAAGCACAAGAGCAAGGAGTTCATCATCATTACTGAGCCTATTACCTTTTGGAGGGTGGTGCCTCCTAGATTGGTTAGGTTTCGCTTGGGTTACTTCGTGTTGTGGAGTGAAACAAGAAGTTTGTAAGGGCAAGGAGATCGCCTACTTCGTGAAGATTTACCCATAGTGAGGCTAGTCCTTCGTGGACGAAAGCCGTTATGGAATAGTCAAGGTTGCTACTTCGTGGACCCTTTTGGGTGGAGCCCTCCGTGGACTCTCGCGACCGTTACCCTCCGTGGGTTGAAGACTCCATAAACATGGATGTACGATAGTGCCACCTATCGTAACCACGGGAAAAATCATCGTGTCTACAACTACGTTTGATCTTCCTACCCTATCCCTTCTATACATGCTTGTTGTTACTTTCCGCTGCTATATACTCTTAGACTTACATGTGTAGGGTGTACTTGACTTGCCATGAAATGCTAAAAACTGTCAACCCTAAAACTTGGTATAGGCAAAACTTTTATTTGATCAAGTAGTCTAATCACCCCCCCCCTCTAGACATACTTTCAGTCCTACAAGTGGTATCTGAGCTTTGGTCTCCATTGCTTATGTCTCACAACCTGAGAGTATGGCGTCTAGTGAGGAAAGTTATCACCGTAGAGGTCCGTACTTTGATGGCACTAATTTTGCTAGTTGGAAGCACAAAATGAAAATGCATATTCTCGGTCATAACCCTGCCGTTTGGGCTATTGTTCGTGTTGGCTTGCAAGGTGAGTTCTTTGCGAATGGACGGGAACCGGATCGTGAAGCGACCACAGATGAGTTGAAGATGTTGCAACTCAATGCTCAAGCATGCGACATTCTCTTCAACTACTTATGCCTTGAAGAATTCCACAAAATCAGCCGTCTTGAGAATGCAAAAGAGATTTGGGATATTTGGTTGATATGCACGAAGGAACCGAGTTCGTGAGAGAATCCAAGTTAGATGTTCTTGAAGGTCAGCTTGACAAGTTCAAGATGAAGGATGGTGAAGGAGTCGCAGAGATGTACTCTAGGCTAGTTCTCATCACCAATGAGATTGCCGGCTTAGGAAGCGAAGAAATGACCGACAAATTCATCATCAAGAAGATACTTAGAGCTTGGGTGAGAGATATGACACCGTGTGCACATTGATCCAAATGATGCCAAACTACAAAGATCTCAAGCCTACGGAAGTCATTGGAAGGATTGTTGCTCATGAGATGACACTCAAAGATAAGGAAGAACTTCATCACAAGTCTAGCAGTGCTTACAAAGCCACAAGTGATGCTCTCGCAACTTCAAGCAACAACCTTGTCACCAATGAAGAGATAAGCCTCATGGTCAAGGAATTCAACAAGTTCTACAAGAATAAAGGCAAAGAAAGAAACTCCAACTCAAGATATGATGAGAAGCGTTCGTCAAGCCATGACCGCAATTGCTACAATTGTGGGAAGCCCGGACACTACTCAAATGAGTGCACGGCTCCCTACGAAAGAAGAGAAGAGTCACCTCGAAGACGAAGCTCAAGGAATGAATCACCACAAAGAGAGAGAAGGAGTAGAGATGATCATTATGAACGAAGACACTCAAGGAGAAGTAGAGATTGGGAGAAGAAGGACAAGTACACCAAGAGCTACACAAGAAGAAAACATCAAGCTCATGTTGGTGAATGGGTTTCCGGCTCCGACTCCGACAACAACTCTGAGAGAAGCTATCACTCCGACTCCGACTATAGTCAAGATGATGGTGTTGTCGGAATTTCTCTAGTGACTACCAACTCCTACGATCTATTTGATTCACCAAACGAAGGGAGTGGAAGTTGCTTCATGGCTAAAGGACCCAAGGTATCACACCCCGAGTATCTTGATTTTGATAGTGATGAAGATGATTTGCTTTGTGAAGATGATTTGGTTTGTGATGATGACTTGCTTTGTGATAAAACTAGTGATGTTGATCAAAATGAACTTGATAATTCTCATGCTAGTCAAGATGAGTCATCTGATGATGATAAGATGAAAATAGAACAACTAACTAAACAACTAAACACTCTTAAGTTAGCTCATGAATCTACTCTCGAAGAACATAGAGAGCTTGTGAGAACTCATGAGAAGCTACGCTTCGAGAAGCTCAACTTGGAGCAAGAGCATGAGTTTCTCAAAGCTATCAATGATGATCTCCGAAAGAAGACTTCATCTTATCTAGCAAAATGATTACTCTTGTCTACTTTCATGCCTCAAGTTAAAATTAAGCAATCTAGTAACAAAGGCAAGAAAGGTTCTTCATCTAGTAGCAACAATAAAAATGCTAAACCCAATGATGTTGCTTCTAGTAGTTCTATTGATTCCACTAATGATGATTCTCTTAGCCAAGTTACACTTGAGCAAGAAAATGCTTTATTGAAAGGAATTATAGAAAAAGGTATCTACAAGAGTCTTGCAGGATGTAAGCAATTTGAGGAAATTGTACGCAAGCACGGAGGTTACCAGAAGAATCGTGGTGTTGGCTACTTCAACGCTAATGGAGTTGAGTGGGAAGAAGGTCAATATCCCAAGCCCATATTTGTTCCTCAAAAGGAGAAGTATGAAAATACTCTTCCCAAGGGGACAAACACTCAAGATGACCTTCCACCACAAGACCACAAGCTCAAGGGCAAGTGTCGTGGTTTTGTCACAGCAGATGCCATGGGTAGGCTAATCGAGAGGGGCTGAAAGGACGCCGGTGGACTCTGGGAATGGGGTTAGGCACAAACGATGACTGACACGCGATGTACCCAGGTTCGGGGCCCTCCGTGGGAGGTAAAACCCCTACTCCTGCTTGGTCTCGTTGAGATGATGGTGAAGGTTACAATCGTGCTCCTGGAGCTGTATGGACTGAGGTGGGAGCTAAGCGCCCAGGCTCGAGAGGTTCCCCATGGGGGATGCTACGTGGGTGGTGCTCTCACCGTTCTTCTTCACCGCCGCGTCTGTCTGTTCCTCCTTCTCTCTGTGTGTCCTGCTTTTGCATGGGGGAGGCCCGGGGGGTTTTATAGACCAACCCCCCAGCTTAAAATATGAATATAATGGTCTTGGGGGGACCCAGCCGACAGCCCCTATGGCCGGCTGCGGAGGCCACCAGCTTCGGTCTTGTCGTGGGCGGGCCCCAAGCCTGGTCGCGTCGTGGCACGGGGCGGCACGGGCGTCGTCGTCTTGCGGCGGCCGGCCGAAGTCAGCGACCGGCCGACTGTCCTGTAGCCATGCTGGGGCAGGTAGCGGAGTGGTTGGGGGCAGGCCGCCACTGTTGGAGGCTTGGTCGCCGTCCAACAGCGGCGAGAGACCACTGTGGCCATGCGGGCGCTGACCCCCGACGGGACGGGGCCGCTGTGGCCATGCGGGCGCCGACCCTCGATGGGACGGGGCCCACTGTTGTCGTGCAGAGCCCGTCAGGGGCATTCGATGCCGGGCCGGCTGGGGGAAGGAGTCGGGCGGGGAGGCCCCAGCCGGACAGCACACCGTGGTTGGAGAAGGAGTGGCCGGCACACCCGTGCGGGGGGGTTGGAGCCGGCGAGGCGTCGCCAGGCCGGCTCCTCGAAGGCGGCCCGCCCATTTGCCCTATGGACGAGCCCGAAGCATAAGGAGTGTTTGAGGCTACCCGGGGGTCATCCCCCCGTCAGTAGTCCCCGAAGCCGGGGGGCCCCGCCGACAGGATGCGGCTGACCGCGCCGGCTTGGAGAATGTTCGAGCACTGGAAGCGCCTGGGGAGACGGGCGGCGCCGGCACGTGGTGGCCCGGCTCCGCAGGCATCCGGGGCCACCCGCGCCGCCGGTATCGCCCCACCTAGCGGGGAAACCGCGCTGCGTGGAGGACGGAGCGGGCAGCAGCCTGGTGGGCCGAGCGACAGTTCGGGCCTGGCGACTAGGCGGGGCCCGCCATGACCGTTGCCCTGAACCGCCCGCGAAGATTCCACGCGCAGTGGGCGGGCGTTTGGTATTTTGGGGCGCCCTGATGTCCGCCTCGTGCGCCTCGGGGATCGTGGGGGACGTGTGCGCGAGGGGCGCCCCCGCTACCGTCGTCCGCACGGGGTATAAGTAGGGAGGGGAGGGGAGGGGGAAGAGCCCGTTCCCTCGCCTCCGTCACTTCGCTCCTCCCCCCGCCCCCCTCGTCGAGAGGGAGAGAGCGAGAAGGGAAAAGGGTAGTTCGAGAGGGACAGCGAGCTTGCGCCGCCGCTCGCCGCCGCGAAGGGGACAGCCCGTCGATCGATCCCCGCGCCGCCGTCGCCCGTCGCCGTCGCCATGGAGGTAGTAACCAAAGGCACTTGGGATGGCAACGATGTCGACGCCACCTTCATTGAGTACCTCCGCGCGCGCCGCAAGCTCCCGGCGGCGGAGAACTTGGAGGTCCGCCCGCCGGGGGCGGAGAACTCCCCAGCGCCGCGGCCGGGTGAGGTCGTGGTCTTCGCCGACCATTTCCACCGAGGATTGGGGCTGCCGGCGAGCGCTTTCTTCCGGCGGTTCCTGACACACTTCGGCCTGCAGCCTCACCACCTCGCCCCCAACTCCGTCCTGCAGTTGGCGGCGTTCATCGTCCTCTGTGAGGGGTATCTGGGAGTCGAGCCCAGACTCGACTTCTGGTGCCGGCTCTTCTAATTCAAGCGGCAGACGGTGAAGGACCCGGCGACCCAGAGGATGGTGATGACCGCCTGCGGGGGCGCCTCCGTCCAGGTTCATCAAGGGACCGGCTTCCCCAAACTCCTGCTGCACGAGTCGGTGAAGCGATGGCAGCGGGGGTTCTTCTATGTGAAGAACGTGAAGCCGGAGGAGGACTACATCAACCTCCCCGACTTTGCCAACCACCCGTCGGTTGCCATGCAGAACTGGCGGGCAACGCCGACCTCGGCGCCCGAGACGGCCGACCGGCTCAGCGCCCGCCTCCGCGAGCTGATCGGGATGGAGGGGCTCACGGCCACGGGTTTGCTGGCGACGATGATTGCGCATCGGGTGCTGCCGCTACAGCACCGGCCGCATCTTATTTGCCAGATGGGAGGGTGCCATGACCCCTGCTGGCTCACCACCAAGGAGCTGAGGCCGATTCACGTGGCGAGGAAGGTCAACGCCGTGTCGACGGCGAAGATGAAGGAGGGGGAGTGGCAGTGGGGGAAGATCCCCTACAGCCGAGTCATCCGGCACCACGGGTAAGTGAACAACCGGCTCCGCCTCCCAGCCTGTGGTCGCTGGGTCGCAATCCCCCTTCGGTCTAACAGCGCCGTCCGGTTTGCCTGCAGAAGTTCGCGCTCCTGCAGGACTACGCATGGCAGGCGCCGAATTCAGTGGAGTCCGACTCGGAAGAGGTCGAGGACGACGTCGACGTGGAGCCGTCCGCCACCGAGCGAGCCGGCGAGGTGGAGGCGGACGACGACGAGGCGGAGGAGGACGACAAATACGACGCCGAGCCATCGGGTGAGTCTTCGTTCCGGGCGCCGTTAAGGGATTGGCCCGACGACGATGCTGAGCGGGAGCCGACCCTTGCTGCAGAAGACCCGACGATGTTCTCGGAGGGGGAGGTCACGGCGCCGCGGGGGCACCGGCCACGGGGCGCCAGCGACCCGAGCGAGGTGGATAAGGGGAAGGGGCCGGCGTCCCCCAAGCCGGTGCCCAAGCGTGTGGCTGCCGCGCAGCCGGGTGGTAGCCACGCCGAAGGGAGCAAGAGGCAGAGGGGGAACCCGACCGGGCCCTCCAGGCGGGCGGTGCCGGTCAAGGTCGGGTAAGTCTTGATCTTTTGTTGATTTGAATCCTGGTTTGGCCCCCTTCCTCGTCTAATGCCCCACCACCATCAGGGATGCGCGCTCGCTGGGCGGAGAGCCAGGCGGTGGGACGACGAAAGCGGCGCCGCCGTTGATGGCCGAGGAGATGGAGCTCCAGGCGTGGCTCGACCTCGACAGGCCCGAGCGGGAGCTGCGTGAGGAAGAGCGCCGCCGGTAGTAGGAGGTGGCGGCAAAGGCGGGGGTGGCCAGCGGGGAGGCCGCTGGCCAAACGTGGGAGGCATTCCCCCACGGCTCGGAGAAGACGGCGCCGGGCCGCCAAGGTGCCGACCGGCCCGCGGGAGACGGCGGGGAGGCCGCGGAGGACTTGGCGGAGAAGAGCCACCAAGCCTCCCAGCCGGCTGGGAACGACGTGCCGTTAGCGTCGGACGACGCGCCACCAAAGGCGAGCGTCGTGCCGCCGGGCGCGGAGGTGGTGGACTTGGAGGCGTCGACGCAGGAGGCACCGGCCACGGGGGCGCCGGCGTCGAAGGTGCCGTCCATGGGGGCGCCGGCTTCTGGCGTGCCGGCTCCTGACACGCTGGCACCGGACGTGAGCTGGCCAGGGGGCGCTGGTGGTGGAGAATCCGCGACGGGGGCCACAGCCACCGAGGGGGCGGCCGCGGCGAGCATGTCGTCGGTGACCCCCGAAACGACGACGGCGACGGGGACCGGCACCATCGTCATCTCCCAGCGGCTGTGGGCGACGGCCGGGAGCCCAGCCTCCGGGGAGCCGGCGAGCGCCCTTGGGACCGCGGTGGTTGCCGCCTCGGAGTTCTTCGCGGCCTGCCGTGCCCAGGCGATGGAGGACGCCCGGGCCGCCAGCGAGCGGTTGGTGAGCTTGGAGCGGGCGGTTGCGGTAAGCGCCCCGTCTCTCCTTTCTCTTGCTTCTCTTCTAGTGGGGGCGCGCTAGCGCACCCACTAGGTGTAGCCCCTGAGGCTCGAGCCGGCTGGGCCGCAGGCGGGTCGAGCCTAAAGCGCTATCTTCCTCTTTGTTTTTTGCAGGCGGCCCACGACTGCTGGGCGGAGGAGTACAACACCCTGCTGGGGCTGTTCAGGGGGGCGGAGAGCCGCCCAGCAGACCTGCAAGGTACGCGTCCCTGCGTCCTTGGTGGGGAGAGCCCCCGAGGGCCAAGCCGGCTGCCCTGGAGGCGGGCCGGTTCCCTTGTCATTCCTTCCTTCTAACTTGATCAAATCTTCTCCGTGCAGCCGCCCACAAAGAGGCGGTCGGCCTCCGGGGGCAGGTGGTCCGGCTCCTCGGGGAGCGGGACACCGTGGCGGCAGAGTGCCGGAAGTTCCGCGAGAGGGCGGAGGGGCTGAGGGCAGACCGGAAGAAGCTCGAGGAGGCCCATAGCCGAGAACTGGCGGACCGGGAGGCGGTGCTCCGCCGGGAGGCAGAGGAGCGGGAGAAGGTGCTCCGCGACAAGCTGGAGGCCCAGGACGCCGCGCTGACGGCGGCGCTCAAGGAGAAACTCGCGGCTCAGGACGAGACTGAGCACTACCGCCAGGAAGCGGCGGACCGGGAGGCGAACCTGGTGGAGCAGGGCCACAAGGTGGACCGGATGCTACGTCGTAAGTTCCCGGCCTTCCTCTTCCTTACTTCTTTGTGCGCCCCCTTCTCCTTTTCCTCACCCTTTCTTAGGGCTCTTCCCCGGTACCCAAGAGAGCGCCGAGGCAGCCGTGGAGTCCGATCGTGAGGACCGGCGGGCCCGAGGAGAGGTCGTCGAGCCGGGCGCCCCCTGGACGCTGGAGGATGTGGGGGTTGCCGCCGAGGTGCGCCTGGAGATGGTCATCCGCACCCTGACGCGGTTTCGGAAGGCCGGTACGGCGCTAATCCGGGCCCTCTGGCCCCGGGCTGTGGATCCGGGCTCCTATTCCCGGCTTGCCCGATGGCTGGAAGCCGAGACTGCGCGGGTGAACGCCTGGAGGGTCTCCGCGGCGCGCGCCGGCGCGGAGATGGCGCTCCGCATTGCCAGGTCGTGGTATCCTGGGCTTGACCTGGGGTTGCTCACGGCCCAGCGTGCCGGCACCGAAGCGGAGCTATGGTGGTGGCGGACGAGCTGTAGAGGCGAGCGAGCGAGCTCGCGTCCTTCGCCGCGTGGGATGAGTACGTCCCGGAGCGTGGTGCGGACGGCGCGGCCATCCCAGAAGACTCGTACGGCCTTGCCCTCGACGACCCTGAGGGGAGCGAGTGCGAGACGGTCGACGATGGGTCTGACACCAACGACTACGCTCCGTCCGAGCCGGCAGATGACGCGGGGGCCTTCACCTTGGCCGCCCCGGGAGCGCCAGCCTCGAAGGCGCCAGCGCCGTCGGCGTGAATGCAGCCGGCCCTGGAGGTGCCGGAGCCGGAGGCGAGACAGCTCAAGATCGCTCCTCCTTGTACATTTTCGTCTGCATTTCATTTTAGTGCCGGAGTTCCACCCACTGGGGGTGTATTTAAGACGTATTGTAATGAACCTGCGGCCGTGGGCCTTTTATCATGTTCCATCGATGTTTTGTTATCAGAAGTAGAAAGGAGTGCGTGCCGGTTCTACTTTCGCCTTTTGCCTGTTGACTTGTTCGTGTGCGCTAGGATTCCTTTCGGCTTCTGCCCCGCCTGCCGGCCAGCCGGGAGCCGGTCTGGGACAAGGACGGGGCTTCACCCTTAGGGAAAAGGTAGCGGGCTCTTAGAGTCAACCGGCTAGGACTAGGTCGAGCCGGCAGAGGCCGGCCACGGGGAGTGACGTAGCATGGTTGGGCTAGCCCGGCTACCGTGCGTTGGTGGACCTTTGTGTGAGAAGCTCCTTCGTACCCCGCGGTCCCTTCAGCCGGACAGCCGAGGGCTGGTCTGGGGCTGGTTAGGGCGGGGCAGGTGAAAGGCCGCTCGCTCATACTTATTCGTCCGCCTCGGAGGGGAGCTGGGCGAGACCCCGGGACCGTGAGCCGAGCCCGGGCCTTAGATGGTAGGAAGAGGCTTGGAGAAACTGAAAAGGGGTGTTCCTCAAGCGCCGGCTTGAGGTCCCCATTGCATTCATGGGCCCGAAGGGGCAAAAGTACAGAGTACGTACACTGGCTTTTAGCAGTAAAACGGGCGGAGGAGCGCCGCGTTCCACGGGCGCTCCGTTTCTTCGCCGGACGCGTCTCTCTTGTGCTTCTGCGGCTTCTGGGCGTCTATCAGGTAGTAGGCGTTGTTATGCAAAGCCCGACTGATGATGAATGGGCCCTCCCACGGGGAGGACAGCTTGTGCTGGCCGGCCGTTCGTTGAACCCGCCTGAGCACCAGGTCCCCCTCGCGGAAGGAGAGTGGCCGGATCCGCTTGCTGTGGTAGTGCCGGAGCTTTTGCTGATAGATGGCCGTCCGGCTCAAGGCTAGCTCGCGGGCTTCTTTGAGGAGGTCGATGCCGTCCTCCCTTGCCTCTCTTGCATCCTTCTCGGTGTACAGGGTGACCCGAGGCGAATCGAACTCGATGTCGGTGGGGATGATCGCCTCGGACCCGTAAACGAGAAAGAACGGGGTGAAGCCGGTCGACCGGTTGGGCGTGGTCCGGAGGCTCCACAGGACGGCCGGCAGCTCCTCGACCCATTGGCCGACCGACCGGACCAGCGGTGTGACGAGCCGGGGCTTGATGCCGGCCAGGATCAGGCCGTTCGCCCTTTCGACCTGGCCATTGGACTGGGGGTGGGCGACGGACGCCAGGTCGAGCCGGATGCTCTGTCGTGAGCAGAAACGCACCAGTGCGCCCTTGGCGAAGTTTGTGCCGTTGTCGGTGATGATGCTATGGGGGATGCCGTAGCGAACTGTGATGTCTTCGTTGAACCGGACGGTAGTGGGGCCGTCCAGCTTCTTGATGGGTCACGCCTCGATCCACTTGGTGAACTTGTCGACGGCGACCAACAGGTGTGTCATGCCGCCCCGGGCGGTCTTGAAGGGCCCCACCATATCCAGCCCCCAGATGGCGAAAGGCCATGAGAGGGGGATGGTTTGGAGGGCGGTAGCCGGCAGGTAGCTTTGCGCGCGGAAGCGTTGGCAGCCCTCGCACTTGTCGACCAAGTCCTTGGCCGCCTCCAGGGCAGTCGGCCAGTAGAAACCATGGCGGAACGCCTTGGCCACCAAGGACCTAGAGGCGGCATGATGCCCACACTCGCCTTGGTGGATGTTGAGGAGGATCTCCAGCCCCTTCTCCGGCTCGACGCAACGTTGGAAAACGCCGGTGGTGGTGCGGTGAACGAGCTCGCGGTTGATGATGCCGTAGGGCGAGGCCCGGCGCTGGATTTGCCTTGCGGTGGCCTCATCAGGGGGGAGCTCGCCGCGCTCGAGGAATGCCAGGATGGGCAAAGCCCACGATGGGGCCGAGACGGGAGCCGGCTCGGGGATGAGCGGGATGTCGGAGGCGGCAGCCCCCGGGGCCGGCACGTCAGCCCCCGGGACCGGTTCGTCAATCCCCGGGAGTGAAGTGGCGGCGGGAAGGTCGGACGTCATCATGACGGTGTCGAGTGCCGGCGGGGCCGGTTGGTTTGGAGCGGCGGGTGGCGTCGGGGCCGGCGAGGCGGCTGCGATCAATGGGGCCGACAGGGCAGCCAGCGCAACCGCAGAGTCGGCCGCGCCCATCGGTATGAAGATGGATTCCGACTCGGGAGACGGCTTGATCGAGGGTTTCAGCAGCCGCTCGAGGGAGACGCCGGCAGGAATGGCCTGTCGGGTGGAGCCGATTTTGGCCAGCGTGTCGGTTGCCTCGTTGTCCGCCCGGGGCACGTGATGGAACTCACAGCCCTCGAAGAAGCCGGTGAGTCGCTGGACGAGGAAGCGGTAGCTGGCCATGTTGGCGTCTCTGGCATCCCACTCGCCAGAAACCTGCTGGACCACGAGGTCGGAGTCGCCGAAGCATAGTATGCGCCGGATGCCAATCTCCTTGGCGAGCCGAAGGCCGTGGACGAGGGCTTCATACTCGGCCACGTTGTTGGAGGCGGCACGCCCATTTGCCCTATGGACGATCCCGAAGCATAAGGAGTGTTTGAGGCTACCCGGGGGTCATCCCCCCGTCAGCAAGAACAAGCTTCAAGAGGACATTGACTCATATGAAGATAAATCCCTAGCTTTGGTGGAGTGGGTTCCCAAGGCTACTTTAAGCTCAACTACTACAAAGGCTACTTCAACACCAAGGATCCCCATCAACTTGATGTGGGTCCCCAAGAAGAAGAACTAGTAAGTTCTTGAGGGGTGACTCCGCTAATGAAATTCACTCACATTCATTATTGGCAAGAACATTTTGCACTCAACATCAACTCAATGCAATAGTTCAAGGAGTCACACATTCCCTCAAAGGTAATCAAGGGGCAAGGTAATCAACTAATCAATGGACATAACATATGATTTGCACTCCATGTCCATAGATATCCTTGTATTTGTCTCTTGTGTGTTGGGACTAACCCATGTAGGTGAGAGGAGTAAGGAAACAACAAGGATGCTCCCAACTCTTGGTGATCTTCATCAACATTGAGCATCCACAACTACCTCACCAACATGAAGTCTTCATCAACAAAACCCAAGGTTAGTTTATCCCTCTTATAGGGGGATGTCACATCAAGGGGGAGATTTACTCTAAGACTTGAGTCAAAGCATATCTTAGCATGTGACAACATTAAATGCTTTATGTAAAAGTGGTAACCCGACTTGTGCTTAAACGATGAGTATGACCTATGATCAAGTACTCTTACTTGGCTCCTAAGTCAAATACTCATATATAGATGACTTCGTCATCGCCCAAATGTTTGTTAGATGCTAGTGTGTTTGTGCATGTTTGTCACGATTTCTTTTGGCATCTTATTGTGTGAGCATGTTGGTATGCATTTATTTTCTCATTCGAGGACATCCAATTGTTGCTATTTGGTTATTGATTTTCTCTTTTGCCAATTGGATGGACAAGAATGCCTAGGACCACTCTTTAGCTATCTATGCTTTCTCACCTCATATTCCATTCATGTTGCATCACAAAATTTGAACAAGTGCTTTTCGATCCCTCTGTGTGTGGAGCACTCGGAGTTTCGTATCGACAAGGACTGACCATTAAAACCTCTCAAGTGCATCTCGGTGGAACCAACCCCACAATCTTGGTCTCACCAAATTCCTAGGGTTGATCTGTTTTTCAATCTCGGTACTGCCGATTTCATATTCTCGGTTACACCGAGTTTCCCTGTCAGCTGACAGATGTGGAACTCGGTGACATCGAAAACATAAAATCGGTATCACCGATAGTGGAGGGTATATATAATGTGGACCCTGACGTTTTGAAATTCATCCTCAGAACTGTCGCGCCACAGAACCCTAAGTTACCGCTTCGAGACCCCTGGTCGTCGCCCTTGTCTTCCTGCACTCCTCAGCCGCTGGGAATCGCCACCGTCGACGAAATCTGCTCCATCGTCGCCGCCATAGCGGATTCGCACCAAGTTAGGGTACGGATTCGACCTCCTTTGCGCTCCCTTCTGATTCTTGCGCATTGGATCTACTTTTCTTCTTATGCCACCTATTGCACTGCTTCCTATCCACCAGGAAATCCCATAGGGTAGCGAACCATTGATTTTCTAGGGTTTGCCTTCCGCCCGACGCAACTCGGTAGAACCGAATCAAGAAAATTGATACCACCGATTTTGGTTTCTGTGTTGATGAGAACTGTCTCAATGAAACCAAGCACTCCTTTTTGGTCTCACCGAAAAGGGTGCCAAGTTTCTGTTAAAAAGGACAGTCAGTCTCGGTGTCACCAAATTTTTTGCTTCGGCCTTACCGATTTGTTTCTGACAGAATGCAAAACTTTGAAAATCTTTTGTTCAAAATTTCAAAAACCAGCTGATAATTTTGTGATGACTCATCTACTTCTGCTCATCTATATTCCATTCACAGGGTTAGTATGTCAGATGCAGAGGACAGTCAGAATGACCTAAGAGAGCAAAGTGTTGAGATGGATTCAGGCACTAGTCCTGAGTCTAGTTCATCTTTAGACCTAGGCACTCCCAGTTCCCATGGTTTGCCCAAGGCTGCTACTAGGGCTAGGAAGAAGCTGAATTCTGATGAAGAAGATTCAGACTTCGTTCCAGAAGAGATTCTTGCTAAGAAGCAAGAGAAAGATGCCAAGAAGTCAGCAACTGAAGCTACTTCCTCTCGAAGAGTTGTCAGCAAAGTTTATGCACCTGCTTCAACCTTCAAAGCTCATGAGACTGCTAGGGCCACTATGTCCATTGATCCCCCAAGGAAGTCTATGCCTAAGAAGGCAGGGGAGAAGAAAGCCAGAAAGAGGATTATTCATGTGACTAGCAGGCCTACTTCCATGTATGAAGATCCAGAGGAAGCTGTTGGTGCTGATGCTGAAGAGGAGGAAGAACATGTTGAGAAGGCCCCTCCCAAGAAAAAGCAAAAGAAACCGATGCCTGATGCTATGCTAAAGAGCGATACTTCCAAGAGTACCAAGTCTGCTGAAAAGAAGCCTGCTGCTGAGAAGCCTAAGAGGACATCCAGGCAGATTCCAGCTTCTGAGAAAAACAAAGGGACTGCTTCCAGAGTTGAAGATGATGATGACTTGACAACTTTGATGAATCTCAGACCACATCTTTCGGTACATAATGCCAGCTACCCACTAGCTGAGGATATGACAAAGAGGAAGGATTCAAGATTGAGGGAATGGAGAGTTGTTGATCCATATGCCTTGAGAAAGAAGACAACTGTGGACTATAGATTTTATACCAAAGAGCAACAAGATTTCTATGAGACTGTGCTTTTTGACAAGAGTCCAGCTCTGAGTGATATGCGATATGTTTATTGGAAATTCATCGAGGAAAACAAGGACTACTTTCCAAGTGTCCAAGACAATTTCCACTGCATATGTTTGGATGAGTTTGTTGGCAGAGAATTCATTGCTTGGAATGATGAGATGATCATGCAATTCTACTCCACTGGACATTTCTATGGAGATGGTAGAATTGTATGGATGACTGAAGGTGCAAGGTATGAATCGACTGTTGAAGAATGGGTTGCTATCTTAGGAGTTCCGGAAGCACATGATGGTGACTTGGATGTATACTCAGAATCCAAGGAGAGCCACAATCCTATGGCAAATATGTACAAGGAGATCCCTGTTGCCAATGTGAAGTCTCACAAGTTAGGATCTATCTACTTTCTTCAGGCTGGCCTCCGCACAATGAACACCATTCTGAGGCATAGTTTGATGCCCAAGTCAGGAGATGACAAGATGATCCGAGGCCACTCCATCAATATGTTGATCCACCTTGACAGACACACCAGGATCAGAGTCATGGATTTGATTGTTGAGACAATCAAGAGGGTTGCTGCTGACCAGAAGCGCTCTTGCTGTTATGCACCCTACATCCAGATGCTTATCAATTCAAAGTTGGAGAAGCACATTTTTGCTCTAGATCGTCCACATTTACCCCTACAACTAGATCTCGAGGACAATGTTGTGGTGATGAACCCACATCATCCCACTTCAGCTGCAGCTCAGACAGAAGCAGAGGCAGCTCGAGCCGCTAGTGCTTAGGTCCCTAGATCCAGGAATGAGAAAATGGATCTTCTGATTTCATCTATTCAAGGAATGAAGGACGACATTAAGGGGATTCTGGAAAATCAGAACATTCTTGTCAGGATCTTTGAGAACAGGATCAAAACCCGTAATGATAAGGTGGCTGGGCTGACTAAGACAGTCAATGAGCTCAAAAAGGAAGTTGACTCAATGCCTCTTCCTCGGACTACTTCAGATGATGATGATGAGGAGGAGGATGGATAACCTCTCAGGACAGGCACACAATTTCATACCCAGGCCAGATCAGCCATTGTGCCAGCTCCAGACTTGAGGCCCTCTTCATCAGCTCCTTCTGCTGTCACTTCAGCTCCTGCTCCATCTGCTCTAGTTCCTCCAGCGCCACTCCAACTCCATCCACGACATCTGCAGAGATCTTCGCCGACGTTGTTCTCTCGACTCCTTCATCAACAACCGGAGGAGATCAGCCCAAGAACGATTAGATGTATGCCTTTGAACTTCTTGGTAACTTGTTTCCAAAGGGGAAGAAGCGTATATAGATCTTTAGGCTTCGAGCAAGAGAGCGTTTTGGTGTTTGTTGTTTTTCAAAACATTTGGTCTTTTGGTTGCTTGTGTTGAGTGTATGATCGTATGTGTTATGCTACTATTTTACGCTTTATGTGTGACGCTACTATTTCCTATCCTCTTAATGCTTATGAGATGATCATTCACCTTTGCTTGATTGTGTTGTTCTTTGTTATTCATTCTAATTATTCTCGCACACCACCAAGTTGTATGTGACATGGAAGAAGTGCCCCATATACCTAATCCATTGTGCATTTGCATTCAAACGCAAATTCAAAATAATGCACAAATTTAGGGGGAGCTCTTGCTTATCACATACCTCTCAAAGCGACGATTATATTCATTGATTTTATCATATGTCGAAGCTTTGATCTATATGTTGTCATCAATTACCAAAAAGGGGAGATTAAAATCACATTTGCTCCCTTGGTGGTTTTGGTAATTAATAACAACATATAAGTCATTGAACTAATGTTTCCACCAAGTATATTTCAGGAAATATTCAATGATAGGATTGGCAACAGGCGACTGTGGAGATACCCCAAGATGCAAGGAAATAGGTTGGCCAAGCTTGAAGCAAGAGGAATCTACATTTTATATTTGTGAGAAATCACTTTGAGTCCATAGTAAAACCAATACTATTAAAAGGGGGTAAGGTTTTGTTGGTGAACAATATGCTCAAACGTGCACAAGTGATAGTCGCCAAAAACATCCACAAACTCTCCAATCAAAGTCTGTTCTATACCTAACACTCAAAATCAGTGCAACCAACTTTCCCATACCGGTGCCACCGATTTCTAGAACCTTGACAGACTCAGCCAAACCCTAGCCACTTCAGTGCAACCGATTCCATACCAGTGCCATCGAGTTTAGGTTGCCAACTTTCTGTTACGCAAATTCACATTATCGGTACCACCGAGAATGTTGAATTGGCGTTCCCGAGATTGGAAATCTGACCGTTGGTCACCTTATCGGTGCAACCGAGTTTCCTATATCGGTCTCACCGAGATTCAAAAGTTGCCACTTTTTGGTCACTTCGATACCACCGAGATTAACACATCGGTGTCACCGAGTTGGACATTTTGTGGGTAACGGTTGGATTTTTGGGGATGCCTATATATACCCCTTCACCACCACCTACTCAAAAGAGAAGCACTCAGAACTATTCCACACTTGCCCCATCCAGTTTTCTGAGAGAGAACCACCTACCCTTGTGTTGAGGTCAAGATCTTCCACTCCAATCATATGGATCTTGATCTCTAGCCTCCCCAAGTAGCTTTCCACTAATCCCATCTCTTCCACCATGCCAAATCTGTGAGAGAGTGATTGGGTGCTGAGGATTCTATCATCTTGAAGCACAAGAGCAAGGAGTTCATCGTCATTACCGAGCCTATTACCTTTTGGAGGGTGGTGCCTCCTAGATTGGTTAGGTGTCGCTTGGGAGCCTCCTACTTCGTGTTGTGGAGTGAACCAAGAAGTTTGTAAGGGCAAGGAGATCGCCTACTTCGTGAAGATCTACGCATAGTGAGGCTAGTCCTTCGTGGACGGAAGCCGTTATGGAATAGTCAAGGTTGCTACTTCGTGGACCCTTTTGGGTGGAGCCCTCCGTGGACTCTCGCGACCGTTACCCTTCGTGGGTTGAAGACTCCATAAACGTGGATGTACAATAGCACCACCTATCGGAACCATGGGAAAAATCATCGTGTCTACAACTACGTTTGATCTTCCTACCCTATCCCTTCTATACATGCTTGTTGTTACTTTCCGCTGCTATATACTCTTAGACTTGCATGTGTAGGGTGTACTTGACTTGCCATGAAATGCTAAAAACGGTCAACCCTAAAACTTGGTATAGGCAAAACTTTTATTTGGTCAAGTAGTCTAATAACCCCCCTCTAGACATACTTTCGGTCCTACACAAGTTCGCTCCATTATTTTTTCCAGCGGAGTGGGTCCGTCGCGATTGCCTTTAGGAGGCTTCTTCTGTTGTCCAGGACGGGAGTTGCATAAGTTGGCATTAACGGCCGTGTCATTGGCATCATTATTATTTTGTCGGTGCTTGTTCTTATTGTGCTTTGGTCTTCCGTTGCCATCCCGGACTTCAGAGGCTCTGGGATCTTTGGAATTGTGACTACGTCTTGCTAGACAATTGTCTTGCCCCGCGCAAAAGTGGGTCATGAGGGAAGTTAGGGCAGACATAGTCCGCGGTTTGTCCTGGCCTAGCTGGCGGACCAGCCATTCGTCCCGAATATTGTGTCGGAAGGAGGCTATGGCCTCAGCGTCCGGACAGTCGACAATCTGGTTCTTGTCAAGAACCGATTCCAAAATTGCCGAGCAGACTCGCCGGGCTTCTGGACGAGGTTGCTAAGGTCGGAAGAATCCAGCGGTCGAACGTAGGTTCCCTGGAAATTGGAGCGAAAAGCGTCCTCCAGGTCCTCCCAGCATCCAATGGAGTTTTCGGGGAGGATTTTTAGCCAGTGCCGAGATGGCTCCTTGATTTTCAGGGGAAGGTATTTGATGGCGTGGAGGTCATCTCCTCAAGCCATGTGGATATGGAGGAGGAAGTCCTCAATCCAAACGGTTGGGTCAGTAGTTCCATTGTATTGTCCGATGTTCACGGGTTTAAACCCTTCCGGGAACCGGTGCCGCATGACCTCATCCGTGAAACACAACGGGTGAGCGGCCACTCAGATCCGAGCTATATCGCGCCAGTGATCGGCATCTGTTCTGGCTTGGGTGCGTTCCTGGTCCCTATTATTGCCTCGTTCGAGCCATGTCCTGTACCCATCCTGTCTATCGGGTGAGTATCCTCTGGATCCGTATATGGATCTTGTACGGCCTACTCTGTGATCCAAGTCATCTCGCAGGTCGAACATATAATTCGGCTCTAGTGACTCCTTTCCCTGTCTTCGGGGTATTGCCGATCTATAATCGGCGTCAGCGGCCATCCGATCACTCCCGCGAGGAGGGCAGTCTGGCCTGTCGTATGGACTATGCTTTCGCAACGGAGTATCAGTGAGCTCGTCATCGAATTGTGGCAGCAGCCTTCTCCACGGATAGCTCTTGGTATGGTCTGACAGACCGGCGACATGCCCTTCCTCAGCCGAGAGGACTCTTGTCCATCGGTCATTGAGGTCATCATGTTTGGCTTTAAGCTGCCAATCTTTGGCTCTTAGACCGTGAGCCGTCGCTATGAGTTGTTGTCTGAACTGTTCCTGATCTTCATGATTATCAGGGATGTCCATGTCGTCGGCTTCCGAGATATCCTCCTCCTTGACAGGGGGGGAGGTAATTGTCGTCCTAGGAACCGTTGAAGTCATCGGAGTTGCTTTGGTCCTCACGCCTTTCCGGACCCTCTAACGGGTGTTCGGGATTATCAGGGTCGCCACGGTCTTCGGGGGTAACTCTATCCCCGGTGCCAATAATAGCTTTCCTTCCTTTTTTGCTTCCGGACTGCTTATGCAGCTTTCAGCGCCTTGATGGCATGTTGCCTGACTTATCACCGTCATTGTTAGGCGTTTTGTCGCCATTGGGAGTGTCCACCATATAGACATCATATGTTGAAGTGGCGGCCCATCTTCCAGTATTGACAACGGTGGGGGAACAACCCTCTTCATCCATGTATTATGCCTCCTCAGAGACGTAGTCCAGCATGTCGGTCAAATCTTCGACAGTGGCTATCAAGTGGGTGGTGGGTAGGTAGAAAAATTCGTCCTGACCCGCACCGTAACCGATCCGAGCATGGATCGTGGTTGGGTCGTCGGTGATCTTCATCGACGAGATCCGATCTAGGGCCTCGTCAACCTCTGAGAGCCCAATCAGATCAGGATGTTCGGAACTTACGGAGTTTACCTCCGAAGTACCCTAGCATGGGGAGTGTTTGGTAAGAACACAAGTCCGGTCTTTTAGTACAATGGACGGACCAAGACCAGAGATCGGTCCATCGCCGTAGGTAACCCCATTGGCGTGCCCGAAGAAGGGACTCGAGGTTAAAGCCTGAGAGTCTTCGGGTGCTACAAGCGAAGCTGCGAGCCCGGTTAGCGACAAGTCGGCCCGAGAATCAACGGAGAACTCTAGGTTTCCGAGTCTGACCTCACGATCAGGGACGAAAAACTCTCAACACGGTCTAGATAGCCGGTGGGGTCAGCGTGCAGCACCATGCTGCCAAAGGCTAAGATCTATCCAGGGACGAAAGTGTCCATGTTGCGGACCTCTTCGTTCATGACAAGGCGAGACATCGATTCCTCCTTGCTCACAGTGGAACTCTCAATGAAAGCACCAATGTCAGTGTCAAAACCGGCAGATCTCGGGTAGGGGGTCCCGAACTGTGACACTCGGATCGATAGTAACAGGAGACGAAGGGGACACAGATTTACCCAGGTTCGGTCCCTCCTATGGAGGTAATACCCTACGTCCTGCTTGGATTTATTGATGATATGGGGGTTACAGAGTTGATCTACCTCGAGATCGAATACTAACCCTAGATGCGTTGTTCTTTGTCTACACCCTAGAACCCTCTGGCTTATATAGACACCGGGAGTGCCTACGGTTTACATATGGTCGGTTACATGCCGAAGAGATAAACATGCCTATTTGCTACATCAAACGTAGAGCACAAGCCATGCTCTCCGAAGCTTCCTTCCTGGAGATAAGGCCTTCAAATATTCTTGTGTTCGGTAAGTGGCCCGTATAGTCCGGCCCATCGAGATAGGTCGGCCTCCCGAGGACCCCTAATCCGGGACTCCCTCACCCGTGGCTAACACTTTAGTCACATTGCTTGCAAGGCTCATAGTGATTTTGTATTACCGAGTGGGCACTGAGATACCACTTCGTCACACGGAGTAACAAATCCCAGTCTTGATCCATGCCCACTCAACAGACACCGTCGGAGATACCTATAGAGCATCTTTATAGTCACCCAGTTACGTTGTGACATTTGATACACACAAGGTATTCCTCCGGTGTCAGTGAGTTGCATGATCTCATGGTCATAGGAACAGGTACTTGACATGCAGAAAACTATAGCAATTAACTGACACGATCATATGATATGTTCATAGTTTGGGTCTTGTCCATCACAGCATTCCCCTAATGATGTGATCCCATTATCAAATGACATCTCATGTATATGTCTAGGAAACGTTCACCATCTTTGATCAAGGAGGTGGTCTACTAGAGGCACACTAGGGACACAATGTTGTCTATGTATCCACACGTGCAATTGAGTTTCCAATCAATACAATTATAGCATGGATAATAAACGATTATCCTGAACAAGGAAATATAATAATAACCACTTTATTATTGCCTCTAGGGCATATTTCCAACAGATCCCATGACTAACTCCTTAGTCACATTGGTTACAAGCTTCTTGTCATGTTGTATTATCGAGAGGGCCCATAGATACCTCTCCGTCATACAGAGTGACAAATCCCAGTCTCGATCCATGCCAACCCAACAGACACCCTTGGAGATACCGATAGAGTACCTTTATGATCACCCAATTACAAAGTGATGTTTGATACACACAAGGCATTCGTCCGGTACCAGGGAGTTGCATGAGCTCATGGTCCTAGGAACAGATACTTGACATGAAGAAAGCAGTAGCAATAAACTAATACGATCAAATGATATGCTTACGGTTGGGTCTTGTCCATCACATCATTCTCCTAATGATGTGACCTCGTTATCAAATGACAACTCATGTCTATGGTTAGGAAACTTTAACCATCTTTGATCAGCGAACTAGTCTAGTAGAAGGTCACTAGGGACATGGTGTTGTCTATGTATCCACACATGTATCTGAGTTTCCAATCAATACAATTCTAGCATTAATAATAGACGTTCATCATGAACAGTGAAATATGATAATAACCAATTTATTATTTCCTCTAGGCCATATTTCCAACTGTTTCCCACCTGCACTAAAGTCAATAATCTAGTTCACATCGCCATGTGATTCACACCCAATGAGTTCTGGGGCTTGATCATGTTTTGCTTGTGAGAGAGGTTTTAGTTGATGGGTCTGCAACATTCAGATTCGTGTGTATTTGCAAATCTATATGTCATATTGTAGATGCTGCTACCACGCTCCACTTGGAGCTATTCCAAATGACTGCTTCACTATACGTATCTGGTTTGCAACTCAAAGTCATCCAGACCGGTATCAAAGCTTGCATCAACGTAAATCTTTAGGATGAACTCTTTATCATCTCCTAATCGAGAAATATTACCTTAGTACTCTAGTTACTAAGGATAATTTTGACCAATGTCCAATGATCCACTCTTGGATCACTCTTGTACCCCCCCTGCCAAACACGTGGCAAGGCACACATTAGGTGCAGTACACAACATGGCATACCGTATAGAGCTTGTGGCTTAGGCATAGGGGATGACCTTCGTCCTTTCTCTTTCTTCTATCATGGTCGAGCTTTGAGTCTTACTCAACTTCACATCTTACAATACAAGCAAGAACTCCTTCTTTGACTGATCCATTTTGAACTCCTTCAAAATCTTGTTAAGGTATGTACTCATTGAAAGTCTCATCATGTGTCTTGATCTATCTCTATAGATCTTGATGCCCAATATTTAAGCAGCCTTTTAGGTCTTTGAAAAACTCCTTTCAAACAACACTTTATGCTTTCCAGAAATTCTCCATCATTTTTTATCAGCAATATGTCATCCACATATACTTATCAGAAATGTTATAGTGCTCCCACACACTTTCTTGTAAATACAAGTTTCTTATAAACTTTGTATAAACCAAACAGAGCTTTGATCACCTCATCAAAGCGCATATTCCAACTCCGAGATGCTTGCACCCGTCCATAGAAGGATCGATGGAGCTCGCATACCTTTTAGCATCCTCGGTATTGACAAAACCTTCTGGTTGTATCACATATAACCTTTCCTTAAGGAAACGATGTTTTGACATCCATCTACCAGATTTCATGACCGAAAAATGCAGCAACTACTAACCTAATCCCAACAGACTTTAGCATCACTACGGATGAGAATGTCTCACCGTAGTCAACTCCTTGAACTTGTCGGAAACCTCTTTGCGACAAGTCGAGCATTATAGATAGTCAAATTACTACCAGTGTCTGTCTTCTTAAAGATCCATTTATCCTCAATGGACTGTCGGTCATCGGACAAGTCTACCAAAGTCCACACTTGGTTATCTTACATGGATCCTATCTCGGATTACATGGCCTCTGGCCATCTGTCGAAATCCGGGCCATCATAGCTTCCTCATAGTTCGTAGGCTCATCATTGTCTAACAACATGACTTCCAAGACAGTATTACAGTACCACTCAGAGGTAATACATGTCCTTGTTGACCTATGAGGTTCAATAGTAACTTGGTCTGAAGTTTCATGATCATCATCATTAGCTTCCTCTTCAATTGGTGTATTGATGTGGCTTGAGACTACGTCGGTAGTTCCCCAAAGAGGAAGGGATGATACAACACAGTGACAGTAAGTATTTCCCTCGGTTTAAGAAACCAAGGTATCAATCCATAGAGGAAGATCACACACCCACGTAAACAACACCTGCAAACAAATAACAAATACTTGCAACCCGATGTGCAACAGAGGTTGTCAAGCTCTCCACGGTAATAAGATAGATTACGTAGTGATAGTTTTGGCAAACAGATCTTGCAAGAATACAAAATAAAATAAATAAACAAAAAGTGCAGCAAGGTATTTTTGCGTTTTTGGTTTTATATATCTGAAAATAAAAAGTGCAAATAGTAGATCAGAAACCAACATGTTGGAAAAGTAGACCCGAGGGTCGTAGGTTTCACTAGTGGCTTCTCTCATGAGTATAGCGCACAGTGGGTGAACAAATTACTGTTGGGCAATTGATAGAAGATCAAATAATCATGACGATATCCAGGCAATGATCATTATATAGGCATCATGACCAAGACAAGTAGACCAAAACGATTCTGCATGTACTTCTATTACTCCACACATCGACCGCTATCCAGCATGCATCTAGTGTATTAAGTTCATGGAGAAACGGAGTAATGCAACAAGAATGGTGACATGATGTAGACAAGATCTATTCATGTAGGAATATACCCCATCTTGTTATCCTTAATGGTAACGATACATGCGTGTCTTGCTGCCCTTTCTGTCACTGGGAAAGAACACTGCAAGATCGAACCCATCACAAAGCACCTCTTCCCATGGCAAGAAAAATCGATCTAGTTGGCCTAACTAAACCAAAGATTTGAAGAAGAAATAAGAGGTTATAAGAAATCACGCAAATAACAGATCAAGGAAGGCTCAAATCATATTCATGGATAGAAACTGATCATGAACTCAAAATTCATCGGATCCCAACAAACACACCACAAAAGCCATTACATCAAGTGGATATCCAAGAGACCACTTTATTGAGAAACAGAGAGAGAGAGAGAGAGAAAGCCATCTAGATACTGTCTACGGACCTGTAGGTCTATGATGGACTACTCACGCATCATCAAAGAGGCACCTATGATGAAGATGAACCCCTCTGTATTGGTGTCTAGATTGGATCTCAAGGTTCTGGAACTTGCGGCGGCTAGAACTATGTCTCGATGTCTCCTCTAGGGTTTTTGGATCTTCAGGGAATTTATAGGCACGGTAATCGGATGGGGGGCACTCGAGGTGCCCACGCCCCACCAGGCCGCGTTAGGGGCCTCTGACGTGCCCTGGTGGAGCATGGCCACCCTAGGCCCCCTCCTCTGATGTTCTTTGGCCCATTGGCTTTCTTCTGGTCCATAAAAAATCCACAAAATTCCCCGCGACATTTGAGCTCCGTTTGGTACTAATTTTCTGCAAAGTATAAAACAAGCAAAAACAGCAACGGGCACTTTGGCACTAAGTCAATAGGTTAGTCCCAAAAAATGATATAAAGTTGCTATGAAATGATTGTAAAACATCCAACATTTAAAATATAACATCCAAGATTGTAAAACATCTATAACGAGCAAAAATTATAGATACGTTGGAGACGTATCAGCATCCCCAAGCTCAATTCATACTTGTCCTCGAGTAGGTAAATCATAAAAACAGAATTTTTTATGTGGAATGTTGCCTAACATGTTCATCACATATTCTTTTTATTTATAGCATGGACATTTGGACTTTTTATATGGTTCAAAGCAACAGTCTAGTTTTGACATAAAAACTTTAATACACAATCATATCAACAAGCAACCATGTCTTTCAAAATATCAACGATAAAGCAAGTTATCCCTAGCCCGTCATGCTCAATCATTGATCCATTCACAATACATGCTCAAATATTAGCTACACCTAATGCTCAAGTACGATCATAGTGCCCCCTAGTTGGTGCTTTATAACAGAAGATGGAGACTCAAATTGAAAAATAAAAATTGCATAAAGTAAATAGATACGCCCTTCGAAGAGGGAAGTAGGGATTTGTAGATGTGCCACAACTCAAGTGTTTAAATTGATAGAGAAAATTATTTTGGGCGGCATGCCTTTCCTGTCAACGAAAATGACCGAGAGATCTCAATATCTTTCCACACTAGATGTATCATAGGAGGTTCCCAAACAGAAAATAATTTTTTTTCCTTTTTCCACCATACTTTCACTTTCCATGGCTAGCCGAATCCACGGTTGCCTTCCATACCAACACTTTCCAAGGAATTTATTATTTGACACAAAGTAAATTTCTTTTCTTTTTCATTTCATTTCGGGACCGGGCATCCCTATTACCGCCATACTCTCGTGCAATGACAAGTGAATAAACACTCATCTTGAGAATAACAAATCTAGCATGAAAAAATATCGGTCACCCCCTACCGTTTCATGAGAGGTATGAGCACACAAAAAGGAAAATTTATTTTGAAAATTAGAGATGGCACATACAAATTTGCTTGGAACGGGATGGAAATACCGTATATATGTAGGCATAGTGGACTCATATGGCAAAACTGGTTTTAAGAATTTTGGATGCACAAGTAGTATTTCTACTTAGTACAAGTGAAGGCTACCAAAAGATTGAGAAGAATCCAACCAAGAACCAAAAAATCACATAAGCGAGCATTAAGCATAACTAACACTGAATAATGCACCATAAGTAGGATGTAATTTCTTAGCACAACTATTGACTTTCATGCTTGCATAAGGAATCACAAACCTTAACACCAATATTCTTACTAAGCAAAATTACTGACCAACATAACTCACATATCACCATTATCATGTCTCAAAACTATTACAAAGAATTAAGTTTAATTTGTCCAATGATATTTATGAAAGTTTTTATTATATCCCTCTTGAATATCTATCACTTTGGGACTATTTTCATATATTGCAATTGATTTTGACAAGGTCATATGGGTATAAGTGAAGAATATGAGCATACAAGTTTCATCTCTCAAAATAGTATAAGTGAAGCATGAGAGGATTTCTTCAAAATTAAAAACTCTCAAATTAATATAAGTGAAGAATGAGATTATTTCTTCAAACATGTAAAAGCACGCCGTGCTCAAAAAGATATAAGTGAAGCACTAGAGCAATTCCTTTGCTCAATAGATTTAAGTGAAGCATAATGAGCAATTCTAAAAAATCATAGAATATTTTGGCTCTCTAAAATAGGTGTGTCCAGCAAGGATGCTAATGAAAATGCAAAAAGTAAACAAGCAAAGATACAAGACGCTCGAAGCCAAACTCATGATATGTCACGAATAAAAATATTGTTCCAAGTAGTATACTGATGTTTGTTAGAAGAAAGAAGAGATGCCACTCGGGACATCCCCAAGATTAGTTGCTTGATACTCTTTGGATATTATCTTGGGGTGCTGTAGCATCCCCAATATTTGACTCTTCTAAATCCTTATTCCTTCATCCATCATGATCTCATCCAAAACTTGAAAACTTCAATCACACAAAACTCAACAAAATTCTCATGAGATACGTTAGTATAATAAAGCAAATTACCACTTTAGGTACTTTTTAAACCCATTCATATTTTATTATTGCATTATACCTAATGCATTCTAACTTTACCTTATACCCCCCCCCCAATACAAGCCATAGATTCATCAAAACAAACACACAATGCAATGAAAACAGAATCTGTTTCAGACATAATAGTTTGTAGTAATCTGTACTCTAGCCATACTTCTGGAAATCTAGAAATTATTAAAAATAGTAAAATGTAAATAATTTGTATATCAATACTGTGTTAAAATGGCAGCTCAATATCACGTTCCAGTAAAAAATGAAAATTCGTGCACTTGGAACAAAGTTTTTGTTTTAGATTCAACATTGTTTCTACTCATCTTATGGATCATCCTAAATGCATTACTTGGCACAAACACTAAATAAAACATAAAAACACAATCACAACAGAAGCATAATTTAGAAAACACTCAAAAACAGAAGGAAAAAGATAAAAAATTGATTTATTCATTGGGTTGCCTCCCAACAAGCGCTATTGTTTTAAGCCCCTAGCTAGGCAAAACACATAGATTCAAGTATTGTCATCCTTAGTTTTCACTCCATAGAAGGGCCTCGTGATTGATTCATATGGTGTATTAATTCTTATTCTAGGGAAGTGTTCCATACCCTTTCTAAGGGGAAACTGAAACTTAATATTGCCTTCTTTCATATCAATCACGACACCTATAGTGCGTAAAAACGGTCTACCAAGTATGATAGGACAAGACGGATTGAAATCAATATCAAGAACAATAAAATCAATGGGCACGTAATTCCTATTTTCAAGGATAAGAACATCATTAATTCTTTCCAAAGGATTTTTAATAGTGGAATCCGCCAAGTGCAAATTAAGAGAGCATTCTTTAATATTGGTAAGACCAAGCACATCACATAGAGATTTCGGGATTGTGGAAACACTAGCAACAAAATCACACAAAGCAAAGCATTCATAATTTTTAATCTTGATTTTAATGGTAGGTTCCCACTCATCATGTATTTTTCTATGAATAGAAATCTCTAGTTCCAACTTTTCTTCTAAGGATTTCATCATGACATCAACGATATGTTTAGTAAAAGCTTTATTTTGTTCATAAGCATGGGGTGAATTTATAATAGATTGAAGCAAATAAATAGAACCAACCAAAGAGCAACTCTCATAATTAGAGTCTTTGTAATAAAAAATAGTGGGCACATCACTAGTTAAAGTTTTGACTTCTCCAAACCCACTATTATCAAAAATTTCATCAAGATTTTCACCCTCCAAATTATTGGGACGCCCTCTAGCTAAAGTTGACTCTTATTTAGTCCCTTTATAATAAATTTTAACATAAATAATCAAGGAATCAATAGAGCAAACACCAATATTTTTAAGATCTTCATCATTGCTATGAAAGTAATCGCTAGAAAACGCTTTTCTAAAAAAAATCTTTTAGCTCTAAGCATAGCAGTTCTTTTCTTACTTTCATCCATAGAGACATATAAAGCATTAATTGATTCATTAATATTAGGTGCAAAAGCATGCAACTTGAGATTTTTCTACTTCATTGGAAATTCTATCAATGCTTCTAGACATGTTATCAATCTTATTCAACTTCTCTTCTATCACAGTATTGAAAGATTTTTGAGCATTAATAAATTCTTTAAAATTATTCTCAAGATCTGAGGTGTTACTATTATTATTATTATTATTATTATTATTACCATAGGAATTACCATAATTATTAGAGGAACTTCTAGGGAAAGGCCTAAGATTAAAATTAGCTCTATAAGCATTGTTATTGAAATTGTTTCGCGAGATGAAATTCACATCTACGGAATCACTATTTTGCTCAATCAAAATAGACAAAGGCACATAATTAAGATCAATAGGAGCATTTTTACTAGCAACAACTTCATAAGAGCATCAATTTTTTCACTCAAAGTACTAATTTCTTCCATAGAATTAACCTTTTTACTAGTAGGTGCTCTTTCAGTATGCCATTGTGAATAATTTTCCATCATATTATCTAGAAATTTGGTAGCTTAACCCAAAGTAATTTCCATAAAAGTACCACCACGGCGGAATCTAACAGATTTCTAGAGACAAAATTCAATCCCACATAAAAAATTGTATGATCATCCAAAGATTTAAACCATGAGTACAACAATTTCTTAGCATAAATTTCATTATTTACCAATATTGTGCAACATGTTCATGCTCAAGTTGCTTAAAATTCATGATTTGAGTTCTAAGGAAAATACTTAGTAATAAAACCGTCCTTACACGTGTCCTAACAATCGATACTATTGCAAGGCAAAGAAGAAAACCATATTTTTGCATGATCCCGCAAAGAGAAATGAAATAATTTCAACTTAAAATATCATTGTCCACATCCTTTTTATTTTGCATATCACATAATTCGATATCCTCATTAGGAGTACCGGAAAATTGATCTTTCATGACAAGATTCAACAAAGCGGCATTAATATCACAAGACTCCGCACTAGTGGCGGGATGAACAATAGGAGTGCTAAAAAATTCATAATTATTGGTGTTGGAAAAATCACACAACTTGGTGTTTTCTTTAGTCATCGTGACTACGCAAACAAGAGATCTGACGAGAAAAAGGCAAACGAAAAATGGAGGGCGAATAAAACGGCAAATTTGTGAAGTGGGGGAGACGAAAATGAGAGGCAAATGGCAAATGATGTAAATTAAAAGGAGATGAGATTTGTGATTAGGAACCTGGTAGATGAGATTGCTTCCTCCCCGGCAATGACACCAGAAATTCCTTTGATGTGGCTTGAGACTGCGTCGGTAGTTCCCAAAGAGGAAGGGATGATGCAGCACATCGATAGTAAGTATTTGCCTCAGTTTATGTAACCAGGGTATCAATCTATAGAGGAAGATCACGCATCCACGTAAACAGTACCTGCACACAAATAATAAATACTTGCAACCTGACGCGAAAGAGAGGTTGTCAAGCTCTCCATGGTAATAAGATAGATTAGGTAGTGATAGTTTTGGCAAATAGATCTCGCAAGAACACAAAATAAAATAGATTAAAAGAATTTCAGCAAGGTATTTTTGAGTTTTTGGTTTTATAGATCTGAAAATAATAAGTGCAAATAGTAGATCGGAAAGCAATATGATGGAAAAGTATACCCAAGGGGCATAGGTTTCACTAGTGGCTTCTCTCATGAGTATAGCGCACGGTGGGTGAACAAATTACTGTTGGGCAATTGATAGAAGATCAAATAATCATGACGATACCCAGGAAATGATCATAATATAGGCATCACATCCAAGACAAGTAGACCGAAACGATTCTGCATCTACTTTTATTACTCCACACATCAACCGCTATCCTGCATGCATCTAGTGTATTAAGCTCATGGAGAAACGGAGTTATGCAATAAGAACGGTGACATGATGTAGACAAGATCTACTCATGTAGGAATAGACCCCATCTTGTTATCCTTAATGGAAAATATACATGCATGTCTTGCTGCCCCTTCTATCACCGGGAAAGAACACCGCAAGATCGAAACCATCACAAAGCACCTCTTCCCATGGCAAGAAAAATCGATCTAGTTGGCCTAACTAAACCAAAGATTCGAAGAATAAATACGAGGCTATAAGTAACTATGCAAATAAGAGATCAAATAAGACTCAAATCGTATTCATGGATAGGAACTGATCATGAACTCAAAATTCATTGGATCCCAACAAACACACTACAAAAGTCATTACATCAAGTGGATCTCAAGACCATTGTATTGAGAAACATAGAGAGAGAGTAAGTGATCTAGCTACTTCCTATGGACCCATAGGTCTATGGTGGACTACTCAACGCATCATCGGAGAGGCACCTATGATGAAGATGAACCCCTCCGTAATGGTGTCTAGATTGGATCTCGAGGTTCTGGAACTTATGGCGGTTAGAACTGCGTTTCGATGAATCCTCTAAGGTTTTTGGATTTTTAGGGAATTAATAGGCATGATAGTCGGTTGGGGGGCACCTAAGGTGCCCATGCGCCACCAGGCCATGCTAGGGTCCTCTAGCGCGCCCTGTTGGAGCGTGACCTCCCTGGGGCCCCTCCTTTGGTGTTCTTTGGCCCATTGGCTTACTTCTGGTCCATAAAAAATCCACTAAAATCCCCCCAGCGTTTGGGCTCCGTTTGGTACTGATTTTCTACGAAGTAAAAAGCAAGCAAAAAACAGCAAGTGGCACTTTGGCACTAAGTCAATAGATTAGTCCCAGAAAATGATATAAAGTTGCTATAAAATGATTGTAAAACATCCAGGATTGATAATATAACAACATGGAACAAGCAAAAATTATAGATACGTTGGAGACGTATCATGTATACTTTACAGGAACACCTTTCTATCATGTGCTACTTTCCAATTCAAGTGAAGGTTCGATAACCTTATCAAGTTTTACCTTCCTCCCACTCACTTCTTTCGAGGGAACCTCCTTCTCTAGAAAGGATCCATTATTGGCAACAAAGACCTTGCCTTCGGATCTATGATAGAAGGTCTAGCCAATTGTTGCTTTAGGGTATATCACGAACATGCACTTTTCCGCTTTGGGTTCGAGCTTATCAGACATAAGTCTCGCATCCCCAAACTCTAAGAAACGACAGCTTAGGTTTCTCGCCAAACCATAATTCATATGGTGTCATCTCAACGGATTTAGATGGTGCCCTATTAAAAGTGAATGCAGTTGCCTCTAATGCATAACCCCAAAATGATAGTGGCAAATCAGCAAGAGACATCATAGATTGCACCATATCCAATAGAGTACGATTACGACGTTCGGATACACCATTACACTATGGTGTTCCAGGTGGCGTGAGTTGTGAATTTTTTCCACATTGTCTTGCGTACCAAACTCGTAACTCAGATATTCACCTCCACGATAGTATTGTAGACAGTTTGTCTTCTTGTTACGATGATCTTCAACTTCACTCTGAAATTGCTTGAACTTTTCAAAATTTCAGACATGTGTTTCATCAAGTAAATATATCTGTATCTACTCAAATCATCTGTGAAGGTAAGATAATAACGATATCCACCGCGTGCTTCAACACTCATTGGACTGCATACATCAATATGTATTATTTCCAATAAGTCACTTGCCCGCTCCATCGTACCAAAAAATGAGGTCTTAGTCATCTTGCACATGAGACATGGTTCGCATGTCTCAAGCGATTCAACATCGAGTGAGTCCAAATATCCATCGGCATAAAGCTTCTTCATGCGCTTTAGACCAATATGACCTAAGCAGCAGTGCCACAAGTATGTGGTACTGTCATTATTAACTTTGCATATTTTGCATTAATATTATGAACATGTGTATCACTATGATCGAGATTCAATAAACCATTCACATTGGGTGCGTGACCATAGAAGGTATTATTCATGTAAACAGAACGACCATTATTCTCTGACTAAAATGAATAATCATATTGCAATAAACATGATGTAATCATGTTCATGCTCAACACAGACACCAAATCTTGGAAACACTTCCAACACACCTAAACATGATTTATTTAGGTTCAACACTAATCCTGCGATGGTGATCACATCAACCTTGGAAACACTTCCAACACACATCATCACCTCGCCCTTAGCTAGTCTGCATTTATTCCACAGCTTTTGTTTTGAGTTACCAATATTAGCAACTGAACCGGTATCTAATACCCAGGTGCCACTACCAGTACTAGTAAGGTACACATCAATAACATGTATATCAAATATACTTTTGATGACGTTGCTAGCCTTCTTATCTACCAAGCATTTGGGGTAGTTCTGCTACCAGTGGTCGTTCCCCTTGCAATAGAAGCACTTAGTCTCAGGTTTGGGTTCAACCTTGGGTTTCTTCATTGGAGCGACAACTGGATTGCTATTCATGAAGTTTCCCTTCTTGCCCTTGCCCTTCTTGAAACTAGTGGTCTTACCATCAACACTTGATGCTCCTTCTTGACTTCTACCTTTCCAGCCTTAAGTACCACGAATAGCTCTGGGATCATCTCCATTCCTTGCACAAAGCTATAGTATCTTGCTGATAGTGACTGGAGAACTCTGTTAATCTCTATCTTATCTGGAAGATCAATTCCCACTTGATTCCATCGATTATAGCACCCAGACATTCTGAGCACAAGCTCGCTGACTGAGTTATTCTCCTTCATCTTGTAGGCAAAGAACTTGTCAGAGGTCTCATACCTCTCAACATGGGTAGGATCCTGAAATACCAATTTCAGCTCTTGAAACATCTCATATGCTCCATGTCGTTCAAAACGTCTTTGAAGCCCCGATTCTATGCCGCAAAGCATGGCGCACTTAACAATCAAGTAGTCATCAGAATGTGTCTGCTAGACGTTCACAACATCAATAGACGACGCTTGAGGGGGTGGCATACCGAGCGGTGCATCAAGTACATAAGCCTTCTGTGCAGCAATGAGGATAATCCTCAGATCATGACCCAGTCTGCATTATTGCTACCATCATCTTTCAACTCTATTTTCTCTAGGAACATATCAAATACAGGGGATCTACATGCGAGCTATTGATCTACAACATAATTTGCAAAGATATTTTAACTATGTTCATGATAATTAGTTCAATTAATCAAATTACTAACGAACTCCCACTTAAATCAACATCCCTCAGTTTGACTAAGTGTGACATGATCCAAATACACCAACCAAAGTTCGTTCATCACGTGAGATAAGGTGGTTTCAATGGTGAACATCTCCATGTTGATCATATCTACTATATGACTCATGTTCGACCTTTCAGTCTCCTATGTTTCGAGGCCATGTCTGTACGTGCTAGGCTCATCAAGTTTAACCCAAGTATTCCGCGTGTGTAAATCTGGATTACATCCGTTGTATGCGAACGTAGAGTCTATCACACTCGATCATCACGGGGTGCTTCAAAACGACAATCCTTCGCAACGGTGCATACTCTGGGAGAACACAATTTTATCTTGAAAATTTAGTGAGGAATCATATTATAATGCTACCATCATCCTAAGCAAAATAAGATGCATAAAAGGATAAACATCACATGCAAATCATATAAGTGACATGATATGGCCATCATCATCTTGTGCTTTTGATCTCCATCTCCAAAGCACTGGCATGATCTCCATCATCACTGGCATGACACCGTGATCTCCATCATCGTGTCGTCATGTGGTTGTCGCACCAACTATTGATTCTACAACTATTGCTAACGCATAGTGATAAAGTAAATCAATTACATGGCGATTAAATATTGACATGTAGGTCATGAATTAAATTAAAGACAACCCTATGGCTCCTGCCGGTTGTCGTACTCATCGACATGAATGTCGTGATAACTATACAAAACATGACCATCTCATACATCACATATATAAAATCACGTCTTGGCCATATCACCTCACAACATGCCTTGCAAAAACAAGTTAGACGTCCTCTACTTTGTTGTTGCAAGTTTCATGTGGCTGCTATGGGAAACTAGTAAGAACCGTTCTTACCTACGCAAGCCATGACGGTGATATTCAAGCTGCCTTTTAACCTTCTACAAGTACTGCCTCTGTTGATCCGATTCAACTAAAGTGGGAGAGACAGACACCCGCCAGCCACCTTTATGCGAACAAGTTGCATGTCACTCGGTGGAACCGGTCTCTTGTGCGATGACATGTAAGGTTGGTCCGAGCCGCTTCATCCCACAATACCGTCGAATCAAAATAAGACTAAGTAGGTAAGCAATCTAAACATCAAATCCCACAAACACTTTGTGTTCTACTCGTGCATATCATCTACGCATAGACCTAGCTCATGATGCCACTGTTGGGGAATGTTGCATGGGAAACAAAAAAATTCCCACACACACGCAAGATCAATCGATGGAGATGCATAGCTATGAGAGGGGGGAGTGTATCTACATATCCTTGTAGATTGCTAAGCGGAAGCGTATATAACGCGGTTGATGTAGTCGTACTCTTCATGATCCAATCACGGACCAATCTGATCTAGCGCCAAACGGATCGCACCTCCGCGTTCAGCACATGTGCGGCTCGATGATGTCTCCTCCTTCTTGATCCAGCAAGTGAGGGAGAATAAGTAGATGGGATCTCAACCAACACGACAGTGTGTTAGAGATGGTGGTGGAGCAATCCCGGCAGGGCTTCGCCAAGCATTATCGTAGATGCGATCTAAGAAGGGGGAGTAACGCGAGAGGGAGGGCTACCACCAGGGCATAGGAATTGGTGTGTACAACCCTCCCCTCCCCTTCACTGTATATATATGAGGCAAAGGGGAGAGGGGACCAGCAACCTTGACTCCTCCTCCAAGGGAGGGGCCAACGGCCAAGGGGGAGTCCTCCCTTTACAAGGAAGGGAGGAGTCCCCCTCCTCCAAGGCACCTCCGGGGTGCCTTGTCCCTTTAGGAATCTTGCCCCCAAGTGTAATTCGTCTCTAGGGGATGATGCACGGGAACCATGATGGCGAGGGAGAACCACATATGTCCCATGTGGGCCCACAGGACAGGTGGACCCCCTATGGACCCTCGGAACCCTTTTTGGCATCCCGGTACACTACCGGTAATGCCCGAAACTTTCCCGGCGACCAAAATAGGACTTACCATATATAAATATTTACATTCAGATAATTCTAGAACTCCTCGTGACGTCCAGATCTCATCTGAGACTCTGGACATCATTCGGTCACCAATGTACATATCCCAATACTACTCTAGCGTTGTCGAACGTTAAGCGTGCGGACCCTACGGGTTCGAGAATCATGTAGACATGACCGAGACACCTCTTTGGCTAATAAACAATAGTGGGACCTAGATGCCCATAGTGGTTCCTACATACTCCACAAAGATTTTCATCGATCGAACCCACAATGTCAAGGATTCAATCAATCCCGTATGCAATTCCCTTTGTCTGGCGGTATGTTACTTTCCCGAGATTCGATCATCGTATCTCCATACCTAGTTCAATATCGTTACCGACAAGTCTATTTACTTATTTAGTAATACAATATACCATGACTAACTCCTTATTCACATTTATTGTAAGCTTCTTGTGATGTTGTATCACTGAGAGGACCCAGAGATACCTCTCCATCATACAGTGTGACAAATCCTAGTCTCATCCATGCCAACCCAACAGTCGCCCTTGGAGATACCTGTAGAGTACCTTTATGATCACCTAGTTACAAAATGACGTTTGATACACACAAGGCATTCCGCTGGTGCCTAGGAGTTGCATGATCTCATGGTCTTAGGAATAGATACTTGACATGAAGAAAGCAATAGCAATAAACTAATTCGATCAAATGCTATTCTTACGGTTGGGTAGCCCTATTTGCAAGATGGAACACCCATTGTTGTCCATCACATCATTCTCCTAATGATGTGAACTCATTATCAAATGACAACTCATTTCTATGGTTAGGAAACTTTAACCATATTTGATCAATGATCTAGTGTAGTAGAGGCTCACTAGGGACACCGTGTTGTCTATGTATCCACACATGTATCTGAGTTTCCGATCAATACACATGGATAATAGAAGTTCATCATGAAAAGGGAAATATGATAATAACCAATTTATTATTGCCTCTAGGGCATATTTCCAACATCGCACGCTTAAGGATAGGAACACTTGGGCTTTAGGATCCGTGCGAGGCTCAAGGGTTGAGCTTGCGATGGATGCCTATATAGTGGAGGTGTGGCACACTCATTTGGTAGATTGCTTCGGTGTTGTCATTAGGGCTTTGCTTGTGTTGAAACTATCCACCTCCACTCACCGCCGACTGTGTGATCAGACCTATCAGTCCACGTCATGATGTTCCTCCTGCACGTGCAGATACCATTAGAGGCAGTGCACTTGCACCGTTCTGGTGAACCTGTATGTGGGATCCAGCGACCGGTTGTTTGAGGGAGATCGAACGAGGAGGAGATGGACCTCGCAAATGCGTTGCCCCAACTCTACTTCCACTGCATGGCACTGCGCGTCTATAACAATGTGTGATCCAACTCTGTAGCATGTTCTTGTATGTTATGTGTGTAGGAAAATTGTAATTTGCATGTGATCACCTATGATAGAACCTAACACTACCGGAGACAGGGAATACAAAGGGATCTACCGTGGCCGGCCATAGACTAGTGTAATGTATGGTTAGGAGTCTATGGCCATGCATGCACTCACACCTTACTTCATGAGCACTTTGAGAGACTGATCCAACAAATCTTAAAATTAGTAAAGTCATCACGGAAGCCTCGTAGCTTAACGAGACACCGTTTTCCATTGAGTGGACATTGCTAGTAAGATTGGAAAAAAATCAGGAAAATATAGATACATATGCTAAGTCTTGGATAAATCTGAGGGGGTTAAGTTCTAACCAAACCTTCTACGCTATGCTCGGTTTGAAGTCACACCATCAATTTAGCTCATCATTACATTGGAGATTGACATGACAAACCTTTTCTCTCTCGCTACACATGTGATTTTTCTTCTCACGCGGTTATGACTGCACCCAAACGACCCGCACACTCGACTGGACTCATGTGTGATTTCATTATGTTAACTACACTACGTGACGTACAACAATTTCTCTATTCTAAATTATTTGAAGTTCTAGCTTTCTCTTAAGTCGATTTTTAAACTTAGATAAGTCTATAGAAGAAGATAAAAAACAACATTTACCACACCATCATTGGATTTATCATAAAATATATTTCCTTGCTATATACATATTGAATGTTATAGACATTTTCACGCCTTTCTATAGATTTAGTCAAATATAGAGATGTTTGATGTAAAAACAAAGCTACAACTTCAGTTCATTTGAAGCAAAAAGAGTTACTAATGCTAGATTGTTACCCTCCTAGCTAGTTAGTACCCACTCATGCCATCACATAACACACTTGATTTCACCTACCTAAGATTAGAGGAAATGTTTTGACAGATGGAAATGATTCCATGACGCATATCGCTAACTCTTGGTTGATCGAGTATTTCTTGAATCACTGGCACCCAAAATGTTTGTCACAACTAGAGCCTCTGTCACACGAATATCTACCCTCTTGTTCAGTAAGATGAAGAGGTTGCCGACTGTTGTCTCAAAGACACCAATTCCTTCGAGGTGTTGACTTAGGATGAACTATCTCTATTGAAAATAAACACATTTAGGGCGTCAAAGTGGATAAAGGCTAGGTGACTATGCATGGAGAGAAGGCAAAGGTGGTGATGGGTCACTTATTGCACTTCATGGGTGTGTTGCCCCCTCCCTCCCTTGATTTTTTAAATTCATTTATACAACGATCACTTAGGTCAGTGACACCCTTCAAGCTTTGTACCCATTGTTCTAAATAGTCAAGATGATCATCGCTATTAGGGAAACTTCAAAGAAAATAGCCCTTGACGCTGATGGCTTAGCGTGAGCCTTTTTCTAAGAGGTTTTGGTTGATTATGAAAGAGAACAAATTTGCATGGGTAAGTGCTCTTGTTCCGTTGAAGATGAAAAAAACCACATTGTCAACTCTGCTAGCATCGTCCTCGCCCCAAAAGTGGCATTTTTGAATTGATCTTGGGATACCGCATCAACCTAATACCTACAATTCCAAGATCATCTATAAGGTAGTGGCACTCAGACTAAGTCCCAAGATGAATGATCCCACCTCTGCTAGCAAACATTTCTTTATCATGACAAGATTCTTTTATTTTCATGTTAGTACAAGATTAGTTGCCAGAGGGTGTGGAACCCAAAAACATTAGTTGTCTCTGGATAATATGAAAAAAATTAGGGATGTTCCGAATTTGATGGATTTTGTACTGTCAGTCCATGGTAACGAAGTGAAGGGACGTGGATGTCACCTAAAGGGTGAATATGCACTTTAAATGATTATGGTTTAGGCTTAAACAATTACAAAGTAAAACTAGTGTTTAATTTATCGAGCACAAAAACTAAATACACTAGGATCAACAAGGTGCACCAACAACTTATGATAAGCAAGATAAACAACTATGTGATAACAAGATATATAACATGAATCATTATGACTATCACAAATTAAGTGCATAAGTAAAGGGGTCGGGTAAGAGATAACCGAGGCACGCGGAGAAAACGATGTATCCCGAAGTTCACACCCTTGCAGATGCTAATCTCCGTTAGAGCGGTGTGGAGGCACAATGCTCCCCAAAATGCCACCAGGGCCACTGTATTCTCCTCGTGCCCTCACACAATGCAAGATGTCATGATTCTACTAATGGATGCTTGTGGGCGGTCACCGAACCCATACAACTGACGAACCTTAGGGGGCGGTCACCGAACTCGTACAATTGGTAACCCTTGGGGGCAATCATGGAACCTGTACAAATTTCTCGGGGAAATCTCCACAACTTAATTGGAGACCCTGATGCTTTACTCCACAATAATTGAGCTTCGCCACACCACCAACCGCGTGTGGCGCCCAAGCACCCAAGAGGCACAAGATCTAGGGCGACCAAACACCCAAGGGTAATAAGCTTCTAAACTTTCACTTCCACGTATCATCGTGGAGAACTCAAACCAATGCAAATAATGCAATGACAAGAACACACAAACTGGTCAAGTCCCTCACTCTCAAATCCCACCAAAGCAAAGAACAAGGAGAACACACAAGAACTCCAAGATCCAGATCCAAGGGGTTCCCCTCACTTAGAGGAGAGATGTATTGCTGGAAATGTAGATCTAGATCTCCTCTCTCTCTTTTCCCTCAAAAAGGAGCAGGAGTCATTGGAGGGATTGAGAGATTAAAGCTCAAGGAGGGTCAACAATGGTAGGGCAAAAGGAGCTCAGTGGATAAGATCCATTATGGAAGAAGACCCCCTTTTATAGAGGGGGCTTAGATCCAACCATTATGTTCATCCCATAGTAAAGTGGTACTACCGCTCTAAGGAGTGGTACTACCGCTTCAAGCGGTAGTTCCATCCTAAAGCCAGGGAGTACATGTTGCCAAAGTGGTACTACCGTCCACACCAGCATTACTACTGCTAAGTGTCACATGAATATAGGAGCTAGTGGTAGTGTAACAACACTGGAGCAGGAGTACCGCTGGGAGCGGTACTTCCATCCAACTACCTTTAAGGTGAATAGGGCAACCAAAACTTGCTCGGAAGGAATTTCCCAAGCGGTACTGGCAGCGGCAGTAGCACACTGAAGTACCGCACAAGCGGTACTATCGGGCTACTACTGCTAAGAGAAAATAGTCAACACAAAGTTGCACAGAAGGGATTTCCCAAATGGCAGTGGATGCGGTATGGGAACTGCAAAATTTCCCAAGCAAAATAAATGGATGCAAGAAGACCAAAACTACCATAACTTCGGCAAATGAAATCAGATTTCGACGAACTCAAGCTTGATAGAAAGGTAATGACAAGAGATGTCAAATCACGAGATATATGCCAATGATATAGAGGTGTGAAACCTCCGTCATTGAAGAACCGACAAAAACTCCAACATAGAAAAACACAATCGATGATGCATACGAAATCCATTTTCGATGAACTTGAGATTGTCATCAAGATGAGCATAAGCTCCAAAAACACATAAGGAGAAAAGCCAAATAAGAACCAAGAAATATGATGCCAAGTATGCAATGGTTTGATCTCTCTATGAACGATACGATAAAGCTACTCGCTAGAGATCCCCCCTTGATGGTACAACAACCAAACCTATATATAACTAGATCTCCCAACTAACACAATGAGACCGGTGAAACATAAAACCTATCAAGGTCAAACCTTTCCTTGCTCATAGTCCACTTGAGGTAGATGATGACGATCTTGACCTCCTCAGGTTAGACAACCTTTCTTGATTGTGTTGGCTCGATGAAGACTAGTGAATTGCTCCCCTATACTCCACTATGGGTGAACATCTTCTAGGCACATCTTCATCTATCCATTATTACGAGAATGGTAGACACGCTTCAAACATGATCTATTCATGATGCTCCACTTGAACTTGCACACCGCACTCTTGATGACGATTACCACTTGATTTCATCCTCCATGGGTTGTATGAGATCTTCCTTTTGATGCAATCCCATGGAAAGTACTTAACCCCACATAGAAACCTCACATAGATCATGGGTTAGTGCACAAAGCATAGTGGACAATACTTACCATACCATGGGATTGTTGGGGAACGAAGTAATAATTCAAAAAAATTCCTACGTGTCACCAAGATCAATCTAGGAGATGATAGCAACGAGATAGAGGGAGTGCATATTCATACCCTTTAAGATCGCTAAGCGGAAGTGTTGCAAAGAACGCGGTTGATGGAGTCGTACTCGCGGCGATTCAAATCGCGGAAGATCCGATCCAAGCGCCGAACGGACGGCGCCTCCACGTTTAACACACGTACAGCCCGAGGACGTCTCCTCCTTATTGATCCAGAAAGGGGGAGGAGAAGTTGAGGGAGAGATCCAGGAGCATGATGGCATGGTGGCGGTCGAGCTCGTGGTTCTCCAGTAGAGCTTCGCTAAGCACTACTGAGGAGGAGGAGGAGGAGGAGGTGTAGGAGGGGGAGGGCTGCGCCAGGGGCAAGGGTTGCAGCTCACAAGTGCCTCCCCACTATATATAGGGGTGGAAGGGATGGTTTCTTGCCCTCCAAGTCCATTGGGGCATTGGAAAAGGTGGGAGGAAATAAATCTCATCCTTTCCCTTACCCATCGATTGTTACCCCCCCCCCCCCTTTTAGGGATCTTGATCTTATCCCTTCGGGATATGATCTTATTCCTTCTAAGGGAAGATCTTGGTGCGCCTTGACCAAGGGTGTGGGGCCTTGCCCCCACTACCCACGTTCATGTGGGTCCCCCCATGTAGGTGGGCCCCACTCTGGAACCTTCTAGAACCTTCCTGATATAATACCGAAAAATCCCGAACATTTTCCGGTGGCCAAAATAGGACTTCCCATATATAAATCTTCACCTCCAGACCATTCTGGAACTCCTCGTGACATTCGGGATCTCATGTGGGACTTTGAACAACTTCCAGTAACCACACACAATTCCCATTACAACTCTAGCGTCACCGAACCTTAAGTGTGTAGACCCTACGGGTTCGGGAACCATGCAGTCATGACTGAGACACCTCTCTAGCCAATAACCAATAGCGGGATCTGGATACCCATATTGGGTCACACATGTTCCACGATGATCTCATTGGATGAACCATGATGTCGGGGATTCAATTAATCCAGTATAGAATTCCCTTTGTCCATCGGTATGTTACTTGCCCGAGATTCGATCACCGGTATCCCTATACCTTGTTCAATATCGTCACCGGAAAGTCTCTTTACTCGTTCCGTAAAACATGATCCCGTGGCTAACTCCTTAGTCACATTGAGCTCATTATGATGATGTATTACCGAGTGTGCCCAGAGATACCTCTCCGTCACACGGAGTGACAAATCCCAGTCTCGATTCGTGCCAAACCAACAGACACTTTCGGAGATACCTATAGTGCACCTTTATAGTCACCCAGTTACGTTGTGACGTTTGATACACCCAAAGCATTCCTACGGTATCCGGGAGTTGCACAATCTCATGTTCTAAGGAAATGATACTTGACATTAGAAAAGCTCTAGCAGACGAACTACACGATCTTGTGCTATTCTTAGGATTGGGTCATATCCATCACATCATTCTCCTAATGATGTGATCCCGTTATCAACGACATCCAATGTCCATGGTCAGGAAACCATGACCATCTATTGATCACCGAGCTAGTCAACTAGAGGCTCATTAGAGACATGGTGTGGTCTATGTATTCACACATGTATTACGGTTTCCGGTTAATACAATTATAGCATGAACAATAGACGATTATCATGGACAAGGAAATATAATAATAACCATTTTATTATTTCCTCTAGGGCATATTTTCAATAGTCTCCCACTTGCACTAGAGTTAGTAATCTAGTTCACATCACCATGTGATTTGCATTGTTACGAATCTAACACCCAATGAGTTCTGGGGTTCGATCATGCTTTGCATGTGAAAGAGGTTTTAGTCAACGGGTCTGCGACATTCAGATTTGCGTGTACTTTGCAAATCTCTATGTCATACTGTAGACATTGCTACCACGCTCCACTTGGAGCTATTCCAAATGGCTATTCCACCATACGTATCTGGATTGCTACTAAGAGTCATCCGAATTGGTGCTAAAGCTTGCATCGACGTAACCCTTTATGATGAACTCTTTATCACCTCCATAATCAAGAAATATTTCCTTAGTCCTCTAGTTAGTAAGGATAATTTTGACCGTTGTCTAGTGATCCACTCTTGGATCACTCTTGTACCCCTTGACAGACTCATGGCAAGGCACACACACAGGTGCGGTACACAACATGGCATCCTATATAGAGCCTATGGCTAAGGCATAGGGGACGACCTTCATCCTTTCTCTTCACAGTGGTCGAGCTTCGAGTCTCACTCATCTCCACACCTTACAAATCAGGCAAGAACTCCTTCTTTGACTAATCTATTTTGAACTCTTTCAAAAACTTGTCTAGGTATGTACTCATTGAAAGTCTCATCAAGCATCTTGATCTATCTCTATAGATCTTGATGCCCAACAATCAGGTAGCTTTATCTAGGTCTTCCGTTGAAAAACTCTTTTCAAACAATCGTTTATGCTTTCCAGAAATTCTACATCATTTTCAATCAACAATATGTCAACCACATATACATATCAGAAATTCTATAGTGCTCCCACTCACTTTCTTGTAAATACAAGTTTCTCATAAACTTTGTATAAACTCAAAAACTTTGATCACCTCATCAAAGCGTATATTCCAACTCCAAGATGCTTGCTCCAGTCCATAGAAGGAGTCCTGGAGCTTGCATACCTTTTAGCATCCTTAGGATCGACAAAACTTTCTGGTTGTATCACATACAACTCTTACTCACAGAAACTGTTAAGGAAAGTATGTTTTGACATCCATCTGCCAAATCTCATAACCGAAAAATGCAGCAACTGCTAACATAATTTCAACAGACTTTTAGCATCGCTACGGGTGAGAAAATCTCATCGCAATCAACTCCTTGAACTTGGCAGAAACTTCTTTGCAACAAATCGAGCTTTATAAATGGTGGCATTCGCCATCAGCGTCCGTCTTCATCTTAAAGGTCCATTTGTACTCAACGACTTGCCATTCAACATGCAAGTCTACCAAAGTCCATACTTGGTTTTCATACATGGATCCTTTCTCGGATTTCATGGCTCCTAGCCATTTGTTGGAATCCGGGCCCACCATCACTTCTCCATAGTTCGTATGTTCATTGTTGTCCAACAACATGACCTCCAAGACAGGGTTGCCATACCACTCAGGAGCAGTACGCGTCCTTGTCGACCTACGAGGTTCGATAGTAACTTGACCCGAAGCTTCATGATCATCATCATTAACTTCCTCTTCAACTGACGTAGGCTCCACAGAAACATCTTTCTGCACTGTGTTACTCTCTAGTTGAAACAAAGGTTCAACAACCTCATCAAGTTCTATCTTCGTCCCACTCAATTATTTCGAGAGAAATTCTTTCTCAAGAAAGGACCTGGTTTTAGCAACAAACACTTTGCACTCGTATCTGAGATAGAAGGTATGCCCAACTGTTCTTAGGGTATCCTATGAAGTTGCACTTTTCTGCTTTGGGTTCGAGCTTATCAAACATAAGTGTCACATTCCCAAACTCTGAGAAATGCCAGCTTAGGTTTCTAACAAACCATAATTCATACGGTGTCATATCAATGGATTTAGATGGTTCCCTATTTAAGGTGAATGTAGTTGTTTCTAATGCATAACCCCAAAACGATAGTGGCAAAACGATAAGAGACATCATGGTACGCACCATATCCAATAGAGCACGACTACGACGTTCGGACACACCATCACACTATGGTGTTCCAGGTGGCGTGAGTTGTGAAACAACTTCCACATTGTCTTAAGTTGTATACCAAATTCATAGCTCAGATATTCACCTCCACGATCATATCGTAGACATTTTTATCTTCTTGTCACGATGATCTCAAACTTCACCCTGAATTTGCTTGAACTTTTCAAACATTTCAGACTTGTGTTTCATTAAGTAAATATGGCCATATCTACTCAAATCATCAGTGAAGGTAAGAAAATAACGATATCCACCGCATGCTACAACACTCATTGGAACGCATACATCAACATGTATTATTTCCAATAAGTTACTAGCCCGCTCCATCATACCGAAAACGGGGTCTTTAGTCATCTTGCCCATGAGGCATGGTCCGCATGTCTCAAACCGATTCAAAATCAAATGAGTCCAAAGATCCCTCAGCATGGAGTTTCTTCATGCGATTTATACCAATATGACATTTAGCGGCAGTGCCACAAGTATGTGGTACTATCATTATTAACTTTGTATCTTTTGGTATCAATGTTATGAACATGTGTATCACTACGATCAAGATTCAATAAACCATTCCCATTGGGTGCATGACCATTGAAGGCATTATTCATGTAAACAGAATAACCATTATTCTCTAACTTACATGAATAACCGTATTGCAATAAACACGATCTAATCACGTTCATGCTCAACGCAAACACCAAATAACATTTATTTAGGTTTATCACTAATCTCGAAAGTAGAGAGAGCGTGCGATGGTGATCACATCAACCTTGGAAACACTTCCAACACACATCATCACCTCACCCTTAGCTAGCCTCCATTTATTCCATAGCTTTTATTTTGAGTTACTAGTATTTAGCAACTGAATCGGTATCTAATACACAGGAGCTACTAGGAGTATTAGCAAGGTACACATCAATAACACGTATATCAAATATACTTCTGTCGACGTTGCCAGCCTTCTTATCTACCAAGTATCTAGGGTTGTTCCACTTCAGCGATCGTTCTCCTCATAATAGAAGCACTTAGTCTCGGGTTGGATTCAACCTTGGGTTTCTTCACTGGAGTAGCAACTGGCTTGCCATCCATGAAGTTTCCCTCCTGGCCCTTGCCCTTCTCGAAACTAGTGGTTTCACTAACCATCAACACTTGATGCTCCTTCTTGATTTTTACCTTCGCGGTGTCAAACATCATCAATAGCTCAGGGATCATTATTTCCATCCCTGACATTTTATAGTTCATCACGAAGCTCTAGTATCTTAGTGACAGTGACTTGGAGAACTATATTAATCACTATCTTATCTAGAAGATCAACTCCCACTCGATTCAAGCGATTGTAGTACCCAGACAGTCTGAGCACATGCTCACCGATTGAGCTATTCTCCTTCATCTTGCAGGCAAAGAATCTTGTTGGAGGTCTCATACCTCTCAACACAGGCACGAGCCTGAGATCCCAATTTCAGCTCTTAGAACATCTCATATGTTCTATTACGTTCAAAACGTTTTGGAGCCTCAGTTCTCAGCCGTAATGCATGACGCACTGAACTATCAAGTAGTCATCAAAACGTGCATGTCAGTTCACAACATCTACAGTTGACGCTTGAGGGGTGGCGCACCGAGCGGTGCATTAAGGAGATAAGCCTTCTGTGCATTAATGAGGACAATCCTCAGATCACGGACCCAGTCTGCATTATTGCTACCATCATCTTTCAACATACTTTTCTCTAGGAACGTATCAATAAACAGGGGAGCTACAACATGAGCTATCTACAACATAATTTGCAAAGACACTTCTGACTATGTTAATGATAATGAGTTCAGTTAATAATATTACCTAATGAACTCCCACTGAGATAGACATCCCTCTAGTCATCTAAGTGACATGATCCATATCGACTAGGCCGTGTTCGATCATCACGTGAGACGAACTAGTCATCAATGGTGAACATCTCCATGTTGATCGCATCTACTATACGACTCATGATCGACCTTTCGGTCTCTCGTGTTCCGAGGCCATGTCTGTACATGCTAGGCTCATCAAGTCAACCTAAGTGTTTCGCGTGTGTAAATCTGGCTTACACCCGTTGTATGCGGATGTTAGAATCTATCGCATCCGATCATCACGTGGTGCTTCGAGACAACGATCCTTCGCAAAGGTGCACACTTAGGGGGAACACATTTCTTTAGTGAGGGATCATCTTATTTATGCTACCGTCGTTCTAAGCAAATAAGATGTAAAAACATGATAAACATCACATGCAAATCACAAAGTGACATGATATGGCCAATATCATCTTGTGCCCTTGATCTCCATTTTGGGGCGCGGTATGATCACCATCATCAACGGCACGACACCATGATCTCCATCATCGTGTCTTCATGAAGTTGTCTCGCCAACTATTAGGTCTACTACTATGGCTAACGGTTAGCAATAAACTAAAGTAATTACATGGCGTTTTTGATTGACACACAGGTCATACAATAAATTAAGACAACTCCTATGGCTCCTGCCGGTTGTCATACTCATCGACATGCAAGTCATGATTCCTATTGCAAGAACATGATCAATCTCATACATCCCATCCTTTTGGCCATATCACATCACATAGCATACCCTGCAATAACAAGTTAGACGCCCTCTAATTGTTGTTGCAAGTTTTACGTGGCTGCTATGGGTTTCTAGCAAGAATGTTTCTTACCTACGCAAAAGCCACAATGGTGATATGCCAATTGCTATTTACCCTTCGTAAGGACCCTCTTCATTGAATCCGATCTGACTAAAGTGGGAGAGACAGACACTCGCTAGCCACCTTATGCAACAAGTGCACGTCAGGCGGTGGAACCTGTCTAACGTAAGCGTACGTGTAAAGTCGGTCCGGGCCGCTTCATCCCACAATGTCGCCGAATCAAGATAGGACTAGTAACGGCAAGAAAATTAACCAAATCATCGCTCACAACTACTTGTGTTCTACTCGTGCATAGAATCTACGCATAGACCTAGCTCATGATGCCATTGTTGAGGAACGTAGTAATAATTCAAAATTTTCATACGTGTCACCAAGATCAATCTAGGAGATGCTAGCAAAGAGAGAGAGGGAGTGCATCTTCACACCCTTGAAGACCACTAAGCAGAAGCGTTGCAAAGAACGCGGTTGATGGAGTCGTACTCGCAGCGATTCAAATCGTGGAAGATCCGATCCAAGTGTCGGACGGACAGCGCATCCGCGTTCAACACACGTACAGCCCGAGGACGTCTCCTCCTTCTTGATCCAGAAAAGGGGGGAGGAGAAGTTGAGGGAGAGCTCCTGCAGCACGACGGCGTGGTGGCGGTGGAGCTCGTGGTTCTTCGGTAGAGCTTCGCTAAGCACTACAGAGGAGGAGGAGGAGGTGTAGGAGGGGGAGGGTTGTGCCAGGGGCAAGGGTTGCAGCTCCCATGCGCCTCCCCACTATATATAGAGGGTGGAGGGTGCTGGTTTCTTTCCCTCCAAGTCCATTGGGGCATTGGCAAAGGTGGGAGGAAATAAATCTCATCCTTTCCCTTACCCACCGATTGTTACCCCCCTTTTAGGGATCTTGATCTTATCCCTTCGGGATATGATCTTATTCCTTCTAAGGGCAGATCTTGGTGCGCCTTGACTAGGGGTGTGGGGCCTTTCCCCACTACCCACGTTCATGTGGGTCCCCCCATGCAGGTGGGCCTCACTCTGGAACCTTCTAGAACCTTCCTGGTACAATACTGAAAAATCCCGAACATTTTCTGGTGGACAAAATAGGACTTCCCATATATAAATCTTCACCTCCAGACCATTCCAGAACTCCTCGTGACATTCGGGATCTCATGTGGGACTCTGAACAACTTTCGGTAACCACACACAATTCCCATTACAACTCTAGCATCACCGAACCTTAAGTGTGTAGACCCTACGGGTTCGGGAACCATGCAATCATGACTGAGACACCTCTCCGACCAATAACCAATAGCGGGATCTAGATACCCATATTGGGTCACACATGTTCCACGATGATCTCATCGGATGAACCACGATGTCGGGGATTCAATTAATCCCGTATAGAATTCCCTTTGTCCATCGGTATGTTACTTGCCCGAGATTCGACCGTCGGTATCCCTATACCTTGTTCAATCTCGTTACAGGCAAGTCTCTTTACTCGTTCCGTAACACATGATCCCGTGGCTAACTCCTTAGTCACATTGAGCTCATTATGATGATGTATTACCGAGTGTGCCCAGAGATACCTCTCCGTCACACGGAGTGACAAATCCTAGTCTCGATTCGTGCCAAACCAACAGACACTTTCGGAGATACCTATAGTGCGCCTTTATAGTCACTCAGTTACGTTGTGACGTTTGATACACCCAAAGCATTCCTATGGTATCCGGGAGTTGCACAATCTCATGGTCTAAGGAAATGATACTTGACATTAGAAAAGCTCTAGCAGACGAACTACACGATCTTGTGCTATGCTTAGGATTGGGTCTTGTCCATCACATCATTCTCCTAATGATGTGATCCCGTTATCAACGACATCCAATGTCCATGGTCAGGAAACCATGACCATCTATTGATCACCGAGCTAGTCAACTAGAGGCTCGCTAGGGACATGGTGTGGTCTATGTATTCACACATGTATTACGATTTCCGTTTAATACAATTATAGGATGAACAATAGACAATTATCATGGACAAGGAAATATAATAATAACCATTTTATTATTGCCTCTAGGGAATATTTTTAACAGGGACCACTTGATCCCACTTGGTACATCTTCTATGCTTTGTCTGTTGATCAACTTGAATCACTCTTTGCCTTAGTCTTGATCAACCTTGTATCTTATCTTCTCTCTCCATAAAAATGTTGTCTTGAAGGTAAACATGAATGTTCACACAATCTTCTTCTTCAAGACATGCTTGCAATAGGCTCAACTCTCACATGACCAATATTTAGATGATTCCTTGAATATCACTTTGGTTAACACTTGAACTCCTTCTTTTAACCTTGGAACCAACATATGGTATTCAAACAATGCCTATGGACAAAACTTAAAGTATAAATCAAAGCAACCATTAGTCCATCAATTGGAAAAACCAAACATGGGGGCACCATGCTCTTTCAAAAAGTTCTTGGTGGCCCTAGAATACCCTATGATGAGTTTGATACAAACATTTTCAAACACTCCAAAAAAGAAAGAACATCATAGGGAATGTTATAAAGGTCTCCTTCTAGTCCTCGTCTTGAAGTCCTCTGTCTCTTCCCTTTGCTCCAGAAAAATCTTCATGCAGAATATTGTGAGGCCATTGCAAACTTCTTTAAGAAACCTTAGAAATGGCATTAGTCCAACCATCATCATCGCGATTTAGGAATTTTGGATCAGCACAACTATCATGTTTTCGACAAAAAAGATCAACGATGTTCTAGGTTGTTAGGTGCGAGAAATAGAGGTGAAATCCCAATGGATTAAGTACCTCTGGCCCATTTCCATTATAGTGTTGCTTGCTCATGCATGGCCTCGGGGAAGATGAGGTCTCGTTCCCCATATGTGAACTTCCGGGTTTTGGGCAAGATTCGTCAACCATGTTCCTTGCGCCTAAGTTCATGGTTGTGAGGATGGTCCCTTCAATAAGTTGTGCAGCAACACTTTGAGCATTAAAATGGGATTGGGTCTCCTCTTCTGGCCTTAGCTTACTTATTCAAGTCAACTATTCGTGCTTGCAATCTTCATCGATCGTGTCTTTTGGCAACGTTTGGTTACTTCCCAACCACGATTACAACAACTCTTCGACTTTGGTGAGATGGACCATGTATGGCATCCAGGCGGGCCATCTGCTTGTACAAGTAGGAGACAACGACGATTTCTCCGTGGGCCTTGTCCTATTTTCTTCATTAGGAATGTTTGTGTAAAACCCGCACTTTTTTATATACAACCTCTATCCTTCCGAAAAAAGAACATTGCCACTCTTCTTTAGACAGGAAAAGCCAAAACTCTCCTCCGACCTTTACTTCTTTGTTGAACTGGGGCAAAATATTTTCCTTTTCTATTTGATATACTAGATGATGCCCCAACGCGTTGTTGTTGGAAACCTGCTTAAAGAATGCATAAAAGTTGCTACAAAAATCTCTATAACTAATGGGGAGCGAATGTAAGGTTTGAAGTAAAAATTCAAATATAAAGTGTATAAAAAGAGAAAATGAATTGAAGTTAAAGGAATGTCATTTCTAACAAAAATGTGAATGTGAACTACATATGTATTGTCAATACAAAATCTAATGCAAAAAATGATGTGGTGCTTGCATGCATAGACTAATGTAAAATAAGAAAATGTAACTTATGACTGGCATGCATGACTTGCTCATGTGGCATAGTTGTATGTCTATGAAAAATAGCTAGTGAGTTGTACTCCCTCCGTTCCTTAATATTTGTCTTTTAGAGATTTCACTCTGAACTACACACGGATGTATATAGACATAGTTTAGAGTGTATATTCATTCATTTTGCTTTGTATATAGTCCGTAGTTGAATTTCTAAAAAGACAAATATTTAGAAACGGAGGGAGTAGCTATTTAGGAATAGAAGATATGGAGCACACATAGAGGTGGTTGGGGCGCCCTACAGAAATCGGATTTAGGAAGATATTCACGTTGATTTATTTCTTCATTTGAAGCCCAATCTTTTCTCTTCAAGTATGGATTAGGAGTGTCCACGATCCCCGCCTACGAGTTCCCAAATTGATTGTTGGAGGCGAGAGGGACTGACGCATTCAAGTGTGGTAGACCCTTAGCTTGAAGTCACCCTGAGACTCCCAAGCGGTGGTTAGGATTTTTCAATCCACCATGGATTTGATAACTATACACATATGATGTTGCAAAAGAAATTGAATGATGTTACCATGGATTTGATAACTATACACATATGATGTTGCAAAGCAAATTGAATGATGTTTGATTTTATGTCATGCAAACGACATATAATCATTGCTCAATGTATTGCTTTAGAGACATATGATACATCCTACATGTATGGTCTAGATGACACCCAGTCCATTGCCACAAGAAACTTGTCAGAAGAAATACATAAATCAACACCAGAAAAACAATTAAAACTAAGGCAAACACATATGTAAGAGTGTTCTCGATTTACAAATTTGAAGGAATAGAACATAGAGAGATGTAATAAAATGGTGGATAATGGGGAAGGGGGGGGGGACTTGTGGTGCAATTTTTAACAGAAGTGTGAAGCATTGAACTACATAGGTATGCTCCAAAGGTTCAACACATCGTCTATGACAACCCAAATGTTAACTAAAAACAATAACTTAGGAGTGAAATGCATGACTTAGTTGATGTGACATAATTGTTTAGATGAGAATGCTATTGTGCTGATGAACCAAGAAAATCATGGCACAATGAACGTTTTTTAGACAATTTAGCTGTTCGGGAATGGCACGGTCCTTTTGGAAGCATGACAGATTCTGGTAAAAATATTTTTTAAACTAGCCGGATTTGCCGTGTTTGTTAAACAAAATTGTCATCTGCGGATAACAGAAATTGCCATAAAAATCATTCACATTTGCCATGCCTCCTAGCAAACATTCGATAGTTACGAGGGTTCATGAAAAAGTTATTTATGTCTAATATGCATAACTTTTTTTAGGGAAAACCACTTGGCGCACTATTAAACTTAAATCAAAGTTACATCATTCATAATGTAGGAAAGTAAAAAGCTGGATGGATCGTCCTCCCAAACAAAAGTAAAATTTAAAATAAAACCATATCTAGCAAGATAGTACGTCAATCTATTAGCCTCCCTGAGGCAATGTGCGAAGGATACCGCACCGATACGTATGCTTTTTGATTACGTGGCAGGTGGCACAGCTGTATGAAAGGAAAACAAGACAGCGAGTAGCAAAAATTATAAAATGGGGGGACTGTTGCCTTTCTTTTGTTTTTCAGCAAATTAAATTCTGAAACGAAAAGTAAAATAAAATCTGGAAAAGAAAAACGAAAAAAAGCCGAGACGAGGAGTTCCCCACCCTTGTTAAGCTCCCGGCCCATTTGCTAAACTGGGCGCCAACTCCTCGCCGCCTCCCGCGATTTCCTCCCCAATCCATTTCGCTCCTCCTCCGCCCCGTCGACGAACAGAGCGGTCCGTGCCATGCCGCGGCAGGGACGACGGGGAAGAGGGCGCGACCGGCCGGGCCGCGCCTGAGCGACGTGGGGGTGATTGGGCGGCGCCAATGGACGAATCCGGGGACGCGGGGAGGGGAGGGAGGGGCGGGGGGAGGTCGAAGCTGAATGGGGGCCGCTCGTCGGTTCGGCTCGGCGTGCGGATGGAGTTCAGGTTCTCCAGCTTCCACGCCGTCCAGGTGATGTTGATCGGAACACATACATTCTCTTCGCATTGCACCGCTGCATTTCGATCGATTTGGGATCGGTGGTTCGGGGGCTGCTAGAGTGTTCCGTTGCCCGGGAAACTCAACGCGTTCCCCGTCTCTGGGTTAGCTTCGCATGATGGGTTGAATCTTAAATTAATTTCCTAATGTATCTAACTGTCGATTTCGTATGGTAATCTGTACTCGTGGGGTGGATCCGGAAATTCATTGGTGATGGGTTCAGCAGCATGAACGTGTGACTGCAACGTGCATGTTTAGAGGATCGATAAATGATTAAATGTACATGCCTATTCTGGTCCTACACTGGGAGAAGCTTCCTCCTTAGCCACGTTTTGTTTGTTTTCGTTCCATCAGAGAGAGGCAATGCCGGAATGCTCTGATCTGCTTACATGTTCGGAGATCAATTTATCGGGAGTCATTAGCAAACTCGACATATTTAAGATTTCCCATTTATACTACTACTAGGCAGGACATGCTTCAATTGCAGTCCTAGCTAAAACCAGCATGATTGCATTTTAGGGTAGTTCGATAGAAGATCTTTGTTGGAACAAATGGAGGATTTTTGCTACTTCATTCGGTGACACTTGAGGATTTGCAAGATCTAATAGTAATTGTTGGAGTAGCTGTACTTATCTTGTTTGGTATGGTATGGAAACACATGGCAGTGCGGCAGATCATTCAAAGGAAATAACATACCGATACAAATGGATGACACAGGTTTGTTGATGAATTTCTGGTTGGTGCTTGCGCAACAGGTACCAGTAGTATCAGACAGGCTGCTCATTACAATCACGTCAGTAGACAGTGGAAAAACAATTGCCAAGTCAAGTAAAGCGGCTGCTCTTAATGGAACCTGTCAATGGCATGACTCCATCCTGCAAACAATTCGGTTTCCTAAAGATGAAGTGTCACAAGAATTTCAGGAGTGTCAGTGCAAGATTGTTGTTTCCATGGTATGGCTATTTCCAGCATGTTTTTCCACCTCATTCACTTGCCTATCAAATTTCCATTCCTTTATTATACTGTTGGCTTACTAACAACACATCTCCCGTTACAGGGATCAACAAGAACTGCTATTCTCGGGGAAGCGTACCTAAATTTGACGGACTATCTCAGTTCATCAGATTCCAGTGACATCTCTTTGCCATTGAAGAGGTGCAATTCTGGCACAGTTTTACAGGTAGATTTCATTCAGCTGTACTTGTTTTACCCCAGAGACTGTCTGATGGTTTATGGGATCTCATATGATCTTCAAAATGGCTTTGGTCCATCTAGTTATATACACCTACAGGTTGTTAGGTCCCTGAAGTGCTTAACTTTCTCTAGGACTTTGCTCATATTCTGTTGACCTGCCATGTGCCATCTATATTAGTTGATTCTTGGATGTACAACAAATGCTTAACTTTCTCTAGAATCTAGACTATCATATGCATGCTAGTTAATGGTTGTCAGCCTCTGTTTGTAACCTAGTATTACTAGCAGTATACACTTTGTATAGCCCAGAAGGAAGCATCAGATGTGATAATTTTAGCTCTTACAGATGAACTCATAAATAATTTATCCAAATTATTATTTCTCTGTATGATATTTTTGTTTTTCATCAACTAAACAGCAGGGCTCAGATAAAATAATAGTTAATGCCAAATCATAAGGTTTCAATATGTTCATGAGGTAGTGATGTGATTTAGACCTATTTTTGTTACTGTTCACAAGTTTTGATTTGCATTACCGGCGTGGGTTTAAGGTAATTTCTGGGGGAAAGTTATCTCTAGCTGTCAGCTAAAATTCTTGATAAACACCGACCAAATCCCCCTTTATTATGTTTATGATGATCTCTGGTGTTTCTTAATTGCAGCTTAAGATTCAATGTCTTGGCGCAAAATCTAAATCAAGGTAACCTGACAATGTTTTACATTGACATGTCCATATTTCCTATTTTTACTTTGGTGATTGCAAACATTTGTATCTTTAATCTTTGATGGCCACCTATTTGACTGTCAAAACTTCTACTATTTGTTGTATCTTGACTGCTCTTAGGACTTATTTTATTTTGTCATGTTGGCATTATGCGCAGTGGGAAATCATGGAAAGAGCTATCTTCTAGTCTTAAGGACTCTAGTCCAACCAATGATGAGATGGACAAAAAGCCAGACGTCTTTGACATTATGTTGAAGTTGAACAAGGGTGCTCAGTCTTTGTCAGAAAATCATTTAGAAGCTGATTATGAAGATGAATCTGGAAATAGGGTATGATGCCTTGGCTAAAATTCATATGGGTCCAAGTTTTCTTTTATTTCGAAAATATGTTTCTGGTCCTCATAAATGACACAGGTACATCAAATGAAATAAAAGGTGGATTTTGGGGAAATTTGTGGAATATCTTCTTTCTCTTCCATTGGTACACATAGATATGTACAAGTACACATGGGCCACTTAGGCTAGACTCTCACAATTTGAATGCCTTGATATGTTATATTAGTTCCTGCTCGAACAGTTTTGCCCACTGATGAGTTGCGAGTTTGAGCTGAAGTAGGCGACAAATTACCTGAAAAGTATAATTTGGGTTGTAGCTATCTGTTGCTTCTCATTTTAATCCCCCTGCAATCAAAATCTTTGAAACTAAATCCCCAGCAGTTACATGCCCACTGTGCATAAGGATGACCAAGTTACAATTTACATTTATAACCTTCTTCCATATTCAAAGAACACTTTCATATCCATGATCTTGGTATGTTAGTTATCTTGTTCTTATATTTCAATGTCTGCAGTCAGAATTTTCACTTGGGTTGATATGATTTTATATTAAAAATGTGTATTCTGAGAATACATATCTGTTTTATTATGTACCTACCGATGTATGTTCAATAGAGGGTGTTTGTTTTGTGTTCTTCTGTCTGAGATACTCCCTCCGTCCCTAATGTAAGACGTCTTTTGACACTAGTGTAGTGTAAAAAAACGTCTTACATTATGGGACGGAGGGAGTAGATCCAATCAACATTTGTATTTCCGCTCCTTTTCTAACCCACTGGTCAATGTCTGTTCTAAGTGAACAAGCAAACAAAAGATTGTTTTTCCTATCTAACCTATGGTTGCCACACCTCTTGCAGTTATTGCCTAATAATATATGCTTGTGGATGTCTTTCAGTGAGAGCCATCTTTTAGAACCATGGAGCCCCGGCTCCACCTCTAGATGTCATTGATTTCAAAAAGAACGTCCTGGAGATGTGTGCCAATATGTGTGATTTGCGGGCTGTTTAGCTAGAATGGCTTAATGCATGGGACAGATATTTTAAGTTGTTGTGCTCTACAATGCTTGGGCTGACAGCCTTCTGCCACAAAAGCAGTACCCAGCCGGGAGAGAAACTATTGTTCAATAATTCACTGTTCTGACAAGGAGCAGCAAAGAACAGTATGCAACGCCATAGATTAAGAAATTACTGTACTTGATTAGCGGTCCTTGGCCAAATGACTCTGCACAGTGCAGATCTCAAGTTGCCATCTAGCGGCAAAGAGACGTGGAGCCCCGGTCCTGTGGTTCTACTGAACTTTTCTCGTTCATTTATCCTTTATATGAGGAGACTAGCATTATAAATAACTAGATATCTGAATATGGATAACGGCGAACGAAGGAAAATAACCTCCTTTTTCAGCAATCAGCACACTATTTCTTTTGTATGCAATGGAGATAACTTTGGTCCATGCATTAGTCGAATGCACATGCCATTTTTCAGTGTACTATGTATAACTGCAGATTGCATCTGTAATTTCAGGATGCAAGTTTCTCAGCATCAAAATCTCATGGTGATGATTCATCCAAAAATCACCTTGACACCGCCGAAGAACAACTTGAGGAATTACGTAACGCGGCAAAAATGTGGGAGAGACATTCTCGCAAGTTGAAAATTGAACGGAAGACATTGAAGAATGAGTGTGCTGACAAATCCAAGCAACAGGCTGAGCTTGAATGGCAACTTTCTGCTTCACTTTCTGAACAGAATTCCTTGAGGCAAGAGATTGAACACGTAACAGCCCAACTGAACAAGACCCAAGAGACCAATTTAGAGCTTGTTTCCATTCTCCAAGAACTGGAAGAAACAATAGAACTACAGAGAGTGGAAATGTCCAAAATTCCCCAAGCGAGTGATGTGGCTGATCACGAAGTCTCCAAAAGTGAATCAACAGTTCAAGAAGCTGCAGACTGGGCTAGAATACTGTCACTGAAAGAAGATGAAATCACAGTGTTGAGGGAGAAATTGAACCGTTTTCTCAAAATGGAGAATGCAGATGGTTCAGGCCCAGATGCTATTTATCTTGAATTGGAAAAAGAAAATGATTTTTTGAAGGTCAAAATACAGGAGCTTGAGAATGACTTCTCTGAATTAACGGAGGAAAATTTGGGGCTTATATACAAATTGAAAGAAGCGAGTGGGGTGGGGAAAGAAGAGGATCCCTGCATTTCTAATAGTGAAGAAATGCCCGATGTGGGGAGCCCAACATATAAGATAAAACACCTAGAGAGAAAATGTGCTGACCTTGAGATGAATCTGCAGAATTTTAGGTCCGAGTTCAGTGGTCTAGAAGAGAAGTTCCAGAAAAGCCAAGAGGAGTTACAAGAGAAAACACTTGAATTATCTGAGCTGAGGGAAAAGCTCTCCCATGCCACTGAGCTGGAGGGGACAGACACTGGTAGTTCAAGACATTACAGACTGAGAAGTGGAGAACCTGATGATACTGAAACTGACTTAGATGTGTTCAAGCGTACAGTTCAGCTGAAGGAACAAGAGATCGATGGTTTGCAACACTGTACGAGAGAAATGGAGAACACCATTGCTGATATTCAGAAAGAGAAGAGTCAGTTAGAGGAACGTTTGGCAGCATCACTTCAAGAAAGTAGCATGACTTCAAAATGCTTGGATGAAGCGCATGAAGATCTCGTGCTTACCAACAGTGTAGATTCCCATGTTTCTGCCAATGAGGTTCTCGAAACAAAGGTCAGTGAGCTTGTGCATACAGTTGTGCTGAAAGAACAGGAGATCGATGGTTTGCAACATTGTGCGAGAGAAATGGAGAACACCATTGCTGATATTCAGAAGGAGAAGAATCAGTTAGAGGAACGTTTGGCAGCATCACTTGAAGAAAGTAGCATGACTTCAAAATGGTTGGATGAAGCGCGTGAAGATCTCCTTGTGCTTACTAGCAGTGTAGATCCCCATGTTTCGGCCAATGAGGTTCTTGAAACAAAGATCAGTGAGCTTGAGCATACAGTTATGCTGAAAGAACAGGAGATCGATGCTTTGCAACATTGTACGAGAGAAATGGAGAACACCGTTGCTGATATTCAGAAGGAGAAGAGTCAGTTAGAGGAACGTTTGGCAGCATCACTTGAAGAAAGTAGCATGACGTCAAAATGGTTGGATGAAGCGCGTGAAGATCTCCTTGTGCTTACCAGCAGTGTAGATTCCCATGTTTCTGCCAATGAGGTTCTCGAAACAAAGATCAATGAGCTTGCGTGTACAGTTATGCTGAAAGAACAGGAGATCGATGGTTTTCAACATCGTATGACAGAATTGGAGAACAATATTTCTGATATTCAGAAGGAGAAGGATCAACTAGAGGAACGTTTGGCGTCATCACTTGAAGAAAGTAGCATGACTTCAAAATGCTTGGATGAAGCGCGGAAAGATATCCTTGTGCTTACCAGCAGTGTAGATTCCCATGTTTCTGCCAATGAGGTTCTCGAAACAAAGATCAATGAGCTTGTGCGTACAGTTATGCTGAAAGAACAGGAGATCGATGGTTTGCAACATTGTATGACAGAAATGGAGAACACTATTTCTGATATCCAGAAGGAGAAGGATCAGCTAGAGGAACGTTTGGCGTCATCACTTGAAGAAAGTAGCATGACTTCAAAATGCTTGGATGAAGCGCGAGAAGATCTCCTTGTGCTTAACAGTAGCATAGATTCTCATGCTTCTGCCAATAAGGTTCTAGAAACAAAGATTAGCGAGCTTGAAAGCCGCAAAGTTGAACTAGAGTTGCTTGTAACAAAGCTGGGACAAGAGAATATTGAGTTTTCAGAGTTCATATCTGAACTAGAGGCTCAGTTGACCACTCTCACAAGTGAAGAGGAGTCAACCAAGCTAGAAATGGATTATTCTATATCACTCATCGCAAATCTTAAGGATTTAGTAGAACAGCAGCAAGCAGAGATGGAAGCTCAAAAGCTGGAAATGAAGCAAAAGCATTTGGAGTCTCAAACTAGATTGTCAGAAGTACAAGAGGATTCGGAGGCTCTAAGAAGATCAAATGCAAAACTACAGGCCACAATTGATAGTGTTGCTGAAGAATGCAGTTCTCTTCAGACTCTAACAGCTGACCTAAAGAAGCAGAAGCTGGAATTACATGACCATTGTGCACAGCTGGAGCAGCAATTAGATCAATCCAAAAGGAAGACGATGGATTTGTTCGAAACAGCGGAGTTCCTAGAGGCAAAACTCTCTACGCTTCAGAAAGAGGTAACTTTAAAAGAGCAATCTTTGCTTTCAGAGCTGGAGAATATATTCCAGGAGCACAAGGAACACGAAGAAAGGATAAATAGTGCACATTTCCTTTTACACAAGATAGAGAACGAAAAGATCGGTGAAGTGAAGAATCTTGAGAGGGAGGTCATGAGCCTTACTGCACAGCTGTCCTCCACAGACGGGGAGCGAGAAAGTGCCGCCTTGGATAGCATACATGAGGTCTCCATCCTGCGAGCAGACAAGGCTAAACTTGAGGCTAACCTTGAAGATGTCAGTGCACAGATGAGACATTATCAGTCTCAATTGGAAGATCTTCGTACAGAGTCTAAAACCAAAATTAAAGGCCTGATTGATTCACTTAACGCATCCAAACATAATGAGGAAACACTGACAACAGATGTTGAGCATATGAGAAGATTGATGGAAGCTGCTAGATCCAATGAAGAAAACTTAAGGAAAACTTCAGACGAACTAGAGTTGAAGTATAAATCCAGTGATTATGAGAAACAGGAAGTAATGGAGGAAATTTCTGGACTAAAAATCCAGGTTAACAAAATGGCAAGCATCCAAGATGAAGTTTTCAAACTACAAAGTTCTCTTGATCATGCTAAGTTTGAAAAGGCAAAATTAGAAGAGCTTCTGCAGTCACTATCAGAAGAATGTGAAGAACTAAAGGTGCAGAAGGCCATGTTAACAGACAAAGTCTCTTGTATCCAGAGTACTTTCCATGATGCTGATGAAGAAAACCGTCGTAAATCCACTCAAGCAAAGCTTGCAGTAAATAAGGTGAGCCATTTAGAATTATACCTCAACTTGTTCTAAATCAGGGCTACGTAGATTCAAATGTGATGGCCACGTGGACTATTTTCACTTAACTATTTCCTTGCTACTTTAGGGTAATGATGACGCTGCTAATGACAACGGAGGTACTCGTGTTAATGAAGATCCAGACATTCACTCAAAGCTAGAATTACTGGAGACTAGACTTGCTGATGTACTGGAGGAAAATAAATCATATAGGGCGCAGCTGCAAAGGTTTAGTGATTTATCACATCCCTCCTCCCTCTGACATTCTGTTACTAGCAAAACACAATTTTTACTAGATTTCCTTTGCTATACCATGCATATGGGAGTCTTAATTAAACTCCCATGTTCTGAAGGCTGTAGACCATCTAGGTCACTCCATTAAGCATTAAAAAGAAGGATTTCGCTACAAATCGAACGTCAGATTTTTTAACGTGGCAAATTGAACGCCTGAGATAGCAAATTATATTGTCGCGAGGATGGCAATTTCCTTTAGCAAGCATGGAAAATCCTGGCCATCCTGGCGACACCATAATTTGCCATAAAAAACGGTCGATTTGCCATGGTTAAAAATCAACGTCAGATTTTTAACATTTTCGGAAATAGAAACAGCATTAACTATTCTATACAAAAAATGTTAAAAAAAATATTCTATACAAAAAGATAGTTTGGATGCATGCTCCCAGCTGCTTTACAGCCTTTACTTGCTGCTGTCACCAGTGCATCTAATATAAGGGTGCAACATTGCCGCTCCTAGATGGTCTCCTTGTGCAGAATACATTCATTTCGAAAACTCTAAAATATGTCTATATACATCCGTATGTAGTTCATATTGAAATCTCTAAAAAGACTTATATTTAGAAAAAAAGGGAGTAGATGACATCCTAGAAAGCGTGCAGTCAAAATGCTTCGATTGATTGAGAAAAGAGAAACAGCAAGACATTTGATTTGTGCGTCCGTAAATTGACAACTTCTAATATATAGCCTTTATCATACCATTATCATGATCAAAATAATGTGCACATTAGAATGGATTTCGTTGCATGTGGTTTTTACTACTGTAAGGCATCAATCAATGGTATCGGGGTACCTTTCAGAGGATCATACTCTCTTTTTACCCTGTACAGTCCAACGGGAGAGGGACAACTTGGTAGCAGGGATGAAAAGGATAACAAGGATGGGAGCAGGATAGCACAACTGGAGTCAGAGCTAAAAGATATGCAGGATCGGTTACTCAACGTGAGCATGCAATATGCAGAAGTGGAGGCTCAGCGAGAAGAACTAGTTATGGAGTTGAAAAGTGCAACTGCAAGGAAGGGACGATGGTTCTAGGGGATGACGAGCAACTGCGTGCCATAACCATAAGGCCCACAGTCCACAGTACAGGTACTTCCTCCATGTATTCTCCTGCTCCTTCGAATACATGCAATTGCAATTTGAATTCTTAGATGTGGAGCATGGAAAAAAATTGGGTTAAATTCAAGGCTGCTACTTTGATAAAACTTTACCTGCTATCGAATACTGAGACAGACCATGACAGATGCAGTAGATACTAGCTAATGTAGTACTGGGAATTCACACCATAGAAAGTTGATTTTTTCTGATGAATGTCAAAAAAGTAAAAGTAACATGAATGTGTAACATTGGCGCCACATGGACTGCATGGTTTGATAGCGGATAATGTGTTATAAATTTGGGCTAAACTACAGTTATCAAGTGGTAAGAAAACCCTCTTTCATTGAAGAAAATTATGGCAGTAAACTCTTTCATTGAAGAAGCTTATGGCAGGAAACCCTCTATCAATGAAGAAATCGCTGACAATTCTTTATACTTTCCTGATCTTGTACATGCATGAGTGCATCAATCAGTGTTTGTGTCCTCATAACGACATGGTTGTCTAATTATCAGGACATATTTTGTCGACGTTGGAGGGTACCGGCATTCCCAGACAACCAGCGTGCAAGAACCGGGTAATTCCAAGCAAGTGCAGAACTGGATATGTGCTCTGAGCTGCACGGGAAACTGTGCCACACAAGAATAAAATGCTCATGGTTCTCACTTCTCAGGTCTCAGTGATGAAGTAATCACATGACAACAACCATTCACAGTTAGCAGTTGGGAGGCCCTACTACACTTAGTCTCAACCGATTGATTATTAGTTATCACAAGTATATGTGGTGCTAGGGGATAGCCTAAAATTCATCCGGTTCATATAACCACACAGACCACTCTTCCCTTTACACAGAGCCAACATGACCGTTGGTTAGTTCATCTTTGTAAATTAATCAACTGCTGATAAGCGTAGTTTATCTCACTGGATTGTATAGTTCATCAAGTGCTATCCTTTTGTAGGCTAAATGTCCTTTCACATGTAATATAGTATACGCTGTACGCACGTAGTCTGTCGATTACTTTGTCATTCGACTGTTGAGGACAGCATTCTGTCAAGCATTATTTGGCATAGCTTCTCTGATTGAATGTGACAATGGGACCCAACAAAACAATGGTTACAAAATATCTCTAGTGACAAAGAAAGAGAGAGGGGGGAGGGGTTGGGCAATCTGAAACTGTTGGCAACCAGGTCATCATTGAAGAAAACAGTTGGTTCAGTCCACCTGTGATGATGTTCATGCATTGGTGCCTGGAGAAGTCTTGGCCTGCATCTGGTATTTTGCTGATCAAGAAATGAGAAATTGCATCAATACGGTGGGCCCTTCGAATGTCCTTCGCACTCGGCAGCTTCAGTGAAAGTTTGTATCAGCTGATAGAATCCTATGTTCAAAAGGCAAGGCTTTGAACATGCCCCTCTTGACAGAAACTCGGAGCATGGCCTTGAACTGAACTGATCTTGAAACATGCAAGGCGGGCGCTCTGAAATCTGCTGCGTGTATTTTAGACAAAAGGTAATATTGTAGTGAGTAATTATTAAGCCATATGGTCTCTTGCCAGGCTTCATATCTACTAGAACCGCAAAAACGTCTTATATTTTGAAATGGAGAAAGCACAAACTAGTATGCTTCCTACAAAATCCTATCTGATAGGAACTGGGAAGATATAGCTCAGTTTATTTATTATTATTTATTTTGTGGCAAAAGCTCAAAAGACGTTCAGACATGGACATGTCACTATCTGGCGGGTTGTAATTTTCCCAAGTGACAAATTGGCGCAAGCTACAATTTGGTTTGAAAAGCAACCACCTAATACCTATCCAATAATATAGGCAATATAGAACAAAACGTCTCCCAGTTGGTTTGGCCCCATTTACATTTATTTATTTATTATTCTAAAGATGAAGGGTCAGGCGAGGAAGTGGTCAATGATTTGTGCTCCCTTTAGCCAACACAAGGAGGAGACTTCTTTCCCAATTTCAGGCTTGCTGTCTATGCCTGTATAATTTGTATGATAGCCTTGAGAATATAGTAGCTGGTTTATAATGTCTGCAACTAAGGGGGCCGTTGGTTATACATTATACATACTTAAAATGATTAGCAACTAATGTATACATTTAACAAATATTCTGACAAATACTAACATCATTAATATCTATATTTTTAGATCAACTAACGTACTTAATAATGCCTTTTCTTATATGTTTGCATTAGTTTTGACTCTTCGGAGCATACCACGGTAATAGACCAGCAAACTTATAGGAATGCTTTTCGTCGAATTTACAGAATTAAGGTGCCTAATTCCCAGCCATTTTTATTGAACAAAGAAGCTGACGGTAATCACATTATGCAGCTTTGATTATACACAACTCAGTGTTCTTAAAAGAACTTGCACAATTGTGAATTTATTATCACTCTGTAGTCTGTACGACTATCACACCAAAGCTACAGCACAAACTTACCCAGTTAGGTTAGATGTGCCTGTACACCCACAGGCATGTACGCGTCATCACCCCCGGACCCTCGCAGTCGCCGGCGCGCGCCTCGCCGCGGCCTCCTCTTCTCTTATCGCTTCGATCATGGCGACCACGCGCTCCAGGACGATCTCCTGGTCGTCGCCGTCGTCGCCGGCATCAGGGCCTGCGTGGTCGGCGTAGTAGCAGATCACGACGCACCGGCAGACGGGGCATGAGTTGCGCACGTCGAGCCACCGGTCGATGCAGGGGGCGTGGAAGACGTGGCCGCACGCCGGGACGACCTTGACGCCGTCGTCGTCGCCGAAGGCCTCGAGGCAGACGGGGCAGTCCCCCTCGGGCTGCTGCCCCTTCTTGGCGCCAGCGCCAGCGCCGGCGTCGGCGTAGCGCACCACGGGGAGCGCCGCGCCGTCGGCCGGGCGGAGGAGAGCGCTCGGGAAGCCGTGGCGAATGGCACGGCCGCCGCGCGCGGCCGCCATGGCCCGCTGCCGTGCGCAGCGGCAGTAGGTGCAGAGCAGGATGAAGCAGAGCACGATGGAGAGGAACACCACGGCTGTGGCCGCGCCCGACGAGAGGTCGAACTGAGACCTTCCCGGCGTAGGGGAGGCCGAAGGGTCGTCGTGCGAGGACGCCAGCCGTCTTGCGTGCGCCGCCGTGGCCATGTTTCTGGCGCCTGCTCGTGCGCGCGACGCGCTCTCGTCTCCGGTTGACTGGTTGTCCCGAGGCCACAGGCCGAGAGAGGCAGTTCTACACAAGCCTTACAGGTGGCCCTTTTTCCCCCGTGTAATTGAACGCGGGTTTAGTTTTGTGAGATGCTAGGTTTTGGGCTATGCGGGTCAACCGATTTTTATTATTTTAGAAAATCAGCCGACTCGATAATCTACGCAAACCAACCTTTCATTAGATGGTTATAGAGGACCGTGGTATCTTAGCTCGGAGTTCAAGTCACATACTTGACATTGATGCTTGTATTATTATACGTTCGTTTAGTGAGATGAAGACATTTTCGTTAACTACGAAGGTGTATGTAAACTTCATGAATCTTAAGATGATGTTCAAAAAAAGATAGCCATCGATTACATCTAGCCACATCCTTCCAAATTAGAAAACCATGCTCGGATCCTCCCCCACCCATCTTCGTTCCTGCACGATTACAATCCATACATGCAATATGCTATCGCAGCACCAACAACACTTCGCCCAACCACGCCTTGTAGCATGTTGGTTGTGTGGCCGCCCGCGGCAGCTGACACTAGCTTGTAGCACCCTGCGCCCACTGACCCTCATGTAACGCCGCTCGTCAGCCTTGCGGTAGTGTGACGATCAACTTGCAACATCCAACGTGAGCTTGCAACACCCGTCCCCTGTCGCCGCACCATCGTGTGGCCTACTCACTGTATCACGAGCCATTTGTCGTCGTCGCCCTGACCGTTGTTGCAATGCCAGCAACACCTCTGTAGCATTGATGTAATCATGGCAACACCATCGATGAACCTTGAAAGCTCTCACGGTCACCTCTTACGAGAGCTCGGGGTTGGCTTTGCAGTGCCATGTGCCACGGAGTGTCGCCCTTGTAGCATCAGTCGCAAGTAGTGGTTGGTCTCATTGCATCACTGCCGCAACACTAGCCATCGTGCTCACATCATCACTAGATGACACCTCAGAGTGCGGGTGGTGCATGTCCGTAGGGGCGACACCCTGGCTCATCGGTGCCCACCGTACCTTTGCACCATAGGCCACCGGCCATGGGGAGAGGCGTATCCTCTTCCCCATGTTCACTTGGGGTCGTATGGGGAGGGGTTGGCCATCGAATTGAGCACCAATGCTTAGGGGCATGTATCCCATGGTGACTACTGCAAGGGAGAAGAAAACGTATCGCCAACGAGATCCATAACGGCGATGAAGGAGAGGATTGGAGGTGCTATCACCCTGGACTTTGGGGGAGAAACATTTGATTGTGGAGGAGCCATACGTCTCCAACGTACGATAATTTATGAAGTATCCATGCCATATTTACCCAAGTTTTACATGGTTTTGATGCACTTTTATATGCTTTGAATGAAACTAACCCAGACTGATATTATTTTCAGCAAAATTACCATGGTGTTATTTTTGTGCAGAAATAAAAGAACTCGGAATGAGCAGAAAATTTACGGTGATTTCTTATGGACCAAAAGAGACCCACGGAGCACCAGAGATGGGCCAGGAAGTGCCCCCGAGCTCGTGGCCCCCTTGGGCACCCCCTGGCATTAACAAACACCAAAAATTCCTATATATTTGGAAAACTCCAGAACAAAACCTAGAACTTACGCGTCGCCGCTGCAAGCCCCTGTTCCGAAGCGATCTCATCCGGAGCCCTTTTACCAGGGCCTAGGGTCCACAAAACACTACCACATTCATGTTGACAAGTTTAACAAAGCATGCATGCATTAATTCATGCAAAAATAACAAAAGGCCACCTCACCATAAAATAGAAATTTTGCAAACTTGCTCAAAAGGGAAAACTAACACCACCATTGGATTCCTTGGGAAATTCTACCCCAAAATCATATATCATACTCATATCTTGCTGTAGATAAAATGTTCACAATTTCCGGTGCCTTGCCGGAGGGGGGAATCATCACCGGAGGCCGTCTTCATCATCCCGACGGTCTCCGTGATGATGAGGGAGTAGTTCACACTCGGGGCTAAGGGTGTCTACCAGTAGCTATGTGTTTGATCTCTCTCTCTCTCTCTCTCTCTCTCTCTCTCTCTCTCTCTTTCTCTTGTTCTTGAGTTGGCATGATCTTGATGTATCACGAGTTTTGTTAATATACTTGGATCATATGGTGTTCTTCCCTCTCTATCTTGATGTGATGAATTGAGCCTTTCTCTTTTAGGTTTCGTTATGTTGGATTGAATACTTTGGATTTGAGAACACTTGATATATGTCTTGCATGTGGATACCCATGGTGACAATTGGGTATTCTATTGAATTACTTGATGTATGTTTTAGTAATCAACTTGCAGATTCCCGTGGTGACATTAGGGTGATCTAGGCACATAGGTTGATGCAAGTTTTCGTCCTACTTTCTCCGATAGTAACTTTGGGTACTCTTTGAGGTTCTTTGTGTTGGATTGAATATGATGAATCTGAAATTGTTTGATGCATGTAAAATAATTAAATCATGGATACATGTGGTTACATTGGAGTATCTAGGTGATATTAGAGTTTATTGATGCGTATCATATGGTGTTATTCTAGTATGAACTCTAGGGTTGTTTGTGACACTTATAGGGATCTCTCAATAATTGATCGGAAAGGATAACTGTGAGGAGGTTCCACTACCTACAATTTTTTTATCTTATGTTCTCCACTAGATAGGAACTTTGGAGTGATTCTTTGTCGCACGTTTAGGGATGGTTATATGATTCAATTATGTTAGGAGTGTTGAGAGATTGCACTAGTGAAAGTATGAACCCTAGGCCTTGTTTCCAAGCATTGAAATACCATTTGTGCTCACTTTTATGAATTTTTACCTAGCTGTTTTTATAATTTCAGATTACAAAAACCTATATCTACTATCCATAGTGCACTTGTATCACCATCTCTCCGTTGAACTAGTGCACCTATACAATTTACCATTGTATTAGGTGTGTTAGGGACACAAGAGATTTCTTGTATTTGATTGCACGATTTATTAAGAGTGACCATCTTCATCCTAGACCTCCCACGAATTGATAAACCTTTGGTCATCTACTTGAGGAAAAAATTGCTGCCCTACAAAACTCTGCGCTTGGAGGCCCAACACGAGTCTACAAGAATAAAATTTTGTAGTAGACATCAAGCTCTTTCTAGTGCCGTTGCCGGGAGGTGAGTGCTTGAAGGTATATCCCTAGATCTTGCGATTAAATCTTTTAGTTTCTTGTTTATTCACCAGTTTGGTTTTATAAAAGAAAACTATAAGAAAACATGGAATTGAGATTTCCTCAAATGCTTCATATATATGATGTCTTTCTTGAAAATATCGATTCCTATAATTGTAGTCAATTGTTAGAAGAAGAATTCAATAAAATGTATGGCATAAAATCCATGAATGATAAGCATAATTGCAATGTTGCTACTATGAATTCTTTGAATATCCAAGGTGATAATGATATGCAAAGTCATAAGCTTGGGGATGCTATGTTTGATGAATATGATATTTTTAGTCCCCTATTTCTTATGGTAATATTTATATGATGATAACATGCCTCCTATTTATGAAGATTACAATGATGAAAGTGGTTTTGGAAGAGTGTTAACTCTAGGAAGTAATGATCCCACTGTTTTGGAGGGTGTTGAATCTTATTTTCATAATTATGAAAGTGGATTTGGAGAGGTCATGACTTTATTTAATGATGATTCTACTATTTTAGAAGAAGTTTCAATTGATTATGACAACCAAATTGTTATCTATGATGATTATTGTGATGACACTTATGATATAAAGAATAATGATAACCATGAAACTTGTCATTATGATTTTAATTTTCAATTTGGTTATGTCAATCAAATATCTCATGATAGTTATTTTTGTTGAGTTTGCTCCCACTATTACGTATGAGAAGAAATTTTCTTATGTGGAGATCAATAAATTTTCTATGCTTGTGGATCATGAAAGGAATGCTTTATATGATAGTTATATTGTTGAATTTGTCCATGATTCTACTAAAAATATTATGAGAAAGGGATATATGCTTATGTATATTTCAACAATATCAAGTTTCCTCTCTATGTGTTGACAATTTTGAAGTTATGCTTGTTTTGCCTTACTATGCTAGTTGATTCTTGCTACAATAAATTCTTTGATTAGAAAATCCCTATGCATAGGAAGTGGGTTAGGCTTAAATGTGTTTACTATATGCTTCATGATTCTTCCTTTGTGTTTTAGTTCTTTACTTTTATGTGAGCATCATTGAATCATTATGCCTAGCTAAAAGGCTTTAAAGAAAAGCACTTGTTGGGAGACAACCCAATATTTATACTTTATGTTTTTGTGTATTCACGTGATTAAGCTACCGTATTAATCATGTTTTGTGTCTTTTATTTCAAGAACGTTCCAAGTAAAGCCTTTGGGATAATATGGATACTTGTTGATTTGATTCTGTGCAAAAAACAAAAAAAATTGCGTCCAATATATGAATTGTTTGATTTTACTAGAACATCAAAATATTTTGAATTTTTTACAAAGCATTGATCTGCAAATTATCCATGTTGTCCTAATTTTTTAGAATTTTCAGAGATAGGGAAGTATGGGTTTAATTCAGATCTTTACAGGCTCTTATGTTTTTGACAGATTCTATTTTGCATGCATACTTCGCTTGTTTTAGTGTGTCCACAAATTATATTTAGTGATATAGATTATGCGAATGATATAATAAAATAGGAATTATGTGAGAACAATTATTAATCTTGTCTTTATAGTACCTAAGTGAATGGTCTATGTTATTATACTAACACATCTCATGAAGTTCCGTTGAGTTTTGTGTTATTGAAGTTTTCAAGTTTTGGGTGAGATACCGATATGGGGAGAATAAGGAGCAGAAATAATCTAAGCTTGGGGATTCCTAAGGTACCCCAAGGTAATACTTAAGGAAGACTCAAGCGTCTAAGCTTGGGGATGCCTCGCATGGCATCCCCTCTTTTGATTTCAACACTATTGGTATATCTTACTCGGAGCTATATTTTTATTCATCACATAATATGTGTGGAGTGTAATTTTATCTTGTTTTCTTTTTCTTGATGTTACTTATAATCATCTTTTTTAATAAATAATTCCAAGAATTGCCTTTAGGATACCTGAATTGCATGTTTGATGTGTGTTGTACAAAAACATAAACTTTTTCTGAAGTGTTTGAATTTTCATATTTTGCTGGAACATGTTAAGTTTCTAAAATTTTTATGCATTACTATAATAAAAATTATTTATTATTTCCTAAAGTTTCATAATTTATTGAGTTACATAAGTACACTTTTAAATTAATTTCTATAGATTATCCTATTTAGACAGATTACGGTCATAGATTTGTTATCTGCTCATCCTAGAGTTTTCATGGCTTATATTGGTAGATATGAATTGTGGAAATGATAGTATACAGTAGATAATGTTTCAAAATTATTATGAAACTTATCTTTGCAGTACATTAAGTGTTGATTTATTTTTATGTGCACTAACCTATCTTACGAGTTCTTGTCAAGTTTTGTGTGGATGAGGCTTTAAGGTTTAGGAAACCGTGATATGAGAGGAATTAACGAGACACAAGAGCTCAAGATTGGGGATGCCTAATTCTCCCCAAGTCAACATTAAAATAAGTCTCAGACATCTAACTTGGGGATGTTACGTTAGGCATCCCACCTCTCTTCGTCAACAAATATCGGTTAGCCTATGTTGAGCCTATGTTTTTATTTGTTCACATGATATGAGCTATTCTTGGAGTGTATTTTTGTTTTGTTTGTTGTTTGAATAAAATAATCAGATCTATTTTTTTATCTGGAGAGAGTCTTCACATAGCTACTTAATTGTTTAACTACTCTTTGATCTTCACTTATATGTTTTGGAAGTAGTTTGTCATTCACTCTTGTGCTTCACTTATATCCTAAGAGTAAATTATGAATGAATTTAATTTAAAAAATCTGAAATTATCCATGTTAGATATGCTTAGTAGTAGTTTCACATTGGGTTTAGAAAGTAAAATCTATTGGAGTTTGGCAATCACAATATTAGTCATACAAGCAATTCATGAATGATTAGTATAAGGAAGAAACTTCACATACAAATATATTATCTTGGACATATTTTATGATTGTGGATACCCGTTAATTATTTCTAAACTTGATCAATTAGTCGAAGTTGGAAAAGGAAGACAATGTAATTGTTTATGTTTGGGTATATTTGCATAGAAGTTATATTGTTATGGATCCTCTAACATGTGGTGCTTGCTCATAACCTTTTGCTATCCAAAACTTCGTACTAAGTAGAGACACTACTTGTCCATCCAAAATCCTTGTTTCTTCCATGAGAGTCCATCATACCTACCTATATATGGTATTGCACTGCCATTCCAAGTAAATTTGCATGTGACATTTCTTAAACATTCAAATAGACATTTGTTATGTGTGCTTGTACTGCTCATGGAGCGACGGGGTAGACAGTATCTTCCATGCTAAGAGGGTTATTCTCACTGGTGTTTATTCATTTGTCATTGCACGAGAAAGGCTGGTAAAAAAGATGCCTAGTCTTGTATAATGCAAAATAAATAAATAAGAACCCCCCTAGAAAGGTGATTGTTTGGAGCTAACCCGTGGATGTGGCTAGCCATGGAAAGTGTTTGATTGGTCGAGGGGGGAGGGGGTAAAAAATTCATTCCGTTTGGGAACCACTATTAATGTGTTTAGCATGAAGGATATTAAAATCCTTCGTCATGATGTTGACAGGAAAGGCACACCACCCAAAATATATCCATCTCTGTTTTAATCTTTGAGCTCCGACACCTCTACAAATCCCTGCTTCCCTCTGTGAAGGGGCATTCTATTTAATTTTATGATATTTAATTTCATGTTATTTATTTTTCATGTTGAGTCAACTCCTTATTCCAACCTATTTGGCAAGCATCATGTGGTGGGGAAAGATCCAGGCATATATATCGAGTCAAGTATTTTGATCATGAATTATTATTGTTGACAATTATCTCTATGATAAGTAAGTTGGGAGGCAAAACATTAAGCCCCTATATTCCTCCATGTTTGATGAATGATATTTTTTCTAAAAATATGCTTTGAGTATTAGCAATCATATAAGACTATATGATAATTGAGTATGTGGAGCACTTACTTAGACTTTGTAGAAAACAATATGAATTGTAATTGTTTGGTGACTAAGAACATAGGTTGTTAGGTTTCAAGAGAATGCACTGTTGGAACCATAACATGTGAATTGATTGCTACTTTATCATGATAAGTTTAATGAGAAAGAGATATTGTTTATGATGCTGGAAAAAGTGATTGAAATTATCATTGATCAAACTTATACACTATGCTAGCATTCACACTTCATAAATTATATCTTTTATCATTTAACTAGTCGAGGACGAGTAGGAATTAAGCTTGGGTATGCTGATACGTCTCTGACGTATCGATAATTTACGAAGTATTCATGCCATATTTACCCAACTTTTACATGGTTTTGATGCATGTTTATATGGTTTGAATGAAACTAACCTGGACTAACATTGTTTTCAGCAAAATTACCATGGTGTTATTTTTGTGTAGAAATAAAAGTTATCGGAATGAGCTGAAAACTTACAGGATTTTTTATGGACCAAAAGAGACCCACGGAGCACTAGAGATGGACCAGGAAGTGTACGAGGGCTGCACGGGCCTGGGGGAGCCCTCCTAGGGCACCCCACCCCGAGATCGTGGACCCCTCAGGCACCCCGCTGATGTGAAACAAACACCAAAAATTCCTATATATTGGGAAAAGTCCAGAACGAAACCTAAAACTTTCGTGTCGCCGCCGTAAGCCTCTGTTCCAAAGTGATCACATCCGGATCCCTTTTTCGGTGCCCTATCAGAGGGGTAAATCATCACCGTAGGCCAACTTCATCATCCCGACATCTCCATGATGAGGAGGGAGTAGTTCACCCTCGGGGCCGAGGGTATGTACCCGTAGCTATGTATTTGATCCCTCTCTCTCTCTCTGTCTCGTGTTCTTGAGTTGGCATGATCTTGATGTATCACGATCTTTGTGTAGGATTGAAAGTATGTATAGTGGGGGGTTGTTAGACTACTTGACCAAATTAAATGCCTATAGAAACCAGCGAGTCCAAGAAAACTCCTCACTTGAGTGACCGTTTTGGGATACGACCAACTCTTAATAGCTTCAATCTTGGCTTTATCAACTTCAATTCCCTGTGGAGTAACAACATAGCCAAGAAAAGATACTCGGTCCGTGCAAAAGGTGCACTTCCCAAGGTTACCAAACAAACGTGCATCACGTAAAGCAATAAAAATAGCACACAAATGATCCAAGTGTTCCTCCAAAGATCTACTATAAATTAGTATATCATCAAAGTAGACTACCACAAATTGTCCAATCAAAGCACGTAAAACCTCGTTGATTAGTCTCATGAAAGTGATAGGTGCATTAGTTAACCCAAAAGGCATGACTAACCACTCATATAATCCAAATTTAGTTTTAGATGTTGTTTTCCATTCATCTCCCAATTTCATATGAATTTGATGGTATCCACTACGCAAATCAACTTTGGAGAAAATTGTAGAGCCACTTAATTCATCAAGCCTATCATCTAGCCTAGGAATAGGATGCCGATAACAAATAGTAATAGTATTAATGCTTCTACAGTCAACACACGTATGCGATGTACCATCCTTTTTCGGCATTATAATAATAGGAACAACTCAAGGACTAAGGGATTCACATATATAACCTTTGTCTAGCAGCTCTTGTACTGATGCATAATCTCCTTCATCTCCTCTGGATTGGTACGGTATGGTGCACAGTTAGGTAGTGATGCACCGGGAATTAAGTCAATCTGATGCTCAATCCCTCTAATAGGTGGTAATCCCATTGGCACATCTTGCGGAAAGACGTCAGCGAACTCCTGTAAGATATTAGTAAAAGCAGGAGGCAAAGAGGGAGGCACGTCCTTGAATGAAAATAATACCTCTTTGCACACAAAAGCATAGCAAACAGATGTAGTAACATCCAAATCAGTAATATCAGATTTAGTGACAAGTAAACATCCACTCTTCAATTTTGTTTCACATGCAACACCAGATGATTGCTTATTAGGCTTATTGTATTGCTCAAATTCCTTTGCCACAATCTGATTTTCACACTTACTTTGCTCATGTTTTGCTTTACTAGCTCTAGCAATGTCATCTTTCATAATATGTTCAGGAGACATAGGAAGCAAAGTTATATTTTTTATCCTTATGAACAAGAGAATATTGTTTGTCCTACTATGGTGTACAATTTTCTTATCAAATTACCATGGTCTACCAAGTAAAACAGAGCAGCTTGCATGGGTACCACATCACAATGAACATAACCAGAATATAGAGCAATGCTAAAGTGCAAACGAACAGTACATGTTACCTTAACCTTGTCACTGTTGTTGAACCATTGGATATAATAAGGATGAGAATGTAGCCTAGTGGTGAGAGATAGCTTCTCCACCATCTCCATGCTAGCCAAGTTGTTGCAACTCCCTCCATCGATTATAACAAGGACAAAACGTTCCTTCACAACTCCCTTTGTATAGAACAAGTCGTGCCTCTGATTTTGCTCAGCATGTGTAACCTACACACTCAAAACATGTTGAGCAACTAAACTTTCATACCTTTCTGCGTAGTCAGCAGCCATGTAGTGTCTCTTGTTCAGTATCCTCGGCACCCTGTTCTTCACTTGTAATAAGAGCCAAAGTCTCCTCATCATAATCACTAGTGGAGGCATATCCACCATCCTCAATAACAATCATGACACGCCTGGATGTGAATTCTCTCGCAAAATGACCTCTACCCTTGCAACGACGACATATAACCTCATGTGTTTGCCCTGTAGATGCCATGTATGAAGAAGAGCTTTGTGCAGGCCCCGAAGGTGTGCCCTTGCTGGGGGTTAGTGGCGGTGCCTGTTTTCTTGTATATCTGTTGGAGTTGGCGGCTGAAGGAAGTGGTGCTATGGTAGGACGTGTGGAAGTACATGATGTAAGTGGTGTCCATGATGAAGCTCGTCCCGCAGAAAAATTAGTTCTCGCCATTGCCTATCGATCCTCCACTTCATGTTCAGCTTTGCAAGCAAGATGGAATAAACGAGTGATAGTGTTATACTCCTTATACTCTAGAATACTCTGAATATCTCTATTTAATCCACTCATAAAATGTGCAAGCATAGCTTAATTCTCCTCAACAATACCACATCTAATCATGCTTTGCAGTTCCTGATAACATTCCTTTACATAAATTTTTCCTTGTCTTAAACGCGACAAATTTTGAAGCAATTCACGTTGATAATATGGTGGAACCCAACGATTATGCATAACAGTTTTCAAAGCAGCCCAAGTAGTAGGGATATTATCATGATGTATTCTACAATATTTAGACCACCAAACACAAGCAAAACTAGTGAATGCACAAACAACAACAACAACATGTCTATCCTCAGGAAATTGTAAGCATGTAAAACATTGTTCTATTTCTAACTCGCAAGTAAGATATATATCAGGAATATATCTACCCTCAAATGTTGGAATATTCAATTTAAGTTTAGGGAGATGGTTATGATCTCGTACCTGAGGGGGTGGTGCAGCTCTACCGTTGCGATTGTAGCCATGTGGACGACCTGGTGCATGTGGTGGTGGTTGCCCCTGGGACTGATTTGGAGCAAGCACTCCCTCATCATCGTAATCACCATCATAATCCGCATCCTGCTCAACAGTAGCTGCAGCAGCCATAGAAGCCACAGGAGTAGCAACGACACCAGAATTCTGGCCTTGGTCAAGAGGCACACGCTGCACTCGTCCCGTGAAATTCGACCGATGTTGTTGTTGCCAAGGTATGATAGGTGCAACTGGTGGTAGACGTGCAAGCACCTCATTGAACTTAGCATCCATCTTGGTGTCCAACGTCTTCTCAAAACCATCTAGCTTCTCCATAGCCTCTCCAAGGCTCGTCACCAAGTCGTGCACCTGTTCACCCACCATTTGTTGAAATTTATCGCGGAGCTCCCTACTTATCATGCTCTCCCAGTTGATCTCGTCTGCTTGTGATCCTGGCATGGTTAGCAGCAATAGGAAAAAACAAGAATATGACCCTATAGACTACTAGGAAGTGGTGGTGGTTGTGTATGTCACAAATCCGTCAAGCAAATCTCAAATTCTTACCAGTTCTTACCCAGCAGCAGGCGGTGATCGGCAACCGTTGTAGTAAAAAAACTCAAAGGTTGGATAAAATGATTGCTAGGTGTTGTCCAACGCACGAAGTAGGGTATGTGGATTTGTGAAGGCTTATAATATGGTAGCAAAAAGGGTCAGCAATAATCAGTTCAGAGATGCAAAGTTGAAAAGACGCTCAACGATGGTACCGTGCTGGTCCTAGGCTAGACTATACTAGAGACCTGAGCCTAGAACACCAACAAAACCACGATGCGACACGTAACCAAGGGAAGATCACACTCTGAAAAAAATCTCTTTTCTTGGTGCCTCTTTTTTTGCGCCCTTTTTTTAGAAAATCACTATAATGGCGAGTGTCTCAAACTCTTCCCAAGATGTATAAAAAGGATAGGCACACAAAAAAAATTGACTATTCATTTTGGAACGATTCGGGGCTGCGATGACCAAAAAGTGCGACAAAAAATCACTATGGTGGTGCATATCTCAAAACGCTCTGCAAAGCCTAAAAACAAGATAGTGAAACAATATTTTTACTCACCGAAATTTTGGCCTAAAAACTGTCTGGGGGTCTCCAGACTCGTTTTTTTGAAACCTACTCAGGCAAGGAAACACGAAACTAAAAACAAAGAGATATCAAAACCAAACCTAATATGTGATGGACTCGGATTGGTGACGGATATGGGGTGGTGATATATGGCAGTGGAGGTGATGATGGTGGGTGGTGATATGTGGCAATGGTGACGATGATGGTTGGTGATCATATATGGCAACGGTGATGATGGTGGTGGGCGATGGTATATGGCAACATTGAAGATGATGGTGGATGGCAGCAAAGTTGAAGATGGTGCGGTGGCGGCGTGACAACTTGTGAACAAAACTCGAAACTCTAAAGGACTAGACCCTAAGACCAGCAACTCGACACATCGATGTAACCGCAAATTCAACAAAGCAAAACACCAAACATAAAATTTCACAAGGCTCGGAGTGGTTCGGATATGATGAACTAACCTAATTTTTTGTGGCTTTTTCGTGGACTGTAGGTAGGAAGAATAGATGTGATCTAAACTATGAAAAACTGGAAAATCTCACTGAGCAACCTGGAAATCTGATACCACTTGATAGAGGCAAAGTTGTCTCATATTTCCATGAGACGGTGGCTATCATTTTTTGTGGAGTAGACTTTGACGATCCGACTAAAACATGCGAGGATACCACGCCTTAGCAATCGCTAAACCAACTCCGAGAGGTTATTGACCACGTTGGAGCATGATCAACCTGACCAGGAAGGTCTATTTCTACACTCAAACAAAGAACAAGCAAGACACTGAAATTGCAATCTGGATATTGCGAATATAAGAGGAAAGCTTTATTGACGAAAGTGGGGTTATGTGACGTCTTGGTCTGGTCATAGAATACAAACGAAAGACGCGAAGTTGCAACTATGGCAAACTTTTAATCTAAACAAAACCCAAGTCTAAAACAACACCTTAAGGGTTGGGTATATGGGGAAATATAGGAGAATTTCGTGACACCTTGTAGGAGGGGTCCTAAACCAACCCTAACTCAGTTTCCCCACGCATACGGACTCTAAAAACAGCCTATAAGGTGGTATTTTGAAATTACATGGGCCTGGCCCAAAAATAAGATGGGGCAGCACCTATAATAGCCTATGGATAAATTTTATAAAGTGGCATCTTGAATATTTCGTCCAAGCCTTCATGTTCTTATTATGGTGGCTTCAAAGGGCGAAAATCACCATTGGAATCTTCATTGATCTCTCCCACGTGCGCACCTTCTTCTCCATGCTTGTTCCCGCTCCAATGGCCATCCTTCTTGTCCATACTAGGTCTTTCATTCATAAGTAAAACAAAAGTATCTAATTTAGTTAGCATCATATGTTCATAAACATTGGAAGGATTTCCAAGAAACGTAAGTACCTGGTAATTCAATTGGCGTGCGTGAGCTCTAGTAGTTGGTCCAATATGTATAGTAGCATGGGTTGTGGGTGTAACAATGGTATTAATGTCCTCATCACTATATATACATGATCATTGTCGTGAATATCACATAACTATGCGCTTTCCTACCAATTGTCCAACGGTAGTTTGTTTACCCACCATTTGCTTCCTACATGAGAGATGCCGCTAGGGAAAACTATGGCCCCTAGGTATATTCGCTTATATATTTACAAACGCTTTCAATACCTTGTTGGCATCTCTTTTATTTTATTTTATTTTATTTTGCAATTTACAATTATCTACTATCATCTACACACTTCATTTGTTTGCAAATAACGAGATCAAGGGGATTGGCAACCCTCTTGTCGTGTTGGGTGCAAGTGTTTGCTCTTTTTTGTACAGTCGCCGAAGACGGTTGTTGATTGGTATTCCTATTGGTTCGATAAACCTTCATTCTTAACTGAGGGAAATACTTATCCATATTGTGTTGTAATTACCCGTTCCTCTTCATGGAAAACCCCAATGCAGATCACAAGTATCAGACCTCAAGAACCCAAACAAGAAGAAGAAAAACAATGATGACTCAAGCTTCCATCAATTTGTTGGATTGAATGAAGAGGATGAGACAAGTGGAGCAGCAAATGGACTTGGGGCCGAGCCGAAGAGAAATAGGAGCATGGGGGGAGATAAGTGGGAGAAAACAGGGTCGTGGGTGACAAAGCGGCGATTGATATGTCCATTTTGCATCCTGTTTTCCTATTATTAATTATAATGCTTTTTATCAATATTTCATGTTATGATGCAATTCTTATGCCTTTTCTCTCTTAGTTTGCAAGATACAAATGAAGAGGGAAATTACCGGCAGCTGGAATTCTGGACCTGCAAAAGCTATAGTAGAGATAGATATTCCCCAGAGATCCAAATGACAGAAAATTGACAGAGATTTATTTTGGAATTAATAAAAAATACTGGAAGAGGAATCACCTAGAGGGGCCCCACCAGTGAGCCACAAGCAAAGGTGGCGCCCTCCTAGGGCGCGCCACCCAGGCTTGTGGGCCCACGAGCAGGCCTCTATGGCCCTCCTTCTATATGAAGCAATTTTCCCTCGAAAAAATAAAAATAAGACTTTCGGGACGAAGTGCCACCATCTTGAGGCAGAAACTAGGCAGGAGCACTTTTTCTCTCTAGCGGAATGATTCCGTGGGGGAAACTTCCATCCGAAAGGGGGAAATCAAAGCCATAGTCATTACCAACGTCCCTGTCATCGTGGGATGGCTCATCTCCATCAACATCTTCATCAGCACCATCTCATCTGCAAACCCTAGTTCATCGCGTGTATTCAATCTTGTCCAAAACCTTTATTGATACTTGTGGATTACTAGTATGCTGCGTTTGGATGTTAGCATTCAGGTCTGGTATTGGGTATTGGCATTCGTTTGGGACGAATATCCCAAATGCCATCGTTTGGTTTGGCTTGGCATTCAGCTGTGGCATTCGGGCTCGATATCAAGCAAGCTATCGCTAATGCAAAAAACTCACGGCCCAATTCAGTGGGTATGTGTTCGGCATCACTAGGTATTGGAAACCAGCATCGTTCCTCCCATCCCCAATCGTCTCGCCCATGAGTGTCCAGGAACGGCGGCAGCGCACACACCCCGTCTAGCCCGCCTTCACCCTGAGCTTCGACTGCCGGCATGCCTCCACCCCAAGCTCTAGCGGTCGGTGCCACCTACTTGCCCCACCTCTGTCGGTGCTTCAGCGGCCGGCGCCTCCACCACGAGCTCCAGCGGCCGGTGCCACCCGCTCGCCCCACCTCCACTCGAGCTCCGACGGTCGGCACCTCCACCACGAGCTCCAGCAGCCGACGCCATCCTCCTGCCCCACTTCCACACTAAGATCTGGTAGCCAGCATGCATCCATGCCCCAAGCTTCAGCGGCCAAGTGTAGGTATCCCATCTTGCCCACCTCCACCCTGAGCTCTAGCGGCCGAGCTGCCCTCCTGCCCCGCCTCCATCCCGATCTCTGACGACCGGCATGTTGAAAGCACAATGTGCTCCTTTGGTGGTTTTGATAATTCATGACAACATGCATTGTTTCTTGGACCAATACTTTCATCTAGTGTATTTAAGATAAAGTCCATAGAGAGAGATGGGTTGGCAAAAAGGAGTGTGGAGAGTATCTGAGGGAGTCCTGGTATAGGGGGTCCTCAGGAGGCCAATCTGTTTCTCATGGGCCGAACTGTATGGGCCGCTTACCAAACATTGGGTCGATCAAAGGACCTGTCTCCAGGAAGGAAGCTCCAGGAATTGTGGTGTGTCCTCCATGATTGGAGTAGTGAATAGGCATGTTTATCCCTTCGATGTGTAACCTACCATGTATAAACCCTAGGTACCCTCAACATTTATATAAGCCAGAGGCTTTTAGGTTGCAGAGAGAGGACAACTCATCTAGGGTTTAGCTATTTGATCGCAAGGTAGATCGACTCTATAACCTACATATCATCAATACAATCAAGCAGGACGTAGGGTATTACCTCCATAGGAGGGCCCAAACCTGGGTAAACATCGTCTCCTTCATCTCCTGTTACCATCGATTCTAGTCTCACACCTCGGGACCTCCCTACACGAGATCCGTCGGTTTTGACACCGACATTGGTTCTTTCATTGAGAGTTCTACTGTGATCACCGAAGGACTCAATGGCTCGCGTCAACATCAATGAAGAGGTCTGCAACATGGGCACTTTTGTCCTTGGACAGATCTTCGCTTTCGGCAGCATTGTGCTGCACGCTGACCCAACCGGCCATCTAGGTCGGGTCGGGAGCTTCGCCCTTGATCAAGAGGTCAGATTCGGGAACCTGGAGTTCTCCATGGACTCTCGGGGTGATATTTCGCTAATTGGGCTCGTAGTCTCGCCTTCCACGCCCGAAGACTCCGAGGCTTTAACCTTGTATCCCTCTTTCGGTCATGTCCACGGGATTCACCCCGGCATTGACCTGACTCACAGTCTGGATCCGGCCATAGTGCCAGATGACCGGATACCTATTCCTGCCAAACACTCCCTGGCTCGAACACAGCGGAGGTCAACTCTGAAAGGTTCGAGTAGGTTGATCCGATCGAGCTCTCGATACTCAAGGAGGCCATAGATCGGATCTCGTCGATGAAGATTACCGACGACCCAACCCCGATCCATGCTCAGATCGGTCTTAGGGAGGGTCAGTATGAACTTTTCGTCCCACCCACCGCCCACTTGGTAGCCACACTCGAACATTTAACCGACATGTTGGACTACGCCTCCGAGGAGGCATAATACATGGATGAGGAAGATTGCGCTCCCACCCCCGTTAACACCGGGCGATGGGCCGCCACCTCCATGTACGATGTCTCCATGGTGGACACTCCAGTCGCTAATGGCAAGAACACACCTAAAAACGATGGTGACAAGTCAGGTGAAGCGACGTCAAGGCGTCGGAAACCGCATAAACGGTCAAAAGGCAAAAAAGGAAGGAAAGCTATCACCGGCAACGGGGACGGAGATACCTCGGAAGACCTCGGTGATCCCGATATCCCTGAACACCCGTCAGAGGGTTAGGAGAGGCCTGAAGACCAGCGTAGCCCCGATGACCTAAATGATTCCGAGGACGATAACTACCCCCCCTGTCGAGGAGGAGGACATCCCGGAAGACGATGACTTCGACATTCCTGATAACCATGAAGATCAGGAATTGTTCAGGAAATAGCTTATAGCCACAACCCGTAGCCTAAAAACAAAATAAAAACATCTTAAAGCCGAACAAGACAACCTCAATGATCAGTGGACGAGATTCCTCGCAGCTGAGGAAGGATACGGTACCGGTCTGTCGTACCAACCTAAGAGATATCCACGCAGAAGGCTGCTGCCGCAATTCGATGACGAGCTCACTGATACCCCGACTCCTAAACATACCCCATACGATAAGCCAGACTGCCCCCCTTGAGGGTGCGACAGGATGGATGACTACACCGGTTATAGGCCGGCGATACCCCGAAGACAGGGTAAAGAGCCAATAGAGCCCGGTGACAATTTTGATCTCCGACATGACCTAGACCATAGGGTAGGTCGCACAAGATCCATCTACGGATCTAGAGGTTACTCACCCAATCAACGGGACGGGTACCATCCCTAGCTCGACCGCAACAATAGAGGATGGGAATGAAACCGGGCTAGAACAGACGCCAATCACCGGTGCGACATAGCTCGGGTCAGAGGTGCCGCCCACCCATTGTGCTTCATGGACGAGGTGATGCAGCATCAGTTCCTGGAAGGGTTTAAACCCATCAACATAGAGCAATATGATGGGACAACTGACCCAACCGTATGGATTGAGGATTTCCTCCTCCACATTCACATGGCACGAGGAGATAACCTCCTTGCCATCAAATATCTACCCCTAAAACTTATGGGGCCAGCTCGACACTGGTTGAACAGCCTCCCCGACAACTCCATAGGATGCTGGGAAGACCTAGAGGATGCATTCCGATCTAACTTCCAGGGCACCTATGTTCTGCCATTGGAATCCTCCGATTTAAGCAACGTCGCCTGGAAGCCAGGAGAGTCCGCACGACAATTCTGGAATCGGTTCTTGACCAAGAAAAACTAGATTATTGACTACCCCGACGCCAAGGCAATACCCTCCTTCCGACACGATAATCGGGACTAATGGTTGGCCCGCCAGCTCGGCCAGGATAAACCTCGGATAATGTCCGCCCTTACATCCCTCATGACCCACTTTTGCACGGGCGAGAGTCCGTGCGGCAATTCTGGAATCGGTTCTTGACCAAGAAAAACTAGATTATTGACTGCCCGGACGTTAAGGCAATACCCTCCTTCAGGCATGATAATCGGGACTAATGGTTGGCCCGCTAGCTCGGCCAGGATAAACCTCGAATAATGTCCGCCCTTACATCCCTCATGACCCGCTTTTGCGCGGACGAGGATAACTAGCTCGCAAGATGAAGCCACAACCCCGAAGACCCTGGAACCTCCGAAGTTCAGAACGGAAACAGGAAACCAAAGCGCAATAAGAATAAGCACCAGCACAATAATAGTGATGCCGATGACACGGCTATTAACGTCGGCTTTTGCAATTCCTGACCCAGGCAGCGGAAGAAGCCTCCTAAAGGCAATCTCAACGGACCCACCCCGCTAGAGAAGATCATGGAAAGGCCCTGCCAAATCTACGACACTCAAGAGAAGCCTGCCAAGCACACCAACCGTAACTGTTGGGTATTCATACAGGCCGACAAACTCAAATCTAAGGACCAAGGCAAGAGCCCACACAACAAGGATGAGGATGAGCCTCGGGGTCCTATTGGTGGCGGACAAAAGAAGTTCCCCCCAAAGGTGAAAACAGTAAATATGATATATGCCACCCAACAAGGAGAGGAAGCGCGCCCTTTAGGAGGTCTACGTTGTAGAGCCTATAGCCCCGAAGTATAACCCATGGTCGGCCTACCCGATCACCTTTGATCGGCGTGACCACCCGACCAATATCCATCATGGAGGTTCGGCCGGCCTCGTCCTAGACCCCATTATAGATGGGTATCGCCTCACTAAAGTCCTCATGGACGGAGGAAGTAGCCTAAATCTGATATACTCAGATACAGTGAAAAATATGGGTATAGACCCGTCAAGAATCAAACCTAGCAACGCTACCTTTAAAGGAGTGATCCCAGGCGTCGAAGCCCGGTGCACGGGCTCCGTGAGCCTGGAAGTAGTATTCGGCTCGCCCGATAACTTTCGAAGTGAAGACTTGATCTTCGACAGTGTGCCTTTCCGCAGCGGCTATCACGCCCCGCTCGGCCATACAATGTTCGCTCTCTCTAATGTCGTCCCACACTATGCATACCTCAAGCTCAAGATGCCCGGCCCCAAGGGGGTCATCACTGTCAACGGCAACACAGAGCGCTCCCTCTGAACTGAGGAACATGCGTTGGACCTGGAGGCCAAATTCCATTACAATGATGATCGGCAAACGTCGGCACCTGTCGTCAAGGCGCAGAAGGTTGGGAAGCGAGCTCGGCTTCAGTCCGAACTCTCGGAACCTTTTGCTCCCCGTAAATAGGGACTCGACCCCCATCGCACAGCCATAGGACCGGCGAAATACGTGCCAAGGAGGCACAACTTCGCGCTCAAAATTTCGTGGGCGGCGGTGAGGAAAAAGGGTAAGTGTTCGGCTGGACCAAACTACTACCATCAAATGGCTTCAAACACACTGTAGTTACCATCAAGGGCCTGCTAAAGGCGTAAAGCTCATCCACACTTCGGCGACTTCTCAAGACCTCGTTTGCAAGATCCGTTCACCGAACAATACCACCCATTGAGGTGCACCACTCCCTAGGAGGCACAGGAGTAGACAAGCGACAGGGCACATCGAGGACGTAAGGTCAGCAATCGAAGACCCCTGGTACAACCACTCCTGTAAAATTTCTTTTTTTTCTTCAAATACCTGTAAACGGTTGCTTCGGCAATTCAAGCAATAAGAGTCGTCGAGTAAAATAAAAAATCATTATACATGGTTGTCTCATTGTCCTTTTTTGGCACATATTCTATTTTCTCCCTCTTCTCGCGAAAATGTTCGGTATATTGCGACGCAACCGGCTAAATAGACCGAGGGCTCGAGTTTAAAAAAATTTGCCTTATGCACAATTAATTACGCGTTTGGTGTCTTGGAATTTGCTTTATATGCATTGGTTCCTAACTATGTCTTGGGTCAATAGTTGGGTTGCCTAGCTCCTATGCTTGCCCCTTTAAGTTCCGCTCGTTCGGCTAATAGGGCAAAGGGAGAACCTCTGTGATTGTGTTTCCGACTAGCCTGGTCAAACAGCTCAGAGGAGAAAGCCAAAAACTGACTGTCATGGTATGCGAGAACCGGTCTGCGAATCCGATCTTAAGTGTTATACTCAAGACCTCGTCAGAGGTCATTCCGTGTCATACGATGGGTTTGGTATTCATACAAACCATGTGATATGGGCTTTAGCCGCGGTTCATTCGGACATCACAAGTCACCGGGGGCTAGTCATTAGCCTCCCGAAGTCCTTTTCATGCCCCTACGGCTAAGTGAAAGCAATAAAGCATTATGGTCAGATTGCCTAGTCTGCGGCACACTACCGCCTTCGGGTACCGATAGCTCGGCTAAGGGTTATAGTGTGTAACTAGAGACACCCCACATAGTATCTACATGGGCGCTGAAGCCGCCGACTCATAGCTTTTAGTTTAAACGACCACACAGGAGTTATAAAGGAATGCAAAACATTAAAAACATGATAAACCATGCATAACAAATATACAAGCGTTCAAAGGTCTTCGGACGTATTACAACGCATTCAAACGTACATGTCCTTTTTTGAACATTGCGACTCTATCGCCCGAGCACCCTCCATTACTCCGGAGAAGTATAGCTCGGGGAGCCTATGATCCTTCCCAGTAGGCGGCGGGGCGGTGGCTATCTTCATCGGATCAAGCCCCAGCCAGTGCACCTTGGCTCGTTGGGCCATAGCCGGATACACAGATCCTTCATGGCCAGCTCCGCCATCCGATGTAGCTCCATCAGCTGCTTCAGCTACTCGACGAGAAGAGGACAGTGCTCAGAGGCTTCGAATTGCGCCCAAAACAGACGAGCTTCATCTCTCTCTCCTCGTGAAGCATAGAAATGATTCGCGTCCTCTGCGCTCTTCTGGAGGTCGGAGAAGGTGCCTGAGGAATGCCACACCTGGGTAAGCAACTCGAACTTGCTATCCCCGAAGACACACTGCAATAAGTACGGCTTACCATCCGTTATAACCTTCGCTTGGCGGACTTGCTCCTCAAAGAACCTCCTATCCACCCGCTCCTTTTGGAGAACGGTTTTCATGGTGGACAGTTCGGCAGCCTGCTCCTTGCCTTTATGCTCAAGGACCTCGCACTTTTGGCCGGTGTCCTTGAGCTCCTGTTGGATCTCCTCCACCCGAGACTTGTGCTTGTTGCTGGTGGCTCTTAAGGCGGAAAGCGTGGTAGCCACTTGTTCGGCCGCCGCCCTCTCGACCGTAACCTCCTGCTTCGCATTCTACAGCTCGGCCTTGAGTTTCTCCATTTCCTTTATCGAGGCTGTGTAAGCATCAAGAATATGAATATTGCATCGATAGTACGATGACGGAAATTTTCAGATATTGAGTCAGGCTTACCTTGTGCCTCGTCGAATCTCTTGTTAAGAGCATCAAGCTCGTCTTCGTAGCTTTTGAGCTTCCGATTCAGGTCGTCTAGCTCGGTGGCATTCATAGCCACCGCTGACGACAAAGCCTGTAAAAAATAAATCCCTATCAGGTTATATGGGTTCAAAACTTCCGAACTGTCATCAATACTATCCAATGTCCGGTCCTCTTAAGGGTTATTAGAACATTCCGAACATATATAGTCTTGTACATAGTTCGGATAAGGATCTAAGATTGATCCCTAGGAGAGTTTTTTCCAAACTCACCTAGGGCTCGGGGGTTGCCATGTACATAATGATAACACAAATAAATTAATATTTCACGAATAGAGCGTTATGTGGCTCACCTGAAAGCCCGTCAGGAGACCATTGAAGGCCTCCTTGAGTCCGTTGTCGATGGACTAAATGCTCTGCAATACCATACCCATAAGGGTGCGGTGCTCTTCGGAGAGGGAGGGGCTCGATAGAGCCTCCCCCATAATAGGCCACCCGTTGGTCGGTGGTGCCGGTGGTGATTGGATAACCCGATCGCCAGCCGGGGATTGAACCGGTGCCTCCGAAGGTGTGGTGCGCTCCGAAGATGTCCTTGAAGGGGACTGAACGTCTCCTTGGTGTCTGGGAGGGGATCTTCCCCCCGGTCTTCGGTGGCCGAGGCGTTACCCTCGACCATGACGTCGTCACCCCCACCGCTGGTGCCCAGCTCCATAGGAGTCTGTTGGGATGACACCTCCGTGGCATCCTTCCCGGAGCCCGAAGGAGTGGGATGCGACGCAGTCCCGCTCTCCGCTAGTTCGGTGGGCGAGGTCTCCCCGTCCGAAACCTATTCGGTGGGGAGAACGCGAGGTGGGATGCAAAATCAATAAGCGTTCACATGTTAGTAACCTTTCAAACTTACCGTTAATAGTCGAGGAAGTCTTCGGATCCTTACCTTAGAGTGGGGGGCTTGACCCTTAGGTTCCTTCGGGGAACCCTCTCGAAGTCATCGGACTTGGTACCCGAGTCCGAACTATCGTCGGGCAAAATTACCTGTGTCTGACACGCTTTCTTCGGTGCCGGAGGCGGTACCTCCTCTATGGCATGCGATGACGCCGCCCTCTTTCTTGCGAGGGGGAATCGCCTTCCCCATCATCGTCAAGCTCTTCGTCCTAATTGGAGGAGGCGTGGGTTTCCCCGGACACAACGTCCGGCGGGTCCCTTATACGTAGGCCTTCTCAGCCTGGTTTCTTCTTCTCCTTCTTTCTTGGTGCCTCGTAAGGCGCTTCGACGAGCATCTCCGACAACTGCCTAGACCTGATGTCTTCGGGCTAAGGCGTCAGGCAGTTGATGCCCGTGGCCTTCCTCAGCCATTTCTGCAAAAGTGGTCGGAGAGGTGCTTAGATTTTCGTTAGGAAAAATAAAGCCAATCAAACAAAACTATGGTATACCTCGGTAGGAGGCTTATCGGTGTGTAGACCCCGATCCTCCTCCTCGACTGGCCAGTCCTTCTGCACCTTGAACAACGACTTTAATAACTTCTCTCGAGTAGTTCGGAAGAGCTGACGAATAGTAGGCTCATGGTCGAGCTGACAAGCCCACATGGGAGAGCTTCGGTGCTGGTAGGGGAGGATGCTCCGCCGGAGCATAGTCTGGACCACATTGGCCAGGGCGATATCGTTTCTGATCATGGAGGTGATGCGTTTCTGTAGATTGTCCACCTCCTTGTCCAACCCCCAGTCGAGGCCCTTCCGGAGCCATGAGGTCAATCTGATGGGGGCACCGGATCTGAATTCGGCCGGAGCCGCTTGGCCTTCCTCCCTTGGCTCGGTGATGTAGAACCACTCTTTCTGCCATATTTTTATGGTGTTAATGAAGGTGCCGGATGGACATATGACGTGGGGGAGTTTGCCGATGACAGCCCCGCAACAGTCTGCGTGTTTGCATGCGACACTCTTTGGCTTGATATTAAATACCTTGATACAAAGTCCAAAGTGGGGCTCGACTCACAAGAAGGCCTCGCAGACAATGATGAAGGCCGATATGTGCATGAAGGAGTTCGGCGGGAGGTCATGGAAGTCGAGGCCGTAGAAAAACATTAGCCCCCTGAGGAAGCGATGGAGCGGTAAGCTCAGTCCCCGAATGAAGTGAGGGATGAAGACCACCCTCTTGCCTAGCTTGGGGGTGGGGATCAGCTGGCCCTTCTCCGGCGCACGGTGGTCGATGTTGGCGAGGAGTTAGTCGGCGTCTTTGAGCTCCCGGATGTCCCGGTCGGTGACCGTGGAAGCCTCCCACTTGCTGTTAGATCCAGAACCAGACATGGATGAGCTCAGAGGGGGGGTGTTGTGGAAAACCTAGATCTGTGCTCTGAAAGCTCAGGAGATTGGGGAAGCAGAAGGTGTGAATGGGAAGCGTGTTTAGGCCTTGGGGTTTTCTTTCCCTTTTATGAGGCTTATCGCCGTTCAGCCTTCCTTTGCTGCACCGTGTATCACTTCGCTTACCAAGATGTGCATGCCATTATGCGTGCATGATTAAACATGTCCTATGTGAAACGGGGCATGATTTGTGCATTAATGGATCGTGCTGATGAAAACGGCCTCGAACCACGGTTCGAGTTTTTGCAACTGGTCCAACGGTCGTGGTGTGCCGTGACCTTTCGTCAGAAAGGTTGTCAGGGAACTCTGTTTTCTCCTTGATGCTTGGCCTTTGGGGCTAAGTTATTCACGGTGTTCGGACGAGCCTTGATAACCCACAAGTATAGGGGATCGCAGCAGTTTTCAAGGGTAGAGTATTCAACCCAAATTTATTGATTCGACACAAGGGGAGCCAAAGAATATTGTCGAGTATTTGCTGCTAATTTGTCAATTCAACCATGCCTGGAAGACTTAATATCTGCAACAAAGTATTCAGTAGCAAAGTAGTATGGAAGTAACGGTAACGATGGCAAAAGTAATAGTAGCAGTTTTGTAGTGATTGTAACAGTAGCAACGGAGAAGTAACTTAGCAAAGATCAATATGTGGAAAGCTCATAGGCAATGGATCAGTGATGGATAATTATGTCGGATGGCATTCATCATGCAACATTTATAACATAGGGCGACACAGAACTAGCTCCAATTCATCAATGTAATGTAGGCATGTATTCCATATATAGTCATACATGCTTATAGAAAAGAACTTGCACGACATCTTTTGTCCTACCCTCCCATGGCAGCGGGGTCCTAATGGAAACTAAGGGATATTAAGGCCTCCTTTTAGTAGAGAACCGGACCAAAGCATTAGCGCTTAGTGAATACATGAACTCCTCAAACTACGGTAATCATCGGAAAGAATCCCAGTTATTGTCACCCTGGGGGATGAGGATCATTACTCGTAATAGGTGTCTACAACTTGCAAGATAGGATCAAGAAATCATATATATTCATGGAAACATAATAGGTTCAAATCTGAAATCATGGCACTCGGGCCCTAATGACAAGCATTAAGCATAGCAAAGTCATAGCAACATCAATCTCGGAACATAGTGGATACTAGGGATCAAACCCTAACAAAACTAACTCAATTACATGATAAATCTCATCCAACCCATCACCGTCCAACAAGCCTGTGATGGGATTACTCACGAACGGAGGAGAGCATCATGGAATTGGTGATGAAGGATGGTTGGTGATGATGATGGCGTCGATTTCCCCTCTCCGGAGCCCAAAACGGACTCCAGATCTGGCCCCCCGAGGAAGAATAGGAGGTGGCGGCGGCTCCGTATCGTGAAATGCGATGAACTCTTCTCCTCTATTTTTTTTCTCCGCGAATAGGAATAAATAGCAGTGGAATCGAGGTTGGTGGAGCAGCAGGGGCCCCACAAGCCTGCTAGGTGCGGCCAGGGGGTGGCCGCACCTGGTAGGCTTGCCACCTGTGGGTGGCCCCCTCCGGTTGATTCTTTTGCCAGTATTTTTTATTAATTCCAAAAATATTCTCCGTAAATTTTCAGGTCAATCTGAGAACTTTTATTTTTGCACAAAAATAACATCAAGGCTATTCTGCTGAAAACAGCGTCAGTCCGGGTTAGTTCCATTCAAATCATGCAAATTAGAGTCCAAAATAAGGGCAAAAGAGTTTGGAAAAGTAGATACAATGGAGACATATCAACTCCCACAAGCTTAACCCATTGCTTGTCCTCAAGCAATTCAGTTGATAAACTGAAAGCAATAAACAAAAACTTTTACAAACTCTGTTTGATCTTGTTGTTATAAATACGTCTAAGTAATGCTCAGATTTTCAGCAAAGATCATGGACTAACCATGTTCACAATAACATTTAGGTCTCACATTTACTCATATCAATGACATAATCAACTAGCGAGCAATAATAATAACTCTCGGATGACAACGCTTTTACCGAAACAATCATGATACAATATGATGAAATGATATCTCGCTAGCCCTTTCTGAGACCACAAAACATAAATGCAGAGCACCTCTAAAGAACAAGGACTGACTAGACATTGTAATTCACAGTGAAAGAGATCTAGTCATGCTCATACTCAATATCAATTAACAGCAAAGCATACAAATGACGGTGGTGCGCTCTAACCGGTGCCTTTTATAAGAGGAGGATGACTCAACAATAAAGTAAATGGAAAGGCCCTTTGTAGAGGGAAGCATTGATTTGCAGAGTTGCCAGAGCTCGAGTTTTTAAACAGAGATGAGTAATAATTTTTGAGAGGTATGCTTTCATTGCTCACATAACGACCAAGAGGTTTTCAACATCTTCCATGCTAGATACATTATAGGCGGTTCCCAAACAAAATGAAATTTGTTTACCCCCCTCCACCAATCAGTCACACTCCATGGCGAGCTGAATCCACGGGTACAGTCCATACAAACACAGTCCTGGGGGAGTTTTGTTTAATTATATTTTGATTTTATTTCGAGCATGGAACTAGGCATTCCGATTACCAGCCACTTTCTTGTGAATGATAGTGAATCAACATATATCGTGAGAATAACCCACCTAGCATGGAAGATACTGACAGCCCCCAATCGCCACATGAGCGATTTGGGCATACAAAACAAAAAGTTTATTTGAAGGTTTAGAGTTTGGCACATGCAAATTTACTTGGAACGACAGGTAAATACCGCATATAGGCAGGTATGGTGGACTCATATGGAACAACTTTGGGTTTGAGGAATTGGATGCACAAGCAGTATTCCCATTTAGTACAAGTGAAGGCTAGCAAAAGACTGGGGAGCGACCAACTAGAGAGCGACACAGTCATCAACATGCTTTGAGATTGACCAACATTGAATGCAAGCATGAGTAGGATATAAATTACCATGAACATAAATATTGTAGAGGCTATGTTGATTTTGTTTCAACTACATGCATGAACATGTGCCAAGTCAAGCCACTTGAATCATTCAGAGGAGGATACCACCCCATCATACTACATCACAACCATTTTAATATGCATGTTGGCACCCAAGACAAACCATTATCCACTCTTAGCTAATTAAGCATGGCATGAATAACTATAATCTCTAGTTGTCATTGCAAATATGTTTCACCCATAATGAATTGAATTTGGAACGATGAGCTAATCATATTTACAAAAGCAAGATAGGTCAAGTTCATACCATGTTTTCTCCATCTCAATCTTTTCATCAAATATCGTCATTATTGCCTTTCACTTCCACGATCGAATGGTGTGGATAATAATAAGAGTGCACGTGCATTGGACTAAGTTGGAATCTGCAAACAATAACTCAAAGGAGAAGGTAAAGTAATGTGGGCTCTATGATTGGTAAACAATTATGCATATGAGAGCCACTCAACATTTTCATTATGGTCTTCTCCTTACGACCCAAAGAAAGAAAAATGAAAACAAGGACGAGAAAAACTATTTACACGCGAAGGCTCCCAACAAGCAAAAGAAGAATGAAAAGTATTTTGGGGGTTTTCTTCTAATACTACAACTAAGCAACTAGAAGGTAAAGCTAGAACTAATTTTTTTGTATTTTTCTCAAAGTTAATTAAACACACAAGAAGAAAACGAAACAAGGAAATAAACTACCATGGATGGTACAATGAAAGAGTATGAACACCGACTACTAAAGTGTGAAAACATGAATGTAATGTCGGTGAGAGATACGTATTGCCCCAAGCTTAGGCTTTTGGCCTAAGTTGGTCTAGGGCCCTGGATGGCTTGGATAATATCTGAAGTCATAGCCGGGGTTGTGCTGGGCTGCGGCAGCCACCGCTTGAATGACTGCAGCATGAAGGCGAGTTGCTTCCGCATTTCTCTCGTACTTGTTTGCCTCCTCTCTAGTTATAAAGTATCTCTGTTTTTCCTGAAAGTTAAAGAGGGTAGGAGTAGGAAGGGTAACATGGACAGTGTGTTGTCTATCAAAAATTAATCGGTACTGGAGGGATTGTTCGTTCCTTTCAAGAAATTGAAAACGTACCAAAGCCTCATAATCAAGAAAAGCATGTAGTAACTCAATATCATTTCCCCGTATGGGTACCCCAAGATAATTAGCTACACAAGTGGCATAAATCTCACCAAAGAAATCTCCATCCTTAGCATTACTATGCAACCTTTGCCTTTCATCCATTACTACACTCTTAAGAATACTGAGGTCGGTTGTACAAAGGTGGCTATGCTCAGTTGCACCGTTAATACATCTACCTATGAGTAGAGCAAAATAATGTAAAGCAGGAAAATGAATGCTCCCCACGGTAGCCTATGTAATGTTTCTAGTTTCACCGACGGTGATACTAGCAAGAAAATCGTTATATTCAGTTTTATCTGGATCACTATAGCTGCCCCATTGTGGAATTTTGCATGCATAATTAAAATCCTCTGTGTCCAAAGTATATAATTTGTCATGAAGGTCAAATAGGACAGAAGGTTTATTACGATTGAGCAAAAATTCAAACCTCCGCACGAAAGAATCCGTGAGTTGATAGTATTGCTTGCATTTGTCCGAAACGAATTCCTCAAGGCCAGCATTTCTTGTGTATGCGTAGAATTCTTCCTTGAAACTGGCATCACTCATAAATTGATCCGATGGCGATTCACAAGGTCATACTTGTGCTTCTCTTAGTGATTCAAGGTCGGGCTCACGTATCGCTAGTCTCGGCGCCTTCTTGCTTGAGGAACCCCCTTCAAGCACCCTCCTCAACATTTTTCTTTTTCTGAAATTTTTAGTGACCCAAAATAAAGGTGAAAAAAACTCAACAAAACTCATAACAACTACTCCCACAAGTGCCTAGAGGCTATATCATGCATCAAAACTACTTGGGACCATAAAAATTTGACATGCAAGCTCAAGAACAAGGTCACCACGGCAGCTAGAATTTGCAATATATAAAACACTAGAATAAAAAATAATTGGACCATTGGAGGAGTCACATACCGAAGAACAATCTCCCAAAATAGTTTTGCGAATGAAGCTTTGCACAAGGAGATCGAAAATGGCAGCAAAATGAGCTAGAACATGGCTTTGGGCAATGGTGGGATTTTTTCTGGAGGAAGGTGAAGTGGATGGGTGCTGGAATAAGTGAAGGGGGGCATGTGGGACCCACAAGCTTGTTAGGCGTGACCAGGGGGTGGCCATGCCTTGTGGGCTTGTCACCCATTGGTGTAGCCCCCTACACTGTGCTTAGTGCTAGATTTTTAAATATTCCAGAAAAAATCATACTACATTTTTGGGGCATTTGAAGAACTTTTATTTTCAGGTCATTTTCTATTGCACGGAAAACTCAAAAAACAAAAAAAAATAATAGCAGTTTTACTTAATTTACTCTAAGTAACAGAAAGTAAAGTTGGATACGGAAAGTTGTGCTTTCTAAATTCAACCATCTCATGCTCATCAAAAGGAATCCATCAATAAGGTTGATCAAGTCTTATTAACAAACTTCTTTTGAATAACATGAAACCGGAGAATTTTCGAATAACACTAAGTTACCTCAATGGGGATATGCATGTCCCCAACAATAAGTATATCATATTTCTTCTTGACAGTAGGAGGAGAGAATTCAAAGTCTCCAATAACAATCGTTGGAATTTTTTCAATAGAGTTGATACTTTGAACTTGAGGTTGTTTCTTCAGAAAGTGTACCGTATGAACATTACCATTAATATGAAAAGTGACATTGCCCTTGTTGCAATCAATAACAGCCCTGCAGTATTCAAAAAGGGTCTACCAAGGATGATCGACATATTGTCGTCCTCGAGAATATCAAGAATAACAAAGTCCGTCAAGATAGTATCATTTGCAACTACGACGGGTACATCCTCACAAATACTGATGGGTAGAGCAGTTGATTTATCAGCCATTTGGAAAGAAATTTCAGTAGGTGTCAACTTATTCAAATCAAGTCTACGATATAAAGAGAATGGCATAACACTAACACCAACTCCCAAATCACATAAAGCAGTTTTAACATAATTTCCTTTTATAGAGCATGGTAAAGTTGGTATTCCGGGATCTCCTAATTTCTTCGGTACTCCACCCTTAAAAGTATAATTAGCAATCACGGTGGAAATCTCAGCTTCCCAAATCTTTCTTTTATTAGTCACAATATTTTTCATATACTTAGCATAAGGAGACATTTTCAGAATATCAGTCAAGCACATACGCAAAAAAGACAGGTCTAAGCATCTCAACAGAGCGCTCAAAATCCTGTTCATCCTTTTTCTTGGATGGTTTAGGGGGAAAGGGCATGGGTTTCTGAACCCGTGATTCTCTTTCTTTACCATGCTTCCTAGCAATAAAATCTCTTTTATCATATATTTTATTCTTAGGAGGTGGGTTATCAAGATCAACAGCAGGTTCAATCTCCACATCATTATCATTACTAGGTTGAGCATCAACATGAACATCATCATTAATATTATCACTAGGCTCATGTTCATCACCAGATTGTGTCTCAGCATCAGAAATACAAATATCATTTGGATTTTCAGGTGTATCTATAACAGGTTCACTAGCAGCATGCAAAGTTCTATCATCATCCTTGTTCCTCTTATTACTGGAACGACTAGGTGCATCGATATTACTTCTTTGAGAATCTTTCTCAATTCTCTTAGGATGGCCCTCAGGATACAAAGGTTCCTGGGTCATTATTCCACCTCTAGTCACAACTTTAACATAATGATCATTGTTCTTACTATTCATCTTATTAAGCAAATCATTATGTGCCTTAAGTACTTTTTCTACTTGAGTTGTTACCAAGGAAGCATGTTTGCTAATAAGTTTAAGACCATTGATAGTTTTACTCATATAATCACCTAAGCAATCAAGCATGAAAGCATTATGTTCCAATTGTCTACTAACATAGGCATCAACATTTTCTTGCTTAACAACAAAATTATCAAACTCATCCAAGCATTGGCTAGCAGACTTATTATAAGGAATATCGCTTTCATCAAATCTACGAAGGGAATTTACCTCTACTACCTGTGTCGGGTTGTCAAGACCATGTATTTCTTAAATAGGTGGTAGATTCTTAACATCTTCAACCTTAATACATTTTTATTTCATAGATTTCTTTGCCTCTTGCATATCTTTAGGATTTACGAAACAGAATACCTCTTTTCTTAGGATTTGGCTTCGGCGGTGGTTTGGGGATAGTCCAATCATCATCAATGCTCAATATAGTATTCAATAGTATTTCAGCTTGTTCAACAATTCATTCCCTGAAAACACAACCAACACAACTATCTAGGTGGTCCCTAGAAGCATCGGTTAGTCCATTATAAAAGATATCAAGTATTTCATTTGTCTTGAGAGGATGATCAGGCAAAGCGTTTAGTAATTGGAGAAGCCTCCCCCAAGCTTGTGGGAGACTCTCTTCTTCAATTTGCACAAAGTTAAATATTTCCCCCAAGGCAGCTTGTTTCTTATGGGCAGGAAAATGTTTTTCAGAGAAGTAATATATCATATCCTGGGGACTACGCACACAACCAGGAGCGAGATAGTTGAACCATATATTAGCATCACCCTTTAATGAGAAAGGAAACAACTTAAGGATATAGTAATAACGAATTTTTTCCTCATGAGTAAACAGGTTAGCTATAGCATTCAATTTGGTAAGATGTGCTACAACAGTTTCAAATTGATAACCATGGAAAGGATCAAATTCAACCAAAGTAATTAACTCAGGATCGACAGAGAATTCATAATCCTTATCAGTAACGAAGATAGGTGAAGTAGCAAACTTATGATCATATTTCATTCTAGCATTCAAAGATTTTTCTTTCCACTTGCATAGCAATTTCTTAAGATCATCTCTATCATTACAGCAAGAAAGTCCCTAGCTACCTCTCCTTTCATAACATAACCCTTGGGAATATCAGGCAATTCATATCTAGGAGAGCTAGGTCTTGCAGGTGTCTCATAGTGTTTAGTTTCAATAATTTCATCAGTTTCAGAAGTATCATAATTTTCAGCATTGGCTCTAGCAATTTGTTCATCAAGAAATTCACCCAATGGCACAGTATTATCAAGCAAAGTACCATCATAAGCATCATGCATAGTAGAAGTGGCATCATCAATTACTTGTGTCATATCAGAATTACTAGCAGGTGGTTGTGTCGCAAACTTACTCATAACAGAAGGTGAATCAAGTGCAGAGCTAGATGGCAGTTCCTTACCTCGCCTCGTAGTAGAGGGATAGATCTTGGTTTTGGATCTTTTAGATTCTTCATAGTGATCAACAGTTATAAATCCCAAGTGACTCAAAGATTAGAGCTATGCTCCCCGGCAACAGTGCCAGAAAAAGGTCTTGATAACCCACAAGTGTAGGGGATCGCAATAGTCTTCGAGGTTAGAGTATTCAACCCAAATTTATTGATTCTATAGAAGGGGAGCCAAAGAAAATTCTCGAGTACTTGCGGCTGAGTTGTCAATTCAACCACACCTGAAAGACTTAATATCTATAGCAAAGTATTCAGTAGCAAAGTAGTATGGAAGTAACGATAACGATGGCAAAAGTAACAGTAGCAGTTTTGTAGTGATTGTAACAGTAGAACGGAGAAGTAACTTAGCAAAGATCAATATGTGTAAAGCTCGTAGGCAATGGATTAGTGATGGATAATTATGTCGGATGGCATTCATCATGCAACAGTTATAACATAGGGTGACACAGAACTAGCTCCAATTCATCAATGTAATGTAGGCACGTATTCCATATATAGTCATACGTGCTTATGGAAAAGAACTTGCATGACATCTTTTGTCCTACCCTCCCGTGGCAGCGGGGTCCTAATGGAAACTAAGGGATATTAAGGAATCCTTTTACTAGAGAACCGGACAAAAGCATTAGCACTTAGTGAATACATGAACTCCTCAAACTAAGGTAATCACCTAAAAGAATCTCAGTTATGTCACCCTGGGGGATGCGGGTCATAACTCGTAATAGGTGTCTACAACTTGCAAGATAGGATGAAAAACTCATATATATGATGGAAACATAATAGGTTCAGATATGAAATCATGGCACTTGGGCCCTAGTGACAAGCATTAAGCATAGCAAAGGCATAACAACATCAATCTCAGAACATAGTGGATACTAGGGATCAAACCCTAACAAAACTAACTCGGTTACATGATAAATCTTGTCCAACCCATCACCGTCCAACAATCCTATGATGGGATTACTCACGAACAGCGAAGAGAATCATGGAATTGGTGATGAAGGATGGTTGGTGATGACAATGGCGTCGATTTCCCCTCTCTAGAGCCCAAAACGGACTCCAGATCTGGCCTCCTAAGGAAGAATAGGAGGTGGCGGCGGCTCATGAAATGCGATGAACTCTTCTCCTCTATTTTTTCTCCGGGAATAGGAATAAATAGGAGTGGAATTGAGGTTGATGGAGTAGCAGGGGCCCCACAAGCCTGCTAGGCGCGCCAGGGGGTGGCCGCGCTTGGCAGGCTTGCCACCTGTGGGTGGCCCCCCTCCGGTTGATTCTTTCGCCAGTATTTTTAGTAATTCCAAAAATATTCTCTCTAAATTTGCAGGTCAATCGGAGAACTTTTATTTCTGCACAAAGATAACACCAAGGCAATTCTACTGAAAATAGCGTCAGTCCGGGTTAGTTCCATTCAAATCATGCAAATTAGAGTCCAAAACAAGGGCAAACGAGTTTGGAAAAGTAGATACGATGGAGACGTATCAAGCCTCTAAACAGAAAACTACATGTCATCGGAGGCCGAACTAAACTCGGAGGGAAGAACTCGCCTCGCAAGCCGAAGACTCTAATTATACGAAGCAGCTGGAGCTAAGACACTTGGCATTGGAGGCAAGTTTGGGGGCTACCGAGGGAGTCCATGTATAGGGGGTCCTCGGGAGGCCGACCTGTTTCTCATGGGCCGGACTGTACGGGCCGCTTACCGAGCATTGGGTCGATCGAAGGCCCTATCTCCAGGAAGGAAGCTTCGGGAATCGTGGTGTGTCCTCCATGATTAGAGTAGTGAATAGGCATGTTTATCCCTTTGATGTGTAACCGACCATGTGTAAACCCTAGGTACCCTTGGCGTCTATATAAGCTGGAGGGTTTTAGGTTGTAGAGAGAGGACAACTCATCTAGGGTTTAGCTATTTGATCTTGAGGTAGGTCGACTCTGTAACCTACATATAATCAATACAATCAAGCACGACATAGGGTATTACCTCCATAGGAGGGCCCGAACTTGGGTAAACTTCGTCTCCTTCGTCTCATGTTACCATCGATTCTAGTCTCACAACTCGGGACCCCCCTACTCGAGATCCACCGGTTTTGACACCGATAGTATCCCCATGAAGTAGAAAGAGAAGGAAAAGGATTGGCGAAGCTTCAAGCAAGAGGACTCTACATTTTACCTTTTGTGAGAAATCACTTTGAGTCCATAGGAAAGCCAATACTATCAAAAGGGGGGAAGGTACTGTTGGTGAACAAAATCCTCATACGTGCACAAAATTCACAAAATCGGTCCCACCGAGTTGGTTGAATCAGCATCACTGAGTTTGGCAATCTAATCGTTGGTCACCATATTGGTGCAACCGAGTTTTATGTATCGGTCTCACCGAGATTCAAAAGTTGCTACCTTTGAGGCAACTCGGTACCACCGAGATTAACACATCGGTGTCACCGAGTCTGACTTATTAGGTGTAATGGTTGGATTTTTGGAGATGCCTATATATACCCCTCCACCACCACTCACTTGAAGAGAAGCACTCAGAACAGTTCCCCACTCATACCTACTAATTTTCTGAGAGAGAGCCAGCCACCTACTCATGTGTTGAGATCATGCCATTACATTCCAACCATATAAATCTTGATCTCTAGCCTCCCCAGGTTGCTTTCCACCCAATCAATCTCTTCCACCACAGCCAAATCTGTGAGAGAGTGATTGTGTGTTGAGGAGTCTATCATATTGAAGCACAAGAGCAAGGAGTTCATCGACTTTATCGAGCCTATTACCTTTTGGAGGGTGGTGCCTCCTAGATTGGTTAGGTGTCACTTGGGAGCCTCCTACTTCGTGTTGTGGAGTGAACCAAGAAGTTTGTAAGGGCAAGGAGATCGCCTACTTCATGAAGATCTACCCATAGTGAGGCTAGTCCTTCATGGACGGAAGCCGTTATGGAATAGTCAATGTTGCTACTTCGTGGACCCTTATGGGTGGAGCCCTCCGTGGACTCTCGCGACTATTACCCTTCATGGGTTGAAGACTCCATAAACGTGGGCATGCGATAGCACCACCTATCGGAACCACGGGAAAAATCTTCGTGTCCTTCATGCGTTTGATCTTCATATCTCTACTCATGTCTTCCATATGCAATGTCTTTACTTTTGGCTACTGTACTTGATGACTTGCATGTGTAGGGTGTTCTAGACTTGCTATATATGCTAAAATCTGCCAACTTTAAACTTACACTTGAGGTAGTTTTAAAATCCTGCAAGTATTCTATTCACCCTCTCTAGACATACTCTTCTAGTGATCCCACAATTGGTATCAGAGCTTTGGTCTCCATTGCTTCGGTTTCAACACCGTGGAGGAAGATGGATGTGTCTAGTGTGGAGAGTTTGTATTGTAGAGTGTGATACATCTCCAATGTATCTATAATTTTTTATTGTTCCATGCTATTATATTATTTGTTTTGGATGTTATATATGCATTAATATGCTATTTTATATTAGTTTTGGGACTAACCTATTAATCTAGAGCCTAGTGTCAGTTTTTGTTTTTTCCTTGTTTTTGAGTTTCACAGATAAGGAACATTAAGCGGAGTCCAAATGGAATAAAACCTCCAGAAAGATTTTTTCGGAAAATATGGAAGCCACGATACTTGAGAACCAAGGAGGAGCTGCCATGGGGCCACAAGCCCGCTTGTCGCGGCCAGGGGGGCACCCGTGCTGGGCAGGCTTGTGGGCCCCTGGCACCTCCTCTAACCCTAATCTTCGTCCTATAAATACCCAAATGTTACATCATTATTATAACGAGCCACAAAAACACTTTTTCGCCGCCAGAAGCCTCCGTTCCCGAGAGATCCAATCTTGGAGCCTTTTCCGGTAATCTGCCGAAGGGGGACTCGATCACGAAGGGCATCTACATCAACTCCATTGCCCCTCCGATGATGCGTGAGTAGTTCACCACAGACCTATGGGTCCATAACTAGTAGCTAGATGGCTTCTTCTCTCTCTTTGCTTCTCAATACCATGTTCTTCATGATCTTCATGGAGATCTATCCGATGTAATACTCTTTTGCGGTGTGTTTGTCGAGATCCGATGAATTGTGGGTTTATGTTAAGATTATCCATGAATAGTATTTGAGTCTTTCCTGAATTCTTATATGCATGATTTCATTTCTTTGCAAGTCTCTTTGAATTATTGGTTTGGTTTGGCCAACTAGATTGGTAATTCTTGCAATAGGAGAAGTGCTTAGTTTTGGGTTCAATCTTGCGGTGTTGTCACCCAGTGACATGGTAGGGGTAGCGAGGCACGTATTGTATTGTTGCCATCAAGGGTAAAAATATGGGGTTTTCATCATATTGCTTGAGTTTATCTCTCTACATCATGTCATCTTACCTAATGCGTTACTCTGTTCTTCATGAACTTAATACTCTAGATGCAGGCAGGAGTCAGTCGATGTGTGGAGTAATAGTAGTAGATGCAGAATAGTTTTGGTCTACTTGTCACGGATGTGACGCCTATATGCAAAATCATTGTCTTGGATATCTTCATAACTATTCGCTTTTCTATCAATTTCTCGACAATAATTTGTTCACCCACCGTAATACTTGCCATCATGAGAGAAGACATCTAGTGAAACCTATGGCCCCCGGGTCTATTTTCCATATTATATTTTCAGATCTAAAAAACACACCAAAATACTTTTTGCATCGTTTTTACTTTTAGTTTTACTTTCTGTTCAAGCATCCTATTATATCTATCTCTACTAGATCGCATCCTTGCAAATAACCGTGGAGGGATTGACAACCCCTTTATAGCGTTGGGTGTAAGAGTTTGATTCCTTGTGCAGGTATATCTGTTGGTGGCTCGCTTGTGTCTCCTACTGGATTGATACCTTGGTTCTCAAAAACTGAGGGTAATACTTATCTACTCTGCTACGTCAGACCGTTCCTATTCATGGGAAACCAACGCATGCTCGAGAAGTAGCAAGAAGGATTTCCGGTGCCATTACCGGGGAGATACATAGCAAGTCAAGAATACCAAGTACCCATCACAAACTCATCTCTTGCATTTACATTATTTTCCATTCGCCTCTCGTTTTCCTCTCCCCCACTTCTAAAACGATTTTCAAAAAGATTTGCCTTTTTATTCGCCCTTCTTCGTTCGTCTCCCCATTTGCTTTTTTGCTTGGTTTGTCACGATGACTCAAGAGAATACCAAGTTGTGTGACTTTTCCAATACTAATAATAATGATTTTATCAGTACTTCAATTGCTCCCGCCACTAGTGCGGAATCTTATGAAATTAATGCTGCTTTGCGCAATCTTGTTATGAAAGAACAATTTTCTCGCCTTGCTAATGAAGATGCCGCATCCCATCTAAATACTTATGTTGAGTTGTGTGATATGCAAAAAAAGAAATATGTGGATAATTATATTGTTGAATTGAAGCTATTTGCACTCTCACTACGAGATCATGTTAAAACTTGATTTCCATCTTTGCCTAAAAATAGTATTGATTCATGGAATAAGTGTAAAGATGCTTTTATTTCCAAGTACTTTCCGCCCGCTAAGATCATCTCCCTTCGGAACAATATAATGAATTTTAAGAAAATTGATCATGAACATGTTCCACAATCTTGGGAGAGGATGAAACTTATGATTAGGAATTGCCCCACGCATGGCTTGAGTTTATGGATGATTATACAAATTTTCTATGCTGGATTGAATTTTGCTTCCAGGAACCTCTTAGTTCCGCCGTGGGTGGAACTTTTATGTAAATCACATTAGGAGAGGCTACTAAACTCCTAGATAATATTATGTAAAATTACTCTCAATGGCACACCGAAAGATCTCCTACTAGTAAAAAGGTGCATGCTATTGAAGAAATTAATACTTTGAGTGAAAAGATGGATGAATTGATGAAATTTTTTGCTAGTAAGAGTGCTCCTATTGATCATAATTATATTCCTTTGTCTTCTTTGATTGAAAATAATAATTAATCTATGTATGTGAATTTTGTTGGTAGGAACAATTTTGGTAATAACGCTTATAGAGGTAATTTCAACGCTAGACTGTTTCCTAGTAATTCCTATAATAATTATGGAAATTCCTATAGCAATTCTTATGGAAATTATAATAAGATACCCTATGATTTTTATAGTAATATCAAAGAATTCATTAGTACGCAAAAAGGTTTCAATGCTATGATTGAAGTAAAATTGCTCAAGATTGATGATTTGGCTAGAAACGTTGATAAAATTTCTCTTGAGAATGATTCTTTAAAAATTTAGATCTATTCCACCCAAGCATGATATTAATGAGTCTTTAAAATCTATGAGAATTTATATTGATGAGTGTAAGGAAAGAACCACTAGAGTTCGTGCTAAGCGTGAATGGCTTGAAAAAGTATGTTCTCATGATAATATTGATGAAGATCTTAAAATGATTGATGTGACTCCTATTGAATATTTGTTTTCCAATGTTAATATTGATAATAATGGGACTGGAGATGAGTCAAGTTTAGTTAAAAGGCGTCCCAATGATTCAAAGTTTTTAGATCTTGATGCTAAGATTGATAAAAGTGGGATTGAAGAGGTCAAAACTTTAGATAGCAATGAACCCACTCCTTTGGATTTAAAAGACTTTAATCATGGTATCTGCTCTTTGATTGATTGTATTTCCTTGTTGCAATCCATGTTGGATTCTCCTCATGCTTATAATCATTACAAGGCTTTTACTAAACATATTGTTGATGCTATGATGAAGGTTTTGAAGAAAAACTTGAGTTGGAAGTTTCTATACCTAGAAAGCTTGATGATGAGGGGGAACCTACTATTAAGATTAAGATTAAAGATTATTAATGCCATGCTTTGTGTGATTTGGGTGCTAGCGTTTCCACTATTCCAAAAACTTTATGTGATGTGTTAGGTTTCCGTGAATTTGATGATTGCTCCTTAAATTTGCATCTTGCGGATTCCACTATAAAGAAACATATGGGAAGAATTAATGATGTTCTTATTTTTGCAAATAGGAATTATGTGCCCGTAGATTTCATTGTTCTTGATATAGATTGCAATCCTACATGTCCTATTATTCTTGGTAGCCTTTCCTTAGAACGATTGGTGCAATTATTGATATGAAGGAAGGGAATATTAGATTCCAATTCCCATTAAGGAAGAGTATGGAGCACTTTCCTAGAAAGAAAATAAAATTACCTTATTAATCTATCATGATATCTACTTATGGATTTCATACCAAAGATGACAATACCTAGATCTATTGTGTTTTGCCTAGCTAGGGGCGTTAAACAATAGCGCTTGTTGGGAGGCAACCCAATTTTATTTTGCTTTCAGTTTTTTGCTTATGTTTTGGTGTGTTTGGCACATTATTAACTCTGTAGTAATTGTGTTTTTGTGTTTACATTAGGTTTTGATCCAAGTAAAACCTTTGGGGTGATCTATGGTAGTTGTTGATTTGATCTTACTGGAAAACGGAAACTTTTGCGCTTAGTACAGGATTTTTCTGAATTTTCTAGAGTATCAAATTAATATGAAATTTTTACACAGGATTTATACACAAATTTACCTGGTTTTATTAATTTTTCAGAATTTTAACTGTTCCATAAGTATTCGAAGTTTACATATTTCTACAGACTGTTCTGTTTTTGACAGATTCTGTTTTCTTTGTCTTGTTTGCTTACTTTGATGTATCTATGGGTCATATCGGGGGGTATGAGTCATGGAAAAGTTAGAATAAAGTAGGTATTATACAAACATAAATAAATAATGAGTTCACAACAGTACCTAAAGTGGTGATTTATTTTTCTTATACTAACACATCTCATGAGTTTTCTGTTGAGTTTTGTGTTGTGAAGTTTTCAAGTTTTGGGTGAAGATTTGATGGACTATGGAATAAAGAGTGGCAAGATCCTAAGCCTGGGGATGCCCATGGCACCCCAAGTAATATTCAAGGATAACAAAAATCCTAAGCTTGGGGATGCGCTAGAATGCATCCCCTCTTTCGTCTTCAATCCATCGGTAAATTTACTTGAGGCTGTATTTTTATTCACCACATGATATGTATTTTGCTTGGAGCTTCTTGTATGATATGAGTCTTTGCTTGTTAGTTTGACACAATCATCTTTGTTGCACACATCTTTAGAGAGAGACACGCTGAATCGTGAATTTGTTAGAATACTCTATATGCTTCACTTATATCTTTTGAGCTAGGCAATGTTGCTCTAGTGCTTCACTTATATCTTTTTAGAGCATGGTGGTGTTATATTTTATAGAAATTGTTGAACTATCGTTCCTCACTTATATTATTTTGATATTTTCTTAAAACAACATGGTAATTTGTTTAGTTTATGAATTTAGTCCTAATATAATGGCATCCAAGAGGGATATAATAAAAACCTTCATATTAAGTGCATTAACAACTATGAGAAGTTGGATTCCTTGCATGTAGTTTTGAGATAATAGGGATGGTAATATGAGAGTCATGCTAGTGAGTAGTTTTGAAATGAAGAGATACGTGTGTTAAAGCTTGTGATTCCCATAGCATGCATGTATGGTGAACCGCTATGTAACGAAGTCGGAGCATGACTTGCCTAATGATTGTCGACCTTTGTGTGAGGGTCGGGAGTGCGCGATGGTTAACTCCTACCAACATATCCCCTGGGAGCATGCGTCTAATGTTTTGTTTGATGAATAATAGACTTTTTCAATAAGTATGTGAGTTCTTTATAACTAATGTGAGTCCATGGATTATACGCACTTTCACCCTTCCATCTTTGCTAGCCTCTCTAGTATCGCGCAACTTTTGCCGGTACATCAAACCCTCCTTCCTCAAAATAGCCACCATATATTCCTCAAAATAGCCACCATACCTACCTATTATGGCATCTCCATAGCATTCCGAGATATATTGCCATGCAACTTCCACCATGTGGTTTTTCTATGACTTGCATCATCACTTCATATTGCATATAGAGTTTTATCTTGTCATAGAAATCGAGTTGTAATTTATTTTTCTTTGAGTTATAAGTAAATAAAAGTGTGATGATTTTTCATTAATAGAGCATTTCCCATGAGAGAAAAGGATGATGGAGGCTATGACTCCCTCACAAGTTGGTACGAGTATTCGGACTTTACAAAATATAAAAGAGGCCAGCAAAACCCAAACAAAAATAATAAAAGAGGTCAAATAAGCCCACCAAAATAAAAAAAATGAGAGAAAGAGATAAGGGAAAATTGGTACAATCTTTTTCCACACTTGTGCTTCAAAGTAGCACCATGATCTTCATGATAGAGAGTCTCCTATTTTGTCACTTTCATATAACTAGTGGATATTCATTTTGCACGACCACTTAGTTTTGTTTTTGAGCTTTCATACACTTATAGCTCTAAGTGCATTTGTTGCATGGCAATCCCTACTCACTCACATTGATATCTATTGATTGGCATCTCCATAGCCCGTTGATACGCCTAGTTGATGTGAGACTATCTTCTCCTTTTTCCCTTGCACCCCACCATATTCTATTCCACCTATAATGCTATATCCATGGCTCACGCTCATGTATTGCGTGAGAGTTGAAAAGGTTTGAGAACACCAAAAGTGTGAAACAATTGCTTGACTTGTTCATCGGGGTTGTGCATGATTTAGATACTTTGTGTGGGGACGATGGAGCATAGCCAGACCATATGATTTTGTAGGGATAAATTTCTAAGGCCATGTTATTTCGAAAGGACACGACTACCTTGTTGATGTGCTCGAAGTATTACTGTTTTTATGTCAATATTAGACTATTGTTTTGAATCTAACGGATTTGAATATTCATGCCACAATAAAGAATATTACATGGATAAATATGTTGGGTAGCATTCCACATTCAAAAATCTGTTTTTTATCATTTACCTACTCGAGGACGAGCAGGAATTATGCTTGGGGATGTTGATACGTCTCCAACGTATCTATAATTTTTGATTGCTCCATGCTATTACGTTATCAGTTTTGGATGTTTTATATGCATTAATATGCTATTTTATATTGGGACTAACCGATTAATCTAGAACCTAGTGTTAGTTTCTGTTTTTTTCCTTGTTTTTGAGTTTCGTAGATAAGGAATATTAAACGGAGTCCAAACGGAATAAAACCTCCGAAAAGATTTTTCTGGCAAACATGGAAGCCATGAGACTTTACAACCAAGGCAGAGGAGCTGCCATGAGGCCAAAAGCCCGCTTGCCGCGGCCAGGGGACGCACCCGCACCGGGCAGTCTTGTGGGCCCATGGCACCTCCTCTAACCCTAATCTTCGTCCTAGAAATACCCAAATATTCCATCATTATTATAACGAGCCACGAAAACACTTTTTCGTCGCCAGAAGCCTCCGTTCCCGAGAGATCCAATCTTGGAGCCTTTTCCGGTAATCTGCCGAAGGGGGATTCGATCACGGAGGGCATCTACATCAACTCCATTGCCCCTCCGATGATGCGTGAGTAGTTCACCACAGACCTACGGGTCCATAGCTAGTAGCTAGATGGCTTCTTCTCTCTCTTTGCTTCTCAATACCATGTTCTTCATGATCTTCATGGAGATCTATCCGATGTAATACTCTTTTGCGGTGTGTTTGTCGAGATCCGATGAATTGTGGGTTTATGTTAAGATTATCCATGAATAGTATTTGAGTCTTTCCTGAATTCTTATATGCATGATTTCATATCTTTGCAAGTCCCTTCGAATTATTGGTTTGGCCAACTAGATTGGTAATTCTTGCAATAGGAGAAGTGCTTAGTTTTGGGTTCAATCTTGCGGTGTTCTCACCCAATGACATGGTAGGGGTAGCGAGGCACGTATTGTATTGTTGCCATCAAGGGTAAAAATATGGGGTTTTCATCATATTGCTTGAGTTTATCTCTCTACATCATGTCATCTTACCTAATGCGTTACTCTGTTCTTCATGAACTTAATGCTCTAGATGCAGGCAGGAGTCAGTCGATGTGTGGAGTAATAGTAGTAGATGCAGAATAGTTTTGGTCTACTTGTCACAGACGTGACGCCTATATGCATAATCATTGTCTTGGATCTCTTCATAACTATTCGCTTTTCTATCAATTGCTCGACAGTAATTTGTTCACCCACCGTAATACTTGCCATCATGAGAGAAGACATCTGGTGAAACCTATGGCCCCCGAGTCTATTTTCCATATTATATTTTCAGATATAAAAAACACACCAAAAATACTTGATGCATTGTTTTTACTTTTAGTTTTACTTTCTGTTCAAGCATCCTATTATATCTATCTCTACTAGATCTCATCCTTGCAAATAACCGTGAAGGGATTGACAACCCCTTTATAGCATTGGGTGCAAGAGTTTGATTCCTTGTGCAGGTATATCTATTGGTGGCTCGCTTGTTTCTCCTACTGGATTGATACCTTGGTTCTCAAAAACTAAGGGAAATACTTATCTACTTTGTTGCATCAAACCGTTCCTCTTCACAGGAAACCAACGCATGCTCGAGAAGTAGCAAACTTCCCATTCTTTATGGAGAGTAATATAGTCGATGGAAGAATGCCATGATTGATCTATTTGACAAATTCCATTTTAAAAAACATATTGAAAATCCCTATGTGGTCCCCATTGATGAATTGCATCCCACACACGAAGAGGAAATAAACATGCTTGGTAACCTTAGAACTGCCAATCTTATTGTTAGAGGTTTACCAAGATTCGTGCTTTCTCAATTGAAGAACTTTGCATGTGCTTATACTTTGTCGGATGATTTGGACAAACGATATCCAAATCTTTCATTAAGTAATCTTGATGAAATTCTTCATAAAACTGTTCCTTTTCACAAAATGAAGCCTAGTGATCCAAACTTTGATAAATGCCTATTTGAGCTTCGTCATCTTATGCACGCTAAAGGAGATGTCACCACTACCAACAACATTATTATTGAAGCCATTCACATTCATAAACTTGAACATTGTCATGGTTATGATTCTAACGAGTCTCTTGGTTTCCATGACGAGGAGATTCCACCAAATGATGACAATGAAGAACATGGCTACTATGATGAAGATGAGTTGTTCGACATCGAGCATGAAAAGATCATGAAGAATCTAAGTCTAATGGCAAACTTCAAGAATTACATGTCCGATGGAAAAGAGTGGATTCTCGATAGTGGATGCACAGATCACATGACTGGTGATAAAGACATGTTCCAAGAGATGACGCCTAATCAAGTTCCTCGGAGGTACGTGACCTTTGAAGACAACTCTAAGGGTAAGGTACTTGGACTTGGTAAGGTGGACATATCTCATGATAGCTCCATTCAAAATGTGATGCTTGTTGAATCCCTTGTCTACAATCTTCTTTCCGTATCTAGACTAGCAGACTTCGGTTTCAATGTGCTATTTACTAAAGTAGATTGCCAAGTGTTTCGATTTTATAATCATAAAATTTTCTTTACCGGTATTCATAGATGTGATCTATACATTGTTGATTTCACTAAAAAGGCCCAACCTCGTACTTGTCTCATTGCAAAATCATCTAAAGGTTGGCTATGGCATAGAAGGCTTGGACATGTAGGCATGCGTAATCTAGATAAGCTTATCAAGGGCGATCACATTCTTGGTGTTAAAGATAGACTTTGTAGCGCTTGTCAAGCAGGAAAGCAAGTAGGTGGAAGTCATTCGGTCGGGAACATCATGACCACTAGGAGACCACTCGAGTTACTCCATATGGATCTTTTTTGGTCCCAATGCTTACAAGAGTCTCGGTGGAAACTCTTATGGTCTAGTTATAGTTGATGATTTTTCCAGATTTATGTGGGTATTCTTTCTTGATGATAAGTCACATGTACAAAAGATCTTCAAGAACTTCGCACGCAAAGCGCAAAATCAATTTGAAGTGAAGATCAAGAAGGTTCAAAGAGATAACGGATCGGAGTTCAAGAACACCCATGTGGATACCTTTCTTGACGAAGAGGGTATTTCACATGAATTCTCGGCTACGTACACGCCTCAACAAAATGGAGTTGTTGAGAGAAAGAACCGAACCCTCATTAAGATGGCAAGAACGATGCTTGACGAATACAAGACGCCACAACACGTTTGGGCAAAAGCCGTGGAAACAACATGTCATGCCACAAACCGACTCTAATTGCACACGCTTCTCGGTAAAACGGCATACGAGCTTCTCACCGGTAACAAAACCCAAGTTGCATACTTTTGGGTATTCGGCTCCAAGTGTTACATTGTTGATAAACATCGCTATGCTAAATTTGCTCCCAAATCTCATGAAGGTTTCCTACTTGGTTATGGATCGAACTCTCACACCTACCGTGTCTACAACAACTTCACTCGAAAAGTTGAAGAGACGACATAGGTGAAGTTTGATGAATATAATGGTTCGCAAATCGAACAATTGCCAAATTATGTAGGTGATAAAGATCCTTCAGAAGCTATCCAAGATTTTCCCATCGGCAAGATTCGACCCATGGAGGTGAAGGAAAGTACTTCATCAACCCAAGTGGAAGCTCCTACTTCGGATCAAGGCTACCAACAAAACGACATGGAAGCATCCACAAGTGGTACACGACAAGATGAAGAGGAGGAGGAAGTACATCATGAAGATCCACCAACCTCCCTCACCACCACCTCAAGGAGACGACAACTTCGACAACAACGGAGATGAAGGAGATGATGAAGAAGAAGAAGCTCCTCCAACTAACAAGCCAAAGCTACCCCGAGTTCGAGCACAAGTGACCAAGAACCATCCTCTAAACCAAATCTTTGGTGACATACAAACAGGGAGGATCACTCGCTCTAAAACTCACTTGGCTAACTTTTGTGAGCATTATTCTTTCATCTCTAGCATTGAACCATTGATGGTTGAACAAGCTCTTGAAGACGCGGATTGGGTGAACACTATGCATGAAGAGCTTCATAACTTCAAGAGGAACGAAGTGTGCACACTCATGGAGAAGCCCACGGACGAGCAAAACATCATTGGCATGAAATGGGTATTTCGGAACAAGCAAGATGAAGACGGTCAAGTCATTCGCAACAAGGCTCGCCTCGTAGCCCAAGGATATACGCAAGTTGAAGGTACGGACTACGGTGAGACCTATACCCCCGTTGCTAGACTAGAATCCATTAGAATTCTTCTTGCTTATGTTAATCACCATGATATCACGCTTTACCAAATGGATTTTAAAACTGCATTTTTAAATGGTGAAATTGAAGAAGAGGTCTATGTTAAGCAACCATATGGTTTTGTAAATCCTAAGAAACCTGATCACGTTTACAAACTTCGCAAAGCGTTGTATGGTCTTAAGCAAACTGCTCGTGCTTGGTATAAATGCCTAACGAAGTTTCTTATTGAAAAAGGATTTGAAATTGGTAAAATTGACGCAACCTTATTCACAAAGAGAGTTAATGGTGAATTATTTGTGTGCCAAATTTATGTGGATGATATTATCTTTGGATCTACTAACCCACAATTTAGTGTGAAATTTGGAAGGTTGATGTCAGAGAAGTATGAGATGTCTATGATGTGTGAGCTGAAATTCTTTCTTGATCTACAAATCAAGCAAACGAGAGAAGGTAATTTCATCTCTCAAACAAAGTACACCAAGGACTTGATAAATAAGTTCAACATGCAGGAGTGCAAAGGTATAAAAACTTCCATGCCCACTAGCGGACACGATGATCTCACTAAGGACGGTGAACCGGTTGATCAAAAGGTTTATCGATCAATGATTGGTTCATTGCTTTATCTATGTGCCTCCCATCCCAATATTATGCTTAGTGTGTGCACGTGTGCCCGATACCAAGCTGCACCTAAAGAATGTCATCTTAAGGCCGTGAAACGCATTGTGAGATACTTGATACATACACCAAACTTTGGCATTTGGTATCCCAAGGGATATTCTTTTAATCTTGTTGGCTACTCTGACTCAGACTACGCCGGTGACAAGGTTGATAGAAAATGCACCTCGGGTACATGTCAATTTCTTGGTAGATCTCTTGTGTCTTGGTCCTCCAAGAAACAAAACTCGGTATCTCTATGTACTGCCAAAGTAGAATATATTGCTGCTGGATCATGTTGTGTGCAATTATTATGGATGACACAAACACTTAAAGAGTATGGAATATATGTCAAAAATGTGCCATTACTTTGTGACAAGGAAAGTGCTATTAAGATTGCTCATAATCCCGTGCAACATTCTCGAACCAAGCATATTCAAGTTCAACATCATTTCATTCATGATCATGTTGCCAAAGGAGATATTAATCTTAAGCATGTTTGTACTAACAAGCAATTGTCCAATATCTTTACTAAGCCACTTGATGAAAAAGTGTTTTGTCATTTGAGGAGTGAGTTGAACATCATTGATGCTTCAAACTTGAGCTAAGCTCACTCGGATGCTTACAAGGGGATGAGCTTCATTGTTTATTCCATGCTACTATCTTCAATATCATATATCTTGGAAATCTATGCTCCCTTGTCTTGCATCTAACCCTTTTGTAGGTACTTGGAAGAACAACACACTACAAGATTGCCAACAACTCATATCTTAAGCAATTTTGTCATGACCAAGTATCCACAACCTCGCTTTGATGATGAAAGGAAGAAGACAACAAAACATATCCTTGACATATATTTCACAATTGCTATTGCTAAATCTCAATTGATATCATGTCATTTGGATATATCATGTTCTTCCTTGTGTGACTAACCTATGTAGGTGAAAAGTGAACGAAATCAACAAGGATTGCTCCCAACTCAAGATGATCTTCATTAACTTCGAGCATCCTCATCAAGTTCACCTACAATCTACGTCAACAACATCACTCAAAGGTATGTACTCATATCCTTGATATAGCTTTACTCCAAGTCATGAGATAAAGCAACTCAAGTGATATGAAGACATTAAAATGCTAAATCGAAAAATGGTAACCCCATTTTGAGCTTAACGATGAGTATGACGTATGATCAAGTATTCTTGCTTGGCTCCTAAGTCAATGTACTCTAATATAGGTGACCTAGTCAACACCCATCATCTAGTTAAGAATCTTGTTTGGTTCATTCTCTATTGCAAGCCTTCTTGGAACCATTCAAATCTTCTCTAGTTGATATTCTTAGTACAAACGATTTTTGCAAATTTGCAAGTTTCTCAAACTTTTCAAGTTTCTGTTTTATGCATCGGAGCCTCCGATACAAAGGACTCGGTTCTACCGATTCAGCGGATGAGCTGCAGAACATCACATCGGTATCACCAACAAATATGTCTCGGAGCCACCGACTTTTTATCATATTTTTGTTTGTGTCTTTTTTTGTAAATCTTTACAATCCTTCTATGGTATTTTCATTTCTTTGATGATCCCTTTTATTTAAAAAAATTGGAAAGGGGGAGAAATACATTCAAGGATCCCTAACTCAAAGGAGGAGAAGTTTTGCAAATTCTGAATTAATGCCAAAGGGATAGAAATTATTTTCAATGATTCCTTCATTTTTTTCATGATTTTCATATTCTATGAATCCTACATTCTATGACCCTTGTTCTCAAGGATCCCTTCTTAATCAATGATCCCTGTATCTTACCCTATGTCTGACCTTTTTGGCAATTAGTGCCAAAGGGGGAGAAATATACAAAGCTTCAAAGCTAAAGAGGGAGATACATGCTTATGTAAGGGTGGATATGGTTTAGGGGGAGAGGAGAATATCAAAATGTTATACTTATATAAACAAGGGGAGAATACCAAAGTAAGGGGGAGAAAATATATTTTGGAGAAAGATGTGTTTATTTCATTTGATCTCTCATGTTATAATCTTCTCATCCTATCCAATCCCAATATCTACATGCTAAGATTCAGGGGGACAAGATGTCCTACCATTTTCATATCTAAAGGGGAGAAAGTACCAAGATATGGTATTTAATTTTGAGTTCTATTGCTTTTGATTGGTAGAATACTCTTGTGTTTCCTAACATTGTTTTCTCAAGTGTATCTCTACTACTAGAATGCTTAAGAACTCAAGGTAAGTATATGCATCACATCTTTGATCAAGATGATCTCTTGCTTCTTGCACATATTGTTTGCAAGAGTGAATTCTTGAACAATGATACACCTCATTCATATACATTTGATGCATATAGCCAAGATACACATGACTTAGTATATCCCTTCTACCATATGTGTGCCCATGCATTCCAAAGCAACCATCCTTTAAAGGGATTGCACACATTTAGGGGGAGCAAGTCTAAGTCATGTGTCTCTCAAAGTATTCATTATATTCATGCATATCTTTATTTGAAGCTTTGATTGTATGTAGTCATCAATTACCAAAAAGGGGGAGATTGAAAGCACAGTGTGCTCCCTTGGTGGTTTTGATAATTCATGACAACATACATTGTCTCTTGGACTAATACTTTCATATAGTGTATTTTAGATAAAGTCCATAGAGAGAGATGGGTTGGCAAAAAGGAGTGTGGAGAGTATCCTCATGAAGAAGAAAGAGAAGGAATAGGATTGCCAAATCTTCAAGCAAGAGGACTCTACATTTTACCTTTTGTGAGAAATCACTTTGAGTCCATAGGAAAGCCAATACTATCAAAAGGGGGTAAGATGATGTTGATGAACAAAATGCTCATATGTGCACAAGTGATAGTCACCACATACACCCACAAGCTCTTCCACAAAAGTTTGTCCAAAGCCAAATATCAAAAATCAGTGCAACCAACACTTTCCACTCAGTGCCACCGATTCTCAGCCTCAGACAGACTCAGCCAAACCCTAGCCATTCGGTGCAATCTATTCTGCTTCGGTGCCACCGAGTTTGGGTTGCCAACTTCCTGTTACGCAAATTCACAAATCAGTCCCATCGAGTTTTTTGAATCGGCGTCACCGAGTTTGGCAATCTGACTGTTGGTCACCTTATTGGTGCAACCAAGTTTTATGTATCGGTCTCACCGAGATTCAAAAGTTGCTACCTTTGAGGCAACTCGGTACCAGCGAGATTAACACATCGGTGTCACCGAGTCTGACTTATTAGGTGTAACGGTTGGATTTTTGGAGATGCCTATATATACCCCTCCACCACCACTCACTTGAAGAGAAGCACTCAGAACAGTTCCCCACTCATACCTACTGATTTTCTGAGAGAGAGCAACCTACTCATGTGTTGAGATCATGCCATTACATTCCAACCATATGAATCTTCATCTTTGTCCTCCCCAGGTTGCTTTCCACCCAATCAAACTCTTCCACCATAGCCAAATCTGTGAGAGAGTGATTGTGTGTTGAGGAGTCTATCATCTTGAAGCACAAGAGCAAGGAGTTCATCGACATTATCGAGCCTATTACCTTTTGGAGGGTGGTGCCTCCTAGATTGTTTAGGTGTCGCTTGGGAGCCTCCTACTTCGTGTTGTGGAGTGAACCAAGAAGTTTGTAAGGTCAAGGAGATCGCCTACTTCGTGAAGATCAACCCATAGTGAGGCTAGTACTTCGTGGAAGGAAGCCGTTATGGAATAGTCAAGGTTGCTACTTCGTGTACTCTTATGGGTGGAGCCCTCCATGTCCTCTCGCGTCCGTTACCCTTCGTGGGTTGAAGACTCCATAAACATGGACATACGATAGCACCACATATCGGAACCACGGGAAAAATCTTCGTGTCCTTCATGCGTTTGATCTTCCTATCTCTACTCCTTTCTTCTATATGCAATGTCTTTACTTTCCGCTACTATACTTGATGACTTGCATGTGTAGGGTATTCTAGACTTGCTATATATGATAAAATATGCCAACATTAAACTTATGCTTGAGGTAGTTTTAAATTCCTGCAAGTAGTCTATTCACCCCCCTCTAGACATAGTCTTCTAGTGATCCCACACATGTCTCCACTCGATTCCTAACTTTGACCATCCAAACAACATTTGGCATTCAACATCAATATCAAGTATGCGTTTTGAATACCTGAACATCCAAACAAAAATATTGTCATTCGATCTCAATACCAATATACTCTGATATTGGTATTCAATCCAATGCAATGACAAGGCTCCCAATGCAAACATACAAACGCAACGGTAGTGTTGATTACATCTTGTAGTTGATGCCATTTGGTTTATTTGGTGGAAGATCATATATTTACCTCCTCTAATCATGAACATGAATATGATTTGTGAGTAGTTCTGCTTGTTTTTTAGGACATGGGAGAAGTCTTGTTATAAATTATCATGTGAAGTTGATATTTGTTCAATACATGTATGGTGTTCTTCCTCTAGTAGTGTCATGTGAACGTCGACTACACGACACATCATCATATTTCGGCCTAGGGAAAGGCATTGTGTAGTAGTAATGTCGGGACCCCGATCCTAAGCCATAAGAATCCAGTTTGTAACACATCACATCACTTTGCGGTCTCACGCACGGTTATCTCCATGGCTGCCACCTTACCTGGGCTGGTACCATTTGCGTCTTTTGACTCACGTATGTGAATGTATCGCTAGCATTCAAATGTCAAAGAACCCAAGCCGACATGACTAGTCGTAGAACCAAAGTGGCACATCCATACAGGGACAGACATACGTAACCCAGCAATGCAGGTGTCGATCTCTAGCGTGTGTAGATGAGTCATAGCAAGCTACAAGGACTCCATTATGCCATGGGACATAAATGTCATCACTGCACATAGACGAGTTGTAGCAGGCTACAAGGACTCCATTACACCGCGAGACATTTCCCCAAAGGGATAGACACAACAGCAAAGAAGGATACATGTTGGTCAATCAATGTGTCCGGAGCAGTAGCAAGCTACCAAGGCTCGGTGGAAGCGAAAAGAGGCATTTCCCCGTAAAGAGTACTACTAAAGGCACACAACTAGGTGTCGGATCTCATACATACCATTGCACGTCACACGTACGCACGACATGCCCGATATGCATAGATACAACTATGGCATCACAACATAACCATACAACATTACAACATTTACTTAGAAGGCTCGGAAGAGCCAATACAATAAGATGTTACAAACAGGGGTCACAAGACCCAACATTCAAAGCATTCAATCAAACAAGCGGAAGTTAAACATGTCTGGGTACAGACATCTACAAAAGTGGCTAGAGGATCCTGAAAAGCTACAACGACCCTACCAAAGGAACCAGACCTCTGTTTGGGATTCCCAAGCTAATCCGGTCAACATCAAACTTCACGTTGTAACGATCACTAATAAGACTGACGTCTCCTCTGCAAAACATAAATTAAGCAAATGTGAGTACAAAGGTACTCAGCAAGACTTACATCAGAACTAGCTACATATGCATCAGTTTCAATGAAGGGGGTTGTGGAGTTTATTGCAGCAAGCCAGCTTTGACTCTTGGCTAACCTATACTACAACTACAAGTAGTATCTTTGAGGTGGGATAGCCCACACAAGTCCACATATTCTCCAATCAATACACCACTATGGATCCACTTCCGTCTCCCTACGAGAAGGCCATCCATAGCACTCACACTTATCTTGCGCATTTTAGAGTATCCACTTCAACTTATCTATGAACCACATAAGTTCTCCAAGTAGTCCATATCCGAGGACGTGGCTATTCGAATAGATTTATAACCCTGCAGGGGTGTACTTCTTCACACATGCTCCCGCCACTTATCGCTATGTGCACATAAAAGGCACCTCGGCAACCTTCAAGCAGATGCCCAGCGAGGGATTCGGCCATGACCGTCAACCACACAAGATCCTAGTCTAGGTTTATCGCCTATTTGAGACCGAACCCGCATAGAAGTCCGGACGAGGTTTCCGCTACGGCCTCAAACGATGTGCGTAGGGTTTCCAAGCCCACTGTTCGGGTGCCACTTGGTACACCGTGCCACTGTGCCTATACCGCATCATAGTCCACCCCGTCGGGCAGCGCTATGCACGGCCGCCAACACTTTTCCTACAAACACCAGAAACTAGTTGCAACTCCTGGACAGAGGTCTAGGGGATTAATGGGCCGAGAGTGTCAATTAAGTATCACAATGTGCGGTAGTATCTTGTCTTGGATAACATACACAGAACTCAGTTCTTAAGGATGGTCCAATGAGACAACCCGTCATGTACTCCTACATGACCTCTCATCGCTACCTTTACCAAATCGTGTTCACATATTTAGCTCTCGCACAGTAGGACATGAACATTGCCATTCCGATTCATCACCCGGATGGATCAGACCCGACACGACACGACTCTAAGCTTAGCAGGCACAGTAAGCAAACAGAGATGAGTAAGCATAACAAGGCTCAAGCAGTTGCTACTCATGCTAAGTGGTTTTAACTATTTACTGTGGCAAAGACAGGTCATGCAAAGGAATGGGTTCAACTACCGAGAACACATAACAGTTGAATCGTTGTTGTCCTAATGCAGTAAAAGAGAGCAGGAGCGAGAGAGTGGGTTCATATCAGTATGCTCAAGGGGTTTTTGCTTGCCTGACAGTCCTGAAGATATACTTCTCTTCATTAGTGTCGACGTTCACATCGTCAGAACCATCATCTACCGAGAAGTACAAACACCGGCAACAAGAAGAACCAACATTCAACTTATGCAAGGCACAATCATGATGTATGATATGACAAGTTAAGGTACTGAATTGACCTAGAGGAATAATTAGCCAAGTTAATTGAAGTGGAATTCAAACTTGTTTGAATTCCAACTCCAAATGATATTTTATATATTGCCCTAATCATAAAATGTCCCGCTTGGTGATGTTAACTTGTTCAAACATGCATGATAATGGCATAAACAGATTCATTGGATTTTTCTGATCATTTTTCATATATATATATATTATTTTCATCTGAGTTATAGATTATTTTCTATGATTTTTAGAAGCTTATAATAATTTCTGGAATTTCTGAATTATTTTTATTATAAAAATTGATTACTGCGTCAGTCTGACGTCATCATGACGTCAGCAGGTCGGTTGACCCGGTTCAGGTCAAACCTGACGTGCGGGGCCCGCACGTCAGTGACACAGGATTAATCCCCGCGCTGACCAGAGGTTTGACCCACTTTAGGGCCCAGCGTCAGCGACTGAGAGGGCTGGTTAGGAGGGGGATTAGCACTAATTACCGTGCCATGTCGGCACCCGCCGGAGCTAGGCCGGCGGCGACCAAACCCACGGCGGGGCTCGCCGGAGTTGGCCAGAACGACGCTGCAGGCCACGGGCGAGCGAGGAAAAGGCTCCGCGGCATCCTAAGGCGACCAGGAGCACGACTAGGTGCTCAAGTGGGACTGGAATAAGCTCAAACGGCGGCGACGACATGGCCGGCGTCGAGGAGCTCTCATCTCCGGTGGCTAGGCTAGCTAGGGGACGACCGGCGACGACAGGACGAGCGGGAAGAGGAAGAGAGGCTCACGGGGGTTCGGACGAGGGCCTCGGCGAGCTCGGGGCAGCCGGCGGGTGGTGAATCGACTGAGGAGATCCGCGGCGGCCGACGATGAAGAAGAAGACGGTGACGGCGTCGGTGATGCAGGCCTCCCGCTGCTCTGTGCTTCGTCCGGGCGCTCCACGCGTTCTCCAGCGCGGGATAAGGACGCGGGAGCTGGCTCGCCCGGCGCCGTGCTTCGTCTTGCCTCTGCCTTCTGGCAGAGGTAGATGATGACTGGCACAGGCCAGTGGGCTGGGCCGGTAATGGGTCAGGTAAGCCAGGTGGGTCTTCTCCCCCTTTTTTTATACTTCTGTTTTTTATTTTTGTCGATTTGGTTTGTCAAACAAGTCATTTCATAAAATTCTGATATTTTGCAGGTGAGTCCAATGGATTAAACCAGAGCACCACAAAAAGTTTCAGAATTAATGTACTTTTATTTTAAATATATTAAATATAAATCCAAGGAAAAAATTATTGAATTCCCTCAAATGCCCGGTATAAAATGTTTATGTGATTCAAAAATATTGGTTGGCAAATTTACCTCAGTCCAACATTTTATTTGAACACCAAGAACATTTTCTTGGGTCACTTTGATTCACTTTTTATATTGCATATGTGACAAAATTTGAATTCTGAGGCTTGATCATTCCTCATTTCATTTTCATTGAAAATAAAAATGCATGCATGAGTGCAACACAACCAAGGTTAACTAGGGCTGTGACAAGTAAGTACATGATGGGTTGCGAGAGTGACAGAAGCTTAAACCCTAGTTTATGCACTATTCCATAAGGGACTGATTTGGGTCCATATGTTTCACGTTATGGCTAGATTTATCTTAATTCTTTTTTCATAGTTTCGGATGCTTGTGAGAGGGGGTAATCATAAGTGGGTCATTTGTTCAAGTAATAACACCCTAGCACCGTTCTATCCACATAAGAAATTATCAAAGTAGTTAACGCGAATCAACTAAAACATTATGAGCATAACTAGACGAAATTTCATGTGTCCACAAGAACGCTTTGATCACAATGAGAAGTACCCTTAGCTTGTCCTTTGCAACATAAGGATTGGGCCACCTTGTTGCACCTTGTTACTTTGGTTACTTGTTATTTGCTATAAATTACCTTGTTATCAAATTAACTGTTACTACTCTTTTACAGCACTTGCAGAAAGTAATGTTGAATCCACTTATCAATTTCTTCTACTCCTCGTTGGGTTTGACACTCTTACTTATCGAAAAGACTAAGATTGATCCCCTATACTTGTGGGTCATCAACAATCAAAATGTCGGCCACGTGGACGAAGCTCCTTTTCAACAAAGACTTAGAATTGAATGAAAAAAAGACATGAAAGAGAAGGATAGATACAACCTGCACTTGGATTTCCAAGGGGGGAGAGGGTGTGGGAGAAGTTGGCAATTCAAAGAGAGAGGATGGAGATGAAGAAGATGAACGCATGGGAGCATATGAAGCTTGAGAAGATGAAGACGACGAAGAGCATTTAGATTGGGAGAGAGAAATGAGGATCGCAAAGTTCACAGAAGAATCAAGGATCATGTTGACCGACACAAGCCTCATGCATGCTCATGCCAAAGAGTGGACTACTAACGCACGCAAAGACATCGACATACATAAGAAACACTTGATTCATCTGCTTTATCGGCTATGTATGAATTACTAGATTTTACTACCTCCGTCCTAGTTTATTGTCCTAGTTTATTGATACGGGTCGTATTTTATGTTAAATTTTGATCATATATCTAACTAACACAAAATGTTAATGCATGTCATAAAAAATGTATCGTTAGATTAGTATTTAAATATAGTTTTCAATGATATTATTTTTTGTGACGTGCATCAACATTTTGTTAGTTAAATCTAAGATCAAAGTTTGACACAAAATAGAAAGAGGACCAATAAACTGGGACAAAGATAGTATTTGTCATGGGGCATGTTGACTTGTTTCAGTGAATTGCCAGAGAAGGTGAGGGTCGCAAGGTTAACCGAAGAGTCAAGGATCTTGTTGACCAACACAGGCAGCATGGATGCCGATGCGAAAGAGTGGACTATAACACACACAAAGACATCGACGCACACTAAACAAAACACTTGATTCATCTGTTTTATCTGCTACGTATGAATTATTAGAATTTATCTGTCATGGATAATATTGGCTTGTTTGAATTGTTGAATTGATGTGTGCTACATGTGAGAAGAGTGGAATAGGTGCGTCGTTGCAAGGGCGGACAAATGATGATCCACCCCTGCTGTCCGCGGAACAAATGCAGGCTCGGATTAGCTACTTGCCCTTGGAGATGCTATTACCTCCACTAGCTCACTAATGAACCTTCGATGAAAAACAACTCGTCATGTTGTTTTCCTGTACAGAATCCTGCACGGGTTAGTCGTCAGTTCTCAACCCATGTATACTCTGCTGAAAAAGGGAACCAGACAGACAGACAGACATAAGGTACTACTAATTTACATTAACTGTCAAAATCAGCAAGTCAATGATCCATTTCTTTTCTTTACAGTTTCCGCAACCTATTGGCCGATGATAGCTGGAACCTGTTGAAAAGATACAAGAACGGGACATTTAGTCGGGTCAAAATTTCTGGACAAGGAAATATTCCAAACATGTCCAAATTGATTTGCAGAGGCATCTCACGTATTGACAATTTTGTTGCCGCTGCCTGTACTAATATCACCCTGCTTTGCTGTTGTCTAGCCCGATGGACTGCACGAGGGTAGTAGATAATCAGAGGAAGAAGAAGAAAAATAATCACTGAATGCATGTTGGATCATTCTGTGGAACTGTCAACGGTACTAAAGAAAACTGGAGAGGCGTTATTGACAATCTGTACTTCTGTAACATCTGTTAGCTTATATAAAGATGATATAAACATACTAATGTGATTACCTCAGTGCTAAGTCAGCTTCTTGCTCAACTTTACGCAGACTTACATTCATATACAGTCCCTGTAGAAGAGAATATGTAATTTTATACCCGAAACAGAAAGTGTAACATAGGGGAAGGAAAGAACTGAAGCTTGGTCTCAATTGATTTGAGGGATGCATTTTTTTTTAGTATCAGCAACATGGCTACCCATTCAAGTAATCACAAGACCATCATGGATGACGACAGGCCTACAGCAGATATGGTTCTAGTCAAGTGATTTCGAAACGTGTAGTACTTTTATCCTTTCACTCTTTGTCAGGGAAAGTGACTAAAAGCTCCAAATTGCAATTTCACTGGACTTTCTGGATTTCATCCGTAGTTCTAAAACTAAATATTTCCATCCATCTTGTTGATGGTGAGACAGGCATAACCTGGGAGCTTTCAACTGATCTAAACAAACTCGTACTAAGACCAACATGGACATAATCACCTAATATGGTGTCTTGCATAGTCTGCCCACGAGAGCTACAGCATTTTATAGTCTGCACCTCTATCGCAAATTGAAAGCAACCTGATCATGCACAAGACATTGAAGTAATTGGATAGTGCTTCCTTACATTGGTTGTATGGATAGTGGCCCCAGTGGTCATGCTGATTTTTTGATCTGCCACAAGCTGAATGTCCATCTTTTGTATGACAATTGCAAGTGCCACAATTGCTTCTAAAAGAGCAAACTGATCTCCAACACATTTTCGAGGACCTCCACTGAAAGGGATAAACCTGGCAGAAAAACAAAAAGGTGATAATGGGAGCACAAAATAATGTAACCATTTTGCAACACTAAAATAACAGGACAAAGAATATTTCTCAAGGTTACTTTCTGACCTGAAATCGGTGTTTGACTCATTTGGAATGGGACCCTCCAAATCAAATCTGTCTGGAATGAATTCATCTGGTCTGTCCCATACCTTCAATAGGAACAAAAGAATACTTATTGCAACGATAAAATGTATTCATGCCCGGACACTGCCCGAGGATGACGATATGCAGTAGACAGACTACTTCCAAGTTTTTAACCTCTGAAACTTAGCGTGATAAGAATTTCTCTTAGTTCATATTATCATCTATTGTGTAAATTGATAGTTTGGTATCATAAATCCATAATATCAGCATCAAGGCCATACACATACATAAGTTATTTAACTGGTACTCCCTCTGTAAAGAAATATTAGAGCGTTTAGATCACTAAGTAGTGATCTAAAAGCTCTTATATTTATTTACCATCTAGTGGTCTAAACGCTCTTATATTTATTTACGGATGGTAATTAACTGCTAGGTCATGGTTTGCGAATCTTTTCAGTAACCATACACATTTCTGGTAATTAACTCTATTGTTCATCAATAGACTAGACATAGATATGCTATATTTCACTGTGCAAAATAGTTAATAAATAGCTTAAAAAATATCGGTCAAGATCACAAGATCAAATATTCAGATGAAAAAGGATACCTCAGGTGATCTGTGTATATTGTACACAGAAATCATAATATCTTGACCAGTCTTAACCTTGTAGTTTCCAGGAAGCACATCATCAACTAGTGCACGCCGTATCAGCACCTGTTAATACAGTGTCCTTGAGTAACCAACACTAACTCTGAAGTTGCTTGTCTGAAGCACAAGGAATTACAGGAGGATGTGGGTATAGCCGCATGGACTCATTGATACAGCGCATCAAGTACTTCAGCTCTTTTACATCTTCGTATCTGGGGAGTCTACCTTGCAGAACACGATCTACCTCATCTTGGGCTCTCTTTAGTGCTACTGGATCCTTCAGCAGTGTAACACTGAGCAGTCAATAGATATTAAAGAGATAATTTAAGTAATGTGTTGCTTATCATTTGGGACTGTACTTGATATATCATTTGGCCAAGGTAGAAAGAAGTACCTTACTGAGAAGATAAATAGTCCATGTGAGTACAGAGCCTGTTGTTTCGTGACCAGCAACTAACATTGATAATAGATCATCACGTAACTGCAAACTGCTGACCTGGGTCATATAAAGAAAGCATGTTAGTTAAAGCAGTAAGGAGCAAAGTGCTTGTAATATAAATAGTGAAACAGACAAAACAAATATTAGCAAACATTGCATGCAAAAACGGCACAACTGGGTTATCACCAAAAGAATTTCGAAATAGGTTGATTTCACGTCGATGCGCCAAATAGGTCCTCTGTACTGTCAATAGTCCAAAATACTCTGCTATGCCAACACCACGGTATTTTATACCTACAGGCTAAATTACTGTTTTTTTACCACGAAACAGTAGGTGAACCCTTACAGTAAAATTATTACTCAAAGGCAACCAGTAATATGGTCTATGCTAAATATTATCACTTGTATGCGTAAAAGTGTTAACGACTACAGCTAATTTTATGTCGCTGCACCAAACAGGTCCTCTGTACTGTCAATACTCAGAAATACTCTGTAATGTCAAGACCACGGTATTCTGTACCTACAGGCTAAATTGTTCATTTTATCAGGAAATGGTAGGGGAGTCCTTGCAGTAAAATTAGTATTCAAAGGCAAACAATAATATGGTCTATGCTAAATATAATCATTTGTATGTGTAAATTTTTGACGCTGCAATAGAAATAGGATATCAATACTTGCTGCAGAATCAAACATGCTTTCTCTATCCAAACATTCAGTTGAACTGACACTAGCAACATTGATCAGCTGAGCACTCAGATACATGATGGTTCAATGCCCGGTTAATGATTATCAAATATTGCAAAACTAAATGGATAATAAAATAAGCCGTCATAAGGGAAAGGTGAAAAACCCTGAGATAATAACAACAATAAGACTAATTTCCAAGATTATATGAAATGAGGAAAGGTAGCTTCCTAGACAGTAGAAACATCAATAGGAACAATAGGAAATTGGCATCAAACACTGTTGTAGCTCGGGATAAACTAAACTACCTCTTCACGGCTAGCAAGTAAAAACCGCAGGATGCTAGGATCTGCCTCGTTTACATATTCTTCACCCTCGATCTGTTCATTTTCAGCATCTACGATTGCCTTGCATTTTGTAATTAGTTCTTCAACAGTATTCCTTATTGTGTTAACTGCCTTTTCTGCTTTGATCTGTCTAGGAACAATCTTGCACAGCAAATCGATCTGTAAAAAATAAACAAGGATCAGATCAGACATCAGTAGTGCAATTTTTCGCTTCTGCAGGTTAGCAAGACCGAAGTCAACCAGAGGTCCAAACTTAGAAATGTAACATGATGAAAGCACCTACCTGCCAGTATGGTAAAAGATCTGTAGAACGAGCCTCTGCTTCTTTTAGTGCGGTGTAAACAGCATCAATAACAGGACTATCTGATGTGAGGGAATCAAAGTTGTAGTTGAACAAGGACAAACCAATCACATCTAGTGTCATTTGAGAAAACCTCGCTTCCATATTAACAGGTTCACCGCTCAAAGCATATGTCTCGAGCTTTTCCACCAATCTCTCAGCACATTTACAAAATACTTTATCAACCATCACTGAGAGAAATCTTTTGTGTAGAGATGGTACAACTGCTCTACGTCTCACCTAAGATAGCAGATTAATAGTAAGTTAAAGAGAGGATTAATAGACCAACAAGAGAGGGAGCGCATGAAAACTCAAAATCAAATTCATGTGAATAAGAAGCGGGAAGCTTTCGAATTGCACAAGCATCACTCTTTACTAGAAAATACAGTAAGAACTAGTGAGTGTCCCCATGAGTTCCAATTTCAGAGGAAGTCTAATAGAGTAAGAGGGTATATTCCACAAATACAAGGAAGCAAAACTGAGGGTTGTGGTCTGGTTATCAAAAGTCCTAGTCTAGTTCCCAGTCTAGTTCTACACACACACGAAGTAAACTTTAATCCAATTATATATTGTCATCTTTGAGTATTTTGACCGTCATTTCCAGTCCAGCACTTATAGTCTGTGAACTCTATTGGAAGGGCTACACCGAGACCATGTACCAGATAGTATATCAGCAAGTAAGGTGTGTTACTGTTGTCTTAAGTCAAACTTGTGTAAGGTTGGCCAAGTTTATAGGAAAAAACTGTTACATCTAAAAGACTAAAACCAAAATCAGTGGATCCATTATGAGTATATATGTTTCCCATGGTCTATTTCTTTCGTATTATAGATGTTGATACTTTCGGTTCCGTGGTGTATTTTCGCTGATACTTTTTGCTATAAACTTTCAAACTTATAAGTAGAAGTTTATCTTAGGACAAAAGTTATGTGCCTCAAATTGTGTTGAGAGAAGCTATAGCATTTTAGAGATAGAGAGAGAGCACACCGTCCAGAGCGATCCCTCGGCGATGGCGAACCCAGAGCCAAAGAGGAACTCGGAGACCTCGGCGACGAGCCCCTTCTCGTACCGCGTGCCGTACCCGCGGAGGACGTGCTTGGCAACGGCGGGGTCGCTGACGATGACGAAGTCGCGCGGCCCCGCGGCGAGGCGGTAGACGGGCCCTTCCTCGCGGAACCACTTGAAGAGCGGTAGGAAGAGCGCGCCCCCGAGGAGGTCCTGCACGTCGTCGAGCTTGGCGGAGGCGACGGGGATCCCCGAGTCGTCGTTGCCCCGGCCGAGCACCGAGCGAGACAGCGACGTGAGCCAGTCCGGGCTGACCCAGGACGTGGTGGGTTTGTCTCCTCCCCCTCCGCCGCCGCTGCTGCTCCTTGGCGGGGGCAGGCGGAGGCTGGCGCGGCGAGGAGGCGGTCGTGGGACCCACGGCGGGGGAGGAGACGCGAGCGCGGAGGCGAATGCCGCGGCGGGCATCGCGCCGACCGCCGCGGAGTAATGTCAATTTGGGTTGGGTTTGGGTGAGAGCAGTAGCGGGGGTGTGTGACAAAGAGAAGAGAGAAGAGGAAAGCAAGAGGATGAGGTTTTTTTTTTGCTTTGAGGAAGGGCGTGAGAATGTGAGAGCATCTCCATCTCCGTCTCCAACGGCCCGTCAAATTCCACGCAGCCATGCTCCACATCTTCAAATATAGAGCCTCTCAAAAATGCCTTCTATTCATATTTCTTAGCTAGCTAGCTTTCTGTAAAGTTGAGAAATGTTATGTTAGTTTTTCTTTGGAATAAATATTATGTTTGTTCGGTGATGCCTTTTTATGAGCGATTCACATCCCATAAATTTTTTTTTAAACGATCATCGGGGGAAGAGGATCCCCACCTAAATATATTGCTTAAAAAGCTGCCTTGAACAAAAAAGTTGCTTCAACGGGTAATGCATATGCATATGGTGATGAAAAAAAAATGGGTGGCCAAAAAATGAAACCTCCTATGCTGCGCGTGAGTGGCTGGCTAACGAGTGTACGTCCTCCCCTCCCCCCCCCCCCCTCCCTATTGGGCCGGTGCATGTGCGAGTCGGAACTCCCCTCCTGTTTCTTCATTTCTTCTTTGAAATAATTTGGGATTTCAAGAGAGTTTCAAATTTCAAAGAAATGTAAATTTGGGGAAAATGTTCCTGAAATCATAAAATGCTCTTGGATTAAATCAGGATTTTGAATAATTTCCGCATATTGAAAAAATATTCGTTAATTTGATAAAAAATCGAATTCAGAAAAATCATGTGTTTTCTACATGTTCATAAATGATCATGAATTTCGAAGAAAAATGACCAATACAATAAAGTTTACCGATTCCAAAATTGTTCTTCGATTCAGAAAAAGTCCGCCGATCCAAAAAATGTTCATCGACTCAAGAGATGTTCGCCCACACAAAAACATGTTCACAATTTCAAAGCAGGTGTTCTCACAAGAGAAAAAATGTATGTGATTTCAAAAACAATCATCAATTTGAAAATGGCCACAGTTTCATAAAAAATGTCCGCAGATTCAAAAAATGTCCATGAGCTTGAAAAATATTCATGACTTCAATCATATGTTCATGAATTTTTAAAAATGCTCACCAATTTGAAAAGTAGTTTGTAACACAAAAAAAGAAAAGAAAAGAAAAAATTAAATTAGAAAAGGAAAGAAAAACATTGAAAAAAGAAACCGATTCACGGTAGAACCTTCACCGTATGGGGAAGAACCCAAAATGGGTCAGCCCAGACGAGGACCATGCCCGGGGTATGCGCTGGGTACGTAGCCACCTACGCGCGAAATAGAATTCCACCAACCCTCCCACCCAACCCCACAACCCCCCCCCTTTGCGGCAACGCTACTTATTGACACAAAACAAAAATGTAGTCGTGTGAAAAGCCAATTGTCCCACAAAAGTTTCCCATCACTTGACCCGTCGCCACCCAACATCAATTATGTCTGGATCTCGCCACCACAGTGAGTCTGTCATCCACCCTCGGCACAACCCCAACCTTGTCACCCATTCTCGTAGTTGTCGCTAAGTCCATCCTTCGCTAGTCGATTTGCATTGATTCTGACAGCTTCTCACCCCTTCCGCCACTCAATATCGCTTCCACAACACTCGAGCTTGTCGTTGCGGACGAATAGTTGTCGCCCCTTCCCTCAAGTGATTTTCGTGGCCACCACCGAGTCACTGCTCATCCAAGCTCTCAGTTGTCGGTCGGCGCACCGTTGATGGCACTACCCAAGATTCATGGCTTCTCGGTGGTAGAGGAGCACCACGATTGCATTCCTAGCCGGCTCGGCAACCGCCTCGACCCTGGCGTGCTACGACGGTCAGATTTTGTTCGTGCCCACTAGGTGCTTGAGAAAATCCACCAAGGTAAAAAAAGATATTTTTATTGCAATTGTGGGGGTAAACAGAAGAAGGGCAAAAAATTGGGCACCACTTTACATCATTTATTAAAGCAACAGCCACCCTGTTGCACAATTTTTTTCTCTACTATCCCATAATGGTATTTACATCACCAATTTTTTCATCATCTATGAAGATTCTCTAAGGGGTGATTCCCCTATATCTTGCTAGTGTAGTTTCAATTAGTTTGTCCTTTTTTGTGAGCTTGAAAAACATCAGTTGTGACTTGTGAAATCACTGACAATGTTGATCAAGATTGTTGCTTGTGGTGGCTAGTGAGTTTCTCCACCGAAGGCGGGATGGGTTCATGGGAGTCGTTGGTTCTCACCCCAAAGGGTGGCTGATATTTGAGACGTTTTATAGTAACTTAGACAATAATAAACTTAACAGATTGGCGCGATGACGATTTAGTAGTTGTTGTAATGCAGTGCTTAAGTTATGTATGGTTGCCTTGAGAATTTTGTATGTATGTTTTTCGATATGTGATTAATCGTGAATTCGTGATTGGTTGTAGGTAAAAGTTGGGTGGTCCTTAAAATTGGGAAAAGATGGGTAATTGTTTTGATAAAGATGAATTTGGATCTCTTGGCATAAATACAGAAATGTCAATGGACTCGATTCACCTCAAGTCCCACCACATACAAGAATATACATATGTCTTTTTACACCTCGTGGTAAAAAATATGGAAACTATAAATATCCTCTATTGTTTTGACAAACAAGCAACAAACTAACTACCGCCTAAACAAAGTGAAAATGCACACTACTACTCCTATCTCATTTCCCTCTTCAGCCCGCCGATTTGCATCAAGCCCTCTCTTGCCCCCAAATTAAAATGATTCACCTAACCTTATCTTCCATTCCTTTCACACACACCGCTACAAAAAACATAGTCATCGTGGGCAGAAATGTTCTTCAGTTACAGGCATTGGGTCCATCAACAGCTCCAGTAGTGGTAATTGTAGAGTTATTTATGTGTCTAGATAGGGTTTGAATGGACAATTCTAAAGATATAGTCATGCTTTAGATGTCAAGCTTTGGACATTAAACCATAGTTGCTTAAACACCCTAAAGCATGCAAGATCTAAGAAAAGTATCTGCAGCGAAACTTGTAATAAATAGAGGAGCAAGGAAGGGATAAAAACACAGAGATGTATCTAGAGACTCAAAAATTGTTGGGACAATTCTATGTCCTCGTTGGTGGAGGTTAGAACACAAAGTCGTGAGAATCTATTGTTGGGGGGGTAAATATGTTGGGGAATGTTGCATGGGAAACAAAAAAAATCCTACGCACATGCAAGATCTATCCATGGTGATAAGCATCTACGAGAGGGAGAGTGGATCTACATACCCTTGTAGATCACTAAATGGGAAGCGTTAAGAAACGCGGTTGATGTAGTCGAACGTCTTTGCGATCCAAATCGCCGAGCGTCCCATGATCCAATCACGATCCGTCCCGATCTAGCGCCGAATGGACGGCACCTCCGCGTTCAGCACACGTACAGCTCAATGAAGATCTCCGCCTTATTGATCCAGCAAGAGGAAGCGGAGAGGTAGATGAGTTCTCTGGCAGCATGATGGCGTGCCGGCGATGGTGGTGAAACTATTCCGGCAGGGCTTCACCAAGCACCGTCGGAACAATCTAGAGGAGAAACTACGATCTAGAGAAGAGGGTAGCACGTGGTTGATTTCTGTTGTGGAAAAACCCTCAATACCTCTAGTATATATAGGAGGAGGGAGGGAGGAGGCTTGGCCCCCAAGGGGCCAGCCTTAGCTTCGGCCGAAGGGGAGAGAGGAGGAGTCCTCCTCCAATCCTAGTAGGATTAGGACTCCCTCTCTCCCACTTGGAAACCTCCTTGCCACCCTGGGTTTCTCCTCCCAGCCGCATGGCCTCTTGTGGGGCTTCGGTCAGCCCACTAAGGTCTGGTATACCTCCTCCCACAGCCCATGTAGCCTCTTGGGTCGAGACACCCCTCCCGATGCCCCCCGGTACCCTCCCGGCACTCCCAGTACACTACCAATGAGCCCGGAACTTTTCCGGTGACCAAAACATGACTCCCTATATATCAACCTTTACCCCCGGACCATTCCGGAGCTCCTCGTGATGTACGAGATCTCATCCGGGACTCCGAACAACCTTTGGTCACCACCATACATAACTCTATACTACCGAAACGTCACTGAACCTTAAGTGTGCAAACCCTGCGGGTTCGAGAACTATGTAGACATGACCGAGACACCTCTACGGTCAATAGCCAATAGCGGGACCTGGATGCCCATATTGGTTCCTACATATTCTACGAAGATCTTTATCGGTCGAACCTCTGTGTCAAGGATTCAGTTAATCCCGCATGTTATTCCCTTTGTTCTTCGGTATGTTACTTGCCCGAGATTCGATCGTCGGAATCTCTATACCTAGTTCAATCTCGTTACCGGCAAGTCTCTTTACTCGTTCTGTAATACAAGATCCCGTGGCAAAAACTTTAGTCACATTGCTTGCAAGGCTTGTTGTGATGTTGTATTATCGAGTGGGCCCTGAGATACCTCTCTGTCACACGGAGTAACAAATCCCAATCTTGATCCATACCCACTCATCAGACACTCTCGGAGATACCTGTAGAGTACCTTTAGCGATGTTTGATACACACAAGGCACTCTTCCAGTGTCAATGAGTTGTATGATCTCATGGTCATAGGAACAGATAGTTGACATGCAGAAAACTATAGCAATAAACTGACACGATCATATGCTATGTTTATAGTTTGGGTCTTGTCCATCACATCATTATCCCAATGATGTGATCCCGTTATCAAATGACATCTCATGTCAATGGCTAGGAAACCTTGACCGTCTTTGATCAACGATCTAGTCTACTAGAGGCACACTAGGGACAAAGTGTTGTCTATGTATCCAGACATGTAATGTGTTTCCAGTCAATACATTATAGCATGGATAATAAACATTTATCATGAACAAGGAGATATAATAATAACCATTTATTATTGCCTCTCGGGCATATTTCCAATAGTCTCCCACTTGCACTAGAGTCAATACTATAGCTCACATCACTATGTGATTTACATTGTAATGAATCGAACACCCATACAATTCTGGTGTTGTTCATGTTTAGCCCTTGGAAGAGGTTTAGTCAATGGGTCTGCAACATCAGATCCGTGTGCACTTCTGCAAATATTTGTGTACTCCTCCTTGATGTACTCGTGGATGGAATTGAAGTATCAGTTTATGTGTCTGGTCCTCTTGTGAAACCTTGGTTCCTTGGCCAGGGCAATGACACCAATGTTATCATAGAACAGATCCACTGGATTCAGTGCACTGGGCACTACTCCAAGATCTGTCATGAACTCCTTCACCCAGACACCTTCCTTCGCCACCTCCGAGGCTGCGATGTACTCCGCCTCGCATGTAGAATCGGCTACCACGCTCTGCTTGGAACTACACTAGCTTACTGCTCCCCCATTGAGAATAAATATGTATCTGGTTTGCAACTTAGAGTCATCTCAATCAATGTCAAAGCTTGCATCGACGTAACCCTTTACGACGAGCTTTTGATCACCTCCATAAACGAGAAACATTTCCTTAGTCTTTTTCGGGTACTTAAGGATATTCTTGACCGCCATCCAGTGCTTCATTCCTGGATCACTTTGAAACCTTCCGGCCATACTTATGGCAAGGCTGACATCGGGTCTTGTGCACAGCATTGCATACATGATAGAGCCTATGGCTGAAGCATAGGGGATGACCCTCATCTTCTCTCTATCTTCTGCAGTCACTCGGCATTGAGTCTTACTCAACTTCATACCTTGTAACACAGGAAGAACCCCTTCTTGGAATGATCCATTTTGAACTTCTTCAAAACTTTATCAAGGTATGTGCTCTGTGAAAGTCCTATTAAGCGTCTCGATCTATCTTTATAGATCTTAATGCCTAATATGAAAGCAGCTTCTCTTAGGTCCTTCATTGAAAAACTCTTGTTCAAACATTCCTTCACGCTTTCCAGCATTTCTATATTGTTTCCAATCAGCAATATGTCATCCACATATAATATTAGAAACGCTATAGAGCTCCCACTCACTTTCTTGTAAATACAAGCTTCTCCGTAAACTTGTATAAACCCGAACGCTTTGATCACCTCATCAAAACGCAGATTCCAACTCCGAGATGCTTGCACAAGTCCATAAATGGATCGCTGGAGTTTGCATACTTTTTCAGCATTCTCTGGATCGACAAAACCTTCCGGTTGTATCATATACAACTCTTTCTTTAAGGAAATCGTTAAGGAACACTGTTTTGACGTCCATCTGCCAAATTTCATAGTCGAAATATGCAGCTATTGCTAACATGATTCTGACGAACTTAAGCATCACTACGTGTGAGAAGGTCTCATCATAGTCAACTCCTTGAACTTGTGAAAAACCCTTTGCCACAAGTCAAGCTTTATAGACGGTGACATTACCGTCCGCGTTCGTCTTCCTCTTAAAGATCCACTTGTTCTGAATGGCCTTTCGCCCTTCAGGTAATACTTCTGAAGTTCATACTTTGTTTACATACATGGATCCCATCTCGGATTTCATTGCCTCTAACCATTTCTCGGAATCCGGGCCCATCATCGCTTCTTCATAGTTCGTAGGTTCATTACTGTCTAACAACATGACCTCTAAGACAGGGTTGCCATACCACTCAGGAGCAGTATGCACCCTTGTCAACCTACGAGGTTTAATAGTAACTTGATTCCAAGCTTCATGATCATCATCATTAACTTCCTCTTGAACTGTCGTAGGCTCCATGGAAACATCTTTCTGCGCTGCGCTACTCTCTGGTTGAATCAAAGGTTCAACAACCTCATCAAGTTCTATCTTCCTCCCACTCAATTCTTTCGAGAGAAACTCTTTCTCAAGAAATGTTACGTTTTTCACGACAAACACTTTGCCTTCAGATCTGACATGGAAGGTATATAAAACTGTCTCTTTTGGGTATCCTATGAAGACACATTTCTCCACTTTGGGTTCCAGCTTTTCAGGCTGAAGCTTTTTGACATAAGCATCACATCCCCAATCTTTAAGAAATGACAATTTTGGCGTCTTGCCAAACCACAATTCATATGGCGTCGTCTAAACGGATTTTGATGGTGCCCTATTTAAAGTGAATACAGTTGTCTCTAATGCATAACCCCAAAACGATAGTGGAAAATCGGCAAGAGACATCATAAAACGCACTATATCTAATAAGGTTCGATTACGACATTCGGACACACCATTACGCTGTGGTGTTCCACGCGGTGTCAATTGTGAAACAATTCCACACTGTCTTAAGTGACTGCCAAACTCATAACTCAGATATTCTCCTCCTCGATCAGATCGAAGGAATTTAATCCTCTCGTTACGATGATTCTCAACTTCACTCTAAAATTGCTTTAACTTTTCAAACATTTCAGACTTGTGTTTCATCAAGTAAATATACCCATATCTACTTAAGTCATCGGTGAAGGTGAGAAAATAATGATATCTACCGCACACCTTGACGCTCATTGGACCGCACTCATCAGTATGTATGATTTCCAATAAGTCACCTGCCCATTCCATTGTTCCAGCGAACGGTGTTTTAGTCATCTTGCCCATGAGGCATGGTTCACATGTGTCAAGTGATTCAAAATCAAGTGACTCCAAAATTCCATCAGCATGGAGCTTCTTCATGCGTTTTGCACCAATATGACCTAAACGGCAGTGCCACAAGAAAGTGGTACTATCATTATCAACTCTACATCTTTTGGCATCAATGTCATGAACATGTGTATCATCACTATCGAGATTCAATATGAATAAACCCCTCACATTGGGTGCATGACCATAAAAGATATTACTCATATAAATGGAACAACCATTATTCTCTGATTTAAATGAGTAACCGTCTCACAATAAACTGTTGGGAGACGTAGTAGTAAATCAAAATTTTCCTACGTGTCACCAAGATCTATCTATGGAGAAACCAACAACGAGTGGGGAGAGATTGCATCTTCATACCTTTGAAGATCGCTAAGCGGAAGCGTTACAAGAACGCGGTTGATGGAGTCATACTCGCAGCGATTCAGATCGCGGTGGATTCCGATCTAAGCACCGAACAACGGTGCCTCCGCGTGCAACACACGTGCAGCCCGGTGACGTCTCCTACGCCTTAATCCAGCAAGGAGGAAGGAGAGGTTAGGGAAGGGCTCTAACAGCAGCACGACAGCATGGTGGTGGTGGAGTAGCAAGGTATTCCGGCAGGGCTTAGCCTAAGCGCTGCGGAGGAGGAAGAAGGGAGGTAGGGCTTTGCCGTGAGAAAGAGAGTTCAGATCTGTTCTCAAAAGGCCAAAAGCTCAAGTATATATAGGAGGAGGGAGAGGGAGGTCTGCCTTGGCCCCTCCTCCAAAGAGGAGGGCTTCGGCCGAAGTGGGGCTAGAGTCCACCTCCCTTGTGGGAGGTGGATCTCCTCTTTTAAAACCCTTTGCCCTTTATCTCTAGATCTCCAGCCTCATGGACCTTTCTAGAAGGTATTGGCCAGCCCAATAAGGGCTGGCACACCTCCTCTAAGGGCCCACAAAGTCCTATGATAGACACACCCCTCCCGGGGGTCCTCCGGCACCCTTCCGGCACTCCTGGTACACTACTGATGAGCCCGAAAACTTTCCGGTGACCAAAACTGGACTTCCTATATATCAACCTTTACCTCCGGACCATTTCGGAGCTCCTCGTGACGTCCGGGATCTCATCTGGGACTCCGAACAACTTTCGGTAATCACGTATACCATTTTCCTATAACCCTAGCGTCATCAAACCTTAAGTGTGTAGACCCTACGGGTTCGGGAGACACGTGGACATGACCGAGACACTTCTCCGGCCAATAACCAACAGCGGGATCTGGATACCCATGTTGGCTCCCACATGCTCCACGATGATCTCATCGGATGAACCACGATGTCGGGGATTCAGTCAATCCCTTATACAATTCCCTTTGTCTATCGGTATGATACTTTCCCGAGATTCGATTGTTGGTATCTCTATACCTTGTTCAATCTCGTTACCGGCAAGTCTCTTTACTCGTTCCGTAATACATCATCCCGTGGCTAATTCCTTAGTCACATTGAGCTCATTATGATGATGTCTTACCGAGTGGGCCCAGAGATACCTCTCCGTCACACGGAGTGACAAATCCCAGTCTCGATTCGTGCCAACCCAACAGACACTTTCGGAGATACCCGTAGCGCACCTTTATAGCCACCCAGTTACGTTGTGACATTTGGCACACCCAAAGCATTCCTACGGTATCCGGGAGTTGCACAATCTCATGGTCTAAGGAAACGATACTTGACATTGAAAAGCTTTAGCAAACAAACTACACGATCTAGTGCTATGCTTAGGATTGGGTCTTGTCCATCACATCATTCTCCTAATGATGTGATCCCGTTATCAACGACATCCAATGTCCGTGGTCATGAAACCGTGACCATCTATTGATCAACGAGCTAGTCAACTAGAGGCTCACCAGGGACATGTTGTGGTCTATGTATTCACACATGTATTACGGTTTCCGGTTAACACAATTATAGCATGAACAATAGACAATTATCATGAACAAGGAAATAAAATAATAACCATTTTATTATTGCCTCTAGGGCATATTTCCAGCAGTCTCCCACTTGCACTAGAGTCAATAATCTAGTTACATTTTGATGAATCGTACACCCATAGCATTCTGGTGTTGATCATGTTTTGCTCGTGAGAGAGGTTTAGTGAATGGATCTGTGACATTCAGATCCGTATGCACTTTACAAATATCTATATCTCCCTCCTGAATGTAATCACGGATGGAGTTGAAGCGGCGCTTGATCTGTCTTGTCTTCTTGTGAAACCTGGGCTCCTTCGCAAGGGCAATAGCTTCAGTGTTGTCACAAAATAGAGTCATCGGGCCCGATGCACTTGGAATTACTCCTAGGTCGGTGATGAACTCCTTCCTTTGCTGCTTCCAAAGCAGCTATGTACTCCGCTTCACATGTAGATGCCGCCACGACGCTTTGCTTGCTGCTGCACTAGCTGACTGCCCCTCCGTTCAAAATATACACGTATCCGGTTTGCGACTTGGAGTCGTCTGGATCTGTGTCGAAGCTAGCATCGACGTAACCCTTTACGACGAGCTCTCCGGCACCTCCATATACGAGAAACATGTCCTTTGTCCTTTTCAGGTACTTCGGGATGTTCTTGACCGCTGTCCAGTGTTCCGCTCCGGGATCACTTTGGTACCTCCCTACCAAACTTATGGCAAGGTTCACATCAGGTCTGGTACACAGCATGGCATACATAATAGAGCCTATGGCTGAAGCATAGGGGATGACACTCATCTCTTCTCTATCCTTTGCCGTGGTCGGGCATTGAGTCGTACTCAATCTCACACCTTGTAACACAGGCAAGAATCCCTTCTTAGACTGATCCATATTGAACTTCTTCAATATCTTTTCAAGGTATGTGCTTTGTGAAAGACCTATGAGGCGTCTCGATCTATCTCTATAGATCTTAATACCTAATATGTAAGCAGCTTCTCCAAGGTCCTTCATTGAAAAACACTTATTCAAGTAGGCCTTTACACTTTCCAAGAGTTCTGTATCATTTCCCATTATCAATATGTCATTCACATATAATACGAGAAATGCTACAGAGCTCCCACTCACTTTCTTGTAAATACAGGGTTCTCCATAAACCTGTACAAACCCAAACACTTTAATCACTTCATTAAAGCGAATGTTCCAACTCCGAGATGCTTGCACCAGCCCATAGATGGAGCGCTGGAGCTTCCATACCTTGTTAGCATCTTTAGGATCGAAAAAACCTTCCGACTGCATCATATACAGTTCTTCCTTGAGGAAGCCATTAAGGAATGCCGTTTTGACGTCCATTTGCCAGATCTCATAATCATAAAATGCGACAATTGCTAACATGATTCGGACAGACTTCAGCATCGCTACGGGTGAGAAAGTCTCATCGTAGTCAACTCCTTGAACTTGTCGATAACCCTTAGCGACAAGCCGAGCCTTATAGACGATCACATTACCATCCGCGTCAGTCTTCTTCTTAAAGATCCATTTATTTTCAATGGCTCGCTTATCATCAGGCAAGTCCACCAAAGTCCCTACTTTGTTCTCATACATGGATCCTATCTCGGATTTCATGGCTTCAAGCCATTTGTTGGAATCCAGGCCCGCCATCGCTTCTTCATAGTTCGAAGGTTCCCCGTTATCTAACAACATGATCTCTAGGACAGGGTTGCCGTACCACTCTGGTGCGGAACGTGTCCCAGTGGACCTTCGATGTTCAATAGTAACTTGATCTGAAGTTTCATGATCATCATCATTAACTTCCTCTCCAGCCGGTGTAGGCTCCACAGAAACAACTTCCTGTGCTGCGCTACTCTCCGGTTCGAGTGGAGGTACAATTACCTCATCAAGTTCTATTTTCCTCCCACTTACTTCTTTCGAGAGAAACTCTTTCTCGAGAAAGGATCCATTCTTGGCAACAAAGACTTTGCCCTCGTATCGTAGGTAGAAGGTATACCCAATAGTCTCTTTGGGATATCCTATGAAGACGCACTTTTCCGCTTTGGGTTCGAGCTTCTCAGGTTGAAGTTTCTTCACATAAGCATCGCATCCCCAAACTTTTAGAAACGACAGCTTAGGTTTCTTTCCAAACCATAATTCATACGGTGTCGTCTCAACGGATTTTGACGGTGCCCTATTTAAAGTGAATGCGGCAGTCTCTAATGCATATCCCCAAAATGACAGACACACCATTTCGCTGAGGTGTGCCAAACAGCGTGAGTTGTGAAACAATTACACATTTCCTTAGGCGCGTGCCAAACTCGTGACTTAAATATTCTCCGCCACGATCAGATTGTAGGCACTTTATTTTCCTGTCATGTTGATTATCTACCTCACTCTGAAATTCCTTGAACCTTTCAAAAGTTTCAGACTTATGTTTCATTAAGTAGACATACCCATATCTACTCAAGTCATCAGTGAGGGTGAGAACATAATGGTAGCCACCACGAGCCTCGACACTCATTGGACCGCATACATCGGTATGTATTATTTCCAACAAGTCAGTTGCTCGCTCCATTGTTCCGGAGAACGGAGTCTTGGTCATCTTGCCCATGAGGCATGGTTCGCACGTGTCAAATGATTCGAAATCAAGAGACTCCAAAAGTCCATCAGTATGGAGCTTCTTCATACGTTTGACACCAATATGACCAAGGCGGCAGTGCCACATGTAAGTGGGACTATCGTTATCAACCTTACACTTTTTGGTATTCACACTATGGACATGTGTAACATCATGTTCGAGATTCATCAAAAATAAACCATTGACCAGCGGGGCATGACCATAAAACATTTCTCTCATATAAATAGAACAACCATTATTCTCAGATTTAAATGAGTAGCCATCTCGCATCAAGCGAGATCCAGATACAATGTTCATGCTCAAAGCTGGTACTAAATAACAATTATTAAGGTTTAACACTAATCCCGAAGGTAGATGTAGAGGTAGCGTGCCGACGGTGATCACATCGACCTTGGAACCATTCCCGACGCGCATCGTCACCTCGTCCTTTGCCAGCCTCCGCTTATTCCGCAGCTCCTGCTTGGAGTTACAAATGTGAGCAACTGCACCGGTATCAAATACCCAGGAGCTACTACGAGAGCTGGTTAGGTACACATCAATAACAAGTATATCACATATACCTTTAATGTTGCCGTCCTTCTTATCCGCTAAGTACTTGGGGCAGTTTCGCTTCCAGTGACCGGTACCCTTGCAGTAAAAGCACTCAGTCTCAGACTTGGGTCCATGCTTGTTCTTCTTCTTCCCGGCAACTTGCTTACCGGGCATGGCAACAACTTTGCCATCCTTCTTGAAGTTCTTCTTACCCTTGCCTTTCTTGAAACTAGTGGTCTTATTTATGTTGGGGAACGTCGCATGGGAAACAAAAAAATTCCTATGCACACGCAAACCTATCCATGGTGATGAGCATCTACGAGAGGGAGAGTGGATCTACGTACCCTTATAGATAGCTAAGCGGGAAGCGTTAAGAAACGTGGTTGGTGTAGTCGAACATCTTCGCGATCCAAATCGCCGAGCGTCCCACGATCTCATCACGATCCGTCCCGCGATCCGATCACGATCCGTCCCGTGAACTCATCATGATCCGTCCCGCGATCTTGTCACGATCCGTCCCGTGATCCAATCACGATCCATCCCGTGAACTTATCACGATCCATCCCGCGATCTTGTCATGATCCGTCCCGCGATCCAATCACGATCCGTCCCGTGAACTTGATCACGGTCCTTCCGATCTAGTACCGAACGGACGGCACCTCCGCGTTCAGCACACGTGCAGCTTGATGATGATCTCCACCGTCTTGATCCAGCAAGAGGAGGTGGAGAGGAGAGAGAGTTCACCGGCAGCATGACGGTGCTCCGGTGATGGTGGTGGAGCAATTCCGGCAGGGCTTCGCCTAAGCACCGCGGAACTACGATCTAGAGGAGAAACTATGCACCGGTGGAACGGGTAGCACGTGGCCGGAAATTCTGTCCAAAAACCACCCAAATCCACTAGTATATATAGGAGGAGAGGAGAGGAAAGGCATCCAAGGCCTTTGGGTCGGCCGAAATAGGAGGTGGGAAGCAATCCTACTTCACCTCCAATCCTAGTTGGAGTAGGATTGCCTCCTATTGGCTGATTTTCCACTTTTTGCTTTAGGACTTTCTCTCCTGCGCCATGGGCCTTTGTGGCTGTTTTCCCAGCCCACTAAGGGCTGGTTATTATTCTCCCACATCGCATGGACCTCTTGGGGTCGAAATACCCCTCCCGGAGGCCTCCCGGTACACTACCGGCACCCCCGGTACACTACCGATGAGCCCGAAACTTTTTCGGAAACCAAACTGGGACTTCCTATATATGAATCTTTACCTCCGGACCATTCCGGAGCTCCTCATGATGTACGGGATCTCATCCGGGACTCCGAACAAACTTCGGTCACCACCATACATAACTCTACACTACCGAAACGTCACCGAACCTTAAGTGTGCAGACCCTGCGGGTTCGAGAACTACGTAGACATGACCGAGACACCTCTACAGTCAATAACCAATGGCGGGACCTGGACGTCCACATTGTTTCCTACATATTCTATGAAGATCTTTATCGGTCGAACCTCTATGTCAAGGATTCAGTTAATCCCGTATAACGTTCCCTTTGTTCTTCGGTATGTCACTTGCCCGAGATTCGATCGTCGGTATCTCCATACCAAGTTCAACCTCGTTATCGGCAAGTCTCTTTACTCGTTCCGTAATACAAAATCCCGTGACTAACACTTAGCCACATTGCTTGCAAGGCTTGTTGTGATGTTGTATTACCGAGTGGGCCCTGAGATACCTCTCCGTCACACGGAGTAACAAATCCCAGTCTCGATCCATGCCAACTCAACAGACACCATCGGAGATACCTGTAGAGCACCTTTATAGTCACCCAGTTACGTTGCGACGTTTGATACACACAAGGCACTCCTCTGATATCCGTGAGTTGCATGATCTCATGGTCATAGGAACATATACTTGACATGCAAAAAACAGTAGCAATAAACTGACACGATCATATGCTATGTCTGTAGTTTGGGTCTTATCCATCACATCATTCTCCTAATGATGTGATCCCGTTATCAAATGACATCTCATGTCCATGGCTAGGAAACCTTAACCATCCTTTGATCAACGAGCTAGTCCATTAGAGGCATAGTAGGGACATGGTTTTGTCTATGTATCCACACATGTATTTAAGTCTCCGATCAATACAATTATAGCATGGATAATAAACGATTATCATGAACAAGGAAATATGATAATAACTAATTTATTATTGCCTCTAGGGCATATTTCCAACAGTCTCCCACTTGCACTAGAGTCAATAATCTAGTTCACATCACCATGTGATTCGCATTGTTATGAATCTAACACCCAATGAGTTCTGGGGCTCGATCAAGCTTTGCATGTGAGAGAGGTCTTATAGTCAACGGGTCTGCGATATTCAGATCCGTGTGTACTTTGCAAATCTCTATGTCAAACCGTAAACACTGCTACCACACTCCACTTGGTACTATTTCCAAATGGCTGCTCCACTATACGTATCCAGATTGCTACTACTAGTCATCTGGATAGGTGTTAAAGCTTGCATCGACGTAAATCTTTACGACAAACTCTTTATCACCTTCATAATCAAGAAAAATTTCCTTAGTCCTCTGGTTACTAAGGATAATTCCGACCGCTATCCAGTGATCCACTCCTGGACCACTCTTGTACCCCTTGACAGACTCATGGCAAGGCACACACAGGTGCGATACACAGCATGGCATAATATAGAGCCTATGGCTAAGGCATAGGGGACGACGTTCGTCCTTTCTCTTTCTTCTGCCATTGTCGAGCTTTGAGTCTCACTCACCTTCACACCTTACAAATCAGACGAGAACTATTTCTCTGGCTGATCCATTTTGAACTCTTTCAAAATCTTGTCAAGGTATGCACTCATTGAAAGTCTCATCAAGCATCTTGATCTATCTCTATAGATTTTGATGCTCAACAATTAGGTAGCTTTATCCAGGTCTTCCTTTGAAAAAACACTTTTCAAACAACCTTTTATGCCTTCCAGAAATTCTACATTATTTCCGATCAACAATATGTCAACCACATATACTTATCAGAGACTCTATAGTGCTCCCACTCACTTTATTGCAAATACAAGTTTCTCGTAAACTTTGTATAAACTACAAAAACTTTGATCACCTCATCAAAGTGTATATTCCAACTCCGAGATGCTTGCTTCAGTCCATAGAAGGATCACTGAAGCTTGCTCATCTTTTAGCATCCTTAGGACTGACAAAACCTTATGGTTGTATCACATACAACCTTTCCTTAAGTAAACCGTTAAGGAAACGATGTTTTGACATCCATCTGCTAGATTTCATAATTGAAAATGCAGCAACTGCTAACATAATTCCAACAGACTTTTAGCATCGCTACGAGTGAGAAAGCCTCATCGCAGTCAACTCCTTGAACTTGTCACAAACAACTTTGCAACAAGTCGAGCTTTACAAATGGTGACATTCACCATCAGTGTCTGTCTTCATTCTAAAGGTCCATTTGTACTCAACGACCTGCCCTCTAATGAGCAAGTCTACCAAAGTCTATACTTGGTTTTCATACATGGATCCTATCTCGGATTTCATGGCCTCTAACCATTTGTCGGAATCCGGGCCCATCATCGCTTCTCCATAGCTCGTAGGTTCATCGTTGTCCAACAACATGATCTCCAAGATAGAGTTGTCGTTCCACTTAGGAGCATTACACATCCTTGTCGACCTACGAAGTTCGATAGTAACTTGATCCTGAAGCTTCATGATCATCATCATTAACTTCCTCTTCAACTAACGTAGGATTCACAGAAACATCTTTCTGCGCTGCGCTACTCTCTGGTTGAACAAAGGTTTAACAACCTCATCAAGTTCTATCTTCCTCCCACTCAATTCTTTCGAGAGAAACATTTCCTTGAGAAAGGATCCGTTTAAGCAACAAACACTTTGCACTAGGATCTGAGATTGAAGGTTCACCCAACTGATCTTAGGGTATTCTATGAAGATGCATTTGTCCGCCTTGGGTTCGACCTCATTAGGTGAAAACATTTTCCACACAAGTGTCATAGCCCCAAATATTAAGAAATGACAGCTTTGGTCTCTATCAAACCATAATTCACACGGTGTCATCTCAACGGATTTAGATGATGCCCTATTTAAAGTGAATGTAGTTGTCTCTAATGCATAACCCCAAAAATTATAGTAGTAAAACGATAATAGACATCACAGTATGCACTATATCAATAGAGCATGACTATGATGTTAGGACACACCATCACACCATGGTGTTCCAGGTGGCGTTAGTTGTGAAACAAATTTCACATTGTCTTAAGTTGTATGCCAAACTCGTAACTCGGATATTCACCTCCACGATCATATCGCGGTCATTTTTATCTTCTTGTCATGATGATCTTTAAACTTCACTCTGAATTTGCTTGAACCTTTCAAACGATTCAGACTTGTGTTTCATTAAGTAAATATACACTATATCTACTCAAATCGTCAGTGAAGGTAAGAAAATAACGATATCCACTACACGCTACAAGACTCACTAGATTGCATACATCAACATGTATCATTTCCAATGAATCACTTGCCCGCTCCATCCAACGGGGTCCTTTAGTCATCTTGCCCAAGAGGCATGGTTCGCATGTCTCAACCGATTCGAAATCGAATGAGTCCAAATATCCAGCAACATGGAGTTTCTACATGCGCTTTATACCAATATGACATTTAGCGGCAGTGCCACAAGTATGTGGTACTATCATTATTAACTTTGTATATTTTGACATCAATGTTATGAACATGTGTACTACTACGATCAAGATTTCAACAAACCATTCTCATTGGGTGCATGACCATTGAAGGTATTATTCATGTAAATAGAATAACCATTATTCTCTAACTTAAATGAATAACCGTATGGCAATAAACATGATCTAATCATGTTCATGCTGAACGCAAAACACCAAATAACATTTATTTAGGTGGGTTGAGGTGGTTTCAATGGTGAACATCATCATGTTGATCATATCTATATATGACTCATGTTCGAACTTTCGGTCTCTTGTGTTCTGAGGCCATGTCTGTACATGCTAGGCTCGTCAAGTTTAACCCGAGTGTTCTGCATGTGCAACACTGGCTTGCACCCGTTGTATGTGAACGTAGAGTCTATCACACCCGATCATCACGTGGTGTCTCAACACGACGAACTTTCGCAACGGTGCACACTCGGGGAGAACACAATTTATCTTGAAATTAAGTGAGGGATCACCTTATAATGCTACCGTCGTCCTAAGCAAAACAAGGTGCATAAAAGGATTAACATCACATGCAAATCATAAGTGACATGATATGGCCATGAACTTGTGCTTTTGATCTCCATCTAGAAAGCACCGGCATGATCTCCATCGTCACCGGCATGACACCATGATCTCCATCATCTTGATCTCCATCAACGTGTCGCCGTCGGGGTTGTCACGCCCTGCATGCTTCTACTACTATTGCTACCGTTTAGCGATAAAGTAAAGCATTACATAGCGCTTAATGATTGACACGCAGGTCATACAATAATTAAAGACAACCCTATGGCTCCTGCCAGTTGTCGTACTCATCGACATGCAAGTCGTGATAATCTATACATCACATGATCATCTCATACATCACATATATCACATAATGTAATTGGCCATATCATATCACAACATACCCTGCAAAAACAAGTTAGACGTCCTCTAATTGTTGTTGCATGTTTTACGTGGCTGCTACGGGTATCTAGCAAGAACAATTCTCACCTATGCAAAAACCACAACGGTGATACACTAGTTGCTTTTCAACCTTCTCAAGGACCGCCTTTGTCGTATCCGATCCAACTAAAGTGAGAGAAACTGTCACCCGCAAGCCATCTAAGCAACAAGTTGCGTCGAGGGAACCGGTCTCTCGTAAAAGTACGAGTAATGTTGGTCCAGGCCGCTTCATCTCACAATCCCGCTGAACCAAAATCCGACCAAGGGAGGAAGCAATCTAAGCATCAACGCCCACAAACCGTTTGTGTTCTACTCGAGATCTCATCGAACCATCAACCTAGCTCATGATGCCACTGTTGGGGAACGTCGCATGGGAAACAAAATTTTTCCTACGCACACGCAAACCTATCCATGGTGATGAGCATCTACGAGAGGGAGAGTGGATCTACGTACCCTTGTAGATCGCTAAGCGGGAAGCGTTAAGAAACGCGGTTGGTGTAGTCGAACATCTTCGCGATCCAACACTTGATGCTCCTTTCTGATCTCGACCTCTGCTGATTTCAGCATCGAGTACAACTCAGGAATGGACTTCTCTATCCCTTGCATGTTGTAGTTCATCACAAAGCTCTTGTAGCTAGGTGGAAGCGACTGGAGGATTCTGTCAATGACCGAGTTATCCGGGAGATTAACTCCCAACTGAGTCGAGCGGTTGTGTAGCCCAGACATCTTGAGGATGTGCTCACTGACATAATTATTCTCCTACATCTTACAGCTGAAGAACTTGTCGGAGACGTCATATCTCTCGACCCGGGCATGAGCTTGGAAAACCAGTTTCAGCTCTTGGAACATCTCATATGCTCTGTGTTGCTCAAAACGCTTTTGGAGCCCCGGTTCTAAACTGTAAAGCATGCCGCACTGAATAATGGAGTAATCATCGCAGCGAGAATGCCAAGCGTTCGCAACGTCTTGCTTTGCTGGGAGAAGGGGTGGGTCACCTAGTGGTGCATCAAGGACATACAATTACTTGGAAGATATGAGGATGATCCTCAAGCCACGGACCCAGTCCGCATAGTTGCTTCCATCATCTTTCTGCTTGGTTTTCTCTAGGAACACGTTGAAACTGAGGGTGACATTCGCGTTGGCCATTGGATCTACAATATAGATTGTAAAGATAATTTTAGACTAAGTTCATGATAATTAAGTTCACATAATCAAATTATTTAATGAACTCCCACTTAGATAGACATCTCTCTAGTCATCCAAGTAACACATGATCCATGTCAACTAGCCCGTGTCCGATCATCACGTGAGACGGACTAGTCATCCATGGTGAACATCTCCATGTTGATCGTATCTTCCATACGACTCATGTTTGACCTTTCGGTCTTCCGTGTTCCGAGGCCATGTCTGTACATGCTAGGCTCGTCAAGTCAACCTAAGTGTTTCGCGTGTGTAAATCTGGCTTACACCCGTTGTATGCGAACGTTAGAACCTATCACACCCGATCATCACGTGGTGCTTCGGAACAACGATCCTTAGCAACGGTGCATAGTTAGGGTGAACACTTTTCTTGAAATTTTAGTGAGAGATCATCTTATTTACTACCGTCGTTCTAGGCAAATAAGATGTAAACATGATAAAATCACATGCAATCAATATAGTGACATGATATGGCCATTATCATCTTGCTCCTTTGATCTCCATCTTCGGGGCACCACGATCATCACTGTCACCGGCATGACACCATGATCTCCATCACCATGATCTCCATCACCGTGTCTTCATGAAGTTGTCTCGCCAACTATTACTTCTACTACTATGGCTAACGTTTAGCAATAAAGTAAACTAATTACATGGCGTTTATGATTGACACGCAGGTCATACAAAAAAATAAGAAAACTCCTATGGCTCCTGCCAGTTGTCATACTCATCGACATGCAAGTCGTGAATCCTATTACAAGAACATGATCAATCTCATACATCACAATGCATCACATCACATCCTTTGGCCATATCACTATCACAAGGCATATGCTGCAAAAACAAGTTAGACGTCCTCTAATTTGTAGTTGCAAGTTTTACGTGGCTGCTATAGGTTACTAGCAAGAACGTTTCTTACCTACGTCAAAAACACAACGTGATATGCCAATTGCTATTTACCCTTCATAAGGACCCTTTTCATTGAATCCAATCCGACTAAGGTGGGAGAGACAGACACCTGTTAGCCACCTTATGCAACAAGTGCATGTCAGGCGGTGGAACTAGTCTCACGTAAGCGTACGTGTAAAGTCGGCCCGGGCTGCTTCATCCCACAATACCGCCGAATCAAGATAAGACTAGTAGTGGTGAGCAAATTAACAAAATCGACGCCCACAACTGCTTTGTGTTCTACTCGTGCATAGATTCTACGCATAGACCTAGCTCATGATGCCACTTTTGGGAGACGTAGTAGTAAATCAAAATTTTCCTACGTGTCACCAAGATCTATCTATGGAGAAACCAGCAACGAGTGGGGAGAGATTGCATCTGCATACCTTTGTAGATCGCTAAGCGGAAGTGTTACAAGAACGCGGTTGATGGAGTCATACTCGCAGCGATTCAGATCGCGGTGGATTCCGATCTAAGCACCGAACAACGGCGCCTCCGCGTTCAACACACGTGCATCCCGGTGACGTCTCCTACGACTTGATCCAGCAAGGAGGAAGGAGAGGTTAGGGAAGGGCTCCAACAGCAGCACAACGGCGTGGTGGTGGTGGAGTAGCAAGGTATTCCGGCAGGGCTTCGCCTAAGCGCTGCGGAGGAGGAAGAAGAGAGGTAGGGCTTTGCCGTGAGAGAGAGAGTTCAGATCTGTTCTCAAAAGGCCAAAATCTCAAGTATATATAGGAGGAGGGAGAGGGAGGGCTTCGGCCAAAGTGGGGATAGAGTCCACCTCCCACAAGGGAGGTGGATCTCCTCTTTTAAAACCCTTTGCCCTTTATCTCCAGATCTCCAGCCGCATGGGCCTTTCTAGAAGGTCTTGGCCAGCCCAATAAGGGCTGGCACACCTCCTCTAAGGGCCCACAAAGTCCTATGGTCGTCACACCCCTCCCGGGGGTCCTCCGGCACCCTCCCGGCACTCCCGGTACACTACCGATGAGCCCGAAAACTTTCCGGTGACCAAAACTGGACGTCCTATATATCAATCTTTACCTCCGGACCATTCCGGAGCTCCTCATGACGTCCGGGATCTCATACGGGACTCCGAACAACTTTCGGTAATCACGTATACCATTTCCCTATAACCCTAGCGTCATCGAACCTTAAGTGTGTAGACCCTACGGGTTCGGGAGACACGTGGACATGACTGAGACACTTCTCCGGCCAATAACCAACAGCGGGATCTGGATACCCATGTTGGCTCCCACATGATCCACGATGATCTCATCGGATGAACCACGATGTCGGCGATTCAATCAATCACGTATACAATTCCCTTTGTCTATCAGTATGATACTTGCCCGAGATTCGATCGTCGGTATCTCTATACCTTGTTCAATGTTACCGGCAAGTCTCTTTACTCGTTCCGTAATACATCATCCCGTGGCTAACTCCTTAGTCACATCGAGATCATTATGATGATGTCTTACCGAGTGGGCCTAGAGATACCTCTCCGTCACACGGAGTGACAAATCCCAGTCTCGATTCGTGCCAACCCAACAGACACTTTCGGAGATACCCGTAGTGCACCTTTATAGCCACCCAGTTACGTTGTGACGTTTGGCACACCCAAAGCATTCCTACGACATCCGGAGTTGCACAATCTCATGGTCTAAGGAAACGATACTTGACATTGAAAAGCTTTAGCAAACGAACTACACGATCTAGTGCTATGCTTAGGATTGGGTCTTGTCCATCACATCATTCTCCTAATGATGTGATCCCGTTATCAACGACATCCAATGTCCATGGTCATGAAACCGTGACCATCTATTGATCAACGAGCTAGTCAACTAGAGGCTCACTAGTGACATGTTGTGGTCTATGTATTCACACATGTATTACAGTTTCTGGTTAACACAATTATAGCATGAACAATAGACAATTATCATGAACAAGGAAATATAATAATAAACATTTTATTATTGCCTCTAGGGCATATTTCCAACATAAACAAGATCCAGATATGATGTTCATGATTAACGCAGATACTAAATAACAATTATTTAGGTTCATCACTAATCCTGATGGTAATCGAAGAGTGAGTGTGCCGACGACGATCACATCAACCTTGGAACCATTTCCCACGCGCATCGTCACTTCGTCCTTTGCCAGCCTTCGTCTATTCTGTACCTCGTGTTTTGAGTTGCAAATGTGAGCAACCGAACCGGTATCAAATACCCAGGCACTACAACGAGAGTTGGTAAGGTACACATCAATAACATGTATATCATATATACCTTATTTGGTGTTCGCCGCCTTCTTGTCGGCCAGATACTTGGGGCAGTTTCGCTTCCACTGACCAGTTCCCTTGCAATGAAAGCACTCACTTTTCTGGCTTGGGTCCAACCTTGGGTTTCTTCACGGGAGGGGCAACTACTTTGCCACTCTTCTTAGAGTTACCCTTCTTGCCCTTGCCATTCTTCTTGAAACTAGTCGTTTATTGACCATCAACACTTGATGCTCCTTCTAAATCTCAGACTCGGCGACTTTTAATATCGCAAATAGCTCGGTGACTGACTTGTTCATCCCATGCATGTTATAGTTCAAGACGAAGCTCTTGTAGATAGGTGGCAATGATTGAAGAACTCTGCCAGTGATCACCTCAGCCGAAAGGGGCATTCCCAATTCAGCCAGATGGGTGAAATACCCAGACATTCTGAATATGTGTTCGCTGACAAACCCGTTCTCCTCCATTTTGCAAGCATAGAACTTATCGAAGGTCTCATACCACTTGATCCGGGCATTCTTCTAAAAGATAAACTTCAACTCCTGAAACATATCATATGCTCCATGATGTTCAAAACGTCTTTGAAGTCCCGGTTCTAAGCCATACAACATTGCACATTGAACCATTGAGTAATCACCAGAATGTGCCCGCCAGGCATTCACAACGTCTGCAGACTCAACTCGAGCGGGTGGATCACCAAGCGGTGCATCAAGGACATAAGCCTTCTGGGAAGCCGTAAGGATAATCCTCAGATTATGGGCCCAGTACACAAAGTTACTTCCATCATCTTTCTTAGCTTTCTCTAGGAACGCAATAAAATTCAGGGGTGCTACTGTGCGAGCCATTGATCTACAACATAAATATGCAAAGGTTACCAAGACTATTGTTAAAGATAATGAGTTTAATTAATCAAATTATTAAAGCTCCCACTCAAATTGACATCCCTCGGGTCATCTAGGTGATACATGAGCCAAATTCACCAACTCAAGTCTGATCATCATGTGAGTTGAGGTGGTTTCAATGGTGAACATCACCATGTTGATCATATCTACTATATGACTCGTGTTCGACCTTTTTGCTCTTGTGTTCCGAGGCCATGTATGTACATGCTAGGCTCGTCAAGTTTAAGTCGAGTGTTCCGCACGTGCAACACTGGCTTGCACCCGTTGTATGTGAACGTAGAGTCTATCACACCCGATCATCACGTGGAGTGTCGACACGACGAACTTTCGCAACGGTGCACACTCAGGGAGAACACAATTTATCTTGAAATTTAAGTGAGGGTCACCTTATAATGCTACTATCGTCCTAAGCAAAACAAGGTGCATAAAAGGATTAACAACACATGCAAATCATAAGTGACATGATATGGCCATGAACTTGTGCCTTTGATCTCCATCTTGAAAGCACCGGCATGATATCCATTGTCACTGGCATGACACCATGATCTCCATCAACGTGTCGCCATCGGGGTTGTCGCGCCGACTTTTTCTTCCACGACTATTGCTAACTCATAGCGATAAAGTAAAGCAAAATGACAAAAATAATTAAAGACAACCCTATGGCTCCTGCCGGTTGTCGTACTCATCGACATGCAAGTCGTGATATTCTATACAATACATGATCATCTCATACATCACATATATCTCATCATGTAATTGGCCATATCACATCACAACATACCCTGCAAAAATAAGTTAGACGTTCTCTAATTGTTGTTGCAAGTTTTACGTGGCTGCTACGGGTATCTAGCAAGAACAATTCTCACCTATGCAAAAACCACAACGGTGATACATAAGTTGCTTTTCAACCATCTCAAGGACCACCTTTGTCGAATCCAATTCAACTAAAGTAGGAGAAACAGACACCCACCAGCCATCTTTGTGCAACAAAGTTACACGGCAGTCGATGGAACCGGTCTCTCGTAAGCGTACGAGTAAGGTTGGTCCGGGACGCTTCATCCCACAATACCTCTGAACCAAAACACGACCAAGGGAAGAAGCAATCTAAGCATCAACGCTCACAAACTCCTTTGTGTTCTACTTGTGATCTCATCTACACATAGACCTAGCTCATGATGCCACTGTTGGGGAACATTGCATGGGAAACAAAAAAAATCCTGCGCACACGCAAGATCTATCCATGGTGATGAGCATCTACGAGGAGGAGAGTGGATCTACATACCCTTGTAGATTGCTAAGCGACAAGCGTTAAGAAATGCGGTTGATAGTCGAACGTCTTCGCGATCCAAATCGCCGAGCGTCCCGCAATCCAATCATGATCCGTCCCGATCTAGCGCCGGACGGACGACACCTCCGCGTTCAGCACACGTACAACTCGATGACGATCTCCGCCTTCTTGATCCGGCAAGAGGGAGTAGAGAGGTAGATGAGTTCTCTAGTAGCGTGACGGCGTGGCGGCGATGGTGGTGGAACTATTCCAGCAGGGCTTCGCCTAAGCACCGCTGAAACGATCTAGAGGAGAAACTACTATCTAGAGTCGAGGGTAGCACGTGGTTGATTTCTGTTGTGAAAAAACCTCAATACCTCTAGTATATATAGGAGGAGGGAGGGAGGAGACTTGGACCCCAAGGGGCCAGCCCTTGCTTCGGACGAAGTGGGAGGAGGAGGAGTCCTCCTCCAATCCTAGCAGGAGTAGGACTCCTTCTCTCCCACTTGTGCCTCCTTCCACCTTTAGGAATCTTCCCCCAAGACTGCATGGTCCTATAGTGGGGCTTCGGCGAGCCCACCAGGGGCTGGTATACTTCCTCTGACAGCCCATACAGCCTCTCGGGTCGAGACACCCCTCCCGATGGTCCCCTGGCATCCTCCCGGCACTCCCGCTACACTACCGATGAGCGCAAAACTTTTTCGGTGACCAAAACATGACTTCCTATATATCAATCTTTACCTCTGGACCATTCAGGAGCTCCTCGTGACATCCGGGATCTCATCCAGGATTCCGAACAACCTTCGGTCACCACCATACATAACTTTATACTATCAAAACATCACCGAACCTTAAGTGTGCAGACCATGTTGAACACTTTTCCATCCGAGGCCATTTTGAACTTTCACTCGGCCGACAATTTTCACTCGGACGGCGATTTTCACTCGGACGGCACTTTCACTCGGCCGGACGGCAAACTTTTCACTCGGTCGACTTTTTTTCATTCGGCCGGACGGAAAACTTTTCACTCGACCGGACGGAAAATGTTTCACTCGGCCAGACGGCAAACGTTTCACTCGGCCGGACGGCAAAGTTTTCACTCGGCAGACAAACTTCCAGTCGGATGTCCCGAGTGAAACTTCAGCCTGATTTTGTTTTGCCTCTCCAGGTCGCATACGACCTCGGATTGAGAAGAATTATATATAAAAATCAATCGGCTCGACGATGCGAAATGTTTTCATGTTGTAAGTTTTTTCATCTGAAGATGTATTGAGGGCCGAATGACTCGTGCGACCCATCAGACATGTGTGTGATCCCTGCGCCACGTTTTGCCTTGTGGTAGGGCTGCACTCTGGTTTCTACTTTTGCATACGACCTCGGATTGAGATGATTTATATATATAAATTGATCAGCTCAACGAGACAAAGACAATCCATGTAGAACATTCCTTCACTCGAGGTTGTCTTGAAGGCGTAATCGACCAAAATGTACCACTAAAACGATCTAGAGGAGAAACTACGATCTAGAGGAGAGGGTAACACGTGGCTGATTTAAGTTCTGAAAAACCCTCAATACCTCTAGTATATATAGGAGGAAGGAGGGAGGAGGCTTGGCCCCCAAGGGTCCAACCCTATCTTTGGCCGAAGGGAGAGAGGAGGAGTCCTCCTCCAATCCTATTAGGATTAGGACTCCTCTCCCACTAGGGCGTCCTTCCACCTTTAGGATTCTTCCCCCCCAGCTACATGGGCCTCTGGTGGGGCTTCGGCCAGCCCACCAGGGGCTGTTTTACCTCCTCCCACAGCCCATGTAGCCTCTTGGGTCGAGACACCCCTCCCGATGGTCCCTCGGTACCCTCCCGACACTCTCGGTACACTACCGATGAGCCCAAAACTTTTCCGGTGACCAAAACAGGACTTCCTATATATCAATCTTTACCTACGGACCATTTCAGAGCTCTTCATGACATCCGATAACTCATCCCGTACTCCTAACAACCTTCGGTCACCACCATACATAACTCTATACTACCGAAACGTCACTGAACCTTAAGTGTGCAGACCCCGCGGGTTCGAGAACCATGTAGACATGACCGAGACACCTCTACGGTCAATAACCAATAGCGGGACCTCGATGACCATATGGGTTCCTACATATTCTATGAAGATATTTATCGGTTGAACCTCTATGTCAAGGATTCAGTTAATCTCGTATGTTGTTCCCTTTGTTCTTCGGTATGTTACTTGCCCGAGATTCAATCATCGGTATCTCTATACCTAGTTCAATCTCGTTACCGACAAGTCTCTTTACTCGTTTCGTAATATAAGATTTCATGGCTAACACTTTAGACACATTGCTGGCAATGCTTGTTGTGATGTTGTATTACCGAGTGAGCCCTGAGATACCTCTCTGTCACATGGAGTAACAAATCCCAGTCTTGATCCATACCCACTCATCAGACACTCTCGGAGATACATGTAGAGCACCTTTATAGTCACCCAGATAAGTTGCGACGTTTTATACACACAAGGCACTCCTCCAGTGTCAGTGAGTTGCATGATCTCGTGGTCATAGGAACAGATACTTGACATGCAGAAAAATATAGCAATAAACTGACACGATCATATGCTATGTTTATCGTTTGGGTCTTGTCCATCACATCATTCTCCCAATGATGTGATTCCATTATCAAATGACATCTCATGTCAATGGCTAGGAAACCTTGACCATCTTTGATCAACGAGCTAGTCTACTAGAGGCATACTAGGGAACAAGTGTTGTCTATGTATCCACACATGCAATGTATTTCCAGTCAATACAATTATAGTATGGACAATAAAAAATTATCATGAACAAGGAAATATAATAATAACCATTTTATTATTGCCTCTAGGGCATATTTCCAACACATATCTATTCCAAGGAGTAATACCCACGTAAAAATTGCGAAGGAGAACGGTAGTAGATTGCTTACAAATAGATCTATTTTGAGCATTGCAAATTCTATACCAAGCATCTTTTAAGTTTTCTCCTTCCCTTTGCTTAAAATTAAGAACCTCATACTCGGGAGTACTAGCTAAAGTGGTAAGACTATCCATAAGTTCAAGCAATCTCAAGGGCAAATGAAAGGCAAACGGAAGAAGGGCGAACAAAAAGGCAAATCTTTTTGATATTTTCTGAAAATCGTTTTAGAAGTGGGTAGAGGAAAAGGAGAGACATATGGCAAATAATGTAAATGCAAGAGATGAGTTTGTGATGAGTACTTGGTAGGCTTGATGTAGATCTCCCCAGTAACACTGCGAGAAATTGGCAAGTTGATGGAAGAAATTTTATCTTGACTTGCTATGTATCCTCCCCCGCAACGGCGCCAGAAATCCTTCTTGCTACCTCTTGAGCTTGCGTTGGTTTTCCCTTGAAGAGGAAAGGGTGATGCAGCAAAGTAGATAAGTATTTCTCTTAGTTGTTGAGAACCAAGGTATCAATCCAGTAGGAGGAACAAGCAAGTCACCAATGGATGCACCTACACAAACAATTAAACTCTTGCACCCAACTCTATAAAGGGGTTGTCAATCCATTCACGGTTATTTGCAAGGATTAGATCTGATAGAGATAGATGTAAATGGAAAGTAAAAGGTAAATAAATTGCAGCAAAGTATTTTTGGTATTTTTGGTTTATAGATCAGAAAGTATATTATGGAAAGTAGATCCGGGGGCCACAAGTTTCACTAGAGGCTTCTCTCTTGAAGGCAAATATCACGGTGGGTAAATAAATTACTGTCAAGCAAATGATAGAAAAGCGAATAATCATGTAGTTATCAAAGGAAATGATCATGCATATAGGCATCACGTCTGTATCAAGTAGATCGAAACGATTTTGCATCTACTACTATTACTCCACACGTTGACTAATTCCTGCCTGCATCTAGAGTATTAAGTTCATGAAGAACAGAGTAACGCATTAAGAAAGATGACATGATGTAGAGGGATAAATTCAAGCAATATGATCAAAACCCCATCTTGTTACCCTTGATGGCAACAATACAATACGTGCCTCACTACCCCTACTATGTCACTAGGTGAGGACACAAAACAAAACCAAAACAAAGCACTTCTCACATTGCAAGAATTACCAATCTAGTTGGCCAAACTAAACCAATAACTCGAAGAGACTTGCAAGGATATGAAATCATGCATATAATAATTCAGAGAAGATTCATGGATAATCTGAACATAAACCCACAATTCATCGGATCTTGACAAACACACCACAAAAGAGTATTACATCTGATAGATCTCCATGAAGATCATGAAGAACGTGGTATTGAAGATCAAAGAGAGAGAACAATCCATCTAGCTACTAGTTGTGGACCCGTAGGTATGTGGTGGACTACTCACGCATCATCAGAGGGGCAATGGAGTTGATGTACATGCCCTCCGTGATCAAAAACCCCTCTGGCAGATTACCGGAAAAGGCTCCAAGATTGGATCTCTTGGGAATAGAGGCTTCTGGCGGCGGAGAAGTATTTGCGTGTCTCTCTTTGATGTTGGGGGAATATTTGGAAATTTATAGGCCAAAGATTAGGGTTAGGAGACCTGCCGGGAGACAACAAGCCTGCTAGGCGCGGCCAGGAGGGCGCGCCTAGCAGGCTTGTGGCTCCCTGGCAGGTTTCGTGACATGCACTCCAAGCCTGGTTGATTTGTTTCCTTCCAAAAAATTCCTTCCGAAGGTTTTATTCTGTTTGGACTCTATTTAATATTCCATATCTGCAAAACTCAAAAACAAGGAAAAAATAGAATCTGGCACTAGGCTCTAGATTAATAGGTTAGTCCCCAAAATAATATAAAATAGCATATTAATGCATATAAAACATCCAAAACAGATAATATAATAGCATGCCATCATCTAAAATTATAGATACGTTGGAGACGTATCACTCATCGACATGCAAGTCGTGATATTCTATAAAAACATGATCATCTCATACATCACATATATCTCATCATGTAATTGGCCATATCACATCACAACATAACCTGCAAAAACAAGTTAGACGTCCTCTAATTATTGTTGCAAGTTTTACGTGGCTGCTACGGTTATCTAGCAAGAACAATTCTCACCTACGCATAAACCACAACGGTGATACTCAAATTGCTATTCAACCTTATCAAGAACCGCCTTTGTCGAATCCGATCCAACCAGAATAGGAGAGACAGACATCCGCCAGGCATCTTTGTGCAACAAAGTTACACGTCAATCGATGGAACCGATCTCATGGTCATAGGAACAGATACTTGACATGCAAAAAACTATAGCAATAAACTGACACGATCATATGCTATGTTTATAGTTTGGGTCTTGTCCATCACATCATTAGGATAATGATGTGATCCCGTTATCAAATGACATCTCATGTCAATGGCTAGGAAACCTTGACCATGTTTGATCAACGAGCTAGTCTACTAGAGGCACACTAGGGACAAAGTGTTGTCTATGTATCCACACATGGAATGTGTTTCTAGTCAATACAATTATAGCATGGATAATAAACATTTATCATGAACAAGGAAATATAATAATAACCATTTATTATTGCCTCTAGGTCATATTTCCAACAAAATAATAATTATCACGAGATCCCATTATCCCAACTAAGCACGGTCAAAGCTAATTATCAAGGCAAGAATGAGTGAATACAAGGCAAGTTCTTGTCATGGTCAATAAGTCATCAAGGAGAAAAAATATAAGAAGACGAGGTGAAAGGCCCTAGAGAAGCTTCAAGGCCCAAGCATAGACTCCGACCAAAGGCGGAGGGATGAGAAGGATTTGTCCATGAAACGGCTAATTGAAAGGATCGAGAGGTCGACTACAGGGGAGCGAATAGGAGACTACAAATTTTAATCTTAACTTCAAATTATGTCAATGCAGGTACATTAGGTTCTCTAGATATGCAAGTAGGTAAACACAGCCTATAGGGCAAGGAAATTCAAAGAAAGGTATGAAAGGTAACAATACAACTAGCAAAGCCAACAAGCATACAAAGCAAAGTAAAGGAGTGGGAAAAGATTAGCCACAAGTGAGTTGGGACAAGGATTTTATCCCGAAGTTCACACTATTTGGGGATGATAATCTCCGTTGGAGCGGTTCCGAAATCAAAACTCGGGAATGCCACCAAGTGGCACATTCTATTCTCCCTTTGGGTCACCCCTCAGGGAAATTCCCTAGCTTCCTTGTATCAAGCAGAGACATAGATGCTAACCCTAAAAAAATCACCGCCTTTGACCAAATGTGGCCACCTAAAAGTGCAAGTAATCCCTGGGTGATTTTGGTAATTAATAACAACATATACATCATTGAACATGTAGGTGTGTCCAGGACATGTAGATATTTTAGGAAAGTTCAATGTAGGTGTGTCCAGGACATGTGGAGTGGACCCCTAAAAATGCTAAGGACAAGGATTGGCAAAATCTCAAAGACTCTATTTTTGGTTTACTGATCCAAGATCACATCGAGTCCATAGGAAAGGCAATATTATTAAAAGGGGTGAGGTTTTGATATTGACTCAATTGCTCAAGTGCTTGAAGATATTGCTCCAAAAATCCTCAGCGGCATTCTCACATCCAAACATGTCCAAACCTCAAGTCAATCTCAGCCCCCACCGAAACCAACTCATTCGGACCCACCAAGATACTCAAGACAGAAGCCATTGCCTGACCCTAGAAACACGGTGTAATCGAGATGGCATTCGGTCCCACCGAAGTGCATGTGCCAAGTTTCTATAACACATTTGTTTCACATCGGAATCGGAACCTTCGAGTGAAATCGATCGGAATTATCGAAACTGGGAACTCCTAAGGTTATCACATATCGGTACCTCCGAGTGGATTCATCTGGTCTCATCGAACCGATACGAATCTTTTGCACTACTCGGTGCCTCCGAATTTCATATCGGTTCCATCAAGCTGGGCATGAAGTGTGTAATGGCTAGATCTTTGGTGATGGCTATATATACCCCTCCACCACCACCTACTCTTGGTGTGAGCAATCAGGACGAAAGATACACCTCTTATATCCATTTTCTAAGAGAGAACCACCTACACCTGTGTTGAGATCATGTCGTTCCACTCCAACCATATGATCCTTGATTTCTAGCCTCCCCAAGTTGCTTTCCACCCAATCTCTCTCTTCTACCAAGTGAAAATTCTATGAGAGAGTGATTGAGTGTTGAGGAGACTGTCTATTGAAGCACGTGAACAAGGAGTTCATCATGAACACAACATCTATTACCTTTTGGAGAGTGGTGTCTCCTAGATTGGTTAGGTGTCACTTGGGAGCCTTCGAAACGTGTGGAGTTGAACCAAGAAGTTTGTAAGGGCAAGGAGATCGCCTACTTCGTGAAGATCTACGAGTGAGGCTAGTCCTTCGTGGACGTAAGCCATGATGGAATATACAAGGTTGCTTCTTCGTGGACCCTTCGTGTGTGGAGCCCTCCATGGACTCGCATAGTCGGTACCCTTAGTGGGTTGAAGTCTCTATCAACATGTTCGTGCAATAGCACCACCTATTAGAACCATGCCAAAATTCACTGTGTCTTCATTGTGTTTTATTTCTCCGACCCCTCCTTTATTTTCGCAATGTCTCTACTTTTCGCTGCCCACTATTTATACTTGCATGTGTAGGTTGTTACTTGACTCGTGTGAATCGCTAAAACTTGCCAACAACTAAAATTGGGAAAAAAGTTAAGTTTTTATTTGGTAAAGTAGTCTAATCACCTCTCTTCTAGACCTATTTGCGATCCTACACCACCGACATGCCTCATGGATGTGCAACGTCTCTCGGACTGCATGGCTTCCTTGGGGAGATTCACTCAAAGATTGGGGAATGAGGTCTCCCCTTGTTCAAGCCCCTGAAGAAGTCGGCCCCTTTTTTAAGTGGACATCAGAGGCCTAGCGGGTGCTAACGAGGACCCAAACGATACCTCACTTCTCTAACGATCCTAGTGGCACCAAGACCTAAGGAACTGTTGTTGGTTTACATCCGACCACCCCCAAGTCGTTTCTCTATTGTTTTCTATTATCATTGTCAGGGTGGCCGAGAGGGATGGGGTTTGTCGACAAGGGGAGGGGCTCGCTAGGACGGTGGACTTATGCTAGTGTGCATATCCTTTCTTTTGTTTTGCTTTTTGAGGGGAGCCATATGTTGTGTGTTTGCATGATCTTCCTCCGATTTGTGCCTAAAAAGCAAACCCCACAACAAAAGGTGGCCCGACAAGGCGGTCTAGTGCAAGTTTATCTAGGCCGCTTGCACTGTTGCTACCCCCTTTGTTTTGGATATTTAAATATGAATTACGAACTAAAATGAGTGAACAAACACATTAAAAAGAGGCTATATACATCTGATTCATAAGAAGTTAGAGCATCTCCAACGTCAACCCGCAAATTTTCCCCAGTATCCATCCATGGATAAGGGGGACCAGTCCACAAACATGGATGCCGGAGTCGGCCATCCAACGCTACCCGCATACATTTCAAGCTGGATTTTGACTTACAGGACAAAATTCATGCAAACCGGCTAATATTCATCAAAGTTTGGAAAGAAAATAACACAAATCTCCATAAGTAGCCTCCAAGTACAACAATGTACTTGGTTCGATGTCCGACAAGTTTTTCAACGAATCATGTCGTCCCACACATATCGTCTCTTCAGCTTCATCCAACATTGTGTGTACGTAAATGGTGGTCCCTCTGTCCTGTGGTACATCACGGCAGCGCGTACAGGCTACATGATGTGAATAGCAACATTGTGTGAATGATTGATCCAATCAACAAGTTGAGTAAGAAGAAGCAGAACTTAGGATATCATCCTCGGTCGCATGCAATGGACACCTTAGCTCCAGGTGAGAAACTACGTGACAAAACTAGATGGCGATGGTCTAGATGGCCTAACATAGATACGATAACGACCTTACATTGCCATCATGGATAATGTGCATCTCGTAGGATGCAATGTGCTTTCGTTTGTGAAACAATTCATACACTTGCTACCAAAAGGCCCCTTCTTTGCTCTAGCCTACAAAATCCACGGATACGACCAACCGTGCATCGCACAACAGCTCATCCTCCATGGTCGAGAACCCCCGGCATGATTCTTACTCTGAAAAAAATGAAATGACATCCGGAAATAAGCTCAATGACATTTGATCGAACACCCACCGGCGTGGTGGCCGCCATGGAGATCGTTGAAAGGGTGGTGGAGTGCACCTGGATACAATCGGCTCCAGGGTGGAGAACATCGTCGTAGAAGGCGGGCGGGCGTGTTGGTGCTGGTTGCGAACGTCTGACAATGACTGCGTGGCAGCTGAAGAGGTACATCAATGACGACGGAGATGGAAGGTGCAAATGCAAAGTAAGGTGAAGTAAAAAAAAAGATGGCGTTGAGAGGGCGGATTTAATGGATATGGGGTGTCAAAAGGATTGGACCCGCCTTGAATAACTTCCGCGGTTCAAAACGATAGGAGGGTCGGCCTTGGAGATGACTTAGAACATCTTATATTTATGAATAAAGGGAGTAACAAAGAAGTCTGCCGATCAGAATCGAGTTGATTGTCCTCTAAAAAAAATCGATTTGCTTGTGCCTCAAGTCTGACAAGTTTCTTGTGTGTGCGGTCAGCGATGGCGTCACATGCTGACCCGAAGATCTTGATTGATTGAGTTTACATTTTACACACCCACACCCACGTTGCTCTTAATAAATGCACAACTCAAGAAGCAATATCATCTGACAAGCTCAGCTCAGCTCGCCTCGGCTCATCTCACAGGTGTAGTGTAGAATAGTACTAGAGACCGAAACCTTCACCCGTCAATCGCCATGGCGCTCAGCCTTCGAGCCGCCGCATCCCTCGCCGCCCCGCCGGCTCACCTGCGTCCGCGCCTACGCGCCACCTCTGTCTCTGTGGTCCGCGCCACTGTGTCCCCTCCTCCGGCGCTCGACAGCAGGCGCCGCCCGCAGAACGTGTCCGGCGAGTTCTTCGTCGGTGAGCTCCCTCATGCAGCCATGCTGATGCGGACGCGATCTCGTCCTCATCGCCCCAGCTGACGGAGTCTTGGTGTGCACTGTGCAGATCACCGGTGCATCGACTGCGCCACCTGCAGGTGGATGGCTCCGGAGGTGTTCAAGAGAGTCGACGGCCAGTCCGCCGTGGCGGCGCAACCCACCTCCGAGGAAACCAGGACCAAGGCACTGCAGGTAACACCTTTGATCACTGTAATTAAAATGCCTTCTTCGATCAGTCAATCATAGCTGAAAAGTTTCTGGGTTTCCTTCTTGTTACATCAAACACCAGACACTAATTAACTGATGGTCTTTCTCTGACCCAATCGCCCAATTTAGTTCATAGCAATGCTTAATCCTGGTAAAGTTACTGGGTTTCCTTCTTGTTCTATCAAAAAAGATGGACAACTAGATCATGGCATTTCCATGTATGTTTGCAGGCCTTGCTCTCTTGCCCTACAGGCTCTATCCACACCGACAAGCCTACAGACAACATTCTCCAAGTGCAGAACACATTCCCTCTCCCCATCGACGACGATCTTCCCGTATGCATAAACATTTCCATATATGTTCTCTCTTTTCCTCTCTTTACTCTGCTCACAGCCTTTTAGCATAAAATAATAAATTGTCTTCTGGCCTGTTCAGGGAGTTTACCTCTGTGGTTACCACTCTGAGAACTCATATGGAGCAACATCTTGCCTTATAGTTCACCCCGAAGGGAACATAATGGTTGACAGGTATATTCGCTGTCGATGTTCTCATAACTTGTCAATCAAACTATCAAGCCTCATTCTAGAATCTAGATGTTCTGATAATTTGTTTTGTTGTCAGCCCGAGGTATACGCCGAAACTAGCGAACCAGCTCGAGAAGCTCGGCGGAGTGCGTTACATGTTTCTGACTCACATGTATGTTCAGACTGACACGATTCTGAATTTATTTATGCGTTTACCGCCTTTTTATTTGGGAGACTGAAGATTGGCTATCTAACCTGTCATCAAACAGTGATGATGTAGCGGATCACCGGAAATGGGCCGAGCGGCTAAAGTGCGAGAGAATCATTCATTCAGGAGATGTAAGAGCCTCAAATACAGAACTGCACTTTTCTCTTTTCATCCTTCCATACCCCCCAAACACAATGACCTGTCGAAAGAAACTTACAATTGTTGGAATGGTTTGCATTTTGAACAAATCATGTTCTGAGGGTACTTGGATCATACTGTAATTCATAAATTCTAAAATTGTATTTTTGCTGAATGTCGAGTGCCGAGTGTTGTAATTTCTTGTCTGATATTTGTCCTGATTATTTACTGCAATAACCATCATGCTGAATTGCTGATACAGGTGGAGGATATCACTGCTGATGTCGAGTGGAAACTTACTGGAAATGGCCCCTGGAACATTGGAACTAATTTTGAACTTATCCATACCCCAGGACATACCAAAGTAAGAAACTGAACTCAATGAATGAAACTACATTGAATAATTTCTTCTTGCCTCTGGATTAAATAGGATGTAAGGTTGGAGATAGGTGCACTATGGCTGCACCGTAAGTTATGAATACATTCGGTTATTACTCTGTCATGTCCCAGATTTTCTTCAACTTCAGATGATGGCATGATATTCTTTCGTTGTTGGGAAATGCACCGAGTTTTCTTTTTGCGAATCTTTTTAAATGCAAGGCAGCTCGATTGTACCGATCATGGAGGTATTTAGTGGTCTTTCTTAGCAACACGTAATTGGGGCTTGGTTGGGGCCCCCGGCTTTAGATGTTATGCTTTGGTGTGAGGTCTAGTTATTCGACTCTGCATTCCTTCATCAAGTGGATAGGAGTAGCGATAGATGTTGCTAAAATAGCGGCTTCAGATTTATTGATGTATTACTTTGTAAGGTCTTTGCGAATAATTAATAAAGTGACTATGCATCGTCCAGATGTAGAGGCCGGGTTTCATCCTCCTTTCCAAAAAACACACGTATTTTGCCGGCCACCATACTGATTTTCTTTAACACGTCTGTGATTCCTAATTACATATCCATTTTTGTAGGGCTCAGTATGTTTGTTGTACAAACCTATGAAGGCACTATTTACTGGTGACCATGTCGCAAAATCAGAAGAATCAGATGATCTAAACCTCTTTCTGATGTACAGTAAGCAATCAGGTAGCAGAACCCTCCCTTCTCCCCAGCCTTCCTAACTTGTTGAAGATCGCTGTTCAATTTCATTATACGCTAAAACAGCGATTGATGAATCTGCTTCACAACCTTGCAGTGGGTGTGCAACTGGACAGCATCAGGAAGTTACTGGACGTAGATTTCGAGTGGTTTTTACCTGGTATGCAGACCTTCAAATGCTGCATATATGAATTAGTACCAAAATTTGGCTTCATTGTTGGATTTGTAAACCATATCATTTTTTTCTTGAACACACATCGAAATGTGTGTCATACTGTACTAGAAGAAGAACACCGAGAAGGCAACAGAACTACAAGGTCAAACAAAACTGCAGCAAAGGCCAAAAAAGCTAACTAATGCTCCCTCTATAAACTAATGTAAGACGTTTTTGCAGTTAATTGAACTGCAAAAACGTCTTATATTAGTGTACAGAGGCTGTATAAGCTCAGCTAACTATTTTCGACAAAAAAGCTAACCTAACTAGACTGCCGTAAACCATCTCATTGCTCGCTTTTCCTTAACTTGCACTGATCATTGAGTTGTCTCTTTCCAGGGCATGGCTACCGAATCTGGTATGAAGATGTATATGCCAAGAATTCAGCTATTGAGGCTCTCCTTGCAGACTACACAAACTAAGGAAGCATCTTATGATCACAAATTCAATTATATGAATTGCAGAATAAAGGGACCAGATGGATATGCAGTCCCAGCCAAATACTGATCGACGCTACTGCTTGACTTTTTTTGTCCAAACACCATGTACTTTACTGTACATGATATCTCTCTCATGGATGTATAAGGATCGGATATACCTATAACAAGTTCTAAACGTTAGTGGAGTACCGTGCAATGAATATGTGTTATTGGAGCAGATTGTACCATATTTATTAAAGGAAATGATTACATTAGGACAGGTTAGTAAATCAAGCATCTGTAACATGTTTTTCTAGAGACTGTTTTTATCCTGTTAATCGAATATTGATTGTCATAGGTTTAGGTAGAATAGTAGCATCCCACAAGTGGTTATGAAAGGAAGTAAAAATTTGGAAACAATCGTACCCTAGACACTTTCAGGCAAACTGGGGCGCCACCTCATGAGCTCGTTGCAGCGACGTGCTTGAGGCAACCACCATCGAGATGGTATCCATCTCCATCGATCAAGGGGAAGAGGTAAGGGTGTTAAATGATGTAATTGTGGTTGTGTAACGTGACCTGGTGGCGTGCGTGTGTTGTAATCTTAGGCTGATTGTTAGTTGTAGAGATCTCCTTATCTTGTATAGTCTTGGACTAGGGGTCAACCATCAACAACCTGCCGATTGTATTCTGTCCAACCTATTTAACACGCACGCGTCCCTACTAGATAGCATACGCTTCACCTTTTTTCTTTCATGGTATCAAAGCCTACCTCGGGTTCATCCATGGCGATCTTCTCCTCCGCAAATTCCTTCCCCTCATCTTCGTTTGCACACAACGCAACAGAGAATCTTACGAGAGGGAACGAGGCCTTATGGTATGCCACCGTGCTCTCGGACATCAGGAGAGCACAGACGGCGAACTTCCTTGACACCAAGCAGGCGGCTCCACCCATGACCATTGATGTCACCTCCGATGACGGCAAGACCAAGTCCAAGGCTCCAAACCCAGAGTTTTGTGTGTGGTATGGGCGAGATCAGCAGGTTTTCTCTTATCTGCTGACCACGCTACCGCGCGAGATGGCGGTCCAAGTAGCGACCTGCCACACCACAACTGAGTTGTGGAACACCGTGCAAGGAATGCTTGCATCGCATACCCGTGCGCAGACCCGTCAACGTCAGGATTGCCCTAGCGAATCTTCAAAAGGGCAACTCCACCATCACCGAGTATATTGGTAAGGCACGAACTCTGTGTGATGAACTGATTGCTTCAGGAAAGAGGGTGGATGAAGAAGAGGTGATTTCCCACATCCTCGCTGGACTCGACGAGGAGTTCGATCCGGTGGTGTCACCATGTGCTCTCGGGTCGAGCCCGTCAAGGTCCCGGAGCTGTACTCACAGCTCCTTAGCCTTGAGACTCGCCTGAATCTTTGCGGTGGGACCTCTCGGTCGTCTGCAAATGCGGCCGTGCATGGACGCGACTTCAATAAGAGCAGCAACGACAACGGTAATGGTGATCGTGGCCGCAGCTTCAGCAAAAAACCCGACGGCGGCGGTGACTGCGGGTGTGGCGATGATTGTGAGCGCGGTCACGACAACATGGGAGGACACGACGGAGGGCGGGAACTACAACAACAATCATCCATCTGCCAAGTCGACGTGCCAGATCTGTGGCAAACTAGGCCACCCCGCGTGGAAGTGCTGGAAGCGCTACGACTCTTTATATTAAGGGGGAGAGAAGCGCTCGGCGAACATGACTACTCCTCAGTATGGAGTTGATACCAACTGGCATATCGACAGTGGTGCAACCGACCATATTACCAGCGATCGGGAAAAGTTACCCGTTCGAGAGAGGTACACCGGCAACGAGCAAATCCATACTGCAAATGGGTCTATTGATCATATTGGTCATACAATTATTTCTACCCCAGTTCGCGATCTTCATCTAAAAAATGTTCTTCATGTTTCGGAGGCAACCAAAGACTTGATTTCCGCAAGTAAACTTGTTCTTGATAATGATACTATCGTCGAGATTCACCCCCATTTTTTTCTTATAAAGTATCTCGCAATGAGGAGGGTTCTTCTTCGAGGCAGGGGTAGAGGAGGACTTTACCATGTCAAATACACCGGGAAAAATGTCGAGGAGCAAGTGCTCAATGTCACCAAACCATCTCTGGATCGGTGGCATCGACGTTTAGGTCACCCTTCTTCTATTGTTGTTGGGAAGATTCTTAGTGAAAATAAGCTCCCGTGTGTCAACAATGATGATAATAAGCGTGTATGCGGCGCCTGTCAGAAAGGCAAAAGTCACTAATTACCTTATCCTCGGTCTTTTAGTGAATCAAAATTTCCTTTGGAACTTATTTTCTCTGATGTGTGGGGTCCTGCTGTTGAAAGAGTAGGCAGGAAAAAAAATACTATGTGAGTTTCATTGATGATTTTAGTAAATTCCCATGGATCTATCTCATCAAGTACAAATCTGAAGTTTATCAGAAATTTCATGACTTTCAAAATCTTGTGGAACGACGTTTTGATCGAAAAATTCTTGCCCTTCAAACCGATTGGGGAGGGGAGTATGAAAAATTGAATTTTTTCTTTACCAAAATTGGCATCTCACATCATGTCTCATGCCCTCATGCTCACCAGCAAAATGGGTAAGCTGAGCGCAAACATCGTCACATAGTTGAAGTTGGGCTATCTTTACTTGCTCAAGCCTCTATGTCCTTGAAGTTTTGGGATGAGACTTTTCTTGCTGCAACCTACTTGATCAATAGGATGCCAAGTAACGTTATAAATCATGAAATTTCTCTTACCAGATTATTTGGTGACACTCCCAATTACTCCTCTCTTCGAATTTTTGGATGTGCTTGTTGGCCTAATTTGCGTCCTTACAATATTCACAAACTTCAATTTCATTCCAAGCCAAGCTTTCCTTGGTTATAGTAATTTACACACAGGCTACAAGTGCCTCGATATCTCCACACGACGTATTTATATCTCGAGCGCTGTTGTGTTTGATGAAAAAGTTTTTCCCTTTTCCACCCTCCACCCTAATGCCGGCGCTCGCCTACAGGCTGAAATTCTTTTGCTTCCTCCTAACCTACTTAATCCTACTGATCGTGGGGGTGAAACAGTTGATGATCATATGATTAATAGTACTACTAATGATGGATCTAATGCATATCACGACAGTGCAAAAAAATGCAAGGGAAACTGCTGGTTTTCGTCATCATTTAATGTAGCACATCAGTCCAAACCAGCCCGGTGCGGAACATGGGGCATGTTGGGTTCTACCGTAGGTGCATCGCATGCGAATTAAAAAATTTCTATGCGCAGAACATCCAAGAACATGCTACGGAGATGGATCACAGATTGTTACCACTAGACGCGCAGTGCCGTGCAACAGAGGTAGAGTTGTGGCAGCGCGTTCGCGTGGTCTGTCTCCTCCTCGTCCGATCTCCCTCGAACAGCCGGTCCAATCTCCCTCGAATTGGCGGTCGTCGGATCCCACGTACAGGTTCGCCGGAGCGGCGCAGGTACACCACCTCTAATGGTATCCGCGCGTGCAAGAGGAACACTCGTGCGGCGGACTGCTAGGTCCGAACACACGGTCGGTGGCGGCGAGTGGAGGCGGCTAGTTGCAACACATGCAAAGCCCTAATGACGGGGCTGAAGCGATCGACCAGATGGGTGTGCCGCACCTCCATTATATATAGGCATCTGGCGTGGGCTCAACTCTTGGGCCTCGCACGGATCCTAAAGCCCACATGTTCCTTCCCTTAAGCGCGTGACCCTTTAGGTTCTCGTTCACTTGGTCGCGAGTAAGATCACATCCGACTCGACCAGTTGGTAGCGGCCTCTAGCAAAACGTGCCGACTCCAAGTGTCCGATGAAACTGGTTAGGTGGACCTGTACTTCACACTTCTGTTCCCTTTGCCACACGATATGTGTTGCCGTGCACAAGGCGACATGGTCATCCTTGTTGCAGCATGACCTCTTTCTCGTTCCGGTGAATCCGACCAACACTTTGGATTATCTCATAATACTCATCGCATGGCCATGCTTATCGAGGTCGGATCACCCGAGGGGGCCCAGAGTATATCTCTCCTAGTAGGAGGGGAAAATCCCATCTTGCTCGACCATGTCTCGCAGCATGGGTCTGGACAAGCCTGAAACCTATCTTTGTAACTACCCAGTCACGGAGTAGCGTTTGGTCGGCCCAAAGCAAGTCTGTCACCATCCCGAGTACATGTGCCAGCTCGGGTCTTAGGACATAGAACGTATGTTTTACTAGAGACTCACATATGACCCATCGCTGCGTCTCATAGTTGGGTCTGTCCAACTCAGACCTTATCTCGATTCGGATCCGACTATGTCGAATCCAACCAGACCTTGCTGAGTCCATATTATCCGGCTAGCATCCAATGCTACATGGTCAGTGAGACCGGACCATCCACCGTGTCATATGCTAGTCTAACTGGCTGCGCATCCACACAACCCTTTAAACTAGGGACCATTTAGGACAATCATCATACAATGCATAGTCTCACAAACAAGTCACATACTTGTTAATACACATCAATGATAATGTCCAAGGACTATCTTTATTCATAAACACATAGGAAATATCATCATACATGATTGCCTCTAGGGCATATCTCCAACAGTCTTCCACTTACACTAGAGTCAATCAAATAGACATCAAATGCTCATAGCTCTAACGTGCCCCTCATGCTTGGGTTGTGGAAGCGGCTTAGTCAACGGATCTGCAAAATTTGCATCCGTATGAATCTTGCACAAATTGGTATCACCTTTCTCTACGAGCTTTCGTATCAAGTGATACTTTCGGTCTATGTGCCTAGTCTTGTGGTGTTGTCTCGGCTCCTTGGCATGTGCGATGGCACCTAAATTATCGCAATAAAGGTCCAACAGTTTTGACCAGCCCCGGAACACACCAACATCTTTCAAGAACTTCCGAATCCAAACACCTTCCTTTGCAGCTTCGCAAGCCGCAATGTATTCGGCCTCTGTTGTGGAGTCGGCCACCATATCTTTCTTGGAACTCGTCCAGCTCACTGCTCCTCCATTCATGACATACACGAATCTAGTTTGCGATCGACAATCATCCCTATCGGTTTGGAAACTAGCATCAGCGTAACCCTTTACGCAGAGCTCCTCCCCACCTCCATAAACTAGGAACATCTCTTTAGTCCTTTTCAGGTACTTCAAGATAGTTTTCACCGCTGCCTAGTGACTCTCACCTGGGTCGGCCTGGTATCTGCTTGTTAAGCTTATTGCATAGGCAACATCAGGCCGTGTACATAGCATGGCATACATGATGGATCCAATTGCCGAGGCATATGGAATCCTACTCATCCGGTTTCGCTCATCAGAAGTCGTAGGACTTTGAGTCTTGCTTAGCATTATACCATGTGAGACGAGCAAGAACTCTTTCTTGGCCTCACTCATGTTGAACCTCTTCAACACTTTGTCTATGTACGTGCTCTGGCTTAAGCCGAGCAGCCTCCTCGATCTATCTCTATAGATCTTGATGCCTAAAATCACTACAGGAATTAGAAACTTTGCCGTCCGCCATAGCTGACGGCAAAGGCATGCATGGCGGACGACAAAGGCTTTACCGTCTACCAGCAGACGGCCAACCATCCGACTGAATAAGCTCCTGTAAATGGCGCTTTGCCGTCTGCTGGCGAACGACAAAGATGCTTAGATCTTTGTCGTCTGCCAGCAGATAGCAAAGACCGTGGACGGCACACGTGGCAGCTTACGTCCATTAAGGGGTTAACGACATGCTTTGTCGTCTACTGGCAGATGGCAAAGATGCAAAGTTCTTTGCCGTCTGCCAGCAGACAGCAAAGCAACGGTTTCTTTGCTGGCCTATGTGGATTCTTTGCCGTCAGCTGGCAGACAACAAAGATACAAAGTTCTTTGTCATCTGCTAGAGGACGGCAAAGTAACCACATAGGCCAACCTAGTGCTGCCCTAGGTTGCACAGGTAGCTGCCACGTGGCAGCTTTGCCGTCTGCTGGCGGACGGCAAAGCTCTTTGTCGTCTGCCAGCCGACAGCAAAGAACCTGTATAGCCCCAATTTTTTCTGTTTTTTCTTAAATTCATTCAATTTCACAGAATTTCATACACACACACACACATATATATACACATTTCAAAATACTTTCAACAAGCATACCAACACATATCCAACAACAAGTTACCAACACATATCCAACAACAAGTTTCCAACAAGATATCCAACAAGTTTCCAACAAGATATCCAACAACAAAGTTCATCGTACACAATCAAAACAAAAAGGAAGCACAAGGAGAAGAGTAGACTCCATCAACACAAGCTTCCTCATCTAAAGCAAATGTGCAAATTGGGAAAGAAGAAAGTTAGAAGAAGAAGAAGACTAGCTAGAAGAAGAAGAAAAAGAAGAAGAGGAAGAAGAAGAAGAGGAAGAATTTTTCTTCTCTTTATTTTTCTCCTCTCCTCTTCTTTATCTTCTTATTCTTCTTCTAACTAAGGTAGGTAAAAAATGCCATTTTTTAGCTAAGCTAGGTAAAAATGCTAAGTGTAGGTCATTTTAGAGCTAAGCTAGGTAAATAGGTCATTTTGGATCTTCGTAAGGTTATTATGTCATTTCCGAGGAAAATAAGCTAAGTCTATGTCATTTTGGAGCTAAACCAAGGTTATCATGCCATTTTTTACCTAAGTATGCTAAGTATGTCATAAATGAACTGAAGAAGCTAACTATAGGTCATTTTTGAGCTAACCTAGGTAGTTGTGTCGTTTTGGAGCTAACTAATCATATTTACTCATTTTGGAGGACAAAATGGAAAGTGTAGGTCATTTTAGAGCTATCCTAGTTATAATCGGTCATTTTGGAGGTAGGTAAGGTTATGTTATCATTTTGGAGGAAAATAAGCTAAGTCTATGTCATTTTGGAGCTAAACCAAGGTTATCATGCCATTTTTTACCTAAGTATGCTTAGTATGTCATAAATGAACTAAAGAAGCCAAGTATATGTCATTTTGGAGCTAAATTGGTCATTTCTTAAGATAAGTATGCATTTGTTAAGCAAAACACTTGGGAAAACTTACCGTCATCACGGAGGTGAAGGACCGGTCGGGTTTGCGCCTGGGTGAGACGAAGAAGGACCGGTCGGGGTTGCGACAGACGCAGAAGGATCGATCGATGCTTGTCGGGAGGCACGCTGCACCAAAGATCATTTGCAATGTCTCCTTAGCATGATGCAACTCAAATGTGAATACTAATAACTAATGGCAATTCAAATGAAACTCACCATGGGTGCTATAGCAATCTGGGGCATCGACAGAGGGGTCTAACCATTGTTCTGGCACACGGTCTGCACATTTTGTTTTCACGAGTCAGTCATATTAGTTAGTGATGAAACGAACATTACGTGCATGATTTGGCTAATATGCAAGAGAAACTTACCACGAGGAGCTTGTATAGGGCCCGGTGAGACGCGTCGTTCTGGTTCCTCTCCTCCTCCAACAGCCTAGCCATCCTCTCCTCCATGTCCCTCTCCCTCTGTGCCGCCTGCCTGTTTGCCTCATCTAGAAGCTCCTGGGCCCTAGCCTCGATGGAGAGCTCCGTTGGCCATGGACGAGGCCTTATCTCAGGATCGGAGCTTGTCTGGCGCTTCTTTATCCCCGGTAGAGTTCTAGGACAACGTACCAGCCAATGGCTATCGAGCCATGGGGCCTCCCGCCACCAGATATCATCACGAGATCTGGATCAAAAGGACTCTAGCTCGGGTTGAGGTCCTCCCCTTTCCTCGCCTTCCCCTCATTTCTGTACCTGACGAGCTTGTTGTGGGAGGAGATGTTGCTGAAGCTCTATGGATGATCGAGGTCATCCTCAAAGAATGCCTTGGCCTTCTTGGACGAGGTAGTATGGGCCATGGCATAGAGGTCGAACAGCGGTGGCACCTCCTTCTTGTTTTTTCGGCCTAAAAGAGAGGAACAAAATATTAGTTAAGGGCTCAAGCTAGCATGAAGAATGGAATTTCATGAATCATGAAGCAAACCACATACCTAGTGATCCCCATACTCAAACAGGTTGGAGCTCCCTTGATGGTATGGCACACCTTTCATTTGGGCACGCTTATCCTTGGCCTTGTTGTGGTCGGCTAGCCATTTGGGAGAGCACCACTCATCCACCAATGCCTCCCAATAGTCCATCCTATCCGCACACCATCTCGGGGGCACCTAAGTTAGAAAAGAGAAATTTCAGCACTACGCCTACGAATCAAATCAAGGAAACTAAGTACAAGTCCTTAAGAATAGGTAATTATCTTCATGTACTTCTCCTTACTCATAATTTTTTTGCGGAACTTCTTCTTGGCCCTCTTAATGTTAGTCGAGGCGTAGTAGTCTCGAATAGCCTGCACCCGAGCCTCGTGCCATAAGTTCTGAAGTAGGCGCTTGCACTCGGCTACGAGAACAATAGCCGCGTCCACCTCGTGTTCCTCAAGACACCTGTAGAAGGTCTGCAATCAAACAAGACAACACTGATTAGTACAATCACTAGGTGTTGTTGATTTTTAATTCTGTAAAGGAGAAATTACCCAAAACCAACGGATCACAATGTCAGCCACCGTCTAGCACAAGACACCGTCGACCCACTCCTCCGGCGGAGCCGGGGCATCCACGTACAGCTCCCAGGTCAGTGCTACCTGTGGAACCTCACCCTCACCGGGCAACTGGACCTTCCCTAGGAAGTGGTGCTTGAGAAGCACACCAAGGACCGCGTTGGGCCTGCGGACACCAGGGTTGTGTTTCCAACCCTTGCAGTATGATAAGGCCAACACATTAGATATTAATTTGAGGAGACATGAAGGAAAAAGGTTAAAAAAGAGTAAATGCACTTACTTCTCCGCATTAGGCACAATCAACCACCTCTGATCGCGGGTCGTCGGCACGTGCGGGATCTTTGTACCACCATGCTGGTAGACCTTCTTTCCCTCCTCAACCAGCTCGCCCTCGCTATAGGTATCCTCAGAAAAGTTGTCCTTGCCACCATCAGCATGGCCACTAGCCTCCGGAGTCATGTGGGATGAAGACTCTGGAATCAGAGTCTCCTGGGATCGGAGTCTCCTGGGACGAAGGCTCGGTGACCCGTGGCTCGTCGGCCCGAGGCTCGGCAACCGGAGTCCGAGACGGGTCCAAGTCAGACGGGTCCACCTGAGACGGAGCACTCTTGTGGTCGGGAGAATCAGCTGGGGGTGGTGGCGAGGAAGGCGCAGGAGCCTTCCTACCTCTAGCACCTCTCTTTGTCTTCCCTCGACCTCTCCCGATCGAAGAAGAAGCGCCCACCGTGTCTGCATACAGTGTACCAGTGCTCTCCGGAGTTGCTGGGGTGGAATAATAGCACCCCTCCCAGCACGCGCCGAGGAAGGAGGCTCAGAGCGCTCTCGACCCACGCCCACCATCTGTCAACACTGCAATGACAAAGAGTGAACGAAATTAGTTCAACATAAAAAATGAAATACCTAATAACATGAACTAATTAATAATATATATGTACATATAATAATTGAATACCTGACATTACTAATATTAATCTTCATCGTCTATATATGCTCCGGGATCAATAAATGCATAATCATCATCATTATCAGTAATGACATGCTCATCAGCATCATCAATAAATGCATCAACATGTGGAAGGCCTCCTTTATGTAACCGATCAAGCATTGATAGGTCATCCGCAACAGTAACCTCTTCTTGTTCCGGCTCAGGGGTGAAGTCGGATTCACTGTCGCTGTCTACCTCAATGTTTTGGGGTGAAGTAGAGCGGTTCTTGAAACTTTTTTTGGAAACACGTGTTTCTTGGAAGAATTCTCCTTCATATGTGTCTGGGTTAATGTGAGGTTCATAATCATCTTTATTGAGGGGAGGTGGTCTAAAATGTGGTGGCACATCATAAACGACATCCCAACCTTTCAGATTTGGATCCGTTTGGCAGGCCCACGGTAGAGAGAAAATTTGGGTCGCCTGTTGAGCCATAATATAGACATAGGGAACATCTAACTGTTCAATCTTGTACGTGCTGTCTGCTGAAAGATGGAACTCAACACCTTCATTTACAGGAGAACAGAGTAGGGCAGCGATGAGCTACTGATACGTGAGATGTACGTGGACGATGCTAAAAATCAGTCAAATTAATGCCGTGGCCCCCCTCCTTGGCGGCCTTCTTGCGCCAGCCCGCATGACAGTTGTATATCTTACATACTTGGTTTTCTGGGCAGTGTACATTTTCACTATGGACATCCTGATGTGTTTGATAGGATTATTCACATCACAAGAGGTGGCATCACTCTTGATCTGATCTATTGGGGCTTACAACTTCGCCAAAGCCGACTAGCATCCCTTTCCGTGGTGAACTGGCCCCTTGGGTTTTGCTTTTTTTCGGCTTCCTTAATTTTAGGAAATCAAGTTGTACGACCACAGATAGGATCGATCACTCGGGAAAACCCACCGTTTCCTGTGCTTTTTTGAGCAAGGAAATATTCCTGATTTTAGGAAAAGTGCCTTGTTGCTAGTTCGGTAAATAAATCTAGGCCAAACTACCTGAGCACTGGGTCCAGTGTGAGTAGGATCACTTAGCCATGCTTCATAATTGGAAAAACGGGCACCATGAAAGTACATGCCACTCAACCAAAGAAAGATAATGGAAAGTTGCCCGATATCTTGTTTCCCCTTTCCGAGGCAAATATCGGGGAAATCAGTGATGAATTGTTAGAAAGAGGGTTGAGCTATAAAATCTAAAAAATGGGTGCTTTGTTTGATTTCGACTAGCCCTATATGTTGATGAGTCCTTCTAGTCTCCTTCGGTTGGAACCAATAACATTTGAAGACTACGACGTTTGGTGGGTTTTCACCAAAGAATGTAAGTTCATAAAATGCTTCAAGTCTTCCATAATACTTGACCCCTCCTTCGTCGACAGCGGAGACACAACAATTTGTAGACTTTCGGTCGGCCATAGACAGCTCTTTGCCAAAAGTACGAAAGCGATACCCGTTGATGTCGTATTTGTCAAATGAACGGACCTTATAGTCAAAACCATTAGCGACTTGTCTCAATTCGGAGTCCATAGACTCTGCATTAGCTTACAAGTTTAATACGAAAGGATTGTTGCATTAGCCGCAAACTAGGCGAAGAAATGAAATCGTCTAATGGAAATTACCGTATGCTTAAACCAAGAGATGAAACCGGGATAGCCGCCTCCATGCTTTGCCAGGAGCTCATACTCTTCGATGGAATCCTTTTGGACCACCGCTCCATCCAAGAACTTGGAGACGTATCGAATTTATCACATATCAGGGAATATGAGCAGTTTAAAGGAATTAGAAGTTGCGAAACAATGTACCGAGAACTTACTCGATGTACGGCCGCACTTCTATTAGGTTGTTGAAGATATACAATGAAATGGTCCACCATTCTTCGACATCCAATACTATTGCTTTCGAAGCACCGGCTAGTGCGAGCTTCCCTTTGAATAGGCTGAGGTTGGATCGACCTTTTTCACGGTCGCCATCATTGTACCAAGGCTTCGGATTATGCAAATGACAGTTCTTGGATTTGTAGTGTGTTGTCATGAAGTTTGCCGCCTCCTCGGTAATGAATGCATCGGCCATCGATGCTTCAACTCTACGTTTATTTTTACATTTTCCTCGAAGCGTCTTCTGCATCCTCTCAGTTGCGAAGCACCAATGATTTTGCATGGACCCCCCCAATCTTGCCTCGGTCGGGAGATGCAAAATCAAATGCTGCATTGGATTAAAGAAGCATGGTGGAAAGATCTTTTCTAACTTGCAGATCAACTCCGGCGCCAACTCTTCTAGTTCGTCTAGCACGTCAGGCAATAGTTCTTTCGCACAAAGAGCACGGAAGAAATAGCTCAGCTCCGCCAGTACTAGCCATTCATCCTCGGGGATAAAGCCACGCAACATCACCGGCATTACCCGCTCAAACCATATGTGCCAATCATGACTCTTGAGACCAAATATTTTCAACTTGTCAAGACTTGCTCCCCTCTTTAGACTCGCTGCATACCCATCGGGGAACATCAACTGCATTTTCACCCACAAGATCATTTCCCTCATAGCTGGCCTCCCAAGATTGAACCATGCCTTTGGCTTCCTCCAGTTCTTCTTTCCTTTCGATTGTCGTATGTTTTGTAACAGTCTATCACATAGAGCCTCCCGATCGACTCTAGCCTTAGTATTATCCTTTGACTTCTCCTCTATGCCGAACAATGTACCAAAAAGGGCCTCCGTGATATTCTTTTCAGTGTGCATCACGTCGATGTTGTGTGGGCAAAGGAGGTCTTTAAAGTAAGGTAGATCCCATAAACATATCTTGTGAGTCCAGGCGTGTTCCATATTATACCCTTTGAAATACCCTGGACGATCTGGATCCGGCTCGAGAGCGTTTATCTGATCTAGGATCTGTTGGCCTGTCAACGCAGGTGGTGCAATGTTTTTGACAACTCTACCTTTGATGAAATTCTTCTTGTCTTTTCTGAACTTATGGTCAGGATCCAGGAACTGTCTATGCATGTCAAAGCAAGAAAACTTGTGACCCGCCTACACCCAACAGAACTCAAGAGCTGCCTTGCATGTGGGGCACAAGAACCTTCCATGCACAGACCAGCCAACGAATAGTGCATACGCCGGCAAGTCATGCGACGAGTACATGAACCACACATGCATTTTGAAGTTCTTTTTGGTAGCGGCGTCGTATGTCTTGATCCCATTATCCCAGGCTTCTTGCAATTCATCCTTAAGCGACTGCATGTACACATCCATATTATTCCCCGGATATTTGGGCCCTGGAATTATCAACGTCAGGAAAGTGTTATTTCTTTTCATAATCTCTCCGGTGGGGGAGATTGAGTGGAATGACAAATAGAGGCCAACAACTGTATTGTGCTGCCTTCATACCATACACATTGAACCCATCCGTGCGGATGGCAACTCAAGGATGCCTTGGATCTGCCGCTTTATCCTTATGTAATGCATCAAAGTGCTTCCACGCAAAAGCGTCTAAAGTGTCTCCCAACATCGGATTCCCATCTGCATCTAGTTCTGTTGTTTTGCCCAATTTATGCCACATCATCTGTCTGGCCGTCTCTTTGACCATGAAAAGACGTTGAAGTCTTGGTATGATTGGCAGATACCGAAGAACCTTGACTAGGATTTTGGTCTGACTCTTCTCACCCATACCGTTGTCTACCAGAACATACCTGGAGGCATTGCAAATGGGACAATAGTTGAAGCCCGCATACTCAAGCCTAAATAAGGCACATCCATTCTCACAGGCATCTATCTCCTCATAGGGCATCTTAAGCGCATGTAGGATTTTGTCCAATTGGTACATGTTTGCTGGCAATACATGGCCTTTGGATAGAAAGCATCCAAATATCGTCATCACCGCGTCGTAGCATTCTCTGCCCAGGTTGAACTGAGCCTTTAGAGCCATTACTTGCGCGATGGCATCCAGCTGACAAAGCTCAGTGTGCTCATGGAGAGGACGTTTTGAAGACTCCAACATTTCATAGAAGGCCTTTGCAGATTCCTCCATCTCATCGTCTGAATCCCGAGCATCATCAAAGTCTTGCACCATGTCTTCGATCCCGGTACCATGCTCGTCGGTGCGACGACGAACCACCTCAGCTCTGGCACATTGGGCAGACTCACCATGAAATGTCCAGACCATATAATTAGGCGTAAAACCCCACTTCTGCACGTGTTTGATCATTTCAAACTCTGACTACTTCTTAAAGTTGTCACAATCGACACAAGGGCACCAGGTTATTTTCTGTCCATTTGCGAATGCGACTCTCACAAACTCCTTGGTTTTTGTTATCCATTCACGGGTCATGTCTTTCTGACTACTGTGACCGGTGTACATCCATCCACGATCACTCATCTTGCCTAGCTACTGGACACACAAAAAATATATACATAATTCAGCAAACCATATTCATCAGTTAATAGATTTTGTCAGTTTTATTACGTCGATGCAACCTAGACGCTAGTAGGTAAAGATAGGTCCTAATCCCACCTGAGTATGTGTAGATTGCGTTCGTTTTCCCATGCTCTACTCCGGATCCAACGCACAATTTCGGCAGCACCTCCCCATTGTACTCCTGATACACGTCTCGACAATAAGCAGAGAGGATGTGTACCCGGAGAACAACAGGGAGGCACTGATGAAATTCTACATCGGATCTGGAGTAGAGCATATGGGAAAACGAACCCAATCTACACATACTCGGACTGTCCATGGATAACGTTGGACAATTCGAAAGAATCACAGCTATAAATATGCTAATGAATGCATATTTATAGATGTAACCCTTTCGAACGGGAGACGCATAGTGGTCACGCATACTGATGATTGAAGACACCTATAGCTAGCAAGTTTCATCGGCACGAAGACCGGAACAGAGGAAATGAAGGGGGTGGGAGGAGATGTCATTTTTGCTCACCCACAAACGCAGGGGCGAAGCTCGTCAAAGGCATGAGGAGGTCGTCGAACACCAGACCCTCACAGCGACGAAACAAATGCACATTTAAATCCACCCGATCAACATAAATATGATGTTTTGTATAACTAAATCAGAACTAAATCTGGGGGTGTAGGGGTGTCAGGGGTGTCGGCGGTGTCGGGGGTGTCGTGTCGGGGTCGGGGTGTCAGGGGTGTCAGGGGTGTCGTGTCGGGGTAGGGGTGTTGTGTCGTGGTCGGGGGTGCCGTGTCAGGGTGTTGGGGTGTCGTGTTGGGGGGGCAGGGTGTCGTGTCGGGGTCGGGGTGTCAGGGGTGTCGTGTCGGGGTCAGGTTGTTCGGGGTGTCATGTCGGGGTAGGGGTGCTGTGTCGGGGTCGAGGGTGCCATGTCGGGGTGTCGTGTCGGGGGTCGGGGTGTCGGTGGTGTCGTGTCGGGGTCGACCCTCGACTCCTTTTCCCCTCGATCCTTTTCCCCTCGATCCTTAACCCCCGACAATCTAAATAAACCTAAACTAAATCTAAAAACAGGAAAAAATAGGAAAAAAACAGTAAAACTCGCCTTATGGTTTAGGCGACGGTGCGGCTCCGGCGACGGGGCGAGGCGGGGCGGTGCGGCTCCGGCGGCAGGGCGGGGCAGGGCAGCGTGGCTTTGGTGGCAGGACGGGGCGGCGCGGCATGGCTCTAGCGGGGCAGGGCACCGCGGCGTGGCTCTGGCAGTGGGGCGGGGCAGCGCGACCACCGCGGCGTGCGTCCGCTGGGAGGGGCGGCCGAGGTGGGGCGGCCGGCCGGCCAACGGCGGGGCGGGCTCCAGTGGGCGGGGCTAGCCAGTGGCGGCGGGGGCTCCAGAGGGTGACGCAGGGGGCGACGGCTCAGGCACGAGGCGGCGCGCGGGTGAGGTGAGGGGAGAGAGGGGGTGGGGCAACGGGGCGGGCTCCGAGGGGCAGGGCTGGCTGGCGACGGGGGGGGGGGGGGGGGCTCCGAGGGGTAGCGCGGGGCGGCGGCGGCTCGGGCATGGGGGACGACGCGGGTGAGGTGAGGGAGAGAGACAGAGAGGGGAGAGAGGGGTGGGGCGTAGGGGGTTAGGTAGGTTACTTCTTTGCCGTCTGCTAGAAAAAGGCAAAGAGACTAGCTAGTGGGGTGGGGTCGGGGGGAACGGGCGTTACTTCTTTGTTGTCTACTAGCTGACGGCAAAGAAATGTTGGGTAATGTTGCATGGGAAACAAAAAATTTCCTACGCAGACGCAAGATCTATCCATGGTGATGAGCATCTACGATAGGGAGAGTGGATCTACATACCCTTGTAGATCGCTAAGCGGGAAGCATTAAGAAACACAGTTGGTGTAGTCGAACGTCTTCGCGATCCAAATCGCCGAGCATCCCGCAATCTCATCACGATTCGTCCTGCGATCCAATCACGATCCGTCCCGCGAACTCATCACGATCCGTCCCATGATCTGATCACGATCCGTCCCATGATCTCATCATGATCCGTCTCGCGATCTAGATCACGGTCCTTCCGATCTAGCGCCAAACGGACGACACCTCCGCGTTCAGCACACATACAGCTCGATGACGATCTCCGCCTTCTTGATCCAGCAAGAGGGAGCGGATAGGTAGATGTGTTCTCCGACAGCGCGACGGCGTTGCGGTGATGGTGGTGGAGCTATTCCAGCAGGGCTTCGCGTAAGCACCGTTGAAAACCGATCTAGAGGAGAGGTAGCACGTGGCTATTAGGGTTAGATTTTTCCTCTAAATCCTCGAGTATATATAGGAGGGAGGGAGGGGAGGAGGAAGCCTCAAACCCTCAAGGTTGGGTCGAAATTGGAGGTGGAGGATTCCTACTCCAATCCTATTAGGAGTAGGATTCCTCCTTTCCACTTGGAAACTCTTTCCACCTCTCCACCTTTGGATTTTTTCCTTCTCAAACCACTCCAGCCGCATGGGCCCTTAGAGGAGGCTTCGGACAGCCCACTAGGGGCTGGTTTACCGCCTCCCAAATCCCATTTAGCCTCTTGGGTCGAAATACCTCTCCCGATGGTCCCCCGGTACACTACCGGCACTCCCGTACACTACCGATGTGCCCGAAACTTTTCCGGCGACCAAAACAGGACTTCCTATATATCAATCTTTACCTTCGGACCATTCCGGAGCTCCTTATGATATCCGGGATCTCATCCAGGACTCCTAACAACCTTCGGTCACCACCATACAAAACTCTATACTACCGAAACGTCACCGAACCTTAAGTGTGCAGACCCTGCGGGTTTGAGAACTATGTAGACATGACCGAGACACCTCTACGGTCAATAACCAATAGCGGGACCTAGATTCCCCTATTGGTTCCTACATATTCTATGAAGATCTTTATCGGTCGAACCTCTATGTCAAAGATTCATTTAATCCCGTATGATGTTCCCTTTGTTCTTCGGTATGTTACTTGCCCGAGATTCGATTGTCGGTATCTCCATACCTAGTTCAACCTCGTTACCGGCAAGTCTCTTTACTCGTTCCGTAATACAAGATCCCGTGACTAACACTTAGTCACATTGCTTGCAAGGCTTATTGTGATGTTGTATTACCGAGTGGGCCCTGAGATACCTCTCCATCACACGGAGTAACAAATCCCAGTCTTGATCCATGCCAACCCAACAGACACCCTCGGAGATACCTGTAGAGCACCTTTATAGTCACCCAGTTACGTTGTGACGTTTGATACACACAAGGTACTCCTTCGGTGTTAGTGAGTTGCATGGTCTCATGGTCATAGGAACAAGTACTTGGCATGCAGAAAACAATAGCAACAAACTGACACGATCATATGCTACGTTTGTAGTTTGGGTCTTGTCCATCACATCATTCTCCTAATGACGTGATCACGTTATCAAATGACTTCTCATGTCCATGACTAGGGAACCATAGCCATCTTTGATCAACGAGCTAGTCTATTAGAGGCATACTAGGGACATGGTGTTGTCTATATATGCACACTGTATGTGAGTTTCCGATCAACACAATTATAGCATGGATAATAAACGATTATCATGAACAAGGAAATATGGTAATATCCAATTTATTATTGCCTCTAGGGCATATTTCCAATAGTCTCCCACTTGCACTAGTCAATAATCTAGTTCACATCACCATGTGATTCGCATTGTTATGAATCTAACACCCAATGAGTTCTAGGGCTCGATCATACTTTGCATGTGAGAGAGGTCTTATAGTCAATGGGTCTATGACATTTAGATCCGTGTGTACTTTGCAAATCTCTATGTCAAACTGTAAACACTGCTACCACACTCCACTTGGAGCTATTCCAAATGGCTGCTCTACTATATGTATCCGGATTCTACTACGAGTCATCTGGATTGGTGTCAAAGATTGCATGGACGTAACTCTTTACGACGAACTCTTTCTTACCTCCATAATCGAGAAAAATTTCCTAGTCTTTTAGTTACTAAGGATGATCTTGACTGCTGTCCAGTGATCCACTCCTGGATCACTCTTGTACCCCTTGACGGACTCATGGCAAGGCACACACAGGTGCGGTACACATCATGGCATACTATACAGAGCCTATGGCTAAGGCATAGGGGACGACATTCATCCTTTCTCTTTCTTCTGTCGTGGTCGAGCTTTGAGTCTCACTCAACTTCACACCTTACAAAGCAGGCGAGAACACTTCTCTCTGACTAATGCATTTTGAACTCTTTCAAAATCTTGTCAAGGTATGTACTCATTCAAAGTCTCATCAAGCATCTTGATCTATCTCTATAGATCTTGATGCTCAAAAATTAGGTAGCTTTATCGAGGTCTTCCTTTGAAAAACTCCTTTCAAACAAACCTTTATGCTTTCCAGAAATTCTACATCATTTCCGATCAACAATATGTTAGCCACATATGCTTATCAGAAACTCTATAGTGCTCCCACTCACTTTATTGTAAATACAAGTTTCTCATAAACTTTGTATAGACTCAAAAACTTTGATCACCTCATCAAAGTGTATATTCCAACTCTAAGATGCTTGCTTCAGTCCATAGAAGGATCACTGAAGCTTGCTCACCTTTTATCATCCTTAGGACTGACAAAACCTTCTGGTTATATCACATACAAATTTTCCTCAAGTAAATTGTTAAGGAAACGATGTTTTGTCATCCATCTGCCAGATTTCATAATTGAAAATGCAGCAACTGCTAACATAATTCCAACAGACTTTAGCATGGCTACGAGTGAGAAAGTCTCATTGCAGTCAACTCTTTGAACTTGTCGGAAACTTCTTTGTGACAAGTCGAGCTTTATAAATGGTGACATTTACCATCAGCGTCTATCTTCATCTCAAAGGTCCATTTGTACTCGATGACCTGCCGTCCAACGAGCAAGTCTACCAAAGTCTATACTTGGTTTTCGTACATGGATCCTTTCTCGGATTTCATGGCCTCTAAACATTTGTCGGAATTCGGGCCCATCATCGCTTCTCCATATCTCGTAGGTTCATCGTTGTCCAACAACATGACCTCCAAGACAGGGTTATCATACCACTCTAGAGCAGTACGCATCCTTGTCGACCTACGAGGTTTGATAGTAACTTGATCTGAAGCTTCATGATCATCATCATTTACTTCCTCTTCAACTGACATAGGTTCCACAGAAACATCTTTCTGCGCTGCGCTACTCTCTGGTTGAAACAAAGGTTCAACAACCTCATCAAGTTCTATCTTCCTCCCACTCAATTCTTTCGAGAGATACTCTTTCTCGAGAAAGGATCTAGTTTAAACATTTTATGCTTGGATATGAGATACAAGGTTCACCCAACTGTCCTTAGGGTATTCTATGAAGATGCATTTGTTCGCTTTGGGTTCGAGCTCATTAGGTGAAAACATTTTCCACACAAGCGTCCCAGCCCCAAACATTAAGAAATGATAGCTTAGGTTTCTATCAAACCATAATTCACACGGTGTCATCTCAACAGATTTAGATGGTTCCCTATTTAAAGTGAATGTAGTTGTCTCTATTGCATAACCCCAAAATTATAGTAAGAAAATGACAAGAGACATCATAGCACAACTATGACATTCAGACACACCATCACACTATGGTGTTCGAGGTGGCGCGAGTTGTGAAACAACTTTCACATTGTCTAAAGTTGTGTGCCAAACTCGTAACTCGGATATTCACCTCCACGATCATATCAAAGACATTTTTATCTTCTTGTCACGATGATCTTAAACTTCACTCTGAATTTGCTTGAACCTTTCAAACTATTCAGACTTGTGTTTCATTTAGTAAATCTAGACTATATCTACTCAAATCATCAGTGAAGGTAAGAAAATGACGATATCCACCGCACGCTACAAGACTCATTGGATTGCATACATCAACATGTATCATTTCTAATAAATCACTTGCCCGCTCCATCCATCCAGAAAACGCGGTCCTTAGTCATCTTGCCCAAGAGGCATGGTTTGCATGTCTCAACCGATTCGAAATCGAATGAGTCCAAAGATCCATCAGCATGGAGTTTCTTCATGTGCTTTATACCAATATGACATTTAGCGGCAGTGCCCCAAGTATGTGATACTATCATTATTAACTTTGTATCTTTTGGCATCAATGTTATGAACATGTGTATTACTATGACCAAGATTCAACAAACCATTCTCACTGGGTGCAAGACCATTGAAGGTTTTATTCATGTAAACAGAATAACCATTATTCTCTAACTTAAATGAATAACCATGTTGCAATAAACATGATCTAATCATGTTCATGCTTAACGCAAACATCAAATTGCATTTATTTAGGTTTGTCACTGATCCTGAAGGTTGTGAGAGCGTGCGACGTTGATCACATCAACTTTGGACACATTTCCAACACACATCGTCACCTCACACTTAGCTAGTCTCCGTTTATTCCGTAGATTTTACTTCGAGTTACTAATATTTAGCAACCGAACCAGTATCCAATACCCAGGTGCTATTAGGAGTACTAGCAAGGTACACATCAATAACACGTATATCAAATACACTTGTGTCGACATTGCCAGCCTTCTTATCTACCAAGTATCTAGGTTTGTTCTGCTTCAAATATAGCTCACCTCATAATAGAAGCACTTAGTCTCGGGTTTGGGTTCAACTTTGGGTTGCTTCACTCGAGCAGCAACTAACTTGCCATCCATGAAGTTTCCCTCCTTGCCCTTGCCCTTCTTGAAACTAGTGGTTTTACTAACCATCAACACTTGATGCTCCTTCTTGATTTCTACCTTCGCGGTGTCAAACATCGCGAATAGCTCAGGGATCATTATTTCTATCCCTGGCATTTTATAGTTCATCACCAAGTTCTAGTAGCTTGGTGACAGTGACTTGGAGAACTATATCAATCACTATCTTATCTGGAATATCAACTCCTACTCGATTCAAGCGATTGTAGCACCCAGACAATATGAGCACATGCTTAACGATTGAGCTATTCTCCTTCATCTTGCAGGCAAAGAATCTTGTTGTAGATCTCATATCTCACAACATGGGCACGATCCTGAGATCCCAATTTCAGCTCTTAGAACATCTCATATGTTCCGTGACGTTCAAAACATTTTGGAGCCTCAATTCAATGTCGTAATGCATGACGCACTAAACTATCAAGTATTCATCGGAAAGTGCTTGTTAGATGTTCACAACATCTACAGACGACGCTAGAGGGGGTGGTGCACCGAGCGGTGCATTAAGGACATAAGCCTTTGGTGCAGCAATGAGGACAATCCTCAGATCACAGACCCAGTCCGCAATATTGCTACCATCATCTTTCAACTCTATTTCTCTAGGAACATATAGAAATTCAAGGGAGCTACAGCGTGATCTAGTAATCTACAACATAATTTTGCAAAGACACTACTGACTATGTTCATGATAATGAGTTCAATAAATTATATTACTTAAGAACTCCCACCCAAATTGACATCCCTCCGGTCATTCGAGTGATACATGATCCAAATTCACCAACTCAAGTCCAATCATCACGTGAGTTGAGGTGGTTTCAATGGTGAACATCATCATGTTGATCATATCTACTATATGACTCATGTTCGACCTTTCAGTCTCTTGTGTTCCAAGGCCATGTCTATACATGCTAGGCTTGTCAAGTTTAACTCGAGTGTTCTGCATGTGCAACACTGGCTTGCACCCATTGAATGTGAATGTAGAGTCTATCACACCTGATCATCATGTGGTGTCTCGACATGACGAACTTTCACAATGGTGCACACTCGGGGAGAACACAATGTATCTTGAAATTAAGTGAGGGATCACCTTATAATGCTACCGTCGTCCTAAGCAAAACAAGGTGCATAAAAGGATTAACATCACATGCAAATCGTAAGTGACATGATATGGCCATAAACTTGTGCTTTTGATCTACATCTTAAAAGCACCGGCATGATCTCCATCATCACCGGCATGACACCATGATCTCCATCAACGTGTCTCCATCGGGGTTGTCGCTCCCACCATGCTTTTACTACTATTGCTACCGTTTAGCGATAAAGTAAAGCATTACATAGCGCTTAATGATTGACACGCAGGTCATACAATAATTAAAGACAACCCTATGGCTCCTGCCGGTTGCCGTACTCATCGACGTGCAAGTCATGATATTCTATACAACACATGATCATCTTATACATCACATATATCTCATCATGTAATTGGCCATATCACATCACAACATACCCTGCAAAAACAAGTTAGAGGTCCTCTAATTGTTGTTGCATGTTTTACGTGGCTGCTACAGGTATCTAGCAAGAACAATTCTCACCTACGCATAAACCACAACAGTGATACATAAGTTGCTTTTCAACCTTCTCAAGGACCGCCTTAGTCGAATCCGATCCAACTAAAGTAGGAGAAACAGACACCCGCCAGCCATCTTTCTGCAACGAAGTTACACGTTAGTCGATGGAACCGGTCTCTCGTAAGCGTACGAGTAAGGTTGGTCCGGGCCACTTCATCCCACAATATCGCTGAACCAAAACATGACCAAGGGAGGAAGCAATCTAAGCATCAATGCCCACAAACTCTTTGTGTTCTACTCGAGATCTCATCTACACATAGACCTAACTCATGATGCCACTATTGGGTAACGTTGCATGGGAAACAAAAAATTTCCTACGCACACACAAGATCTATCCATGGTGATGAGCGACGAGAGGGAGAGTGGATCTACATACCCTTGTAGATCACTAAGCGGGAAGCATTAAGAAACGCAGTTGGTGTAGTCGAACGTCTTCACGATCCAAATCGCCAAGAATCCCGCGATCTCATCACGATCCGTCCCGCGATCCAATCACGATCCGTCCCGTGAACTCATCACGATTCGTCCCGCGATCATCACGATCCGTGTCGCGATCTTGATCACGGTCCTTCCGATCTAGCACCAAACAGACGACACCTCCGCGTTCAGCACACGTACAACTCGATGACGATCTCCGCCTTCTTGATCCAGCAAGAGGGAGCGGAGAGGTAGATGAGTTATCCGGCAGCATGATGACGTTGCGGCGATGGTGGTGGAGCTATTCCAGCAGGGCTTCGCCTAAGCACCGCTGAAAACCGATCTAGAGGAGAAACTGCGATCTAGAGGAGAGGTAGCACGTGGCTATTAGGGTTAGCTTTTTTCTTCGGTATGTTACTTGCCCGAGATTCGATCGTCGGTATCTCCAAACCTAGTTCAACCTCGTTACTGGCAAGTCTCTTTACTCGTTCCGTAATTCAAGATCCCGTGACTAACACTTAGTCACATTGCTTGCAAGGCTTATTATGATGTTGTATTACTGAGTGGGCCCTAAGATACCTCTCCGTCACACGGAGTAACAAATCCTAGTCTTGATCCATGCCAACCCAACAGACACCCTCGGAGATACCTGTAGAGCACCTTTATAGTCACCTAGTTACGTTGCGATGTTTGATACACTCATACACACAAGGTACTCCTCCGGTGTCAATGAGTTGCATGATCTCATGGTCATAGGAACAAATACTTGACATGCAGAAAACAATAGCAATAAACTGACACGATCATATGCTACGTTTGTAGTTTGGGTCTTGTCCATCACATCATTCTCCTAATGACATGATCCCGTTATCAAATGACATCTCATGTCCATGACTAGGAAACCATAGCCATCTTTGATCAACGAGCTAGTCTATTAGAGGCATACTAGGGACATGGTGTTGTCTATGTATCCACACATGTATCTGAGTTTCCGATCAACACAATTATAGCATGGATAATAAACGATTATCATGAACAAGGAAATATGATAATAACCAATTTATTATTGCATCTAGGGCATATTTCCAACAAGAAAGTGTCTATTAGCTAATACCCGTTGGTGGGCCACCCTTCCTTTTTGTCGTCCGCTAGCTGACGACAAAGCTTCTTCGTCGCTCGCCAGCAGACGGCAAAGAAACAACTGATCGCAAAGAGATGCTTTGCCATCAGCTAGGTCTTTGCCGTCTGTTTTCTGGAAATGTATGGCAAAGAGCTTATTTGTCGTCCGCCAGCTGACGACAAAGAATTGGCAGACGACAAATCTGTTGTTTCAAGTAGTGAATGTACACTGCCTCTCCAAGGTCTTTCATCGAAAATTTGTCATTCAATGATTCATTGACTGAGTTCAGCATCGAAACATCATTTCCGACCAGCAATATGTCATCCACATACAATATCAAAAATACTACCGAGCTCTCACTAGACTTCTGGTATAAACAATAGTCCTCTTCGTTCTTGATGAATCCAAGGTCAACGATGACTTCATCAAAATGAATGTTCTAACTCCGAGCTGCTTGCCTCAATCCATAAATGGATCTCTTGAGCTTGCATATTTTACCAGCGTTAGTTGGATCGACAAAACCTTCGGGTTGTATCATGTATACATCCTCTTTTAAATTTCCATGAAGGAAAGCCGTTTTGACATCCATCTGCCATATCTCATAATCGAAATATGCAGCTATAGCTAGTATGATCCTCATCAACTTTAGCATCACTACCGGTGAGTAGGTATCGTCATAGTCAATTCCTTGAACTTGTCCATAACCTTTAGCTACAAGCCAAGCTTTGTGGATCTGAACATTTCCATCCACATCGGTTTTCTTCTTAAAGACCCATTTGCAACCAATGGCAACTACGCCAGGTGGCGGATCAACCAAGTCCCAGACTTGATTCTCATCCATGGACTTTAACTCGTATCTCATGGCCTCTAGCCATGACTCGGAATCTGGGCTCACCATCGCTTCTGCATACGTGGCTGGCTCGTCGCTTTCTAGCAACAAAACATCGCACTCTGTGCAATCTTTCCGACCTTCGTGGCTCCGGTGCTGACTCCACTACGGGTTCTATGACCGACTCCGGTGTGATCTCATCACCAACCAAGTTGTCCCAGAGTGGCTCTCGAATTTCTTCGAGTCGCACCGTTCTCCCACTGGCCTCCTGACTAAGAAACTCTTTCTCTAGGAAAACTCCGTTCTGAGCAACAAACACTTTGTTCTCTTCTCGATTGTAGAAGATATATCCCAAGGTTTCCCTCGGATATCCCACGAATATGCATTTATCCGACTTGGGTGTAAGCTTGTCCTACATGAGTCGCTTGACAAATGCTTCACAACCCCAAATATTTAGAAAAGACAAACTAGGAGTCTTCCTAGTCCACATCTCATGTGGTGTATTGTCTATGGATTTAGATGGTACCCTATTAAGTGTGAAAGCTGCAGTGTCTAGAGCGTATCCCCAGAATGATGAGGGTAAATCCGATTTGCTCATCATCGACCGGACCATGTCAACAAGGTTCGATTTCTCCGTTCTGACACACCGTTTCTCTACGGCGTACCTGGAGGTGTGAGCTGAGGTACTATACCTCGGCTTTTTAGATGATTATCAAATTCCTGGCTCATGTACTCACGTCCACGATCTCACCGTAGAAGTTTTATCGTCTTGCCAAGCTGATTTTCAACCTCGCTCTGAAACTCTTTGAACTTTTCAAAAGTTTCCGAGTTGTGCCTCATCAAATAGATATATCCATATCTACTCAAGTCGTTGGTAAAAGTCACGAAGTACTGATAGCCACCTCCGGCCATTGTGCTCATTGGACCACACACATCACTGTGTATAAGCTCCAACAACCCGGATGCCCTCTCTCAACTCTATGCAAAAGGAGACTTAGTCATCTTGCCTAGCAAGCATGATTTGCATGTCTCGAACGACCCGAAGTTAGACGAAGTTAGGAGTCCATCATCATGGAGCTTCTTCATGCATTTCAGACTAATGTGTCCAAGCCGGCAATGCCAGAAGTATGTCGGATTTATCTCATTAGGCTTTTTTGGAAATATGCCCTAGAGGCAATAAATAAAGTGTTTATCATTATATTTCCTTATTCATGATAATCATTTATTATCCATGCTATAATTGTATTGATTGGAAACACATTACATGTGTGGGTAAATAGACAACACTTTGTCCCTAGTGTGCCTCTAGTGAACTAGCTCGTTGGTCAAAGATGGTCAAGGTTTCCTAGCCATTGACATGTGATGTCATTTGATAACGGGATCACATCATTAGGAGAATGATGTGATGGACAAGACCCAAACTACAAACGTAGCATATGATTGTGTTAGTTTATTGCTACTGTTTTCTGCATGTCAAGTATATGTTTCTATGACCATGAGATCATGCAACTCACGGACACCAGAAGAGTGCCTTGTGTGTATCAAACGTCGCAACATAACTGGGTGACTATAAAGGAGCTCTACAGGTATCTCCGAGGGTGTCTGTTGGGTTGGCATGGATCAAGACTGGGATTTGTTACTCCGTGTGACAGAGAGGTATCTCAGGGCCCACTCAGTAATACAACATCACAATAAGCCTTGCAAGCAATGTGACAAAGTGTTAGTCACGGGATCTTGTATTACGGAACGAGTAAAGAGACTTGCCGGTAACGAGGTTGAACTAGGTATGGAGATACCGACGATCGATTCTCGGGCAAGTAACATACCGAAGAACAAAGGGAACATCATACGGGATTAACTGAATCCTTGACATAGAGGTTCGACCGATAAAGATCTTCATAGAATATGTAGGAACCAATGTGGGCATCCAGGTCCCGCTATTGGTTATTGGCCATAGAGGTGTCTCGGTCATGTCTACATAGTTCTCGAACCCGCATGGTCTACACACTTAAGGTTTGGTGACGTTTCGGTAGTATAGAGTTATGCATGGTGGTGACCGAGGGTTGTTCATAGTCCCAGATGAGATCTCGGATGTCACGAGGAGCTTCAGAATGGTCCAGAGGTAAAGATTGATATATAGGAAGTCCTATTTTGGTCGCCGGAAAAGTTTCGGGCTCATCGGTAGTGTACCGGGAGACCATCGGGAGGGGTATTTCGACCCAAGAGGCTACATGGGCGTGGGAGAGTGAATACCATTCCTTAGTGGGCTGGTGGAAGTACCACACAAGGCCCATGTGGCTGGGAAGAAAAGCCCAAAGAGAAAAAGGTGGAAAAGGCAAAAAGGCAAAAATAAGGAGGACTCCTAGTCTTACTAGGATTGGAGGAGGAATCCTCCTCTCCTCTTGGTTCGGCCGACACCTATGCCTCCTCCTCTCTTCCTCTTATATATACTAGAGGTTTTAGGGTTTTTGAACTAGATTTTAAGCCATGTGCTACCCGTTCCTCTAGTGCATAGTTTCTCCTCTAGATCGGTTTTCTACAGTGCTTAGGCGAAGCCCTGCCGGAATTGCTTCACCACCATCACCGCGGCACCGTCACGCTGCTGGAGAACTTGTCTACCTCTCCACTCTCTCTTGCTGGATCAAGAAGGCGGAGATCGTCATCAAGCTGTACCTGTGCTGGACGCGGAGGTGTCGTCCGTTTGGTGCTTGATCGGGACGAATCGTGATTGGATCACGGGACGCTCGGCGATTTGGATTGCGAAGACGTTCGACTACACCAACCGCATTTCTTAACGCTTCTCGCTTAGTGATCTACAAGGGTATGTAGATCCACTCTCCCTCTCGTAGATGCTCATCACCATGGATAGGTCTTGCGTGAACGTAGGATAATTTTTGTTTCCCATGCGACGTTCCCTAACAGTGGCATCATGAGCTAGGTCTATATGTAGATGAGATCTTGAGTAGAACACAAAGAGTTTGTGGGCGTTGATGCTTAGATTGCTTCCTCCCTTGGTCGTGTTTTGGTTCAGCGGTATTGTGGGATGAAGCGGCCTGGACCAACATTACTCGTACGCTTACGAGAGACCGGTTCCCTCAACGACAACTTGTTGCAAAAGATGGCTGGCGAGTGGAAGTTTCTCCTACTTTAGTTGGATCGAATTCGACAAAGGCGGTCCTTGAGAAGGTTGAAAAGCAACTTATGGATTACCATTGTGGTTTATGCGTAGGTGAGAATTGTTCTTGCTAGATACCAGTAGCAGCCACGTAAAACATGCAACAACAATCAGAGGACCTCTAACTTGTTTTTGCAGGGTATGTTGTGATGTGATATGGCCAATTACATGATGTGATGTATGCGATGTATGAGATGATCATGTGTTGTATAGAATATCACGACTTGCATGACGATCAGTACGCCAACCGACAGGAGCCATAGGGTTGTCTTTAATTATTGTATGACCTGCGTGTCAATCATTAAGCGCTATGTAATGCTTTACTTTATCGCTAAATGGTAGCAATAGTAGTACAAGCATGATGGGTGCGACAACCCCGATGGCGACACGTTGATGGAGATCATGGTGTCGTGCCGGTGGCGATGGAGATCATGTCGGTGCTTACAAGATGGAGATCAAAAGCACAAGTTCATGGCCATATCATGTCACTTATGATTTGCATGTGATGTTAATACTTTTATAAACCTTGTTTTGCTTAGGACGACCGTAGCATTATAAGGTGATCCCTCACTTAAATTTCAAGATGAATTGTGGTCTCCCCGAGTGTGCACCGTTGCGAAAGTTCGTCGTGTCGAGACACCATGTGATGATCGGGTGTGATAGACTCTATGTTCACATACAATGGGTGCAAGCCAGTGTTGCATATGCAGAACACTCGGGTTAAACTTGATGAGCCTAGCATGTACAGACATGGCCTTGGAACACAAGAGACCGAAAGGTCGAACATGAGTCATATAGTAGATATGATCAACATGATGATGTTCACCATTGAAACCACCTCAACTCACGTGATGATCGGACTTGAGTTGGTGGATTTGGACCATGTGACACTCAGATGAACCGAGGGATGTCAATTTGAGTGGGAGCTTTAGTAATTTGATTAACTAAAACTCATTATCTTGAACAATAGTTTAAGTAACCTTTGCATATTTATGTTGTAGATCAATGGCTCGCGCAGTAGCACCCCTGAATTTTAATGTGTTCCTAGAGAAAGCTAAGTTGAAAGATGATGGAAGTAACTTTGTTGACTGGGCCCTTAATCTAAGGATTATCCTCATGGCTTCCCAGAAATCATATGTCCTTGATGCACCGCTTGGTGACCAACCAGAAGACATGTCATCCGAAGACGTTAAGAACACTTGGGAGGCACGTTCTTGAGATTACTCAATAGTTCAGTGTGTAATATTGTATGGCTTAGAACTGGGACTTCAAAGATGTTTTGAACGTCATGGAGCATATGAGATGTTCCAGGAGTTGAAGTTTATCTTTCAGAAGAATGCCCGAATCGAGAGGTATGAGACCTCCGATAAGTTCTATGCTTGCAAGATGGAGGAGAACAGGTCTATCAGTGAACATATACTCAGAATGTCTGGGTATTCAACTCGTCTAGCGGAGTTGGGAATTGCCCTTCCGCCAGAGGCGATCACTGACAGAGTTCTTCAATCACTGCCACCTAGTTACAAGAGCTTTGTGATGAACTATAACATGCACAGGATGAACAAGTCAGTCGCCGAGCTGTTTGCGATGCTAAAAGTCGTTGAGTCTGAAATCCAGAAAGAACATCAAGTGTTGGTCAATAAAACCACTAGTTTCAAGAATAATGGCAAGGGCTAGGGCAAGAAGGGTAAAACCAAGAAGGATGGCAAAGCAGTTGCTACTCCTGTAAAGAAGCCCAAGCCAGAAACTGAGTGCTTTCATTGCAAAGGAACTGGTCACTCGAAGCGGAACTGCCCCAAGTACCTGGCTAACAAGAAGGCGGCCAACGACAAACAAGGTATATATGATATACATGCTATTGATGTGTACCTTACTAACTCTCGTTGTAGTGCCTGGGTATTTGATACCGGTTCGGTTGCTCACATTTGCAACTCAAAACAGGAACTACGGAATATACGAAGGCTGGCAAAGGATGAAGTGACGATGCGCGTGGGAAATGGTTCCATGGTTGATGTGATCGCCGTCAGCATGCTCTCTCTTCGATTACCATCGGGATTAGTGATGAACCTAAATAATTGTTATTTAGTGCCTGCGTTAAGCATGAACATTATATCTGGATCTTGTTTATTGCGAGACGGTTACTCATTTCAATCAGAGAATAAATGTTGTTCTATTTTTATGAGTAATATCTTTTATGGTCATGCACCCAATGTGAGGGGTTTATTCATATTGAATCTTGATAGTGATGATACACATGTTCATAACATTGATGCCAAGAGATGTAGAGTTGATAATGATAGTACCACTTTCTTGTGGCACTGCTGTTTAGGTCATATTGGTGTAAAACGCATGAGGAAGCTCCATGCTAATGGACTTTTGGAGTCACTTGATTTTGAATCACTTGACACATGTGAACCATGCCTCATGGGCAAGATGACTAAAACGTCGTTCTATGGAACAATGGAACGGGCAAGTGACTTATTGGAAATCATACATACTGATGTGTGCGGTCCATGAATGTTACAATGCGTGGTGGATATCGTTATTTTTTCACCTTCACCGATGACTTAAGTAGATATGGGTATATTTACTTAATGAAACACAAGTCTGAAACGTTTGAAAAGTTCAAGCAATTTCAGAGTGAAGTTGAGAATCATCGTAACAAGAAGATTAAATTCCTGCGATCTGATCGAGGAGGTGAATATCTGAGTTATGAGTTTGGCAGTCACTTAAGACAGTGTGGAATTGTTTCATAGTTGACACCGCCCAGAACACCACAGCGTAATGGTGTGTCCGAACGTCATAATCGAACCTTATTAGATATGGTGCGTTCTATGATGTCTCTGGCTGATTTGCCACTACCGTTTTGGGGTTATGCATTAGAGACAACTGCATTCACTTTAAATAGGGCACCATCGAAATCCGTTGAGATGACGCCATATGAACTATGGTTTGGCAAGAGGCCAAAGTTGTCATTTCTTAAAGTTTGGGGATGTGATGCTTATGTTAAAAAGCTTCAGCCTAAAAAGCTGGAACCCAAAGCGGAGAAATGCATCTTCATAGGATACCCGAAAGAGATAGTCGGGTATACCTTCTATCTCAGATCCGAAGGAAAAGTGTTTGTCACTAAGAACGTAACATTTCTTGAGAAAGAGTTTCTCTCGAAAGAATTGAGTGGGAGGAAAATAGAGCTTGATGAGGTTATTGAACCTTTACTTCAACCAGAAAGTAGCACAGCGCAGAAAGATGTTTCTGTGGAACCTACGATGGTTGAAGAGGAAGTTAATGATGATGATCATGAAGCTTCGGATCAAGATGCTATTGAACCTCTTAGGTCGACAAGGGCGTGTACTACTCCTGAGTGGTACGGCAACCTTGTCTTGGAGGTCATGTTGTTGGACAACAATGAACCTATGAGCTATGGAGGAGAGGTGATGGGCCCGGATTCCGAGAAATGGTTAGAGGCCATGAAATCCGAGATGGGATCCATGTATGAAAACAAAGTATGGACTTTGGAAGTATTACCTGAAGGGCGAAAGGCCATTCAGAACAAATGGATCTTTAAGAAGAAGACAGACGCGGACGGTAATGTCACCGTCTATAAAGCTCGACTTGTAGCAAAGGGTTTTTCACAAGTTCAAGGAGTTGACTACGATGAGACCTTCTCACCCGTAGTGATGCTTAAGTCTGTCAGAATCATGTTGGCAATAGCTGCTTATTTTGACTATGAAATTTGGCAGATGGATGTCAAAACAGCGTTCCTCAACAGTTTCCTTGAGGAAGAGTTGTATATGATGGAACCAGAAGGTTTTTTTGATCCAGAGAATGCTGACAAAGTTTGCAAACTCCAGCGATCCATTTATGGGATGGTGCAAGCATCTCGGAGTTGGAATAAGCGTTTTGATGAGGTGATCAAAGCGTTTGAGTTTATACAAGTTTATGGAGAAGCTTGTATTTACAAGAAAGTGAGTGGGAGCTCTATAGTGTTTCTAATATTATATGTGGATGACATATTGTTGATTGGAAACAATATAGAAATGCTGGAAAGCGTGAAGGAATATTTAAACAAGAGTCTTTCAATGAAGGACCTAGGAGAAGCTGCTTTCATATTAGGCATTAAGATCTATAGATATAGATGGAGACGCTTAATAGCAATTTCACAGAGCACATACCTTGATAAAGTTTTGAAAAAGTTCAAAATGGATCAGTCCAAGAAGGGGTTCTTGCATGTGTTACAAGGTGCGAAGTTTAGTAAGACTCAATGCCCAATGACTACAGAAGATAGAGAAAATATGAGTGTCATCCCTTATGCTTCAGCCATAGGCTCTATCATGTATGCAATGCTATGCACAAGACCCGATGTCAGCCTTTCCATAAGTATGGCCGGAAGGTTTCAAAGTGATCCTGGAATGGAGCACTGGGCAGCGGTCAAGAATATCCTTAAGTACCTGAAAAGGACTAAGGAAATGTTTCTCATTTATGGAGGTGATGAAGAGCTCGTCGTAAAGGGTTACGTTGATGCAAGCTTTGACACTGATCCGAATGACTCTAAGTCACAAACCGGATACGTATTTATTCTCAACGAGGGAGCGGTAAGCTGGGGCAGTTCCAAGCAAAGCGTGGTAGTCGATTCTACGTGCGAAGCGGATACATCGCAGCCTCAGAGGCAACGAAGGAAGGTGTCTGGATAAAGTAGTTCATGACAGATCTTGGAGTAGTGCCCAGTGCACTGAATCCAATGAACCTATTCTTTGACAACACTAGTGGCATTGCTCTGGCCAAGGAACCAAGGTTTCACAAGAGGACCATACACATAAAGCGACGCTTCAACTCCATCCGCGATTACATCGAGGAATAGGACATAAATATTTGCAAAGTGCACATGGATCTGAATGTTGCAGACCCATTGACTAAACCCCTTCCAAGGGCTAAACATGATCAACACCAGAACTGCATGGGTGTTTGATTCATTATAATGTAAATCACATAGTGATGTGAACTAGATTATTGACTCTAGTGCAAGTGGGAGATAGTTGGAAATATGCCCTAGAGGCAATAAATAAAGTGTTTATTATTATATTTCCTTGTTCATGATAATCGTTTATTATCCATGCTATAATTGTATTGATTGGAAACACATTACATGTGTGGGTAAATAGACAACACTTTGTCCCTAGTGTGCCTCTAGTGAACTAGCTCGTTGGTCAAAGATGGTCAAGGTTTTCTAGCCATTGACATGTCATGTCATTTGATAACGGGATCACATCATTAGGAGAATGATGTGATGGACAAGACCCAAAATACAAACGTAGCATATGACCGTGTCAGTTTATTGCTACTGTTTTCTACATGTCAAGTATATGTTTCTATGACCATGAGATCATGCAACTCACGGACATCGGAAGAGTGCCTTGTGTTTATCAAACGTCGCAACGTAGCTGGGTGACTATAAAGGTGCTCTACAGGTCCGAGGGTGTTTGTTGGGTTGGCATGGATCAAGGCTGGGATTTGTTACTCTGTGTGACAGAGAGGTATCTCAGGGCCCACTCGGTAATGCAACATCACAATAAGCCTTGCAAGCAATGTGACTAAGTGTTAGTCACGGGATCTTGTATTATGGAATGAGTAAAGAGACTTTCCGGTAACGAGGTTGAACTAGGTATGGAGATACCGACGATCGAATCTCGGGCAAGTAACATACCGAAGAACAAAGGGAACATCATACGGGATTAACTGAATCCTTGACATAGAGGTTCGACCGATAAAGATCTTCGTAGAATATGTAGGACCAATATGGGCATCCAGGTCCCACTATTGGTTATTGGTCGTAGAGGTGTCTCGGTCATGTCTACATAGTTCTCGAACCCGCAGGGTCTGCACACTTAAGGTTTGGTGACGTTTCGGTAGTATAGAGTTATGCATGGTGGTGACCGAACGTTGTTCGGAGTCCGGGATGAGATCCCGTACGTCACGAGGAGCTTCAGAATGGTCCGGAGGTAAATATTGATATATAGGAAGTCCTATTTTGGTCACCGAAAAAGTTTCGGGCTCATCGGTAGTGTACCGGGAGTGCCGGTAGTGTACCGGGAGACCATCGGGAGGGGTATTTCGACCCAAGAGGCTACATGGGCTGTGGGAGAGTGAATACCAGCCCTTAGTGGGATGGTGGAAGTCCCACACAAGGCCCATGCAGCTGGGAAGAAAAGCCCAAAGAGAAAAAGGTGGGAAAAGGCAAAAAGGCAAAAATAAGGAGGAGTCCTAGTCCTACTAGGATTTGAGGAGGAATCCTCCTCTCCTCTTGGTTCGGCCGATGCCTAGGTGGCTTGACCCTTGGGCCAAGCCTCCTCGTCTCTTCCTCTTATATATACTAGAGGTTTTCTGGTTTTTGCACTAGATTTTCAGCCACGTGCTACCCGTTCCTCTAGTGCATAGTTTCTCTTCTAGATCGGTTTTCTACACTGCTTAGGCGAAGCCCTGCCGGAATTGCTCCACACCATCACTGCGGCACCGTCATGCTGCCGGAGAACTCGTCTACCTCTCTGCTCCCTCTTGCTGGATCAAGAAGGCGGAGATTGTCATCAAGATGTACGTCTGCTGAACGCGGAGGTACCGTCTGTTCGGTGCTTGATCGGGACGGATCGTGATTGGATCGTGGGACGCTCGGTGATTTGACTACACCAACCGCGGTGATTTGGATCGCGAAGGGTATGTAGATCCACTCTCCCTCTTGTAGATGCTCATCACCATGGATAGGTCTTGCGTGAACGTAGGAAATTTTTTGTTTCCCATGCGATGTTCCCCAACAGGCTTATGCCTCTTGACATTCATGGTATAGACTGGTTCTGTTTCTAGATTTAAAATAAATAGTCAATCTACTATGGGTGCATAGCCATGGAACATTCCATTCAAATAAAATGAACAACCATTGTCCTTTATATTGAATTCATAACCTTGACTCATCAAGCATGAGGCAGAAATAATGTTCCGACTAAGTGCGGGAATGTAATAACAATTATTCAATTCCAAAATAAACCCAGAAGGAAGCTTGAGCTGCATCGCGCCAACCTCCAACGCAGCAACTCTTCCTTTGTTGGCGACCCTGATGTCAATCTCCCCTTGTGCCACACGCCTAGTTCTTTCCAGCCCCTGCATCGAGTTGCAAATATGAACAACCAATCCAGTATCAAATACCCAAGAGCTACTAGGTATGTCAGCAAGGTAAATGTATATAACATATGTAACAAGTATACCTTTGCCTGAAGAAGCATCTCCGGCCTTCTTGCCGTGCTCAACAAGCCACTTGCTACAGTTCCTCTTCCAGTGACCAGCTTCCTTGCAATGAAAGAAAATGGTCTTTGAGTTCGGTCCGGACTTTGGCTCAGCGGCAGAGACAGCCTTCTCTGTGCCCTTTGCCTTACCCTTTTTCTTTGACCAACTCTTCTTGAACTTAGCCGAGTTCTGCACCATCAACACTTGATGCGTGCCTTTATTAATATCTTGCTCTGCCACCTTGAGCATCCTATGCAATTCAGTGAGCTTCTTATCCATGTCGTGCATATGATAGTTCGAGACGAACGTCTCATAGCTAGGTGGAAGAGAACCCAAAATTGCATCTATGGACAGCTCATCCCCAAGTGGGAAGCCTAACCAATCCAAAGCTTGCACGTACCCGATCATCTTGATCACATGCGGGCTCAGTGGATCACCCCCATTCAGCTTACAATCCATCAAGGATTGCCAGACGTTGAACCTTTTGGTCCTAGCCTGCACCTGAAACATGCTCTTCAAACTCTTGATCATATCGAAAGCCTGAATGTTTTCGAAATGCTGTTGCAAATCGGGCTCCATACAAGCCAGCATGAGGCAGCTGATCTCGTTTGGTTCATCAATGAGTTTCTGGTGGGCATTCTTGGTTGTGGCGTTAGCATTCTCGGCAGGTTCCTCTGGAAGTGGATCCTCTAGAACATGTTCCTTTTTATTGTGCTTGAGAACAATTGTCAGATTTCAATACCAGGTGGTAAAGTTTGTTCCATTCAGTTTATCCTTTTCCAGAATTGATTTCAATGCAAAGTTGGGTTGAGAAAGTGGTGCCATTGATCTACAACAGAAAATATGCAATCACTAAGCAATGTGTTTATGTAGAGTAATTCAAGCCTTAAACAAAACTACTCCCACTGAAGTCAACATCCCTCCGCAAACTCTCAGTGATTCAGGACCCGTCTAGCGCGAGCGACTAGTGAGATTTAGCATCACTGCTAGCCAACTTGCCTATTCGGTAAGCAACTCCTTGCTAATCATATCTCTATACGACTCCTGTCGGTTGTGTAGATATCTCATACCCCAGCACCCAACCTTCTCTGCCACAAGGCCCAAAACCGTTTTGATAGCCTTGTCAAGTTAACCCGATGCAGTGCATGTCCGTGTCCGACACGAACCCTCCAGTTCAAGGACACCTAGTAGCACCTCAATTTTATGAGCCGACCACTAGACATACTTGGCGTGCGAAGGTGCAACATCCGAAATGGCAATGTGCTTGATATTAATGAGGGATCTTTCTACCATACTAACATGCATAGAAACAAGAAGCAATATTAATCACATATAAACATAAATATGTGAAATAGTATGGCTCCTTCATGGACATCCTTCCAGGTCGGCTCCAACTCCGATGACCAAGGTGGAACTCCATCTTGTCCGTCTCGCCAGGACGCCAAAGCCTCGAACTTGATCTCTGTCCTCCAACTACTACAACTAGTAATGAATTTACAGAGAATCACAAGTCGACACGCAGGTCATTATACAATATAATGACAACACTTTAGCTCCTGCCGGTTGACAATCATGACACGCAGGTCATGTTAAGTTACACACATGCATCACATACATATGAGCCATACTATTCACATCAAACCTGCAAAACAAACTCATGCATAGAATCGCATTCTACCGGTTTTGTGTGATCGTGTACGAAATACAAGGCGCTACGCACATGGCGATCCCGATTCGGATTTACGTTTCACGGTTAACCCCGATGGCGAATACCGACCGGTAGGGGTAGGTTGTGTCACGACTTCATCGATTCTGATTGACAAAAAACATAGGCTCAATCTATCCCGATGTGCAGTTGATCTCATCAATCGTGCACAAAGTCGATGTCAAGAACGACGAAGGATCTCATCCGCCGCCTCCACATATCAAATATGCATCCGATCTGAATCCAAATCCTATAACAGAGGCTCTGATACCACTGTTGGGTTCTACCATAGGTGCATCGCATGCGAATTAAAATTTTCCTACGCGCAGAACATCCAAGAACATGCTACGGATATGGATCACAGATTGTTACCACTAGACACGAAGTGCCGTGCAGCCAAAGTAGAGTTGTGGCAGTGCGTTCGTGTGGTCCGTCTCCTCCTCATCCGATCTCCCTCGAACAGCTAGTCCGATCTCCCTCAAACTGGCGGTCGTCGAATCCCACGTACAGGTTTGCCAGAGCGGTGCAGGTGTACCGCCTCTAACGGTATCCGCGCATGCAGGAGGAACACCAGTGCGGTGGACTGCTAGGTCCGATCACACGGTCGGCGACGTCGAGTGGAGGTGACTAGTTGCAACACATGCAAAGCCCTAATGACGGCGCTGAAGCGATCGATCGGATGGGTGTACCGCACCTCCACTATATATAGGCATCCGGCACGGGCTCAACTCTTGGGCCTCGCACGGATCCTAAAGCCCACGTGTTCCTTCCCTTAAGCGCATGACCCTTTAGGTTCTCGTTCACTTGGTCACGAGTCAGATCACATCCAACTTGACCAGTCGGGAGCGGCCTCTAGCAAAACGTGCCGACTCCAAGTGTCCGATGAAGCTGGTTAGGTGAACCTGTACTTCGCACTTGTGTTCCCTTTGCTACACGATGTATGTTGTCGTGCACAAGGCGACATGGTCATCCTTGTTGCAGCACGACCTCTTTCTCGTTCCGATGAATGTGACCAACACTTTGGATTATCTCATAATCCTCGTTGCATGGCCATGTTTATCCAGGTCGGATCACCCGAGGGGGGGGGGGGCAGAGTATATCTCTCCTGGTAGGAGGGGCAAATCCCATCTTGCTCGATAATATGTCGCAGCATGGGTCTGGACAAGCCCGAAACCTACCTTTATAACTACCCAGCCACGGAGTAGCGTTTGGTCGGCCCAAAGCAAGTCTGTCACCATCCGGAGTACATGCGCTAGCTCAGGTCTTAGGACATAGAACATATGTTGTACTAGAGACTCACAGATGAACTATCGTTGCGTCTCATAGTTGGGTCTGTCCAACTCAGACCTTATCTCGATTCGGATCCGACTATTTCGAAACCAGACCTTTATGAGTCCATATTATCCGGCATCCAATGCTACATGGTCAGTGAGACCAGACCATCCACATTTTCATATGGTAGTCTAACTGGCTGTGCGTCCACACAACCCTTTCAACTAGGGACCATTTAGGACAGTCATCATACAATGCATAGTCTCACAAACAAGTCACATACTTGTTAATACACATCAATGATAATGTCCAAGGACTTTCTTTATTCATAAACACATAGAAATATCATCATACATGATTGCCTCTAGGGCATATCTCCAACAGGGCAGATCCTCCTATGCCCACCGACCCCGAGAGATCTGGTGGCGCACCTGGTACGCGCACGTGCTGAGAGGCTGGTCCGTCCACTCCGCCTGGCACGGTCAGCCCACTCACGAGTGACACATGGCCTGGGTAAGGAGGAGCAACGGCCGGCTCATCTCCATCGCGCAATGATGAGCTAGCATGAACTCCAGGGCCTGGATCAGGTGCGTGGTCAGGCGGAGTCACGCCCGACTCGTCTCCATCGCATCATAATGAGGGGGCACAGACTCCCATGCGTGTGTTGCATGTACATGGGCCGACGTGGTCCGCTGAGGACAAATTCCCTGTTTTGACCCTTTGCCGGAAGTTTAGCCTGATTTGACCCGATGTGTAATTTTTTCGGATCTGACCCTTTTCCTATCGCCATTGTCTTTGGCGGTAGGGTAACACATCCAGAGCCTTTGGCGATAGGAATTACTTACACCGTCATGTCCGTTCGATGCTAAAAATGACCCTACCGCCATTGTCTATGGCAGTAAGGACCTACATGCAAGTATAATAAAATTAGAATTACATGTAGGTCCCTACCGCCATAGACGATGGAAGTAGGGTAACACATTCTACCACCATAGAGTGTGGAGGTAGTTTTTTTTTGCTCGAATCGGATGTGACAGCGTCGCTAAGACCTACCGCCATAGGCCGTGGCGGTAGGATGTGTTACCCTACCGCCGTAGGCAATGACGGTAGAAAAAGGGTTAGATCCGGAAAAAATTGCACATAGGTTCAAATCGTGCTGAACTAATGACAAAGGGTCAAAAGAGTGAATTTGTCCGTCTGCTGAGTGTGCGCCACCTGTATGTGGGCCCGATATGTTGCTGTCACGGGCACACACTCCTACCCCTGACAGCACAACACCTGGGGGGATTCCCAAGCCCGACCGTCTGTAGGATCGGTTGCAGCAACATCCACAACGGCAGGATCTTCTGTGCCCGTTGGACCTGAGCGTCTGAGTACGCGCTAACAAAAAGGTATTTCAAGCCACTAGTTCCTAAAATGGGACGGTCAGGTATGACAAAAATTTCAAGATTGCAAACTTTGCTGTTACTAGAGAACCATGGGATTTATCTAAACCATTGCATGATGAAAATTGGAAACATGTTGTGAAGGTAGAGTATGATGCACTTATGAAAAATCAAACATGGCATCTAGTCTCACCCAAACAAGGAAGAAACATTATAGATTGCAAATGGGTATATAAAATTAAGAGAAACTCTGATGGGACATTAGACAGATACAAATCTAGGATAGTAGCTAAGGGCTTTAAACAACACTATGACATTGATTATGAGGACACTTTTAGTCCAGTTGTCAAAGCAACTACTATCAGACGTGTTCTGTCTATTGTTGTTTCCAAGGGATGGACTCTTTGCTAGTTGGATCTGCAAAATGCGTTCTTACATCGCATTCTCGAGGAATAGGAGTATATGAGGAAACCGCCTGGTTTTGTGGATGGCACCAAACCACAACATGTGTGCAAATTGGACAAAGCACTATATGGTCTAAAACAGGCACCTAGAGGTTGGTACTCAAGACTGAGCATAAAACTGCAACAACTTGGTTTCAGACCTTGAAGGGGAGATACCTCCTTGTTCTTCTTCAAGAAAGGGAAGGTGATAATTTATATGCTTATTTATTTAGATGACATAATTGTTGCTAGATCCTCACAAGAAGCCACCTCAGCCCTGCTTAAAAATCTGAAAAGTGATTATGCTCTCAAGGATTTGGGAGAATTGCATTATTTTCTAGGCATTGAAGTAAAAAAGGTACATGATGGTATATTGTTAACTCAATAAAAGTATGCTAAGGATATACTCAAGCGTATAGGCATGAAAGACTGTAAACCCTCTAGTACACCTTTATCTACAACTGAAAAACTATCATTGCATGAAGGAGAATTGTTGAGTCCACAGGAAGGAACTAAATACAGAAGTGTAGTTGGTGCACTTCAATAGTTAACCTTGACAAGACCTGATATATCCTTGTTTGTTAATAAGGTATGTCAATTTTTGCACTCTCCTACTTCACTGCATTGGGCAACAGTAAAAAGGATATTGAGATATATTCAAGGAAGTGCTGGTACTGGACTCAAAATATGTAAGTCACCCTCAACAACTGTAAGTGCCTTTTCTGATGCATATTGGGCAGGGTGTCCTGATGACAGAAGGTCTACTAGTGGATTTTCTATTTTCTTTGGTTCTAATCTTATATCATGGAATGCAAAGAAACAAGCAACAACCTCTCGCTTCAATATTGAAGCAGAATATAAATCTCTTGCAAATGCAACAGTTGAGGTAATGTGGATGCATGGAGACTTTATTAGATGATCTAGGAGTTGAAAGACCACATGTTTCTTGCTTATGGTGTGATAACCTTGGAGCAACTTATCTTTCTGCCAATCGGGTGTTTCATGCAAGAACAAAACACATAGAGATTCGGGTTGCGGAATCAGGAACCTGCCCTAGGCAATCAGCTGCAACTGCATCCGCAACCTTCCACACCATAATTCAAGAAATTTCGCAAACTCATCTAATCTCGAATCCTCGAACTCACAATGATACTAAACCATGGTGGTACCCCGGACGCCTCCCCAGTACTGGGTGACTCCGACCTTATCTCACCACGATAAGTACTGAAGCAATTTCGAACATTCTCTGTCCTAAGATATCAAGGAAGCTGAATGATAACGATGTGCCAACATTCCTCGGAGCTCAACTCCCCGGAAGAAATCAAGTTAGACAGGAGGCACCAAGACAGAATCCTGTCGCATCGGCATCATATAGTTTCCGAAATACCCGCGTGATCCTAAATTTTTTTTTGAGCGAGAAGAGGAGAAGAATCAAAATTCCTAAGTCGAATACCTCACCAGAGCAAAGAAGAGGAGTAAAAAGAATCCTAATCTCCGATATAACTAGACTCAAAACAGTTTTTCACTAGACTCAACTCGGCCAAGTTCGATCAATCAAGGGGACTCCTAGGTCGGTACAGGCTCTGATACCAACTTGTCACGCCCAAGATGCGGTTCTATCCTTATTTGGGCACGAGGGCCTCGATAGGGATAGAAGCGCATCTCGATGCGTTCGCAAGAATGGATATCATTACAAGTACATGTACAGAAGAGATGAGTATATGGAGTTGGCTTACACTCGCCACAAGCTACATCAGAGTCACGGCAATACAATAACATCTCAAACATCATACATAAGAGCAGGGTCCGACTACGGACGAAACCAAACGATAAAATGACATCCACCCTTGCTATCCCAGGCTGCCGCCTGGAACCCATCCAAGATTGAAGAAGAAGAAGAAGAACTCCAAGTCAAATCAAGCAACGCGCTCACGTCAAATCATCACATTACCTGTACCTGCAACTGTTGTTGTAGTAATCTGTGAGCCACAGGGACTCAACAATCTCATTTCCAAGGGTATCAAGACTATTAAAGCTTAATAGGTAAGGCATGGTTAAGTGTTGAGGCTGCAGCAAGCGACTAAGCATTTATTTGAGTGGCTAACTTACGAGTACAGAAAATAAAGTATGGTGGTCTACGCATAATGAACGTGAACAAGCATTGATCCCTAACCGATCCTGAACTCCTACTTACGTCAAACATAACCCCACCGTGTTCTCTTCCGGATAAGAACTCACGAGAAGAGACAGTCACGGTTACGCACACAGTTGGTGTATTTTATTAGAGTTTACTTCAAGTTTGCTATGACCAGGTGTTAAACAAAGTATCCAAGTTTGCCACATAACCGCGGGCACAGCTTCTCGAAAAGATTTAACCCTACAGGGGTGCTCCAACTCATCCATCAAAAATTAACCACACTCAGCGGGAATAACCTCAACCATGGATCTCGTGATCTTCCTAGGCAATTCCAAAGGAAATCCAACACCTCGAGATAGCACGAAGAATAATCGAAATTCCTCACTCAAGACGTTCGAGAAAGGTAAAACAAATCCAGCAAGGCCGCCCGACGTGCCGACAATCCCGATAGGAGCCGCGTATCTCGTTCTCAGGGCACAACGGATTGTCCAAACTTCCGGTAGGCCAAACACAGAGTTGCCCCTGGTAGCCACCGGCGGTTGACAGGTTGGACCAACACTCATGCGGAGCACTGGCCCGGGTTGTTGATTAATTATCCATGGGGTCCGGAAAAATATCCCCTATGCAAGTTCATTAATTAGGCAAATGTAGTACCAATGTTGGGCCTTGCCAGACAAGTTTTATTCCAACCCGACAATCAAGGAGGTCCCCATAACAACCCCGAGCATGTTAGGAGCGCTCATTTATGGATCATAACACCGGTTCACAAGTAACTAAGGGTGGCAAGAGTGAAACAAAACACCGAGCAAAAGGCCAAGCCTTCCACCCTTTACCAAGTATATAGGTGCATTAATTTAAATAGCAGCAATATTGTGATATAACAAAAGACAGTCCATGTTGACACATGCAAGCAACTGCACCTACAACTAGCAACGCTATAAGAAGGGCTGAGCAAGCGGTAACATAGCCAAACAATGTTTTGCTGGGTTGTGGGGAGGCTAGAGGCTTATCATGGCAATGTTGGGAGGCTTATCAAACAAGTGGTAGGTAGCGAGACATAACGATAAAGATGAGACAACTAGCATGGCAATGATAGTAATGGTATCTAGGGAAATGTGTCATCTTGCCTGAGATCCCGCTGGGAAGAAGAACGAGTCCATGAAGAAGACGAACCAACGTAGTCGAACGAATCCTCACACTCCGAACGCTTTCAGAACTCTATCGAGAAGAAGCAATCCGAACAAACAATCAACACAAGATACACCACAACATATGCAAGACACGATGCACAACAATATGATGCATGTCCGGTTTAAATATGCAAGGCATGACAATTCACATCAAACAACTTCTACACATTAAAGTGAAGCTCAATATGCAACGAGTTGCATATTGACGAAACTCCACATTCGAATTATTAGTTCACTCTTGTTAGGTACACGACAATATTAAATGTTGTTAAACATGGCAAGAGGTGAAGCATAAGTAACCTACCTATCTAGGCATATTAAATGAGGTCGGAAACATCTTATAGCATTTCCGAAATGACCCCATATGTTAATTATGAATTTGGTCCAGATCTGAGCTAAACATATTTTATATTTGGTAAACAGCAAAATAAATATCACCATGTTATTCTACACGTAATTCTAGTCGACTTACATATATAGAACATCTCAAACGGAGCTACGGTCTAAAAGATATGAGCAACACAAGATGCGACATGAATGCAAATGCATGGGGAAAACATTCACAAACACTTCAAATCTTGAATACAATAGGTTATTATGAAACTACAAGAGATTCTAAGCAAGTTTCATATATGGAATGCTCAAAACGGAGCTACGGTTCAACCACAATCAACAAAACAAGTTTTTGTTGAAATCTGCCAAAAACAGCAAGATGGCATTTTGAACACATGAAAACAACAAGTTACGGGATCTGATATGCACAAACTAAGCATGGGGCAATATCATACAAAACCTACTTCATTTCATATTCACATATCATAACCAAAACATGCATGGATCACTAGGTAGGAAGCTCACAAGACGACTACTTAATAACAGTTTCAGACTTGGTGAAAATAGCAGTTTTGGACAGTGCAGTTATTATCATGAAGGCATATTGACAGCAGAGAAAATATATGCTACAGGTCATGAAATGGCACGAAACTTAACAGCATACTAAAGGACTATATCAACAACAAATAACTCCATTGCACCTAACACAAAATAGGTCTAGATCACTAGCAATCACATGGCAAGACAGCAAAAAAATATAACAGATTCCAGACTTAGAATTATTTTGGACCCTCAAAATATCAGATTTTTATAGCAAATTGACAACAGCAAAATAACACTTACACATGCATTTCTATGACAAATAAAATGTCCATGGGCTAGGACACATATCAAAGAGCAACTTTCATGTTGGAACATAATTCATTTGATGCCCGAATTAATTCCTACGAAAATGACAAAAGGGCATCATGGCATAAATGACATCCACACAAACATGCTCCAATGGCAAAACTAAATGCACCGATAAAACCAATGGATTTTTCTACCCCGAAAACATATATAATATGATTAGGTTCATGTAGAAAATTAATCACAATTAAATATTCGGGAATAGGCCTATTCACGATAAAGCAATTCGGTGACGCAAATCAAATGCAAACATCATGACCAACATTTTTATCATGCATGAAAATGCGGTGCGAATGAGATGAACATTTTTAATATGTTATATCATTAATTCCGATGCACGATGAATTATTATGAAAAATGCAATATTAAGACCTATATGCAAAAATGACACGAAATGACATGCAAACATTTTGTACATGGATGCAAATGGCATTTAATTTATCTACGTATTATACTGAGCATATTACATGTTGAAAAATATTTATACACGGGGCACGGTTAATTATCTATCGCGGGTTTTAAAACGCAACAGAAAAATAAATAAAGGAAAAAAAGGCAAAAGGGAGGGGAGGCTCACCTTGGGCCCGAACTGGGCCGCTGGGGCGAGCTGGCTGGGCCAGGCCCATGTGGGGGCGAGGCAGGCGAGCGAGGGGGTCGGGCGCTCGTCCTCCCCGCAGCTTGAGCCCGAGCGGATAGGGAACCGGCGGCGGCGGCTGGTGCGCCCTCGAGCGCCGGCGAGGGCGGATCCGGCGAGGCAGGCCGCGGGTGGAGGCCGGATCCGGTGGGGCAGGTCGGTTCCTGGCGTGGGGAGACCGGAGGTGGCTTGGGCGGCGAGGAGCTCTCGGCGGCGGCGGCACCTGCGGGAGAAGCCATGGCGAGGTGAGCCGGCGGGAGAGGAGGAAAGGGAGAGAGGGGAGAGGAAGAGAGCTCCGGCCGGCAGGGGCTGCGTTGGCGGCGGCACCGGCGAGCACGCTCCGGCGAGGAGGCCATGGGCACGGGCACGGGCATGCCATGGGAGGCTCGGGAAGCTCCGGAGAGCTCCGGATCGGCCGGATCGGGCCCGGATGGGCTTCCCGGGCTCAGATCTGGGCTCGGGCGGGCTTGGCTAGAGGTGGGAGAAGGCTAGGGTTAGAGTTTGGGGCACGGGGAACGAGGGGCTATAGCTATATATAGGGATCGGGGCTGGGGGTTACGGCACTGCGTTTCGGACTGTCGGGTGTCGGTCCGACTGTCCGGAAGCGGAGAGGTGGGGGCTGCGAACGGTGCAGACGGGCAAAGAGGGGAAGAGAGAGAGAGTGGCGACCCGTGGCACGGAGATTATAAAACACCGAAAACGTCCGACGGTAACCCGATAACCTCACTGCTACGACTGTCCGACAGAGTATCTAACGAGCTCAGAACGCGACGAAAATCGACAGGCGGTCTAACTACCATATAACAAGACCGCACGACAAGTTTCAACTCGATCCGAGATTATTTTTGCGCGCACTTAAAAACGGTTTTATTTAAACGGTGTCGCGGGCGCGTGCGTGTATGGCTAGACTCGAAACAGGCAACGGCGAAATGGAGAGAACCGGCGACTACGAACGGATGCAAGTTTTCGAAAACGGGAGATGATGCAAATGATGAATGCAATAAGCAGTTGAACACATGCCGAAAACGGAAACAAAAGGGGAATCTTCTGGAATCTTCTGGAACGTCGGTCTCGGGCTGTCACAACTCTCCTCCACTACACGAGGATCTCGTCCCGAGATCTAGAATGAAAACGGGGAAGAGAAAGAGCAAAAGGCAAAACTTAGCTGATTCTTCGCCAAACGAGTGAAACCAATGAAACGAGAAGGATGCAAAGAGATGAAGAATGACACAAGGACAAGCAAGAATTCACAGAAAATTTCGGCAGCACTTCGGCAGGAAAGAGGGGCAAAAATTAGATATGATGGGAACAAATCGAAAGAGAGACACCAAACTTCGGTTGGAAAAGATCAAAACTACACAAGACAGAAGGAACAAGAAAGATTTGACAGCACTCTGATTAGAAGAACAACCAAGAAAGAACAAGATCTTGATACAACAAGATGACAGATTGAAGAGAGCAACAACACCATGCCTCCCGAAGAAGAATAGAAGCTTGATCTTTAAGAGAATAGAACTGAGAAGAAAATGACAAGTACTAGCACCACTGAATTTGATAAGCATATTTAGGAAAAAGAGATTGACCGGAGTTGTTGGAAGACCAACAACGAAAGAACAAGCTTATTGCGGCCTTATGGAACCCATCTCAACATTATGAGGTGAGAACCTGCCACAACAGGAACAATTGATTGATTGAGAGCAACAAGATATGCAAAGCTTCTTTCACCAAGAGGAGGAGAAAACTTGAATCATCTATAACACCATGAAAATGATTGTTTATGACACCATGATAGCAACAATCCTTAGGAAAAGCTTAAGGTGAAATAAAACCCAAGATAACTCCGAGAAGACATGATGGGTTTATTATCTTTTCTTGACAACTTCCTTCAAGACTCCTTATAAGCAAGAACTTAATAACACCATCTTAAAAGACAAAGGGAAGGAATTGAATTTATAAATTGAAGATAAGAACACTTGAGCACCTCCAGCAAGAATCTTGAAGAACACTAGAAAATGAAAGAAATCTTGATGAACCACCATGAAGAACCTCCGGAAAAGAGATGATGATAGAAAAGAACTGATGAATGCAACAAAACAAGATTGATGCCTTCCAATGATTAAGATGACGCCTTGGGACAAGATACTTGAGCTACACTGGAAACTCCGGAAAAGAACAGATGGGAACACTTGAAATGGAGGATTGATATCATGAACGACTCCGGAAGAAGGATTGAGATCACTTTGATGAAACAAGAATAAGAATTATGATATGACTATCCTTCATCAAGTTAAATTGATGACAAGCAACGGATTCACACATCGCTTATTCTTCTTGAAAAAGAATGAAGAGAGAAAGATAGATCACAGACTCAAAGAAGTCATGCATGAGAACACCGGTAAGAATGAAACGAAAGAGGATAAAACAAATGGATGAAATAACATGAGAATGAAGAGAGCATGATCCACTGAATAGAAAATTTCACAAGGCACCGGAAAGAATTCGAAACAATGAGAACACATGAGAATGAAGAGATGAAGAATTGCTTAAGAGAAACTGAAAAGGCACCGGAATAATTGAGATACGAACGAAGGGACAACAATTGAGAAGAATTTGAGAACGAAAGCTGAAAGCTGAGAACAAAGAATCTTCTGAAATGATGGCCTTCGGAGGATCAAGAAATAAAAACAACAATGAAATGCACCGGATAGATATGGGAGGAACTAACTCATGATCAAAACAATTAAGAAGATAACAAATAGCTGAAATCATGAATCTTGAAAAGAACGAACAAAGATTAAGAGAAACTCTCCTTCGATCTTCGAGCATAGAATGAAGACGAGAAACAACACTCTGAATTACTGAGACACTCCGGACTAATGAGCAAGGGAAGGTTGAGCCAACAACGAAAATGATTTAGAAGCGATCTTGGAAGAGGAATATGACTGATGAAAATCATTCTTACGCCATATTAAAAGAACTTGAGAACATCTCCGGAAAGATTAGAAGAGTCAGGTATGATCCTGGGAAAAACACCTGTGGGTTATGGGCCCACTCAAAAGAAACCACCGTTGAGACAATTGATTAGAAAGAGAGATTGCACCGGTAGAAATTAAGAACTTGATGATAAGAGACCCTTGAAATAATTTAAGAGGACAAGAATGAAAATGAATGTCTTCAGAGATAACTTCAACACTCCGGATAGAATAGAGATAAGAATAAGCAAGAGAGGCTTGAACAAGAATTCCAACATGGGAGAACCAATAAAGAATGATAATGATATGATGAACACAAAGAACTAGAATTGAATCCACCGAAAAGAACACAAGGATGAATACTAACAAATGATAACTTGAGCACCGAGCATCTTCATAAAGAATCACCGGAGAAGAATAACAACGAGAACAAGGAATATGAGGATAGATCTTGAAACTGAAACTCTTGATAATATGCACAAGAAATCACCGGAAACAAGATAGAAGACAAGATAGCTGAAGCATTGATGAAGAGAAAGCATTTGGATGAGAATTTAATCATTGAAGAAAAAGGGCGGGAGGGCGGGAAAAACAAATAAAACTCGGAACAGATGAGACAACTCTAAGAAAGAAATGAGAATTGATCTTGCAACATTGGAGAGGATAGAATCATCTTGAAGAGAAGCACACTGGTTGAAAAGAATTGATATGACAATTTGATTGGGAAAAAGAATTAGCAATCCCACAGAAATATGAGAACACTACTTAGGAACGATATGAATTCACCACTTGACATCGAAGCAACTCGAATTACCATATTCAACAAAACAAAGGATGAGGCTTATGAAACAAGCCAGGACAATTACATACCCACTATGCACTTGTTGGAAAGATGATTCTAGGTAACTACTTGAATTCCCACCTAAGAATTTCCGAAAACTTTCTTGTTTATGCGATTCGGGTTGCGGAATCAGGATCCTGCCCTAGGCAATCACCTGCAACTGCATCCGCAACCTTCCACACCATAATTCAAGAAATTTCGCAAACTCATCTAATCTCGAATCCTCGAACTCACAACGATACTAAACCATGGTGGTACCCCGGACGCCTCCCCAGTACTGGGTGACTCTGACCTTATCTCACCATCATAAGTATTGAAGCAATTTCGAACATTCTTCGTCCTAAGATATCAAGGAAGCTGAATGATAACGATGTGCCAACATTCCTCGGAGCTCAACTCCCCGGAAGAAATCAAGTCAGACAGGAGGCACCAAGACAGAATCCTGTCACATCGGCATCATATAGTTTCCGAAATACCCGCGCGATCCTTATTTTTTTTTGAGCGAGAAGAGGAGAAGAATCAAAATTCCTAAGTCGAATACCTCACCAGAGCATAGAAGAGGAGTAAAAAGAATCCTAATCTCCGATATAACTAGACTCAAAACAGTTTTTCACTAGACTCAACTCGGCCAAGTTCGATCAATCAAGGGGGCTCCTAGGTCAGTACGGGCTCTGATACCAACTTGTCATGCCCAAGATGCGGTTCTATCCTTATTTGGGCACGAGGGCCTCGATAGGGATAGAAGTGCATCTCGATGCGTTCACAAGAATGGATATCATTACAAGTACATGTACAGAAGAGATGAGTATATGGAGTTGGCTTACACTCGCCACAAGCTACATCAGAGTCACGGCAATACAATAACATCTCAAACATCATACATCAGAGCAGGGTCCGACTACGGACGAAACCAAACAATAAAATGACATCCACCCTTGCTATCACAGGCTGCCGCCTGGAACCCATCCAAGATTGAAGAAGAAGAAGACGAAGAAGAAGAAGAAGAACTCCAAGTCAAATCAAGCAACGCGCTCACGTCAAATCATCACATTACCTGTACCTGCAACTGTTGTTGTAGTAATCTATGAGCCACAGGGACTCAGCAATCTCATTTCCAAGGGTATCAAGACTATTAAAGCTTAATAGGTAAGGCATGGTTAAGTGTTGAGGCTGCAGCAAGCGACTAAGCATTTATTTGAGTGGCTAACTTACGAGTACAGAAAATAAAGTATGGTGGTCTACGCATAACGAACGTGAACTAGCATTGATCACTAACCGATCCTAAACACCTACTTACGTCAAACATAACCCCACCGTGTTCTCTTCCGGATAAGAACTCACGAGAAGAGACAGTCACGGTTACGCACACAGTTGGTGTATTTTATTAGAGTTTACTTCAAGTTTGCTATGAACAGGTGTTAAACAAAGTATCCAAGTTTGCCACATAACCGCGGGCACGGCTTCTCGAAAAGATTTAACCCTGCAGGGGTGCTCCAACTCATCCATCACAAATTAACCACACTCAGCGGGAATAACCTCAACCACGGATCTCGTGATCTTCCTAGGCAATTCCAAAGGAAATCCAACACCTCGACATAGCACGAAGAATAATCGGAATTCCTCACTCAAGACGTTCGAGAAAGGTAAAAAAAATCCAGCAAGGCCGCCCGACGTGCCGACAATCCCGATAGGAGCCGTGTATCTCGTTCTCAGGGCACAACGGATTGTCCAAACTTCCGGTAGGCCAAACACAGAGTTGCCCCTGGTAGCCACCGGCGGTTGACAGGTTGGACCAACACTCATGCGGAGCACTGGCCCGGGTTGTTGATTAATTATCCACGGGGTCCGGAAAAATATCCCCTATGCAAGTTCATTAATTAGGCAAATGTAGTACCAATGTTGGTCCTTGCCAGACAAGTTTTATTCCAACCCGACAATCAAGGAGGTCCCCATAACAACCCCGAGCATGTTAGGAGCTATGGATCATAACACCGGTTCACAAGTAACTAAGGGTGGCAAGAGTGGAACAAAACACCGAGCAAAAGGCCAAGCCTTCCACCCTTTACCAAGTATATAGGTGCATTAATTTAAATAGCAGCAATATTGTGATATAACAAAAGAGAGTCCATGTTGACACATGGAAGCAGCCGCACCTGCAACTAGCAACGTTATGAAGAGCTGAGCAAGCGGTAACGTAGCCAAACAATGTTTTGCTGGGTAGTGGGGAGGTTAGAGGCTTATCATGGCAATGTTGGGAGGTTTATCAAACAAGTGGTAGGTAGCGAGACATAATGATAAAGACGAGACAACTAGCATGGCCATGATAGTAATGGTATCCAGGGAAATGTGTCATCTTGCCTGAGATCCCGCTCGGAATAAGAACGAGTCCATGAAGAAGACGAACCAACGTAGTCGAACGAATCTTCACACTCCGAACGCTTTCGAAACTCTATCAAGAAGAAGCAATCCGAACAAACAATCAACACAAGATACACCACAACATATGCAAGACACAATGCACACCAATATGATGCATGTCCGGTTTAAATATGCAAGGCATGACAATTCACATCAAACAACTTCTACACATTAAAGTGAAGCTCAATATGCAACGAGTTGCATATTGTCGAAACTCCACATTTGAATTATTAGTTCACTCTTGTTAGGTACACGACAATATTAAATGTTGTTAAACATGGCAAGAGGTGAAGCATAAGTAACCTACCTATCTAGGCATATTAAATGAGGTCGGAAACATCTTATAGCATTTCCGAAATGACCCCATATGTTAATTATGAATTTGGTCCAGATCTGAGCTAAACATATTTTATATTTGGTAAACAGCAAAATAAATATCACCATGTTATTCTATACGGAATTCTAGTCGACTTACATATATAGAACATCTCAAACGGAGCTACGGTCTAAAAGATATGAGCAACACAAGATGCATATGACATGAATGCAAATGCATGGGGAAAACATTCATAAACACTTCAAATCATGAATGCAACAGGTTATTATGAAACTACAAGAGATTCTAAGCAAGTTTCATATATGGAATGCTCAAAACGGAGCTACGGTTCAACCACAATCAACAAAACAAGTTTTTGTTGAAATCTGCCAAAAATAGCAAGATGGCATTTTGAACACATGAAAACAATAAGTTACGGGATCCGATATGCACAAACTAAGCATGGAGCAATAGCATACAACACCTACTTCATTTCATATTCACATATCATAACCAAAACATGCATGGATCACTAGGTAGGAAGCTCACAAGACGGCTACTTAATAACAGTTTCAGACTTAGTGAAAATAGCAGTTTTGGACAGTGCAGTTATTATCATGAAGGCATATTGACAGCAGAGAAAATATATTCTACAGGTCATGAAATGGCATGAAACTTAACAGCATACTAAAGGACTATATCAACAACAAATAACTCCATTGCACCTACCACAAAAGAGGTCTAGATCACTAGCAATCACATGGCAAGACAGCAACAAAACATAACAGATTCCAGACTTAGAATTATTTTGGACCTTCAAAATATCAGATTTTTATAGCAAGTTGACAACAGAAAAACAACACCTACACATGCGTTTCTATGACAAAAAAAATGTCCATGGGCTACGACACATATCAAAGAGCAACTTTCATGTTGGAACATAATTCATTTAATGCCCGGATTAATTCCTACGAAAATGACAAAGCGGCATCATGGCATAAATGAAATCCACACAAACATGCTCCAATGGCAAAACTAAATGCACCGATAAAACCAATGGATTTTTCTACCCCGAAAACATATATAATATGATTAGGTTCATGTAGAAAATTAATCACAATTAAATATTCGGGAATAGGCCTATTCACGGTAAAGCAATTCGGTGATGCAAATCAAATGCAAACATCGTGACCAACATTTTTATCATGCATGAAAATGCGGTGCGAATGAGATGAACATTTTTAATATGTTATATCATTAATTCCGATGCACGATGAATTATTATGAAAAATGCAATATTAAGACCTATACGCAAAAATGACACGAAATGACATGCAAACATTTTGTACATGGATGCAAATGGCATTTAATTTATCTACGTATTATACTGAGCATATTACATGTTGAAAAGTATTTATACACGGGGCACGGTTAATTATCTATCGCGGGTTTTAAAACGCAGCAGAAAAATAAATAAAGGAAAAAAGGCAAAAGGGAGGGGAGGCTCACCTTGGGCCCGAACTGGGCCGCTGGGGCGAGCTGGCTGGGCCAGGCCCATGCGAGGGCGAGGCAGGCGAGCAAGGGGGTCGGGCGCTCGTCCTCCCCGTAGCTCGAGCCCGAGCGGGCAGGGAACCGGCGGCGGCGGCTGGTGCGCCCTCGAGCGCCGGCGAGGGCGGATCCGGCGAGGCAGGCCGCGGGTGTAGGCCGGATCCGGCGGGGCAGGTCGGTTCCCGGCGGTGGAGAGACCGGAGGCAGCTTGGGCGGCGAGGAGCTCTCGGCGGCGGCGGCACTTGCGGGAGAAGCCATGGCGAGGTGAGCCGGCGGGAGAGGAGGAAAGGGAGAGAGGGGAGAGGAAGAGAGCTCCGGCCGGCAGGGGCTGCGCTGGCGGTGGCACCGGCGAGCACGCTCCGGCGTGGAGGCCATGGGCACGGGCACGGGCATGCCATGGGAGGCTCGGGAAGCTCCGGATCGGCCGGATCGGGCCCGGATGGGCTTCCCGGGCTCAGATCTGGGCTCGGGCGGGCTTGGCTAGAGGTGGGAGAAGGCTAGGGTTAGGGTTTGGGGCACGGGGAACGAGGGGCTATAGCTATATATAGGGATCGGGGCTGGGGGTTACGGCACTGCGTTTCGGACTGTCGGGTGTCGGTCCGACTGTCCGGAAGCAGAGAGGTGGGGGCTGCGAACGGTGCAGACGGGCAAAGAGGGGAAGAGAGAGAGAGTGGCGACCCGTGGCACGGAGATTATAAAACACCGAAAACGTCCGACGGTATCTCGATAACCTCATTGCTACGACTGTCCGACGGAGTATCTAACGAGCTCAGAACGCGACGAAAATCGACACGCGGTCTAACTACCATATAACAAGACCGCACGACAAGTTTCAACTCGATCCGAGATTATTTTTGCGCGCGCTTAAAAACGGTTTTATTTAAACGGTGCCGCGGGCGCGGGCGTGTATGGCTGGACTCGAAACAGGCAACGGCGAAATGGAGAGAACCGACGACTACGAACGGATGCAAGTTTTCGAAAACGGGAGACGATGCAATGCCGATGATGCAAATGATGAATGCAATAAGCAGTTGAACACATGCCGAAAACGGAAACAAAAGGGGAATCTTCTGGAATCTTCTGGAACGTCGGTCTCGGGCTGTCACAGATATACTCAAGCGTATAGGCATGAAAGACTGTAAACCCTCTAGTACACCTTTATCTACAACTGAAAAACTATCATTGCATGAAGGAGAATTGTTGAGTCCATAGGAAGGAACTAAATACAGAAGTGTAGTTGGTGCACTTCAATACTTAACCTTGATAAGACCTGATATATCCTTGTTTGTTAATAAGGTATGTCAATTTTTGCACTCTCCTACTTCACTGCATTGGGCAACAGTAAAAAGGATATTGAGATATATTCAAGGAAGTGCTGGTACTGGACTCAAAATATGTAAGTCACCCTCAACAACTGTAAGTGCCTTTTCTGATGCATATTGGGCAGGGTGTCCTGATGACAGAAGGTCTACTAGTGGATTTTCTATTTTCTTTGGTTCTAATCTTATATCATGGAATGCAAAGAAACAAGCAACAACCTCTCGCTTCAATATTGAAGCAGAATATAAATCTCTTGCAAATGCAACAGTTGAGGTAATGTGGATGCATGGAGACTTTATTAGATGAGCTAGGAGTTGAAAGACCACATGTTTCTTGCTTATGGTGTGATAACCTTGGAGCAACTTATCTTTCTGCCAATCGGGTGTTTCATGCAAGAACAAAACACATAGAGATTGACTTCCACTTTGTCAAAGAAAGAGTTGCCAGAAAATTGTTGGAAATCAGGTTTATTCCAACAGGAGATCGAGTGGAAGATGGGTTTACAAAGCCTTTGCAGATTCGACAACTACAAGCTTTCAAGAACAATCTAAATCTTGACACGTTCAGATTGAGGGAGGATGTTAAATGATGTAGTTGTAGTTGTGTAGTGACATAAGTCATGATGTAACCTGATGGCGCACGTGTGTTGTAATCTTAGGCTGTTTGTTAGTTGTAGAGATCTCCTTATCTTGTATAGTCTTGGACTAGGGGTCAAGCCAACAACAACCTTCCGATTGTATTCTGTCCAACCTATTTAACATGCACGTGTCCCTGATAGATAGCATACGTTTCACCTATTTTCTTTCAAAGGGAGGTGCTCGACCAGCAGTGCAACAGCCAGCTCCGGGACCGTTTGAGGTTTCACATGGGATGCCACCTTATGGCTACCCACCCCAACCTCAGCACCGTCATACGTCTTTCAAGGGGTGTCATCGTTGAAATTTCAATCATGGCCTTAATCGTAGTTTGATATGGATGACAATATACTTATAAGGGGCTAGCATGTTTGCTAAGTAAAGTTTTACTCCTCCTTGACACTTTGTGTGGGGATCATAGACCCCCTAAAATAATTATTGACTCGATATATATGCAACAATGAGAGAAGCATAACTTTTCTCTTTACTTTTGAGTTATAGGGATCCCAAACTATTAAAAGGGATCAAAGTGTTCACAAAAGATTTGCTCAATGCATTATGACCATAACACTCCATTTCTACTCGAAAACTCCAATGCCAAAAGCCTAGCCAAATCCTTTACTCATTTGAGGCAAACAAAAGGTCATATATCTGGTAGCCGGACTTCCTATCAGACTATCCGGCTAACCATTCCTCAACATCACTAGCTAGTAAGTACTACAACAAAAAAGGAAGAAATTTAACAAAGTTTCAACTACCAACTAAGTTTAAACTAAAAGAACTATGTGAGACACCAGGCAATGACCTCATAGGCATGGCCTCCGAGGCTGCCAACACCTCGGTCTTAATCCACGCCACTGGAACCACTTCCCTCCAAGCTGTCGTCGTCGTCCTTCCAACGTGGAAGACTCGTCATGCTAACTCTGATTGGTCACCATTGCGTGTTCGCAGTGCAGCCTCTCAGCTACCTCTGTTTGTCGTAGATCATCGACCGCTTTTGTATTGTGGCGGCGGTTGGCCGTGGAGTTTGTTTTGCACAACCTGCCTTGTGCCTTGAGCTGGGCTAACCGCTTGAACTCGGGCATTCCCACTTTGAAGAGTTGGTCGTTGATTCATTAGTGGCAGCAGGGGTTTCATGGAAGTCGGACCGGTCAATTGCCAAGGTCTTCGCGAAGTCGGGGTCCACGAAAACCTAGGCTGGGGTGACGTCACAGTTTGTGAACACAACCCATCGTGTTGTGTTGCGCTGCTCTTGCACGCCGAATTTACCACCACCGCCGGTAGCTGGCAAGGCGACTGCACCCATTAATAGCCGCTCAGAGGGCGGCTCCTCCTTCACTGTGGCCGGACTCCACTAGCTCCCACATACCGACGAGGCGGTGATACATCCATTTTGCATCATAATTTCTTACTACTATTTACTTCATTCTTGTCTATTATTCCACATTATTATACAATTCTTATGCCTTTTTTCTGTGAATATGCAAGGTACACCACAAGGAGGGAAATATCTGGAAACTGAAATTCTAGACTAAAAAACCGAGGAAAAGGTAGAAAAACCACCAGACCCCAAATGATCTAAAATTTCACGGAGAATATTTTTGGAATATTTAAGAATTTATGGAACAAAAATACACCGGAGGGGGGTTGCCAGCAGGGCACAAGCCAACAGGGCGCCCCCCTAGGGGCGCGCCTTGATGGCTTGTGGGCCCACTGTTGGCTCTATGACGCCCCTCTTCACCTATATGGTGTGTTATATCCTAGAAAAAATCATAAGCAATCTTTCGGGATGAAACGCCGCTGTCTCGAGACGGAAATGTGGGCGGAGGCCCTTTTGCACTCCGGCAGTCAAATTCTACCAGGGAAAACCCTCTCTGGGAGGGGGGATATAGAAGCCATCGTCACCACCAACGCTTCCTCCTTCATGGGAGGACCAATCTTCATCAAAATCTTCACCAGCACCATCTCATCTCCAACCCTAGTTCATCTCTTGTATTCAATTTTTGCCCTAAAACCTCATATTGGTACATGTGGGTTATTAGTTGTGTTGATTACATCGCGTAGTTGATGCTTGTTGGATTACTTGGTGGAAGAGATTATGTTCAGATCCTTAATTATCATTATTATACCTCTGATCTTGAACATGTGGACGATGTGTGAGTAGTTACTATTGTTCGTGGGGACATGGGAGAAGTCTTGTTATAATTAATGTTGTGAAGTTGGTATGCATTTGATATTTTGATGATATGTATGTTGTTACTTATCTTAGTGGTGTCATGTGAGCGTCGACTACATGACACTTCACCATAATATGGGCCTAAGGGAAGTCATTGTGGAGTAACAAGTACATGATGTGTTGCGAGAGTGATAGAACCTTAAACCCCAGTTTATGTGTTGCTTCATAAGAGCCCGATTTGGATCCACATGTTTCATACTATGGTTAGATTTATCTTAATTCTTATTTCGTAGTTGCGGATGCTTGCGAGAGGGGGTAATCATAAGTGGGTTCTTAGTTCAAGTAAGAACAACACCTTAGCACTGGTCCACCAACATATAAATTATCAAAGTAGCGAATGCGAATCAACTCAACATGATGAACATGACTAGAGAGGAATTCCCACGTGTCCTCGGGAGCACTTGCTTAATATGAGAGTACTTTCAGGCCCGTACTTCGCTATAAAAAGGATTGGGCTACCTTGTTGCACCTTTGTTACTATTGTCACTTGTTACTTGTTACAAATTATCTTGCTACAAAACTATCTACTACTATTACTCACAGCACTTGCAGAGAATACCTTGCCGAAAATTGCTTATCATTTCCTTCTGCTCCTCATTGGGTTTGACACTCTTACTTATCGAAAGGATTACAATTGATCCCCTATACTTGTGGGTCATTAGGCGGTGAAGGCGACGTCAGCTCCTTGCCGAGGTGAATATGGTTGCACGGTGGGGAGGATGACTCCTCCTTGACGTGGCGTCTGATTTTGATGCCATAGTTTCGTGGCGGGGATGGCGACTTCTCCTTGATGTGGCGTCTGATTTGGACGTCGTGGTCGCACGACGGGGGCGGGGTACCCTCCTTGAAGCATTGTACGATTTGGACATGGGCAGCGGCGAACACGGCATCGGACCGCGGTCATAGCAGGACCGCTTGACCAGCTGCTCGTGTGCCGCATGAACTCATCGTCCGTCTGTGCAGCCTCGGCGAGGAGGGGAGGTTGTTACCACTCCTCATTGTCAGCTAGATGGGCTCCAGCTACACAGAGGAGGGACCCCCTGATTCGGATAGGCGCGCGAATAACCATTTGCTTCCACTGGACTTACCCGTCGTTGCGGTGTGCTGAGGAGAGACGAGGTGAGGCGAGTCGGGGAGGTAGGGGTAGCTTTTCACGGTAGGATTAAATAGCCAGGGCACGCGAACCGTCGTGGCTTCAGTGCCCTAACGGACGGAGTTGGTTTCTCAGCCGCTGCATCGATGTGAGTGTCACGTCGTTTAGCCAACATCAACGCATTATGTGGTGGCCTGTGTTCAATCAAACACGACCAGCATGAATGCGGCACATATAGCGGAGTAGACGGTTCGAGCTCCAATAGAGAAAGGGGTATTTGGATGTGTGTGCATTGTGAGATGCATATGTGATGGGCATCCGGACTCTCCCAAACCGCCTCGAGTTTACTTTTGTTTTTTGCGATTTCGAATGTCCAACTGATCCTAACATTTTTTTATAACCGTCGTTGAATGGTACAAAATGTCTGAACTGTTTGATCAAGACGTTTAGGGACGTTTTTATGATCTACGTTGGAGTTTTTTCTTCTTCAGAAATTAGGAGTGGATGCTCCTATTCCCCGCGTCACGCGGTGGAAAGCACACCCCCCCACCTCCTGCTCTGCGTGCGCGTATTTTTGGGCCGGGCCAAGTGTAAGGGCAGGTGTCCCCTGTTTTTTCCTTTTTAAATTTGGAAAATGTTCATGTATCCCAAATTTGACAACAAAGTTCAGGGTTTCAAAAGAAATCAGATATTAACAAATTGTTTATGAAATTTAAAAAATGTTCACGCTTTCAACAAGAGTTCATGAATTTCAAAAAATGTTCATGAATGTTTCTAATTTTAATATCCAAAATTTCCTGAAATTCAGAAAACATACGAAATAGAATTAAATTTTCCTGAATTTTAAAAAAAATCACATTCTTTTAAAATGTTCCAGTATTTTAAAAAACATTTAAGTTTTTTTCTTAATTTGAAAATTGTCACTGAGTTTTAAAAACATTCACATATTTCAACATTTTTTCCTGAATTTTAAAAAACACAAGAACTGTAGAAAAATCGTGATATGATGAAACATGCGCAATTTAAAAATAAAATAAAAATGTTTACGAACTAATGAAAAAAAAGAAAAGGACAACACGAATATAAAAATTAAAAACCCGGTTTGGAAGATTCGAAAAGCCTCCCAAAATCTATGGGAAATACACATAAAAACAGATGTACTACGCCGGCACAATACGATGCGTGCGTTGCGGGAGGATGCATGTTTGGCTGATATTCATCGACGTACGTGGCAACAATGCTACCCTTGTCAGAAGAGTTTACGTAAAAACATTTCAGACATTTGTGTGGATTCCTACGTTTGGCTAGTATCCGGTGGTTGTTTTGAAAATTGTGCGCTCAGTTGAACTTCAGTCCACCACCTCAGTCCTTGGCTCGTCCCGTAGTGCTCTAGGTGAATATTGTCCGCACGTATGAGTCGAGCTGTAAATATTTATAGGTTAGGATCTTTACTAAAAACAACAATACTGCACTACAACAATTTGAAAAACTCTGCAAGTTTTCTTTAATAACTTTGCAAGTGACACTAATTTGAATTCACCAGCGTATTATTTTTCCAGTAGGCCAGTCCGCGAGCAAGGTGTGTGACGAGGAGCGTTCTTTCCGTGAGTGTAGCAGAGTTTTTTTTTTGGAGACAAAGTGAGTGTAGCAGAGTTGCCCTTATAACAGGGTGGCATGGGCTTTAGCCGCAACGGGCGGAACAAGAGATTGGTAATAAATAGTAGTATGGCCCATGCGTTGACACCCATTCCGCCTGTGTTAGCTCGTCGGACAAGCCCATGTGCTCGACGTGGCGCGATATGGACTTTAGACAGGCCCATATCACAAAGCCACACCATGTGGACACCATTTCGTTGTCTCAAAAAAAAAATGTGGACACCATTTCGCTCTCTCTTTCCTTCCTTGGCGCCCTCCTCCTCCGCTCTTTTCACGCAATTCCGAGCACGAGGGGATCCAGCTCGAACGGAAGAAACGATCCCACTTCTCCATCCAACACGAGGACCCAAATCATCCCGACAGAAAAAGGTTGGGCCGACGGCGAAAGCCGCATGATCCGTCGGTGCCTCCTTTTCCCCGAAAAAGAATTCGGGACCGAGCAACCGAACGAACGACGCGGGGCTGACGAGGCCGCCGCCGCCGCCGCGCGGCGCCGTGGTCCACACCACGCGGACGGTGATCAGGCGGTGGTACTGGCAGTACTGTAGATCCTCCTCGACGAGGCCAGACGTGCGCGGGTCGCGACTCGCGAGGGATTGATTGGCCAGCCAGCCCGGCCGGCCGGACCACCCTCGGGGCGCTGAAAGCTATGCGGCGTACAGTACAGTGCAGCGAATTAACCGCGTCCAGTCCAGCTGCCTTCTCGCGCCACACGTGCGCGCCCGTTGTTCGGTTTCAAACGCAGCCAGCTGTGACTGTCAGCATTAACTGCCGACGTGCCCTGGAACTGACCCACTCCCGCCATTCCACACGTCTCAAGTTTTAAGTTACAGCAGTTCGGTAGAACCACTGTGTCAAAGCCTTACACTCCAGTATCTGCAGGGATAAAAAGAATACTGTGCTAAAAATATTGCACTGTAGTACGTACTCCGGTAGGAGAGTAGTACTACCCTGGAGAAAAGAAAACAATGGTACTAGTTAATCCCAAGCGATAAGTACCCAGCCGGCAGGGCTCTGGTTCACATGTGGAGAATCACTGTGGTTCCCCTGGCGAGCACGGCCACACGACAAACTTCTCACCAATAAGTAAAAGAAATGAGCACAAAAGTAAGAAGCGAAAAACAGTTCACGGACAGGAGATCCGACTACGGGCGCTGCCGCCGGATCCAACAAAGAGAGGATCGGATACCCTCCCCATGCTCTCTTCTAGAGTCATCGATCTTATTACTAGTGCCATGTCCATTCCTCGCAAAAAAAAAAAGTTTAACGCGTCGATGTTCTACTTTAATACTAGTATGAGGTAGCCATGGTCTGGAGAAACCATCACCAATCTTTACAGAGGGTGACTATTTTGAAATAATCACCAGTACTTCTCAGGGCTTCCTTTTTACTAGTAGCAGACGACAGGCCATGAAGAAGACTAGTAACTGTCACGCACATTTTTTAAAGAAACTACGTAGTAGTACTTTGTTTGAACTTGGAAGCGCAGTCGGAGGAGTCGGATTCCCTCGGCGATGCCTGCGGTGCCGCTGGTGTTGCTGCTGCTTGCCGGTAGGCGCCTCGCCTGCGCGGGACACGTCGACGTCGGGGGATCACGACTGGACGAACGTGAGGAAGCGGGTGGTAGCGCCCGACTCCGACCCTGGCCTGGCGAATAAATCTACGCGCACGGGCGGCGGCATCCGATGCTAGGCCAAGCACTACTCTACAGGACACGGGGGGAGGCAGGGAGCCGCTGCGCCTATCCGGAAACTCGCGGGCGCGGCGGCTCAGTGGGAATCCCAGGCGTGGAAACCGCGGGTTTTCCCACTAGTTTAATCGCGCGCGACTCCACACGACGGTATCCGATGATCCCCCTCGGGCCACCACAGGCTCCAGCGCGCAGGCCGTTTTTTACGACGGGGTCCTCGGCCCTGCCTGACTCCTCCTGCCTCAGCCTGGCTCGCCACCGTGGGAGGGCCGGATGCTTTTGTGTTCCGATTTTCAGGTTCTTCGGCGCGCTTCTCTCGCATCGACACATGCGTCACGTAGGGATTTGAAGATGGTCCCTTTTTCATTCATTCATGGTACCTGCTGATTGGTGGGGAGGGTCGGATGTTAACGCAACCAGGACCATGCGTGACGCTGCTGCCCCCGGAGGGCATTCGATCACGTGCTTTGCTCTGCTGGGTATCTCAGCGAACATATGGACTGTCCATGGCAGTTCAATGCAAAGTAAGAACAACTTCAACGTGACGACACATTTCGTCCGTCCGTGTCTGTTTGGATCGTTACGAAAGAAAATAGGAATCCAATGCGTCAACCCATTCTCAAATCGCGTTTGCTACGCGTCCGTGCCGACCCATTTCAGGTTCAAAGCCACGGACACCGAGCGTTCGCGTCGCGTGTCTTTCTCGTGTCCGCATTGGCCCCATTCGTCGGCCGGCCAACTGCCCCCGGTCGTATTAAATGCGACCAGCTACCTACGGGACCCGCCTGACAGTGGGTGGAAGGTGGCGCCGGTCGTCCTTTTTAATCCGAAGCGTGCGGCGGGGCCAGCCTCATCCACTTCCCCTTCCCGTCCACATCTGACCACTCTTGCTCCCCTGACGTCGACCACGAAACCCTAGCCGCCAGCCAGCCCAACCATCCGCCATGGGCTTCTTCAGCAAGGGCAAGGGCAAGCTCACCTCGGGCGCAACCTCGTCCCGGAAGCCGGCGCCACCGCGGGAGCGCCTGTATATCCCAGTCCACCAAGTTCGGTGGCACTGGCAGTACAGGCAAGCTCTGCCCTACCTAGATGTCAACCTCCCCCATGGTTGGCATCTGGACCTGACCGCATTCCCGTCCCAGCAGTGTTGCGGTCTGCGCGTGCGCACACGGAGGAGGTCCGCCGGCGGCGCGCGCTCCTCGCTCCGGAGCAGCGGCGCCACACCATGTACGCGGCCAACTCCCCTAACTAGGAGGTTTGGTTCAACTTGGAGCACGAGCGGGAGCGCCTCCACGGCGTTCAGTTCGATCTGGCCATCCCTCCACCGCCCCCTGAAGTGAAGCCAGAGGAGCAGGAGGAGGAGGCCGCCTACCAGGCCGCCCTCGAGAAGGCAACAACCTACGCCATTGAGGAGAGCAGGCGCGAGGAGGAGGCGTGCTGGGTAGGCCTCGATGAAGCCCTCGCGTTGTCCGCGGCGGGCGACTGCATCGTGCCTCCTCCTCCTCCAGCTCCGCCGGTCGCTCTCGCGATCCACGAGCCCAAGGTTGAGGCCGAGGAGCACCAGCCAGAGAGCTACAAGTGGACCGGCCAACTTCGGGAGTGGGTGTTCGCGCCTCCCGTCTGGCTTATGTGCACGCCGGAGCAGGAGCAAGCGTATCTCCTACACCAGAGGTCGCTGGCTCTGGCGAGGGAGGGAGCCGAGGCCGCAGAGCAGATGGAGTGGGAGCGCAGGTGGGCGGCGAAGGAGGAGGCAGAGCGTCGGGAGCGGGAGGAGGAGGAGCGAGACCGTCAGCCTGCGCCGTCGGTGCTGCCGGGGCAGGAAGCTGTGCGAGCGTGGGAGGCTGCGTTCCCTTGGGCTGGGCCAGCGTCGGAGCTCATCGACCTCACCCCGGACGACGACGAGGACGACGATGCATAGGGCCGGCGCCATATGCAGACCAGGACCGGCCGCGTTTATTTATTTATTTATGTTTTAATTAAGTTTTATGTGGACTTGGGCCGGCTTTGACTAGCCTTTAATTTTTAATTATGTTTCAATATCGTTGTTTGGATATTTTTAATCCGCGCTGACAAGTGGGACCGAGGCGGACACGATTTGCGTCCGAGCCTGCGTTGGACGGACTAGCCAACCCATTTGAAAAAGCGGACACCGACGTCTGCTCGGCCGACCCAAACGGACGAAAAACGGACAAATCGCTTGTCCGTTTGGGTCGCCCCATTGGAGTTGCTCTAACCCAATGGGGAGGTAAACAAAATGACTCCATGGGAAAGTAAGAGCAACTCCAATGGGGCGACCCAAACAGACGTTGATTTCGTCCACTTTTTGTTCGTTTGGGTCGGCCGCCCGCCCGACGTCCGCCCTCTTTTAGATTTGGGTCGGCGCGCCCAACGCGCCGACCCATATGTGCCGGTGTAGCCGTCTGGCCGCCCAATATTACATTGATTTGCATTCAAACATACTGTCAAATAACATAGTTTACCAAATAAAATAGTATAGTTTTACAAGCAGGATACAAATAAAAATGTTTCACATAGTTTTGCAAACGAATAAAAGAAGATACATCTATTGGTTGCCAACATGAGCCCACATATGCTCAACCAAATCATTTTGCAGCTGCACATGAGTTTCCCAAACACGCATGTCTTCATGAAATTGAGTTTCTCATACGGAAACGGCGGCGAAATTTTTGATGTTTTAATAACAGGTTTGTTGTATCAAAGTAGTCCTTCCAGATAAGGAAATGTCCACTCTCTCGGTTGCGATTCAACGCTGGAAGGTGGCCCGGAATGGAGCCACGGAATAACGGCCGCTGGCTATGTAGGTGGTGATGGACCAACACGACAGCCAATATATCCTCCTCGTCGTCGGACAACGAATCGTCGGAGTCGCAAAGGAAATTGTGGAAGAAGAACTTGTCGGCGGAGTCCATTTCATACCTTGGCAAACTGTCGAACAGCTTGCGGGCGTCGAAGAAGGAGACAGCCGGCGAGGGGAGTCGCGGCGCGCACGGACCAACTAGCTGTCCTGCCGGCGTCTGACGAGTGGGCCGTTGTCCAACAAGCGTGCCTTCGTCCGACGAGCGTGCCGGTCGGGGCAGCAAGGCGGCTTCTTGGTCGCGGGCAACTGTGTGGTGGGGGGAGCGGCGGTGGGAAGCAGTTCGCTCCCCGACGGCAAAACGACGGTGGCGGGCGATGGGGGAAGTGAGCGGTGTTGTTGGGCGGATGTGGAGGCGGCGGCAGTTAGCAGAGTCACCGGCAAAAATGGGCGGATGTGAAGGCGGCGGCGGCGACGAAGGAGGCGGCCGAGGGTTGCTGTTGGCTAGGGGGAGAGGGGAGGCCAATGTGCCATTGACCAGCGGGCCCGGGGAGGGGAGAGGCCGAGCGCGCGTGTGTCCGTCTAGTGTCCGCGTCGACGCAAATCCGGCTCAAAAATGGGCCTGGAATGGGTCGTCCGTGGACGAAAAGCGGACGTGAATCCGTTTGGGTCGGCGCGTTGGGCCGTCTTTTGTGTTCGCGCCAACCCAAACGGACGGCGGCGGACAAAATGGCTCGCCCCATTGGAGTTTCTCTAACATGATTAATCTGTGTCTTCACGGTATTCGTCCATCCGTCGACTGGCCCGGACTAGTTTGTGGACACCGACACGGGAAGATCATCCAACCTTGTTCCCTAAGAGCAACTCCAATGGGCCGACCCATTTCGTCCACCACCGTCCATTTGGGTCGGCGTGGACACAAAAGGCGGCCCAACGCGCGGACCCAAACGGGATGTGCGTTCGCTTTTCGTCCGCGGGCGACCCATTCCCGGCCCATTTTTGAGCCGGATTCGCGTCGGCGCGGACACGAGACCGATGTGCGCACGCTCGCCCTCTTCCCTCCCCGGACCCGTTGGTCGGTGGCACATTGGCCTCCCCTCTCCCCCGAGCCAACAGCAACCCTCGCCCGCCTCCTTCGTCGTCGCCGCCACCGCCGCCTCCACATCCGCCCATATTTGCCGGCGACTCTGCCAGCTGCCGCCGCCTCCACATCTGCCCAACAATGCCGCCCACTCCCCCCGTTACCCGCCACCGCCGTTTCGTCGCCGGGGAGCAAACTGCTTCCCACCACTGCTCCCTCACCGCACAGCCGCTCGCAACCAAGAAGCCGCCTCGCCGCCCCGGCCAGACCTGATCGGCACGCTCGTCGGACGAGGCCCACTCGTCGGACGCCGGCAGCGTAGCTAGCTGGTCCGTGCACGCCGCGACTCCCCTCGCCGGCCGTCTCCTTCTTCGACGCCCGTCGGTGAACTTTACTGTCAACGGACACAACTACGACAAAGGATACTACCTGGGTGACGGTATCTATCCTCAGTGGACCACTATTGTCAAGACAATACCCAGCCCTGTCGGAGAGAAGAGGAAAAGATTTGCCCAAGAGCAAGAGAGTGCTAGGAAGGATGTTGAGCATGCCTTTGGTGTTTTGCAATCTCGATGGGGCATCGTTCGGTATCCTGCTAATACCTGGAGCACGCAAAAACTATGGGAGGTGATGACTGCTTGTGTGATCATGCACAATAGGATCGTAGAAGACGAGCGCCCGGAACGTCTGTATGATCAAGGCTTTTAGTTTCAGGGTGAGAATGTTGTGGTTGAGCATGGAGTAGCGGCAACGTTTGAACAGTTCACCTAATTTCATGAAGACATGCGTGTTTGAGAAACTCACGTGTAGCTGCAAAATGATTTGGTTAAGCATATGTGGGCTCATGTTGGCAACCAATAGATGTATCTTCTTTTATTCGTTTGCAAAACTATGTGAAACATTTTTATTTGTATCCGGCTTGTAAAACTATACTATTTTATTTGGTAAACTATCTTATTTGAAAATATGTTTGAATGCAAATCAATATAATATTGGGCGGCCAACCGGCCACGCTGGCACATATGGTTGGCGCATTGGACGCACTACCGACCCAAATCTAAAAGAGGGCGGACACCGGGCGAGTGATGTTGGAAATATGCCCTAGAGGCAATAATAAATTAGCTATTATCATATTTCCTTGTTCATGATAATTGTTTATTATCCATGCTATAATTATATTGATCGGAGACTTAAATGCATGTGTGGATACATAGACAAAACCATGTCCCTAGTATGCCTCTAATGGACTAGCTCGTTGATCAAAGGATGGTTAAGGTTTCCTAGCCATGGACATGAGATGTCATTTGATAAAGGGATCACATCATTAGGAGAATGATGTGATGGATAAGACCGAAACTACAAACATAGCATATGATCGTGTCAGTTTATTGCTACTGTTTTCTGCATGTCAAGTATATGTTCCTATGACCATAAGATCATGCAACTCACGGATATCAGAGGAGTGCCTTGTGTGTATCAAACGGCGCAACGTAACTGGGTGACTATAAAGGTGCTCTACAGGTATCTCCGATGGTGTCTGTTGAGTTGGCATGGATCGAGACTGGGATTTGTTACTCCGTGTGATGGAGAGGTATCTCAGGGCCCACTCGGTAATACAACATCACAACAAGCCTTGCAAGCAATGTGGCTAAGTGTTAGTCACGGGATCTTGTATTACGGAACGAGTAAAGAGACTTGCCGGTAACGGGGTTGAACTAGGTATGGCGAGACCGACGATCGAATCTCGGGCAAGTAACATACCGAAGAACAAAGGGAACGTTATACGGGATTAACTGAATCCTTGACATAGAGGTTCGACCGATAAAGATCTTCGTAGAATATGTAGGAACCAATGTGGACGTCCAGGTCCCGCCATTGGTTATTGACCGTAGAGGTGTCTCGGTCATGTCTACATAGTTCTCGAACCCGCAGGGTCTGCACACTTAAGGTTCGGTGACGTTTCGGTAGTGTAGAGTTATGTATGGTGGTGACCGAAGTTTGTTCGGAGTCCCGGATGAGATCTGGACGGCACGAGGAGCTCTGGAATGGTCCGGAGGTAAAGATTCATATATAGGAAGTCCCAGTTTGGTTTCCGGAAAAGTTTCGGGCTCATCGGTAGTGTACCGGGAGTGCCGGTAGTGTACCGGGAGGCCTCCGGGAGGGGTATTTCGACCCCAAGAGGTCCATGGGCTGTGGGAGAATAATAACCAGCCCTTAGTGGGCTGGGAAAACAGCCACAAAGGCCCATGGCGCAGGAGAGAAAGTCCTAAAGCAAAAGGTGGAAAATGAGCCAATAGGAGGCAATCCTACTCCAACTAGGATTGGAGGTGAAGTAGGATTGCTTCCCACCTCCTATTTCGGCCGACCCAAAGGCCTTGGCTGCCTCTCCTCTCCTCTCCTCCTATATATACTAGTGGATTGGGTGGTTTTTGGACAGAATTTCCGGCCACGTGCTACCCGTTTCACCGGTGCACAGTTTCTCCTCTAGATCGGTTTTCCGCAGCGCTTAGGCGAAGCCCTGCCAGAATCACTCCACCACCATCACCGGAGCGCCGTCACGCTGCCGGTGAACACTCTCTCCTCTCCAGCTCCTCTTGCTGGATCAAGACGATGGAGATCGTCATCAAGCTGCACGTGTGCTGAACGCGGAGGTGTCGTCCGTTCGGCGCTAGATCGGAAGGACCGTGATCGAGATCGCGAGACGGTTCGTGATGAGATCGCGGAACGGATTGTGATGAGTTCGCGGGACAGATCGTGATCAAGATCGTGAGACGGATCGTGATGACATCGCGGGACGTATCGTGATAAGTTCACGGGACGGATCGTGATTGGATCGTGGGACGGATCGTGATGAGATCGCGGGACGCTCGGCGATTTGGATCGTGAAGATGTTCGACTACACCAACCGCGTTTCTTAACGCTTCCCGCTTAGCGATCTACAAGGGTACGTAGATCCACTCTCCCTCTCGTAGGTGCTCATCACCATGGATAGGTTTGCGTGTGCGTAGGAATTTTTTTGTTTCCCATGAGACGTTCCCCAACAGTGGCATCATGAGCTAGGTTGATGGTTCGATGAGATCTTGAGTAGAACACAAAAGGTTTGTGGGCGTTGATGCTTTGATTGCTTCCTCCCTTGGTCGGATTTTGGTTCAGCGGGATTGTGAGATGAAGCGGCCCGGACCAACATTACTCGTACGCTTACGAGAGACCGGTTCCCTCGACGCAACTTGTTGCTTAGATGGCTTGCGGGTGACAGTTTCTCTCACTTTAGTTGGATCGGATCCGACAAAGGCGGTCCTTGAGAAGGTTGAAAAGAAATCTATGTATCACCATTGTGGTTTATGCGTAGGTGAGAATCGTTCTTGCTAGATACCCGTAGCAGCCACGTAAAACATGCAACAACAATTAGAGGATGTCTAACTTGTTTTTGCAGGGTATGTTGTGATGTGATATGGCCAATTACATGATGAGATATATGTGATGTGTGAGATGATCATGTGATGTATAGAATTTCACGACTTGCATGTAGTTGAGTATGGCAACCGGTAGGAGCCATAGGGTTGTCTTTAATTATTGTATGACCTGCGTGTAAATTATTAAGCGTTATGTAATGCTTTACTTTATCGCTAAGCGGTAGCAATAGAAGTAGAAGCAGGGCTGGCGCCACAACCCCGATGGCAACACATTGATGGAGATCAAGATGATGGAGATCATGGTGTTGTGCCGGTGACGATGGAGATCATGCCGGTGTTTCGAAGATGGAGATCTTAAACACAAGTTCATGGCCATATCATGTCACTTATGAATTGCATGAGATGTTAATCCTTTTATGCACGTTGTTTTGCTTAGTACGGCGGTAGCATTATAAGGTGATCCCTCACTTGAATTTCAAGATGAACTTTGTTCTCCCCGAGTGTGCACCGTTGCGAAAGTTCGTCGTGTTGAGACACCACGTGATGATCGGGTGTGATAGACTCTACGTTCACATACAACGGGTGCAAGCCAGATTTGCACGCGCAGAACACTCGGGTTAAACTTGACGAGCCTAGCATGTACAGACATGGCCTCGGAACACAAGAGACCGAAAGGTCGAGCATGAGTCATATAGTGGATATGATCAACATAATGATGTTCACCATTGAAGCCACCTTAACTCATATGATGATCGGACTTGAGTTGGTGAATTTGGATCATGTATCACTCGAATGACCCGAGGGATGTCAATTTGAGTGGGAGTTCTTAAGTAATATGATTAATTGAACTCATTATCATGAACATAGTCAATAGTGTCTTTGCAAATTATGTTGTAGATTACTAGCTCGCGTTGTAGCTCCCTTAAATTTTTATATGTTGCTAGAGAAATAGAGTTGAAAGATGTTGGTAGCAATATTGCGGACTGGGTCCGTGATCTGAGGATTGTCCTCATTGCTGCACAGAAGGCTTATGTCCTTAATGCACCACTCGGTGCGCCACCCCCTCTAGCGTCGTCTATGGATGTTGTGAACATCTGATAGGCACGTTTCGATGACTATTTGATAGTTTAGTGCGTCATGCATTACGGCTTAGAATTGAGGCTCCGAAACGTTTTGAACGTCACGGAACATATGAGATGTTCTAGGAGCAGAGATTGTGTTCTCAGGCTCGTGCCTGTGTTGCGAGATATGAGATCTCCAACAAGATTCTTTGCCTGTAAGATGAAGGAGAATAGCTCAATCGTTGAGCATGTACTCAGATTGTCTGGGTACTACAATCGCTTGAATCAAGTGGGAGTTGATCTTCCAGATAAGATAGTGATTGATATAGTTCTCCAAGTCACTGTCACTAAAGCTACTAGAACTTAGTGATGAACTATAATACACCAGGGATAGAAGTATTGATCCCTGAGCTGTTCGCGATGTTTGACACCGCGAAGGTAGAAATCAAGAAGGAGCGTCAAGTGTTGATGGTTAATCAAACCACTAGTTTCGAAAAGGGCAAGAGCAAGGAGGGAAACTTCATGGATAGCAAGTCAGTTGCTGCTCTAGTGAAGCAACCCAAAGTTGAACTCAAACCCGAGACTAAGTGCTTCTATTATGAGGTGAGAGGTCGCTGAAGCGGAACAACCCTAGATACTTGGTAGATAAGAAGGCTGGCAACATCAACAGAAGTATATTTGATATACGAGTTATTGATGTGTACCTTGCTAGTACTCCTAGTAGCACCTGGGTATTGGATACCGGTTCGGTTGCTAAATGTTAGTAACTCGAAATAAAAGCTACGGAATAAACGGAGAACTAGTTAAGGGTGAGGTGACAATGTGTGTTGGAAATGTTTCCAAGGTTGATGTGATCAACATCGCACGCTCTCTCTACCTTCAGGATTAGTGACGAACCTAAATAAATGTTATTTGGTGTTTTGCGTTGAGCATGAACATGATTAGATCATGTTTGTTGCAATACGGTTATTCATTTAAGTCAGAGAATAATACTTATTCTGTTTACATGAATAATACCTTCAATGGTCACGCACCCAGTGAGAATGGTTTGTTGAAATCTTGATCGTAGTAATACACATGTTCATAACATTGATGTCAAAAGATACAAAGTTAAATAATGATAGTACCACATACTTGTGGCACTACCGCAAAATGTCATATTGGTATAAAGCGCATGAAGAAACTCCATGGTGATGGATATTTGGACTCATTCGATTTCGAATCGGTTGAGACATGCGAACCATGCCTCTTGGGCAAGATGACTAAAGGACCCCGTTAGATGGAGCGGGCAAGTGATTCATTGGAAATGATACATGTTGATGTATGCAATCTAGTGAGTCTTGTAGCGTGCAGTGGATATCGTTATTTTCTTACCTTCACTGATGATTTGAGTAGATATAGTGTATATTTACTTAATGAAACACAAGTCTGAATCGTTTGAAAGGTTCAAGCAAATTTAGAGTGAAGTTTAAAGATCATCGTGATAAGAAGATAAAAATGACCGCGATATGATCGAGGAGGTGAATATCCGAGTCACGAGTTTGGCATACAACTTAAGACAATGTGAAAGTTGTTTCACAACTAAACGCCACCTAGAACACCATAGTGTGATGGTGTGTCCGAACATCATAGTTATGCTCTATTGGACATGGTGCGTGCTATGATGTCTCTTGTCGTTTTACTACTATAATTTCGGGGTTATGCATTAGAGACAACTACATTCACTTTAAATAGGGCACCATCTAAATCCGTTGAGATGACACCATGTGAATTATGGTTTGATAGAAACCTAAGCTGTCATTTCTTAATACTTGGGGCTGCGACACTTGTGTGGAAAATGTTTTCACCTAATGAGGTCGAACCCAAGGCGGACAAATGCATCTTCATAGAATACCCTAAGATCGGTTGGGTGAACCTTCTATCTCAGATCCAAGTGCAAAGTGTTTGTTACTAAAACGGATCCTTTCTCGAGAAAAAGTTTCTCTCGAAAGAATTGAGTGGGAGGAAGATAGAACTTGATGAGGTTGTTAAACCTTTGTTCAACCAGAGAATAGCGCAGCAAAGAAAGATGTTTCTGTGAAGCCTACGTTAGTTGAAGAGGAAGTTAATGATGATGATCATGAAGCTTCAGGATCAAGTTACTATCGAACTTCGTAGGTCAACAAGGATGTGTACTGCTCCTAAGTGGTACGACAACTCTGTCTTGGAGATCATGTTGTTGGACAACGATGAACCTACGAGCTATGGAGAAGCAATGATGGGCCCGGATTCCAACAAATGGTTAGAGGCCATGAAATCCGAGATAGGATCCATGTATGAAAACCAAGTGTAGACTTTGGTAGACTTGCTCGTTGGACGGCAGGTCGTTGAGTACAAATGGATCTTTAAAATGAAGACAGACACTGATGGTGAATGTCACCGTTTGTAAAGCTCGACTTGTTGCAAAGATGTTTGTGACAAGTTCAAGGGGTTGACTGCGATGAGACTTTCTCACTCGTAGCGATGCTAGAGTTTGTTGGAATTATGTTAGCAGTTGCTGCGTTTTCAATTATGAAATCTGGCAGATGGATGTCAAAACATCGTTTCCTTAATGGTTTGCTTGAGGAAAGGTTGTATGTGATACAACCAGAAGGTTTTGTCAGTCCTAAGGATGCTAAAAGGTGTGCAAGCTTCGGTGATCCTTCCATGGACTGAAGCAAGCATCTCGGAGTTGGAATATACGCTTTGATGAGTTGATCAAAGTTTTGATGTTTATACAAAGTTTACAAGAAACTTGTATTTGCAATAAAGTGAGTGGGAGCACTACAGAATTTCTGATAAGTATATGTGGATGACATATTGTTGATCAGAAATAATGTAGAGTTTCTGGAAAGCATAAAATGGTCATTTGGAAAGTGATTTTCAAAGGAAGACCTGGATGAAGCTACCTAATTGTTGAGCATCAAAATCTATGGAGATAGATCAAGATGCTCGATGAGACTTTCAATGAGTGCATACCTTGACAAGATTTTGAAAGAGTTCAAAATGGATCAGTCAGAGAAAGTGTTCTCGCCTGATTTGTAAGGTGTGAAAGTTGAGTCAAACTCAAAGCTCGACAACGGCAGAAGAAAGAGAAAGGACGAACGTTGTCCCCTATGCCTTAGCCATAGGCTCTATATTATGCCATGCTGTGTATCGCACCTGTGTGTGCCTTGCCATGAGTCTGTCAAGGGGTACAAGTGTGGTCCAGGAGTAGATCACTGGACAGCGGTCGGAATTATCCTTAGTAACCAGAGGACTAAGGAAATGTTTCTTGATTATGGAGGTGATAAAGAGTTCGTCGTAAAGAGTTACGTCGGTGCAAGCTTTAACACCTATCCGGATGACTAGTAGTAGCAATCTGGATACGTATAGTGGAGCAGCCATTTGGAAATAGTACCAAGTGGAGTGTGGTAGCAGTGTTTACGGATTGACATAGAGATTTTCAAAGTACACACGAATCTGAATATCACAGACCCGTTGACTATAAGACCTCTCTCACATGCAAAGCATGATCGAGCCCCAGAACTCATTGGGTGTTAGATTCATAACAATGCGAGTCACATGGTGATGTGAACTAGATTATTGACTCTAGTGCAAGTGGGAGACTGTTGGAAATACGCCCTAGAGGCAATAATAAATTAGTTATTATCATATTTCCTTGTTCATGATAATCGTTTATTATCCATGCTATAATTGTATTGATCGGAGACTTAAATGCATGTGTGGATACATAGACAAAACCATGTCCCTAGTATGCCTCTAGTGGACTAGCTCGTTGATCAAAGGATGGTTAAGGTTTCCTAGCCATGGACATGAGATGTCATTTGATAACGGGATCACATCATTAGGAGAATGATGTGATGGATAAGACCCAAACTACAAACATAGCATATGATCGTGTCAGTTTATTGCTACTGTTTTCTGCATGTCAAGTATATGTTCCTATGACCATGAGATCATGCAACTCACGGATATCAGAGGAGTGCCTTGTGTGTATCAAACGTCGCAACGTAACTGGGTGACTATAAAGGTGCTCTACAGGTATCTCCGATGGTGTCTGTTGAGTTGGCATGGATCGAGACTGGGATTTGTTACTCCGTGTGACGGAGAGGTATCTCAGGGCCCACTCGGTAATACAACATCACAACAAGCCTTGCAAGCAATGTGGCTAAGTGTTAGTCACGGGATCTTGTATTACGGAACGAGTAAAGAGACTTGCTGGTAACGGGGTTGAACTAGGTATGGCGATACCGACGATCGAATCTCGGGCAAGTAACATACCGAAGAACAAAGGGAACGTTATACGGGATTAACTGAATCCTTGACATAGAGGTTCGACCGATAAAGATCTTCGTAGAATATGTAGGAACCAATGTGGACGTCCAGGTCCCGCCATTGGTTATTGACCGTAGAGGTGTCTCGGTCATGTCTACATAGTTCTCGAACCCGCAGGGTCTGCACACTTAAGGTTCGGTGACGTTTCGGTAGTGTAGAGTTATGTATGGTGGTGACCGAAGTTTGTTCGGAGTCCCGGATGAGATCCCGGACGTCACGAGGAGCTCTGGAATGGTCTGGAGGTAAAGATTCATATATAGGAAATCCCAGTTTGGTTTCCGGAAAAGTTTCGGGCTCGTCGGTAGTGTACCGGGAGTGTCGGTAGTGTACCGGGAGGCCTCCGGGAGGGGTATTTCGACCCCAAGAGGTCCATGGGCTGTGGGAGAATAATAACCAGCCCTTGGTGGGCTGGGAAAACAGCCACAAAGGCGCATGGCGCATGAGAGAAAGTCCTAAAGCAAAAAGTGGAAAATCAGCCAATAGGAGGCAATCCTACTCCAACTAGGATTGGAGGTGAAGTAGGATTGCTTCCCACCTCCTATTTCGGCCGACCCAAAGGCCTTGGCTGCCTCTCCTCTCCTCTACTCCTATATATACTAGTGTATTGGTTGGTTTTTGGACAGAATTTCCGGCCACGTGCTACCCGTTTCACCGGTGCATAGTTTCTCCTCTAGATCGGTTTTCCGCAGCGCTTAGGCGAAGCCCTGCCGGAATCACTCCAGCACCATCACCGGAGCGCCGTCACGCTGCCGGTGAACTCTCTCTCCTCTCCACCTCCTCTTGCTGGATCAAGACGGTGGAGATCGTCATCAAGCTGCATGTGTGCTGAACGCGGAGGTGCCGTCCGTTCGGCGCTAGATCGGAAGGACCGTGATCGAGATCGCGAGACGGTTCGTGATGAGATCGCGGAACGGATCGTGATGAGTTCGCAGGACAGATCGTGATCAAGATCGTGAGACGGATCGTGATGAGATCGCGGGACGGATTGTGATGAGTTCACGGGATGGATCGTGATTGGATCGTGGGACGGATCGTGATGAGATCGCGGGACGGATCGCGATTTGGATCACGAAGATGTTCGACTACACCAACCGCGTTTCTTAACGCTTCCCGCTTAGCGATCTACAAGGGTACGTAGATCCACTCTCCCTCTCGTAGATGCTCATCACCATGGATAGGTTTGCGTGTGCGTAGGAAATTTTTTGTTTCCCATGCGACGTTCCCCAACAAGTGACTGACCCAAACGGACAAAAAGCGGACGAAATCGCCGTCTGTTTGGGTCACCCCATTGGAGTTGCTCTAAAACTTTTTTTTTAAGTTCGCAAGCTTAAAATAAAATCATATCAAATCATAGGCGATTAGAAAAATTCAAATGCGACAGTGATTCTAATTTAGTTATTACAATCCAAGTAAGTTTTTAAATTAAAGCAATTCAAACTTGAATTCAATGCTACCTCTATCCCAAAATAGAAGTTGTTGACTTGGTACAACTTTAGAGGAGTATGTTCTAGTTGTCCTCTTTAATGGTCCACAAATGCTAAATCAATTTTTTTGAGTTACTTTATGTCGATTTTGTTGATGCATTTGAACAAACTCGACAAACGTGACGTGCTTTTGATGTGGAAGTTGCATAGGATCACCTGTGTTCTTAAATTCCAGATCTACCGCAATATCTTCACCATCGTCCTCCACAATCATGTTATGCATGATCACACAACATCTCATCATCCCCCACAAGGTATTTGGATCCCGTTGTTTAGCAGGTACACGAACAACTGCAAAAACGGGTCTGGAAAACTTCAAATGCCCTCTTCACATCATTTCTAGCTCCTTATTGTCGTTTGGGAAAAGTGAAATAGTTTCTGACCAACTCGCTCAGGGATGGTATTGACAAAGGTTGCTCGCAAAGATTAGATACCACCAAGCAGACAGTAGTCCATATTGTATTGATCCCCATTAACACTACAGTTGCAAGGAGGAGCTTACCCTTCAGTCAGTCTAGAGGACAATGGTGATCGCTGCAGCACACTGATATTATTGTGAGACTCGAGCATGCAAAACAAAGTGTGCTATATAGAGGTCATGTGATGCAATTGCTTTAAGAACGATGGTGGGCATCTTCACATGTCCATGACATTGCACTTGTAGAGTTTTTGGACATTTTTTCATCTGTCGTGCATGTAATCAAGAGATACGAGCAAACCTTGCCATCCTCTTGCTTCAGACATTTTCAAGAGTCTCTAAGTGTCTATGACAGTTGGTTATCTTAACTATTGAGGTTCAAACACCTAGGCTACCATAGCAAATCTGACCATGGCGTCTTCGCATGTCCTTTCACACATCCGAAGGTACTCATCCCATGAATTTGTAGCCGTGCAATATGCAAGCATTCTCAATGCAACCATGCACTTCTGGTAGCCATAATCCAATCCTTCCTACGATATCCTTTTTCAAGATGAAATATTCATCGTATGACCAAATGCTAATAGAGGCGATCAAAGACTTTTTTAAATTCAAAAGCACCGCCAAATTTTTCCATGAATAGGGCATGAGGGGCAAAGTAGTCGTCCTTGAACGCCAAATAGTTTTGTGCCCTATTCTGATTCAGCGCTCAATGACCCTTGACAAATCCCTTGAATTGTGAACATGCTCTTCCACACGCTTTGCGTCTAGAAGAACTACCCGCATCATCGTTGTTTCATCCGCATAGTCCTCCTCATCGGACGAGTCATCGGACGATTCAACGTAATGCTCGTATATGTACTACATGTATGAATCTATTGCTTCAAACAAATGGAAAAAATGAATGGAATTTCACCAAACACTTGCTAGGCGGAGTGGCCCATGTAGGGGCAGATGGTACCCTCGTGGAGGAGGACAAGTGATGTGGCGTCCGGTGTAGCGCTGGAGGTCGTTGAGATCCGGGAAGGGCTTGAAGGGTAGGATAGGCGGTCGAGTGTAGAGTGGCAACATCAGTGAGGGAGGAAGTGTATCCAGAGAAAGAGGGAAGGATGGTCACACGGGGTCTGGAAGGGGTTTTGGGTAGGCCGGGGGTGTTAGAGTCCTACATGGATGGTGTCCTGACTCATGCAAAGCCCCTTGGTTTCCTTCTGGTTTGTGGGAAAGCGAACATCCAGACTAGTCCGAGGACATATGTTGGACCACTGTGAATGGCAAACTGCGTCCGGACAGTTGTGTCAAGACGCTTGTGAATGGTTTGGGAGTCTACTTTAGAGATACCCTAGGGCCTCTATTTTACCTTTCATTTTTTGGAAACATTGTACAAATACATATGTTCACATTAAAAAAGCACTCACAATGATGAAACAATTATGGAAAAACTAAAATAAATATACAAAAAGGTAAGCGCAAGTATTAAGTCTAAGAAATTGAAATCTTTTTGACATGGTGCATCATACGAACATCACCATGACCTTACCAACAAGCCATCATGCTCCAATTGGAACTATGTCCAGTGCACATGCACACATCATACAAACTGATGTGATATTGCTCCTATTGAGCTCCATTTGCATTCATGTGAGACATGACTACTATCTCAATCTAGAATCATGTGTATACCCACGTGCGAAGGCATCAACCATGGATAAGGGAGGCAAGAATACTAAGTCGCGAATAAGGAGTGAGGATACAAAGAAAAACACAAGGGATGTCCATACCCAGAGGGAGACAATACAAGTCCAACACGAGAGGGCCCCGATAATAGGTCACATTGTCCGGGCCAATACCACTACCTAGTGTTTTGTCCAACAACATGACTCTTCGGGAAAAACTATCATACTATAAGGGCCAAATGCGAAGGCACGCGGATACCGAGTCAGACATCTAGGCTCAATCACCATAGACTGCTTGGCCCTGCCACTACCAACCATCATCCGCTATGGTACACTAAACTAGCAAAAGATTCAACGCCACACTGTCCGAGTTGATTCCACCATGTTGTGTGTACTGTTGGAAATATGCTCTAGAGACAAAAATATTTGTATTGTTTATGTCCATGTTTATAATTAAGAGTTTATATTCTATGCTATAACTTATATGATTCTCTAATATGTGATTCGTACGAAAACTCATAAGCACATGTAGAATGATAAACGGTAAACCTGATTCCTAGTCTTGCCTCTAGGACTAGCTCAAGTGTTTTGTGATGATCATGTTTTTTCTGGTCATGGGCATTTGGTTAAGTTTAACGATGATGCCAAACAACATTAATAGTATGATATTAGTAGAATGATCATACTGAATTGACCCAATTTGTTTGTTATACTTTGAGATGTTATAGTCACAAGTCTATAGATATAACATAGAGAGTTAATGTATGCTTTATTTCATTATACCATGAGAGTATCATAGTCACTTCGTACAAGATGATAGACTTTGGGGTTGCTCAAACATCATCTATAACGCAGTGATCATAACGACAATTTTCAGGTTCTTCAGAAAGTGTGACAAGGGGCTAGATAGGTCAAGAGTGGGATTCCCCCCATGATGATGTATATATATTCTTAGGGCCCTATTGGTGTTACGACATACATCATCGTGTGTCTAGACACAGGTGACTAAGTCACGGGGATGTCGGAACATGTCAACGAGAAAGAAGAACAAAACCCGGTAACGAGGAGTCCGATATAATGAGTATAAGAATGACTGAAGCGGATACTGATACATCTCGCTTCGGGTTTTGTAAATTATCATGAAGCAAAGTGAATAGCATATTATAACCAAAGGTTCACTCGAATATAATTCATGTATTCATCGGGGTAAATATGGATGTCCATTCTGCTATTGTTCATTGAACGAAAGGGATCTTCATTCATGTATATGTTTTACCAAACCGACAATGTCAAATGATTAAGAGAATTATGATATATTGAGTGTTCATGGAGTGGGAGAGAAAATAATAGTTCCGAGAATATAAGAAATAGTTTTGAGAGAAACCGGAAGTGTTTCGCGGTTACTGGAAGAGTTTCAGGGTTTATCGGGAATTGTTATACATGTGCGAAATGTTTCCAAAGATATTAAATAAATGATTACAGGTTTTAATTGGTTAGGAGTATTTTAAAATCTATTTAATATCAATGGGCTAAAGAGAATACTAAAAGGCCTAGTGGTGGAGAGTTATTGGGCCCTAGGGCCCGATAACAAAGGATGTGCACCCCTTAGCATTTTTGGAGGTCTAGGGGAGGCCAAAATTGGAAGGTGAGGTGGACTCCTCATGCTCCAATGGCCGGTGCAAGGGAAGGAGTCCTTCTCCCTTGTGGTGCCCCTTCCCACACCTATTTATACTAGAGGTTTTGGCCCTTTGAGATACATAAGTTTTCAAGCCTCCTCTAGTTCTCTAGTTCTAGTTCTAATTTAGAGTTGCTCTAGATTAGAGCTAGAACCAGCTCTATATAATCCTCATAATAGAGAAGCCCATGTGCTTCTCTTCTTCTCCCTTTCATTCTCTGGTGACAAATAGTTTTGGACGGCGAAGCACTACCAGATCGTAAAGCTCGTATGCCTGCAACCCATTGAGAGGTCGTGCGTTCGGTATTTGGCTCACGGGATCGTTTGTGAATGGTTTGAGGGACTTCAACAATGATATACACTAACTTTTCTTTCGTTGCAACTCAAATTTGGTAATAATGTGATCTAAACCTCTAATACATCTTCATAGTGTTCGTGGGATCGTGATCAAGGCGATTTTGTTTGTTTTCTACAACGTCTCCAACAACTGAACCATGAGCGGTTATATGAGTAGATGATGGTTTCAATACAGATAAAATGTGATTGTGAGGGTATTGTGAAAGCACAACTTCTCCCTAGTTTGTTTTGATAATTAATATCAACATATAGTTCATTGAACTAATGAGCCTATCAAGTATATTTCAGGAAAGGTTCAATGAATGGAATGGCTAGGATTGTTAGGAGGATTCCCTAGATGCAAGGAACATCGATTGGCAAGAGCTTCAAGACTCTACATTTTACTTTATGTGAGAAATCACATTTGAGTCCATTGGAAATCCAATATAATTAAAAGAGGATGAGGTATCTAGGATGATCTAGTTGCTCAAAGTGCTTAGAGATTTGCTACAAAAAATCTCAACAATTCTCCCACAAAACATTCTATATGAAACCCTAATTTATCGAATTCGGTGCCACCAATATTTCACATTTCGGTCCCATCAAGTTTTCCTTAGATAGAACCCTAGCCAAACCCTAGCAAAATCGGTACAACCGAGTTTCACGTTGGTCCAACTAAAAAGCAGTGAACAACCTTCTTGTATATAATTGTCAAAAATTGGGATTTTTGAGTTTTATATTTTGGTGCCACCAAAGTAAGGAACTTCTTAGGCCAACCGAATTAGTCTAGCCAAGAACCCCAAAGTTAGGACATTTTGCACTAATCGGTGCAACCTAGTTTTTACTTCGGTTCCACAGAGTTGGGCAATAATGTTGTAACCGTTGGACTTTTGGAGATGGCTATGTATACCCCTCCACCTCCTTCTTATTCGTAGAGAGAGCACTCAGAACAAGCAAACACTTCCACCATCCATTTTTTGAGAGAGAACCACCTACTCATGTGTTGAGATCAAGATCTTCCACTCCAACCATATGAATCTTGATTTCTAGCCTCCCCAAGTTGCTTTCCACCCAATCAACCTCTTCCACCAAGCCAAATTCTGTGAGAGAGTGATTGAGTGTTGAGGAGATTATCTTTTGAAGCACTAGAGCAAGGAGTTCATCATCCATACCACATTTATTACCTTTTGGAGAGCGATTTCTCCTAGATTGGTTATGGTCGCTTGGGAGCCTCCAAATTGTGTGGAGTTGAATCGAGAAGTTTGTAAGGGCAAGGAGATCGCCTACTTCATGAAGATCTACCCCGAGTGAGGCTAGTACTTTGTAGACGTAAGCCATGGTGGAATAGACAAGGTGGCTTTGTCGTGGATCCCTTGTGGGTGGATCCCTTTGTGAACTCGCATAGCCTACCCCCCATGGGTTGGAGTCTCCATCAACATGGACGTATGATAGCACCACCTATCGGAACCATGCCAAAAATCGCCATGTCTTCATTATGTTTGATCTTCCTATCCATACCCTCTACTTACACTTGCATGTCTCTAATTTCCCCTGCTATACTCGTAGACTTGCATGTGTAGGGCGTGGCATACTTGGTAAAACTGCTAAAACTTGCCAACCAATAGCATTGGGAAAAGGTTTAGTTAATATTTGGTCTAATAGTCTAATCACATCCCCCTCTAGACATACTTTGGATCCGACAAGTGGTATCAGAGTTTTGGTATCCATTGCATTGGTTTCACAACCTAGGAGGGTATGGCGTCTAGTGAGGGAAATTGCCACCGTAGAGGTCCATATTTTGATGGTACAAACTTTGCTAGTTGGAAAGACAAAATGAAAATGCATATTCTTGGTCATAACCCCATCATTTGTGTTGTTGTTCGAAGTGGATTGCAAGGTGAATTCTTTGGTGATGGAAAGGAACTGGGTAATGAAGGAACAACGGAAGAATTAAAGATGTTGCAATACAACGCTCCAGCATGTGATATCCTATTCAACAACCTCTGCCTCGAACAATTGAACAAGATAAGCCGTCTTGAGAATGCAAAGGAAATTTTGGATATGTTGGTTGATACACATAAAGGAACCAATTTCATTAGGAAATCGAAGTTGGATGTGCTCAAAAGTCAAATTGACAAGTTCGAGATGAAGGATGGTGAAGGAGTCACATAAATGTATTCTAGGCTTGCTCTCATAAAAAATGATATTGTCGACTTAGAAAGTGAAGAGATGACCAACAAATTCATCATCAAGAATATCCTTAGAATCTTGGATGGAAAATATGACACTGTGTGCAGATTGATCCAAATGATTCCAAACTACAAAGATCTCAAGCCTACATAAGTCATTGGAAGGATTGTTTCTCATGAAATGTCGCTCAAGGGAAAATAAAAGCTTCGAGAGGAAATTGACTCATTTAAAGAAGAATCTCAAGCCTTGGTCAAGTGGGTTCCCAAAGCCACTACTAGCTCTACTTCATCAAGTGCTACTTCAACTCCAAGGATCCCCATCAAGTTGATGTTGGTCCCAAATAAAAAGAACTAGAGAGTTCTTGAGGGGTGACTCCACCAACAAACTTCACTCATATTCATCGCTTGGCAAGAACTAATGCAATTAACTCCAACCTTATGCAATAGTTCAAGGAGTCATAAAACCCCTCGTTGGTAAGCAAGGGACAAGGCAACTAATGTATCAATGGACATCATCCTATATAAACTTCATTCCATGTCCATAGATATCCTGGTATTTGTTCCTTGTGCGATACTAACCCATGTAGGTGAGAAAAGTACCAAACAACAAGGATTGCTCACAACTCTAGATGATCTTCATCAACAATGAGCATCGACTACTACAACACCTACATGAAGTCTTGAATGACAGAACCCAAGGTTAGTTCATTCCTCTAAAAGGGATTATCACATCAATGGGGAGCTTTTCTCTAAGACTTCAGCTAAAGCATCTCAAATGATGCGAACATATTAAAAGCTTTATGTAAAAGTGGCAACCACTTGTGCTTAAACGATGAGTATGACCTATGATCAAGCATTCTTGCTTGGCTCCTTAAGTCAATATACTCATATATAGATGAGTTCGTCATCGCCAAAGTGCTTGGTAGGTACTAGAGTGCTTGTGCATGTTTGACATATTTCATTTGACATCTTATTGTGTGAGCACGTTGGTATGCATATTTTTCTTCATTTGAGGACATCCAATTGTTGTTCTATTTTGGCTTTTATTTCTCTGGCCAGTTGGATGTGCAAGAATGCCTAAGTAACCCCTCTATCTATCTATTCTTGCTCGTCTCAAATTCTATTCATGCTTCATGACAAAAATTGAGCGAGCACTTTTCGGACCCTGCGGGTGAGGAGCACTCGGAGCCAACGATTTGACTAGGCTGACCTCCAAAACCTCCCAAGTGTTTTTCCGTGTGACCAAAACCTCCAAACTCTGCTCCACCAATTCACTAGGGCTGATCAGGTTTTCTACCTTGGTGCCACCAGTCGAGAGTTTTTGGCGTCACCGAGATATTCTGTCAACTGGTAGTTATGCCTGTTGGTGGAGCCAATTTTTCTTTTTCCATGTCACTAACAACAGATGGGTATATACTTTCACGTTTCGGGCTTTGAAAAATTCTTCAAACACCCGACTCCTGCACCCCAGTGTTGTTGCCGCCCTGTCTCCGGATAATCTCCATCGTCTCAAGCGCACCCTCACCATTGGAATTTGTCTCCGTCAACGGCACTCGTCCCCAGAGTTACCGCCGTAGAGAGGATCTGCCAAGTTAGGGTAATCCTCAATCCTTATCGCATTCATAATCTAATTCATGCACAATAGGATTTGTCTATCTTCTGGCCATAGTTTGCACAATTCTATCCACTCAAAGTATTCCTTAGAATACCTCGAACAATTTTTTTAGGGTTATGTCTCCGCGATAAGAAATCTTGGAGTCACTAAGTCGAAACATCTCGGTGCCACCGACATGGTTTCGGCCATAGCACAAGATCTTCTCGGTGAAGCTGAAGGTGTCACCAAATGGGATCTAGGGCTTCTTTGTGCAGATTCGGAGAGACCGAATCACACCTCGGTGAAGCCAAAACGGTGTGAGCAAGTCTCTATTGTTGCCACAGAATTTCCGAAATCTGAAACTCGGCGGAACCAGATTGCATATTGTGTGAACCCGAGACTAACATTTTGAGTTCAAATATTTGCAAAAGTTTCTGAATTTGGTGATTCCCATCTACTCTACTCATCCATATCTACTTCACGGGGTCTATGATCATCATGTCAGGATTAGATGATAGTCAGAACCAGAACAAAGAGCCAAGTGTTGACTTGGATGTAGGCACTAGTCCCGAGGGCAGTTTTGAGGATTCAGGAACTCCTAGCTTAGATGGTTTGCCCAAGGCTGCCACCAGGGCAAGGAAGCATAAGAATTCAGATGAGGATTATGAGGACTTTGTCCCTAAATAGGTCACTTCTAAGAAACAAACTGAGAGGAAAGTGAGAGTGGTTGCAAGAAAAGTTCTAGAGTCTGTTGCTACCAAGAGATGGATGTCTCTATCTTTAGAGCAATCCAGTGGATCAACAAGGAGCGAGTCCTCGGCCAAGAAGGTGGGACAAAAGAGAGCCATGAAGAGGTAAGTTTATTTGGTTGGGAGGCCAACTTCTATGTTCAAGGGCCCAGGTGAGGATGATGAAGAGAAAGAAGAGGAGGAACCAACCGCAAACTCTCCTCCTTCTAAGCACAGAAAGCTTATGGCTGATGCCTTGCCTAACAAGCCACCCACCAAGGCCAAGCAAGCCCCAAGCTCAAGAAGACAACCACAGACATTCTAGCTATAGAGAACAAGGGATCAATTGCTAGAGGTGTCGCATGATACGTCTACAACATATGTATAATTTTGATTGTTCCATGCTGATATATTACAATTCTAGGATAGTTTTTGGGTGTTTATTTACCAATTTATATTATTTTTTTAGCACTAACTATTGACCCAGTGTCTAGTGTCAGTTGTTGTTTTCTCCATATTTTTCACTTTTCAGGTTTACAATACCAAACGAAGTCCAGTCGTCCTGAAACTTTTTGATGATTTTTTGGACCAAAAGATGACGTAGAAGATTCAAAAGAAGGTCGGGGGCCAGCCTAGGGGCCTACAAGCCAACACGGCATGGCCTGGGGGGCGCCATGATGACTCTTGGGCCCCTCGTGGCTCTCCCGACTCCGTTCTCTGGCTTATAAATTCTCATATATCCTAGAAACCCTAGAGGCAGTCCTGAAACACTTTTTATGCCGCCGCAAGTCTTTGTTCCAATGGGAGGCCATCTAGGGCTCCATTCCGGCACCCTGCCGGAGGGGGGATCCATCACGGAGGGTCTCTTCATCAATCTTGATGCCCTCATGATGATGTGTGGGTAGTTCACCACAGACCTACGAGTCTGTAGTTAGTACCTAGATGGCAATCTCTCTCTCTCTCTCTCTCTCTCTCTTCAATACAATGATCATCACATCTTCGGTTTGATCCATCCGATGTAACTCTTTTGTGCGGTGCGTTTGTTTGGATCCGATGAATTGTGGGTTTATGTTCAGATTATTCATGATAAATATTTGAGTCTTATCTGAATTATAAATATGATTCTTATGTGCATGATTATGATAGCTTCATAATTATCTCCGATCTATTGAAATATTTTGGCCAACTAGATTGATATTTTTTTGGTGAGAGAGGTGCTTGTGGTAGGTTCAACCTGGCGAGTTTATTTATCCTAGTGACAAAGCGGGGGACAATATGCGTCTTTGTGTTGCTGCTACTAAGGATAAAATGATGGGGTTTATTCATATTGCTTGAGTTTACTTTGTCTACATCATGTCATCATTCTCCATGCATTACTCTGTTTTACTTAATACTCTAGATGCATGTTGGATAGCGGTTGATGAGTGGAGTAATAGAAATAGGTGCAGGCAGGAGTCGATCTAGTTGTTTATGGACATGATGCCTATATACACATGATCATTGCCGTGAATATCGCATAACTATCCGCTTTTCTATCAATTGCCCAACAGTAATTTGTTTACCCACCTTATGCTTATTTTCATGAGAGATGCCACTAGGGGAAACTATGGGCCCCGGGTCTATTCACCTATATATTTATAAGTGCTACAATACCTTGCTGCCATTTACTTGCTTTTTATTTATTCTGAAATTTACAATTATCTACAATTATCTACACAACTCACTTGTTTGCAAATAATGAGATCAAGGGGATCGACAACCCTCTTGCCCGCGTTGGGTGCAAGTTATTTGCTCTTTGGTGTGTAGCCGTTGAAGACAGTTGTTGATATTCCTATTGGTTCGATAAACCTTAGTTTCATAACTGAGCAAAAAACTTTCCCATATTGTGCTGCAATTACCCGTTCCTCTTCATGAAAAACCCAACACAGATCACAAGTATGTTGAGGATGTAGCTATGTTGAGGAAGCTCATACCTCACCTTCCCGATCATAATGCTGACCATATAGTTGCTGAAAATATGAAGGAGATGAAGGACAATGGACCGAGGAAGTGGAGATCCAATGATCCATGTGCTATCAGGCGGAGAGCTGTTGTTGATACTCGCTTTCACATCAAGGAGGATGAGGACTTTTATGAGACAATATTTCTTGACAAGAACCCTGCTGTGAGTGACATGAGGTATATCAATTGGAGTATAACAATTCCATTGAGGACTAGCTTCCCCGTGTCCAGGAGAGTATCATGATGACGTGCATTGATGAGATCATTGGTAAGGAAATGACTGCATGGGTTGATAAGCTCATCATGCAATTTTACTCCACTGCTCATTTCTATCTAGATGGCAGGATAGTGTGGATGATAGAAGGCACCAGGTGAGGGAGTCCTAGACTAAGGGGTCCTCGGGCCGTCAGCCTATCTCTTAATAGGCCGGCTTGGTGGGCCGTTCTTTGATTGTCGCAAGAAGGGACAAATACATTGAGAGACCACATTCCATAAGGAAGTCTCGAAGGTGCGTCGTGCACTCCAACTCAAGATGAGGAAATTGGCATATCCATCCTTGACAGGAGACCTACCATGTGTAAACCCTAGTACCACCCGGTGTCTATATAAACTGGGAGGGTTTTAGATTGTAGAGCAGGAAAACTCATCTTGGGGTTTAGCTATTCGATCTCGAGGTAGATGAACTCTGTAACCTTCATACCATCAATATAATCAAGCAGGACGTAGGGTTTTACCTCCATAGGAGGGCCCGAACCAGGGTAAACCTCGTCTCCTTCGCCCCTGTTACCATCGATCCTAATCTCACAGCTCGGTACCCCCTACCCGAGATCCACCGGTTTTGACACCGACATTGGTGCTTTCATTGAGAGTTCCGCTGTGAATGCCAAAGGAGTCGATGGCTCGTGTCTTCATCAACGAAGAAGTTCGCAACATGGACACTTTTGTCCCCGAACAGATCTTCCCTTTTGGCAGCATTGTGCTGCACACTGACCCGACTGCCCATCTTGGCTGGGTTGGGAGTTTCGCCCCTGATCAACAGGTCAGATTCGGGAACCTAGAGTTCTCCGTAGACTCTCGGGGCGATCTTTCGCTAACCGGGCTCTCAGTCTCGCCTGCCATGCCTGAAGACTCTGAGACTTTAACCTCGGATTCTGCTTTCGGTCCCGCCCATGGGATCCACCCCGGCGATGAGCTGACTTTTAGTCCGGATCCAGCCATAGCGTCGGACGCCCGGATACCTGTCCCTACCGAACACTCCCCTGGCGCGGACGCGTCGGAGGTTAACTCCGAAAGCTCTGAGCAGGTTGATCCGATCGAGCTCTCTACACTCAACGAGGCCCTAGATCGGATCTTGTCGATGAAAATCATCGACGAACCAACCCTGATCCATGCTTAGATCGGTCTCAAGGCGGGCCAGGAAGAATTTTTCAGCCCACCTACCACCCACTAGATAGCCACTGTCGAGGATTTAACCGACATGCTGGACTACGCCTCCGAGGAGGCAGAAGACATGGATGAGGAAGATTGCGCTCCCACCCACGTTAACACAGGGTGATGGGCTGCGACCTCCACCTATGACGTCTACCTGGTGAACACTCCGCTGATAACGACGAACACACACCCAAAAACGATGGCGACAAATCGGGTGAAGCGTCGTCAAGGCGACGGAAGCCGCATAAACGACCAAAGGCAAAAAAGGGAAGAAAAGCTATCGCTGGCACCAGAGATGGAGATACCCTAGAAGACCTCGGTGATCCCGATACCCCTGAACATCCGCTAGAGGATCAAGAGAGGCCGGAAGATTAGCACAACCCCGATGATCTAAACGATTCCAAGGATGAGAACTACCTCCCCCCTGTCGAGGAGGATGACATCTCGGAAGACGATGACTTCGCCATCCCCAAAAACCTTGAAGATCGGGAACAGTTTAGGCAAAAACTTATAGCCACGACCCCTAGCCTGAAGGCAAAAGAACGACAACTTAAAGTGGAATAGGACAACCTCAACGATAGATGGACAAGGGTCCTATCAGCTGAGGATGGATACAGTACCGGTCTATTGGACCAACCCAAAAGCTATCCATGCCGAAGGCTACTGCCACAATTTGATGAAGAGCTTATAGATACGCCGTCTCCCAAACATACTCCATACGACAAGCTAGACTGCCCTCCTCAAGGACGAGACAGGATGGCTGACGACACCGGATATAGGCCGACGATACCCGGAAGATGGGAGAAAGAGCTAATAGAGCCCTATGATAGGTTTGACCTGCGACACGACTTGGACTATAGAGCAGGTCGTACGAGATCCATCTACGGATCCAGATGGTACTCACCCAATAAACGGGAGGGGTACCGGCCTTGGCTCGACCGCAACAATAGAGGCCTAGAAAGAAACTGGGCGAGAACATACACCGATTACCAGCGCAACATAGCTCGGGTCAGAGGCGCTGCTCACCCACTATGCTTCACAAACGAGGTAATGCAGCATAATTTCCCGGAGGGGTTCAAACCCGTGAACATAGAACAATACGATGGGAAAACTGACCCAATTGTATGGATCGAGGATTTCCTCCTCCACATTCACATGGCGCGAGGAGATGATCTCCACGCCATCAAGTATCTACACCTAAACCTTAAGGGGCCAGCTCGGCACTAAATAGCCTCCCCAAAAATTCCATGCTGGGAGAATCTAGAGGATGCATTCCGATCTAACTTCTAAGGCACCTATGTTCGGCCGCCGGACTCCTCCGACCTGAGCAACGTTGTGCAGAAGCCAAGAGAGTCTGTTGGGCAATTCTGGAATTGGTTATTGACCAAGAAAAAACAGATTATTGATTGCTCGAGCGCCGAGGCAATATTCGGGATGAATGGCTAGCTCGCCAGCTCGGCCAGGATAAACCTAGTACAATGTCCGCCCTTACATCACTCATGACTCACTTTTGCGCAGGCGAGGATAATTGGCTAGCAATATGGAGACACAACTCCGAAGACCCATGAACCTCCAAAGTTCAGGACGGATACTAGAAACCAAAAGGCAAGAAGAATAAGCGCCGACATAGTAATGGTGATGCCGACGACACGACCATTAACGCTGACTTCCGCAATTCCCGACTCGGGCAGCGGAAGAAGCCTCCCAAAGGCAATCGCGACGAATCTACCCCGCTAGACAAAATCATGGAGAGGCCTTGCTAGATCCATGGCACTCAAGAGAAGCCCGCTAACCACACCAACCGTAACTGCTGGGTGTTCAAACAGGCAGGCAAACTCTCACCCGAGGAGCAAGGCAAGGGCCCACACAGCAAGGACGAGGATGAGCCCTACGGTCCGATCGGTGGCGGATAGAAGCAGTTCCCTCGAGAGGTAAAAACCATGAATATGATATATGCCACTCATATACCCAAAAAGGAGAGGAAACGCGCCCTTCGAGAGGTCTACGCGATAGAGCCTATAGCGCCGAAGTACAACCCATGGTCGGCGTACCGAAGCACCTTCGATCGACGAGACCACCCGACCAGTATCTTTCATGGGGGTTCAGCCGCCCTTGTCCTAGACCCCATCATAGATGGGTATCATCTCACTAAAGTCCTAATGGACGGAGAAAGTAGCCTTAATCTGATTTACTCAGACACGGTGAAAAAGATGGGTATCGATCCGTCAAGCATCAAACCCAGCAACACTACCTTTAAAGGAGTAATCCCAGGCATTGAAGCCCGGTGCATGGGCTCTATAAGCCTTGAAGTATTGTTCGGTTTGCCCGATAACTTTCAAAGTGAAGACTTGATCTTCGACATTGTATCTTTTAGCAACAGCTACCACGCCCTGCTAGGCCGTACAACATTCGCTTGCTTTAATGTTGTCCCACACTACGCATACCTCAAGCTCAAGATGCCCGGGCCCAAGAGGTTCATCATTGTCAATGGCAATACAAAGTGCTCCCTCTGAACTAAGGAACATGAATTAGCCCTGGCGGCCCAATTCCATTATAATGATTATCGACAAACACCGACATCTGCCGTAAAGGTACGTAAGGTTGGGAAGCGAGCTCGGTTTCAGCCCGAACTCCAGAACTTTCTTCTACCTAGAAATAGGGACTAGCTCCCCATTGCACAACTCCTCCGAGGACCTCTCCGAAGCACAACACGCCTCCGGAAGCAACAGTTCAAACACCGGTTGGTGATCGGGAGATCCGATCATCACCGGCTCCACCGACCACTAGGTGGCCGGTGATGGAGGAGGTTCTATCAAGCTCCTCCCTTTTTGAAGAGCACCGCACCCTTATGGGTTCGGGGTTGCAGAGCATTTAATCCGTTGACAACAGACCGAAGGAGGCCTTCAAGGGTCTCCTATCGGGTTTTCAACTAAGTCACTTGATGTTCTTATTTGAAAGTTTTTATTTATTTCTATTATATACATGGCAGCCCCCGAGCCCTAGGTGAGGTGAACTCACCTAGGGGTCACTCCTATATTCGATATAAGAGTAGATACACTTTAAGTATGCGGCATGTTAGGATAACTCCTAATAAGGTCCAACATACGATCGGATTGACTATAATTCCGGAATTGAGAACCCATGTAATATATCAACTATATGTGTAATGCAGGCTTCGTCATCGGCGGCGGCAATAAATGGCGCCAAGCTGGACGAGCTAAATCGGAAGCTTAAGCGCTCCGAAGACAAACTTGAGGCCCTTAACCGAAGATTCAGCGAGGCCAAAGGTATGTCAAAACAGAATTCGAATACCTTTGTCTGAACTCCATCGTCCGAATACTGTCAGTGCACCTTTTTCACATTGTATGATGTGCGTGCAGCTTCGGCAAAAGAGATGGAGAGGCGCAAGGCCGAGCTCCAACATGCAAAGGACGAAGCGGCCGTCGAGAGGGCGGCTGCTAAAGAAACGGTTGTCACCCTTTCTGCCATACGAGCCACCAGTGGCAAACATGAGGCTCGCATGGTGGAGGTCCAGCAGGAGCTCGAGGACGCCAGTAGAAAATGCGAGACCTTGGAGCAGAAGATTAAGGCGAGCTCGGCAGAACTGTCCACTTTAACAACCAAACTCCAGAAGGAACGGGTGGACAGATAGTTCTACAAGGACCAAGTGCGCCAAGCGAAGGACATAATAGATAGTAATCCATACTCACTAAAGTGCGTATTCGGGGATAGCAAATTTGAATTGCTTACCCCAGTGTGGTGTTCCTCAGGCACCTCGTCTGATCTCCAGAAGAGCATGGCGGACGCCAATCAGTTGTTCGCCTCGCGGGGAGAAGGAGATGAAGCTTGGCTGTTCTGGGCACAGTTCGGAGCCTCCGAGCGTCCTCCTCTTCTAGTGGAGCAGCTGAAACAGCTGATGGAGCTATATCAGATGGCGGAGCCGGCCATGAAGGACCTCTGCATCCGCTTATGTCCTGGCGAGCTGCTGCCAAGCAGATACTTTGGCCTGGTGCAGAGGTTGATTGCTGCTTCGCCCCGCCTCGACACCGCCAAGTGCTCCTCCTGCATTGAGGGAGTCCAGATGGCCCTTGCAAGAGCGAAGGTGCACTGGCCAGGGCCAAATCCGATGATGGTAGCCACCGCCCCGCCGCCTCCCGAGAAGGAGCATAGACGCCCTGAGATATACTTTGATGGAGTGATGGAGAGCGCTCGGGTGATAGCGTCCTAGTGTCCGGGCGATCATTTATTTGAATGAACTGTAACGCGTCCGAAGACTTGTCCAAACTTTTGATGATATTAGTTATTGTTCTTGTGTGGTTTGCATTCCTTTATAACTCCTATGTGGCCGTTTAATACTGAAAGATGCGAGTCGTCAGCTTCATCCCCCATGTAGATACTATTGGGGAACGTCGCATGGGAAACAAAAATTTTCCTACGCACACACAAGATCTATCCATGGTGATGAGCATCTACGATAGGGAGAGTGGATCTACATAGCCTTGTAGATCGCTAAGCGGGAAGCGTTAAGAAATGCGGTTGGTGTAGTCAAACGTCTTCGTGATCCAAATCGCCGAGTGTCTCGCGATCTCATCACGATCCGTCCCGCGATCCAATCACGATCCGTCCCGCGAACTCATCATGATTCGTCCCGTGAACTCATCACGATCCGTCCCGTGAAATCATCACGATCCGTCCCGCAAACTCATCACGATCCATCTCGTGATCTTGATCACGGTCCTTCCGATGTAGCGCCGAACGAACGACACCTCCGCGTTCAGCACACGTACAACTTGATGACAATCTTCGCCTTCTTGATCCAGCAAGAAGGAGTGGAGAGGTATAAGAGTTCGAAGAGTTCTCCAGTAGCGTGACGACGCTCCGGCGATGGTGGTGGAGCAATTCCGGCAGGGCTTCGCCTAAGCACTACGGAAAACCGATCTAGAGGAGAAACTATGCACTAGAGGAACGGGTAGCACGTGGCTGAAAATCTGGTGCCAAAAACCCTAAAACCTCTAGTATATATAAGAGGAATAGAGGAGGATTCTTGGCCCTCAAAGGACCAGCTCTTGGGTCGGCCGAATCAAGGAGGATTGGAGGATTCCTCCTCCAATCCTAGTAGGACTAGGACTCCTCCTTATTTTTGCCTTTTTTTGCCTTTTCCCACCTTTTCTCTTTGGGATTTTCTTCCCAGCCGCATGGGCCGTGTGTGGGACTTCCACCATCCCACTAAGGCCTTGTATTTACTATCCCACAGCCCATGTAGCCTCTTGGGTCGAAATACCCCTCCCGATGGTCTCTCGGTACACTCCCGGCACTCCCGGTACACTACCGATAAGCCCGAAACTTTTTCGGCGACCAAAATAGGACTTCCTATATATCAATATTTACCTCCGGACCATTCCGGAGCTCCTCGTGATGTCCGAGATCTCATCCGGGACTCCAAACAACATTCGGTCACCATGCATAACTCTATACTACCAAAACGTCACCGAACCTTAAGTGTGCAGACCCTGCGAGTTCGAGAACTATGTAGACATGACTGAGACACCTCTACAGTCAATAACTAATAGCGGGACCTGGATGCCCATATTGGTTCCTACATATTCTACGAAGATCTTTATCGGTCGATCCTCTATGTCAAGGATTCAATTAATCCCGTATGATGTTCCCTTTGTTCTTCGGTATGTTACTTGCCCGAGATTCGATCGTCGGTATCTCCATACCTAGTTCAACCTCGTTATAAGAAAGTCTCTTTACTCGTTCCGTAATACAAGATCCCGTGACTAACACTTAGTCACATTGCTTGCATGGCTTATTGTGATGTTGTATTACCGAGTGGGCCTTGAGATACCTCTCCGTCACAAGGAGTAACAAATCCAGTCTTGATCCATGCCAACTCAACAGACACCCTCGGAGATACCTGTAGAGTACCTTTATAGTCACCCAGTTACGTTGCGACATTTGATACACACAAGGAACTCCTCCGGTGTTAGTGAGTTGCATGATCTCATGGTCATAGGAACATATACTTGACATGCAGAAAACAGTAGCAATAAACTAACACGATCATATGCTACGTTTGTAGTTTGGGTCTTGTCCATCACATCATTCTCCTAATGATGTGATCCCGTTACCAAATGACATCTCATGTCGATAACTAGGAAACCATAGCCATCTTTGTTCAACGAGCTAGTCTATTAGAGGCATACTAGGGACATGGTGTTGTCTATATATCCACACATATATCCGAGTTTCCGATCAACACAATTATAGCATGGATAATAAACGATTATCATGAACAAGGAAATGTGATAATAACTATTTGATTATTGCCTCTAGGACATATTTCCAACAGTATCCCACCGACACTAGAGTCAATAATGTAGTTCACATCACCATGTGATACGCATTGTTATGAATATAACACCCAATGAGTTCTGGGGCTCGATCATGCTTTGCATGTGAGAGAGGTCTTATAGTCAACGGGTCTGCGACATTCAGATCCGTATGTACTTTGCAAATCTCTATGTCAAACCGTAAACACTGCTACCACACTCCACTTGGTACTATTCCAAATGGCTGCTCCACTATACGTATCCATATTTCTACTACGAGTCATCCAGATTGGTGTTAAAGCTTGCATCGATGTAACTCTTTACGACGAACTCTTTATCACCTCCATAATCGAGAAACATCTCCTTAGTATTTTAGTTACTAAGGATAATCTTGACCATTGTCCAGTGATCCACTGCTGGATCACTCTTGTACCCCTTGACGGACTCATGGCAAGGCACACATAGGTGTGGTACACAGCATGGCATACTATACAGAGCCTATGGCTAAGGCATAGGGGACGACATTCGTTCCTTCTCTTTCTTTTGCCGTGGTCGAGCTTTGAGTCTCACTCAACTTTCACACCTTACAAATCAGGCGAGAACTCTTTCGCTGACTAATCCACTTTGAACTCTTTCAAAATCTTGTCAAGGTACGTACTCATTGAAAGTATCATCTAGCATCTTGATCTATCTCTATAGATCTTGATGTTCAACAATTAGGTAGCTTTATCCAGGTCTTCCTTTGAAAAACTCTTTTCAAACAACCATTTATGCTTTCTAGAAATTCTACATCATTTCCGAATAGCAATATGTCATCCACATATACTTATCAGAAACTCTATAGTGCTCCACTCACTTTATTGAAAATACAAGTTTCTCATAAACTTTGTATAGATTTAAAAACTTTGATCACCTTATCAAAGTATATATTCCAACTCCGAGATGCTTGCTTCAGTCCATAGAAGGATCACTGAAGCTTGCTCACCTTTTAGCATCCTTAGGACTGACAAAACCTTCTGGTTCTATCTAATCCAACCTTTCCTTAAGGAAGGAAACGATGTTTTTGCATCCATTTGCCAGATTTCATAATTGAAAAATGCAGCAACTGCTAACATAATTCCAACAGACTTTAGCTTTGCTACGAGTGAGAAAGTCTCATTGTATTCAACTCCTTGAACTTGCCGGAAACTTCTTTGCGAGAGGTCGAGCTTTATAAATGGTGGCATTCACCATCAGCGTCTGTCTTCATTTTAAAGATCCATTTGTACTCAACGACCCGCCGTCCAATGAGCCAGTCTACCAAAGTCTATACTTGGTTTTCATATGTGGATCCTTTCTTGGATTTCATGGCCTCTAACCATTTGTCAGAATTCGGGCCCATCCTCGCTTCTCCATAGCTCGTAGGTTCATCGTTGTCCAACAACATGACCTCCAAGACAGGGTTGTCGTACCGCTCAGGAGCAGTACACGTCCTTGTAGACCTACGAGGTTTGATAGTAACTTGATCCGAAGCTTCATGATCATCATCATTAGCTTCCTCTTCAACTAGTGTAGGCTTCACAGAAACATCTTCCTGCGCTGCGCTACTCTCTGGTTGAACAAAGGTTCAACAACCTTATCAAGTTCTATCTTCCTCCCACTTGATTCTTTCGAGAGAAACTCTTTCTCGAGAAAGGACCCAGTTTTAGCAACAAACATTTTATGGTTGGATCTAAGATAGAAGGTTTACCCAACTGTCTTTAGGATATTCTATGAAGATGCATTTGTCCGCTTTGGGTTCGAGCTCATTAGGCGAAAACCATTTTTCACATAAGTGTTGCAGCCCCAAACATTCAGAAATGACAGTTTAGGTTTCTATCAAACCATAATTCACACGGTGTCATCTCAACGGATTTAGATGGTGCCCTATCTTAAGTGAATGTAGGTTTCTCTAATGCATAACCCCAAATCGATAGTGGTAAAGGGATAAGAGACATCATAATTCGCACCATATCCAATAGAGCACGACTATGACGTTCGGACACACCATCACACTATGGTGTTCCAGGTGGCGTGAGTTGTGAAACAACCTTCACATTGTCTTAAGTTGTATACGAAACTCATAACTCAGATATTCACCTCCATGATCATATCGCGGACATTTTATCTTCTTGTCACGATGATCTTAAACTTCACTTTGAATTTGCTTGAACTTTTTCAAACGATTCAGACTTGCGTTTCATTAAGTAAATATACACTATTATCTACTCAAATCATCAGTGAAGGTAAGAAAATAACAATATCCACCGCATGCTACAAGACTCATTGGATTGCATACATCAACATGTATCATTTCCAATAAATCACTTGCCTGCTCCATCAAACCAGAAAACGGGGTCCTTAGTCATCTTGCCCAAGAGGCATGGTCGCATGTCTCAACCGATTCGAAATCGAATAAGTCCAAAGATCCATCAGCATGGAGTTTCTTCATGCGTTTTATACCAATATGACATTTAGCGGCAGTTGCGACAAGTATGTGGTACTATCATTATTAACTTTGTATCTTTTGGCATCAATATTACGAACATGTGTATTACTACGATCAAGATTCAACAAACCATTCTCACTTGGTGCATGACCATTGAAGGTATTATTCATGTAAACAGAATAACCATTATTCTTTAACTTAAATGAATAACCATGTTGCAATAAACATGATCTAATCACGTTCATGCTCAACGCAAAACACAAAATAACATTTATTTAGGTTCATCACTAATCCCGAAGGTAGAGAGAGCGTGCGATGTTGATCACATCAACCTTGGAAACATTTCCAACACACATCGTCACCTCACCCTTAGCTAGTGCTCCGTTTATTCCGTAGCTTTTATTTCGAGTTACTAACATTTAGCAACCGAACAAGTATCCAATACCCAGGTGCTACTAGGAGTACTAGCAAGGTACACATCAATAACACGTATATCAAATATACTTCTATTGACGTTGCCAGCCTTCTTATCTACCAAGTATCGAGGGTTGTTCCGCTTCAGTGACTGCTCTCCTCATAATCGAAGCACTTAGTCTCGGGTTTGAGTTCAACTTTGGGTTGCTTCACTGGAGTAGCAACTGACTTGCTATCCATCAAGTTTCCCTCCTTGCTCTTGCCCTTCTCGAAACTAGTGGTCTGACTAACCATCAACACTTGACGTTCCTTCTTGATTTCTAGTTTCACGGTGTCAAACATCGCGAATAGCTCAGGGATCATTATTTCTATCCCTGGCATTTTATAGTTCATCACCAAGTTCTAGTAGCTTTAGTGACAGTGATTTGGAGAACTATATCAATCACTATCTTATCAGGAAGATCAACTCCCACTCGATTCAAGCGATTGTAGCACCCAGACAATCTGTGCACATGCTCGACGATTGAGCTATTCTCTTTCATCTTGCAGGCAAAGAATCTTGTTGGAGATCTCATATCTCGCAACACGGGCACGAGCATGAGATCCTAATTTCAGCTCTTAGAACATCTCATATGTTCCGTGACGTTCAAAACGTTTCGGAGCCTCAATTCTAAGCCATAATGCATGACGCACTAAACTATCAAGTAGTCATCAGAACGTGCATGTCAGATGTTCACAATATCTACAAACGACGCTAGAGGGGTTGGCGCACCGAGCGGTGCATTAAGGACATAAGCCTTCTGTGCAGCAATGAGGACGATCCTCAGATCACGGGCCCAGTCTGCAATATTGCTACCATCATCTTTCAACTCTATTTCTCTAGGAACATATAAAAATTCAAGGGAGCTACAGCGTGAGCTAGTAATCTACAACATAATTTTGCATGTCACTACTGACTATGTTCATGATAATGAGTTCAGTTAATCATATTACTTAAGAACTCCCACTCAAATTGACATCCCTCCGGTCATTCGAGTGATCCATGATCCAAATTCACCAACTCAAGTCCGATCATCACGTGAGTTGAGGTGGTTTTAATGGTGAACATCATTATGTTGATCATATATACTATATGACTCATGTTCGACCTTTCGGTCTCTTGTGTTCCGAGGCCATGTCTGTACATGCTAGGCTCGTCAAGTTTAACCCGAGTGTTCTGCATGTGCAACACTGGCTTGCACCCGTTGTATGTGAACGTAGAGTCTATCACACCCGATCATCACGTGGTGTCTCAACACGATGAACTTTCGCAATGGTGCACACTCGGGGAGAACACAATTCATCTTGAAATTTAAGTGAGGGATCACCTTATAATGCTACCGTCGTCCTAAGAAAAACAAGGTGCATAAAAGGATTAACATCACATGCAAATCATAAGTGACATGATATGGCCATGAACTTGTGCTTTTGATGTCCATCTTGAAAGCACCGACATGATCTCCATCGTCACCGGCAAGACACCATGATCTCCATCAACGTGTCGCCATCGGGGTTGTCGCGCCCACCATGCTTCTACTACTATTGCTACCATTTAGCGATAAAGTAAAGTATTACATAGCGCTTAATGATTGACACACAGGTCATACAATAATTAAAGACAACCCTATGGCTCCTGTCGTTGCCATACTCATCGACATGCAAGTCGTGATATTCTATACAAAACATGATCATCTCATAATCACATATATCTCATCATGTAATTGGCCATATCACATCACAACATACCCTGCAAAAACAAGTTAGACGTCCTCTAATTGTTGTTGCATGTTTTACGTGGCTGCTACGGGTATCTAGCAAGAACAATTCTCACCTACGCATAAACCACAACGGTGATACATAATTTGCTTTTCAACCTTCTCAAGGACTGCTTTTCTCGAATCCGATCCATTTAAAGTGAGAGAAACTGGCACCCGCAAGCCATCTATGCAACAAGTTGCGGTTGAGGGAACCGGTCTCTCGTAATCGTACGAGTAATGTTGGTCTGGCCGCTTCATCTCACAATTTCGCTGAACCAAAACATGACCAAGGGAGGAAGCAATCTAAGCATCAACGCCCACAAACTCTTTGTGTTCTACTCGAGATCTCGTCTACACATAGACCTAGCTCATGATGCCACTGTTGGGGAACGTTGCATGGGAAACAAAAAAATTCCTACGCACATGCAAGATCTATCCATGGTGATGAGAATCTACAAGAGGGAGAGTGGATCTACATACCCTTTTAGATCGCTAAGCGGGAAGCATTAAGAAACGCGGTTGGTGTAGTCGAACGTCTTCCCGATCCAAATCGCCGAGTGTCTCGCGATCTCATCACGATCCGTCCCGCGATCCAATCACGATCCGTCCCGCGAACTCATCACGATCCGTCCCGCGAACTCATCACGATGCATCCCGTGAACTCATCACGATCCGTCCCGCGAACTCATCACGATCCGTCTCGTGATCTTGATAACGGTCCTTCCGATCTAGCGCCAAACGGACGACACCTCCGCGTTCAACACACGTATAGCTTGATGACGATCTTCACCTTCTTGATCCAGCAAGAGGGAGTGGAGAGGTAGGAGAGTTCTCCAGCAGCATGACGGCGGTCCAGCAATTGTGGTGGAGCAATTCCAGCCGGGCTTCGTCTAAGCACTACAGAAAACCGATCTAGAGGAGAAACTATGCACTAGAGGAGCGGGTAGCACGTGGCTGAAAATCTGGTGCCAAAACCCCTAAAACCTCTAGTATATATAAGAGGAAGAGAGGAGGAGGCTTGGCCCTCAAAGGACCAGCTCTTGGGTCGGCCGAATCAAGGAGGATTGGAGGATTCCTCCTCCAATCCTAATAGGACTAGGACTCCTCCTTATTTTTGCCTTTTTTGCATTTTCCACCTTTTTCTCTTTGGGATTTTCTTCCCAGCCGCATGGGCCTTGTGTGGGACTTCCACAAGCCCACTAAGGGCTGGTATTTACTCTCCAACATCCCATGTAGCCTCTTGGGTCGAAATACCCCTCCCGATGGTCTCCCGATACACTAGCGGCAATCCCGGTACACTACCGATAAGCTCGAAACTTTTTCGGCGACCAAAATAGGACTTCCTATATATCAATCTTTACCTCCGGACCATTACAGAGCTCCTCGTGACGTCTGGGATCTCATACGGGACTCTGAACAACCTTCGGTCACCACCATGCATAACTCTATACTACTGAAACGTCACCGAACCTTAAGTGTGCAGACCCTGCGGGTTCGAGAACTATGTAGACATGACCGAGACACCTCTACAGTCAATAACCAATAGCAGGACCTGGATGCCCATATTGGTTCCCACATATTCTATGAAGCTCTTTATCGGTTGAACCTGTATGTCAAGGATTCAGTTAATTCCGTATGATGTTCCCTTTGTTCTTCGGTATGTTACTTGCCTGAGATTCGATCGTCGGTATCTCCATACCTAGTTCAACCTCATTACCGGAAAGTCTCTTTACTCGTTCCGTAATACAAGATCCCGTGACTAACACTTAGTCACGTTGCTTGCAAGGCTTATTGTGATGTTGTATTATCGAGTGGGCCCTGAGATACCTCTCCGTCACACGGAGAACAAATCCCAGTCTTGATCCATGCCAACTCAACAGACACCCTCGGAGATACCTGTAGAGTACCTGCATAGTCACCCAGTTATGTTGCGATGTTTGATACACACAAGGCACTCCTCCGGTGTCAGTGAGTTGCGTGATCACATGGTCGTAGGAACATATACTTGACATGCAGAAAACAATAGCAATAAACTGACACGATCATATGCTACGTTTGTAGTTTGGGTCTTGTCCATCACATCATTCTCGTAATGATGTGATCCCATTACCAAATGACATCTCATGTCCATGACTAGGAAACCATAGCCATCTTTGATCAACGAGCTAGTCTATTACTTAGCCGTAGGGGGCGCGAAAAGGACGACATGAGGCGTACGATTAGCCACCAAAGTGTTGTGATGTTTGTATGAACCGTGTCCAAAGTTGGTATCACAATGTTTGCTTAAAGGGCAAATTCCTCGTATAACACGGAATAACTGCTTACGAGGATTGAAGTATAATACTTCCAGTTCGGGTTCACAGACCGGATCTCGCATACTATGATAGTCAGTTTCTGGCTTTCTACCCTGAGGTGCTTGACCAGATTATCCGAAAGCACAATCACAGGGGTGCTCCCTTTGCCCCATTAGCCGAACGAGCGGAACGTAAAGGGGTAAGCGTAGGAGCCGGGCAACCCAAATATTGACCCAAGACATAGTTTGAAACCGATGCATCTAAAGCAAACACCAAGACGCCGAACGCATGATAGAATGTACAAAAGGCGATTTATTTTTAAACTCGATCCCCCGGTCTATTAGCCGATGTCCTCGCATAATACCGAACATGTCCACAAGAAGAGGGAGAGAGGTGAAAATATGTGACGAAAAAGGACAGACGAGGCAAACTTGTGCCACACAATTTATATTTTTCTCAACAACTATTATAGCTCGGATTGCCGAAGCAATTGTTTGCAGGTATGTGAAAGAAAGAAATTATATAGGAGTTGTTGAACCAGGGGTCTTCAATTGATAACCTGACGTCCTCGATATGCCCTATTGCTAGTTGACTCCTGCTGTTAGATACACCTTGATGGGTGTTAGTGTTCGGCAAATGGATCTTGCAAACAAGGTCTTGAGAGGGCACCAAATTGTAGGTGAGCTTTACGCCATAGGCAGGTTCTTTAGGAGCACCTGCATTTTGTCCAAAGACGTGTTGAGGGTAGAGGTTCGGGCTAGCCGAACACCCATCTTTATTTCCCTGCCGCTACCCATGGAATTTTAAGTGCGAAGTTTGCCTCCTTGGCACGTACTTTGCTGGTCTTAGGCTTGTGCGGTGGGGGGGTGAGTCCCTATTGAAGGGAGGAGGAAGGATCTGAGTTTTCGGTCTAAAGCCGAACTCGTTTCCCAGCCTTGTGTGCTTTTATGGCGGATGTCAGAACTTGCCGATCTTCTTTGTAGCTGAATTCAGCCGCCAGGGCCAGTGCATGTTCCTTAGTTCTAAGGGATAATTGTGTATTTCCGTTGACACTAATGACCCCCTTGGGGCCCAACATCTTGAGCTTGAGGTATGCGTAATGTGGGACTATGTTGAAACGAGCGAACGCTGTCTGACCAAAGCAACGCGTGATAGCCGCTGCGGAAGGGCACAATGTCGAAGATCAAGTCTTCGCTGCGAAAGTTATCGGGCGAGCCAAACACAACTTCCAGGGTTCCGGAAGCCGTACATCGGGCCTCAACGCCTGGGATAACTCCTTTGAAGGTAATGCTACTGGGTTTGATCCTTGACGGATCTATGCCCATCTTTTCACCGTATCTGAGTAAATCAGGTTAAGGCTACTTCCTCCGTCCATTAGGACTTTTGTGAGGTGATACCCATCTATAATGGGGTCTAGGACGAGGGCCGCCGAACCCCCGTGACGGATACTAGTCGGATGATTGTGTCAATCAAATGTGATCGGGTATGCCGACCATGGGTTGTACTTCGGGGCTACGGGTTCCACAGCGTAGACCTCCCGAAGGGCGTGCTTCCTCTGCTTCTTAGGTATATGGGTGGCACATATCATATTCACCATTTTGACTTCTGGAGGAAATTTCTTTTGTCCGCCACCAATTGGACCACAAGGCTCATCCCCGTCCTCGCTACGAGAGCTTTTCCTTGGTCCTCGGGTGGTATCTTGCTGGCCTGTTTAAACACCTAGCAATTGCGGTGTGTGTGGTTGGTGGGCTTATCCGGAGTCCCATCGATTTGACAAGGCCTTTCCATGATCTTCTCTAGCTGGGTGGGTCCATTGCGACTGCCTTTAGGAGGCTTCTTCTGCTGCCCCAGTCGGGAGTTGCGGAATTTGGCGTTTATAGACATGTCATCAACATTGCTATTATTGTGCCGACGCTTATTCTTATTGCGCTTTGGTTTTCTTGCCATCCCGTGCTTCAGAGGCTACGGGATCTTCGGAATTGTGGCTGCGTCTTGCCAGCCAATTGTCTTCGCTCGCGCAAAAGAGGGTCATGAGGTAAGTAAGGGAGTACATGGTTCGGGATTTATCCTGGGCAAGCTGGCGGGCCAGCCATTCATCCAGAATATTGTGCTGGTAGGAGGCTATGGCCTCAGCATACGGACAGTCGACAATTTGGTTCTTCTTGGTCAACGGATTCTAGAATTGCCGAGCAGACTCGCCGGGCTTCTAGACGATGTTGCTGAGATCGGAAGAGTCTGGTGGGCGGACATAGGTTCCCTGGAAGTTAGAGTGGAATGCATCTTCCAGGTCTTCCCAGAATCCAATGGAGTTTTCAGGGAGGCAGTTTAACCAGTGCCGAGCTAGCCCCTTAAGCTTAAGATGTAGATATTTGATGGCATGGAGAACGTCTCCTTGCGCAATGTGGATATGGAGGAGGAAGTCCTCAATCCATATGGTTGGGTCAGTAGTCCCATCATACTGTTCCATATTCACAGGTTTAAACCCCTAGGGGAACTAATGTCACATTACCTCATCTGTGAAGCACAGTGGGTGAATGGCACCTCTGACCCATGCTATGTCGCGCCTGTATTCGGCGTCTGTGTGGGCCCGGTTACATTCCTGGACTTTGTTGTTTTTGTCGAACCATGGTCTGTACCCGCCCCGTCTATTGGATGAGTACTCTATAGATCCATAGATGGATCTTGTATGGCCTTCTCTGTGATCCAGGTCATCTCGCAGGTCAAACCTGTCATTGGGCTCTAATGGCTCCTTACCCCGTCTTCGGGGCATTGCCGGTATATAACCGGCGTCGTCAGCCGTTCTGTCCCGTCCGCAAGGGTGGCGGTCCAGCTTGTCATATGGAGTATGGTTTGGAGATGGAGTATCAGTGAGTTCATCATTGAATTGTGGCAGTAGCCTTCTTCGTGGGTAGCTTTTGGGTTGGTCTGACAGACAGGTGCCGTATACTTCCTCAGCTGAGAGGAATTTTGTCCATCGATCATTGATGTCATCCTGATCGGCTTTGAGTTGCCATTCTTTAGCTTTCAAGTTGTGAGCCATTGCCTGATTTCTTCCTGATCTTCGTGGTTATCAGGGATTTACAAGTTATCGGCTTCCGGTATATCTTGGTCCTCGACGGGGTGAAGGTAATTATCGTCTTCGGAGTCATTGCCGTTATCGGGGTTGTTCTGGTCCTCAGGCCCTTCTGGACCCTCTAACGAGTGCTTGGGGATATCGGGATTGCCATGGTCAGCAGGGGCATTATCGTCCCCGTTCATGATAATAGCTTCCCTTCCCTTTTGCCTTTGGACCGCTTATGCGGTTTCCTGCGCTTTGACGGCGCATCGCCCGACTTGTCGCCATCATTGTTAGGCGTGTTTTTGCCGTTAGCAGCAGGAGTATCTACCATGTAGACATCATATGTGGTAGTGGCGGCCCACCTCCCGATGTTAACGGGGGTGGGAACACGGTCCTCTTCATCCGTGTATTCTGCCTCCTCGGAGGCATAGTCCAGCATAGTCCAGCATGTCGGTCCTTATGAGGAACTCTCAATGAAAGCACCAATGTCGGTGTCAAAACCGGCGGCTCTCGGGATACCCTACGTCCTGCTTGGTGTGGGGGTTACAGAGTTGATCTACCTCGAGATCGAATAGCTAACCCTAGATGAGTTACTTCTCCTCTACACCCTAAAACCCTCTGGGTTATATAGACGCCGGGGGTGCCTGAGGTTTACATATGGTCGGTTACATGCCGAAGAGACAAACATGCCTATTTTCTATATCAAACGTGGAGTGCAAGCCGTGCTTCCCGAAGATTCCACCTTGGAGACTCGGCCTTCAAGTATTCCTGTGTTTGGTAAGTAGCCCATATAGTCCGGCCCATAAGAATAGGCTGGCTCCCCGAGGACCCCTTAATCCAAGACTCCCTCAAAGGGCATAGGGAGAACCACTACAATTGTATTTCCATCTAGCCTGGTCAAGCACCTCAGGGGAGAAAGCCGAAAATTGACTATCATAGTATGCGAGAACCGGTGTGCGAATCCGAGCTTAGGTGTTATACTAAAAACTTCGTTAGAGGTTATTCCGTGTCATATAATGCGTTTGGTATCCCAACAAACCGTGTGATGTTGGCTTTAGCCGTGGTGCATCTGACCATCACAAATCACTAGGGGCTAGTCATCAGCCCCCGCATTCCTTTTTCATACTCCTACGGCTAAGTGAAAGCAATAAAGCATTATGGTCTGATTGCCTTGTCCACCTCACACTACCACCTTCGAGTACCGATAGCTCAACTAAGGGTCACAGTGCGGAGGTAGGGACACCTCGTGTAGTATCTACATGGGGGCTGAAGCCGATGACTCGCAACTTTTAGTTTAAACAACCACAAAGGAGTTATAGCGAATGCAAAACATACAAGACATGATAAACCATGCATCATAACCATAAAAGCGTTAAAAGGTCTTCGGACATAGTACAACACATTTACTCATAAAATTTATCTTTTGAACACTGAGCCTCTATCGCCCGAGCACCCTCCATCACTACGGAGAAGTATCGCTCAAGGCACCTATGCTCTTTCCAGGGGATGGAGGAGCGCTGGCTATCTTCGTCGGATATAGCCCCGGCCAGTGCACCTTCGCCCTTGCAAAGGCCATCTGTGCTCCCTCGATACAGGAAGAACGTCTTAGCACATCGATCCGAGGCGAGGCATCGCTTAGCTTTTGCACCAGGACGAAGTAGCTTCTCGGCAACGGTTTGTCGATCCATAGTCGGATACAGAGATCCTTCATGGTCGGCTCCGCCATCCTGTGTAGCTCCATCAGCTGCTCCATCTTCTGGAGGTCCGAGCAGGCGCCTGAGGAATGCCACACCTGGGTGAGCTACACGAACCTGCTATCACTGAAGGCACACTGCAGTAAATATGGCTTACCATCTGTGACAGCCTTCGCACTTCAGGCTGGCGTCCTTGAGCTCCTTCTCAACCTCCTCCACCCGAGCCTCATCCTTGGCACTTGTGGTTTTCAAGGCGGACAGTGCGGCAGTCGCTTGTTTGGCCGCTGCCTTCTCGTTCGCAACCTCTTGCTTCATCTTCTGCAGCTCGGCTTTGAGCTTCTCAATTTCCTCCGTCGAGGCTGTGTAAGCAATAAACATATAACCATACTGAGTCGACAGTGCAAATCACTAATGATGAAAAATTCAGATACTACAATCCGACTTACCTTGCACCTCGTCGAATCTCTTGTTCAGAGCGACAAGCTCATCTTCGGAGCTCCTGAGCTTCTGATTTAGCTTGTCCAGCTCGGTGGCATTAACGGCCGCCACTGATGATGAAGCCCGCAAATAGCATATGTTTATCAGTTTACATGAGTTCGAACACACGAACTGTCAAACACCATGACCCTATGTTCGGTCCTCTTAAGGACTGTTAGAACATTATAGGATGAATAATGTCTGATACATTGTTTCGTCATTTCTTTGTATTTGACCTCTGGGTGAGTTTTTTCTAAACTCACCTAGGGCTTGAGGGCTGCTATATATAATGATAGCACAAGCCTAGTAAATTAAAATTTCATGAAAACAACATCACGTGGCTCACTTGGAAGCCCGTTAGGACATCATTGATGGCCTCCTTCAGTCCGCTATCAATGGACGGAATGCTTTGCAAAACCGCACCCATAAGGGTGCGGTGATCCTCGGAGATGGAGGTGCTTGATAGAGCCTCCTTCATGACCGGCCACCCAGTCATCGGTGGTGTCGATGGTGATCGGTTAGCCCGATCTCCGGCCGGGGATTGGATCGGTGGCTCCAGAGGCGTGGCGTGCTCCGGAGATGACCTCGGAGGGGATTGAACATCCCTTCGTCCCGTCTCCTTGGTGTCCGGGGGGGGGGGGGCTCCTCCTCCCGGTCTTTGGCGGTCGAGGCGTTAACCTCGACCATGACATCGTCACCCCCATCGCGTGTGTTCGGCTCCAAAGGAGCCTGGTTGGATGACACCTACGCGGCATCCTTCGCGATGCCCGGAGGTGTGGGATGTGACGTGGTCCCACTCTCCGCCAGCTCGGCGGGAGGAGTGTCCCCGTCTGAAACTTGGTCGGTGGGGAGAACGCGTGGTGGGTTGTAGATCAAAAGGCGCTCTAATGTTAATAACCTTAAAAGCTTGGCATAAATAGCTCGGGGAGTCCTCGGATTCTTACCTTCGAGCTGGGGGCTTGACCCTTAGGTTCCGTTGGGTAACCTTTCGAAATCCTCGGATTCGGTATCCAAGTTCGAACTGTCGTCGGGCAGGACCAACGTCGCCCGACGTGTCCTTTTTGGAGCAGGAGGAGGTACCTCCTCCGCGGTGTCCGATGACACCACCCTCTTTTTTGTGAGGGGGGAATCCCCCTCATACTCGTCCTCATGCTCTTCCTCATGGTTATAGGAGGCATGGGTTTCCTCGGACGTAGTGTATGGCTGGTCCTTGATGCAGAGACCTCCTCGATCTTTCTTCTTCTCTTTCTTTTTTGGTGCCTTGTAAGGCGCCGCGACAAGCATCTCCGACAACAGCTTTGACCTGGGGTCTTCGGGCTGTGGTGCCGGGCAGTTGATGCCCGTGGCTTTGCTCAACCATTTGTGTGAAGATGATGGGAAAGGTGTTTAGATTTTCTATTGGAAAACATAGCCGATCAATTGAGATTACATAATACCTGGGTAGGAGGGTTATCGGCGTGTAGGCCCCGATCCTCCTCTTCGGTTGGCCAGCTCTTCTAAGCCTTGAACAACGCCTTCCACAGTTTTGCCGGAGTGGTGCAGAAGAGCCGACAAACAGTAGACTCATCGTCAAGCTGATAAGCCCACACGGGGGAGTCCCAGCGTTGGAAAGGAAGGATACAGCGCTGAAGCATGATGTAGGCCATGTTAACCAGCTCGATCTTGGCCTTGACAATCGAGGCGATGCGCTTTTGCATCGTGTCCACCTCCAAATCCAACCCGCAGTCAAGGCCCTTTCAAAGTCATGAGGTCAATCTTGTGGGGGTCCGGATCTGAAATCGACCAGAGCAGCCCGACCTTTTTCTCTTGGCTCGGTGATATAAAACCACTCCTTTTTCCAGATCTTGATGGTGTCGATGAAGGTGCCAGTTGGCCATCGGACGCGGGGGAGCTTGCTGATGACTGCCCCAACACAGTCCGCGTGCTCACTCGTGATGGTATTCGGCTTGACGTTGAAGACCTTGACCCATAGGTCAAGTGCGGTTCGACCCGCAAAAAGGCCTCGCAGACGATGATAAATGCCGATATTGCATAAAGGAGTTCGAGGGGAGGTCGTGGTAGTCTAGTCCATAGAAGAACATGAGCCCTCAGACAAAGAGATGGACTAGGTAGCTTAAGTCCTCGAATGAAGTGGGGGGACGAATACCATCCTCTTGCCTAGCTTGGGGGTGGAAACCACCTGGTTCTTCTCTGGAGCACGGTGGTAGATATTGGCAAGGAGGTAACCGGCCTCCTTCAGGTCTCGAATGTCTTGGTCAGTGACCATGGAGGCCTCCCACTTGCCGTTGGAACCCGAACCTGCCATGGCTAAAGCTCGGAGGAGAAGTTGGGGAAGAACTGGATCTGTGCTCTCGGAGCTTAGGGAGATTGAGGAAGCAGAGGATGCGAATGGGGAGCATGAATAGGCCTTGAGGGGTTTTCCCTTTTGTGAGGCGCGACGACGATTAGCCTCCCTTTACTACGTCACGAATCCCTCCGCTTCCCAAGATGTGCGTACCATTATACGCGCGTGAAGAATCTTGATATGATTAATCATATCCCGTGAGAAACGGAGCACAATTTATGAAGTGATGAATTGTGTTAAGCTAAAAATGGCCTCGAACCATGAATTGAGTTTTCATAACTGGTTTAGTGGTCATGGTGGGCCGCGACCCTTCGTCAGAAAGGTTGTCAGTATACATTATTTGCACTTTGACATTTGGCCTTCGGGACTAAGCGACTCACGGTGTTCGGTCGATCATATGATCGGAAACAGTAAGTGTCAACAGAGGCCGAACTAATCTCAGTCGATCATTAAAAGGGAAGAAGAACTCACCCCGCAAGCCGAAGACTCTAGTCACATGGAGAAGCCTAAGCTAAGACCCTTGGCGTTGGGGGCTAGTTCGGGGGCTACTGAGGGAGTCTTGGACTAAGGGGTCCTCGGGCCGTCGGCCTATCTCTTAATAGGTCGGCTTGGTGGGCCATTCTCTGATTGTCGCAGGAACGGCTGGATACATTGAGAGCCCACATTCCAGAAGGAAGTCTTGAAGGCGCGTCGTGCACTCCAAGTCAAGATGAGGAAATCGGCATCTCCATCCTAGGCAGGAGACCTACCATGTGTAAACCCTAGTACCCCGGTGTCTATATAAAATGGGAGGGTTTTAGATTGTCGAGCAGGAAAACTCATCTAGGGTTTTAGCTATTCGATCTCGAGGTAGATCAACTCTATAACCTTCATACAATCAATATAATCAAGCTGGGCGTAGGGTTTTACCTCCATAGGAGGGCCCGAACCTGGGTAAACATCGTCTCCTTCGTCCTCTGTTACCGATCCTATTCTCATAGCTCTGGACCATCTACCCGAGATCCGCCGATTTTGACACCAACACTAGGTACCCTTCAACTATTGATGAGTGGGCTACCATCTTAGGAGCCCCCAATGTGCAGGAGAGAGACTTGGATGTGTACTCAGAGATCAAGATGAACCACAACTCCATGGCCAACATGAACAACCTTATTCCCGAGGAGTATTTGAAGTTAGATAAGTTTGGCTATGTTTACTATTTGCAAGCAGGATTGACTACCTCCAACACAATGTCAAGGCACACATTGATCCCCAAATCAGGAGATGACAAGATGCGTTGTGGCTACTCTATTAACATGCTACATGATATGTCTCCAACGTATCTATAATTTTTGCTTGTTCCATGATGTTATATTTTCTATCTTGGATGTTTTACTATCATTTTATAGCAAATTTATATCATTTTTTGGGACTAAACTATTGACATAGTGCCAAAGTGCTAGTTGTTGTTTTTGCTTTTTTTTACTTCACAGGAAATAAGTACCAGATGGAGCCAAAACGCCGTGAAACTTTTTGGAGATTTTTTTGGACCAAAAGACATCCAGTGGGCCAAACAAGTGCCGGAGAGGAAGGTCGAGGAGGGCACGAGACACTAGGGTGCGCCAGCGGCCCCTGGTGTGGCCTGGTGGGACGTGCCCACCTCGAGACTCCCCTCCATCGACTATCGCCTCTGTAAATTCTCAAATATTCGAAAAAACCCAGGGAGTCGACGAAACACAATTCCAGGCACCACAAGTTCCAGAACCTCGAGATCCAATCTAACAACATCACGGAGGGGTTAATCTTCCTCATAGGTGCCTCTCCGATGATGCATGGGTAGTCGACCATTGACCTACGGGTCCGTAGGATGTAGCTAGATGGCTTGCTCTCTCTCTTATGATTCTCAATACAATGGTCTCTTGGAGATCTATTTGATGTAATGACTTTTGCGGTGTGTTTGTTGGGATCCGATGGATTTTGAGTTCATGATAAGTTTCTATCCATAAATATGATTTGACTCTTCTTTGATCTCTTATTTGCATGATTACTTATAGCCTCATATTTCTTCTTTGAATCTCTGGTTTAGTTGGGCCAACTAGATCGATTTTTCTTGCCATGGGAAGAGGTGCTTTGTGATGGGTTTGATCTTGCGGTGTTGTTTCCTAGTGACAGAAGGGGCAGCAAGACACACATGTATTGTTTCCATTAAGGACAACAAGGTGGGGTCTATTCCTACATGAAAATATCTTGTCCGCATCATGTCACTGTTCTTATTGCATTACTCTGTTTCTTATTGAACTTAATACACTAGATGCATGCTGGATAGTGGTCAATGCGTGGAGTAATAGAAGTAGATGCAGAATCATTTTGGTCTACTTGTATTGGACTTGATGCCTATATAATGATTATTGCCTGGATATCGTCATGATTATTTGACCTTCTATCAATTGTCCAGCAGTAATTTGTTCACCCACCGCGCGCTATACTCATGAGAGAAGCTAGTAGTGAAACCTACGGCCCAGGGATCTACTTTTCCAACATATTGCTTTCCAATCTACTGTTTTTCCTTTTTGTTTTCAAATCTATTAAACCAAAAAAAATACCTTGCTGCACTTTTTGTTTACTTGTTTTACTTCATATTTTTGCGAGATCTATTTGCCAAAACTATCATTACCTAATCTATATTTTTACCGTAGAGAGTTTGGCAACCTCTCTTTCGCGTCGGGTTGCAAGTATTTGTTATCTGTGTGCAGGTGTTGTTTATGTGGGTGCGTGATCTTCCTCTACTGATCTATATCTTGGTTTCATAACCGAGGGAAATACTTACCATAGCTATGTTGTATCATCCCTTCCTCTTTGGGGAAATAACGACGCAGTCTCAAGCCACGTCACTACATCATGTGAACAACCGCACCAGGATCAGGTTGATGGATCTTATAGTTGAGACCATCAAGATGATTGTTGTAGATCAGAAGAGATCTTGTGGGTATAATAGATATATTAAGATGCTCATCAACTCCAAGGTTGGAAAGAGCTTATATCTACTTGATAGACCACACCTGCCCCTCCAGCCAGAGTTTGAGGACAATGTTGTGGTGATGGATCCATTTCATCCCACTTCATCCACTACACATGCATCTTATGAGGTAGAGGTTGAGGCAGAACCATCATGACCAGATAGCCTATCTTGTGAGTGCTACCCAGAGAATGGAGACAGACACCGCTGAGTTATTGCTGAACCAAAAGAGCCTAGAGCAAATTGTGGAGACTAAATTCAATAATCTTGACAACAAGGTGAATGAGCTAACCATCACGGTCAACACATTGAAGAAAGAGGTAGATGGAGTGCCCCAACCAAGCTCATATGATGATAGCCCCACACTCTTTGTCCACACTCAATTCAGGACTCGGGCTAGATGTGCTACTCTGGCTACCCTAGAGACGAGACCTTTAGTATATACACCTGCTACTACATCTACAGTTCCTCCTTCAGCACCTTCAGTGTCCACTCCACCAACTCAAATGAATTTTTTATAAGCATTCACCGACGCTCTCATTTCGACTCCATCTACGACCACCGGAGTAGCTTCATCGCCATGTGGAGGAGATCCAGCCTAGAGTGATGTCTAGCTCTATACCTTTCGAGCTTTTTGGTAACTTGTTGCCAAAGGGGGAGAAAATATATAGATCATAGGATTTCGAGAGAGACACAGAGAGAGATTGTGTTGTTTTTGTTGCTTCTCTTGACTTTCAAAACATTTGCCCTATCTTTTGTTCGTCTTGATCTATGCCGCATTTGATCATACGCTTTGTGATTGATGCTATTATTTCCTATCCTTTTGTGGTATTCAAATTATGATCATTCACTCTTTTGCTTGGTGTTATGTGCATTGTAATTCATTCATATCTTTTATGTGCTCCACCAAGTCTTATGTGACATGGTATAGTGACCCATAATCCTAGTCGATTATGCATATGCATTCAAACACAAATTTAAAATAATGCACAATTTGGGGGGGGGGGTTGCTTATCACAGAATTCTCAAAGCAACAATGCTATGGATTGATTATATATTTTTCGAAGATTTGATCTATATGTTGTCATCAAATACCAAAAAGGGAGAGACTGAAAGCACAACTTCTCGCTAGGCGGTTTTGGTAATTAATAACAACATATAGTTCATTGAACAGATGAGCCTATCAAGTATATTTCAGGAACAGTTCAATGAATGGATTGGCTAGTATTGTGAGGAGGATTCCCTAGATGCAAGTAACATAAATTGACAAGAGCTTTAAGACTCTACATTTTACTTTATGTGAGAAATCAAATTTGAGTTCATAGGAAAGCCAATACTATTAAAAGGGGACGACGTATCTAAGATGATCTTGTTGCTCAAAGTGCTTAGAGATTTGCCACCAAAAACCTCAAAAATTCTCCCACAAAATATTCTATACAAAACCCTAATGATCAAATTTGGTGCCACTGATATTTCACATTTTGGTCCCACCGAGTTTTTCTTAGATAGAACCCAAGCCAAACCCTACCAAATCGGTACAACCGAGTTTCAGTTTGGTACAGCCAAAAAGAAGTGACCAACCTTTTGGTATCTAATTGTCAAAAATCAGAATTTTTAGGTTTCACATTTCGGTGCCATCGAAGTGGAAAACTGCCTTGGCCAGCCGAATCGGTCTCACTGAGAACGCAAAAGATAGGACATCTTGCACTAGTCGGTGGAACCAAGTTTCTAGTTTGGTTCCACCGAGTTGGCAATAATGTTGTAACAATTGGATTTTTGGAGATGGCTATATGTACCCCCACCTCCCTCTCATTCATAGAGAGAGCACTTAGAACAAGCAAACACTCCCACCATTCATTTTCTAAGAGATAACCACCTACTCATGTGTTGAGATCAGGATCTTCCACTCCAACCATATGAATCTTGATTTCTAGTCTCCCCAAGTTGCTTTCCACCCAATCAATATCTTTTACCTAGCCAAATTCTGTGAGAGGGTGATTGAGCATTGAAGAGACAATATTTTGAAACACTAGAGCAAGGGGTTCATCATATATATCACAACTATTACCTTTTGGAGAGTGGGTTCTCCTAGATTGGTTAGGTGTCGCTTGGGAGCCTCCAAATCGTGTGGAGTAGAACCAAGAAGTTTGTGAGGGCAAGGAGATCCCTACATCATGAAGGTCTACCGCAAGTGAGGCTAGTCCTCCATGGACGTAAGCCATGGTAGAATAGACAAGGTTGCTTCTTTGTGGACTCACGTGGCTTGAGACTGCATGAGTAGTTCCCCAAAGAGGAAGGGATGATGCAGCACAACGACGGTAAGTATTCCCCCAGTTATGAAACAAAGGTATCAGTCCATAGAGGAAGATCACGCACCCACGTAAGCAACACCTACACACAAACAATAAAAACTTGCAACCCGTCGCGAAAGAGAGGTTGTCATGCTCTCTACGGTAATAAGATATCTTAGGTAATGATAGTTTTGGCAAATAGATCTCGCAAGAACACAAACTAAACAAAATAAAAAAAGTGCTGCAAGGTTTTGTTTTTTTGGATTAATAGATCTAAAAACAAAATAAGCAAATATTAGATTGTAAAGCAACATATTGGAAAAGTAGACCCGGGGGCCGTAGGTTTCACTAGTGGCTTCTCTCATGAGTATAGCACATGGTGGGTGAACAAATTACTGTTTTGGCAATTGATAGAAGATCAAATAATCATGACAATACCCAGGCAATGATGATTATATAGGCATCACATCCAAGAAAAGTAGACGGAAATGATTCTGCATCTACTTCTATTACTCCACACATCGACAGCTATCCAGCATGCATCTAGTGTATTAAGTTCATGGAAAAACGGAGTAATGCAATAAGAACGGTGGCATGATGTAGACAAGATCTATTCATATAGGAATATACCCCATCTTGTTATCCTTAATGGCAGTGATACATGTGTGTCTTGCCGCCCCTTCTGTCACTGGGAAAGAACACCGCAAGATCGAACCCATCACAAAGCACCTCTTCCCATGGCAAGAAAAATCGATCTAGTTGGCCTAACTAAACCAACGATTGGAAGAAGAAATACAAGGCTATAAGAAATCATGGAAATAAGAGATCAAAGAAGACTCAAATCATATTCATGGATAGAAACTAATCATGAACTCAAAATTCATTGGATCCCAACAAACACACTGGAAAAGTCATTACATCAAATAGATCTCCAAGAGACCATTGTATAGAGAGAGAGGAAGCCATCTAGCTACTGCCTACAGACCCATAGGTATATAGTGGACTACTCACGCATCATCGGAGAGGCACCTATGAAGAAGATGAACCCCTTCGTGATGGTGTTATATTGTATCTCGCAGTTCTGGAACTTATGTCTGATGGAATTGTGTTTCGTTGACTCCCCTAGGGCTTTGGGGTTTTATGGGTATTTATAGGCTCAATAGTCAGTTGTGGGGGTGCCTGAGGTGCCCACCCTCTACCAGACCATGCCAGGGGCCTCTGGCGCCCTGTTGGAGGGTGGCCACCCCGGTCCCCCTCTTCTAGTGATCTTTGGTCCATCTTCCTTCTTCTGGTCCATAAAAATCCACAAAAATCCCCGCAACATTTGGGATTCCGTTTGGTACTCATTTTCTGCAAAGTAAAAAACAAGAAAAAACATCAACTGGCACTTGGGCACTATGCCAATAGGTTAGTCCCAAAAATGATATAAAGTTGCTATAAAATGATTGTAAAACATCCAAGATTGACAATATAACAGCATGGAACAAGCAAAAAATATAGATACGTTCGAGACGTATCATGGAACCCTTGTGGGTGGAGCCCTTCGCTGACTCGCGCAACTGTTGCCCTTTGTGGGTTGAAGTCTCCATCAACATAGACGTACTATAGCACCACCTATCGGAACCACGGCAAAAATCTCCGTGTCTTCATTGCATTTGATCTTCCTATCCCTACCCTCTACTTACACTTGCATATTTACTTTCCGCTGCTATGCTCATAGACTTGCATGTGTAGGGTGTGCTAGACCTGGTAAAATTGCTAAAACTTGCCAGCCTATAAAATTGGGGAAATGTTAAGTTTTTATTTTGTCAAGTAGTCTAATCACCCCCCCCTCTAGACATACTTTGGATATTAAATATTGCACAAAGTTTTTAGTAATGAATTGGAACTATTGCTAAGAAGTATTAAGAAGAGATCGTAATAAAAATAAAAGAGTGGAAGATAAAACCTATTGTGTTAGATGCAATCTTTTACTCAATGTTCTTGTTTGCTTCCCTCGCATGTTGCTTCATTTCAGTTCATTGACGGTATGATGTAGCTTTGTGATGAAGTTCTGGCAATTAGCGATTCTGGCTATCAATGATCTGCTAATAGTTCTTAGGCTACATAATAGTCAAGAATAGTGAACCGTTCCAAACACGAGAGGGCGTGTAGATTTTGACCTACACGGGGTCGGACGTATTGATAAAGTTTAGTGGGGGATAGAGATTTTTAATTAAGTCTCTTCCCTCACACACCTCACAAAGTTAATCTAGTAACAATAATAATCATACATGATTGTGAACATATGTATCTAGTGTTCTTTGTAACCCTACAAGCCACGTAAAGTAAAATTGCTAGAACCGATTAGAGGATGTCTCACTTGGTTTTGCAGGTTGCATGTGATGTGGTATAGCCTTCGTAAAGATAACAAGTTTATGTGTGAGATGTTGAAAGTGCAACTAATCTCCGGGTGGTTTTGGTAATTCATAACAACATATATATCATTGAGCTAATGCCTACTCAAAGAATATTTTAGGTAAAGTTGAATATAGTTATGGCTATACGCTACAAAAAAACACTTCAGTGATAATATATGTGTCTCACAGTAGGTCACGTTTAGTCACACGCATATACATCCATGACAATTTTATGATAGAATGAAGATAGTCATACATGTGGTGTCGTAGAAGTCTTCCATGACTATACTCAAATTATCATCACAGAAGTGTCCACTTCCATGACGATAAATGGCGCATAATAGAAGTGATTTCCTCAAGGTTAACTAACACGTGGCAGCCATCATAACAGCTCGCCGTTCAGCTATCTGCTACCTGTTTTGGATCCAATACCCTTAATAGCCCAACCAATGATGATTTTCCATGCGTCATTTTCTCACTTGCCAAAGGATCCATGTGTCAGCTAACTGTTTTGATATATGCCATCCACCCATTGGACGAGAGACGCCTATGATACATCGACACGTGGCACGACCCAACAGTGGCCCATTTAGGTTAAAAAGGCCGACCCAACCAAAGGCGCATAAGTTTGGTCACATACTAGTGGGTCGGCCCTATAGCAGTCTTCTTGAGCATGCCCCATTTGCATCCCACCATTAGTTCAGACCCCTTAATTGTTTGCTTAGTGTTTGGGCACATTTTGGCCTAGTATGTTTTGGGCCTTTTAGAGGTCTGTTAGAGAAATGGGCCCATTACAGCCCAGTGTATTTTGTGCCTGGTAATGGTATGTGCTGCCCTGGGCTAGTTATCGTCCGATGCAACATTCAGCCCATTAATGACTGAAAATATCAATGGCAACATTTCATCCCAACTTGACCTTGGGCCTCTTAAAGTTTTATCGCATATTTCGGCTCGTTGCTGCCTCTGCTAAGCTTTCGACCTATTAAATGACCATGTTGTGATTGGGCCAACCAAGGCCCGAGGTATGTTTCAGCCTGATAATGGCCCGAGGTCTCTTTTAGCGTGTTAAAGGCCCCTGGACTACTCGTTAAAACGGAGGACATACATGCTTTTCAGACTGCTAAAGGCCCATGGTGTCTTCTGGGCCAAGTGAGGCCATGAACATATTCGACATATTAACGGCTCGAAGCTACATGGCCCTAGAAAAATGTTGGGCTTGCCAAAGGACCATGAGAGTTAGGGGTCCGAACCTATCGGGTCTAAGAATGGCCCATAGGGCACATCAACGCAGGCCCAAGTACATAAAGTTAAGGGCCTGCCGGTTATGGCCCACCGAAACACAGGCCCATTGAGGCACATGTTTCGGCCCGTTCGACTCCCTCAAAGCTTTCAACCTTTTCACTGGTAGCAGATGACATGATATGGAGTTACTAGGAATTAAGAGCAAACCTACACTATACAACAAAGGAATTATGACATATTATATCCGTTGGGCATCAACGTTTGCCACGAGTGATCATAAAGCGCAACAAGAAGCAGATTACATAAATGGGGCATCAAAGGTCCCAGTGCAAATAAAGTTGCAACAAAATGATACTGAACCGAGACCACTTCAACTCAGTTCAAGAAACGTTAGCCTTGCGCGGTAGTTGTGGCGCAAGTAGCTGAGCAAGGTGATGAGACCATCCTAGCATGTCACACATATCTTCCAACTCTAACCGTTTAGCAATGAGGTTCTTAGTGGGGTTCTCTATGATCTTGCGTAGAGATTGGACTTCAAGTCAGAGCTGAGCCAAACCATGTCTTTCTCCTTGGAGTTGAGACTGAAGAAGCTGACCTGATTTAGGAAGCTACTTCTATGAGCTTGTGTGACTGCTAGTGTCGAGTAACTTGAACACAGTATCAAGACATGACTTTGAGGTGGTCTCTCTATCTTCAAGATGTTTTGCCTTCTTTGCTGCAATATATGTTTAGTTTGCCTCGTAGTTTTCAATAGACTTGTGTGTGCCATCAGGGATATCACCTTGAAATGAGTAAACAGATAATAGGTTTTGCATGTATATAAGAAAAGATGGTCAGTGTGCTATCAATTCCTTCATCTTTCCATATTAGAAAATAAAGAGACACAACTCAAAATGTCAATAAAATAATTTGGCATTGTTCATAATGCGAAGAGCTTCATCGCACTACTGAATTACAGATCAACAACACAAGCATACATGCAGGGCAAACAAAAATAATTGGATCTCTTTTGGTTAATGTGCATGGCATGTTGTTCGTATCATCAACCATATTACTTAAGACAAAGCAGGAAATGACAAGGTGCAAATGTGGGCAGCTTCACAACACGCTGGATGGCAGATCAACAACACAAGCATATATGAAGGGCCAAAGAAAATCATTGGATCTATATTGAATAATGTGCAGTATGAACAATAAAATGAATTGTTTTACGACTAAACCTAGAAACCTGCAGTTTTTGCGAACATGCATTTTGATAGAAACAAGAAACTAAATAGCATTTCAAGAAAGGAAGTATGTGCTAGCACAAAGTTTAAAGGCTTTAGAAGGACGGAGTTACATTAACAGTTAAGACTGGCTCTGTAACACCCTTCTCTGTGTCAAGGGAGGGATAACTCAAGAATTTCAGCACAAAAACTTATTCATAAGCATTTCCTATACTCTAAATTTTGTAGAAAGTACTTATAGATACAATAATACTGAAATGGACATAGGATAATGAAGATAAGATGCAGAGTGATGCTACATAATCAACTACTATCCATGTAAATACAACATTACAGGACAAAATTTACTGACAAGAGCAATGGGTTAGACTTCTACACTGGTATTGTCTATGTATTCACCTTTTGGAAAGAGTAAATATATATTTGATAATTTTTAGCAAATGGAGGACGAGCAAGATAAGATGTGCAGTAATGCTACACAATGAACTAGCTGTTAATGTAAGTATAGTGATACAAGATGTTCAGTTACAAGAGCAATGTAGATTTAAAATTCTTCATAAGCATTGGGTTATAAATTTATGTAAGAGCCAATACAGATCTTATAATGTCCACCAAATGGAGGATAAGGAGGCTAACATGTGCAGTGATGCTACATAATCAACCAACCATGAAAGTAAGTATGGTGATACATGACAAGAGGTACTCACAAGAGCAATGCAGTGTGTAGTATTGTTGCGAGACCCTGATGTTCCTTGAGAATGGATATTCTTCTCCAAATAGTTATCATACAAGCGAGATGGTAAGGCACATGCAGAAATGTAGTTTTAATTGTGATGAGATGTCATGGACAATGCCTTACACTGCAGAAGAGACCAATATGTAACAAGGTTATTGCATTCATTGTCTTGTAAATGTATCACCAGAGACTTTACAAAAATTTCGTTTGAAGGCTTTTAATTGAAGTGCGCTTGCCTCAGGTAGCAATGATACTTCCTCAAAGCACGCCTAAAAAGCGCAACCAAGCTTTGATCGTCTTGCCTGTCCAGATTGGTCCTGACCTATTTAAAGGAATGAAATCTTCTGTGTTTGGTCAGCAGAAACTTAGGCAATAATTACCATGAATAATATCACTTACACATAAGTTGTAGAGGAAGATTTGAAATTCTTGTGTCTTCGTACTATAATCCTTCCATGATGGGAAGATACGAACAAAGTTCCTCAGAATCCCTACTCCTCACATTGATATCGATTGATGAACATCTCCATAACCCGTTGATCCGCCTAGTTGATGCGAGACTTTTTTTCCTTTTTGACTTCCCTTGGATCTCTACCACCGAACTCTATTCCAGCTATACGCTATACCATGGCTCATGCTCATGTATTACATGAAGTGGAAAATGTTGAAGCGCGTTAGAAGTACGATCGAATAGTCTGGTTTAACACAGGGGTGCTCTTGATTTATACGTATGCGATAAAGACGGAGTCATGCCATGCTAATATGATAAAATGAGTTGGGATGGCATTTGTTAAGGATCGTATATTTTTAAAGTAATGATTATGCTTCTTATGTTCATGGATATTATTATTTTTATATCAATTAATTCATCATTTCTCAATATTTATACTAGAAAGAGATTACATTATACACATGTTAGGTAGCATGAACATCAAAAATTCTGTTTTTACCATTTATCTACTCGAGGACATGAATGAATTAAGCTTGGGGATGTTGACACGTCTCCAACGCATCTGTAATATTTGATTATTTCATGCTATTACATTATCAATCTTGGATATTTTATATGCAATAATATACTATTTCGTATCGTTTTTGGGCGCTACTATGAGTCATCTGGCAGATCTTTTGAAAATGTTTTCATCTTGTGAGCCATTTGATTTGACGTATTGAGCGAGAGAGGGTCACCTTCTACCATTGCAACACAGCTCATGTTGTAGAAACACGTGTCATGTTGAGGCATTTTTACAACATAGGTCAAATGCAGATTTTTTCCAAGAGATGTTGTCTTACATTGTTTTTTTCCAACAGAGGTCTTGTTGCAATTTAACTTTTTCGTAAAATTGGACAAGTTAGATTTTGCTGCAACTCAGGCCTAGTTATAGTGATTTTTGCAACAGAAATCTTGTTGTAGAAACTTGCTATAGCACACAATGAACACGTGTGCCGAAAGAATGGTGCTCCTAAGAAATGTGGGGCGATGGTAGATGCAGTTATCCATCATGGACGTGGATTCGGTGCTCCCCCGGGACGCCAGATGCAGCTTGAGTTCGGGCGCACCACGATGGTTGATGTTGATTGCGGAGGCATTCGGCAACAGCAGCACCCATTCTGGTGGCGAGCATCAATGGCGACAGTCGAAGCAACGCGTGGAGACTTCTGCTTGACGGGGTGGCCGCTACTCTCGAGGGGATCCAGCTCCAGATCCAAATCCTGCAACACACCAGTTGTTGCATTGGGGGAGCTTGCAACAATGACTATATTGCAAAACCTTGTCCAGGTAATATGTTGCTCCTAGCCATCTGATTAAAGTTAGATCCAACGACCACGGAGGCGGAAGCACATGCTTTGTTCTGTGTCGGGCTAACCTATTAACCCACTACCTAGTGCCAGTTCCTGTTTTTTGCTAGTTTTTGACTTTTTAGAAAATCAATAACAAATGAAGTCCAAACATGAGAAATTTTATGGGGGGTATATTTGGACATAAAGAGACCCTAGAAGTTTTGAGAGGAGGGCAGACGGGTTACAAGTGAACCAGAAGCTCATAGGGCGGGCCGTGGGGGTAGGGTGCACCCCCTGAGCTCGTGGGCACCTCGCAACTCTGTTTGACCTAAATCCACTTCTATCTATTCACATATATCCTCAAAACCAACAAAGACACCCGAAACACTTTTTCTGCCGCCATAGGCCTCTATTGTTCCGCGATCCCATCTGGAGACCTTTTCCGATACTCTGCTGGAGGGGGAGTCAATCACAAAGTCCATCTACATAAACCTTTCTGCCTCCATGATGATTTGTGAGTAGTTCACCATAGACCTATGGGGCCATAGCTAGTAGCTAGGCGGGTTCTTCTTTCTCTTCGATCTTCAATACCATATTCTCCTTGATCTCAATGTAATCTTATTTTGCGGTGTGTTTGTTGGGATCCGACGAATTGTTGGTTTATGATAAGATTATTCATTGAAAGTAATTGAGTCTTTTCTGAACTTTATTATGTATGATTCTTATAGCTTTGTAGTTCTCTTCGAGCTATCTATTTAGTTTGACCAACTAGATTGATTTATGTTTAGTGGGAGAGATGCTTTGTAGGGGGTTCAATTTTACGACGCTATATCCTAGTGAGAGTAGGGGGCAAGACACGTATTTGTACTTTTGCCACTAAGGATAAAAATGATAGGGTCTGAACATATTGCTTGCCTTACTTTGTCTACATAATGTCATCTCCGTCGTATCTATAACTTTTGAACTTTTCATGCCATTATTTTACAACGTTTATATACTTTTGGCAATAATTTATATGATTTTCTTGGACTAACATATTTACCTAGTGTCGAGTGCCAGTTCATGCTTGTTGCATGTTTTTTGTTTTAAAGAAACTCCATATCAAAAAAGATCAAACACGATAAATTTTTACGAAGATTTATTTTGGAATATATGTGCTTTTTTGAGAAAATAATCAACGTCGGACGATGCCTGAGGGGCCCACGAGCTTGCTAGGCCTGCCCTGGGGTAGGGCATGCCACGCAAGCTCGTGAGAGCCTCCAAAAAGTAGGTTTGGGTTGTCCTTCAGCTACAAAGAAGCTAATTTCAATCCAATCAGAGTTACGAATCTCCGATAATTTAAGAAACGGTGAAACACCGAAAACAGGAACACAAAATGGAAGAGAAACAGAGAGAGATCTAATCTCAAAGGGGTTCCTCCCCTCCGGGAGCCGTGGCAGCCAATTACCAGAGGGGAAACTCTCCTCCAATCTAGGCAAGGAGGCCAAGGAAGAAGAAGGAGGGGGATCTCTTCCTCTCTCTCGATGGCGACGGATTATCGTCGGGGGAACTAGCATGGTGGTGATCTACACCAACAACTCCATCGTCTTCCTCAACACCACCATCACCTTCCCTCATATATTTACCACGGTCCACTCTCCCGCAACCCGTTATACCCCGTACTTGAACATGATGCTTTATGCTTTATATTATTATCCAGCGATTCATCGCTATCCTATGATGCTTAAGTAGATTTATTTTGTCATATGGGTCGATTGATGATCGTAGTTGGATTGAGTTGCGTGTTTTATTTTTATGTTGTCCAATGGTGCCTTCCATGTCGCGCATACGTGGGGCATTCCCGCTGTAGGGTGTTGCAATATGTTCATGAGTCGCTTATAGTGGGTAGAGATACGTGTCCGTCCTATCTATGATTTTTGAATGTTTCACGTCATTATTTTACAACTTTTATATACTTTTGGCAACAATATATGATTTTCTCAGACTAACATATTGATCCACTGCCCAGTGTTAGTTCCTATTTGTTGCACATTTTTTGTTTTGTAGAAAATCCATATCAAACCAAGTCCTGACGCGACAGAAATTTACGGAGATTTATTTTGGAATATATGTGATTTTTTGGGAAAACAATCAACGCCAGACGATGTCCAAGTGCCACACAAGCCAACAGGACACACCCTGGGGGGTAAGGCGCCCCCTTTCTCATGATAACCATGGAGGTTGGTTGGGACTGTCCTTCCGCTCCAAGGAAGCCAATATGTAGATAAAATCATCTCAAAATTTCAGCCCAATCAAAGTTACGGATCTTTGGGAATTTAAGAAACGGTGAAACTCCAGAAAACAGGAACGCAAAACATAAGAGAAACAAAAAGAGAAATCACATGTCGAACGGGTTCCTCCCCTCCAGGAGCCATGGCTGCAATGGAATAGAGGGTACACCATCCTACCATATGGAGGGGTGGACAAGGACAAAGAAGTAGGGGGCTCTCTCCCCCTCTCTTCCAGTGGCGCCGGAGTGCCGCCGAGGGAACTAGTGTGGCAACGATCTACACCAACAACTTTGTCGTCTTCCTCAATACTACCATCACCTTCCATCATATATTTACAGCCACATTCCTGCAACCTTCCATACCCCCTACTTCAAATTGTGCTTTATTCTTCATATTATTATCCAATGATGTGTTGCCATCCTAAGATGTTTAAATAGATCTCTTTTTTCCTATGGGTTGATTGATGATCTCGATTGGTTTCAGCTGCACGTTTTATTTTTGTGTTGTCCTATGGTGCCTTCCGTGTCACGCACATGTGGGGAATTCCCATTGTAGGGTGTTGCAATGCGTTCATGATTCTCTTATAGTGGGTATCGAGGATGACAACAACTTATACCCGAGTAAGGGTCATGTTGCGTATGGGAGTAAAGGGGTATTATTACTTAATGCTATGGTTGGGTTTTACCTTAATGATCCTTATTAGTTGCAAATGCTTGCTAGAGTTCCAATCATAATTTCATATGATCTAATTGTGGAAAGTATATTAGCTCATGCATCTCCCTCATATAAAATGCAATAATCATTACTGACCTAGTTATCAATTGCATAGGACAATCACGAAAATCCTACCACCACTTTTCCACACTTGTTATATTAACTTAGTTGTTCTCTTATTAAAACATCACCTAAATGTATTTCCATGTTTTTTATAATCTTGCAAAACTATCTTCTTGCACCTACAAAGTACTTATAGTTTTATTCCTGCAAAGTAGTTCCTTTCTTGTACTAGGTATAGTGAACATTGTTGCGCGTAGAGTTGTGTTAGTGGTCAATAGAACATGAGATACTATTAATACCATCTTTATCTCCTCATTGGGATCGACCCACTTACTTATCAAAAAGGTTACAAATGATCCCCTATACTTGGGGGTTATCAGGTAGCAAGGGTGACAGAAGCTTATACCCGAGTAAGGGGGTTCTTGTGTATGGGAGTAAATGGAACTTTACTTAATGCTATGGTTGGGGTTTACCTTAGTGGTCCTTATTAGTTGCGGATGTCTATTAGAGTTCCAATCATAAGTTCATATGATCCAAGTACAGAAAGTATGTTAGCTCATGCATCTCCCTCATATAAAATTGCAATAATGATTACTGATCTAGTTATGAATTACCCAAGACAATATCGCAAATCCTACCACCACTTCTACAAACTCGCTATACTAACTTAATTATTCTTTTATTAAAACAACACCTAACTTTTATTTCCATGTTCTTTATTATGTTGGAATTCTATCTTCTTACACCTACAAAGTACTTCTAGTTTTATTCCCGCAAAGTAGTTTATTTCTTGTACTAGGTAAAGTGAACATTGTTGCATGTAGACTTGTATCAATGGTTGATAGAACTTAATGTAATATTAATTCTACCTTTAGATCCTCGTTGAGTTTGACATTCTTACTTATCGAAAAAGGATATGAACGATCCCCTATATTTGTGGATAATCAAGACCTTTTCTGGTGCCGTTTCTAGGGGCAATAGCATGGGGTTTATATTCTCATGTGTGCTTGTTTGATTTATCACTAAGTAGTTTCTAGTTTCCATTCTAAGTTGTTTTATATCTTTAGTGATGGATATGGAACAAGAAATACCACAAAAAAGATGTACTTGCTACTCATGGAGATGGGGAACCTCCTGGAACCCTCGATGCTAGTTATATGGAAAACATTAAATAATACTTTGATAATCCTGGGAAACCCCCATTCAACTTGATAATGGGAATACAATTCAGTTAATAAATTTTTGCGGTGCACATCACATGAGAAAAATTTCACATCCCATTATATATTCAAGCTCATGATGAGGTGAGAGATATGCAAAGTCGTATGGCTGAAACTGTTCCTTCTACAAGAAGTCATGACACTTGTTCTTATGCTTGAGGCGCGTCAGATTACATTGCTAACAAGTATTATTCATTCTTCTTCAAAGAATCTGCTCCACATTCAGCCTTCAAATGGCTTTGGAATTGTCGGTGTCTTATAAAAATCAAAGTCTTTGGTTGGCTGCTCATTTCAGACAGACTTAATACCAGTAACATCCTTAAGAGAAGACACTACAACATTGGGGATAATCTTGATTGTTTGCTTTGCCGTCAACATGTTAAGGAAACAGTTGAACACCTCTTTTTCTCATGCTCATTCAGCTATGCTTGTTGGATGGAGTTGACCATTGATGGCCTCGAAATGGTAATAGATTGCAGGTGCTAGACTATGCTAAAGAGAGATGGCACAACCCAATGTTTATTGAGATATTTCTCACCGCCACTTGGAGCTTATGGGAGGAAATGAATTATTATTATTTTAGAAGAATTACTCCAAGTTTGCCTCATTGGGAGGCTTGTTTCAAGGAAGGTTTCTCCCAGCTTAAGTATAGGGCCAAATAGTCTCACAAGCCTTTCATTACTACCTAGGCTATTTTCGTTAAACTATGTATATTTATACTCTCCGTTGTTTTTCTTCTGTACAGTAGATTTCCTTGTAGTCCACCCAAAGTGTGGGCTTCCCCCATCTTATGTACACATGTAACATTGATTCCTTTTTAAATTTAATTGTAGTAGGGGTATCTCCTGCTTTTTTAGGGTAAAAAAACTTGATAATGGGAGTAACATTGGATCTACGTGAGTACTTTAGGGATTATCACTCAACTCAAAAATGGAAACACTTATGGGATCAAATTAAAATGTTGTGTTGGTATGTTTGGAATTTATGCTTAAGATGTGATTATACTTGTTTCTCGAAGATGAAGTATCCACACCTTCCCTTTCAATGCGAATTTAATGATAATATAATCTTGTCTTCTTATGTAATGGTGTATATGATTACTATCATGTGGAACAAACAAAAGAATTTGTTGCTTTTAAGGGTGTTTATGAAATTGACTGTTTGTTTGAAAAGTGTGAAGAGGGAGATGATGCTCTTTACAGATCTGAAAATTATTTTATACTTAAATATTTCTATGAAAATTTTGAATACAATGCCTCGGTTGATAATTTTTTTGAGATAGTCGCCGCTACCCAAGAAAAGACTAATATTTTGAAGGAAACTATTTGAGAAGAAAATGTTGAATCTGTGAGTTCATTAGATGAAAAATATGAGGAGGAGAGCGAACAACAAAAGTAGGAACATCAGATTGATCACCCGTGCCCACCTTCTAATGATAGTAACTATTTAAGCCATACATTATTTAATTTCCCATTGGTATTACGAAGGATGAATGCTATGATAATTTCTATGATCCCTTGGATTCGTTTGAAATATCTTTTTTTTATGAAATTGATGCTTGTTATGCTTGTGGCCATGATGCCAATATGAATTATGCTTATGGAGATGAACTTGCTATAGTTACTTATGTTAAGCATGAAATTGTTTCTATTGCACCCACACACGATATTCCTATTATCTTCTTGAATTCTTTCAACTACACTATATTAGAGAAATTTGAACTTATTATGGATTATATTGATGGGCTGCATTTTACCATTACACATGATGATTTTTATGGATGTAATATGCATGAGCTTGCTTCCCCTAGTTGTAATTATTATGAGAGAGGAACTACATCTCCACTTCTCTATGTTTGCAATATGATAAAATTGCAAGAAACTGTTTATACTATGCATTGGCCTTCACGTTGTGCAAATGAATTGGTTTTCTATGGCATGCAAATGCATAGCAAGAGAGTTAGACTTCATTTTTACATGATATATCTTGATTTGTGCTCACTAATAAATTACAAATCATTGTTAATTTAAAATGGATTTGATATACCTTGGGATCTGTGTGGATCAATTACTTGAGCACTATATGCCTAGCTTAATGTCTTTCAAGAAAGCACTGGCAGGGAGACAACACGAAAGTTGTAGAGAGTTATTTTATTATCTTTTGTGCTTATAAAATAGTTAAAAAAAAGTGGGGAACCCAGAACTTTTCAAAAATATAAGTGAAAGTAAGACACATGAGCAATGTGGAAGTAGGGGCTAGCCTTGTACTTTGTTCATGCCCGTGGAAGCTTTGTGAGTCTTGGATTACATAAACTTTTCAATAAAAATAATTATCCCCTCATATAAATCCGTTATATTATAAAAATAATGTGCCAAGATTTACCTTTAGGGTTTTTAAATTGCTTGTTTGATGTATGTTGTGAAAAAATAGAAACCTTTTCTGTAGTCTTTGAATTTTCATATTTTACAGGAAGTGAAAAAATTCTGATATTTATACACAATACTTTATGAGTTTTTTAATCTCTTCCTAATTTTTTAGAATTTTCTGGGTTACACAAATATATGTTTCATCTGCATCTTTACACAATGGCTTGTTTCTCACAGATTGTTGTTATAGTTTCTTTATTTACTTATGTTTAAAATCTTGTTGAGCCCCATATATTTGGGAGCCACAAAATTGTGATAGCATAAAAGGCTAATTTTGTATTATAATTATACAATAATTTTATATCAAGACATGTATGGATTTATAATTATATGTACTAACCCTTCTAATAAATGTTATGTTAAGTTTTGTGTGGATGAAGTGTTCGAAGATCGAGGAGGTATCGATATGAGAAAGATAAGGCGTGGCAAGAGTTCAAGATTTGGGATTCCAAAGGCACCCCTAGTAAATATTCCAGGAGACTCAAGCGTCTAAGCTTGGGGATGCTCCAGAAGGCATCTCGTCTAAAGCTGAAACTTCCACACCATCGTCGCAATCCTCTGTTTCGAAGAGATCTCATCCGGAGCCCTTTTCTGGCACCCTGCCGGAGGGTGAAATCATCACTGGAGGCCATCTTCATCATCCCGGCGGTCTTCATGACGAGGAAGGAGTAATTCACCTCTGGGGCTGACGGTATGTATCAGTAACTATGTGTTTCATCTCTCTCTCTTCCCCTCTCTCTCATGTTCTTGAGTTGGCACGATGTTGATGTATCATGAGGTTTGTTAATATAGTTGGATCATATGGTTTTTCTTCCCTCTCTATCTTGTTGTGATGAATTTAGTCTTTCCCTTTGAGGTTTCATTATGTTGGATCATATGGTGTTCTTCCCTCTCTATCTTGTTGTGATGAATTGACCACGTTAAGCATTCCACCTCTCTTCATCAATAAATATCGATTAGCCTTTGTTGAGCCTAATTTTTTATTCGTTCACATGATATGTGCTATTATTGGAGTGTATTTTGTTTTGCTTGTTGTTTGAATAAAATCCTTGGATCTGAAATCTTTACTTGAAGAGGGTCTTCACATGGCTACTTAATTATTGAACTACTCATTGATCTTCACTTATATATTTCGGAGTAGTTTGTCTTTCACTCTTGTGCTTCAATTATATCCTTAGAGTAAATTTTTGAATGAATATAAAATCATAAATTTGAAATTATCCATGTTCAATGTTCTTAGTAATAGTTCACACTGGGTTTAGAAAGTAAAATCTATTGAAGTTTGACAATCACACTATTGGTCATACAAGCAATTAATGAATGATTAGTATAAGGAAGAGAGCTTTCACATACAAATATATTATCTTAGACATATTTTATGATTGTGAATACCCATTAATTATTTTCAAACTTGATCAAATTAGTTGAAGTTGGACAAGGAACACAACATAATGGTTTATGTTTGGGTATATTGCATAGAAGTTATATTGTTATGGATCCTCCAACATGCGGTGCTTGTTTATAATCTTTGCTAGCCAAAACTTTGTACTCGGTACAGATACTACTTCTGCATCCAAAATCCTAGAGCCAAGTTTCTTCCATGAGTGTCCCCCATGCCTACCTATCTATGGTATTTCACTGGCATTCCAAGTAAATTTCCATGTGCCATCTCTAAAACTTTCATATAAATATATGTTTTGTGTGCCTATACCGCTCACGGAGCGATGGGGCGGTCAATATCTTCCATGTTAAGTGTGTTATTCTCATCAAGGGTGTTTATTCACTTGTCGTTGCATGAGAGAGGCTGATAAAAAGGATGCCCGTCCTGCATAATACAAAAATAAATAAACAAGAACTCCCCCTAGAAAGTTGGTTGTTTGGAGGGGACCTTTGGATGCGGCTAGAGATGGAAAGTCTTTGAATGGTAGAGGGGGAGTACAAATTTACATTATGTTTGGGAACCACCAATAATGTGTTTATCATGGAATATATTGAAATCCTTTGTCGTGGCGCTGACAGGAAAGGCACACTACCCAAAATATATTCATCTCTGTTCTAAACTTTGAGCTTCGACACCTCTAAAAATCCCTAGTTCCCTCTGCGAAGGGACATTCTATTTAATTTTATGCAATTTACTTTCATGTTATTTACTTTTCATGTTGAGTCAACTTCTTATTTCAACCTCAACCTCTACTTGGCAAGCATCATGTGTGTGGGGAAACCTCCAGACATATATATCTAGTCAAATATATTTGATCATGAAGTATTATGTTGACAATTATCTTTATGATAAGTAAGTTGGGAGACAAAACATTAAACCCCTATCTTTCTTTGTGTTCGATGGATGCTACTTGTTCTAAAAATATGCTTTGAGTACTATCAATTATAGAAGGCTACATGATAATTGAGTATGTGGATCTCTTACTTAGACTTTGTAAAAAACTAAATGAATTGTAATTGTTTGGTGACTTATAACATATGTTGTTAAGTTTAAAGAGAATGTATTGTTTGAACCATAACATATGAATTGATTGCTACATTATTACGATGAGTTTTATGAGAAAGAGTTGTTGTTTATGATGCTAGGAAAAGTTATATAAATTATCATTGATCAAACTTATCCACTACGTGTAAGTGCATCTAGTGCCCTTAGTGATTTTGGTGTATTGAAGAATTATAGGTTAAGAGACTGATGCGTTTGTAAGGGTACGCATGCTCTATAAGTCGCTGAGGAAATTGATATATTCGGAAATTATCGACCCCTAAAAATTTATGTCTTCAACTAAAGACTTTGGTGAAGACTTTGGTATTCCCTGAAGACTTTGAAAATAAAGAAGTTGGTGTGACCTTAAAGATATGAACAAGGACTATGAAGCATGATGACTTTTGTTTTCGTAGTTTCATTTCCTTTATTTGAGTCATAGGAAACACCATACTGTTAAAGTGTCCGAGGTAATACTAAGGAAAATTTCAAACTGATGCTCAACTCAAAAGCCTCAACCTATCCCATCCTTCGAGTGAAGCCTTTGGAAATCTCTTACAGTTCAGTCAAGTTCTTCAGTGACAGAGATGAAGTTCTTCTGGTCTCTAAGGAAATTGGTGTGATTGAGGAGTTAGGATTACGCCAGTGCGAATTGCCTACAAGTGAGGAAGATGATAAGCCTGAGGACTTTCATAGTTCGAAATTCCGACCGTTGTTGTGCTTAGCGCTAGCTGTCCCCAATCATATTATCCACATAACGGTCATACCATTGGGGGCATTTACGTCTTATCATGTCAGGTTCACCCTGGCTATAAATAGCCACCCCCCACAACCACTAGTTGGTTGGCTGCTCTATGAGAGAACTGACACTTGTCATTTGAGAGCAACCCATCCTCCGAGAACTTTGAGAGAAAATCAACAGTGACAAATAATCCCAAAACCAAACCACCAAACCAAAATTGATTGAGCATCACTGAAGAGATTGTTCCTGTGTGGAACCGATGCTTGTTACCTTTGAAGACTGTATATCCTCCAGGCGGTTAGGCGTCATGGTCTAGTGCATTCTGAAGTCAATTGGGGATCATGGAGTGACGTTGGTCTAGAGCATCCATCAGTCAATTGTGGATTGTCGGGTGACCAGTTTGTGAGGGTTTTGGAAGTCTACCCTGAAGACTTACCACGAGTGTTGGGCCAGGACTTTGTGACCTTAGCTCAAGGAGAATACGGTAAGGATTGTGTGTCCTAGGATTGTGTGTCCTCTGGTTTAAATACCAGGCCGCTCCAAACCAAACGTACGACTATCACAACAATTGGAACTGGGTCATCAAACCATTGTCTTCATTGAGCTACCTAGTTCTATTTACTCAACCCTCACATTTCCTCATATACTTGTTAATGAAATTGATTGTTACTATTTGAAGAATTTGACTGAAGACTTTCTCAATTTCCTCACCTCAATTCTTCAAGTTACCTTGTTCCTCACCTACTTATCCTATATCACGCTACCTATAATCTATGCATGCTTTATTTCATCATGATGACTATGCTACTTCTATGTTTCTCATGCACTTGAGTGCTTATTTTGCTACTAGTTACTCATCACATTTCAAATTCCTCAAGTTGAAATTCCTCAGTGATGAATTTGTAAAAATCGCCTATTCACCCCCCCTCTAGTCGATATAATGCACTTTAACTATGCAAGCATTCATACTTCATAATTTATTTCTTTTATCATTTACCCACTCAAGGACGAGCATGAATTAAGCTTGGGAGTGTTGATACATCTCCAACGTATCAATAATTTGTGAAGTATTCATGCCATAGTTACCCAAGTTCTACATGGCTTTCATGCACTTTTATATGATTTGAATGAAACTAACCTGGATTAATGTTGTTTTGAGTAGAATTACCATTGTATTATTTTTATGCAGAAATAAAAGTTCTCGGAATGAGCTCAAAATTTACAATGATTTTTATGGACCAAAATAGACCCACGGAGCACCAGAGATGGATCGAGATGTGGACAAGGGCTACATGACTCTAGGTCATGCCCCCTTGGGTGCGCCCCCCGAGCTCATGGCCCCCTCGAGCACCCCTTGGCGTGAAACCAACGCCGAAAATCCTATAAATATAGAAACCACCAGAAATAAACCTAGAACTTATGCACCGCAGTCGCAAGCCTCTGTTCTGAAGCGATCTCATATGTTGCCCTTTTCTGGCACCCTAGCGGAGAGGGAAATCTTCGACGGAGGACATCGTCATAATCCCGGTGGTCTCCTTGATGAGGAGGGAGTAGTTCACACGCGGGGCTGGGGGTATGTACCGGTAGCTATGTGTTTAATCTTTCTCTCTCATGTTCTTGCATTTACACAATCTTGATGCATCACAGGCTTTGTTAATATAGTTGGATCATATGGTCTTATTCCCTCTCTATCTTGTTGTTACTAATTGAGTCTTTCCCTTTGAGGTTTTGTTATGTTGGATTGAATACTTTGGATTTGAGAACACTTGATGTATGCATTGCGTGTGGATACCCGTGGTGACGATGGGGTATTATGTCGAGTCATTTGATATATGTTTTGTTCATCAACTTGTAGATTTCCGTGGTGACGTTGGGGTAATCCAAACACATAGGTTGATGCACTTTTCTTCATACTTTCTCCGATAGAAACTTTGGGGGTACTCTGTGGAGTTCTTTGTGTTGGATTGAATATGATGAATCTGGAATTGTTTGATACATGTCGAATAATAAAGTGATGGATACTTGTGGTGACATTGGAGTATCTAGGTGACATTAGAGTTGGTTGATGTGTATCATAGGTGTTATTGTAGTACGGACTTTAGAGTTGTTTGTGGCACTTATAGGGATGGCTGAATAGATTGATCGGAAAGGATAACTTTGAGGTGGTTTTACTACCTACAACAATTTCATCTTATGTTCTCCGCTAGATAGGAACTTTGAAGTGATTATTTGTCATGTGTTGAGGGATGGTTATATGATTCAATTGTGTTAGCACTGTTGAGAGATTGCACTAGTGAAAGTATAAACCCTAGGCCTTGTTTTTAAGCATTGCAACACCGACTGTGCTCACTTTTTTACTTGTTAAGTTGCAGTTTTTATTATTTCAGATTACAAAAACCTATATCTACTATCTATACTATACTTTCATCACCATCTCCTCGCCGAACTAGTGCACCTATACAATTTACCATTGTATTGGGTGTGTTGGGGACACAAGAGATTGCTTCTATTTTATTGCAAGGTTGTTTGAGAGAGACCATCTTCATCCTTCACCTCCCACATAATGATAAACCTTAGGTCATCTACTTGTGGGAAATTTGTTGTTGCCCAACAAAACTCTACGCTTGTAGGCCCAACACAAGTCTACAAGAATAAAGTTGTGTAGTAGACATCAGCAGCCGACAGCTAATGGAGCGTCAACACCGACTGCACAATCTGAGCTCGTCAGATTATTTTGAGAGGGACTGATGTGAGAAGGTTTTGCAAGAAGTCGAACCCATACCGATTCCACCACATGTGGTCCTTTTAGCGGAATAGCTCACAAGCGTACCCATGCCTAATGTGGGAGCTATGTGTCGATTCACCTAGTGGTCTCGCTCAGATGCAGAGGGCGTTGCATGGAAAGACTCTTTTCATCAGGAGCCCTATCTGGCTCGCAGGATTTTTCCCTATTGACATAATTTCTCCCATTAGTCTCGTTCGCACACTAACAGGCTTTAACAAACCGACATCTTTTGTTGTGGATGGCATGCAGGTTTCCGTTTCTACACGGTGAGGTTTCAAGTTCACGCCCAATGAAGTCTCTCGTGGATGTTGTGTCCGTCCTTCTCTCTTTTTTATGTGTTATTCTCGGTGGGAGGATTGACCAAGTAAGGCCAGTGGCATGCCACTTGATCACGCATGTCTAATTGGATCTGTACGGGCTTCACGCGCCCGGTTTCTCGTTGTCGTTCGACCGGGCTAGCAGATATTTCTATTTACACAAGCATATATGAATAATTTGTTTAATTAATAAGGTGCCAAGCTATGTGTTTATATTAGGAACCAGATCATATCACATGCTCAACACTTAGAAGTTCATGTGTTTTCTATGATGCACCGACCAACTCAACCTAACATGGCCGAGTCATGATTGGGTTGCCAAACGTATATGAAAGTGGTAGAATATTGGCATGAAACAGTTAAAAATTATAGATACGAGGAGACCTATCAGTATCCCCAAGCCTAGTTCCTGATCGTCCTTGAGTAGGTAAATGATACAAAGATAATTTTTGATGTGGAATGCTAGCTAACATGATCTTAAAAAAAATGCCTAATCATGGCATGAATATTAAGATACAAGTGGTTAAGGGAAATATTCTATCATTTGCCATAAAGATACCAATACTTAGGTTTACTCACAAACGATCGTGTTCTTTCAAAATAACAATGCTAAAGCATAGTATCGCTACAAGTGTTGTGAGTAACAATACTAGAAAGTTTTGTAGCAACATAATTCGTAACAAGTAACAATAGTAATAAAGGTGCAACAAGGTAGCCCAATCCTTTTTGTAGCAAAGTACAAGCCTTAAGGTACTCGTATATTAAGCAAGTGCTCCTGAGGACACATGGGAATTTCTCTCAAGTCATATTCATCATGTTTAGTTGATTGACGTTCGCTACTTTGATAATTTCATATGTGGCTGTCGTGGTTTTGTTACGACAGTTGTCCTAGTGAGAGGACTTAGGTTCGAGGCCATCGCTACGACGGTGAACTCGAAGGGGTTGATCGGGACAAGAGACAAGGGTTTAACCAGGTTTGGCCCCTTGGAAAGAGGTAAAATCCTACGTCCTGCTTTGTGTTGTATTAATTGGATATCGATTACAAGGGAGCGGATTCGCTTGACCTATTTCTCGACAGATTGTTTCGTGCCCTAAGCCGCCACAGGGACTCGCCTTTATATAAGTAGGTCGAGGCCCTGGGCTTACTAGAGTCCAGTCTGGGTTAGACTAAGTATTTGATCACGTCTCTAAGTCATCTTGCCTTCCTGGGCAAGCCATCTTCCGGGTGGCTCACGTGCCCGGGTCCCGTGCCATCTTCCGGCTCTGGGCCTGCATCAGGCCCACCTGGTGAATCACCTTCGGGTTTGTCTTCAACCTTCAGGCCCACTTAGGACCTCAAGTATGAACCGCCAGCTGTGACCCGGCCCCTCCTAGGCGGGTCATACCACGGAGTCATATCCCCAACATTAGGCCCCAGATTGATTTGAACATGTTCATGTCAATCTTCAAGTCCATTTGGCGGCGAGTCTCATACCTTTCCTACCTGAAAATAAACCTTCATAACCTGCCATATAAAATGGATGACATCATCCCAGATATATCCAAGAGATCTCCATGATGTCACAACGGATCTTCGCATTAAACGGTCAACCTGAAAATCAAGGCGTCTTCTTGGTCAATCATCATTACTCCTCCATTCTCGCATGGACTGTTGTTGTCTCGTCTCCTCATAAATAGGCGGGGGAGGGGTCCCATTTCTTTTACTTTTCCCCATCATATTTGTATATCTTCTTCTTCCTCCTCCAAGGCTCACGCGACTGAAGCTCTGCCGCCAACACCGGACCTTCCCCGTCTTCACCAGCAAAGGCCGCTGCATCAACCTGACTTTAACCAGAGTTCGCCGGCGCTCGACCGCCTCCCCGGCATCCTTCAGGTTCCTTCCTCTTCACCTTGTAGATCCACATTAGTTCGTTAGAGTTCTTCCGAGTCCGCCACCGCTCGTTAGAGTATTCACCGTAGATCAGAAAAGAAAACATCTTTAGGCTCCGAAATGCTAGCCAACTCATGCGATGCTCCGCTTAACAAGTATCCCCTACTCAACGTAGATTGTTTCTTGAACAGAATGCATACATGAACTGCCTGTTCTTCCACTGACTTTTTTAGGTTGAGGATATATTTCCTTTTTATCTTCGTCTGTATATCTTATAGTTTCCGCCGTAGTTGGCGAAATCTGTTTGTCCACTCTTAGTAAAATTTCCAACATTAACTGTCTTTTGACCCGCCATTGCATTGCCGACTCTTCTTGTAGCAATTTAACTCGCCTCAGTCCCATAGTAGATGGCGGCTGAGAATATAACCATGACCCGCCGAATATCATTGTCGTATCAACCATAGCTGCCTTTGTCACGGGGTTTTCTTAACCCGCTACATCTTTGTGTCTTTCTATAGAGTCTAACCCGCCACCATGGCCAAAGCCCCCACCTCTTGTGACTGGGTAAGTTCCTAGGTCACTCAGGAATCATTAAAGGAGTTTGTTACCATGGGAGGCTTGCCGGCTCAAGAGATAATCCACTGGCAGGTTCCCGGTAATGAGACCAAGCCCGAGCCTCAGGAAGGGGAAGTGGTCGTATTCACATATCACCTTCTCCGTGTCTTCTCACCACCTAGATCAAAAAAAATCTGGGACGCCCTGCACTTCTACCCGCTCTACCCTCAAGATATTGTTCCCAACTCTGTTACCAACTCGTGCCAATTTCAAGTCCTCTGCAAAGCCTGTCTGCAAGAAGAACCCACTGTTGACCTCTTCCTGGATTTTCCTATATCAACCGCCAGACCGAGTTGGAAGCTGGGCCAAGTCTTTAGGTCGGAGGCATTTCAATCCAGAGGGGAAGAGACATGTCTTTCCCTGCAGCCGTCCTTCCTAGCCATCCCAAGGACTGGAATCGAACCTGGTTCTATTGCAGAGATAGCTCTCTGGCTGAAAAATTCCGCCGCCTGTTACCGTCCTTTCCGGCTCTGCACCAGTACTGAGCTCCATGAGCAGATGAGTGTTGTGGAGCGTGTCCATTATGCTTTGTCTTTTCTAAAGATCCAAGCTCTACTAGCCAATGGATTAACTGGTGTGGATCTGACCCGTTGTTGGGTCTCCTCGAGGATTATGCCGTCGAGCCGACGTGATAAACTATTGTGTGAATATTTCGGTGAAGTGGATGATCCAATGCGCCTCAATCGGACGCATTTAACCAATAAGGACCTCAACTCCATTGTCAAGTCCCTACTCGGAGAGCCACAAGACTGGCTCCAGAGTTCGGAACCCGGCTCTAGAGGTAGAAATCCTTGGAACAAACTGTTCATTTTCTCCAAACTTTACGTTTCATATTCTTTCTGATCCTTTTGTAACTCTATGCATGCCAAGTCCCACTTATGGAAGAAGAAACTAACCGCCGTTTCCAAGAAAAAATTAAGGTGACTAAGACCCGTGTTCCGGGTCATAAGAAGAAAACATCCGCCCAAGAGGTGCTCAAGCTTGATGACTTGGAGGTAAAACTTGACTCTCTTGGCCTTCTCTTTATGCAACTTGTTGACAATGATTACTCTAGGAAGAAGCAGAAACAAGCCATGCTGATGTTGCAGAGGTAACTATTGTCTCCTCTGATTCGGAACCTTTACCAATAAAGAAAATACGGTAGGTTGTCCGGAAGGTAAAATGCTCACACCCTTTTGCTCACTTGGATCCCAACTTTCTTTTGAAGAAGCAACAAGATGACAATAGACGTCAGACCTGGAGCACCGGCTCTGAAGATCTTGTGGCCGGCTTACCAAATGCTCCGAATCCTCGGAAGCAGCGCATCGAGGTATTTCATTTCCTTGAATTCATATCTTCTGTATGTTGATCTTGTGTTGCAGCTTACTTATATTTCCCAATTTAACTTCCCAGGACTCACATCCTTCTTTCGGTGACTCAACCGCCACGAAATTGCCTCCTCCCATTATCAACCCGGGGTGAACATATTTTCATTCTGTATTGTGTGTTAATATTCTATCCTTTCTTATGACATACAATGCCACCTTTGCTCACAGGGCTAAAGCTAAATGAAGGAAAGTAAGTGGGTCGTCCGCCACTCATGATGCCCTAGAGCCAAAGAATCCAAAGCCTAGTACCCTTGAAACTCGTGTTGAGCCTCTGAGGTTGACAAAGATGCCCACGAGGAGACTCCTTAGCGTATTGAGTCAGCCGATGTTGACATTGCAGCTCCTGAAACCCATCCGGACGGTGATCCTAAGCCTCCCAACCCTCGGCCAACAGCTCAAGCCACAGCTTCTCACGAAGAAGTTACCATCATCGGGTGGCTTATAAATCTCCAGCTCCTTCCAATGTTCTATCCAAACATACCAGCAAGGATGAGGCGCCTTCTCTTGAGGAAGAGAAGACTCAATTTGATCTTCCTAATCTAGAAAAGCTTACTGCTGACGAGTTACACTCTGGCTATCTGAGCCATCTCTCCGCAAGCCGGCACATGGAGGCCAACTTGGTTGGTATGATGAAGAAAAAAATACAAGGTACTCCACTTCCCTTGCCTTCCATTTATCCTTACATAGCCCCCAAGAGCTGGTTTATTTTGCAAAAAAATAGTCGGGTCTTCAACCATTTGCAGATTTCAATGAATCACCTTGTTGCCCCCAAGGGTTGGGTCATTATGTAAATAATGAGCCGGCACTTAACATAGAGTAAGATCCAAGTGTAGCCCCCAAGGGTCGGGTCATTTTCCTGAAGATGATCCGGGTCTTATTTAAATTATGACCCTTGAAAGAACTCATACACATTAGCGCCCCAAGTGTCAAGTATATTGCCTACAATCTGCTTGAGACTTGTAGTATCCTTCTCCATTGCCTCCAAGTATTATTATACAATGCTCTGGTGGCTTAAGGATGAAAGTAACGTTATTCTTGACCTCATGTACTCTCCAGGAATCCTTAAACGCGGCCGAGTCTAGCTTGACCGACCTGAAGAAAGATCGGGCTTTGCAACAAGACGCCCGGACTGAGGCTAAGGAAAAATGGCGGCTCTCCTCCATAGAGATTGAAAAGGTCAAGGAAGACTTCGAAGCCTACAAACAAACCGCTAAAACTAAATAGTCCGCCTTAACCAAACACGTAGAAGACGCCGAAGTTAGACTGCAACACGTCACTGAAGAGCTTAACTATCTGAGACGCCATATATCTTGGATAACTGAAGCCGTCTTTGGTACATATAACTTCCTATTAATACACCTTCCAAAGTAGTCTCTTTGTTGAAAACGTTCTCCAGGTGGCTTATAATATTTGACTGCTTGCAGGTTAACGAAGTCGCCAACTTTCAGATGATAGTCTGCTAAAGTTGAAAGTTTTATACTCTTTCACTGATCAGCTGTATGCTGGAAGCCTCTTTACTATCAAGGTTGTTATGACTGAAAGGGGCGTTCCAAAATTAATCAAAGGTGTGCTGGAGTGCCTCTCTACTCAGCCAAAATAGATAGAAGAACTAAGAGATCGGACGCCCGTAAAGGTGGAATGTCTGCTTTGAGCCGGTCGCTAGCTTATGCACCCAAGCTTAACCCGGCAGAGATGATGGATGGCTTTCCTCAGCTGAAGGATGATGGCTCGGAGTTCGCTCAGGACAACAATACCCATTGCATGAAGGCATCACGAATATTGGCAAGCCGGCTAGCCGCAGAAGTTGACTTGTCATCCTATCAGGCGGCTTACTCTGAATATAACAAACAAATTCGATGGGCCACCTTTGAAGCAAAAAAGCCTAATTCCTCAACACCGTAAGCACCTCTTTGCTCCTGATGTTGACCCATCTCAAATAATGCAAGCCGAATTTGAGGCCTTAACAAACTGCAAGTGGGATGTGGACAACCTTCAGATCCAGGAGACCGAAGACCCGGCGTAGGATGACCCGACGACGAGTTAAATAAGGAGTTGGCCCCGTATGAAGGTAACCCGACCCTGTTGATTTGCCGGGTTATAATTTTCGTGAAAAACTTAAATCCATAGATTTTTGGCTCTTCGACGGTCTTGTAATAGTAATAGTTAAAACTGATTGCCTTTGTCGTGCCTTCGTGCATGTTTCGAGTTTGAACAACTTTTACACTTATCCATCCTTTATTTATTATGGCTATGATAATATTTCCTGATGCTCGGTGTTGGCTTATCATGAAAGTCAAGACTGCAAAATAACAAGACAGAAGATATATATATATATTCTCTATCATTGTTTAGGCATCTTTAAAGGCACGGCCCAAAGAGGTTAACTCTTGTTTTATACTCTTGAGAAAAAACTCAAGTTTTATTGTTTTTCAAAAAACTTAGGCATGACTGCACAAACCTCATATGCCGGCTCTCACATGGCATATATTCGTCGTATTAACCTCAACCAGTTTAGGGTCTTAAAAAGATTGACTATTAAGAGTTCGAGTGAGCCATACAGCGGAGAGACTACAGCAGGGCATGAGTACCCCCAAACCAATAGGTCGGCTCTCGCATGACATAAATCCATCATTTTAATCTTAAACAGTTCATGGTCTTAAAAAGATTGACTGTCTAAGAGTATGAACGGGCCACATGGCAGAGAGACTACAGCAGATGGGTGAGTTTATCCTAGCTTTCTGTAAGCCACCGTTTTAGCCTTAATCAGTACAAGGTCTCATGGGCAAGATTGAGTGTCAAAAGCTTTGACCAGTTTAGGGTCTTTATTTTGAGATTAACTAGTAAGGCTTCGGTGGGTCACATGGTGGAGTGGCAAGTTGCAAATAGGCAGGTTTAACCCATATATGGCTTGGAAGCCGGTCAAGAGGGCATGAAAGCTAAACCCAGTGGGTTAGAAGCCCCCAAGTGACATGTTGAATTATCAACGCTTTTGCACAACCTTGTTGAACGTCTGGGTCTTGACTCTGTGGCTATGATAGTGACGCAGGTCTTGCTGATAAATCACTGATCGTGCTGCTGCAAGATCCCGCTCCTCATCCAAAGCATCTAGCGCGTCCTGACACGGCGTCTCATTATCAGTTTCAACATAAGCCGCCACCCTGGGCGAGTCATGGAGGATATCACTTGGGAGAGCAGATTCTGTGCCATAAACCATGAAGAAAGGCGTATAGCATGTTGACCTATTGGGGGTGGTTCTAATACTCCAAAGAACTGAAGGTAACTCCTCCACCCAACAACCCGGCGTTCGGTGAAATGGAACCATAAGCCAGGGTTTTTATCCCTCTCAAGATCTCTTGGTTGGCACATTCTGCTTGCCCATTGGACTGTGGATGAGCCACGGCGGAGATGTCAAGGAGAATATGTTCACTTTCAAAGAATTCCTTCATAGCCCCCCTTGGATAGATTTGTACCATTGTCAATAATGATACTGTGAGGGTAACCAAAACGAAAGATTAGCTTCTTGACAAACTGAACTGTCGTGGTTGCATTGCACTTGCTGACCGGCTCTGCCTCAACCCACTTGGTAAACTTATCAACCGCCAGCAAAAGGTGGGTCTTCTTATATTTAGACCTCTTAAAAGGCCCAACCATATCAAGCCCCCAGACCAAAAACGGCCAGGTGATTGGAATCATTCGTAGCTCCTTAGCCGGCACATGGGCACGTCGTCCAAATTTTTGACACCCGTCGCACTTGGTAACTGTCTTCCGCGTCTTTATGAGCCGTCAACCAGAAGAAACCGTATCGGTAAGCCTTGGACACCAAGGATTTTGAACCAGCGTGATGACCACAATCACCGGAGTGTATCTCATGTAGAATTTCCTTGCCCTCTTCAGGGGAAACGCAGCAATGAAAAACACCATTCACACTACATCTGTGCAACTCGTCATTGACGATAGTCTTCGACTTGGACTGCTCACGATCTGTCATGCCAAAGTCTCATCCTCGGTTAAATCGCCGCGAGTCATATACGTCAGATAAGGCAACGTCCAATCGGGAATAGCACGGGGAGCCACCGCCAATCGCCCCTCCGAGTCAGGTACAACAAGATCCTCCTCACAAGGTAATTTGACTGACGGGAGATGCAAGACATCCAGAAACACATTAGGTGGCACCGGCTTGCATTGAGACCCCAGTCTTGATAAAGCGTTAGCCGCCTCATTCTTTCGACAATCAATATGATCCACCTGATATCCCTTGAAGTGACCAACAACGATATCAACCACCTAGCGATAAGCAGCCATACAAGGGTCCTTGGAATCCCACGTGCCAGAAACTTGTTGAGACACAAGGTCTGAGTCACCTAAACACCTAACTCGGCTTAGATTCATATCCTTGGCCACACAGAGCCATGAAGCAAAGCCTCAAACTCAGCTGCATTGTTAGTACAAGGAAACATTAGCCTTAACACATAACAAAACTTGGCACCTCTATCAGAACTTAAAGCAACTCCAACCCTCGAGCCTTCCAACTGACTGGATCCATCAAAGTGAATTGTCCAGTATGTATTATCCGGATTCTCCTCAGGCACCTGGCAGTCAATCCAGTCGTTTTTGAAATCCACCAAGGCTTGAGAGTTGACAGCCGTTCGAGGCACATACTTCAAATTAAGAGGCCCGAGCTCCAGTGCCCACTTAGCAATTTTGTCGGTGGCCTCTCTATTTTGAATGATATCTCCCAAAGGAGCAAAACTCACCACCGTGATTGGATGTCCAAGGAAATAATGCTTCAGCTTGCGATTTGCCATGAATACTCCATATATCAGTTTTTGCCAATGTGGGTATCTCTGCTTGAACTCTATTAACACTTCACCGACATACTAAACCGGCCTCTGGACTGGATAATCCTTCCCTACCTCCTTGTGCTCCACAACAACGGTAGCGCTGAGGGCCCTCTTATTAGCTGCCATATACAGGAGCGGTGGTTCCTTCTTCGTAGGAGCGGCCAGAACCGGCGGCTCAACTAATTGTTTTTTGAGAGTTTCAAACGCCTCATCCACAGCATCACTCTAGACAAAATCATGTGTCTTCTACATCATCTAATATAAAGGGATAGCCTTCTTTCCCAAGCGGCTTTTGAACCGACTTAAGGCGGTGATATGACCCGCCAAGCGTTGGACATCATTAACATACGCCGGCTTAGACAATGAGGTGATGACCTTTATTTTATCCGGGTTAGCTTTGATCCCCCTTTCTGAGACCGGAAAACCCAAGAGCTGGCATGCAGGGACACCAAACACACATTTGGTCGGATTAAACATCATCTTGTAAACTCGTAGATTATCAAAAATCTCCTTTAAATCGTCAAGTAGAGTCTCCTTCTTCCCTGACTTGACCACAATTTCATCCACATAAGCATGAACATTGCGCCAAATCTGATTATGAAGACAGTTCTGTACACAACGTTGATAAGTCACTGGCGTACTTTTAAGTCCAAAGGGCATGGAGACATAGCAGAAAGCTCCAAAAGGCGTGATGAAAGATGTCTTGTCTTTGTTTCTAAGTGCCATTTTGATTTGATGGTAAACCGAATAAGCATCCAACAAACACAAACTCTCACAACCAACAGTGGCATCAATGATCTGATCAATGCGAGGAAGAGCAAACGGATCAACCAGACAAGCTTTTTTGAAATCTTTGTAATCCACACACATGCGCCACGTGTCGTTCTTCTTAAGTACGAGCACTGGATTAGCCAACCATTCCGGGTGAAAAACCTCCACGATGAACTCTGCAGCTAAGAGCTGGGCTATCTCATCCCCAATAGCTTTGCGCCGCTTCTCATTGAAACGATGGATAAATTGCTTGACTGGCTTAAATTTAGGATCCACATTAAGATGGTGCTCAGCAAATTCTCTCTTTACACCCGGTATGTCAGAAGGTTTCCATGCAAAGATGTCCCGATTCTCACGGATGAATTCGATGAGCATGCTTTCCTATGCGGGGTTCACATTAGCCCCAATAATTAACTGCTTCGATGAGTCGCCGACAGCAAAATCCACCAACTTGGTATTTTCCGCCACAAATTTCAGGGGCGGCTCAGACTCTGTGTTGGGCTTTTTCAATGGAGTCATATCCGCCGGGTCGACATTATCTGTATAAAACTTGAGCTCTGCCTCATCACAACTTGTCTCCCCATACGGAGCATCGCCTTCCTCACACTCAAGAGCAATCTTCTAATCATCGTGCACCATGATCGTCCCTTTTAGAGCCGACATCTTGAGCTGCAAGTAGAGATAATAGGGCCTAGCCATAAACTTAGCGAAAGCCGGCCGTCCAAACAGGGCATGATATGGGCTCTTAATTTTAACCACTTCGAACCACAAAGTTTCCACCCTGTAATTGTTATCATCACCAAATGCTACCTCGAGAGCGATCTTTCCTACTAGATAGGCAAACTTGCCCGACAGAACACCGTGGAAAACTGTAGATGACGACTTAAGAGCCTTGTCGGTCAACTCCATCCGATGAAAAGTGTCATAGTATAAGATGTTGATGCTTCTAGCATCGTCCACCAGTACCTTGGTGAATTTATAGCCTCCCACCTGAGGTGCCACCACAAGTGCTAAGTGTCCCAGGTTATCAACATGTGGCGTGTGATCCTCCCTGCTCCATGATATCGTATGCTCGGACCACTTCAAATATCGTGTAAGAGCCGGCGTTGCGGTGTGAACCGCCCTCTTATGTACTTCTGGTCCAGTTTATCCAGACTTGTGGTGAAAACAGGATACATGCCTCCATTAAGTTGCTTCGGGTTACTCTCATACCTTGACTGGTTGTTTGGCTGTTGACCACCGTTGCCAGGCTGCTGATAGTGACCACCTTGATTACCTTGCCCCTGATAACTTGAACTTGAGCCGCCTCCACCGAAGCCTGACCCATGAGAGCCGGATCCTGACCCGCCAGACGGTCCATTGTTGTTAAGGCTGTAGTTCCGGAACTCCCGCATGATATATCAATCCCTCCAAGCATGGTTGGATGGCTTGCCGAGTTGACTGTGCTCTGGGCAAGGTTTGTTGAGCATTGCCTCCATATTAAAGGGGTTTTTAGCCTTACCGAAAGGCGAGTTACCATTGCCCTTAGCACGATTGTTCCCAGTGTTAGTGTTGGCTACCAGATTTGACCTGCCATCCGGGTTCTTTCTCTTTCCTCCATTGCTAGGGTTTTTATTTGCTGGCCCTTGCCGCACATTCTTCTTACCCTTAGCCTATTTATCTTCGTCAGACCCTGGGTCCTTTGTAGTATCTGAATCTACATATTTGGTGAGTGCACACATGAGCTCACCCATGTCCTGACAGGAATGCTTCAACCGTCCGAGTTTCTGCTTGAGGGGTAAGAAGTGACAATTTTCTCCAAAATCAAGACGTCTGAGATATTATCAGATGATTGGATAACAGTCGAAACCCATTGGATCCAATGATGGCCGACTCATCTTCATGCTGCACACAATGATTGAGGCCAACAATCATCATTGGCTGCTTGCGTGTCCCTCGGAAACTCGTGATAAATAGTGCTTTCAAGTCAGTCGAAGAAGCAATGATATTGGGAGGCAGGCCCTTTAACCATGTAAGAGCTGGTCCTTCCAACACCATGATGAAGTATTTTGCACAAACCGCCTCACTAACGTCCAACATCTCTATGGTGAGCTCATAGCTCTCGGTCCTGGCCTCCGAGGGTAAATCAGCCGTATAGTTTGGCACCTTGCGCGGCCCTTTAAAGTCCTTAGGCGAGTGCTCATTATGTAGTGCTGCTATTAAGCAAGGCATGCCAACACCCTTGGATGAAACTATGGCTCCCACCAAGGTTGAAGGGGTTACCGGAGTCGGCTCAGGAATCTCCGGGTAATCTATAACCGACATCCCTCCCCGATGGGCTTTGCCTCTGTCCACGATCTCATGGGCATTGCTATAGGGCGGGTCATCACAGGTCGGGTTGCATCGTCGCTCACTGCTGGAGGCCGACGGCGACTCTATATGTCGGCTGTAACTATGGCTCGGGATGAGGGTTGAGTGCACACGACTCCGGCTGTATGTATACTTCTCCTGTTGAGTCACCGTCGTTTGCACTAACTCGATGGCGTTCCGTGCCTCCTCAGTGAATGACGTCCCCTCGGTGAGAGGGAGTGCATTGAGCCTGGCAGCTGCCGCAATCAAGTTATCCACTGGGTTAGAATAAAAGCCAGGTGGTGTCACAAGGTGCCGTGGTGGAGTCTTATCCCTCCGGGGTGGGTCTGGCAGCCGCAGTGGTTCCATGGCCCGGGTTACGGCCAGTGGCGCGTTCGGCCCTGCCCCAGAGGTGTTAAAGAGGTTTCGGGGCTCAAGCTTTATCGGGAGGCGTACTTGGGTCCTCCTCCGTAGGATTGCCTCTAAAGCATGTTGGTCGAGATTAAAATGGAAAGCTTCTTCCCTCAAATGCTCCAACTCAGCATTCATCTGATCTTGCAATGTGTTGATATCGTCTTGGGTCTTGGTCATCACTGCTTTTATCCGAGTAATCTCTACATTACGTTGTGTCTAGTTTCCAGCTGTGACTTCGGTTCCCATCAACGTTGTCAGCTCTCCATCATATCCAAAAAAACTTGAGCCGGCGGCCTGGATGACCCGTCACCTGGCGGGGCGCCTCCTACTACCGCTCCGGACGTCGTGCTATTGAGAGTCAGCATCGTGCCTGCCATAAAGATGGTGGCTCGGCTCGGGGGATCATAGGGCTCCCGAATACTGTCACCATCGGCATAGCCCCCAAGACCACCGTCATGAAGTTGGTAGATGGACTCTGCCTCTCCGCTCGAGGAACAGTCATTTGAAAGGATAAGGGTTTCCCCTTCCGACATGGAGTCTTCCATGCCTTGCGTGAAGCCGACGAAGACGCTCCTCCGCCTGGGTTGAACACAGGCGGGTTGCGTATGCCGGGCCGGCTCGACGAGGTTGGTGCAGATGTCCGGCCTGGGCTCAGATCCGCCAATCTTTCCAATGAAAATGTGAATTCCAGCGAAGGGGACCCGGTACCCGTACCCGATTGAGTCGGCCTCGGGGCCCCAACCAGCGTCGTCGATATAGAGCTTGCCACGGAAACTCTTAGTCATCCTGCCAATGGCGTATCCTTCGATCCTTGAGAGAGAGCCCTTCGAGAACTCCATACCACAGCGCGCTAGCCCCATGGTGGGTGCCAACTGTCGTGGTTTTGTCACGACAACTATCCTAGTGAGAGTACTTAGGTTCGAGGCCATCGCTATGGCGGTGAACTCGAAGGGGTTGATCGGGACGAGAGATAAGGGTTTACCTAGGTTCAGCCCCTCGGAAAGAGGTTGTGTTGTATTAATTGGATATCGGATACAAGGGAGCAGATTTCCTTGACCTAGTTCTCGACAGATTGTTGTGTGCCCTAAGCCGCCATAGGGACTCGCTTTATATAAGTAGGTCGAGGCCCTAGGCTTACAAGAGTCTAGACCAGGTTAGACTAAGTATTGGATCATGTCTCTAAGTCATCTTGTCTTCCTGGGCAAGCCATCTTCCGGGCGGTTCATGCGCCTCGGTCTCGCGCCATGTTGTGGATCTGGGCCTCCATCCGGCCCACCTAGCGAGTCACCTCCGGGTTTGTCTTCAACCTTCAGGTCCACTTAGGACCTTAAGTATGAACTGCCAGCTGTGACCCGACCCCTCCTGGGCGGGTCATACCATGGAGTCATATCCCCAACATGGGTGGACCGGTGCTAAGGTGATGTTCTTACTTGCACTAATAACCCACCTATGATTAACCCCTCTCGCAAGCATCCACAACTACGAAAGAAGAATTAAGATAAATCTAACCATACCATGAAACATGTGGATCCAAATCAGCCCCTTATGAAACAATGCATAAATTTGGGTTTAAGCTTCTATCACTCTCACAACCCATCATCTATTTGTTACTCCACAATGACTTCCCTTAGGCCCATAGGATGGTGAAGTGTCATGTAGTCGACGTTCAGATGACACCACTAAGAGAAGTAACAGCATACATATCATCAAACTATCAAACGCATACTAACTTCACATGATTACTTATAAAAAGACTTCTCCCATGTCCTTGGGCACAATAGTAACTACTCACACATCATCAACATGTTCAGGATCAGAGGTGTAATAATAATTATTAAGGATCTGAACATAATCTCTTCCAACAAGAATCAACTACAAGATGTAATCAACAAAACTAGTAACCCACACGTACCAATCTAAGGTTTTGGAACAAAGATTGAATACAAGAGATGAACTAGGGTTGGAGATTAGATTGTGTTGGTGAATATGTTGATGAAGATTGATCCTCCCACGAAGGAGGAAGCGTTGGTGATGGCAATGCCTTTGATCTCCCCTCCCAGAGAGGGATTTCCCTAGCAGAATCTGACTGTCGAGTGCAAAAGGGCCTCTGCCCAGATTTCTGCCTCGAGACGATGGCGCCTCATCCTGAAAAGTTGCTTATGATTTTTTTCTAGGGTAAACACACCATATAAGAGAAGAGGGGCATCGGAGACCCAGGAGGGGGCCCACAAGCCATTAGGGCGCGCCACGAGGGGGCGCAACCTATTGGCTTGTGCCCTGCTGGCATCCCCCTCCGGTATATTTTTGCTCCATAAATTCTTAAATATTGCAAAAATATTCTCCGTGAAGTTTCAGGTCATTCTGAGACTCGTGATTTTTCTGCCTTTTTCTCGATTTTTCGGTTTAGAATTCCAGTTTCCAGATATTTCCCTCCTTATGGTGTACCTTGCATGTTCAGAGAGAAAAGACATAAGAATTGTGTGATGTTGTGAAATAATGGACAAGAATAAAGCAAATAATAATAATAATTCATGATGCAAAATGGATGTATTAGCTTCCCCAAGCTTAGTCCTCGCTTGTCCTCAAGCAAAAGCCGAGCTCTACAATAATTACCACATAATTTGAGAGAGAGGTGTCGGTAAAAATTGATTACGAACATTAGAGCATCATGAATATCATCATAGCAGCAAGTTCAATCATATAACCTCTCATGAACAAGTACCAATTTATTGACAACAGAGGGAATATGAAGCATAATCTTTATTGAGAACCAACAAGCAATACATTTAGTCTTTGAGATAATCATAGCTTTTGCAATCGATAGAAGAGTCTATCTAAGGGCTTTGTATTTCTAGAAAGTTCACATATTCAACTATGATGGAGCCTTCTATGACTGCTAACAAACATTGCATATTTTTGGAACAAGTGATTCCGTGGGACACATAGGAAGATGGGGGCCTTACTGTTCTTGCCACCCAACTTATTTACCTCAAGGATAATGCCAACAATAATGGAACATGATTATCTACATTCAGCTATATATGTTTGTTTGAATCTTTCCTCAACACATAATGCTTGCCACTAAAGAGTTTGAAGAATAAGAACAAGGGAAATATTATTGACTCATGCATAAACATAAAACTTGTAAGAATGTAAAAGATGGGCCCTTCATAGAGGGATGCAAAGGTTGTCATGAGCTTTTATTTCTTTGATATGTTAAATTTTTTAATGCAAAGTAACATCACTTCATATTGCCCCTTGTGATAGCAAAACTTTATTATGCACTCCGTCGCTTTTATTGCTTCACCATCACAAGATCGTACAAAGCTTACTTTCCCTTACAATAAAAGATCTTACATGATTAGAGGCAATTTTTATTGCTTTGTGCAACAATGAAAACTTACTTGAAGGATCTTATTCAATCCATAGGTATGTATGGTGGACTCTCATGGCAAGAAACTTGGTTTAAGGGTTATGGATGCGCAAGTAGTATCTCTACTTAGTGTGAATTGTTGGGCTAGCAAAAGATTCTAAGCAAGCATCACATATTAAAGGATTCAATACCATATAACTTCTATGCAAATGTAAACAACCATGATCATTATGTTGTCTTCCAAGTCCCTCTTCAACACTAGTTCATTATGTGATATTTTTATGGAAGCTCACAATCATAGAAGGTGTTCAAGATAGTATATCTATATGTAAATCCCCTCTTCTCTACCATACTTTTGCATAGATCATATCAATTACTAACATTATGTTTGCTAGTTTTCAACATTGCTTATTGCTTATACCTCTTTTGTATGTGAAGTCATTACTTCTCTAGAGATAGGCATATGATTCGTTTCTATTCTTTGTATTGCCATGCTAAGATGATGGGTGCAAGTGAGGAAGAGGCACACAATCTCAACTAGATTTATTATATAACTCTCGCACTAGATTACAAGAATAGGTAGAATTCAACGCAAAAACTCTAAACATAGCAAATCTAAAATTTCCACTCCCTAAATCATGGAAAACTAAAGATCAAACTAAGATAGATAGTGATGATACAAAGTGATGGTGATACGTACTGGGGCACCTCCCCCAAGCTTGCAGCAAGCCAAGGGTGGTGCCCATACCCATGTACTCAAGTGTTCTTTGGTGATGGCAGTGGTGTTTTAGTAATATACTTCTTCTCCAATTTTCGCCTCAGGATGAAGTTTTCTTCACTTAGATCATCGTTCTCTTGTTCAAGCTTCAATATCCTTTTGCATAAAGATAGATTGCTCTCCTTCAAAAAATGACCAGGGATAAATTGGGTATTGGGTTTGTTTCCTCCATTAGGGAGGCTTGACTTCTTGAATTCCAAGTGCATATCTCCAAGTTGAGGTAATGGAGCTTCATCTTCATCTGAACTAGCATCCGCACCAACATCTTCTTCCTCATTCGTGGTCCATAGGTAGGGGTAAATATCGCCAAAGATCTTTGGATCTGCAACATTATGGGATACATAGAACTCTCCACCCCAATCTTGGGAAGACATATTTTCCAATCTGCCATAAAAACAACTCGAAACAAAAACACAGGAGAATCCCGTGATGCGGTGGTCAAAATATCCGAGAGTATATATAATGATTTTTTCTAGGTCATAATATGTGTTCAGGAAGAAATCGGAGTCCGAAGGGCACATGAGGGCCCCACAAGCCATCAGGGCGCGCCACCAGGGCAAACCTGTTGGCTTGTGCCTCCCCCGTGGGTCCTCCTGACTCTGTTTTATTTTTGTAATTTTTCTGAAGTACCAAAAAACGACAGAAATTATTTTTATGGAATTTTTGGAGTTGGTTTACTTACCGTACCACATACCTAGCCCTTTTTTAGGTTTATGGAGTGTTCCTGGAGACCTGCTTGATGTGTTCTTTCGGTGTAATAACTTGGATGATATTCGTTTCTTCATGAATGGGTGTATCTAAAATATAATGTTTTATTCTTTGCCGATTCACCACTCTCGGATCCTTTCCTTTGAAGTTATTGATCATTATATCACCGAAGCGATAAACCTCCTCAACAACGTATGGGCCTTCCCATTTGGAGAGGAGTTTTTGTGCAAAAAATCTGAAACAAAAATTGTACAAATGTACTAAGTCTCGTACATTAAATTCTCGTCTTTGAATCCTCTTGTCATGCCATCTTTTAACCTTTTCTTTAAACAACTTAGCATTTTCATAGGCTTGTGTTCTCCATTCGTCAAGTGAGCTAATGTCAAATAACCTCTTCTCACCGGAAAGTTTAAAAACATAGTTAAGTTCTTTAATTGCCCCCATAAGCTTTGTGTTCTAACTCAAGAGGTAAATGACAAGCCTTCCCATAGACCATTTTATACGGAGACATACCCATAGGATTCTTATAAGCAGTTCTATAAGCCCATAGTGCATCATCTAGTTTCCCAGACCAATTCTTCCTAGATCTATTAACTGTCTTTTGCAATATAATTTTATTTCTTGATTACTCAATTCAACTTAACCACTAGACTGAGGATGATAAGGTCATGCAATCCTATGGTTAACATCATATTTTGCTAGAAGTTTATGGAGAGCACCATGAATAAAATGTGAACCGCCATTGGTCATCAAATATCTAGGAACTCCAATCCTCGGGAAAATGATATATTTAAGCATTTCAATAGAGGTGTTATCAACAGCACTACTAGTTGGAATAGCTTCTACCCACTTAGTAACATAATCAATAAGAACTAGAATATGACTATAGCCATTTGAGGAAGGAAAGGTCCCATAAAGTCAAAGCCCTGGACATCAGATGGTTCAATAGAAAGTGAATAATTCATAGGCATTTCCTGACGCTTACCAATCTTACCGACTCTCTGGCATTCATTGCATGAAAGTACATACTTACGAGCATCTTTGAAAAGAGTAGGCCAATAGAAACCTGATTGTAATACCTTGTGCGTAGTTCTGTCACCGGCATGGTGTCCTCCATATGCTTAGGAATGACACTTCCGAAGAATCTGTTCATGTTCATGCTCATGTATACATGGTCTAATAATATCATCTACTCCCTCTTTTTAAAGATGTGGGTCATCCCAAAAGTAATGTCGTAGATCATAATAGATTTTTTATTTTGTTGATAGGTTGAGATGTGGGATGTACTTGGCAACAATATAATTAGCATAAGCAGCATACAAAGGAGCACTGCGTGAAGTATTTATAACAGCAAGTTGTTCATCAGGAAAACAATCATCGATAGGAACAGGGACATCAAGAACATTTTCCATCCTAGAAAAGTTATCTACTATGGGGTTTTCAGCTCCTTTTCTATCAATGATATGCGAGTCAAACTCTTGGAGTAAAATCACCCACCTAATTAGTCTAGCTTTAGCATCTTCATTTTCCATAAGGTATTTAATAGCAGCATGATCGGTGTGAATAGTCACTTTGGAATTGACAATGTAAGGTCTAAGGTCTAAACTTATCACAAGCAAAAACAACTACTACAAATTCATTTTCAGTGGTGGCATAATTCCTTTGAGTGGAGTATAGAGTTTTACTAGCATAATAAATAACGTTTAATTTTTTGTCTACTCTGTGCCCTAGAACAGCACCAACAACATAACCACTAGCATCACACATAATTTCAAATGGTAGATCCCAATCAGGTGGTTGAAAAATAGGTACAAAAATTAAAGCCTTCTTAAGTATTTCAAAAGCTTCTACACAATCATCATCAAAAACAAAAGGAACATCTTTTTGAAGACGATTAGTTAATGACCTAGAAATCTATGCGAAATCTTTAATGAAATGTCTATAAAAACTAGCATGACCAAGGAAACTTCTTGTACCTTTGATATCTCTCGGGCATGGCATTTTCTCTATTACATCAACTTTACCCTTGTATACCTCAATGGCTCATTCAGAAAATTTGAACCCAAGCACTATACCTTCATTTACCATAAAGTGTCTCTTCTCCCGATTCAAGACAGGACTAGTTTCTTCACATCTCTGTAAAACTCGATCAAGGTTGCAAAACCAATCATCAAAAGTAGTCCCATAAACGGAAAAATTATCCATGAAAACCTCAAGAATATTTTCACAAAAATCAGAGAATATAGCAGGCATACATCTTTGAAATGTAGCAGGTGCATTGCATAAACCAAAAGGCATATGTCTATAAGCATAAGTTCCAAAAGGACAAGTAAAGGTAGTTTTATCTTGATCTTATTTTGATATGGGTATTTGAGAAAATCCAAAATATCCATCAGGAAATCAAAAGTGTGTGTGCTTAGACAATCTTTCTAACATTTGATCAGTAAAAGGCAAGGGGTAATGATGTTTTTTCATAGCTTTATTTAATTTCCTAAAATCAATTACCATCCTATAACCAGTTATGATTCTTTGTGGAATAAGCTCATTTTTATCATTAGGAACAACAGTGATACCTCCTTTCTTAGGGACACAATGAACAGGACTTACCCACCTACTATCAGCAATAGGATAGATTATACCTGCCTCTAGAAGCTTTAGTATTTCAGTTCTTACCACTTCTTCATTTTAGGATTTAAGCAACGTTGATGATCAACAACAGGTTTAGCATCTGGTTCCATATTAATCTTGTGCTGGCATAGAGTGGGGCTTATGCCCTTCAGATCATCGAGAGTATATCGAATAGCAGCCCTATGCTTCTATTGGGGATATAACCCCGTGGAAAGACCCGCCCAGGAGGGGTCGGGTCATACCTGGCGGCTCGGTAGTGTATGGGTTGGAAGAGGAAGATTGGGCTGCACGGCGGCTCACCAGATGGGTTGAGACGGAGGCCCGGAGTCAAGAAGAAGATGCAAGACACGGGCGCGTAAGCCGCCCAAAGATAGCCTGCCAAAGTCGGCAAGGCGGCTTAGAGACAGAGTTAGACACATTGTAAGAGTCGGTATGAGATTTGTGTAATGTGTAGTCTTGACCTCCTATATAAAGGCAAGACCCTGGGACGGCTTAGACAGAAACCAATTGATCGAGAGCTAGGTCAAGCGAATACGCTCCCTTGTAATGGATACTCCAATCAATATACACAAAGCAGGACATAGGCTTTTACCTCATCTCGAGGGGCCGAACCTGGGTAAATCTATGTCCTTCGTCCCGGCCAACCCCTTTGAGTCCACCGCCTTAGCGATGGCCTTGAACCTAAGTCTTCGAACATCTACCATGACAAAACCATGACAGTTGGCGCCCACCGTGGGGCTAGCGCGCAGTGGTGTTGAGTTCTCAAAGGTCTCTCTCTTAGGGATCGAAGGTACACCGTCGGCTTGATGACAAAGACTTGCCGTGGCAAACTCTACATCGATGATTCAAGATGGGGGCCTGAAGCCCGCTTAGTCGAGTATGGCTATCGGGTTCCCATTGGCAAGATGCACGTGTTCATCAGCAAGCTGGACGGGTCTACACCCGGGCCGGACATCTTCACCAACCTCGTCGAGCCGGCCCGGTGCGCGACACCCGCCCGTGTTCAAACCGGACGAAAGAGTGTTTTTGTCGGCTTTACGCAGGACGGGGGGATTCCTTGTTGGGAGAGACCATGGCTTTCTCAGATGAAGGATCTTCCAGCAAGGATGGGGAATCAATCTATCAACTTCATGACGGCGAGCTAAGGGGCTATGCCGATGGCGACAGTATTCCGGAGCCCAATGACCCACCGAGCTGAGCCGTCGTGTTCATGGCAGGCATGGTGCTGGCTTCCAATGGTGCGACTTCCGGAGCAGCAGCTGGAGCCCTCCCCCCCCCCCCCCCGATGTGGAGCCTCCTAAGACGCCGACTCAAGTCGTACTAGAGCTCATGGAGGAGCTAGCGACTCTGATGGCCACGGAGGTGGCAGCCGAGAATCAAGCGGAGTGCAACGCCGAGGTTAACCGTATCAAGGGACTGATGGCTTAGGCCCAGGAGGATATCAATGCAATGCAAGCTCAGATGAATCCTGAGTTGGAACGTTTGAGGGCGGAGGCTCTCTGTTTTGCTCTGGATCAGCGGAAGTCAGAGGCGGTTCGGCGCAGAAGGACTCAAGTCGGACTACCTATTCAGCCTCGGAATCTTTTCAATACTCCTGGGGCCGGGCCAAGTGTGCCGCCAATGGTGACCCAGGTGGCAGAGGCACTGCGGCAGTTAGACCCACCACGGAGGAACAGACCTTTGTCGCGGCATGTTGTGACGCCACCTGGCCATTACTCTAATCCGGTAGAAAATATGATAGTGGCGACTGGCAGGATGGATGCCCTCCCCTTGGCCAAAGGAACGTTGTTTCACAAAGAACCAAGGAATTCGAGGCGGGGCCTCTGCCGTTTTTATTTATACTTCTCATATAATAAAGTTGGCATCCCTGCAAGACGGGGCCTCTACCATTTTTCTCTTTTGCATTACAATTTTGTGCAAAGATGAACACCTCTACATGGTCAATTGGGGGCTTCCAACCCGCCGGGTTTAGCTTGCTCACCCTTTTGACCGGCTCTTTAGCCAAAATAGCACCATTGTGCGACGACTTACAAGATGGCGGCTTACAAATAGGCGGCCCACACGATGGCGGCGTGCGAGATGGTGAAAGGCTTAAAGGTCGCTCAACAGGACGAGCCGCCAGTTGTGAGCTGTTCAAACATGGGTGCACCGCCTTACTGGCGAAAGTCTTAAAGGTCGCTCAAGACGACGAGCCGCCACGTTGCGAGACGTTCAAACATGGGCGCACCGCCTTACTGATGAAAGATTTAAGGTCACTCAAGAGGATGAGCCGCCATGTTGCGAGCCGTTCAAACATGGATGCATTACCTTATTGGTGAAAGATCTAAAGTCGCCCAAGAGGACGAGCCGCCATGTAGTGAGCCGTTCAAACATGGGTACCTAATAATCGTTCGGGGGCTTTCAACCTTCCGGGTTAAGCTTACAACCCTGTCGATCGGCTCCTCAGCCACTGTAAGACGGGTCGCGGACCTAGAGCAAGTTCAAGAGTGGGTGAAGGTCGCCCCCCACTCTTGGTTGGCTTTTCAGCCGTTGTAAGGCCGGGGTATACAAGCTTGTATGTAGATGCCGCTCGTCCAGGGGTGCAGCAAGCTGTCAACTCACCCCCTGCAAGGGCCTCATACAGCAGCGAGGGAAACTCTCTCATCTACTACGTACTCTCTGCCAAGTGGCTCGTCGCACTCTTAAGTAAGTGACACCCTTAAGGTTCAAACAATGGATTTCTGTCATGTGAGAAGTAGCTTATGAGCCTGGGGCACTCACCCCGTTGCAAATTCTGGTCTGTTGCGCCCTTAACAGTTATTCTCGCCTGGAGACCCTGAGTCGTGCAACATTGGCGGTCACTCTCTTTGTAGACCCTACACTGTTAGGAGGTTCAATGCAACAGTTTCCCCTAGAAGGTCCAGCAAATGAGTTTTCGAAAAACAAAAAACAAGGGGATAGCAAGACCATGAGGCATTACATCACATATTGCATCATATATTGCATCATACATTGCATTCATGTTATAAGTCGGGCCAGAGCAAGATTGTGAAAGATGAAGCAAGGCTATATTAAGATCTCCGGGTTATGCTTTTCCAAAGCCGCCCAGGCAAACATTGCAGAGTTTTCTGTTTGGTTTTTGCAGGCTTTATCTCTAAAGATGAGTCGCCATTATGACATAAGAAGATTGCAAGATATATTACAAGGCTCTCCAAGAGCTCAAAAGACGAAGGACTTAAAGTTTTGCACTTGTTCGGCTCAGCTGGCCGGGCTACATTCAGTTGGGAACAAAGAGTTTAACTGGTCGGCGGGTCATCCTACACCAGTTCTTCGGGCTCTTTGATCTGAAGACGATCCACATCCCAGTTGCAGTTGAGATAAGGCTTCGAATTGTGCATCGTCGAAAAGTGGAGACGGATCAACATCATGGGCAAAGAGCGGCTTACGATGTGCAGGGACTAAGTCTCTGGCTTCAAAGGTCGGGCAGCGCAGCCATTGGTTGTTCTCGTCATAAGCCGCCTGGTAAGGAACCAGGTCCGTCTCATCAACAAGTATGGAGGCAAGCCGCCTGGAGGCCTTAACGCACTTGGCATAATCTGCTTCGGTGAAGTCTGAGTCGTCGTCCTTCTTGGAAGGGAAGCCATTCATCATCTCTTCAACGGTTAACTCCGGAGCGAAGGTCAGGGACCGGCTTAGCGCAGCTATGGCCCCTCTCCTGGCGGCTTATCGCCTTATTTCATCCACTTGCTTGTGCAAGGTGGACAAGGTTTCGATGACACCCTTCATAAACTTGGGGACATACTTGGCTGTCATCATGGCCTTGATAGTACAGAGGATGCCGCTGTAGAGTTTCTCAGTCAGAGTGTAGATTGCTTTCAGTTTCAGCAGACTATCAAAGGATAGCTGGCTGCTTCTTTCTCCTACAAGAAAAAGGTCAAAGTTATAAGTCGTTCGGCTGGTATATCTGTCATAAAGAAATTTTTTAAGCCGTATGTGCTTACCAAAGATAGCGGCAGTCATCTTGGATATGTGATCTTTGAGAGTCTTCAGTTCTGTTGATGCAAGTTTTAGTTGCTCTTCAGCATCGACAACACGTTTGGACAAGGCAGTTTGTTCAGCTTCAGCAGTCTTCTTGTATGCAGAGAATTCAACTTGAAGTTTCTCAAATTGTTCAACATCCACATGTAACTTCTCTTCTGCGGCAGCTCGGGCGTTTTGTTGCGTGGTCAAGTTTTCCCTTAAGCCGACACGTTCCGACTCGGCTGTGTCTAGCGCCTCCTATATTACACAAGTGAAAGATTATAAGGATTAAGTTGCCAAGGTGGATCTACTCTTTAAATACAAGTCCCAAGCAGATTGCAAGCAATATACTTGGCACTTGGGGGCTAATGTCTATTTTCATTCTATGCCTAAAAGTGAAAGATCCGGCTCATCATTATCATGATGCTCCGAACTTGGGGGCTACACCCGGCGAGCTTTTCAAATATGGAAGATCCGGATCATCATTATCATAATGCTCCGAACTTGGGGGCTACAATTGGATCTATGACTTAGTATAAAGTATCGTCTTATATACAATTTAACCCTGTACTTGGGGGGTCACAGGTTAAGCTCTATACAGTATGATTGAAGGTTTGGAAGACCCGGTCTATTATATGCAATATTAACCCGGTTCTTGGGGGCTATGTACGGGTATAAGAGAAAGATTAAAGATTAAAGATACCTCATATTTTTCTTCATCAAGCCAACAAGCTTGCTCTCCATATTGCGACTGGCAGACAGGCGGTTCAGATAGCCGGTGTGTAAGTCGTCTGCAGTCATCTTCTTCAAGACAGGAAATTCGAAGTCAAGCTTCTCGGAGAGCAAGTAGCAACTTTGCTGGAATTCCTTGTCACAGTATGGTGTGTGGGAGATTGATAACACGTCCTAGTGATGGTAACATCGGGGAAGGACGAGTCTTCAGCGGTAGGATTGAGCGGCTTAAGGTCAGCCGCTAGACTATCGGAAGTCGTCGAATGATGACCCGCCAACTCTGAGGGCAGGGGAGATTGCTCAAGTGTTTCTTTGTTAGCTTTAGAAGGTTTAGCAGGAGAGAGGGATGGCTCAGTAGTATACGGCTGTTGAACGGTAGGAGCAACGGTAGACCCGCCTGCTTTCCTGCGTTTGGCTTGCGCCCTGAAAGAACAAAGAATCGACACATAATACAAAGGTAATACATGTAATATACACACGACAGAGGCGAAGACATGCTCTGGGTTGACCTTCATGGGAGGAAGTTTCGAGGCAGTTGAGTCGCCAGAAGAAGGAGGTGACTACTACAAGTTAAGACAGTTAGACATAATAGTAGGGCAGCATTATGGAAATATAAGATAGATATTGGGTTCATGATAACTACCTCAGCGGGACGTTTCCGTGGCCCTGGGGCGTTAGGTAAACCGGCCATGAGATCCCCAGAGCCGATGCTCCGGGTCTGATGCCGAGAGTCGTGTTGTTGTTTTTTCAAGGAAAATTTGGGATGTAAGTAAGCGAGAGAATGCGAAAAAGGAACTTTTCAGATGACCCGTCGTATCTTCGCTTGTGGGAAGATTTTTGAGTCAAAGGAAAGATAAGTTACCTCAGGGGCGTTGGCATGGCTTGTTTCTGTCTCCTCCTGTGTACAGTCATTGTTAGTAAGTTGCGTAAAAGGACGGCCAAGGGGATCAAATTCTACCTCTAAGTCGTCAAGTTCAAGCAGGTTTTGAGCCAACGTTTTTGATTTGCGGTCGCATGTGTTACCCGCTTGAGACTTCTTCTTCACAGGAGGAGTGCATTTTTTCTTCCAGAAGTTAGAGTTAGCCTGTAAGATAAATCTGCCAAGAGAAGTTAAAGTTGCTATATATATAAAGTCAAGACAGAGAGAAAGGAGATTTGAAAGCCGTCCTTACATCTGGAGCTGGATTTGTGGCGCAGAAAAGTTTTAACCCGACTGCACGGCAAGCCTCTTGGGATTCATGAGTAAGTCGTTTGATATCAAAGATAATATTTTCTTCTATCAGTGGTGTGTGATTGAAGCAAAGAGGATCGTTCGCATCGCCTGTGTACTCACACATAAGCCGGTCTCGCCGGCCTAGTGGTAAGACTTTCCAGGAGATCCAACAGAAGGTTAAATCAACTCCCATCAGCACGTTCGCTAGAAGGGCCTTGATCTTGGCAAAAGATGGTGCATACTTCGCTCATGCTGTGGAGGACATTCGGTCTGGAAGTTCCGTTGAAGTGTAGAGTCGGGTAGGACGATAACACGGCAGCATTTTCTCCCTCTGGAGAGGTGTCTCTGCAATAGAACCAAGTTCTATTCCAGTCCTTGGGATGGCTTGTCATTTGAACAGCGGGATAAACCAGATCTCTTCTTCTTTGCATGGAGACTCCACCGAGCTCCAAGCTTGGGCCGGCCGCCACTTCTGTTTCGTGGTTGACATAGAAAAAGTCACAAAAGAGATCAACAGACGCCTCTTCTTGCAAGTAAACCTCACACAAGACTTGAAAGTTACACAAGTTGGAGACAAAGTTTGGGGCAATATCTTGAGGATGTAATTTAAAGAAATGGAGGACGTCTCAGAAGAACTTAGATCCGGGCGGGCTGAAACCACGCATAAGATGGTCGGCGAAGATAACAACTTCACCCTCCTGTGGGATGGGTCTCTTCTATAGCCTCGAAACCCGCCAATGAATGACGTTCTAAGCCGGCAATGTTCTTGCCTCTACAAAATCCTGTAGGAACTGTTCGGTGACTCCACGGCCGACCTAGTGATAGGATGAAGACGCTCGAGACATGATGGCGGGTCAAGGCTATGAAAGGGGGCAGGACATGGCGGGTCACAAAGTGACTAGACAATTAAGACGACTGATGAAATTAAATACTATGACATTAAGCCGCCGGTACAGTTTATCGAAAGAGCCGGAGATTTGATGGCGGGTTAAGTGAACAAGGCCATGATGCAAAAATTGCTAAGGACACACAAACAGGTTTTGCATATTATACTGAAACTACAAGATCTACAGGCAAGGAAAAATCAGATTTAATTCAACCCTAAAAGGGAGCCGAGGAAGAATGAATAGTTTAGCGTAGGAAGAGGAACATAGTGTGGATCTTGGTCGGACTAATATTGGTTTTGCACGGGTGGCCGCTGTGGATAAGCAATATCACAAGATCTAAAGGGTTGTTCATCAGTTGGCATTGTGAAGAAGAACAGGCACGCTAATGGGGTCCGATGAACTCGACGGGATTCAAGTGGGAAGCTACAGATCTAAGGGAGGACGAAAAACATACCTTAAGGATGCGGCAGACGCGGGAGAGAGTTTGGAAACGTTCAGGTTGATGCAGCAGCCAAGTTCGTTGACGGCGGTGGGACTCCACCGGCCCGATGGAGCTCAGGAGCGCTGGCATCAAGAGGAAGAAGAAGAGTAGTGGCACTGGAGAAAATGAAAAGACCCACTCGTGTCCCTATTTAAGGGGTGGAAGGCCAAACATGACGCGCGGGAATCAAGGCGAGAAATGATGACCGACCGTGACGGACGCCTCGATTTTCGGGTCGACTGTTTAATAAGAGGATCTACGGCATATGTCACGGAATCTTTTTGACATGTGTGAAGGTGACGTCATGGCAGGTTATGTGTTTTCCCTTTCACGTGACAAGGGTGTGAGACTCGCCGCTGGGTAGAAAGTGGAGATTGACATGAGCAAGCTCAAATCAATCTGGGGCCTAATGTTAGGGATATAACTCCGTGGTAAGACCCGCCCAGGAGGGGTCGGGTCATATATGGCGGCTCGTTAGCATATGGGATGGAAGAGGAAGATTGGGTTGCACGGCAAATCACCGGATGGCCTGAGACGAAGGCCCAGAGTCAGGAAGAAGATGCAAGACCCGGGCGCGTAAGCCGCCCGGAGATAGCCTGCGAGAGTCGGCAAGGCGGCTTTGAGACAGAATCAGACACGTTGTAAGAGTCGGTATGAGATTTGTGTAACTCGTGGTCTTAACCTCCTAGATAAAGGAAAGACCCGGAGATGACTTAGACAGAAACCAATTGATCGAGAGCTAGGTCAAGCAAATACGCTCCCTTGTAATCGATACTCCAATCCATATGGACAAAGTAGGACGTAGGCTTTTACCTCATCTCGATGGACCGAACCTGGGTAAATTCGTGTCTTTCGCCCCATGCAACCCCTTTGAGTCCACCGCCTTAGCGATGGCCTTGAACCTAAGTCTTTGGACATCTGCCATGACAAAACCACGACAACTTCCTTAGAGTTTTAAGTAATCTTCTTTCTTCATGCTCTAAAAGGTTAGCACTGATAATAACATGATATATCTTCTTTTCATCAAGATAAGCATATTTTAGAGTATCCGATAAATCTTTTAATTCAAACACGGAATCTCCCTTGGGTGGAGGAGGATCCCCTAGGATATCAACTGGTCAATTCTGTTTGAGGATAGGTGTTTGTTCGAGGAGTATGTTATCTATTTCATTCATATGCATATCATTCTCATGGTCAAGCAAGTATTGTTCTAAGGGATCGGTCAATGGCACAGCAATAGAAGCAAGACCAATTATTTAATCTTTAATAAGTAATTCTTTCTCATGTGGTTGATTAGTAAACCTGGAGAAATTAAATTCGTGAGATACATCACCAAAGCTTACTCTAACCTCATCAGTAACATAGATAGTTTCAGCACTAATAGTATTCAAGAAAGGTCTACCAAATATAATAGGGAAAAAGTTATCTTGTTGTTAACCAAGTATTAAGAAATTTGTCGGGTACTTGACTTTTCCAAACAAGGCTTCAACATCTCTAACAATCCCAAGTGGTGTAATAGTATCTCTATTTGCAAGTTTAATGCTGACATCAATATCTTCAATTGTACAGGCTGTTATGTCGTTCATAATTTCTTGATACAAAGTAAAAGGTATAGCACTGACATTAGCACCAAGGTCACAGAAGCCATGATAACAATGATCTCTAGTTTTAACTAAAATAACAGGCATGCCAACAACTGGTTTGTTTTTGTCTAGTTCATCCGCTTATGTCTAATAGGTTTTACAATTCTAGTAGTTTCCTCACAGAAGTAAATAACCTGCCCATCAACATTATCAACTAAAAGATCTTTAACCATAGCGACTTTAGGTTCAACATTTATCTGTTCAGAAGGTATAGGTGTCCTAATGTGACTTTTATTAACCACAGTTGTAGCCTTAGCATGTTCTGTAATTCTGACAGGAAAAGGAGGTTTCTCAATGTAAGCAGTGTGAACAAGTGGATCAACATGACTAACAATTATTTATTCCTTCTCAATTTTAGTTGGTTCCTCTAATGGTGGTTCGATGGGAGGGTGATATTTAAACCACTTCTCCTTGGGAAGATTAACATGAGTAGCAAATGATTCACAGAAAGTAGCTACTATTTCAGAGTCAAGACCATATTCGTTGCTAAACTCATGGAAGGCATTGGTTTCCATAAAAGGTTTAACACAATAAAAATTAAGTTTTGTACCTGACTCGTTACCTTTGTCGAGCTCCCAATCTTTAGAGTTGCGTTTAATTCTTTCCAAACGATCTCATCTGAATTCAATAGTTTATTCATATATGAGCCCGGGGAAGAAGAAACTAGTAATATCTGATCATCATGAGAAAGCCGAGCACAAATTTTTTGTATAATCATTTCTCTTGGAATCTCATGGTTGGGGCAGGTGTGCATCACAGATTTAAGACTCCCCCAAGCTTAAGCGATGCTTTATCCATTACGAGATGAGAGGTTGTATATATAATTCCGATCACGGTGAACTAGATGCATTGGATAAAACTTCTCATGAGATTCCAACTTCAAGCGATTCCAATCCCATGATTCAATATTATCTAATACCCTACACCACATCTACACTTTTCCCTCCAAAGATAAAGGGAAAATTTTCTTCCTAACTTTGTCCTTGGACAAACCTGCAAGCTGCAACAATCCAGAAACCTCATCGACGAATATCAAATGGTAATCAGGATGAGTAGTACCGTCATAAGGATCAGCTAATAATTTTTCAAGCATACCCAAAGGAATCTCATAATAAATATTTTCAGTAGGTTTAGTAGATTGAGGAATAATTTCCTCATCTTCAGTTTGGGGCGAAGATGCCCCAAACAAGATACTCACAGGATGACCGCTCATAGTGACAAGCAACGGTAAATTTCAGCACGTATGGAAAATGTTTCCTTACCAATTTCCACTTACCAAAGGAGCTTCACTCCCCAACAACGACACCAAAAAAGAGTCTTGATGACACACAAGTGTAGGGGATCAATCGTAGTCCTTTCGATAAGTAAGAGTGTCGAACCCAACGAGGAGCGGAAGGAAATGATAAGCAGTTTCCAGCAAGGTATTCTCTATAAGTGTTGTGAGTACCAGTAGTAGATAGTTTTGTAGCAAGATAATTCATAACAAGTAAGAACTAAAATAGTAACAAAGGTGCAGAAAGGTAGCCCAATACTTTTTGAAGCAAAGTACAAGCCTAAAAGTACTCTTATATTAAGCAAGTGCTCGCGAGGACACATGGAAATTTCTGTCTAGTCATATTCATCATGTTGAGTTGATCCGTGTTCGCTACTTTGATAATTTGGTATGTGGGTGGACCGGTGCTAAGGTGCTGTTCTTACTTGACTAACAACCTGCTTATGATTAACCCCTCTCGCAAGCATCCGCAACTACGAAAGAAGAATTAAGATAAATCTAACCATAGCATGAAACATGTGGATCCAAATCAGCCCCTTATGAAGCAACGCATTAACTGGGGTTTAAGCATCTGTCACTCTTGCAACCCATCATCTATTTGTTACTCCACAATGACTTGTCTTATGCCCATAGCATGGTGAAGTGTCATGTAGTCAACGTTCACATGACAACACTAAGAGAAGTAACAACAGACATATCATCGAAATATCGAACGCATACCAAATTCACATGATTACTTATAACAAGACTTCTCCCATGTCCGCGGGAACAATAGTAACTACTCATACATCATTAACATGTTCAAGATCAGGGGTATAATAATGATGATTAAGGATCTGGACATAATCTCCTCCACCAAGTAATCCAACAAGCATCAACTACAAGATGTAATCAATACATGGAGTAACCCCCAGGTACCAATCTAAGGTTTTGGGACAAAGATTGAATACAAGAGATGAACTAGGTTTGGAGATGAGATGGTGATGGTGAAGATGTTGATGAATATTTGTCCTCCCACGAAGAAGTAAGCATTGGTGACATCGTCTCCTTCGTCCCCTGTTACCCATCGATTCTAGCTCCACAGCTCGGGACCCCCTACCCGAGATTCGCTGGTTTTGACACCGAAATTGGTGCTTTTGTTGAGAGTTCCGCTATGATCGCAAGAGGAATTGATGGCTCACCTAATCATTAGCGATGAAGTCCGTAACAGGGACTCCTTCTCCCCCGGACAGATTTACGCTTTCGGCAGCATCGTGCTGCACGTCGACCTGACCGGACACCCTAGTCAGATCGGGAGTCTCGCCCCTGATCAAGAGATCAGATTCAGGAACCTAGAGTTCTCCATAGACTCCCAGGCGATCTTTCATTTGCTGGGCTCGCGATCTCACCCGACAAGCCCGAAGTCTTTGAACCCTTAACTTCAAATCTCCTTCTTAACTCCACCCTTGGGTCTATCCCTGCCGATGATCTGGCTCTTAGTCCGGATCCGGTTACAGTACCTGAGGGCTAGTGGTCGGCCCGTGCCGAACACACTCTTTGTATGGACACTTTGGAGGTTAACTCCGAAAGTCCTAGGCAGATCGACCGGGTCGATCTCTCGATGATCAACGAGGCGCTGGATCAGATCCTATCAATAAAAATCACAGACAACCCGACCCTGACCCATGCCCAGATCGGTCTGAAGGTGGGTCACGGGGAATTTTTTACCCGCCCACCACCCACTTGGTAGCCACTATCGAAAACTTAACCGATATGTTGGACTACGCCTCCAAGGAGGCACAAGACATAGATGAAGAGGACAGTGCCCCCGCCCCTGTCAACACTGGGCAATGGATTGCCACCTCCACCTACAACGTCTACATGGTAGACACCCTGATGGTAAGGGAGATCGCACCCCTAAGATGAATGGTGATAAATCCGGTGCGGAGCCATCAAGGCACCGAAAACAGCGCAAATGATCTAGGGCAAACAAGGGAAGGGAATCCATTGCAGGCAATGGGGAAAATGAGACCCCGGAAGACCTCGGTGACTCTGAAGTCCCCGAACAGCCACTGGAGGACCAGGAAAGGCCCGAAGATCGGCGCGACGTCGAGGATCTTAATGATTCCGAGGATGACTACTACCTTCCCCTGTCGAGGAGGAGGACAGCCTGGAAGACGAAGACTTCATCGTGCTCGAAAACCCTACGGATCAGGAACGGTTTAGGCGGCAGCTTTTAGCCACCGCCCGAAGCCTAAAGGCAAAACAACAACAGTGCAAAGTCGAACAAGACACCCTCAATGATAGATGGACGAGGGTCCTGGCAGCCGAAGAAGGGTACGGTACCAATCTACCGGACCAACCCAAGATCTACCCACACCGGCAGCTACTGCCGCAGTTTGATGACGAGGTCCTTGAATGATTGTCTCCCATGCATATTCCATACGACCAGTTGGACCGCCCTCTCCGAGGACGGGATAGGACGGTTGGCAAAGTCGATTATAGATCTGCGGTGCCCCGCAGGAGAGGAAAAGAGCCAGCAGAGCCTGATGATAGGTATGACTTACAACAAGACCTAGACTTATAGAAGAGGCCAAACAAGATCCATATACGGATCTAGAGGGTACTCCCCCGCTAGACGTGACGAGTATCAGTCTTGGCTCGACCGCAACAATAGAGTTCGGGAACAAAACCGGGCTCGATCGACCGCCGATCGTAGGCATGACATAGCTTGGGTCAGAGGCGTTGCCCACCCACTATGCTTCACAGACGAGGTGATGCAGCATCAGTTCCCTAAAGGGTTTAAACCCGTTAACATAGAGCAATACGACGGGACAACAGACCCAGACGTGTGGATTGAGGACCTCCTCCACATTCATATGGCACGAGGAGATGATCTCCACACCATCAAGTATCTGCCCCTAAAACTTAAGAGGACAACTCGACACTAGTTAAACAGTCTCCCCGAGAATTCCATCAGGAGCTGGGAAGAGCTCGACGATGCCTTCCGATCTAACTTCAAGGGCACTTATGTCTGTGCACCGGACTCCTCCAACTTGAGCAATGTTGTCCAGAAAGCATGTGAATCGGCTCGGCAGTTTTGGAATCAGTTCCTCACCAAGAAAAAACAGATCATTGATTGCCTGGACGCCGAGGCAATAGCCACCTTTAGACATAATATCCGATACGAGTGGATAGCTCGTCGGGTCGGCCAGGACAAGTCAAGGACAATGTCCGCCCTTACCTCACTTATGACCCACTTTTGCGCGGGCGAGGATAACTGGCTAGCTCGACGAGGCCATAACCCCGAAGACCCCGGCACCTTCGAAGTCCGGGATGGAAATGGGAAACCATGACGTAACAAAAACAAACGCCAACACAACAACGGCGATGCTGAGGACACGACCGGTAATGCGGTTTCTGCAACCCAAAATCCAAACAGCGGGAGAAACCTTCTAAAGGAAATCGAGACGGACCTACCATGTTGGACAAAATCATGGATAGGCCCTACGAGATCCACGGCACCCTAGACAAGCCCACTACCCACACCAACCGTAACTATTGGGTATTCAAACAAGTTGGCAAACTCGCAGCCGAAGAGCAAGGCAAGGGCCCACGCAGCAAGGACAATGACGAGCCCCGCGGTCCAAGCAATGGAGGACAAAAGCAGTTCCCTCCAGAGGTAAAAACTGTGAACATGTCATATGCCACTCACATACCAAAAAAGGAGAGGAAGTGTGCCCTTCGGGAGGTCTATGCCGTAGAGCCCGTAGCCCCGAAGTATAACCCACGGTCGGCTTGCCCGATCACCTTCGACCGATAGGACCATCCGACCAGTATCCATCACGGAGGTTCGGCAGCCCTCGTCCTAGACCCCATTATCGATGGGTATCACCACACCAGAGTTCTAATGGACGGAGGAAGTAGCCTTAATCTGATTTACTCAGACATGGTGAAACAGATGGGTATAGATCCGTCAAGGATCAAACCTATCAACACTACCTTTAAAGGAGTGATCCCGAGCGTCGAAGCCCGCTGCTCGGGCACCGTGAATCTAGAAGTAGTGTTCGTCTCGCTTGACAACTTCCGCAGCGAAGAGTTGATCTTCGACATTGTCCCTTTTCGCAGCAATTATCACGCCCTACTCGGCCGCACAGCCTTTGCTCGATTTAACGTCGTCCCCCACTACGCGTACATGAAGCTCAAGATGCTCGGGCCCAAGGGAGCCATTACTGTCAACCACAACACAAAGTGCTCTCTCCGAACTGAGGAACACATGGCAGCCCTAGCAGCCAAATTCCAGTACGGCGACAATAGGCTAATGCCCAAAACAACCATAAAGGCATGTCAGGTTAGTAAATGAGCTCGGTCTCAGCCCAAACTCCCGGAATCATCTTCCGCCTAACAAAAATAGGGATACGCCCCCCACAGCACATCCCTAGTTCCCGTAAAATATGTTTCAAGAAGGCACAACTTCGTACTCAAAATACCATTGGCACTTGTGGGGACCCACTATCAAAGGGAAAGTGTTTGGCTAGACCGAACTACTGCCAACACATGTCTTCGGAAAAACTAAAGGTACCATCTAGGATCTTCCAAGCATAAAGCTCATCCACACTACGACAGCTTCTCAAGATATTCTTCCCAAGGTCCGTTCACCGATAGCAACCACCTTTAAAGGAACGCTACCCCCTCGGGAGCAAAGGAGCAGACATGCGATAGGGCACATTGAGGACGTCAATCCACCCATCAAAGACCCCGGGTAAAACCTGTCCTTTGTAAACGTTATTTTTCATTTCAAAATACCTGTAATAGTCGCTTCGACAGTTTGAGTTATAAGAATTCATCAAAAATAAAGATCATCCTTTATGGCCTCCTCGCTATATCTTATGTCACATACGTTGTTCTTTACTCACCAATGCCGATAGCAAAGTTGTTCGGTGCATATTACGATGCGACCGGCTAATAGATCGGGGGCTTGACTATAAAAATTGCCCCAAGCATCACCCTGGCACTATTGTTTATGTGTTTGGCGTCTCGGATGTTGCATTATATGAATCGGTTCCGAATTATGTCTTGGGTCAGTAGTTGGGTTGCCTGGCTCCTATGTTTGCCCTCTTACGTTCCGCTCGTTCGGCTAAAGGGCAAAGGGAGAACCACTGCGATTGTTCTTCCATCTCGCCTGGTCAAGTACCTTAGTGGAGAAAGCCAAAAATTGACTGTCATAATAAGCGAGAACCGGTCTGCAAGCCGAGCATAAGTGTGAAACTAAAAATCGATAGAGGTTATTCTGTGTTATACGAGGGGTTTGTAAGATTAAAAACCATGCGATGTTTGTTTCAACCTCGGTGTATCTGAATATCACAAAACACTAGGGGCTAGTCATCAGCCCCCGGAGTCAAGCTCCTACGGCTAAGTGAACGCACTAAAGCATCATATTCTGATTGCCTTGTTCCCCTTGCATTACCACCTTCGGGCACCGATATGTCGGCTAAGGGTCACAATGTGGAGGTATAAACACCTCACGTAGTATCTACATGGGGGCTGAAGTCGATGACTCACAACTTTCAGATAAAACGTCCACATAGGAGTCAAAATAATACAAAGCTTGAAGACAAGATAAACCATGCAACTACATTATAAAGCGGAACATTCATCGTGCACATGAGAAAACTCTCATTCATAAATTACATCCTTAGGGCATTGGGCTTCTATCGACCGAGCACCATCCATCACGATGGAAAAGTATTGCTCGGGGTGCCTATGCTCCTTCCTAGGGGGTGGAGGCGCGGTGGCCATCTCGGTCAGCTTGAGCCTCGCCCAGTGCATTATGGTCCTTGCAAAGGCCATCCGAGCTCCCTCGATGCATGTAGAACGCTTTCAATCCGAGGCGCAGCGTCGCACAGTTTCTGCACCAAGCCGAAGTAACTACTCGGCAACGGCTCTCCAGGCTGCAGCCGGATGCAGAGATTCTTCATGGCCGGCTCCGTCATCTTGTGCAGCTCCATCAATTGTTTCATTTGATAGCTCAGGAGGGGAGGATGCTCAGGGGCTTGAAATTGCGCCCAAAACAGCCGAGGCTCAACATCCCCATCCTGAGAGGCGATGTAATTGTTCGCGTCCGTGGCACTCCTCGGGAGGTCCATAAAGGCGCCTGAGGAACGCCACACCAGGGTGAGCAATGCAAACCTGTTACCACCAAAGGCACATTGCAGTAAGTACGGCTTACCATCCACGATCGCCTTGACTCGGCAGGGTCCTTCTTCAAAGAACCGCCTATCAACTCGCTCTACTTTGAGCTCGAATTTCAGCATGGATAGTTCGGTGGCCTGGTCTTCCTTCTTTTGCGCAACGGCCTCACACTTCGTGCTGGCATCCTTGAGCTCCAGCTGCACCTCTGTCACCCGGGACTCATGCTTGTTGCTCACGGCTTTTAAGTCCGGCTGCTGCTTCTTCGGCGCCGCCTTCTCATCTGCATCCTCCTGCCTCACCTTTTTCAACTCAACCTTGAGGTTCTCGACCTCCGCGGCCACCGTTGTCGTAACAATGAGTAAATAACACTTAGGAATAACAATCTGGATATTTGAATCAATGAGGATAGACAATAGCCCGAAGGATACAATGCGGACTCACCTTGCGTCTTGTCAAGTCTCTTGTTCAGGCGATCGAACTCCTCATAGGAACTCTTGAGCTTCCGGTTTAGCTCGGTAAGCTCCACTGCGTTGGCGGCCACCGCCGATGACGAGGCCTACCAAAACAACTTATGTTCATTAAAACTCCCAAGCTGTCGGATTCAAACCCTGTGCTAACTACTCTCCGGAGCTCTTAAAATAATGAGGGACAAAGGGTGCCTTGAGCATCGTTACTAATTTTCGGACATTTGACCCCCGGGTGGGTTTTTCAAACTCACCCAGGGCTCGGGGGAAACTAAAATTATAAGGATGGCATAAACTCGGTAAATTAACTTTTTCTAGAAAAAAGAGTATTACTTGACTCACCTTGAAGCCCGTCAAGAGATCGTTGAAGGCCTCTTCCAGTCCGCTATCAATAGACTAGATGCCTTGCAAAACCGCACCCATATGGGTGCGGTGATCTTTGGTGATGGAGGAGCCAGATAAAATTTCCTCCATCATGGTCGGCCACCTAGTCATGGGCGACACCGGTGGTGACCTACCAACCCTATCTCCAGTGGGGGATTGGGCTGGCAGCTCCGGAGGTACAGAGCACTCCGGAGATGTCCTCGGAGGGTACTGGACCGGGCTTTGTCCCCCCTCTTTAGTTGCCAAGAGATGATCCTCCTCCCGGTATTCGGCCGAGGAATTAACCTCATCCATAACATCGTCACCCCCGCCGCCGGTGTTCGGCTCAAAAGGAGCCTGGCACGATAACACCTCCGTGGCATCCTTCGAGACCTCAGGAGGCGTAGGATGTGACGCATTCCCACTTACCGCCAGATCGGTGGGCAGAGATGCGGGATCACTACAAGAGTATGTCTGGAGGGGGGTGAATAGACTACTAGCAGGAATTTAAAATCTACACAAGGTGCAAAGATGTGTTGGCAGATTTTTATCAATTATAGCAAGTCTAGCACACCCTACACATGCAAGTCATCAAGTATAGGACCGGAAATAAAGAAATTGCACATGGAAGTAAAGATTTGAGATAGGGAGATCAAACGCATGAAGGACACGAAGATTTTTCCCGTGGTATCGATAGGTGGTGCTATCGTACGTCCATGTTTATGGAGTCTTCAGCCCATGGTGGGTAACGGTCGCAAGAGTCCACGGAGGGCTCCACCCATAAGGGTCCACGAAGTAGCAACCTTGACTATTCCATAATGGCTTCCGTCCATGAAGGACTAGCCTCACTATGGGTAGATCTTCACGAAGTAGGCAATCTCCTTGCCCTTACAAACTTCTTGGTTCACTCCACAACACGAAGTAGGAGGCTCCCAAGCGACACCTAACCAATCTAGGAGGCACCAACCTCCAAAAGGTAATAGGCTCGATAATGTCGATGAACTCCTTGCTCAACACACAATCACTCTCTCATAGATTTGGCTTTGGTGGAAGAGATTGATTAGGTGGAAAGAAACTTGGGGAGGCTAGAGATCAAGATTCATATGGTTGTAATGGAATGGCATGATCTCAACACCATGAGTAGGTGGCTCTCTCTCGGAAAATAGGATGGTGCAAGTATGGAATAGTTCTGAGTGCTTTTGTTGCGAGTGAGTGGTGGTGGAGGGGTATATGTTGGCATCTCCAAAAATCCAACCGTTACACCTAATAAGTCAGACTTGGTGACACCCATGTGTTAATATTGATGGTACCGAGTTGCCTCAAAGGTAGCAACTTTTGAATCTCGGTGAGATTGATACATAAAACTCGGTTGCACCGATAAAGTGACCAACGATCAGATTGCCAGACTCGGTGACGCCGATTCAACGAACTCGATGGGACCGATTTTGTGAATTGCGTAACAAAAAGTTGGCAACCCAAACTCGGTGGCACCGGAGCAGAATCGGTTGCATCGAAAGATTAGGGTTTGGTTGTGTCTATTTGAGGCTGAGAATCGGTGGCACCGAGTGGAAAGTGTTGGTTGCACCGATTTTGGGAATTTGGCTTTGGATAGACTTTTGTGGAAGAGCTTGTGGGTGTATGTGGTGACTATCACTTGTGCACGTATGAGCATTTTGTTCATCAACAGTACCTTGCCCGCTTTTGATAGTATTGGCTTTCCTATGGACTCAAAGTTATTTCTCACAAAAGTAAAATGTGGAGTCCTTTTTCTTGAAGCTTTGCCAATGCTATCTCTTCTCCTTATTCTTCATGGGGATACTCTCCACACTCCTTTTTGCCAACCCATCTCTCTCTATGGACTTTATCTAAAATACACTAGATGAAACTATTAGTCCAAGAGACAATGTATGTTGTCATGAATTATCAAAACCACCAAGGGAACACATTGTGCTTTCAATCTCCCCATTTTTGGTAATTGATGACAACATACAATCAAAGTTTCAAATAAAGATATGCATGTATATAATGAAGACTTTGAGAGACACATGACTTAGACTTGCTCCCCCTAAATGTGTGTAATCCCTTTAAAGGATAGTTGCTTTGGAATGCATGGACACGCATATAGTGGAAGGGATATAAGAAGTCATGTGTATCTTGGTCATACGCATCAAATGTATATGAATGAAGTGTATCCTTGTTCAAGACTTCACTCTTGCAAACAATATGTGCAAGAAGCAAGAGATCATCTTGATCAAAGATGTGATGCATATACTTACCTTTAGTTCTTGAGCATTCTAGTAGTAGAGATACACTTGAGAAAACAATGTTAGGAAACACAAGAGTATTCTACCAATCAAAAGCAATAGAACTCAAAAGTACCAAGATATGGAGAACATATAGAAGATAGTATTCCTTAGGATTGATATGTCTCCAAGAACATTTAGAAGTTTCTCCCCTTTAGATATGAAAATGGTAGGACATCCTCTCCCCCTGAATCTTAGCATGTAGATATTGGGATTGGATAGGTGAGAAAATTCTAACATGAGTAGTCAAATGCAATAAACACACAATAAACACATCTTCCTTTGTGAACAGTTTTCTCCCCCTACTTTGGTGTTCTCCCCTTGTCTATATAAGTATAAACTTAGATATTCTCCTCTCCCCCTAAATTATATCTCCCCCTTTGCATAAGCATGTATATCCCTATTTAGCTTTGAAGCTTTGGTATTTCTCCCCCTTTGGCATTAATTTCGAAAAAGGTTAGACATAGGGGCAGATACAGGGATCATTGATTAAGAAGGGATCCTTGAGGACAAGGGTCATATAATGTAGGATTCATAGAATATGAAAATCATGAGAAAAATGAGGGAATCATTGAAAGTAATTTCTCTCCCTTTGACTAAACTAAGAATTTTCAGAACTTCTCTTCCTTTGAGTTAGGGATCCTTCAATGTATCCCCCCCTTTTTTAAAATAGAAGGGATCATCGAAGAAATGAAAATATCACAGAAGGAATACAAATATTTACAGATACAAACACAGATTGAACCATGATTGTAAGTCGGTGGCTCCGGAAAAAAAATCGGTGGTACCGATGTGATGTTGTGCAGCTTATCTGCTCAATCAGTATAACTGAGTCCTTTGTATCGGAGGCTCCAAGGCATATAACAGAAACTTGAAGAAGTTTGAGAAATTTGCAAATTTCTGAAAATTTGTAACAAAGTGAAATGCAAATAATTTACGAAGAGGTATCAACTAGAGAAGATTTGAATGGTTCCAAGATATTTTGCAATAAGGAATGAACCAACCAAGATCTTAATTAGATGATGAGTGGTGACTAGGTCACTTATGTTAGAGTATATTGACTTAGGAGCCAAGCAAGAATACTTGATCATAGGTCATACTCATTGTTAAGATCAAAATGGGGTTACCATTTTTAGATTAAGCATTTTAATGTATTCATATCTCTTGAGTTGCTTTATCTCATGACTTGGAGTAAAGCCTTTTCAAGGATATGAATATATACCTTTGAGTGATGTTGATGATGCAGCTTGTAGGTGAACTTGATGAGGATGCTCGAGGTTGATGAAGATCATCTTGAGTTGTGAGCAATCCCTTTTTTGTTTTCGTTCACTTTTCACCTACATAGGTTAGTCACGCAAGAAAGAACATGATATATCCAAATGACACCATACCAATTGTGAGTTGATACCAATTGAGAAATATATGTCAAGGATATGTTTTGTTGTCTTCTTCATTTCATCATCAAAGCAAGGTTGTGGATACTTGGTCATGACAAGATTGCTTAAGATATGAGTTGATGGCAATCTTGTGGAGTGTTGTTCTTACAAGTACCTACAAAAGGGTTAGACGCAAGACAAGGGAGCATAGAATTCCAAGTAGATAATATTCAACATAATAGCATGGAATAGACAATTAAGCTCATTCCCTTGCAAGCATTCGAGTGAGCTTAGCCCAAGTTTGAAGCATCAATGATGTTCAACTCACTCCTCAAGTGACAAAACACTTTTTCATCAAGTGGCTTAGTAAAGATATCGGCCAATTGCTTGTTAGTACGAACATGCTTAAGATTAATATCTCCTTTGGCAACATGATCACGAATGAAATGATGTCGAACTTGAATATGCATGGTTCAAGACTGTTGCATGGGATTATGACCAATCTTAATAGCACTCTCATTGTCAAAAAGTAATGGAACATTTTTCACATAGATTCCATAATCTTTAAGCATTTGTGTCATCCATAATAATTGCGCACAACATGATCCAGCGGCAATATATTCAGCTTCGGCTATAGATAGAGATACCGAGTTTTTTTTCTTGGGGACCAATACACAAGAGATCTACCAAGAAATTTACATATACCCGAGGTGGATTTTCTATCAACCTTGTCACCGGCGCAGTCCGAGTCAGAGTAGCCAACAAGATTAAAGGAAGATCCCTTGGGATACTAAATGCCAAAGTTTGGTGTATGTATCAAGTATCTCACAATGCGTTTCATAGCCTTAAGATGACATTCTTTAGGTGTAGCTTGATATCTAGCCAACATGCAAACACTAAGCATAATATCGGGATGGAAGGCACATAGATATAACAATGAACCAATCATCGGTCGATAAACCTTTTGATTAACGGGTTCACCCTCCTTAGTAAGATCATCGTGTCTGCTAGTGGGCATGGTAGTTTTCATACCTTTGCACTCTTACATCTTGAACTTCTTGATCAAGTCCTTGGTGTACTTTGTTTGAGAGATGAAAGTACCTTCTCTCGTTTGCTTGATTTGTAGACCAAGAAAGAATTTCAGCTCACACATCATAGACATCTCATACTTCTTTGACATCAACCTTCCAAATTTCTCACTAAATTGTGGATTAGTAGATCCAAAGATAATATCATCCACATAAATTTGGTACACAAATAATTCACCATTAACTCTCTTTGCGAATAAGGTTGCATCAATTTTACCAATTTTAAATCCTTTTTAATAAGAAACTTTGTTAGGCATTTATACCAAGCACGAGGAGCTTCCTTAAGACCATATAAAGCTTTGCGAAGTTTGTAAACGTAGTCAGGTTTCTTAGGATTTACAAATCCAAGAGGTTATTTAACATAGACCTCTTCTTTAATCTCACCATTTAAGAATGCACTTTTAATATCCATTTGGTAAAGAGTGATGTCATGGTGATTGGCATAAGCAAGAAGAATTCGGATAGCTTCTAGTCTAGCAACGGGGGCATAGGTCTCACCATAGTCCATACCTTCGACTTGCGTATATCCTTGGGCTACAAGATGAGCCTTGTTGCGAATGACTTGACCGTCTTCATCTTGTTTGTTCTGAAATACCCATTCCGTACCGATGACGTTTTGCTCGTCCTTGGGCTTCTCCACTAGTGTCCACACTTCATTCCTCTCTAAGTTGTGAAGCTCTTCATGCATAGCATTCACCCAATCCGCGTCTTCAAGAGCTTGTTCAACCTTCAAGGGTTCAATGCTAGAGATGAAATAATAATGCTCACAAAAGTTAGTCAAGCGAGTTTTAGAGCAAGTGATCCTCCCTGTTTGTATATCACCAAAGATTTGGTTTAGGGGATGGTTCTTGGTCACTTGTGCTCGAACTCGGGGTAGCTTTGGCTTGTTGGTTGGTGGAGCTTATTCTTCATCATCATCTCATTCATCTTCATTGTTGTCAAAGTGGTCGTCTCCTTGAGGTGGTGGTGAAGGAGGTTGTGGTGGATCTTCATGATGTATTTCCTCCTCCTCTTGATCTTGTTGTGTACCACTTGTGGATGCTTCCATGTTGTTTTGTAGGCAGCCTTGATCCAAAGTAGGAGCTTCCACTTGGGTTGATGAAGTACTTTCCTTAACCTCCATGGGACGAATCTTGCCGATGGGCAAATCTTGGATAGCTTCTGAAGGATCTTTATCACCTACATCATTTGTCAATTGTTCGACTTGCGAACCATTAGACTTATCAAACTTCACATCTACCGTCTCTTCAACTTTTCCAGTGAAGTTGTTGTAGACACGGTAGGTGTGGGAGTTCGATCCATAACCAAGTAGGAAACCTTCATGAGATTTGGGAGCAAATTTAACACAGCGATGCTTATCAAGAATGTAACACTTAGAGCCGAATACCCGAAAGTATCCAACTTGGGGTTTGTTATCGGTTAGAAGATCATACGCCGTTTTCTCGAGAAGCTTGTGCAGGTAGAGTCAGTTTGTGGCATGACATGTTGTTTCCATGGCTTTGCTACCTCTTGAGCTTGCGTTGGTTTTACCTTGAAGAGGAAAGGGTGATGCAGCAAAGTAGATAAGTATTTCCATCAGTTGTTGAGAACCAAGGTATCAATCCAGTAGGAGGAACAAGCAAGTTACCAATGGATGCACCTACACAAACAATCAAACTCTTGCACCCAACCTATAAAAGGGTTGTCAATCCCTTCACAGTTATTTGCAAGGATTAGATCTGATAGAGATAGATGTAAACGAGAACGGAAAGTAAAAGGTAAATAAATTGCAGCAAAGTATTTTTGGTATTTTTGGTTTATAGATCTATAAATATATTATGGAAAATAGACCCGGGGGCCATAGGTTTCACTAGAGGCTTCTCTCATGATGGCAAGTATTGCGGTGGGTGAACAAATTACTGTCGAGCAATTGATAGAAAAGAGAATAATTATGGAGATATCCAAGGCAATGATTATGCATATAGGCATCATGTCCGTGTCAAGTAGACCGAAACGATTCTGCATCTACTACTATTACTCCACACATCGATCGACTCCTGCCTACATCTAGAGTATTAAGTTCATGAAGAACAGAGTAACGCATTAGGTAATATGACATGGTGTAGAGGGATAAACTCAAGCAATATGATGAAAATCCCATCTTTTTATCCTTGATGGCAATAATACAATACGTGCCTCGCTACCCCTACAATGTCACTATGTGAGGACACCGCAAGATTGAACCCAAAACTAAGAACTTCTCCCGTTGCAAGAATTACCAATCTAGTTGGCCAAACCAAACCAATAACTCGAAGAGACTTTCAAAGATATGAAATCATGCATATAAGAATTCAGAAAAGACTCAAATAATATTCATAGATAATCTGAACATAAACACACAATTCATCAGATCTCAACAAACACACCGCAAAAGAGTATTACATCGGATAGATCTCCATGAAGATCATGAAGAACATGGTATTGAAGAGCAAAGAGAGAGAAGAAGCCATCTAGCTACTATCTATGGACCCGAAGGTCTGTGGTGAACTACTCACGCATCATCGGAGGGGCAATGGAATTTATGTAGATGCCCTCCGTGATCGAATCCGCCTCCGGCAGATTGCCGGAAAAGGCTCCAAGATTGGATCTCACGGGAATCGAGGCTCCTGGCGGCGGAAAAGTGTTTCCGTGGCTCCCTCTGGTATACAGGGAATATTTGTGAACTTATAGGCCGAGAAATGGGGTTAGGGGAGCTGTCGTGGGCCCACAAGCCACGGGGGCGCGCCCCTGTGGCTTGTGGCCACACGGCGTCTCTCCCGACTTCATCTCCAAGTCTTTTGGGTTGCTTCTGGTCCAAGAAAAATTATTTCGAAGATTTTATTCTGTTTGGACTCCGTTTAATATTCCTTATCTGCAATACTCAAAAACAAGGAAAACAGAAACTGGCACTAGGCTCTAGATTAATAGGTTAGTCCCAAAAATAATATAAAATAGCATATTAATGCATATAAAACATCCAAAACAGATAATATAATAGCATGGAACAATCAAAAATTATAGATACGTTGGAGACGTATTAGGATTCTACCCAAAAGTGTCTTGGCATCTTGTATTCGTCAAGCATCGTTCTTGCCATCTCAATTAGGGTTCAGTTCTTCATCTCAACAACTCCATTTTTTTGAGGCGTGTATGTAGCTGAGAACTCATGTGAAATACCCTCTTCGTCAAAAAAGCTATCCACATCGGTGTTCTTGAACTCCAATCCGTTATCTCTTTGAACCTTCTTGATCTTCACTTCAAATTGATTTTGCGCTTTGCGTGCAAAGTTCTTGAAGATCTTCTGTACCTGTAACTTATCATCAAGAAAGAATACCCACGTAAATCTGAAAAAAATCATTAACTATAACTAGACCATAAGAGTTTCCACCGAGACTCTTGAAAGCATTGGGACCAAAAAGATTCATATGAAGTAACTCGAGTGGTCTCCTAGTGGTCATGATGTTCTTGACTGAATGACTTCCACCTACTTGCTTTCCGGCTTGACAAGCACTACAAAGCCTATATTTGTCAAAGATAACATCTTTAACACTAAGAATGTTTGATAAGCTTATCTAGATTGCGCATGCCTACATGTCCTAGCCTTCTATGACATAGCCAACCTTTAGATGATTTTGCAATGAGATAAGTACGAGGTTGGGCCTTTTTAGTGAAATCGACAATGTATAGATCCGCTCTACGAATACTGGTAAAGACAATTTTATGATTATCAACTCGAAACACTTGACAATCTACTTTGGTAAATAGCACATTGAAACCGAAGTCTGCTAGTCTAGATACGGAAAGAAGATTGTAGCCAAGGGATTCAACAAGCATCACATTTTGAATAGAGCTATCATGAGATATGGCCACCTTACCAAGGCCAAGTACCTTATCCTTAGAGTTGTCTCCAAAGGTCACATACCTTCGAGGACCTTGATTTGGCATGATCTCTTGGAACATGTCTTTATCTCTAGTCATGTGATCCGTGCATCCACTGTCGAGAATACACTCTTTTCCACCGGACATGTAATCCTTGAAGTTTGTCGTTAGACTTAGATTCTTCATGATCTTTTCATGCTCAATGTCGAACAGACTCGTTAGAATCGTAACCATAACAATGTTCAAGTTTATGAATGTGAATGGCTTCAATAACCATGATGTTGATAGTTGTAACATCTCCTTTAGCACACATGAGATCACGGAGCTCAAATAGGCATTTATCAAAGTTTTGATCACTGGGCTTCATTTTGTAAAAAGCAACAGTTTTATGAAGAATTTCATCAAGATTACTTAATGAAAGATTTAGATATCGTTTCTCGAAATCAATCCATAAAGTATAAGCACATGCAAAGTTCTTCAATTGAGAAAGCACAAATCTTGGTAAGCCTCTAACAATAAGATTGACAGTTCTAAGGTTACCAAACATGTCAATTTCCTCTTTGTGTGTGGGATGCAATTCATCAATGGGGAGCACATAGGGATTTTCAATATGTTTTCTCAAATGGAATTTGTCAAATAGATCAAACATGGCATTCTTCCATCGACTATAATATCCTCCATCAAGAATGGGCACTCTACAATACAAACTCCCCACAATAGACACATCCATCTTCCTTCACGGTGATGAAACTGAAGCAATGGAGACCAATGCTCTGATACCAATTGAGGGATCACTAGAAGAGTATATCTAGAGGGGGTGAATAGACTACTAGCAGGAATTTAAAATCTACACAAGGTGCAAAGATGTGTTGGCAGATTTTAGCAATAATAGCAAGTCTAGCACACCCTACACATGCAAGTCATCAAGTATAGTAGTGGAAATAAAGACATTGAACATGGAAGTAAAGAGTTGAGATAGGGAGATCAAACGCATGCAGGACACGAAGATTTTTCTCATGGTTCCGATAGGTGGTGCTATCGTACGTCCACGTTTATGGAGTCTTCAACCAACGGAAGGTAACGGTTGCGAGAGTCCACGGAGGGCTCCACCCATAAGGGTCCACGAAGTAGCAACCTTGACTATTCAATAACGGCTTCCATCCATAAAGGACTAGCCTCACTATGGGTAGATCTTCACGAAGTAGGCGATATCCTTACCCTTACAAACTTCTTGGTTAACTCCACAACACGAAGTAGGAGGCTCCCAAGCGACACCTAACCAATCTAGGAGGCACCACCCTCCAAAAGGTAATAGGCTCGATAATGTCGATGAACTCCTTGCTCTTGTGCTTCAAGATGATAGACTCCTCAACACACAATCACTCTCTCACAGATTTGGCTTTGGTGGAAGACATTGATTGGGTGGAAAGCAACTTGGGGAGGCTAGAGATCAAGATTTCATATGGTTAGAATGAAATGGCATGATCTCAACACATGAGTAGGTCACTCTCTCTCAGAAAATAGGATGGGGCAAGTATGGAATAGTTCTTAGTGCTTTTCTTGTGAGTGAGTGGTGGTGGAGGGGTATATATAGGAATCTCCAAAAATCCAACCATTACACCTAATAAGTCAGACTCGGTGACACCAATGTGTTAATCTCGATGGTACAGAGTTGCCTCAAAGGTAGCAACTTTTGAATCTCGGTGAGACCGATACATAAAACTCGGTTGCACCAATAAGGTGACCAACGGTCAAATTGCCAGACTCGATGACGCCGATTCAACAAACTTGGTGGGACCGAGTTTGTGAATTTGTGTAACAAAAAGTTGGCAACCCAAACTCGGTGGCACCGAAGCAGAATCGGTTGCACCGAAAGGTTAGGGTTTGGCTGTGTGTGTCTGAGGCTGTGAATCGGTGGCACCGAGTGGAAAGTGTTGGTTGCACCGATTTTGGGAATTTGTCTTTGTACAGACTTTTGTGGAAGAGCTTGTGGGTGTATGTGGTTACTATCACTTGTGCACGTATGAGCATTTTGTTCACCCATAGTACCTTACCCCCTTTTGATAGTATTGGCTTTCCTATGGACTCAAAGTGATTTCTCACAAAAGTAAAATGTAGAGTCCTTTTGCTTGAAATGTTGCCAATGCTATCTCTTCTCCTTCTTCATGGGTGTACTCTCCACACTCCTTTTTGCCAACCCATCTCTCTCCATGGACTTTATCTGAAATACACTAGATGAAAGTATTAGTCCAAGAGACAATGTATGTTGTCATGAATTATGAAAACCACTAAGGGAGCACATTGTGCTTTCAAGAGACTCTCCGTCTGAGATTTTGTCGGTGGGGAGACCACATGATGGACTGCAAATTGAAAGACGTTCACCCATTTAGCATTAAAAGCTCTATATAAGTGATCCAGAGGGTCTTCGGATTCATACCTCTGGGCCGGGGGCTTAACCCTTGGGTTCCTTCGGGGAACCTTCTCAAAAGCCTTAGACTCCTTATCGGAGTCTGAGTTATCATCGGCCATGACTGCCTTTGTCCGGCATGTTCTCTTTGGGGCAGGAGGCGGTAGGTCCTCCGTGGCATCCGCTGCCGCCGCCCTTTTCCTTGTGAGGGGGGAGTAGTGCTCCCCTTCATCCTCGTGCTCTTCCTAGTGAGTGGAAGAGGCATGGGTCTCCTCGGGCTTAGTGTCCAGAAGACCCCTCAGACGAGGACCCTCTCGGGCCTCCTTCTTCTCCCCTTTCTTCTTATTCTCCTTCTTCTTTGGCGCCGAATACAGCACCACGATGAGCATCTCCGTCAACATATCCGACCGAGGGTCTTCGGGCTGTGGGGTCGGGTAGTCAATTTGTATGGCCTTGCTTGGCCATTTTTGTGAAAATAAGGGAGAAGGGGTTCAGCTCTTTGTCAAAAAACAGAACCGGAGAATTAAAGTTTTATCATACCTTGGTAGGAGGGGTTTCGGTGTCAAGACCGGTGTCCTCCTCCTCGGTCGGCCAGCTCTTCTGGAGCTTGAATAGTACATTTCACAATTTCTCATGGGTAGTGCAGAAGAATTGACGCACTATGGCCGGGTCCTCGAGGTGGTAAGCCCACATTGGGGAGGCCCGGTGCTGGCAGGGGAGGAGACGGTGGCGGAGCATGACCTGTATCATGTTAACCAGCTCGATTTTGGCCTCAATCATCGCGGAGATGCGCTTCTGTAGCGATTTTACCTCTCCGACCGACTGTCAGTCAACACCTTTCTTGAGCCACGAGGTTAGCCTCGCGTGGGGTTTGGATCTGAACTCGACAGGTGCCACCCAGTCTGCGCTCCTTAGTTTGGTGATGTAGAACCATTCCTTTTGCCAGATCTTGACCGTGTCGATAAAGGTGTCGTCCGTCGACTCGACACGGGGGATCTTGCTGATTACCGCCCCTTCACATTCCGCATGCACGCCCGCAACTGTCTTTGGCTTGACGTTGAACACTTTGAGCCACAGGCCGAAGTGCGGTTGTACCCATAGGAAGGCTTCATAGACGATGATGAACGTCGAGATGTGCATGAAGGAGTTTGGGGGGAGGTCATGGAAATCTAACCCATAAAATAACATGAGGCCCCTAACAAATGGGTGGAGCGAAAAGCCCAGTCCCCAGATGAAATGGGGGACGAACACCACCCTCTCGCCCGGCTTCTGTGTGGGAACCACCTGATTCGCCTCTGGAGCGCGTTGGGCGATGTTGGCATGGAGGTAGCCGGCGCGCTTTAGCTCCCGAATGTCGTTGTCCGTGACGGAGGAGGCCTCCCACTTGCCCATGGAACCTGAACCAGCCAAGGCCGAACTCAGAGGGTAGATTGAGAAAGAATTGGATCTGGGCTCTCGGATCTTGGGAAGGTTGAGGAGGCAAAGGGTGCGAATTTGGAGCGTGAATAGGCCTTGGGGGTTTTCTCCCTTTTATGGGGTGTCATAATACCGAGACCCTCCCTTTTACTACGCCACAGGCCTCACCACTTCCCGAAACATTCATGTCATTATGCGTGCGTGGGATAACCCAGGGCATTAATCATATCCCGTAAGAGATGGGACACGATCTACACATTGATAAGACGTGCCAATGGAGAAACGGCCTCGAACCGTGAATCGAGTTTTTGTAACCGGTTCAGCAATCGTGATAGGCCACGACCCTTCGTCAGAAAGGTTGTCAGGAAATATTGTTCACACTTTGACGTTCGGCCTTCGAGGTTAAGTGACTTATAGCGTTCGAATAACGACATATCATGGGCGGTCGGACTAGAGCCAGCCGGTCATAAAGGGGGGAAATAACTCACCCCGCAAGCCGGAGACTCTGATCACGAGAAGCTGCTAGTGTCATGACCCTGGTGTTGGGGGCTAGTTCGGGGGCTACCGAGGGGGTCCTGGACTAAGGGGTCCTCGGGCCGCCGGCCTATCTCTCATAGGCTGGCTTGGTCGGCCGCTCTCTGATTATCACAGGAAGGGCCGGGATATGCGATGACCTCGTATTCTAGAAGTAGGCCTCTAAAGACGTGGTATCACTCCAAGTCAAGATGAGGGGATCAGCGTCTTTACTTCCAGCTGGAGACTTATCATGTGTAGGGCAGAAGAACTCATCTAGGGTTTAGCTACTTGATCTCGAGGTAGATCGACTCTGTAATCTTCATACACATTAATATAACCAAGCAAGACGTAGGGTTTTACCTCCATAGGAGGGCCTGAACCTAGGTAAACATCGTCTCCTTCGTCCCGTGTTACCCATCGATTCTAGATCCACACCTCATGACCCCCTACCTGAGATCCGCCGGTTTTGACACCGACAAGGGGGAGAGAGCCCCCCTCCTTCTTATTCTTCCTTGGTATCCTCCCTAGATGGGAGGAGAGTTTCTCCTATGGTCCATGGCCGCCATGGCTTCCCGGAGGGCAAGAGCCCCTCCAAGATTGGATCTCTATCTCTGTTTTTCTCTTGTTTTCGTGACTGTTTTCTGGCCCTTCATCGTTTATTAAATATCCGGAGATCCGTAACTCCGATCGGGCTGAAATTTTGATGGGAATTTTATCGTGAAATTATATTTCTTGCCGGGAAAGAAGGGCCCCAACACTTAAGGGGTGGACACAAGCTAACAGGGCATGGTCACTCCCCTGGCCACGCCTTATTGGCTCGTGGGGCCCTCGGGCATCATGTTCCGTTGATTCTGCTTCCCAAAATTCACATATATTCCAAAAACACTGCGTAAATTTTTATCGCGTTTGGACTTTGTTCAATGTGGATTGTCTACGAAACAAAAAACACACAAAAAACAGGAACTGGCACCGGGCACTGGATAAGTAAGTTAGTCCGAAAAATAATATAAAATGTTGCCAAAAGTATATGAAAGTAGTAAAATTTTGACATGAAACAATCAAGAATTATAGATAAGATGGAGACGTATCACTGCTCTACTCGTCTCACTACCATGGCTGCATTTTGTGTTGGGTCGCCAATATTTTGTTCTAATGGCAGCGTTTTTGGGTGCCATGGCAGTGTTTGTGTTGGGTTACTTATAAATTAGCTTCAATAAGCCCCAATGATTAACAATACCATCAAGTTAACAAAGCGCTTACTGAAACGTACACCCACATGTGGTGCGCAGACGATGGGGATGTACGCAACAAGTACACATAGCACAACCATACTAAGATTTACATGGCAAAAATCTAGCCACACCATAAAGCAAAATATGACCTTAGCAACCACGAACATTGTACCTTTACCACCCAGCATGGGCCAAGTTTGGACTCATCACCAACAACTCAAGAGGGGTTGCGAAGTCATAGGAAAAATAAAATACACCAAACAATAATTAGTGGTGGAACCGTGGAATATGCATAAAGCAATATGCCATGTGTTGTAATACAAAAAAATCATACCACAATAATGTTTAGTAACAACAATAACATTAGCACATACATACCCATAATCACACAGCCGTCAGAACCCCTAGTCGGATGGTATGTTTTGGAATGCCTACCCGGCTTCTTGATGCCATGATCTGGCCAACTGCATGCCCTATGTCCCGAACAATGCCTTGACCTTCTTGTCCTATATGATGGTGCATGCCCAGTGAGGAGAAGGTTGATGCCTGATCGACAGCCTCACAAGCAAGTTCGCCCATCATCTCTCGTGGTGTCTCACGCTCAGCCCAACAACACACACGCATAAACCTGAAAGCAATGTCGAGGGCAAAAGGAATGAAAAGCACCCTGAGACATTTAACCGAAGAATGCACTCAAAGAGAACCCAATTAAGAAGGAGGCAACAACACATAAGGAATGGACACAGAAAAACAACAGAATGTGCAAAGAACAGACACATAAAAACAACAATAGGGGGTCAAACTGAGGCTCACCTCGTCGGAATCAATGGCATGGCAAGGGTGACGTTCGGTGCTCGATGACACCATGATCCAAGATGCCTCACAGTATGCATACTATGTCCATGAAGCATTGGAGTGTCATGCATATAGCGGTGTGGCTTCCATGGCTCGGGGTGGCAAACCATCATAGCGGGCAACATCTCGACAATAGGCAAAAATGACGCCATGTCTGAACTTCGATCAGTCAATGTAGAAAACAAGACGATAGTGGATGAAGCAAATTAACACCGACGATCCGAGAAACGAGTAACGAAGTTGGATGAACCAAGACATCACCATCAATAATGGTAAAAATGCCCTCTCGAGCGATACCTACAAAGCGAAGAGAGAGGGAGGCAAGTGTTTGTCGCATCCAACTTGCGTGTAAAGCAACAAAATTATTGAAAAATTTAACTGCCTCAAGGAAAACACCAAAATACCCATGACATAGCTGTCTCAACGGGTTGGGCAACCGAACAATCAGTTGAATGCTCATCCACATAGCCGTCTCAATGTTGACCCGCATAGCTGGCTAAATGGTCCTCTCTATGGCTGGTTGGGTGGGGTGTCACACCACATGTGTGTCGCATGCACGTACTTGGTGGGCCATTGAGATGGCTTAAAATTGGCCCCGCAACCGGATGAACGGCACTACGTACAGCCATCTAGGCAGGGTGTCGCACCACACATCCTTCGCGCACGTGTACCCAGGTGGGCCTATCGAGACGGCTCAAAATTGTCCTCGTGCACGAGCCCGAACTACTATCACAACACACACATGACCTGGCTCAACCAAGCCAGCCCGACATGGGTTGAAGACGCCACCAGGCTGGGCCGGCCATGCGGTCGCACCTGGGGAAGCGCACGGGAGGGCCCTCTCAGATACGCCTCACACCACCCAAGGATAGTGGCAACAAGCGTGCAACATGGTCCACCCGTCATGAACCGCTGAGGCGGGTCACCCTGGAGCGTGTCGTCTAGGATGGGCGGACAACATGTAGAGGCCCCCAAGAGGCCTCGCGTCACGCCACCCGGAAATAAACGGCTCGGAGGCGGGTACTCCGGCATCCTTTATAGGTATAATAAACAGTATCCAATTCATATCAGAGACTAAACTGGAGAGAGGTTTGCTCAATCTATATCCTTAAGTGGAATTCCCCCAGTTAGATCAAGGTCTCCAAGGGAGAAGACACCAAGGAGTGTCAATACCTCCACATGTGGATAAGTTTCCTCTTGGAATACAAAAGCTTCATCTTGGAGATGAACTATCTTCTTGCTTGTTAGCTTTTTCCCTTTGTACGCTCTTGGATCTATGAGACCCCATGGATGGCTTTTGGTTATCATGTCTAGTTGTCATGGATCTTACCATTCCTTGTGCCTTTGATTTATTTAGTCCACCACCAACTTGTGAAGATCGGGCCAACCCTTTTGTTTGCCTTGTACCATTTCACATCAAGAGTAAGGTTATCACGTATTAGATCTTATATCTGCTATGTTTCTAACCATGTTCTAGTTATTTTTTTACCCAATTTTGGAAATTCCCAAAAAATAGCCTCAAATAATCTAGTTCGGTTTATTAGATTTGATGAGATGTGATTTGTTTTGCTCCAAGGATACAATGTGTTTACTTGTGGTTCGAGTCCCTTCTGCATAGCTTTGAGATATGATTGATTTTGCTCCAAGGATACAATGTTTACTGGTGGTTCGAGTCCCTTTTGTACTGCATAGGCCGATTTAACTATCCTAGCCCCCAAATGTGTCTTTTCCCTTCCGATCTCATGTGCTCCAAGTCAATCCAAAGAAGAGCATTTTTGCCACTCGTACTATCTAGCCCAATTAGCCTGCACAATATGGCCTTGCTAACTTTCATCTAGCTTGGTCCTTGTTTCCTGTTGTGCATAAGGTCCATGATTTAGTCAGCAATGCACCCAAGCATCAGTGTGTGTGATCATTGGGCACATTCTACATTGAAAACCCCCAAGTCCACTAACACCGAATTAACTTTCGATGACCACCACTTTATTGTCTTGTACATCTTTCCTTTGAAATTGACTTTGATAGCCATTCAACTCCTTTACGAACAATTCAGCCCCATCGATGTTGGCTATTTAAGCATTGACAGCCATGTAAATTTGAGAAGTGGAGTGACCTCTTACGCATCATTTGGTATCTTGTAATTACTTCTTGTAATATATTGTGATATTTTGTCTTGTATTTTGTGGTCAATGCCTAGAGAAAGGGGAAAAGAGGAAAATGTTCTAATGGACACATAAAGAACATACTAAGCTTAGAAGTAAAATAGATAGAAAAACATACATGATACATCATATAGGGACGTTGCACTTATTTTCGTATAGTGGTACCAAGTTTCTCAAATCTTGTCCCTCGCGGACAATCAAGCTATTGTCTCTCTTTGTGCTAGTGTAACACGAGCATTGGTATTTGATAGGTCATACTGTGTTTTCTCATTCCCTTGGTTGCACACAAGTCCCACTATCCTTGTGTGTATGTTTATATGGTTCATTTCTATATGCTTTGGTATGTGTGTATAACATTCACAATCATATAAATCTTCACCGAACTTACCAATATCTTGATTCGCTTCTTATCAGTTTTGTTCCACTATTCCATCCAAGCTACACATATAAGCCTTGTGTTAGGCGTGCGAGCTCTTGGATATGATTCTTTCCCGGCTTATCTCTCATTTACAAATGTCAATAGAGATATTTTAGATCTCCAACTCAATCAAAAATATGGCTACTACGAAAACCTCAATGACAAAGTTTACATCGATCTACGAAAAGTACACCCCTACTCGACTTTTAAAACCTAGAAGATCATCAAGTTCATGTTGGGTACAATCATACCTCAATGACAAAGTTCACATCGATCTACAAAAAGTTGCCACTCTGAGGATCGAGAGCCCATCATTCTCCACCCATCCTTGTGGAAATGGGGTACATGATCGAACTTGATACCGTAATAGCGAGATCATGAAGCTTGTGAACAACATGAATGTGAAGGACGTGACCAAGCTCACCAAAACCGCCAACGACAAAGCCAAACAATTGTAAAAAGAAGCTCATCTTTCACATATCAATGAAGAAGCCCATCAAGAGTGTATTGTGCTACGTGAGGAATTGAGTTATGCATATACTCTTCTGAATTTAAATTTGATATTCTCATAAATTAGCTAGGATTATCAATTCCCCAATAATTACACAGATACGCATATCTCCTTATTTTAATGCTATGTTGTAGATATCAATGCAATCTTGAGGATATGAAGACAGAATCAGGCAATACATAAAGAGAGGATCATTTCCATATAAAATAGATCACCAACGAAGATGACCTCCAATCGCACCACCCAGGAATGGCCTTGGGAAGTCCACCCAAGGCACTTCTCTATTGGGCTTGAGGTTCAGTTCATGATGCTTCTCCCCTAGAACCCTATTCTAGACGATCCCCAATGTATGAAGGAGAAGGATGACTCTAAATCCATCCCCTCGCCACCATACCAAGTCATATCCATCACACCTAAGCTTTACCGCTATCACCACCAAGCAGCAACTACCATCTCTATATGCAAATTGCATCACTAAACGCTAATGCATTGATACGGTAAATCCCTAATCACCAAATAAACCCACAAGACATAATAAAACCGAGGATGATGAATTAATCTTTGACCTGTAGGTACTCGGTAGTGGTTTCCCATGAATGCATCCCCCACTTATGTAGTTTCAAGTTCATTATTATCTATTCATCATTCCAATGCTTATTTATCTATTTTATGATCCCAAGCATATGCATCTAGTTGCATATGAAACCTCTATTCTCGTACATTTCCCTATATTTTTTACAATTGTTCCCAATTTTGTATGTGTTTCTGCATCGATCTAATACTACAGTACACTGGTCCAGGAACATGAACGATATGCGATAACAGGTACTTTAGAAGTGCCTACACGTGCATGTTTACTTCATGGTTTGACATACCTAGGCCTCTAAATAAGAAGGTCATTTACTACAAACCAAATCAAATCAGGGTAATCAACCTTTTTTTTTAGAGCCATTATCATGGAAGTATTGTGTTGCCCTAGTATGGCCACTAGAGTTCATATGTATTTAATTTTGTTTATGTTTTAATTTCGTGTTAGTTTGCTAATTATCTTTTGGCTAGAGAAAAAATGGAAGACACGGTAGCAAAGAAGCATGAGGAGTTCACTACCCCTGATGAAAATTGTATACACGGTCGATTAATCAACCCATTGTCGAGGTCGAGCAATATAAGGTTGAACATAAGCTGTTTAATTTGGTTCAATCGAACCAATTTGGAGGGACCACCACTAAAGATGCATATATGCATATCCACATTTTCACTATGACATGCGATATTATATGCATGAAGGATGCAAAACGTGATAATATTCCCATTTTCACATGGAGGTAGAGGAAATAATAGTTCCTTGCATAGGCACCATCATTACGTGTGACGACTATTCAATTCTTATGACTAAGTATTTCCCTCCAACTTAAAACCATGCAACTTCGCGCTAATATCAGATGTTTTTGACATGAAGATCACAAACCACTAGCGCTTGCATGGCAAAGGATGAATGAAACCGTTAGGAACTGTCTTAACCATGACATGTAGGAGTTGCTTGTCCTTTGTACATTTTATAATGGTTTGAACCCTTAGTAGAAACAATATGTTAGACACTGCTGCAGGAGGCTCCTTCATGGGATGCCATGTGCCAGAAACAAAGAAGTCGCTAGAGCTTTGAAAGAAAACCATGATCAATAAGGTATGTGGAAAGGACTTCGACATGAAATGCAAATTGTATCGGTGAAGAGAACAATGAAAATCTTATGCGTAATCTTCTACCAATAATGTTAATTTTATTTCTCATGGAAATTGCAATTCCAGTTGGAAAAAATCAAAATTCTTTTGGACATAATTATTAGAAGCCCTAGACTAAACCTGAAGGGGCTCCATAATAATATTAGAAACAACAATGAAAGTAACAGTGATCATAGGACCTAAAGGAAACTCTAAAATCTTTATTGTTTCTCAAGCTGAGCAGAATAATTGCTTTATCAAATTGCTAAAATCCCTTGATGTTGTCCCAGGCAGACTTACCAATGACATGTGTGTTCTTTAAGAACAAGCTCATAACATCGAGACACATGTTGTACAGACTATTTGAAAGCCAAACTCTAATCCTAGCAAAGTAAGTGGGGGAAATGTAACCAAATCCCGTGGAAACCATAAAGATGTTGAGGAGCAGCAATGACAATATGTCTGAAGAACTCGACTTCAACAATGCAGCAACTTAATCTTGGTCCTTTGTTATTATCGATGTATGGTCGAATTTAGCCAGTTCAACTTTTAAGTAAGATGTGGGTATTAAGGAAAACATCGTGGTGTAGATCAAGGATTGTGTGGTGACAAGAAAAATGTGAGGTGTTGTTGTTCTGGTAAGGCTAGAGACGCCAGATCCAGGAGTCAAGAACCCCAGAGGTCCATTTATAAGGAAGGTGTCACCCTTGCAGAACGAGAGCCAAAGGCACAGAGGTTGTGGCAATTACTGGCTCTGAAGCCGATCTATCCATCATAGACGGAATCATGTGCTTTGCGGCAGCCTCACTGGTGAGGTTTTCGAGTGGGACTATGCCTGGCACTGTTGTTTAGATGGCCACTTGGTGCTCTCACCAGGACTTGCTCAAGGATGATAGCTTGTGGAATGACCTTGTTATTAGTGGTTGATGTTAGGGTTGCCTCGTAGTCCCCCATCTCCGTGATGGAGATGACGTTGACCTCCTCATCTTCTATCTCTGACATGGAGATGGTACTTGCCTCATCATCCTGTGTACGTGGGAGCAAGACGAGACTAGCAGAGTTGAGACTGCACTCCGAGATGTAACCATCTAGGATGCAGTCCTCTGGTATGTGGGCGATGAAGGAATTATCGCACACCATCGCGACTAGGTTTGACATCAGAGCGGGTTGGTGGTACTTCACAAAGTTGGCACAGCTATCCGAACTCTAGGCCAGGGCTTTAGCCCCTGGAGCTAGATGTGTTCGTGTGTTGTCGTTGTCCTCTGAGTCATAGGTTGACGATGAATATGACATAGACTCCGATGATGTCGCGTGCGCAATATGTTGCGGCGATGGAACACACATGCAGACATCATCGTAGTGGTTGATGACGAATGCGAACAACTCTCAGAAGATAGTGTGGGAGAGGGAAGTCGGTGTGTCAATGTCGACCCGACCCGTCCTACCCCCATTGATGATGACAGAGCGCAAGGTGAGGCTTTCTCCCGGCGAGAGACCACCAGAAGCAAGGGGACATACTGTTGGGGAACGTCGCATGGGAAACAAAAAATTTCCTACGCACACACAAACCTATCCATGGTGATGAGCATCTACGAGAGGGAGAGTGGATCTACATACCCTTGTAGATCGCTAAGCGGGAAGCGTTAAGAAACGCGGTTGGTGTAGTCGAACATCTTCGCGATCCAAATCGCCGAGCGTCCCGCGATCTCATCACGATCCGTCCCGCGATCCAATCACGATCCGTCCCGTGAACTCATCAAGATCCGTCCCGCGATCTCATCACGATCTGTCCCGCGAACTCATCACGATCTGTTCCGCGATCTCATCACGAACTGTCTCGCGATCTCGATCACGGTCCTTCCGATCTAGCGCCAAACGGACGGCACCTCCGCGTTCAGCACACGTGCAGCTTGATGACGATCTCCACCGTCTCGATCCAGCAAGAGGAGGTGGAGAGGAGAGAGAGTTCACCGGCAGCGTGACGGTGCTCAGGTGATGGTGGTGGAGTGATTCCGGCAGGGCTTTGCCTAAGCGCTGCGGAAAACCGATCTAGAGGAGAAACTGTGCACCAGTGAAACGGGTAGCACGTGGCCGGAAATTCTGTCCAAAAACCACCCAATCCACTAGTATATATAGGAGGAGAGGAGAGGAGAGGCAGCCAAGGCCTTTGGGTCGGCCGAAATAGGAGGTGGGAGCAATCCTACTTCACCTCCAATCCTAGTTGGAGTAGGATTGCCTCCTATTGGCTGATTTTCCACTTTTTGCTTTAGGACTTTCTCTCCTGCGTCATGGGCCTTTGTGGCTGTTTTCCCAGCCCACTAAGGGCTGGTTATTATTCTCCCACAGCCCATGGACCTCTTGGGGTCGAAATACCCCTCCCGAAGGTCCTCCGGTACACTACCGGCACTCCCGGTACAATACCGATACTCCCGGTACACTATCGATGAGCCCGAAACTTTTCCTGAAACCAAACTGGGACTTCCTATATATGAATCTTTACCTCCGGACCATTCCGGAGCTCCTCGTGACGTCCGGGATCTCATCCGGGACTCCGAACAACCTTCGGTCACCACCATACATAACTCTACACTACCGAAACGTCACCGAACCTTAAGTGTGCAGACCCTGCGGGTTCGAGAACTATGTAGACATGACCGAGACACCTCTACGGTCAATAACCAATGGCGGGACCTGGACGTCCACATTGGTTCCTACATATTCTACGAAGATCTTTATCGGTCGAACCTCTATGTCAAGGATTCAGTTAATCCCGTATAACGTTCCCTTTGTTCTTCGGTATGTTACTTGCCCGAGATTCGATCGTCGGTATCTCCATACCTAGTTCAACCTCGTTACTGGCAAGTCTCTTTACTCGTTCCGTAACACAAGATCCCGCAACTAACAATTAGTCACATTGCTTGCAAGGCTTATTGTGATGTTGCATTACCGAGTGGGCCCCGAGATACCTCTCCGTCACACAGAGTAACAAATCCCAGTCTCGATCCATGCCAACTCAACAGACACCATCGGAGATACCTTTAGAGCACCTTTATAGTCACCCAGTTACGTTGCGACGTTTGATACACACAAGGCACTCCTCCGATATCTGTGAGTTGGATGATCTCATGGTCATAGGAACATATACTTGACATGCAGAAAACAGTAGCAATAAACTGACACGATCATATGCTATGTTTGCAGTTTGGGTCTTATCCATCACATCATTCTCCTAATGATGTGATCCCGTTATCAAATGGCATCTCATGTCCATGGCTAGGAAACCTTAACCATCCTTTGATCAACGAGCTAGTCCATTAGAGGCATACTAGGGACATGGTTTTGTCTATGTATCCACACATGCATTTAAGTCTCCGATCAATACAATTATAGCATGGATAATAAACGATTATCATGAACAAGTAAATATGATAATAACTAATTTATTATTGCCTCTAGGGCATATTTCCAACACATACAATCTAGATTTGGTCTCTGGCTAGCGTGGCCCCTGCTTGGCACGCCAACTTACGGTACATATAACCATTTGTACCCTCTATAGGGTGGTGAACGCAGCTGGAAGTACCAAATCAGAGGTCACACGACGAACTTACCCAGGTCTACGCCTTCGTTGAGGAGTAACACCATGTGTTCTGCTTCTTATTTGTATTCATGGTGTAGTACCTCATGCGAGGGTTGCAACGGGGGCGATGATACATGATTCCCGAGAGTAAATGGGATGACGACCCCTAGCCCCCAACTTATAGAGGGGGTAGGGTTTTATAGGGGGTAGTTCTAATCTTATCGCCGCCATCTTCTCTTGTATCCCAAGATGATCCCTAGATTCTTATCCAGGCTCTGGATCTCCCTCTTGTTGTTGGTCCTTCATCAAGCTTCATGATCCCCGAAGTTGGCCACCTACCAGACTCCCCACCAAGAGGCCATCCCCGGTGTATTACACCATCACTTGTGTTGAACTTGTTCCAACACTCTGCTTTTTGTTCGATTTTCATTTCATTTTTATTTGAATTGCCTTGGTTTTTATCACAAGTTTCTTTGGAAATTAACCTTTTCCATCTAATGTTCAAAAATAAAAAAAATAAAAAAATCCTCTGATTTTTTGGTGCGTGTACTCTTTGGTTACTTTGCTAATTCTTTTTGCAACTAAGTTCTTTCTGTCGAAGTAGGGAAGGAGCGCATCCACTAGTAGAAAACAGGTCATTAGTCCCGGTTGGGAAGGGCCTTTACTCCCGGTTCCCCAACCGAGACTAAAGTATAGAGACTAAAGGGTCTAAGGCTTTAGTCCTGGTTGGCTATGAACCAGGACTAAACCCTCACCACGTGGGCGGCAGAGCGCGCCAGTGCATTGGGACCTTTGGTCCCAGTTGGTAATACCAACCGGGACTAAAGGTTTAGGGGTTTAGGGGTTTAGGGGTTTAATGTTTATTGTTTATTTTTCCTTTTCATTTTGTGTTTTCCATTTAATTATTTTTCATTTCAAACATATTTTACGCTACTACATACTATACATGTTATGCATATATAATAGAATTTCTCGTAGAACCGATCATATATCATAGAATTTCTCGTACGACCACGTGCATACACACATATATATACAATTTGGTATATACAATTTCTAGTACAATTTGCAGATCATTCGGGGATTGGGTGATGGCATTCTCCGTTGGGAGATATGACCTCTTGAAGCAAAAATCCCGCAATTTCCTCTTGAATTGCTCGTATGCGATCCGTTGGTAGGAGTTGATCTAGCATCTGCGACATCTATATTTAAAGAAGGAGATCCATATGAATATGCATGTTAGTTGTGTGTATATGTATTAGATCATGATACAAAAATATGAATGGTGTTTACGTATCCAAGGATCTCTTGTACTCTTGCTACTTTCGGTCATAAAGCGAATGTTCTCGCAAACGTAATATGCACATAGTTCAGTCCCCTGTGTCTACCTCATGCACTTTACGAGAATAGAATTCAATTGGATAGTAATGAAGCATGACAATGGTATGGAAACTAGAATTAAAGAGATGCGCAAACGTAGCTAGTACTACTTAATTACCATGTTCTTTCGCCATCTCAACTCTGGTTTCCATTCACAAGTGACCTCTTTGATGAAACATTTCCAAACCCTGCCCGGCAAACAAAATGAATAAAGGAGTTACTAATTACTTCATATCGGGAAATTGTTCCATAATATATTTTTTTCAAGACTGGAATTGTGTGGCCATCTTCTTAAGATCACACTTCTTGACTTTCTCCTGTTGAACATCTGTCAGACCCTCTCGTAGGGTGAAATGTTCCATGAGCTCATCCCAAAGCAGATCTTTTGCTCTTTGGTTGACAAAAGGAACTCCTCGATACTTTGGCTGATTCCATTCTTAAGCGGTGATTAGGATTTGGTCCCTAACGATAACTCCGCATTGACGTATAAATTTGTTTGCATTCTCTTTAGGAGCAATCGGTTCGCCATCTGCTCTGATTTGATCGATGTTATACTTCATGCCTTGTTTCAACTTTCTTGACGGGACACGTTTAACCCTTGTAGAAGATTTGTTTGATATAGAGGAATAAAAGGAAGAAAGATTCGTTAATATATACAAACCAATCAATACATCTGATGATCACTGGAGGACAAATTAATACCTCGCCGGACACTGTTAAATGGACAAAAATTTCTTCGCCATCATCATTGTCAGTTGGTTTGCCTCCATCTCTTGGTTGTTCTTCCTCAATTCCCTCACCGGATGGGTTAAGGTATTGTGAGCCATCATCTACTTCATTCTCTTCGTTTCCGGAGTGTATCGGGTCGTACAAGGCATTCTCTTGATCACAGTCATCCATAGCTTAACTAATCCAGAACAAATATAAAACAATTAGAATGCATTCAATAAGCAGAACCGGAGATATGCAAATCAATACAAGGCAATGCAAAAATATGATCATATAATATCACTAATACATCATCGAATAATAGTATCATTAATACATCATCGAATAGTAGTATCACTAATACATCATCGAATAGTATCACTAATACATCATTGAATAATATCACTAATACATCATCGAATAATATCACTAATACATCATCGAATAATACCGCTAATACATCATCGAATAGTATCTACTAATACATCATCGAAGGCACACTAATACATCCGTGGTTCGACGACTAGGGACTCGAGACTAAAAAAACTAAATTAAAAAACTAAAACAACTAAACTAAAAAAACTAAAACAACTAAACTAAAAAAACTAAAACAACTAAAGTAAAAAATTAAAAAAAGTAAACTAAACTAAACTTTAAAAACTAAAACAACCAAACTAAAGAACTAAAAAAACTAAACTAAACTAGGTGGTCGGTGCACGTACGTGGCCCTAGTGGCCGCGGTGGAGGGGGGTCGGAGCACGACAGAAGGAGCTCACCAGCGCGACGGGGCTCGATGGAGGAGGGTGCGAGCGGTGATGGAGGGGCTCGGGGAGGAGGCGTGGGCGGCAGGCGGTGGCGGGGCCGGCTACGACGTCAACGAGGACGAGGAGGCACGGGCGGCGGTGATGACGGGCTCGGGGCGGCGGCGAGGACGGGCTCAGGCGGCATTGATGGCGAGGACGACGACATGAGGACAAGATCACGAGTGGCAACGACGACGACGGCTAGGTCGGGCTCGGGGGCGGCGGCAACGACGGGCTCGGGGGCGGCGGCAACAATGAGGATGGGCCCGAGGGGCGACGATGAACTCCGGCAGCCTCGCGGTGTCGGGGGAGAATGGGAGAGATTGGGGAGATTTTGACAAGTCCCGTGCTAAATACCCCATGACTTTTAGTCCTGGTTGGGGACTAAAGGTCCTCCATATAGTCCCGGTTGGATCCACCAACCGGGACTAAAGGCCCATCTTTTCGGCGGCCCAATTTCGCGCGGGAAGGGACCTTTAGTCCTCGTTGGTAGCACCAACCGGGACTACAGCTATATTTTCTCTTTTTTTGTTTTGTTTTGTTTTTATAATTTCTGATTTTATATTTGGAATAAATGTTAGAATATTTATAGTTTTGTAATGAATCTTTTTGCTTTAGGTCAAAACAATCACAAACTTTCTGTTAGTGCCAGTAGTTTCCAAATTGAAATCGATTAAATTTGAATTTATTTGAAATTTGTGTGGAACAATAATTTGTGAATAATTTTAGTTTAAAAATAGATTTTGAGTGATTGTTTTTCCTATTGTTTAATATTAGTATGTTTTATAATTATGTTAAAGTTGGGAAATTTTTAGGATAATTTAAATAGGTCTTTTAATCGATACCAGATTCTGTTTAACTCTTGTAGTTTTATACCTTCATTTGTTTTAATCAAAATCACTATTACTAATCTCTAAAAAGGTTGAAACTTGGCATGGTATCATAATTTCACCCACATAGCATGTGCTAAAAAGTTGAGAGAGTTACGGCAAAAACTGGATGCACTTCGTGTACAAAATGGACAATCTCTTTTGAAGTATCGGGGCTTCGGACGAAAACTAGTCTATTACAAAAGGATTTCAATTTTTTAACTTATTTCAACTCCATACTTTTTGTGCATACAATATGAACCATTAGAAGCCACATACTAAAATTTCAACCCTATCTAACTTCATTTGCTATTTTTCATGCATTTAATGAATTGTTTTGAGCAAAATGACCTGGAAATTTAAAAGCATAACAAATGAACTCTGAAATGGTTGAAACTTGGCATGGTATCACCATTTCACCCACATAGCATGTTCTAAAAATTTGAGAGGGTTACACCAAAAACTAGATGCACTTCGTGTACAAAATGGACAATCTCCTTCGAAGTATCGGGGTTTCGAACGAAAACTCGTGTGTTAAAAAGTATTTCCATTTTTTAACTTATTTCAACTCCAGACTTTTTGTGCATTAAATATGAACCATTAGAAGCCACATACTAAAATTTCAAATATGTCTAACTTTCATTTGCTATTTTTCATGCCTTTAATGAATTGTTTTGAGCTAAATGACCCTGAAATTAAAAAGCACCACAAATGAACTCTGAAATGGTTGAAACTGGGTATGGTATCATCATTTCACCCACATAGCATGTGCTAAAAAGTTTAGAGGGTTACGGTTAAAACTGGATGCACTTCGTGTACAAAATGGACAATCTCCTTCGAAGTATCGGGGTTTCGGACGAAAACTCGTCTGTTATAGAAGGATTTCCATTTTTAACTTATTTCGACTCCAGAATTTTTGTGCATTCAATATGAACCATTAGAAGACACATACTAAAATTTCAACCCTATCTAACTTCATTTGCCGTTTTTCATGCATTTAATGAATTATTTTGAGCTAAATGACCCTAAAAGTAAAAAAGCACCACAAATGTAATCTGAAAAGGTTGAAATTTGGCATGATATCGTCATATCACCCACATAGAATTTGCTAAAAAGTTGAGAGAGTTACGGAAAAAACTGGATGCACTTCGTGTACAAAATGGACAATCTCCTTCGAAGTATTAGGGTTTCGGACAAAAACTCGTCTATTACAAAAGGATTTTAATTTTTTTAACTTATTTAAACTCCAGACTTTTTGTGCATTCAATATGAACCATTAGAATCCACATACTAAAATTTCAACCCTATCTAACTTCATTTGCTATTTTTCATGCATTTAATGAATTGTTTTGAGCTAAATGACCGTGAAATCAAAAAGCACCCCAAATGAACTCTGGAAAGGTTGAAATTTGGCATGGTATCATTATTTCACCCACATAGAATGTGCTAAAAAGTTGAGAGGGTTACGGCAAAAACTGGATGCACTTCGTGTACAAAATGGATAATCTCCTTCGAAGTATTGGTGTTTCGGATGAAAACTCGTGTGTTACAAAAGGATTTCAATTTTTTAAGTTGTTTCAACTCCTTACTTTTTTGCATTCAATATGAACTATTAGAAGCCACATACTAAATTTTTAACCCTATCTAACTTCATTTGCTATTTTTCATGCATTTAATGAATTGTTTTGAGCTAAATGACCGTCAAATCAAAAAGCACCCCAAATGAACTCTAAAAAGGTTGAAATTTGGCATGGTATCATCATTTCACCCATATAGAATGTTCTAAAAAGTTGAGAGGGTTACGGCAAAAACTGGATGCACTTCGTGTACAAAATGGATAATCTCCTTCGAAGTATTGGTGTTTCGGACGAAAACTCGTGTGTTACAAAAGGATTTCAATTTTTTAACTTGTTTCAACTCCTTACTTTTTTGCATTCAATATGAACTATTAGAAGCCACCTACTAAAATTTTAACCCTATCTAACTTCATTTGCTATTTTTCATGCATTTAATGAATTGTTTTGAGCTAAATGACCCTGAAATTAAAAAGCACCACAAATGAACTCTCAAAAAGGTTGAAACTTGGCATGGTATAATCATTTCACCCAAATAGCATGTACTAAAAAGTTGAGACGGTTACAGCAAAAACTGGATGTACTTTATGTACAAAATGGACAATCTCCTTTAAAGTATCGGTATTTCGGACGAAAACTCGTCTGTTACAAAAGGATTTCAATTTGTTTATGTTATTTCAACTCTATACTTTTTGTGCATACAATATGAACCATTAGAAGCCACATACTAAAATTTCAACTATATCTAACTTGATTTGCTATTTTTCATGCATTTAATGAATTGTTTTGAGCTAAATGACCCTGAAATTAAAAAGTTCCACAAATGAACTCTGAAATGATTGAAACTTAGCATGGTATCATCATTTCACCCACATAGAATTTTCTAAAAAGTTGAGAGGGTTACGGCAAAAAATGGATGCACTTCGTGTACAAAATGGACAATCTCCTTCGAAGTATTGGTGTTTCGGACGAAAACTCGTTTGTTACAAAAGGATTTCAATTTTTTTAACTTATTTCAACTCCAGACTTTTTGTGCATTCAATATGAACCATTATAAGCTACATACTAAAATTTTAATCCTATCTAACTTCATTTGCTATTTTTCATGCATTTAGTGAATTGTTTTGAGCTAAATGACCTTGAAATGCTTTAGAAAGGACAATTTTTCATGCATTTGATGATTTTTTTTGAGCTAAATCATCCTAAAAAAATCATGTATCAAGGTTTCGGACGAAAACTCGTCTGTTACAAAAGGACAATCTTTATCACATACATCACAATGCTTTAGAAAGCTTTCTCACATCATACTAAATATTCTTACACACACAAACCATACTTAAACAGGGACATAATAAAATAATAGTTCAGATATCCATTACAGAAAGTACTGCATAATTGAAGAGACCAATCCTATAGAAAGTACCAACACTACTTGTCGTCCGGATCAAAATACCCCCTAGCAGGAGACCCATGGGGCACTGGTGGTGGTACTAGCGGTACAAGGTGACGCTGCCCATAATTGAAGATTCTAATCCTATGGTACAACTCGTGTGCAGCGTACCCATCTATTGCTGCATACTCAATGTTGATAGGGTCAAGTGGGGTCGTCTCCCAATGTTTGTGCCCTGACTTGGGGATTTTTTTTCTTCATATTAGCGTAGTCCTTGTCGATCAGGGTGGCTGCCATATCAGCCATTGAAGTCTTGTCATGCTCAAGCCTGAACCTGCCCTGAAGATCAATGTGGCATTCGGCTGGTATCTCAATACCCCAGGTGCGCCTCATCTTGATCTTGTCATTCGTTATATCAGCGCTAGCAAAATATCTATCCCTGCGAAGGAACTTCATGAGTTTTGGACAGTGCTTGTCACTACTACAACAACAAAATGGAACAAATGTGTTATATACTGTTGCAACAAGTATATTTTAAAACAAGTATAATAAGAATCATAACAACTATAATTCGGCATAAGTATAATAATAATCACAACAAGTATAATAAGAATCATAGCAAGCTTCCTATTCCTATGCATTTCCTATCCTATGAATCAAAAGAAGTCCCTAATATAATTAAACTATGACATGTTCTCCCACGATGGCCAATATACAACTACAGGCTTCCTATTCCTTCACTTTGGTGTTGTCGTTCGTGTAGACGACATGGAGATTGGTCGTGCCATGTGCGAGCACTTTCCCGTAGCAAGTGATTGGATTCATGGTAGAGGATGGGGAAGAAGAGAGGAGAGGGAGACGAATAGAAATGGAGGCGCTGGTCACGGTTATTGAAGCGTCGTGTGGCGTTTGATCTCACGCGGAAGAACTTCTCCACGGCACAGGAATTGAACGGTTTGCCTTTAGTCCGGTTTGATCCACGAACCGGGACTAAAAGGGCTCGCACCAGACGAACGGTTGCCACGACCCCTTTTGCCCCAGTTTGTGACACCAACCAGGACTAAAGGGTCCTCACGAACCGGGACTAATGCTTATCCTCACGAACCAGGACTAATGAACGCATTAGCCCCGGTCCAAAATGCGACCGGGACTAATGCTTCGATCGAAAGGCATGTTTTCTACTAGTGATCCTAAGGAGAGATGTGTGAACATTCATGGATGAGAGGTACGTCCTACAAGCTCCCACTTTAGAAACTTGAATACCCATGGTAGTTGGTAGTAGTAATAGTGAAGTGTGATGTACTCAAGTGGGGATAGGTCGTAGGTAGTTAGTATATATTTTTATTTTCCTAACTAAGCTAGTTGAGTAGCATTCGCTTTGTATCTTTTAGTTAACCGAGACTAGTTTTTGTTTTATCAATCATGAAATGAAGAGAATATAATAAGAAAAGTCCTTCGAGACTTGGGTGTTGTTGTTATAATTGTCTTAAATTTATGGTCTTATAGGAGCACAACCTCATAGTGCTTGAAATAGTATATTTGATAGCTTTCTTACGGAAGTTGACCGATGGAGTTGATGTTTCGAATTTTTTGAGAGCTCTACATGCCAAAAGTTGTCGCGTAAACATTAGTATATGATGTGTGCGTATTTTAAGCCCTTTATCACAATCAAAGAGAAAGTTGGCTACTCCGCTGGCCTACGAACGATCTACACTGGGTAAATACTAGATTTTGTCTATTGAGTTCATTCACGCCGGTAGCAGCAATGCTATGAGGTGTAAGAGCATATTCACCGTTGTGTCCCTAGGAACGATTTTTACGCTGGATTTGTCGGCGCTATTTTTTCTCTGGGGAGGGGGAAGTTTCTCAGTAGTTGAGCCCCCAGGCATTCTGCGCGAGCGTGGGAGTTGGTGAGTGGAGAGAAGGAGAAGAGAAGAGAAGAGAGAGAGAGCATGTGGGTGGGTCCTGGAGGAAAATGAGGAGCGAGGGAGTGGAAGGCTGACGGTGGGCCAAATGACATGCAAAGCAGTCTCTCTCCTCCCCCAGCTGCCCCTCGGGATCCTGGGTTTGGGGTGGGTTCTCCCGTCGAAATTTTGACTAAATCCGGCGCTAAACGAGCTCGTGGAGCGCGATTTGGAGTTTTTTTGCCTGCCGGTGTTGAAAAGATGCTCCTAGGGGGACAGGTGGAGATGCTCTAATATTTTGCTTTCTCAAAGATTTGTGCTATGCATTGTCAAACTTGAACAATTGAATGACCAATGATCGATCCACCAGGGATAAATCCCAGATCTCGGTTATGCATGGGATCACAATTTAGCGGCAATGCTATATTGGATATTGCACCCCCCACCCCCCACCCCACACACACACAAAAAAAAACACATGCTCGCTTTATAGATACCACTCTTTGGCCTAGTCTTGTTTACTGAGAAATAGATATCCGTGGTAAGCGCAATGACTAAATTGAGCACTTGAAAGGCTTGACTAATTAATACTTGTGGGAGAGTAACTAGATGTTCTAGTTCTATTATTTGTTTTCGACGCTATCTCACACTCTTGATAAACTTTTACTTATTTTTTGTTTTCATGACACGCAAGTGTTGAATAGATAGAAACAAAATAAATTTAGTTAACTAATTTAAATACGTAATAATAATTTTGTCCTAATTGTATTGATCTAACAATCTTTTGTACTAACCAACCGATGTTGTATCTATGCTAAGTTTTCAAGTGAAAGAATATGTAGACTTATCTAGGCATTACCAGTTCTATGTGAAGCTAACCCTCTTCAAAATTTATTTTAAACTCTTAAGTTCTTTTTGGTTTGCCATTCTTGCATGAGGACGACTTGAGTTTAATCTTGGGTAGTCGAATGAGTGGAATTTACACTCCGTCAGCTTAAACCTGGCATTCTATGCGATTATCACTTAAATTTGCCTACTGATCACTTATAATTGTAGCAATATGAAAATATCCTTCTTCTCGTGTATGTTGCAGATATGGGTGTAATCTGGAGGACCTGAAAACATAACTTGGCAATACATAAAGAGAGCATAATTTCTATATAAAGAAGACCACCCTAGGTGACCCGAAAAGCAAGACACCCTCTAGTGCGAATGGGGTGCGCTCTTACCGATGGTCGTGTTGACCGAAAACCTGGAAACGGTCCCATGAAGTCCATCAAAGACACTTCCCTAACCAGATCGAGGTCCACTTCACGACAATTTTCCTCTGAAATCCTATTCCAGACGATCTATGCTATATAAAGGAGAAGGGGGACTCTAGAGCCGTCCCCTCGATGCCATACCAAGTCATCTCAATCATGCATGAGCTCTGCCGATGTCACCACCTAGAAGGAGTCACCATCTCCATCTCCCTTGGATATACTTGCAGTCGAGATTCCATTGCAGCCTACAATATTGTAAGATGGTTAATAGTTCATCATCAAATAAACCCTTCTATTATGTCTCTCGTTTGTATTCGATTGTGATGTGTGAATAATGCTCACTCACGTTCTACCTATGGGGTCCACAATGTGATTATGTCTATGCAACGATTTGTCCATTTTCCCCTCAAGATCCTAGGACTAGCTGGTAGTTGGCGCATCGATGATCGCCAAATGAGAGGCAAGTATCAAGGAAGAATGGAAGGCTACATCGAAGACTCGTGATAGTAAAGCTACAACAAGTTGTTGTTTACTTTGATGACATACTAGTTAATAGAAGATATCTTGATGATCATCTCGTGCATGTTGCAATGAAGTGCTACGTAACTAGAAATTGTTTGCCATCATCAATATACGGATCTTTTGCACCGCGCAACTCGTTTTCTAAGGCATTGTCGTTTCCTCAAATGGTACGGAGTTGATGGGTCTAATCTTGACATGATAAAAAGTTGTCATCAACCCACTAATGTGACACAAGTATGGAGTGTGTCATTTATGAGTTTTTCTAAGTTTGCAGCCCCCCCCCCAGCACATTGGGCAACACCGTTGTGCAAATTATAATCCTCTTGCTAAGGTTGAGCTTACGGAAGGCGGCCTCTGCTATCACCACTTGGACTTCCTGATTGACACAGATTGGCAATGACATTTTGAGGCGGGCCCATGCTAGGTTCAAAGACAAGGCAAGTGTTTGTTACCATTTGTTTAAAGTTGGAATCCTGCAAAGCATCAAGTGCACAATGTGTGATACTCTTTCTTAGGAAAAAGAAATTCATACTATTTCTATAAAATGTTGCTTCCTCCGTGTTTGAAATGTTTGTCTTTGGGATATTTGTTCTGTCTACTTTGATCATCTATGTAAATTAGTTATACATTTCAATATTGTAAAGTTTGATGTTATCGGTGTTGACAACTCCTCTCGATTGATTGATAATGAAATGCGTAAAGTTTGACCAACGCAATTTCTACGAGGACTAACATCTTGAAAAGGAACGAGCGGTAGATTTATCTATTTCTCCTTGTTGGGATTTGATAACACAATTCACGAACTTCTAAGATAACTGCTAACCGAATTGAAAATATTTCCTTGAATCTTTCTATATTCATAGAATTGAAAATATGATCAAGAACTATAGGTATGTCTTTGTGCAGGAGTATTACTTATGGAAGAGGGAGTGCACGCTTCAGTTAGACGGTTAAAGCAGCTTGGATTGGATAAGATGAGATGAGATAGAACTGAAGCGCAATTTAGGTCAAAAAATACGGCTCACAACAACGGCTCCACTCCTGTACAACTAAACTACAAGAGAAACAGTACAACGAGGACCCAAACGCAATAACCAGATCAAGTAGCCGTGCCGGGCACAAAAGGACACGCGCCGAATACAAAAGTGCGGCTACAAAGGCGGGCCCTTTCTCCCAAAACCGGAGCATATCCCCACCTAAACCCACCTCGCATCACCATTCAGCGAGCCAGTGCCCCAAGCAACCTTCCCCTCCTCCTCCCCCTCGTTCCCTCCACTACCCCGCACGCGCGCCGCCACCATACGCCACGCACCACCACCAACCCAAGAAGCTCCCTCTCCCCTTCCTTCTTCCTTCTCTCTCTCACGGGCACGGGAGTAGGTGCCGCCGGCCGGCGTCGAGATTCGAGACCGGCCATGTCGGCGTCGCCGGAGTTCTACAAGCCGGCGCCGGCCTTCTCGCCGTGCCGCTCGCCGCTGACCCCGCACAGAGATGCCGCCGCAGCAGCGGGTGGAGCGGGAGCAGCAGGCCAGGGCCAGCAGGCAGGCGCGTGGGAGGAGCAGTGCTGCCGGACGCCGACGGGCGCGGGGAGCGAGCTGAAGCAGGCGGCGGCGACGTGCCCGCCGGCGCCGAGGAAGCCGCGGGCGCCGGCCGCGCCTTGCCGGAAGCGGCTGTTCGAGGTGGAGGTGTTCAGCCTGCGGCTGGACGAGCTGGAGCGCCTCTTCTGGCGCCCGCACGCGCCCCCGCCGCCGCCCGAGAAGAAGGTCAAGCCCAAGCGCCGCAGGGTGGCTCCGCCGAGCGCCTCGCCGTCGCCGGGGCCCAGCAAGAGCTAGCTCGCCAGTACCACGTGCGCCTCCTGGCCGGCCAAGCCGTTTTGGCCTGCCGGTGCTAGTCGCGGTAGCTAGTGTAAGATTTGGTACCGCGTTTTTACTGCTGTACTCCTACTCTATGATACTACTACTCGATTATACTAGTTCAGTTCGTGGTACCCGTACCTAGGCAGTAGTAGTTCTTGCTTTTTTACTGTATGTGATACACCCCGTAGCGCCGTGGTCAATGGAGTAACAGTGGTAGCAGTAAACTTGTAACAGGTTAAGTTTCCTTCTTCCATAGTGTAATAATAGGTCAAAAATTTGCTTCCATGGAGTGCAGGCTGTATAGATGTGTAATGAGAAGCTTGATCGATGCCTCTGTGATGTGATGTCCCTCCGTCTTAAAAATAAGTGACTCAAAAATAACTCAACTTTATATTATAAAGTTAGTATAAAGTTGACTCATTTTTGAGTCATTTATTCTGTAACAAAGGGAATACCAGTCTAAGCAGTCTCGTTCCCAATACAAGTTACTTAATCCATTCTTCAGCTAGGGTTGAGGGGGGGTTAAACCCAAAATCCCCTCAGTTCCCTCCAAGAAGGAGCAGCTTTGAATTTGTTATTGGCGGGTCGCTGCCATGCTTACGGCAAGCTAGGGCACGAGAGATGCTGTGATTCGTAAGTAACTCTGGGCAGTTTTCTGTGGGACTCTGGCTTCATTGCAACGATGGTTGGCGTGGGGCGCCTCGGACGCCGGCGCGGCCGGCCCTATGCTGGCGTTGCGAGATGCTGTCTCCGGCCGTCGTTGTCGCCTACGTCTGCCGCTTGGTGGCGTCCTGTTTTTCCTTCGATTGCAACCCCGGTGCTTAATAATGGATTCTCAACTCCTTCCGCTCGCTCAGTGGATGGAGAACACAGTGACGGCAGCCGCATCTTACTATAAAAATCCGGACATCCCTCCACTGTCTAGGCAGGGGAGAGGAAGAGAAGGAGGAGGAGGAGGAATCATCCGTGCAGAGGTAACGAGAGCAGTGGTGGTACAAACTTAGCAATGATATGCCGCCGTGACTTTTACCGAAGTTTCTGCAGCTTTTTGGCGTCCGCAGCGAGCTCGTGAGGCGGAATGATTCCGTCGCAACTGGTGCTGCTAATGAATGTGTTGGGGTTGTTCAGTGTTCGCAGACAGTTTCTGTCCTGGAATAGTCGAGCCGCAGGTGCTGAGAGAGGAGACGGCGTACGGCCGGGCAAATCTCCTCATGCACGTTGCAGCCTTCCTGACTCCCATCATCATCACGCCCTCTTCAAATCCTTCTGCCTTTGCCGGGAACACTGAAGGGCTCATTTCATACTTTTACAAAGGAATTTCATTGAAATTTTGGAGGATTTGAATCTTAGGATTTTTTTTCCTATTATTATGGTCGTCTGATTCATAACATTGAAATCTTTTGAAAAAAATTCATAGAACTCATTTGTACTGCATTTTGAAGAAAAAATTACATCCACTCAAACCTTTTTTTAGAATATTTTTATTTTTTTTATGCTATCAAACACACTTTTAAATCCTGTAGGATAGAAAAAGACACGACACTCTATTTGTTTTTCTTGTTCCTGTATTATATGAGAATCCTGCGACTTTTCTTGGCACAGCAGCCCTGTACTGTTCGTATCATATCATTAAATGGCCGTACGTATTTCTATACGGGTGAATGGAGCAGAACCCGTATCATATCATTATGGTCATGATATGGATTTTACTACAGCATCGTTCACTTGAAATTTTCAACACCGGAATCTGGGGCATTTGGTGTCATTTAAGAAGGGTGCAGCTAGCTGAGGACGTGCAGCACATTTCGATGGTGATTTGATTTCACATTTATTGAGCCAACGCTCGTTCATGTACGGTGTACATACAGATACAGTACTGTACTGTTCGTTTGCATCTGGTTGCTAACCCAACTAAGTCAATATGATACAAGGTTGCTGTCCCACAAATATACACCAGGGAAGGATAATGGTGTTAGCATCATCAAAATGGCAAGAGGGTGAAAGAATGGGCAATATCGATGCGAATAATAAAAATCAAAGAGGAAAACAGCTCTATATGCAGCTGGAGCAAACAAAAATGAAACGGTCACAGACCACCCGCCTTCGCCTATGGCCCTGCCTCGATCTTCTCAATGGCTTCTAACCTCGTTTTCCTTTTCCATCCTTTCATGGTGGCCACCAGGTTAACCAGCCCGACGACCTGGCTCTTGCTGTATTCCTGCAGGGTTACGCAGCGCTGGACAGTGTAAATAATTTGCATCTTCTAGTTTAAAATGAGCTTTTTGTAGTAAGATTCTCTGAGTTCTTACTGGATGGGACCGTGCCCAGTGGACATACTCCGTCTCCGGCAAATAATAAGCCTGTTTAGTTCAAAGAAGAATCGTTAACATCAATGGTCTTTGTCAATACCAAATTTATATGGGAAATGAATTGTTAAATTCCGTCCGAGTAGGAGGTGCTCTCCAGGCAGAACTGATGCCATTAAATTGGTCGTATGCATGCCAGGGTTCAACTAATTTGCTGATACATACCTTTACGAAGGTTTCCACAATTTGCAGCCTCGGCTTAACATTCGACGATACTATGTGTTGCAGACCATTAATCAGTACCTGAAAGAACAGAAAAACTCTTACTAAGTCGTCCTCCATGCCTTTCAACTCACACAAGACCACTGCATAAGAGTACAACCTGAAGGTCAAGTGACATCAATGCACGCCCTTCATCGGTGCACCTTTTCACTCTAGACAGTCCTTCAACTAACACTTCTGCGATGCTCTCTATGCCATAGTCCAGCAAGACGTATTGGAGCTAGGGAAGAACATATAAGAAATTTAATTGCCTTCAGTGTCGGTGATCATCGAAAAAATTGATAGAAGGAACAAAGCAGAGAGATTCTTGAGCTCTAGAAAGTTACAAATTTAACACCCACATAATAAATAAAGTCTAGTGATACTAAAGAGAAAAATATTCAGTCAATTGGTTCAGGCTAACCTCCTTAGAAATTCCTCCATGGTCCAATCTTGTTTTGTAATGCTTGAACTCGCCCAATAATAAATCAACGTAACTGCAATAGAAAAAAAGGTTCAAACAATAATCAGTGGCACAGACATATAAAGAAGACCATCATGTATTCAGCTTCACAGTACCAAGGAGTAACACTGACTGCAAGAGTAGAAGGTGTTATTTTATCTTCAGAAACTAAACTTTGCAAGACATAGAAAGGAAATAATACCATATAACCACAGAACTCCATCAACATCACATGCAAACTGATTGATTTATGTTGAAAACTAATGCATAAGTGAATAAGACTGTGTGCCAGATAAACGAAACATAAAAAAAAGGCCAAAGAGAGAGACTCAAAACAATAATCTTCAAGCTACTAACAATAAGGCGGCTTAAATATAAGCATACCCATTGTGGTCTGTGCCAAGCTCCTTGACCTCCCATTTGGCATTTGCTATCTTATCTGGATACCTGAAAAGCGCACCAAATGCAGTAACTGAGCAAGATACTATTGTTATATCCAACTCTAATAGCATCTATGGAGATGGCTGTCTCGCCCAAGTTATACTCGGCCAAAAGAAATATTATGACACGTGATTTCAAGGGATTCGCAAAACACATGAAAAGTTTATTCAACATACCCATTAATATGCAAAAGCATCCGTGCACTTGTTCTATGAATGTGCTCAGCCAAGTCTGGAACGGTGTCCACCTACCATAAACAAGAAAAATGGCAGATTTCAGCATTTAGACAGAATGTACCATGGACAATAGCAGCAGCAATTACAACAGAAGTCGAGAAATTTACCAACGTCCCAAAAAACTCTTCAACAACGGAACTGTTATTTTGAGATAACACAGACTGTAAATGGGCTCTAGATCTGTTCAAAACTCGAGCAACCAATGAAACTGTTTCGGCAGCTGCGCATCTCTCCTGCGAGAAAAGGAGAAGTTCCAAATATAGATTCAGGTATTCACTCACCCACTCATAATAGTAGTTTTAAGGTAAACTAGGATATGGAACTACGGGGATTGTGGATGTACAGAAATACAATTTGTTTATAATAATGTGAAGAAAAAGCTTATAATAGCATCCATGGCCCTTTATAAAGCGTCCAGGCACAAAAACAATCTACTAGAATATGCTTTTTAAACACCTAATTAAGCAGAAGGAAACTTCAAAAACATAATTTTCAGTTTGACCTAGTTCATGAGAGAAAGAATTACACTGATAGTGAGGCACACATTCAAGGACCTATGTAAGAATATTATCATAAAGAAAGGATCACATCAGCCTCATGCCTACACCTTAAAAATTTCTCCCAGTCCTACTCCTAAATTATTTCCATTGTGCCTTTTTTTAACTGACACATAATCCTCCATTAATTTGTACATGAAAATCATTTGCAGACAGTATTTGTTTTTCCCTTACTTTTGTCCTCCACTTTCTCCACCATACTCCAGTTATAGACCAACAAGGACAAGGACTCTGCTCTCCACGCTATCCACAAGTAACTTCACAAGGCTAAAAAGTACTCCCTCCGAACCACAATATAAGATGTTTTAGGTATTCCAATATGGACTACACATGGAGCAAAATGAGTGAATCGACACACTAAAATACGTCTATATACATATGTATGTAGTCTGTATTGAAATACCTAAGACATCTTATATTTATGTAGTACAGAGGGAGTACTCGGCATCCCCTCACATTACAACCAAAAGTTTTGCCTTCACAATAACTAGCTGCTATAACTTCTTTTTCATATTCACACAAATCAATATAAACTACTCCCCCCGTTCCTAAATATAAGACCTTTTAGAGATTCCAATATGGACTGCAAACGGGTGTATATAGACATATTTTAGGGTGTACATTCACTCATTTTGATCCGTATGTAGTCCATATTGAAATCTCTAAATAGTCTTATATTTAGAAACAGAGGGAGTAGTACATATACGGTGCCAAGGGAAGCAATTAGCTACTAAAAGAAAACCGTGAACAAAATATGGAAAACTGTCCGGCGGTAACCAGCAGAAATGAATGAGCTAAATTCATCACAGCTGCGAGAGTTTATCTTTTTAAAACTTAGACACATATTGGAGCAGTTAATGCTGAAGCCATGAAAATATATGTTGAAGTGTATATATGGATTGAACTGTTTTTGAGTCGAACGACTAGTCGTCGACTAGTCGATGAGTCGTAAAAAGAAGTCGAGTCAACAACTAGTCGACGAGTCGCGACTAGTCGCAACTGCAGGGTCGACTATTCAAGAGTCGCTAACCCAGAACGACTCGTCGACTCGAAAAACATGGTGGATTGCCTAGCGCTTTCCATCAGTTCGGACTTTTGGTTGCGTTGGCTAGTTCATGAAGCTATTGTTCAAAACTAACATGGTATCAGGGCCTAAGGTCTTGAGTTCAAGTCCTGGGTTTCGCAATTTATTCAAAAATGGCTGCTGCCAACCTCTGTGTCCATGTATAGGCCTCTCGAGCCATACTTCTGAGTCTATTCACGTGTTGACTTCCTACGTCACACGAGAGAAGGGCTGTTGAAGTGTATATGTGGATTGCCTAGCCCTTTCCATCAGTTCGGACTTTTGGTTGTGTTGGCTAGTGCATGAAGCTTAACAATATAGACAAGTCGCTAATGTTGAAACTTCATTCAGCCTCTTAATAACTCCAAGGGCTGCATCAAGCCATGAATTAACAGACACGACCTGAATTCTTATGAAGCAAGCTCAAGCCAAATGTGTTGTCTATGACAGGTCAAACATTAAATTTATGGTGGGTACTGTACTCAGTTCCAAATACTAAGAATATGTTAAAAGTGCACATAGCCACATACATAAGGCTATAAGCATAGCCATGTAAAACAAGTGGAGTTACCTTTAACCCATAGGAGGTGAACATTGAGCTTGGGGGCGCAGTAGGCATCACATCCATTTGGGCAATAGTTGAACCAATTGATAAAGGTGATGAAGATGGATACAAACTGTTCTGTGGTTTAATCCACTGATCAGAGTCTTGTGTTATTTTTGATAAAGCCGCTTTAAGCCGAACTGAATACAACACAAGCATCAGAAAGGACATATGAGCTCCAAATCAGCAATCATGAATTTGCATTAATAGCAAAGAACAACGAGCCAAGAAAAAATGCTGGATAAAGCATAACCCATACATGATTGAGAATCAGGTAGTGGCTTGCCACTTTGAGTCCTCTCCTGGTATCCAAATGTCTCGTATATGTGGTGATAAAAGATGCCAAAAAGTTGGAACATGCCCTGGAATAAGTTGTTAAGTATGAACAGCAGAAGATATTCCACAAACTTCAAATGTATGCAGTTTACCGCAACAAAAAATCTATTGACACCATAACTGACCTTAAAAAGTTCAACATTGACCATTTCCAGCTTTTGCATAAGTCTGGCATATTTATCCATCATCCTGATTCCAGTGGAGCAGTGACAGGTTAGCTTAGGCAATTAGGTTATAGGAATGGAATTTCACAAGTTAAGGTACATGAGTATTTGATACCTTAACAAAGAAAGTGATGATCCTGTCTGTGATGAAATGTCTCCATCTTTCCAATGTGAAATATTGCCTTTCACAATTTTTGTTTTCAATGTCCTACTGGGCAATTGACTATCTTCATCAATGAAATCAGCAAGAAGGTCTTCATTCTCTTCATCAAATGGTGAATTATTTCCATTGCCATGGACAGAATTGTTAACAGCTCCCTTCGGGGATTCAGCGGAGCCATTCTCTAACTTGAAAGAAAATGGGTTCCCAATATTAAGCCAGGAAGCAAATCCATTATTTTGCCTTCCTGTATTGGTTGCGGTAGAATTTCCACGGAAATAATCTTTAGGCAAGGTAGAACTACGACCGGTAGGCGAAATCAGTGCAGCGCCATCACCAGTAAGTCCTGCTAAACTAATTATCTGCGTAGCTTCAGCAGACATTATTGTCCAAGATTCCTTTTCCAGTACCATTTTAAGTGCCTGCCAGAAGAATCACAAAATGAAAACTATTAAAATGCCACACTGAAATGCAGAAGTCAACAATGACCATGCCATCAATAAAGCAAAATGCCGACTAGAGCAATCCATGCAATACCAGAACACAAAATAGTAGTGAAACATAGCAAAGTATGTAAATAGCCCAGTTCATAATGCGGTTGTACTTGTACAGTTGTACTGTTAAAAAACGAGCCAGAGGAGGGGGCGGATAGAGAAATCTCAGGTTGTTTTATCAAAAGAGTGACAAGTGGGTTTCCTGTTGTACTGACTCAGGAATTTGGTGCAAAGATAAACAGAAACAGCTCACATCAAGATCAACCTACAACAGCAAATCCTGAGATACAATGGCTAAAACATTGGCACCATGTTTCTACAGAAACTACACTCTTTGCCCGATGCTATAGTTTCAATAGTGGTTCAATAACTTGCCAGCACTCGTGGAATTTGCATAGTTGGATAAAGGACTAGTGTAATAGTTTCATTTTATCTGACTCGCAGAACAATTAATGCTTGTACTTCTAATAATTGAATAGCAGTCATTGGGCATACGTATATATTTTGCCGGTGAAAGGTCACTATGTAGTTCAAACAGACTGTCTTCAGCTTCTGTCGGAATTCGCTAGCTTCAAACCCACAAAATGCTTCACCGGCCAAAATAAATATCGTGAGATCTTCGTAGTTCTTCAGAAATTGATATATGCTAGTTGAAGAAACAGCTGAACAAGCCAGTAAAACAGACAAGCGACTTGTTGCCAATTGCCAGAGATTTCTCCGCCCTCTTTCAAATGTATATGCAACAAGTTTTGTAGCATCTGTCCTCAGTTGAAAGAATGGAGCATCTGTTCCTGATGTGCTAGCATCAGGATTACTGACAGAAGATGGTATCCTTTCGCTCTTCATAGCAGCAACATCATCATGATTGACTACTGAACTTGAATGGCCTCTTCCTGAATCAGCTGAAGTTTCACTTGGACTCTGAGATGTGTTATTCTGAAGACAAGAAAACACAGGTTCCATTAATAACTATACAAAAACAAATTTCAAAACAGAATTGTAAATAACTCAGCCAAAATGTCTGATGATAGATCAAACTAGATTGGATTTACTTCATACTGAGATCAGGTTCCGCTTTGTTATACATTCAATATATGACTGACAACATATATAATTTTTACCAACTATCAGTTCCATACACAGAAGTAAATAAGAAGCTTCATACTGAGATCAGGTTCCGCTTTGTTTACCAACTATCAGTTCCATATAATTCAAGACAGTATATAAGAAGCCTCTTCAGCTGGAAGTTCCAATGGTATCACATATATAATTAATAATGCAGAAAAAAATAATTTGTAGTTTTTCGTAATGGTTTACAGTTACATAGAAATGGATTCGCCAATTCTAGTACAAACATGATTCAGGAGGCAAGTCTGAATACGAATTGGACTTGCTTATGAGGCTGCCATTAATCTAAACAAGCCGTCAAAATTTCAAGAAAAAAATTGACCGCACAACTATAAAATAAGTTACCTTTACTTCTGGGCAAAAGCTCATAATAGCATAATATGACCGCATCAACGAAAATATGCTCTCGAGAGTTTTTAACAAGCAGGGGCGGAGTTTGGACTCAGGAACTTGAACACAAAGATCACTATATGTAAATCTGCAGAAAATAAATATCAGTGGAGTGAGGACTGAAGAGAAACTTGAATAGTGTCTGGTTTTATATTTGGAGTATCTAGCCCACAAGATTCCCTCAAAAAAGCGGACGTGGGTTTATCTGTAAAATGACATAAATGAGAGACCACATTTACATACATCTTATGCTGCTTTAGATGATTGGAAACGGTCGGTCACTGTCAGTGTATGGCAACATAGACTGGGTTGGTACACCACTATCCTAGCAGAGAAGGGATTTTCCGCAGAAACTGCAGCACTTAAGACAATAGCATGCAAACATATGAAGCTCCAATTTTGGAGTAAATCAATCCCAGTGTAAGATGTAAATTGTGAAACATAATCCTTTTAAGTTAATACTTAATAGTTTGGTTTGACAAAAAAAAAATTGACCAAGGCTGATAAAATTCGCCCATCCATACGCATATGTCGAAAACAGTGTATTTTTTATCTAATCTTAGTGCAATCAAAAGAACAAACATATGGTGCTAAATACATACCTATTTCTCTGTGTATTATTTCCCACCTCCTGCAATATTAGAGAAAATGGTATGTTATGGAAAGAGCTGTCGTATTGCACAACCCAAGGGAGCAAAAATACATTACTATATAACTTGGACTGCAACTGCAAGTCGATCTACTCTTATCTGGACCAAAGCAATCTACTAGACCTAGACTAACAGGAAACCATAATAACCCCTAAAAAATATGGCATGTGAAGAAGTTAACAGTAAAAGACCGTATGAACAGCAAGAGTATAGCAAGAAAGAATATGCCAATAAATCAAATGTGATACCTCTTCCAACATTTCCTTCAGGACAATATGTGTTCGAGAGAGTACTTCTTGCAAAAAGAAACTCTGCATCTTTTCAGCCATGCCAACAATGTCACCCATCAATGCGAATGCATCAATCACCTATAATTCAGAGTTAATCGTTAAGAGGATATAATTCAAGAAAGTTAGTGAAAAATATAACCAACCCAATAAAGCATACAAAATAATGACCAGGTAAATACTCACGGTTAGATAGCTTTCTTCACTGAAGGTCTGACAAACTCCCAGTAAATGGTTGTCCAATTTTCTGATTGTCCTTGCTAACCATGCCTGCAGGGCAGAAATACCATCATCAGAATAAATATAAAAAATAAAACAAACTGAAGTGAGAAGTGCACATGACTCCATCGAATTTGATGGTGATCAAGAGTTTTGTTTCTCTGAATAAACCACAGAAAACTATAAGACGAATGCCACAATTACCTCAATCCCTCGTCCCATTTCTTGTACGGCAGAAAGGCCTGAATAGTTCTCCAAGATTTGCAGATACTCTGGTAATAATTGAAATGCCTGCGACCATCAGTAAGGTATCATAAGTAAAGTAACATAATTTGTACAAAAAATACGGATTGTTATACACACAGCAAACACGCAGCACTAGGGTCATTTAAGTGGAGTAACAAACAACCCTTATTCTAAAAGGTGATTTATGGGGTTGAGAACTGTTGAAGTGTATTTGTGGATTGCCTAGCCCTTTCCATTAGTTCGGAATTTTGGTTGCGTTAGCTAGTGCATGAAGCTTAACATGGTATCACAGTCTAAGGTCTTGAGTTCAAGTTCTAGCTTTTGCAATTTGTTCAGAAATTGCTGCTGCCCCCCCCCCCCCCTTTGTGTCCACATATAGGCCTCTTGAGACATACCTCTTAAGTGTATTCAGTATTCACGTGTTGACTTCCCGCGTCACACATGAGAGGGGGTGTTGAAGTGTATATGTGGAATGCCTAGCCCTTTCCATAAGTTCTGGCTTTTGGTTGCATTGGCTAGTGCATGAAGCTTAACAAAACACTACTGTAGTATAAAGATTATGCATATATCTATCTTGAGTAGAGAAGATAAACAACGAACTAGAGCAAATTAAAAGTGCCCATGGCCAAAATCACCTACCTGAAAGTAATTTTCTTTCTCAACAAAAGTTTCAAGCTCCATTTGCATATCTTGAGCATGTCGAAGTTCTGTAAGAACAGGAAGAACATCCTGCATTACACAAAAACTAAACATTTTTATGTATAGATTCTCAATTCTATGTATCTAGAGCTAGCTGTAGTGAAAGAGATATAGCATTTAAATTTAACAATGCATTAAACATTAATAACTCCATCTTAAGAATTGACACTATGATAGACGATGGAAGGGTTGACCTAGAAGGAGTTAAACACACTAAGAACCTCGCTTTATACTAGAATGGCAGCTCAGTGATCTTTATGAACAGCCTAGGGACGATCACCAAGCCTATCCAGTTAATGCAGAACATGAACATAAAACAACAGCAGGCACCTACCAACAAAGCTTGTTTTTTCTTTGATTTTACATTGACAACCAGATCCCTTGACACCTCATTCTTGGAAGAGGATATGTGCCTTCGACCGTTCTGAAATAATAATTAATTCATAAGGGCCAGATAACCAAAAGGGGTAAAATAATGTTTGCAAGGAGAAATTTTCGTGAGGTAATACCATGCAGATCACGTTTGCAACCTTCAAGTCTTGTTCTAACTCCATCACTAACTGCATCCCCTTCACTGGCCAAAAATTAGTATCAGAAATCTGGTTTTTGTTGAAAGACGACGTTTTGGTAGCATATAATATATATCTCTATTAATCATAACTAAAAGTGCTTAGAAACCTAAACATGTCAAAGGAGATGCATCCATCGAAAGGATCAGCCAAAGACAAAATTGCAAAGGAATTCAATGGAAAAATATCCTATACCATGCAGAGAAATAGAAAACTAATCAACAAAGATGTTGTACAGTCTGATCGGACACATACCCATTTCTTCATGGTGGCCCATAACATGATGAGACAGTCGTTCTGCGATCTTGTCGAGCTGCGCTAATCTCAAAGTAGACTGCAAAAATGAAATGTACATTGCAAAAAAAGAAATGGAATGTGTTAATGTGGTGACCGAAGTGCGCATGCATAGAGATAGAACTAAACTTTTGGTGGTTATTGTCAAATATATTCATGGATAACTAGAATGATAGGAAACGACAAAAGGGGGACGGTTTCTTCGACAGAGGGCATAAGTTGCATTCGCAAGGCAATTGCTTCCGAAACTGTCATTAACATATCCGCACCGGTATGGGTGCAAATGTCATTCCGAAGCATGGTGTACATAAGTTTTTGCATAGCATGCACTGTGGTGATAATGGGTTGAGGTGATTATAACTGGCACACTGACCTGCTTATCGAAATAGGTGGCGTCACCAGCTCCTTCAGAAATATTTGCCAGAATGTACTTTATGGGGTCGAATTCCTGCACACGATTCCAACACAAAAGCATCAAGCCCAACTGGCACAAAGCCACGGCACCCACGCCTCGAAAAATGCAGCACCAACCTCCTCGTAGAACACCTCCTCGAGCTCACCCACGGCTGGCCCCTGCGGGTTGCTCCCGTAGATCGAGACCAGGTCCTCCGAATTGGACGGCAGGTTGATCCTCTCGTGTGGTGGCAGCCCGGCGATCGCGCGCGCAGCGGCCGCGGCAGCAGCAGCTCGAGCTGGAACCTGTAGGCGCACGGTACGGTGATGAGTAACCAGCCACTATCGCCGGATCCAACACGGGACGACGGGTGGACGGCGGGGAGGGAGGGAGGGAGGGAGCAAGAGGGTACCTCGGGACGGGAAGGGGCAGGGGCTGGGGTCGGGGGGATGAGGCCGAGGGAGCGCGCGGAGCGAACGGAGCTGAGGAGCCTCTCGCCGACGCGGGAGAGGTCCATGCCGCCGCCCTGGATCAGGAGCAGGGGCAGGAAGACGAGCGGAGAGGGCCCCGACTCGAAGAGCTCGCCGCCGCTGCCGCCGAAGGGGGAGGAGGAGGAGGCCGAGGGCGCGGTAGGCGGCGGCGAGTCGCCCCGCATCTCAGCGGCGCCGCGCCCCCTCGGCGCGGCGGGGGACCATGGGGGGGAGCGCCGCCCGCGGCAGCCCCCAGATCCGCGCGCGGGTCAGGGTCCGCCCCGCGCGTCGTCGGCGGGCCGGATCGCGCGCGGGGGAGAGATGAGGGGAGGGGGGAGGACCGGGTGGTTGGTCGGTCGGTCGGTCGCGTGGCTGTGGCTGTGTGTCTGTGTGCGTGTGTTGGAGCGGGGGGGAGAGGACGCACGGTGCGGGGCGGGCCTGGAAGAGAGGAGAAGAAAGAGCGGTGAGGTAATAGGCGAGACGAGGAAGGGGATGATGAACTGTTTTTTTTCTCTTTCTTTCTTTCTCCGCGGCATTTTTCCATGGGGAAAGGTTACCGTGTTTTCAAGTACTATATGCTATCTTGTCAAGTGTTCGGGTCATGTGTGTTGATGAGCTTCCTTTCCAAACAAGAAAAACAGGAGTTTGAGTTTTCAGACAGTACATGATTGCAAAGGAAAATCAGTACCGGCTGTGATTCAAAATAACTGCAAACGGAATTTGGAGGATTCTAGTTTTATGGGGTTTTCCAACGTATGACTTTTTGCTTCGTAGAACTGCATTCCATAGTTTTTTCTTCCTTAGGGTTCATCTCTACAAGATTTAGAAAATTTTCCATGCGCTCCAACCATATGTGAAGTATCCTTTGTTTTGCATCTACACAATCAAACATACAAGTAACCCTACATTATAGAAAATGGCGACAGTACGTCATATTTCTGTGTTTTTACTGTTTAGTTTTTTTTAAATCATGTGAACCATGAAGGCCTTAATTGAATTTTAAGTTTTGTCTATTTAGCCTTGCTTTGGACATGAAACATGACGTCGCTATGTGCACATAAGTCGAAGCTGAGAGATGGACAAACATGGGGATAGGGACACCGAAAAATTCGCATGTCACAAGATCTCAAATGATTTGGCAAGGACAATAATCGATTAAGCCTTGGCATAAACTAGATGATACCTCTCGTGTTGTTGCATGAAGTGGTTGAAACATGTTTCGATAGGATTTGGTTGTTGGAACATGAGTATTTGAATTAATAATATGTGAACTAAAAATGAAAATGCACGAGACTTTATTGTATTTGATTTGGCCCACGAATTTTATGGCGCAAAATTGTGTTGTTCATCCTTACGCTAGTGTAATTATCCCTAAACTTGATCGTCCTCCAGGCCGGGTCGGTTTCGGGTCGGGCTTGATAGAGTCCGGTGTCAAAATTACAAGCCCGAGCCGGGCACAGGCTAGCCCGAAGCACATGAACGATGCCTTTTTATTAAATTAATTATATTTGGGCTATTAAAATAATATCATAGACCTATTTTTGAATAAAGTATGCATTTAATGCCATTTTGGGCTTTCGGGTCGTGCTTCGGCGAGTAATTGGAGCCCAAGCCCGGTCCTTGGGCTCGGGGCTCTCGGTCGCGTAGTCCATGAACAGGTTTAATTATCCCTGCTAATTATGTTAGGACACGACCAACACATACATAGCATACGCCACATGATATACATTGGTGCCACAAATCTCAAGGCACTTGCATAATCAAGAGGATTGGTACAACCATTGGTCATCTCGAACCTTCACATGTTATATAGAAGTTCCTTGAGGCAAATCAAGCAGATCTTGATGTGAAATAATATGATATAATTCTTGTGAAACATAGACCTCTTGAACAATTGAAATAGATGGTGGTAAATTTGTTGGGGAACGTTCCATGGGAAACAAAAAATTTCCTACACACACGCAAGATCTATCCATGGTGATGAGCATCTACGAGAGGGAGAGTGGATCTACATACCCTTGTAGATCGCTAAGCGGGAAGCGTTAAGAAACGTGGTTGGTGTAGTCGAACGTCTTTGCGGTCCAAATCGCCGAGCATCCCGCGATTTCATCACGATCCGTCCTGCGATCCAATCACGATCCGTCCCGCGAACTTATCACGATCCGTCCCGCGATCTCATCATGATCCGTCTCGCGATCTTGATCACGGTCCTTCCAATCTAGCGCCGAACGAAAGGCACCTCCGCATTCAGCACACGTACAACTTGATGACGATCTCCGCCTTCTTGATCCAGCAAGAGGGAGCGAAGAGGTAGATGAGTTCTCTGGCAGCGTGACGGCGTTGTGGCGATGGTGGTGGAGCTATTCCAGCAGGGCTTTGCCTAAGCACCGCTGAAAACCGATCTAGAGGAGAAACTGCGATCTAGAGGAGGGGTAGCACGTGGCTATTAGGGTCAGCTTTTTCCTCTAAATCCTCTAGTATATATAGGAGGGAGGGAGGGGAGGAGGAAGCCTCAAACCCTCGAGGTTTGGTCGAAATTGGAGGTGGAGGAGTCCTACTCCAATCCTATTAGGAGTAGGATTCCTCCTTTCCACTTGGAAACTCTTTCCACCTCTCCACCTTTGGATTTTTTTCCTTCTCAAACCACTCCAGCCGCATGGGCCCTTAGAGGAGGCTTTGGCCAGCCCACCAGGGGCTGGTTTACCTCCTCCCACAGCCCATGTAGCCTCTTGGGTCAAAATACCTCTCCCGATGGTCCCCCGGTACACTACCGGCACTCTCGGTACACTACCGATGAGCCCGAAACTTTTCCGGCGACCAAAACAGGACTTCCTATATATCAATCTTTACCTCCAGACCATTCCGGAGCTCCTCATGATGTCCGGGGTCTCATCCGGGACTCCGAACAACCTTCGGTCACCACCATACATAACTCTATACTACCGAAACGTCACTGAACCTTAAGTGTGCAGACCCTGCGGGTTCGAGAACTATGTAGACATGACCGAGACACCTCTACGGTCAATAACCAATAGCGAGACCTGGATGCCCACATTGGTTCCTACATATTCTACGAAGATCTTTATCGGTCGAACCTCTATGTCAAGGATTCAGTTAATCCCGTATGATGTTCCCTTTGTTCTTAGGTATGTTACTTGCCCGAGATTCGACCGTTGGTATCTCCATACCTAGTTCAACCTCGTTACCGGCAAGTCTCTTTACTCGTTCCGTAATACAAGATCCCGTGACTAACACTTAGTCACATTGCTTGCAAGGCTTATTGTGATGTTGTATTACCGAGTGGGCCCTGAGATACCTCTCCGTCACACGGAGTAACAAATACCAGTCTTGATCCATGCCAACCCAACAGACACCCTCGGAGATACCTGTAGAGCACCTTTATAGTCACCCAGTTACGTTGCGACGCTTGATACACACAAGGTACTCCTCCGGTGTCAGTGAGTTGCATGATCTCATGGTCATAGGAACAAATACTTGGCATGTAGAAAACAGTAGCAATAAACTAACACGATCATATGCTACGTTTGTAGTTTGGGTCTTGTCCATCACATCATTCTCCTAATGACGTGATCCCGTTATCAAATGACATCTCATGTCCATGACTAGGAAACCACAACCATCTTTGATCAACGAGCTAGTCTATTAGAGGCATACTAGGGACATGGTGTTGTTTATGTATCCACACATGTATCTGAGTTTCCGATCAACACAATTATAGCATGGATAATAAACTATTATCATGAACAAGGAAATATGATAATAACCAATTTATTATTGCCTCTAGGGCATATTTCCAATAGTCTCCCACTTGGACTAGAGTCAATAATCTAGTTCACATCACCATGTGATTCACATTGTTATGAATCCAACACCCAGTGAGTTCTGGGGCTCGATCATGCTTTGCATGTGAGAGAGGTCTTATAGTCAACGGGTCTGCGACATTTGGATCCGTGTGTACTTTGCAAATCTCTATGTCAAACTGTAAACACTGCTACCACACTCCACTTGGAGCTATTCCAAATGGCTGCTCTACTATACGTATCCGGATTGCTACTAAGAGTCATCCGGATTGGTGTCAAAGCTTGCATCGACGTAACTCCTTACGACGAACTCTTTCTTACCTCCATAATCGAGAAACATTTCCTTAGTCTTTTAGTTACTAAGGATGATCTTGACCGTTGTCTAGTGATCCACTCCTGGATCACTCTTGTACCCCTTGATGGACTCATGGCAAGGCACACACAGGTGCGGTACACAGCATGGCATACTATACAGAGCCTATGGCTAAGGCATAGGGGACGACATTCGTCCTTTCTCTCTCTTCTGTCATGGTCGAACTTTGAGTCTCACTCAACTTCATACCTTACAAAGCAGGCGAGAACACTTCTCTCTGACTAATCCATTTTGAACTCTTTCAAAATCTTGTCAAGGTATGTACTCATTCAAAGTCTCATCAAGCATCTTGATCTATCTCTATAGATCTTGATGCTCAACAATTAGGTAGCTTTATCCAGGTCTTCCTTTGAAAAACTCCTTTCAAACAACCCTTTATGCTTTCCAGAAATTCTACATCATTTCCGATCAACAACATGTCAATCACATATGCTTATCAGAAACTCCATAGTGCTCCCACTCACTTTATTGTAAATACAAGTTTCTCATAAACTTTGTATAGACTCGAAAACTTTGATCACCTCATCAAATTGTATATTCCAACTCCGAGATGCTTGCTTCAGTCCATAGAAGGATCACTGAAGCTTGCTCACCTTTTAGCATCCTTAGGACTGACAAAACCTTCTGGTTGTATCACATACAACTTTTTCTCAAGTAAACTGTTAAGGAAACGATGTTTTGTCATCCATCTGCCAGATTTCATAATTGAAAAATGCAGCAACTGCTAACATAATTCCAACAGACTTTAGCATCGCTACGAGTGAGAAAGTCTCATCGCAGTCAACTCTTTGAACTTGTCGGAAACTTCTTTGTGACGAGTTGAGCTTTATAAATGGTGACATTTACCATCAGCGGCTGTCTTCATCTCAAAGGTCCATTTGTACTCGACGACCTACCGTCCAACAAGCAAGTCTACCAAAGTCTATACTTGGTTTTCATACATGAATCCTTTCTCGGATTTCATGGCCTCTAACCATTTGTCGGAATCCGGGCCCATCATCGCTTCTCCATATCTCGTAGGTTCATCGTTGTCCAACAACATGACCTCCAAGACAGGGTTGTCGTACCACTCGGGAGCAGTATGCATCCTTGTCGACCTACGAGGTTTGATAGTAACTTGATCCGAAGCTTCATGATCATCATCATTTACTTCCTCTTCAACTGACGTAGGTTCCACAGAAACATCTTTCTGCGCTGCGCTACTCTCTGGTTGAAACAAAGGTTCAACAACCTCATCAAGTTCTATCTTCCTCCCACTCAATTCTTTCTAGAGAAAATTTTCTCGGGAAAGGACCCGTTTTAGCAACAAACACTTTATGCTTGGATCTGAGATAGATGGTCCACCCAACTATTCTTAGGGTAATCTATGAAGATGCATTTGTCCGCTTTGGGTTCGAGCTCATTAGGTGAAAACATTTTTCCACACAAGCGTCGCAGCCCCAAACATTAAGAAATGACAGCTTAGGTTTCTATCAAACCATAATTCACACTGTGTCATCTCAACGGATTTAGATGGTGCCCTATTAAAAGTGAATGTAGTTGTCTCTAATGCATAACCCCAAAACTATAGTAGCAAAATGATAAGAGACATCATAGCCCGCACCATATACAATAGAGCAAGACTATGACATTCGGACACACCATCACACTATGGTGTTCCAGGTGGCGTGAGTTGTGAAACGACTTTCACATTGTCTAAAGTTGTATGTCAAACTCAGAACTCGGATATTCACCTCCTCGCAGACATTTTTATCTTCTTGTCACGACGATCTTAAACTTCACTCTGAATTGCTTGAACTTTTCAAACGATTCAAATTTGTGTTTCATTAAGTAAAACATACACTATATCTACTAAAATCATCAATGAAGGTAAGAAAATAACGATATCCACCACACGCTACAAGACTCATTGGATTGCATACATCAACATGTATCATTTCTAATAAATCACTTGCCCGCTCCATCAATCCGGAAAACGGGGGCCTTAGTCGTCTTGCCCAAGAGGCATGGTTCGCATGTCTCAGTCGATTCGAAATCGAATGAGTCCAAAGATCCATCAACATGGAGTTTCTTCATGCGCTTTATACCAATATGACATTTAGCGGCAGTGCCACAAGTATGTGGTACTATCATTATTAACTTTGTATCTTTTGGCATCAATGTTATGAACATGTGTATTACTATGATCAAGATTCAACAAACCATTCTCACTGGGTGCATGACCATTGAAGGTATTATTCGTGTAAACAGAATAACAATTATTCTCTAACTTAAATGAATAACCGTGTTGCAATAAACATGATCTAATCACGTTCATGCTCAACGCAAAACACCAAATAACATTTATTTAGGTTCGTCACTAATCCCGAAGGTAGAGAGAGCGTGCGATGTCGATCACATCAACCTTGGAAACATTTCCAACACACATCGTCACCTCGCCCTTAGCTAGTCTCCGTTTATTCCGTAGCTTTTACTTCGAGTTACTAACATTTAGCAACCAAAACGGTATCCAATACCCAGGTGCTATTAGGAGGAGTAGCAAGGTACACATCAATAACACGTATATCAAATACACTTGTGTCAACGCTGCCAGCCTTCTTATCTACCAAGTATCTAGGGTTGTTCCGCTTCAGCGACCGCTCTCCTCATAATCGAAGCACTTAGTCTCGGGTTTGGGTTCAACTTTGGGTTGCTTCACTAGATCAACAACTGACTTTCCATCCATGAAGTTCCCCTCCTTGCTCTTGCCCTTCTCGAAACTAGTGGTTTTACTAACCATCAACACTTGACGCTCCTTCTTGATTTCTACCTTCGCGGTGTCAAACATCGCGAACAGCTCAGGGATCATTATTTTTATCCCTGGCATTTTATAGTTCATCACGAAGTTCTAGTAGCTTAGTGACAGTGACTTGGAGAACTATATCAATCACTATCTTATCTGGAAGATCAACTCCCACTCGATTCAAGCGATTGTAGCACCCAGACAATCTGAGCACATGCTTAACGATTGAGCTATTCTCCTTCATCTTGCAGACAAAGAATCTTGTTGGAGATCTCATATCTCACAACATGGGCACGAGCCTGAGATCCCAATTTCAGCTCTTAGAACATCTCATATGTTCCATGACGTTCAAAACATTTTGGAGCCTCAATTCTAAGCCGTAATGCATGACGCACTAAACTATCAAGTAGTCATCGGAACGTGCCTGTCAGATGTTCACAACATCTACAGACGATGCTAGAGGGGGTGGCACACCGAGCAGTGCATTAAGGACATAAGCCTTTTGTGCAGCAATGAGGACAATCCTCAGATCACGGACCAAGTCCGCAATATTGCTACCATCATCTTTCAACTCTATTTCTCTAGGAACATATAGAAATTCAAGGGAGCTACACTGTGAGCTAGTAATCTACAACATAATTTTGCAAATACACTACTGACTATGTTCATGATAATGAGTTCAATTAATCATATTACTTAAGAACTCCCACTCAAATTGACATCCCACCGATCATTCGAGTGATACATGATCCAAATTCACCAACTCAAGTCCGATCATCACGTGAGTTGAGGTGGTTTCAATGGTGAACATCATCATGTTGATCATATCTACTATATGACTCATGTTCGACCTTTCGGTCTCTTGTGTTCCGAGGCCATGTCTGTACATGCTAGACTCGTCAAGTTTAACCCGAGTGTTCTGCATGTGCAACACTGGCTTGCACCCGTTGTATGCGAACATAGAGTCTATCACACCCGATCATCATGTGGTGTCTCGACACGACGAACTTTCGCAACGGTGCACACTCGGGGAGAACACTGTTTATCTTGAAATTAAGTGAGGGATGACCTTATAATGCTACCGTCATCCTAAGAAAAACAAGGTGCATAAAAGGATTAACATCACATGCAAATCATAAGTGACATGATATGGCCATGAACTTGTGCTTTTGATCTCCATCTTGAAAGCACCGGCATGATCTCCATCGTCACCGGCATGACACCATGATCTCCATCATCTTGATCTCCATCAACGTGTCGCCATCGGGGTTGTTGTGCCCACCATGCTTCTACTACTATTGCTACCGTTTAGCGATAAAGTAAAGCATTACATAGCGCTTAATGATTGACACGTAGGTCATACAATAATTAAAGACAACCCTATGGCTCCTGACGGTTGCCGTACTCATCGACATGCAAGTCGTGATATTCTATACAACACATGATCATCTCATACATCACATATATCTCATCATGTAATTGGCCATATCACATCAGAACATACCCTGCAAAAACAAGTTAGACGTCCTCTAATTGTTGTTGCATGTTTTACGTGGCTTCTACGGGTATCTAGCAAGAACAATTCTCACCTACGCATAAACCACAACGGTGATAACCTTCTCAAGGACCGTCTTAGTCGAATCCGATCCAACTAAAGTAGGAGAAACAGACACCCGCCAGCCATCTTTGTGCAACGAAGTTACACGTCAGTCGATGGAACCGGTCTCTCGTAAGCATACGAGTAAGGTTGGTCCGGGCCGCTTCATCCCACAATAACGCTGAACCAAAACACGACCAAGGGAGGAAGCAATCTAAGCATCAACGCCCACAAACTCTTTGTGTTCTACTCGAGATCTCATCTACACATATACCTAGCTCATGATGCCACTTTTGGGGAACGTTGCATGGGAAACAAAAAATGTCCTACGCACATGCAAGATCTATCCATGGTGATGAGCATCTATGAGAGGGAGAGTGGATCTACATACCCTTGTAGATCGCTAAGCGGGAAGCGTTAAGAAACGCGGTTGGTGTAGTCGAACGTCTTCGCGATCCAAATTGCCGAGCATCCCGCGATGTCATCACGATCCGTCCCGCGATCCAATCACGAGCCGTCCCGTAAACTCATCATGATCCGTCCCGCGGTCTCATCATGATCCGTCTCGCGATCTTGATCACGGTCCTTCCAATCTAGCGCCGAACGGACGGCACCTCCGCGTTCAGCACACGTTCAACTTGATGACGATCTCCGCCTTCTTGATCCAGCAAGAGGGAGCGGAGAGGTAGATGAGTTCTCTGACAGCGTGATGGCATTGCGGCGATGGTGGTGGAGCTATTCTAGCAGAGCTTCGCCTAAGCACCGCTGAAAACCGATCTAGAGGAGAAACTGCGATCTAGAGGAGGGGTAGCACGTGGCTATTAGGGTTAGCTTTTTCCTCTAAATCCTCTAGTATCTATAGGAGGGAGGGAGGGGAGGAGGCAGCCTCAAACCCTCAAGGTTTGGTCGAAATTGGAGGTCGAGGAGTCCTACTCCAATCCTATTAGGAGTAGGATTCCTCCTTTCCACTTGGAAACTCTTTCCACCTCTCCACCTTTGGATTTTTTCCTTCTCAAACCACTCCAGCCGCATGGGCCCTTAGAGGAGGCTTCGGCCAGCCCACCAGGGGCTGGTTTACCTCCTCCCACAGCCCATGTAGCCTCTGTAGGAGATATGCCCTAGAGGCAGTAATAACAGTTATTTTGTATCTCCAAAGTTTGTAATGAATGTTTATGTTCCATGCTATAAGTGCAATGATTCTCAAGTCTACAAATTAAACGAGGCTTGGAGGGAAACTCATGTGCACGTGTGGTATAATAAACGGTAAATTATATTCCTAGTCTTGCCTCTAAGACTGGCTCAAGTGTTGCATGATGGTCCTGTTTTCCTGATCATGGGCATGGCTATGCCGGCAATTTTGAGGACGCGATGTTGGTAGAACACTCGTGTTGAATCGATCTGAATTGATGTTATGCTATGAGATACATTCGTCACAAGTTAATGGTTAATAACACAAAGATGGTTAACGTTTGCATAATTCCTTAGACCATGAGAGTATCGAGTTTCTTCATGCTTGCTTCATGAACTTTGGGGTTTGTTAAACGTCATCCATAAATGGGTGGCTATTACGGCGGCTTATGGGTTCATGGAAAAGTATGTCAAGTAACTTGTTAGCTCAAGATTGGGATTTGCTCCTCCGACGATGGAGAGATATCTCTGGGCCCTCTCAGTGTTACGGTATCCATCATCGTCTGGCCAGACACTTTGTGATTTGATCATGGGGATGCCGGAACACGCGAACAAGAAAAGAGAACAATACCGGCAACGAGGTAACTGGCATAGTGGACAAGTTGTTGATCCATGAGGACGCCTACATGTCTCACCTCAGGTAATTGTAACATACCGCGAAGCAACAGGAATAGCTCACGGCAACTAGAGGTTCACTCGAATATTCATTCGTGTGGGTATAGGGGTCAATATGGGTGTCCACGGCTCCGATGTTGATCATTGATCGGAAGGGGTTCCAGGTCATGTCTATGCTTCACCGAACCTATAGGGTCACACGCTTAAGGGTCATCTATCTGTTGAATACTAGACAGGGAGTCTGAGAGAAAATCACCGAAAAGTTTCGGACACCGGAAAAGTTTCGGACAATGGAAAAGTTCCGCAGACAGGTCATCGGAACAGTTTCGGTAAAACTAAAAAGTAGTTTCAGGGGATACCATTAAGTCAAATTGGTTTCGGCACATGCCTGATAATTCTTGGAGGGTGCCAGTATCATTCTGGAAACTTTTGGGAATTTTCCGGAAGAAAAACCGGAAATGTTCCGGAGCTGCCGGAACTGCTTCAGATGCTTTTCGCAGATGAAAATCACTATTCCGGAATTGTTCGGATCGCATTAAAAATTATTTTAGTGGGGTACTAGAATTGTTCTAAGCCCGCATAAATATTTTCAGTTCGATCGGACGCTGAAAAATGTCGTCGTGAATAGTGAAAGTGCTTTTTGGATATTTATGGAAAAGGACCTTTTTGGATATTTCCAAAAAGGCTTCTAGAAGGGATTGGGGAGCAAGTTAGCTCCTCATGGGCCCCCCCAAGGGTTGGCCGGCCAAGGGTGGAGCTCCTCCATGGAGCTCCACATGGCACCCCTTTTTGCTTCTTATGTTTTTTATGTGTGACATAAAGTGGGGGTAGTTTGGTATTTTCAAGTCCCAACCCTACCCCTTGGTTTTCCTATAAATATAGGAGATGTGGGATGCCATCTCTTCATCCTTGTGATCTCATACACATGCTTTGCTTTGCAAGCTCTCTCTCTCCCTCCCACGAAAAGAGTCTTTCATAGAGCCGAAAGGCTGTTTGGGTTCCGGCAGGAACTAGTTCTGGACGGCGAAGCCCTGCCGGATAGATGACACCGTATGTGTGCAACCCCGTAGAGAGCTCGTAGTTTCGATCTTTTGCCCGAGGGGCTGTTCGTGTGTCCTCCTGTAGGGCTGTCCGAGTCTTCGTTCGAGTTTCGAGGGTCCTCCCGAAGGGCTGTCCGCGACATCGTCCGGGGGACTGTCCGACCACCTCCCGAAGGGCTGTCCAATGAGGGAGTACATCCTCGTGGTTGGGAGGTTGTAAAATCCTAGCTACGGGGATCTACACCAACGATCTCCACCGACTCTTCTTTCGTTGCACTTCGAGTCGGTACGGATGAGATCAAACCTTGTATGCAGTCTCCATAGTGGTCCTGGGCGTGCTCGCTATACCGGAAATTTTTGTTTTCTGTCGCGTTCAGGCTATGAGTAGATGCATGTTATGATATAGAATACATGAGATGTATGGGTATTGCATAGTATAATTTTGTAGTAGATGAGATCTATTGCTGAAAATTATTTGTGCGGGTAGCAGATGAAATCTGTTACCCGATGTTCCTGTTGCTTCCCGTGAATTTGCGTAGTCCATATCTTGACGGAATGGTGGAATCTTACAAAGTTCTGGCAATCCGCGATCCTTTCATGCTGCTCCTGAGTATGCTGATTGACAGATCAACGAAGTGCTAACAGTTCTTTGGGTTCCACCATAGTCAAAAGGAAGATGGATGTTTCGCAGACGAAAGGGCAATGCAGATATGATCTGCATGGGGGTCACGCGTATGACAAAGTTTAGTATGGGGCTCGAGATTTTATCATCTCGTGTTTCATACACCCTGGAAAGTTAATCTAGCAACTTGAATTATCATACTTGATGATAAACGTTGGTAGCTGCGGTTTGAGTCAAAACCTTAGAAGCCACGTAAAATAAAATTTTGTATAAACCGATTAGAGGCGTCTAACTTGGTTTTTCAGGATGGTTTGCATGTGATGTGGTATAGCAAAGCTCATATTCAATTTTGATTATGTATGAGATGTCTATATGATGTAATTAACATGACCTGCGTGTCATGATTCGGCATGATGGCTGGAGCCATATGATTGCACTTTAATGACCTGCATGTCAACCTTATGTAATGCACTTATTTTATTAGCTATAAAGATAGCAATATTATCTAGTGCATCGACAAGGTGGTGGCAATCTTCGCAGAGGTGAACACCGACGCGAAGGCCAAAGACGAAGAAATACTTGACTTCTCCGTCAGAAGGGGCTATACCATATCATGCTATTATGAATTGCCTGAGATGTTTATCCCTCTTGATGCACCCTTCTTAATTGCGCGGTAGTCGCTTTTTATTAGGGTGATCTCTCACTTAGAATATCAAGTAGTTAGTGTTCTCCCAAGTGTAGCACCATCACGACACCTATCTCTTCGGGGTATCACATGGTTACATGGGTATGAACGATTAGAGAAGTGTGAGGCGGGTGAATTGAGACCTCGCAGCGAGATCACTTGGTTGTCTTGACGTTCAGGCATGAAAGTCATGAGCTCGGAACACACGCATCGAAAGATGAACAAGAGTCACATAGAGATGTGATTGGCAAGTTGGCCTACCAATTGAAATTTTCGTCACTTGAGATGGTTACATCCTTGACGCTGAATTGAAAGTTGGGTCTTGCATCACTCACAATCAATTATGAGATATATTGATTTGAGTGGGAGTGCACCTTGGAATAAAATTATTTATTCACTAGTGCCAAAAATCATTATGAACAAAGTCTAAATGAACTTGTGTTTTCTGTTGTAGATCAAATGGCTCGCAACACCGTGTTCAACTTAGGCCCTATGTTAGAGAAAGAGAAGTTAGCTGCGAACGGAAACAACTATGCGGACTGGGTCCGTACCCTGAGGATTGTCCTCCGGGGTGCTAAGAAAGTGTATGTGCTTGATGGACCTCTTCCTCCTAAACCGGCAGCAACAGCCGCGGCAGACATACAAAATGTCTGGGCCACTAAGGATGATGATTACAACTTAGTGCAGTGCCTCATGCTATCTTGCATGAGTTCAAAGCTTCAACAACATTTTGAATTCCATAACTCCTTTGATATGATCAAGGATCTGGATGCTCTTTACAAGTTTAATGCACGGTCTGAACGTTTTGACATCATGAAAATGATGGCGGAGACCAAGATGGCTGAGGGCAGTTCAGTTGGCGAGCACGTAGTCAATATGATTGGCTACGCTAAAAGGCTTAAAATCCTGGAATTCCCACTTCCAGAAGAGCATGTTATGGACTTGTTTCTAGGTTCACTCCCCCCGTCTTATGGCGGTTTTATCATGAACTACAACATGAATGGGATGGACAAAACAGCAAATGAGGTGCTTGCCATGCTGAAAACTGCTGAAGGAGGACTGCAGAAAAATCGCAAGCAAGTGTTGCTTGTGAATAAAACTGCCAGTTTCAAAAAGAAAGGCAATCCAAAGAAGGGCAAGGGCGCCGGTAATACCGGCTTCCAACGCAAATCTAAGGGCGGAGCCAAGAATGAAACTGAGTGCTTCTACTGCAAGGGCACAGGACACTGGAAGAGAAACTGCAAGAAGTATCTGGAAGATAAGAAGTCCGGGAAAACCGGAAAAGGTATAATTATTATACAAGTTAATTTCATTGACGTTTTGCTTGCTAGAGAAAATTCTAAGTCTTGGGTATTTGATACCGGATCGGTTGCTCACATTTGCAACTCGATACAGGGGCTTCAGAAGGTGCGCAAGCTGGCAAAGAATGAAGTCGTGATGCGTGTCAGGAAAGCCGCTGGGATCGCCGCTCAAGCCGTCGGCATTATGCCTCTACGTCTCCCTTTAGGAATTATTTTGGAACTTAGTAACTGTTATTTTGTTCCGTTATTGTGTAGAAACATTATCTCTGGATCATGTTTAGTACACGATGGGTACTCCTACAAGTCTGAGAACAATGGTTGTTCACTTTATTGTAAGGATATGTTTTATGGATTTGCACACATTGTTGGGGGCCTTTTCATACTAAATCTTGATTGTGGAAATGATGTCTTTAACGTGAATGCTAAACGTCTTAAGAAGGCTGATACCACCACCACTTACTTGTGGCACTGTCGGCTTGGCCACATCGGAAAGAAACGCATGCAAAGACTCCATAAAGATGGAGTTTTACCGTCCCTTGATTTTGAATCATTTGACACATGTGAAGCTTGCTTGATGGTAAAAATGACCAAGACGCCGTTCACGGGTCATCCTGAACGGGCGGGTGAATTATTGGAAATAATACATAGTGATGTATGTGGTCCAATGAACACGGCCGCACGGGGTGGGTATTTTTACTTCGTGACTTTTACTGATGATTTAAGTCGGTATGGCTATATCTACTTGATGAAGCATAAGTCGGAAACCTTTGAAAAGTTCAAAGATTTTCAGAATGAGGTAGAAAATCATCGTGACAAAAAGATTAAGTTTCTACGGTCTGATCGCGGAGGCGAATATCTTAGTCATGAGTTTGGCCAACATCTGAGTGACCGTTGGAATCGTTTCACAGCTTACGCCTCCCGGAACTCCACAGCAAAACGGAGTGTCGGAACGACGTAACCGAACCCTGTTAGACATGGTAAGGTCGATGATGTCTCTTACAGATCTACCGATATCTTTTTGGGGTCACGCACTACTCACTGCCGCTTATACATTAAACAGAGCGCCGTCTAAGTCTGTTGAGACGACACCACATGAGATGTGGTGTGGGAAGATACCTAGTGTGTCGCATCTCAAGGTTTGGGGTTGTGAGGCATACGTAAAACGTTTACAGCCAACCAAACTAGAACCTAGATCAGACAAATGTTACTTTGTAGGTTATCCAAATAACACCATTGGATATTCCTTCTACCACCAGTCTGAAGGCAAAATGTTTGTCGCAAAGGTTGCACACTTTCTCGAGAAAGAATTTCTCGCTAAAGAATTGAGTGGGAGGACAGTACAACTTAACGAGATTAGTGAATCTTTGGCAACCGTTGATATGGCTAAGGTACCGGAAGTAATTCCGCAATTTATCCCTACAACCGAGCCGGAAGTTGTCGCATGTGATGCGGAAATTTCAGACAATGTTGTAACTGAACCGCGCGGATCAGGTAGGGCTATCCAGCCACCTGAGTGGTTTCATAACGAAATCTTCATTCTTGAAGACGATGAACCTGCGCAGTACAAGGAAGCAATGGCGGGGCCTAGCTCAAGGGAATGGCACAAGGTCATGAGATCCGAAATGGAATCCATGTACGAAAACCAAGTTTGGAACTTGGAAGAACTTCTAGATGGCGTAAAACCCATTGGTTGTAAATGGATTTTCAAAAGAAAGACGGACGCGGATGGTAACATTACTATCCACAAAGCTAGACTTGTCGCGAAAGGGTTCACACAAGTTCCAGGAGTGGACTACGACGAGACTTTCTCGCCCGTAGCTATGCTTAGGTCTGTTCGGATATTACTAGCAATTGCTGCTTATTTCGATTATGAAATATGGCAGATGGATGTCAAAACGGCTTTCCTAAATGGAAACCTTGAACAGGATGTATACATGATACAACCACAAGGTTTTGTCGATCCTAAGAATGCTGGAAAAGTATGTAAGCTTCAGAAAGCCATTTATGGTCTGAAGCAAGCATCAAGGAGCTGGAACATTCGTTTTGATGAAGTGGTCAAAGAGTTTGGCTTCATCAGGAACGATGAAGAATCTTGTGTTTACAAGAAGTTTAGTGGGAGCGCAAAAGCATTTCTAATCTTGTATGTGGATGACATATTGTTGATTGGAAATAATGTGAATTTTCTTAGCGAAATAAAAGACTCATTGAAAAGGAGTTTTTCAATGAAAGACTTAGGAGAAGCGGCATATGTATTGGGCATCAAGATCTATAGAGATAGATCAAGACGCCTAATAGCGCTTAGCCAAAGCACGTACATTGACAAGGTGTTGAAAAGGTTCAACATGGAGAACTCCAAGAAAGGCCTACTCCCCATGTCACCTGGCACAGTGCTTTGCAAGAATCAGAGTCCTCGGACCCTCGATGAGCGAGTACAAATGAATGATATTCCATATGCTTCGGCAGTTGGTTCTATTATGTATGCCATGCTATGTACAAGACCGGATGTTTCCTATGTGCTAAGTGTTAGCAGCCGGTACCAAGGTGATCCAGGATTGGAACACTGGGCCGCAGTCAAGGGTATTCTTAAGTACCTCAGAAGGACCAAGGATTTACTCCTTGTGTACGGAGGTGATGAAGAGCTCATTGTAAGTTGTTACACTGATGCGGGCTTCATGACTGACCCATATGACTTCAAATCTCAATCTGGCTATGTTTTCATATTGAACGGCGGTGCAGTTGATTGGAAAAGTTCCAAACGAAAGACTATGGCGGATTCTATGATGGAGGCGGAATATGTTGCTGCTTCTTAAGCCTCCAAGCAAGCTGTCGGTATCAAGCAATTTCTTGAAGACCTTGGTGTGGTTCCAAGTGCTGTGGACCCGGTGGAGATCTATTGTGATAATAGTGGCGCTGTGGCTCAGGCAAGGGAGCCATGTTCGCACCATAAGACAATGCATATTCAATGCAAATATAAACTCATTCGACATCATGTCGAAGAAGGTTTAGTGAAAGTACGCAAAGTTCACACGGATCTGAATGTGTCAGACCCGATGACAAAGCCTCAACCACGAGCAAAGCATGAGCAACACCGGATAGCCATTGGTGTTAGGGAAGTCATGTAACTGGATTATGACTCTAGTGCAAGTGGGAGTCTGTAGGAGATATGCCCTAGAGGCAGTAATAATAGTTATTTTGTATCTCCAAAGTTTGTAATGAATATTTATGTTCCATGCTATAACTGCAATGATTCTGGAGTCTACAAATTAAACGAGGCTTGGAGGGAAACTCATGTGCACGTGTGGTATAATAAATGGTAAATTGTATTCCTAGTCTTGCCTCTAAGACTGGCTCAAGTGTTGCATGATGGTCCCGTTTTCCTGATCATGGGCATGGCTATGCCGGTAATTTTGAGGACGCGATGTTGGTAGAACACTCATGTTGAATCGATCCGAATTGATGTTATGCTATGAGATACATTCGTCACAAGTTAATGGTTAATAACACAGAGATGGTTAACGTTTGCATAATTCCTTAGACCATGAGAGTATCGAGTTTCTTCATGCTTGCTTCATGAACTTTGGGGTTTGTTAAACGTCATCCGTAAATGGGTGGCTATTACGGCGGCTTACGGGTTCATGGAAAAGTATGTCAAGTAACTTGTTAGCTCAAGATTGGGATTTGCTCCTCCGACGATGGAGAGATATCTCTGGGCCCTCTCGGTGTTACGGTATCCATCATCGTCTGGCCAGACACTTTGTGATTTGATCACGGGGATGCCGGAACACGGGAACGAGAAAAGAGAACAATACCGGCAACGAGGTAACTGGCATAGTGGACAAGTTGTTGATCCACGAGGATGCCTACATGTCTCACCTCAGGTAATTGTAACATATCGCGAAGCAACAGGAATAGATCACGGCAACTAGAGGTTCACTCGAATATTCATTCATGTGGGTATAGGGGTCAATATGGGTGTCCATGGCTCCGATGTTGATCATTGATTGGAAGGGGTTCCAGGTCATGTCTATGCTTCACCGAACCTATAGGGTCACACGCTTAAGGGTTATCTATCTGTTGAATACTAGACAGGGAGTCTGAGAGAAAATCACCGAAAAGTTTTGGACACCGAAAAAGTTTCGGACAGCGGAAAAGTTCCGCAAACAGGTCATCGGAACAATTTCGGTAAAACTAAAAAGTAGTTTCAGGGGATACCATTAAGTCAAATTGGTTTCGGCACATGCCTGATAATTCTTGGAGGGTGCCAGTATCATTCTGGAAACTTCTAGGAATTTTCCGGAAGAAAAACCGGAAATGTTCCGAAGCTGCCGGAACCGCTTCAGATGCTTTTCGCAGATGAAAATCACTATTCCGGAATTGTTCCGGATCGCATTAAAAATTATTTTAGTGGGGTACTAGAATTGTTCTAAGCCCACATAAATATTTTCAGTTCGATCGGACGCTGAAAAATGTCGTCGTGAATAGTGAAAGTGCTTTTTGGATATTTATGGAAAAGGACCTTTTTGGATATTTCCAAAAAGGCTTCTAGAAGGGATTGGGGAGCAAGTTAGCTCCTCATGGGGGGCCCTCCAAGGGTTGGCCTGCCAAGGGTGGAGCTCCTCCATGGAGCTCCACATGGCACCCCTTTTTCCTTCTTATGTTTTTTATGTGTGACATAAAGTGGGGGTAGTTTGGTATTTTCAAGTCCCAACCCTACCCCTTGGTTTTCCTATAAATAGAGGAGATGTGGGCTGCCATCTCTTCATCCTTGTGCTCTCATACACATGCTTTGCTTTGCAAGCTCTCCCTCTCCCTCCCATGAAAAGAGTCTTTCATAGAGCCGAAAGGTTGTGTGGGTTCCGGCAGGAACTAGTTCTGGACGGCGAAGCCCTGCCGGATAGATGACACCGTATGTGTGCAACCCCGTAGAGAGGTCATAGTTTCGATCTTTTGCCCGAGGGGCTGTTCGTGTGTCCTCCCATAGGGCTGTCCGAGTCTTCGTTCGAGTTTCGAGGGTCCTCCCGAAGGGCTGTCCGCGACATCGTCCGGGGGACTGTCTGACCGCCTCCCAAAGGGCTGTCCGATGAGGGAGTACATCCTCGTGGTTGGGAGGTTGTAAAATCCTAGCTACGGGAATCTACACCAATGATCTCCACCGACTCTTCTTCCGCTGCGCTTCGAGTCGGTACGGATCAAATCAAACCTTGTATGCAGTCTCCATAGTGTCCTGGGCGTGCTCGCTATATTGGAAATTTTTGTTTTCTGTCGTGTTCCCCAACAGCCTCTTGGGTCGAAATACCTCTCCCGATGGTCCCCCGGTACACTACCGGCACTCCCGGTACACTACCGATGAGCCCGAAACTTTTCCGGCGACCAAAACAGGACTTCCTATATATCAATCTTTACCTCCGGACCATTCCGGAGCTCCTTGTGACGTCCGGGACCTCATCCGGGACTCTGAACAACCTTCGGTCACCACCATACATAATTCTATACTACCAAAACGTCACCGAACCTTAAGTGTGCAGACCCTGCGGGTTCGAGAACTATGTAGACATGACCGAGACACCTCTACGGTCAATAACCAATAGCAGGACCTGGATGCCCATATTGGTTCCTACATATTCTACGAAGATCTTTATCGGTCGAACCTTTATGTCAAGGATTCAGTTAATCCCGTATGATGTTCCCTTTGTTCTTTAGTATGTTACTTGTGCGAGATTCGACCGTTGGTATCTCCATACCTAGTTCAACCTCGTTACCGGCAAGTCTCTTTACTCGTTCAGTAATACAAGATCTCGTGACTAACACTTAGTCACATTGCTTGCAAGGCTTATTGTGATGTTGTATTACCGAGTGGGCCCTGAGATACCTCTCCGTCACACGGAGTAACAAATACCAGTCTTGATCCATGCCAACCCAATAGACACCCTCGGAGATACCTGTAGAGCACCTTTATAGTCACCCAGTTACGTTGCGACATTTGATACACACAAGGTACTCCTCCGGTGTTAGTGAGTTGCTGATCTCATGGTCATAGGAACAAATACTTGACATGCAGGAAACAATAGCAATAAACTGACACGATCATATGCTACGTTTGTAGTTTGGGTCTTGTCCATCACATCATTCTCCTAATGACGTGATCCCGTTATCAAATGACATCTCATGTCCATGACTAGGAAACCATAGCCATCTTTGATCAACGAGCTAGTCTATTAGAGGCATACTAGGGACATGGTGTTGTTTATGTATCCACACATGTATCTGAGTTTCCGATCAACACAATTATAGCATGGATAATAAACTATTATCATGAACAAGGAAATATGATAATGACCAATTTATTATTGCCTCTAGGGCATATTTCCAACAAAATTTACATCGATGTTACATCACATGTATGAGGTATGCACAATAGGATAGCATGACCCCTCCCCCATCCCCAATCAAGGTGGGGGGATTTTTCCACTTTGATAAAACATATGTCACACAAAATAGATAATCATCACCTTGTGTTGATTCTAAAACCAAATCAATTTAGCCTGCTTCATTTAGTTTCCATGTTTGTGTTTATTATCACAGAATGTTTGCTTTTCATGCGTTTTGGACCACTTTGCTTTTTGCCCCAAGGTCACCGTAGCGATAAGGCCAACGTTGATGGGTAGTCAATGAACACGATGATGCGGGCTCACTCAAGCTTCTATTTTGCAATTGTTGGCCATGTCTTGTTATGCATTTGCTATATCTTAAGAGGAATTCTATCTCTAAACAGAAGGTTTTGGAAGATTAGAACCTCATTTCATGGTTACCTTCTCATCACTACACAAGAATGACTCAATGTTGTAGCAACCATACACACCAATTTTCATCTGAACATATTGAGCCATTTTAATACCTATGTGTTCCAAAAAGAATCAACGTCATGTGAATTCAAATATCTTTGGTTGTATTTTAACATACAAGAGGGGAGTGATGACTCCGTCGATCTCAAGACCCAAAATTGCCCTGCATAGACATTGTGATCATACGTTGGTCGTTTTAGTATATATTTGATCTATCGGTGATTTTAGTGTGAGATGGGCATTGTACAAAGAAATTGTCTTACATCTAGCAGTGTTCCTCAAGACCCGACGGTTCAATCTCTCGGATGTGCTCGCGGTAGGGTGTACATGTGTGTGTTCATTTTTTAGATAAACAAGGAGGCTCCATATTGATATGAAACCAAAAGGTTCAAACTTAGTATGGCTAAGAGGAGCAATTAGAAAGTTTTGCAATAGAAATTAATCCTAAAGAACTGGGCTAAGAGAGTTTTAGGGCTGGCTCATAGGCCATCAAGCACAAGGGATGCAGTCTGGTGTATTGCTCATTTTCATTCAGAGCATGATGATCTAGGAGCCCTTCATGCATTTCATCGGGGGTGTTGTGATTGCTTGGGGACACCAACATGCCGCGAGGGTGGACACCGGACTCATTGTTGCAACCTTGCCTTCTGGAGCCCTCTTCTTGAATGACGACTATAAGTTGTCCATGTCTCCATATATCCTGAGCTTCTTCCACTGATCAGCCACTCTATATTGTGTGAGATGTTTGGACATCAGCCACCCAAGATCAGCAGTGATTTTTGAGTGAAAATCATTAGTGCCTTGAGAAATCCCTCCAGCCTCTCCTTGCCCCTCTCCGAAGCCAAGATTGCCTGGGTTTTGAGGGTATTGTGGATTGATCTCCAGAACTATGTTAGAGATATACATGGTGTCGTGGTTTTGTCATGGCAGATGTCCTAGCGAGAGGACTACGTTTGGGAGCCATCGCAACTAGGTGGTCACTTGGATGGGGTTGATCAGGAACGAGAGACAAGGGTTTACTCCGGTTCGGCCCCTCCAATGGAGGTAAAAGCCCACGTCCTGCTTTGTGTGTTATTGATGATGATGATCTCGATTACAAAGGTGCGGAATTGCTAACCTAGATCTTGAGGGTTTCTTTCTTAGTCTTTCCTTCTCGAGGGCTCCCCTTTATATATAGGTTGATGCCCTGAGGTTACCATAAAGTCCGGGTCATAACACAACCCGTAACCTAGTCTACTTCCTACTTGTCTTGCCTTCCAAATAGAGGGGATTCCTTACAACTTCTAGCACGAGCCGGACTGCCAGGTACTGGTCCACGAGCCGACCCTCTTCCATGAGTCACCTCCTTGGCCTTGAGTCTTAAGGCTAACTACGACCCATATAATGAGTCTGAGTATGAGCCGTCCATGATCACTAGGTCTTATGTAGGCCAGGTCATACCGTGGGGTATATCCCCAACATTAGCCCCAATTTAACTTTGATTTGTCCATGTTAAACTCCATCCTGAAGGAAAGAAAACTAAAACATGAAGTCAAAGCTTGGGCCTTATTTATAAGATGACATTTCTCTTCTCTTCAAATCATCGTCTCCGAAAGTTCGTCTCGGTCGATGCTATGCCGGGTCATTTTCTTCCCCTTTGGAACTTAGCTTCTTTTCAACTAGCACCACTATGACATCATCTTGCTGGCCTTTGACATTGATGCGTTATCATGGCGAATCTTTTTAAATGGATGTCAAACCCGATCCATCACGGGAATCGAGGCGTCTTCGTGGCCACAAATTATTGTGCGCCCATTTTTTCGCACTTGTCATTTCACATTCTTACCACCCTATAAATATACGAAGAGGGCCCTGAGGCCCAATTTTACCTCTCTGCTCCTCATCTTCTTCCTCCATCCATTGTCGTCGTTGCGCCCGAGCTCTCTGCTTCTGATGGTGTCGTCACTAGAGTTCGCCTACATCACCTGCGACCTTCCTCTGGAGCGCAGCCGCCACCAACTCTCCTTCACAAGAAATCCAGTAAGTCCTCATTGATTTCTCTGGTCATCACTGTTCTTTGCAATTCGTAGGAGTTCATAGCAATTCATCCAATATGTAGTTGTAGTTGTAGATCTATTTTTATCTTTGACTTTCCACTATGGGGTTGCAGTTTTATTTCTGTAGCTCCTCTCAAAACACCAAAGATTTGTTTCATAGTTTTAATGAATCCCATTACCATCACATTTCGGTAGCTCCGCCTGTTCTTAGGCTTTTTACCTCTTTTCCATATTTATTAGATCCATTCAATCTTCTTGTACCGGGGAAAATGGTTTGTGTCCTCGAAAACTGCCACGTCTTTTAAGTCCTGCATTTACCAGTAGCCAGATTATTGATATGTCGGCTCATTTTACCACCTATAAACATATTTCTTTATCGACTCATCCAACTTTGATTTTCTGGCTTGCCGGCTTACCAAAGCATCTCATCATTAATCAACTGTCTTAAGTTCATATGGCAGCAAGACTCTGAATCTTCTTTTGAATGTCGGCTCAAAATAGCCGGATCTCCTGCTTTAATTCTTAGTTGTGGCGGCTTAGACACTTGTATATGGTTTATGAATCTCATACCTGGGTGCCGGCTCATTTACTTTTGTTTTTACCTTGTATCTAAACTATGAGAAAACATGATGGCTCCAAAGACTAGCAAATTCGTTGGCTAGCTAAGGTATCATGTATCAATGCTCACACTGGACGATCTTGTGAGCCAGGGTCTTCTGTCCACTCAGATAGTGATCAACTCGAGAGCTCTTGAGGAAGAATCCCCCCAACCTCAACAGGGAAGTTGTTGTTTTTCCGAATCATTTTCACAGAGGTTTTTGACCACCTGGGTCAAAATTCTTCAAAGACTTTCTCAACCTTTTATACCTCAAATCACAAGATACAAGCCCCAACTCCATGACAATTGTTTGCCAGTTCCAAGTTCTCTGTGAGGTGTATCTCCAAATTAAACCAATTGTCAGTCTCTTTCGGGTGTTTTTCTATATCAACCACCAAACTAAATGCAAAGATGGACCTAACCTAGAACTTGGTGGAATTTCAATCCAAAAACAGAAGAATAGCGCTTTCCCGGAAGCCAATTTGGCGAGTCATCCCAAGGGTTGGGCCAAAACTTGGTTTTATTGCAAAAACACCTCCTCCAAGGAGAATACCCCTATTGGGTTACAGTCCGGAATGACTCAATGCTACCGTCGCTTTTCCGGGTTCGCCATTCCATGAAGAGAAGAAGCAAATGGCACCTTATTGCCCGAAGTTAAGAGCGTTGATGGCTCATGGCCTCACCGGGATTGATTTAACCTGGTGCTGGATAAGCTGGCGGATTCAACCCCTTAGCTTAAGGGGCGACTTGATGTGCAATTACACAGGTGAAAGGATCGATATGGTTGACTAGAGGGGGGGGGGCTGAATAGGCAACTAACACTTTTAAACTTTTCTTTAACAATTTAGGCTTAGCATCAAATAAGTTGGCTAGATGTGCAACTAGGTGAATAACCTATATGATGCTAAACACAACAAGTACACAAGCAAGCAAGGGGTACAACACAATAATAGCTTGCAAGAAGTAAAGGTAAGATATAACCAAAAGTGGAGACGGTGGAGACGAGGATGTGTTACCAGAGTTCCTTCCCTTGTGAGGAAGTACGTCTCCGTTGGAGCGGTGTGGAGGCACAATGCTCCCCAAGAAGCCACTAGGGCTACCGTATTCTCCTCATGCCCTCACACGATGCAAGATGCCGTGATTCCACTATTGGTGCCCTTGAAGGCGGCGACCGAGCCTTTACAAACAAGGTTGGGGCTATCTCCACAACTGAATTGGAGGCTCCCAACGACACCACGAAGCTTCACCATAGTGGAATGTGGCTCCGAGGTGACCTCAACCGTCCAGGGTTCTCAAACACCCAAGAGTAACAAGATCCGCAAGGGATTAGTGGGGGGAATCAAATTTCTCTTGGTGGAACCGTGGAAGTGTAGATCGAGGCCTTCTCAACCAATCCCTAGAAAATCAACAAGTTTGATTGGCTAGGGAGAGAGATCAGGCTAAAATGGAGCTTTGAGCAACGATGGAGCTTGGGAAAGGAAGAGGTCGTCCTCTTGAGGAACAAGACCTCCCTTTTATAGTGGGGGAAAAGATCCAACTGTTATCCCCACCCTCATCCCTGCGCGTCGCGGTACTACCACAACAGACCACGATACTACTGCAAGTGCTTGCGGTACTACTGCTGTGACCTGTGGTACTACCGTTCGCACGGGAGTATCAAACTCAGGCCGATTGCACTAGGCAGCTAGCGGTACTACCGCGAGCCCATGCGGTACTACCGCATGGTCGGTAGAGACAGGCACTTGGAGGTGCACGGAAGTAAAAAATTACTTTCGTGCCTACCTCCGCTGAGGAAGAAACTATGAAAAAGTTTGGCACGGTAGTATCGGAACTACATCACGGTACTACCGCACTAGGGCGAATGTAAAAAATTACATCCGTGCCTAGTACCGCAGGCGTACGTATTAGGACAGGGGTCAGTGGTACTACCGCTCCTCTGAGCGGTACTACCGTGGGCTCCTACGATACTACCTCTCCCTTGAGCGGTACTACCACTAGCCATTGAACACAAGTACCCCCGCCGACTTCACTTTGCACAGACGAGGAAAACGACTAGTGCTCCATCAAAGTAAAGGAAAGGTGGTGCAGATAGGATAGATGTGTACGTGTTGATTCCCCCCAAACCTTTCCGAAGCGGACCCCCTCTTAATAGTACGGCTTTCCTACGACTCAAATCCATCAAAAGGAAACATAGAGAACAACCGTCTTCGATAAGCTCCGAGGGGCACCGAATCATCTTGTGCCTAGACATGAGATATCTGAAATGCTTAATGCACATGATTAGTCCGCAAAGGCATTGTCATCAATCACCAAAACCACTTAAGGAGAAATATGCCCTTACAATCTCCCCCTTTTTGGTGGATTGATGACAATACAGGATTTGCACATAAAGATATAAAATGAGCATATGCAAACCCAAGATCTATAAAATATAGACAGGCTCCCCCTAGACGTGTGCATTCTATAGATATGCTTTGGACTGCAAGGCACACACACTAGGATCAACACTCCCCCTATATTTTATAAATAATGAATCCTTGTAACAGAATGAATAACACTAAGTACGGAAACAAGGCATAGCATGTGAGCATGAAGATAATGGTACATATGAGATGGACTCACAAGCTACGAATCATACTAGACAATAATAAGATAGGAGTGATGCATATGTCTCACACCACATGATAGAGGAAGTCTCCTGGTCTCACAGACAAACGACATAAACCAAAGTTCAACGAAAGCAAAGAGAGGACAAAAAAAACAACGCAAAATACTTGCAAATCCTACACTCTCTCCCCCTTTGGCATCGAGACGCCAAAAAGGCAGAGAGGACACCTAACACATAGGTGGTAGCTCTCATGCAGAAAGATCAGTCATCTGGCTCCTCCTCTGATGCAGCTGGGATGGACTCCTCATCTAAATCAGCCCACTGGAACTGCTGCTTCGCCATCCAAGTAGCCTTAGGAGTGATGTCCTTCTAAGACCCACTCGAGATGGCCTCGCCAAGCTTCCGCAGAATCCGCTTGTCACGCTGGTGACTCTCCTTTTGAGCAACGTGAGCCTGATACTGTCCCTTGGCCTGCATGCATAACAAGGTCTTCATCTTGTGAGAGAGCTTCTTGGCCCAAGATGTCTTAGAAGACGGTGGCTCATACGCCTCAGAACTGTCATCTTCCTCCTCTTCGATCTCATCCTCATCAACCTCCATACGAGTTGGAGCAGGCTTAGTGGTAGTGTTGGCCCACTTGTCTTTCATACGCAGACGAATGGGCTCATGAAGAAACAAGTGCTCCCGAAAGTCCTCATCCGGAAGGGTCTTCTCCCAAGTAGTACGAATTAGGAGGAACAAGTAGGGCCCATAAATGGGGACCTTACGGTGAAACACAGCAGTGCGAAGATCCGTCCACATAATGTGAGAAACATCAAGGGGGTCAAGTTCTTCAGTTCTTCCTTTCTCACAGAGTAGTAACATATCCACCAGATAGGTGTGCACCTTGTCCTTGTCTCCCATGTGAGGAAACAGAGTGTTGCGGAAGATCTGATGCATGACATCAAGGAATGGGTTGAGCACAGAAACTTGCTCACGAGAGGGTAAAGTCTTCAGAATATAGTAGGGCACGAGCTGCTCCTTACGTGCTGACTGGGGGTTGCCGTGAGGGCACAATCCAACGGGCTCCTAAAGCCCCTCATCACGAACACGCAGCAGGTCCATGAACTCCTTCCAAGTAGCAGACAACCTCTCTCCAGTGGTCATCCAAGTCATGGTCCGCTGCACATCAATGTGGAAATGGACAGAGGCAAAGAACTGACCCAAAATCTTGGGATCAATGTCGAGTTGGAACGAGATGATGTTCTCGATAGCAAACTGCTCCACCAAACTCAGAGCCTCACCAAAGTATGTTGGGTGCTTCCTCATATGAGCCATCTCAATCCATTGGACAAGAACATATAGATTCTTCTTGCCCTTGATCACATCGATGTGGATGAGAAACTGCTCCTTGGTCCAAAACAACTCATTGGCCCTGAATGTTCCCTTGGTTTGACATAAGGGTCGATCAACCGACGAGATAGAAACTCAGCTTGAGGCATGTCCTCATAATTGTCAACTGGCTCCTTTAGCTTGGATGCGGTCCTCTTGAAATGGCGTGGCGGGGCATTGGACCCCTCAGGAGCATCTGGATTGTGAAGACGCTTTGAGCTAGTGTCACGAGAGGGATTCGAGCGTCTTGGACCGGAGTCGGGACCAGAGCCACCACCTATGACACACAACACAAACACAAGAGACAAACGAAAAAGGTAAGGCAAAGATAAAAGCAGACACAAAAACCATGTAGAGGTGAGAATGAATAGGACAAAATGAGGTAGCTTCTGATCGAGCGGTAGTACCGGGGGTTCATGTGGAAGTAAAAAAATTCTACCGCTCCGGACGCGGTAGTACCATGGCTAGAGCAGAAGTAAAATTTTACTGCCGCCCAACGAGCGGAAGTAAAAAATTACTACCGCTCCGGACGCGGTAGTACCGCGGCAAGCGGTAGTACCGTGGTAGGAGCGGAAGTAAAATTTTACTTCCGCCCGACGAGCAGTAGTACCGCACCAGATGCGGTAGTACGAACGGGGCAGATTTCGCATGAACATAGATCAAAGACCAGATCGGTACTACCGTAGATCGAAAGTTATCCCATTGTATCCTATCAATATGCACTTCCACCGCACTAACACACTCAAAACATCCCCTCATGCACGTATTGGATCAAAAACACTAGACCAACTCATATTTCCCCTAAACCTAGATTCAAAAATAGAGAAGAAAAACGAGAAGAGTTCGGGGAAATACCAGGGTCCATGGCAAGAGATGGAGATCCGGTGAGGTGCTCCGGCGCCGGTTGTGAGGAGGAGATAGAGAGAGACGTGAGGGGAAGAGATAATGGGTATGGGGGAGTTTGAACTCCCCCTGCCGGCTCTTAACCCCCACGCACACTCGACGGCATGGTAGTACCGCGGTCATCGTGGTAGTACCGCTCAACGAGCAGAAGTAATTTTTTACTTCCGCACAATAAGCGGTAGTACCGCTCCGGGTGCAGAAGTAATTTTTTTACTTCCGTGTTTTGGGCGGTAGTACCGTGCCAGGGATGCACCTGTGCAAGCACAGGAGCAGTCCTACTCCAGTGGTAGTATCGTGGCTTGCCACGGTAGTATCGTGCTGCCCACAAAGTACAAGTTTTCAGAGAGAAAAGGGAAGAAGAGAAAGAAAAGTTTTCTTTTCGCACAAAATGAGAGACACGATAAGACAAAGATGCAAGTCAAAACAAGAGCATGATCCAACAGAGTAGAAAGAGAAATTATGACCAAACAGTGAGCCACTACTTCGCATGAAGAGAGGGCGGTGGCCCTAGAGCCACCAATGTTTGAGTCAAATGGTATGGCACCGCGAAGAATTATCCTTGGGCCCATGACCAAGACTCGTCTTTGGAAGCACAGTAACCATCAAAAATGGCAAATGTGAAAGACTTTGATTAGTCTATGCATAATAAGAGGAGGTATAGCTCATTGAGAGAACTAGAATCCCCCTAAATCCATGCCTACACCTAGACATGACATAATGATGAGTGTGGTGAGGTGTGCACTAAGTCAATCCACATTGCTCGAATCAATGATATTTAGCTCATGCCTTAACTCGCGAAATCTTGCTTCATCCAATGGCTTCGTAAATATATCTGCAAGTTGTTTGTTTGTGCTCAGATGGATAAGATTGATGTCTCCTCACTTGACGTGTTCCCGAAGGAAGTTATGACGAATATCTATATGCTTTGTCTTGCAATGTTGAACTGGGTTGCTGGAGATCATAATGGCACTTTCATTATCACAGTAAAGAGGCACTTTGTCACAGTTGACAGCATAATCCTTTAAAGTTTGCCTCACCCAAAGAATTTGTGCACAACAACTGCCAGCAGCTACATACTCGGCCTCGATGGACGAGAGAGAAACACAATTTTGTTTCTTTGAAGACCAACTTACCAAAGACCGACCAAGAAATTGGCAGCCTCGGGAAGTGGACTTTCTATCCACACGGTCTCCCGCCCAATCTGAGTCAGTATATCCAACGAGATCAAACAAAGCCCCCTTGGGATACCATAAGTCAAAGTTTAGGGTATGAGCCAAATATCAAAAGATTCACTTAACAGCCACATGGTGACTCTCCTTAGGTGCGGATTGAAATCGTGCACAAATACCCACACTTAACATGATATCCAGTCTAGATGCACAAAGGTAAAGCAAGGATCCAATCATGGAGCGATATACCTTTTGATCCACCGCTTTACCATTGGGATCACTATCAAGATGGCATTTGAGTGGCATGGGAGTGTTGGCCTTGGGAGGATTGAGCTCATCGATCTTGAACCTCTTGAGCATGTCTTGAGTGTATTTAGCTTGATTGATGAAGGTACCTTGACTTTGTTGCTTGACTTCGAAACCAAGGAAGAACTTCAACTCTCCCATCATAGACATCTCAAACTTATTTGTCATCAAAGTGGCAAATTCTTCATTGAAAGCTTTGTTAGGAGAACCAAAAATAATATCATCAACATATAGTTGGCTTATGAACAAGTTCCCTTGACCCTGTTTGTAAAAAGAGTGGGATCGATTTTACCAATTTCAAACCCACGATCTTGCAACATCTCGGTAAGGTGCTCATACCACGCGCGTGGGGCTTGCTTAAGGCCATAGAGAGCCTTATTGAGAACGTATACATGATTGGGGAAATTGGGATCCTCGAACCCTGGGTGTTGCTTGACATATACCAATTCCTTAAGAGGTCCATTAGGAAAAGACTCTTGACATCCATTTGATATAATTTAAAGTTATGATGAGAGGCATATGCAAGCAACATGCAAATAGATTCAAGGCGAGCAACAGGAGCAAAAGTTTCACCGTAGTCGATACCCTCGACTTGGGAGTATCCTTGTTCCACCAATCTTGCCTTGTTGCAAATGACGATACCGTTCAAATTTTGCTTGTTTTTGAAGATCCATTTAGTTCCAATAACATTGTGGTTCTCCTGAGGTCTTGGCACCAATCGCCACACTTGGTTGCACTTGAAGTTGTTGAGTTCATCGTGCATAGCTTAAACCCACTCCATATCATCGAGCGCATCTTGTACCTTAAGGGGCTTAATGCAAGAAACAAACACGTGATGTTCACAAAAGTTTATTAATTGTTTACGAGTGGTTACCCCTTTTTGCAAGTCGCCGTAGACGTTCTCCAACAAATGTTGTCTAAGTTTGAGCTTGGCAACATTCTTGGTGGCTCGTCTCTCTAAGATTTCCTCCATGGAAGGTTGAGGGACAACATTTTGAGAGTCATATTCTTGATGATCTTGTGCGCCTTCGTGAGCTTTCTCTTGATCTTGAGAATATCTTGATCTTGAGCTTGCTCGGAGACGGGAACTTGATCTTGGGCATCACTTGGTGAAACACCATCATCAGTAGATTGATATTGCCCTTGATCTTGTCCATGTGGTAGAGGACCTTCATTTTGTTCTTCAGAAGTGTGTGGGTCTTGCATCGGTGATGGTTCCACTTGAGTGGAACATTGTCCTTCTCCTTCGGCCACAAGGGGTTCCTCAACGGGTAGGAAGTATCCCACACCCATTCTTCTTATGGCTTGGGGAGGAATTTCATCACCTACATCACAAATACCACTTTGCTCCACTTGGGAGCCATTATTTTCATCAAAGTCTATGTTACTCGTCTCCTCAATGAGTCCCGTGGACTTGTTGAGGACACGGTAAGCATGAGAGTTTGCAGCATAACCAACAAATATGCCCTCATGGGCTCTAGATTCAAATTTAGACAAACGAGCACCTTTCTTGAGAATGAAACACTTACAACCGAACACCCGGAAGTATTTGAGGTTGGGCTTGTTCCTGGTAAGAATCTCATAAGGAGTCTTGTTCAAGCCTTTACGGAGATAGAGCCAATTTGATGCATGACACGCTATGTTGATGGCTTCGGCCCAAAATTTGTACGAAGATTTAAACTCCGCCATCATGGTTCTTGCCGCATCCATCAACGTACGGTTCTTCCTCTCAGCAACACCATTTTGTTGGGGGTGTAAGGTGTGGAATATTGGTGCTTTATCCCTTCATCACTGAGAAACTCATTTAGGGTGTAGTTCTTGAACTCGGTGCCGTTGTCACTTCTGATCATCAGAATCTTCGCATCATGTTGACGTTGGACTTCATTTGAAAAGTCGATGACGGTATGTTGGGTCTCACTCTTCCTCTTGAAGAAAAATACCCAATTATATCTCGAGTAATCATCCACAATCACCAATCAATATATTCTTCTACCAAGACTGTCAAAAGATGGAGGCCCGAAGAGATCCATGTGAAGGAGCTCTAAGGTCCTCTTTGAGTAGATTGTAGTAGTTGGACGATGAGCCTTTTCATATAGCTTTCATTCGATACAAGAACTGCAAGCACGATCTTTGGCAAAATTCACGTTTGTTAGTCCAAGAATGTGATCCCCTTTGAGGAGGCTTTGCAAAGATCTCATATTGACATGGGCTAGCCGGCGATGCCAGAGCCATCCCACATCAACTTTAGCCATTAAGAAAGTCGCGGTCTTAGTGGGTCACTCCGAGAAGTTCACCACATAGAGACCGTTATCGACATGCCCAACAAAGGCTACTTTAAGAGTCTTGCTCCACAAAAGGGTCACAGAGTCAATGCCAAAGAAGGTACTAAAACCCATGATTGCGAGAATTGTATGCGAGGGTCTCAACAAGCATAACATTCTCTATGGAGAGTTCTGGAGAGATTATCACCTTGCCAAGACCCAATACCTTTGAAATTGCATCATCACCAAATGAGACTTGGGTGGCCATAGATGTGTCAGGATGAACGTCCACCACCAAGTCCTTGCTTCCGGTCATATGATTTGTCGCTCCACTATCAAGCTACCATGACGTTCCTCTAGAAGCAAACCCCTACAAGAGATCAATGTTTGGTTTTAGGTGCCCATTCTTTAATGGGTCCTTTCATGTTAGCAACAAGGGTCTTATGAACCCAAATACACCATTCAATGTACTCATAAGAAGAACCAACATATTTGGCATAAACATGCCCATCACTAGCCCGACACAAAACATAAGAGGGGTTAAAGTCACCGATCTTGTTGGGGTGGGTGTTCTTGCCCTTCTTGGTATTCCCAACTATAACTTTTTCTTTCTTCTTCCCATGAGGACCTTCTCCTGCTCTTACAAAGGTTTCCTTGAGTGGTGGAACTTCCTTGGTGTTCACCTTCTTCTTGTTGTTGTTTTTGGGTGCAAACCCCACTCCTTCTTTTGCCACAACTTCCTTCTGATTACTCAAAAGGTCATTGAGCGTCTTCTCACCTTGGATACATGTCACCAAGCCCTTTTCAAGCTGCTCTTTTAGCTTTGCATTTTCCTCCATGAGATGTGCATGCTCACAACACGGATTAGTAGCAGATGCATTATCAATTAGAACAAAAGGAGGACACGTGGCAATCTCCTTAGTGAGTTTCACTTGGAGTTGATCATGCAACTCCTTAAGAGAGGCATGAGCACACTTCAACGCCTTGTGAGCATTGTCAAGTGTGTCAAGCTCATCCTTAAGTCAATCATGATCAACCCGAAGTGCAACCTTTTTAGACTTGAGGACAAGGTTAAGAACAATAGCATGATCATAATCTTTACGTAATTTAGCAAGGTCATCATTTTGTGACTCCTCAAGAGTCATACAAAGACCTCGTTGTTCCTCAAGAGCAATAGATAGATCCGCTATCTCGTCGACATAATCACGACTATGGCCTCTCAACTCCTCAAGAAATTCTTCTTGAGACTCAATAGTGTCATGGGCCTCACCAAGTTGTTCCAAGAGAGCAACAAAGTGCTTCTTGGACTTTCCCTTGAGTTTACACATGAATTTTTCAAACTCATTTTTATCCTCTTTAGCCTCCTCATGTTCATCCATACATTCTAAAGATGAAGTGGAGAGGTTTTGGCATTGAAGGTTACCTTGGTGATACCTTTAGCCATGAGGCACCTTGCGACGATGTTCTCATTGGGGGCGTCGAAGAGTGACACCTTTGTTGGGGGAGAGGAAGCAATTGCTACGGATGCCATTGCCATTCCTTCACTGTTGTCATCAACATCATCATCCGAGGCATACTCTTCTTGAGACACCAATACTTTGTGAGGAGACTTCTTGGGGAAGTTGGTTTTGTTGGGGAAGGACTTGGCCTTATCTTTGCGAATGAGCTTGCCACCATTGTATTCCCTCTTCTCATATCGGCAATCCACCACAAAGTGACTTACATTACCACAGTTGTAGCATTTTCTCACACATTACTTGCCCTTTGACCCATTTAAGTTGTTCTTGTAGAAGTTGGGCCTTGTGTTTCTCTTGTTGCCCCAAAATTGTCTGGACGCAAGAGCCATGTGCTCATGGTAAGCATATTTGGTGTCCTCGGGGAAACCCTCTTCTTATTCTTCTTATTCTTCCTCCTCCTCTTGACTGACCTTGGCCTTCAAAGCAAGGTTGGGAGAGGATTTCTTTGGCCGTTGAACGCGGGCGAGAGCATTGTCAGCTGTCGTGTTCAGGATGTTCATTGCAATAAATTCATCCAACACATCACGAGAAGACAAGGTGTGAAAGTCCAGCCTTTGACGGATGACAGCGGACATGGCCTTATTGTAGGGCATGATGGCCTTCAGAAACTTACACTTGATCCAAGTATCATCCACATCCTTGATACCATGATCCTTGAGGGAAATGGCAAGAGCGGTCACCCTTCTATAGAGCTCACGTGGTTCCTCATCCTCTGTCATCACAAACTCATCTGACTGATCAAGGACAACTTCATAGTTTGACTGTTGAATGCTTGAACTGCCCTTGTACATGGAGATGATGTGTTCCCAACACTCTTTAGCAACACTGAAGGGCCGCAGGTGTGGTAGGTCTTCAGAAGGAACAACCGCTTGGAGTATGAACAAGGCGGAAGAATTTAGCTGTTTATCCGCTTGTTCTCTTGGAGTAAGATTGCATGGATCACGAGGATAGTATCCTTCTTCAATGACTCTCATGAGATGAATTGAGCTATGATCTAAATGAGACTTGATATTAAAAACCCAGTTAGCAAAATCATTCTTAACAAGTTTAGGAGGACCATAATTAACTATATGAGGTGGGTGCACCGGTCCTCCATAGACCACAGGAGGGGGAACTGAGGCAAAGCTCCCCGACCCATTAACTCCTTGAGAACGATTATACTTATCAGCACCAGCCCCCTCCTTACCGGAGTTGATATCCGATTTCGAGTTAGTGGGTTTGACCACTTGCACCGCATCGGTAGACACTTTAAGAGTATTAAGGAAATCTTTGAACATGGATTGAAGCTCGGTCTCCATGGAGGATTTGAGTAAGGACAAGGCCCCGTTCAAATCCTCGCGTGAGACCGTGTTCACTCCCACGGCCTCGGGAAGTTCTCCCACATGCTCCTCTTCGCCAGCCATACTCTTTGGGTGGTGAAACCCTTAATAAAGAGACATGTCTCTGATACCAATTGAAAGGATCAATATGGTTTACTAGAGGGGGAGGTGAATAGGCAACTAACACTTTTTAACTTTTCTTTAACAATTTAGGCTTAGCATCGAATAAGTTGGCTAGATGTGCAACTAGGTGAATAACCTATATGATGCTAAACACAACAAGTACACAAGCAAGCAAGGGGTACGACACAATAATAGCTTGCAAGAAGTAAAGGTAAGAGATAACAAAAAGTGGAGCCGATGGAGACGAGGATGTGTTATCGGAGTTCCTTCCCTTGTGAGTAAGTATGTTTCCGTTGGAGCGGTGTGGAGGCACAATGCTCCCCAAGAAGCCACTAGGGCCACCGTATTCTCCTCATGCCCTCACATAGTGCGAGATGTCGTGATTCCACTATTGGTGCCCTCGAAGGCGGCGACCGAGCCTTTACAAACAAGGTTGGGTCTATCTCCACACTGAATTGGAGGCTCCCAACGACACCACGAAGCTTCACCACAATGGAATGTGGCTCCGAGGTGACCTCAACCGTCTAGAGTGCTCAAACACCCAAGAGTAACAAGATCCGCAAGGGATTAGTGGGGGGAATCAAATTTCTCTTGGTGGAATTGTACATCGAGGCCTCCTCAACCAATCCCTAGAAAATCAACAAGTTTGATTGGCTAGGGAGAGAGATTGGGCTAAAATGGAGCTTTGAGCAACAATGGAGCTTGGTAAAGGAAGAGGTCGTCTTCTTGAGGAAGAAGACCTCCCTTTTATAGTGGGGGAAAAGATCCAACCGTTATCCCCACCCTCAGCCCCGCGCGTGGCGGTACTACCGCAATAGACCACAGTACTACCGCAAGTGCTTGCGGTACTACCGCTACGACCTGCGGTACTACCGCTCGCACGGGAGTATCAAACTCAGGCCGATTGCACTAGGCAGCTAGCGGTAGAACCGCCGGAGCGGTACTACCGCGAGCCCATGTGGTACTACCGCATGGTCGGTAGAGACAGGCACTTGGCGGTGCATGGAAGTAAAAAATTACTTCCGTGCCTACCTCCGCTGAGGACGAAACTACGAAAGAGTCTGGCACGGTAGTACCGGAACTACATCACGGTACTACCGCACTAGGGTGGATGTAAAAAATTACATCCGCGCCTAGTACCGCAGGCGTACGTATTAGGACAGGGGTCAGCGGTACTACCGCTCCTCTGAGCGGTACTACCGCGGGCTCCTGCAATACTACCGCTCCCTTGAGTGGTACTACCGCTGGCCACTGAACACAAGTACTCCCGCATGCTTCACTTTGCACAGATGAGGAATACGGCTGGTGCTCCATCAAAGTAAAGGAAAGTTGGTGCAGATAGGATAGACATGTACGTGTTGATTCCTCCCAAACTTTCCAAAGCGGACCCCCTCTTATTAGTATGGCTTTCTGATGATTCAAATCCATCAAAAGGAAACATAGAGAAAAACCATCTTCGATAAGCTCCGAGGGGCACCGAATCATCTTGTGCCTAGACATGAGATATCTAAAATGCTCAATGCACATGATTAGTCTGCAAAGGCATTATCATCAATCACCAAAACCACTTAAGGAGAAATATGCCCTTACAACAGGCGAGCCGGCAGATGTGCAACACTTTATTCAAGCTAATTTGTGTGAAGATGATGTCGCTAAGGCCACCAAGAAGTTTTTCAGTGATTCCGAGGAAAAATGCAATGTGACCGGGTTGGCTCAGTTTTTCGTCAACCATCCGGTTACTCCGGTAAGCATTCCTAGACTTGTTCATTCATTTTCTTTGTCATAACTTGTCTTATTTATCATACTTAATCTCCGGCTCTATTATGCATGTAGGCAGACTTTGGTTGGTGTAAAGCCAGAGACAGAACTCCTACTCCTTCTCAAGCTGTGCAAATAGACGATCCGGCTGATGGTGCATCTGCCGGACAAGAGTGAGAGGTAGAGCTCGACTCTCTTGGCCATCTTTTTATTGAACTTGCTGACACTCCATTTTCTCAAGGTAACATTGAAACCAACCAAGTCAGCAATGTTGAGATAATTTCAATCTCATCCAACTCATCAAAAACATATATCCCGAAGAGAACAAGACAAGTCGTTAGAAAGGTTAAGTTTTCACACCCAAATGCTTACTTAGATCCAAAATTTCTTTTGAAGAAAAATAAACATGTCGGTCCGTCAAAACGCAAGACCCGAAGCAGCTCCGGGGAGTTTGTAGGATCGAAAGTATGTCTAGAGGGGGGTGATTAGACTACTTGACCAATTAAAATTTCTACCTTTTCCCAATTTTAAGTGTTGGCAGATTTTAGCAATGATAGCAAGTTAATCACACCCTACACATGCATGTCGTAGCAGCAGAAAGTAAAGACAAGGATATGTAATAGAGGATAGGGAGGAGGATCAAACGCAATTTGGAGACACGAAGATTTTTCCCGTGGTTCTGATAGGCGGTGCTATCGTACGTCCATGTTTATGGAGACTTCAACCCACGGAGGGTAACGGTCGCAAGAGTCTACAAAGGCCTCTACCTACGGAGGGTTCCACGAAGAAGCCACCTTGTCTATACCATGATGGCCTACGTCCACGGAGGACTAGCCTTACTCGGGGTAGATCTTCACGAAGTAGGCGATCTCCTTACCCTTACAAACTTCTTGGTTCAACTCCACAACACGTAGTAGGAGGCTCCCAAGTGACACCTAACCAATCTAGGAGGCACCACCCTCCAAAAGGTAATAGGCTTGATAATGATGATGAGCTCCTTGCTCCTGTGCTTCAAGATGATAGACTCCTCAACACTCAATTACTCTCTCGCAGATTTGGCTTTGATGGAAGAGATTGATTGGGTGGAAAGGAATTTGGGGAGGCTAGAGATCTAGACTCATATGGTTGGAGTGGAATGGCTTGATCTCAACACATGAGTAGGTGGCTCTCTCTCAGAAAATCAGATGGGATAAGTGGGGAACTGTTCTGAGTGCTTCTCTTGTGAGTGAGTGGTGGTGGAGGGGTATATATAGGCATATCCCAAATCCAACCGTTACACCTTAAGTTACCAACTCGGTGACACCGAAGTATAAAATTCGGTGGTACCGAGTTGCTCCAAAGGTAGCAACTTTTGAATCTCGGTGAGACCGATATATAAGTCTTGGCAGTATCAAAAAGGTGACCAACGGTCAGATTGCAAAACTCGGTGACGGCAATCCAAAATCTTGGAAATTCCAATTTTAAGAAAGAGGTAACAGAATGTTGGCAATCTAAACTTGGTGGCACCGATGCAGAATCGGTTGTACCAAAGACTTAGGGTTTGGCTCGGATCTGTTTGAGGTGGAAATCGGTAGGACTAAGTGGGAATAATTGGTGGCACCGATTTGCATGATAGGCTTTGACAGACTTTTGTGGAAGAGCCTGTGAGTGTTTTTAGTGACAAACACTTGTGCACGTGGAGCATTTTGTTCACCAACAATACCTTACCCCCTTTTAATAGTATTGTCTTTCCTATAGACTCAAAGTGGTTTCTCACAAAGTAAAATGTAGATTCTTCTTGCTTGAAGCTTTGCCAATCCTCTTCCTTGCATATAGGGGTCTCTCCACGATCTTTTTGCCATCCCATCATTGAACTTTTTCTGAAATATACTTAGTGGAAACATTAGTCCAATGAGATATATGTTGTTATTAATTACCAAAACCACCAAGGGAGCAAATGTGCTTTCAATCTCCCCCTTTTTGGTAATTGATGACAGCATATAGATCAAAGCTTCGACATATTATATAATCAATGAATATAATCGCCACTTTGAGAAGTATGTGATAAGCAAGATCTCCCTCTAAATTTGTGCATTATTTTGAATGCGCGTTTGAATGCAAATGCACTATCGATTAGGTACATGGGGCACTCTTCCATGTCACATACAATTTGGTGGTATGCGAGAATAATATGAATGAACATCATAGCACAACACAATCAAGCAAAAGTGAATGATCATCTCATAGGCATCACACGGATAGGAAATAGTAGCAACACACATCAAGTTTATGATCAAACACCAGCAAGGTTTAACACAAACAAGCCAAAATATAGAAATGTTTCTGAAAAGCAATAAAAAGCAACAGACACTCTCTCAAAGCCCTAATGAGATCTATACAAATTCTCCCCCTTTGCCAACACATTACCAAAAATTTCAAAGGTATAGAACTAAATGCTCATCTAGGGCTGATCTCCTCCGGTAGCTGATGAAGGAGTCGAGAGAACGACTTTAGCGAAGACTTCAGTAGATGTCATGGACGGAGTTGGAGTAGAAACTGGAGGTGCTTGTGGAGATGATGGAGCTACAACAGGTGCTGATGAAGAAGGCCTCATCTCTGGAATTGGCACTGTAGGAGTCCTGGCTTGAGTCCTAAACTGAGTGGTTGTCCTTAGGGGTGGACTGTCCTCATCATCATTTGTGGTGTGGGGACTGGGTATGCCATCAACTTCTTTATTGAGCTCGTTCATAGTCAGTGTGAGCTCATCCACCTTGTTGTTGAGAATGTGGAACTTGTTATCAACAATCCTCACAAGGCTCTCCTGGTTCTTCAAGATGTTCCCAATGTCCTTCTGTATACTGAGCATAGAGCTAAGAAGAAGATCCATCTACTCACTCCGGGTCTTTGGTAATCGAGCACTAGTGTCTCTGGCTGCCTCTATCTATGCCTGTGATGTAGCCGAGGTGGGATGATATGGATCCATCACCACAACATTGTCTTCTAGCTCCGACAGGAGTGGCAAATGTGGTCGATCAAGTGCATATACATGCTTCTCCAGCTGGGAGTTGATAAGCATATGAATATACAATGCATATCCACATGATCTCTTCTGATCTGCAGCAATCCTCTTCACGGTCTCAACTATCAAGTCCATCACTCTGAATCTGGTGTGTTGATCAAGATGGAGCAGCATGTTGATAGGATAACCTCTGACCATCTTCTCATCTCCAGACTTAGGCAATAAGGTGTGCCTCAAGATGGTGTTGATGGTGCGTAGACCAGCCTGGAGGAAGTAGATGGAACCAAGCTTATGTGATTACAAGTTAGCAGCAGGAATCTCCTTGTACATGTTGGCCATGGCATTGTGGCTTGCCTTGGGCTCAGAGTACACATCTAAGTCACCTTCTTGCACCTATGGGGCTCCTAAGATGGCAACCCACTCTTCATAAGTGGATCCATATCGGGTGCCTTCAGTCATCCATACAATCCTACCATCTCCATAGAAATGTGTAGTGGAGTAGAATTGCATGATCATCTCGTCATTCCAGGCAGTGAACTCTTTACCAACAAACTCATCAATGCCAATGTAGTAGAAATTATCTTGCACACTTGGAAGTAATATTGGTTCTCCTTGATATACTTCCAGTCAACATACCTCATATCACTAACTGCGGGGCTCTTATCAATCAGAATAGTTTCATAAAAGTCTTGTTGTTCCTTGGTGTAGAACTTGTAGTCTACAACTGTCCTTCTCCTCCGAGAATATAAATCAATGGATCTCCACTCTCTCAATCCAGAGTCCTTGCTCTTCTTCATGTCCTCGGCAAGCAGATGGCTGGTATTATGCTCTGGAAGGTGTGGCCTCAGTTTCATCAACACTGACATTGCTTCCTCCTCAGCATCTCTGGAGGTAGAACCCTTGTTCCTGTCAGCAACTGGAATCTCTCTGGAAAACCTCTTGGGTTTTGGAGCAGTGGGTTTCTTGGGTGCAGCTGGCTTGCTCTTGGGTGGGGCTTGGCTTGGCATAGCATCAGCAAGCAGCTTCTTCTTCTTCTTCTTCTTCTTCTTCTTAGGAGGAGCCTTGGGAACTGGCTCTTCCTCTTCCCCATCCTAAGCCTCAGTTGAATCTTCATACATTAAGGTTGGTCTTCCCATAGCATGTATGATTCTCTTCCTGCTTTTGTTCTCTCCAGCCTTCTTGGGCATGGTGAAAGCACAACATGCTCGCTTGGTGGTTTTGATAATTCATGACAACATACATTATCTCTTGGACTAACACCTCTATCTAGTGTATTTCAGATAATAGTCCATGGAGAGTTGAGTTGGCAAAAGGATTGTGGAGATTGTGAAATTACCCCAAGATTCAAGGAAATAGGTTGGCTAAGCTTCAAGCCAGAGGACTCTACATTTTACATTTGTGAGAAATCACTTTGAGTCCATAATAAAGCCAATACTATTAAAAGGTGGTAAGGTTTTGTTGGTGAACAAAATGCTCATACGTGCACAAGTGATAGTCACCAAAAACATCCACAAGCTCTCCCACCAAAGTCTATCTCTAGCCAAACATTCAAAATCGGTGCAACCAACATTCCTATCCTGATGCCATCGATTCGAAACCCTAGATAGACACAACCAAACCCTAGCCACTTTGGTGCAGCCAACACTGCTTCCGGTGCCACCGAGTTGGGTTGCCAACTTTCTGTTACGCAAGTTCACACTTTCGGTCCGTCCGAGAATGTTGAATCGACGTCACCGAGTTTGGCAATTCTGACCGTTGGTCACCTTGTCGGTGCAACCGAGATTCATATATCGGTCTCGCTGAGATTCAAAATTTGCCACCTTTTGGTCACTTCGGTACCACCGAGATTAACACATCGGTGTCACCGAGTTGGTCATTTTGTGTGTAACGGTTGGATTTTTGGGGATGCCTATATATACCCCTTCACCACCACCCACTCGAGAGAGAAGCACTCAGAACTATTCCATACCTATCCTACTCGGTTTTCTGAGAGAGAGCCACCTACCCTTGTGTTGAGGTCAAGATCTTCCACTCCAACCATATGGACCTTGATTTCTTGTGTCCCCAAGTTGCTATCCACCAATCCCATCTCTCCTACCAAGCCAAATCTATGGGAGAGTGATTGTGTGTTGAGGAGTCTATCATCTTGAAGCACAAGAGCAAGGAGTTCATCGTCATTACCGAGTCTATTACCTTTTAGAGGGTGGTGCCTCCTATATTGGTTAGGTGTCGCTTGGGATCCTCCTACTTCGTGTTGTGGAGTGAACCAAGAAGTTTGTAAGGGCAAGGAGATCGCCTACTTCGTGAAGATATACCCATAGTGAGGCTAGTCCTTCATGTACGGAAGCCGTATGGAATAGTCAAGGTTGCTACTTCGTGGACCCTTATGGGTGGAGCCCTCCGTGGACTCTCGCGACCGTTACCCTCCGTGGGTTGAAGACTCCATAAACGTGGACGTACGATAGCACCACCTATCAGAACCACGGGAAAAATCCTTGCGTCTCCTATTGTGTTTGATCTTCCTATCCCATCTCCTTACTTACATGTGCAATGTCTTTACTTTTCGCTGCCATATTTGTAGACATGCATGTGTAGGGCTGTTAGATCTGCTAGACTTGGTAAAATAGTTAAAATCTGCCAACCAATTAACTTGGGAAAAGGTTAGGTTTTAAATTCCTGCTAGTAGTCTATTCACCCCCTCTAGACACTCTTCCATCGATCCTACAAGTGGTATCAGAGCTTTGGTCTTCATTGCTTCGGTTTAATCACCGTGGAGGAAGATGGATGTGTCTAGAGGAGAGAGTTTGAGTTGTAGAGTGCCCATTCTTGATGGAGAGTACTATAGTCAATGGAAGAATGCCATGATTGATCTATTTAATAGATTCCATTTGACAAAATATATTGAAAACCCTTATGTGCTCCCTATTGATGAATTGCATCCCACACACGAAGAGGAAACTAACATGCTTGGTATCCTAAGAACTGTCAACCTTATTGTTAGATGTTTACCAAGATTCGTGCTTTCTCAATTGAAGAACTTTGCATGTGCCTATACCTTGTGGACTGATTTATAGAAACGATATCCAAATATTTCATTAGGAAATCTTGATGAAATTCTTCATAAAACTGTTGCTTTTCACAAAATAAAGCCTAGCGATCCAAACTTTGATAAATGCCTATTTGAGCTCCGTGATCTTATGCGTGCTAAAGGAGATGTCACCACTATCAACAAAATTATCTCTGAAGCCATTCACATTCATAAATTTGAACATTGTCATGATCACTATTCTAACGAATCCCTTGTTCTTTATGATGAGGATTTCCCACTTGATGATGACAATGTGGACCATGACTATTTTGGAGAAGATGAGTTGTTCGACATCGAGCATGAGAAGATCATGAAGAATCTAAGTCTTATGGCGAACTTTAAGGATTACATGTCTAGAGGAAAAGAGTGGATTCTTTACAGTGGATATACAGATCATATGACTGGTGATAAAGACATGTTTCAAGAGATCATCCTAATCAAGGTCCTCGACGATACGTGACCTTTGGAGACAACTCTAAGGGTAAGGTACTTGGCCTTGGTAAGGTGGCCATATCCCGTGATAGCTCTATTCAAAATATTATGCTTGTTGAATCCCTTGGCTACAATCTTCTTTCCGTATCTAGACTTGCCGACTTCGGTTTCAATGTTTTATTCACGAAAGTAGATTGCCAAGTGTTTTGTCAAGATAATCATAAAATGGTCTTTACCGGTTTCCGTAGGGGTGATCTATACATTGTTGATTTCACTAAAAGATTCAAACCTCGCACCTGCTTAATTGCAAAATCTTCTAAAGGTTGGCTTTGGCATAGAAGACTAGGACATGTTAGCATGCGTAATTTAGACAAGCTTATTAAAGGTGATCATATACTTGGTGTTAAAGATGTTATCTTTGACAAAGATAGACTTTGTAGTGCTTGTCAAGCTGTAAAGCAAGTAGGTGGAAGTCATCCTGTTAAGAATATCATGACTAGTAGGAGACCACTCGAGTTACTTCACATGGATCTTTTTGGTCCCAATGCTTACAAGAGCCTCAGTGGAAATTCCTATGGTCTAGTTATAGTTGATGATTTTTCCAGATTTACGTGGGTATTCTTTCTTGATGATAAGTCGCAGGTTCAAAAGATCTTCAAGAACTTCGCTCACAAAGCGCAAAATCAGTTTGAAGTGAAGATCAAGAAGGTTCAGAGCGATAACGGATCAGAGTTCAAGAACACCCATGTGGATACCTTTCTTGATGAAGAAGGTGTCTCACATGAGTTCTCGACTACGTACACACCTCAACAAAATGGAGTTGTTGAGAGGAAGAACCGGATGCTCATTGAGATGGCAAGAACGATGCTTGACAAATACAAGACGCCAAGACACTTTTGGGCAGAGGTCGTTGAAATAGCATGTCATGCCACAAACCGACTTTACTTGCACAAGCTTCTCGGTAAAACGGCATACGAGCTACTCACCGGTGACAAACCCCAAGTCAGATACTTTCGAGTATTTGGCTCAAAGTGCTGCATTCTTGATAAGCATCGTCGTACTAAATTTGCTCCTAAATCTCATGAAGGATTGCTACTTGGTTATGGATCGAACTCTCACACTTACCGTGTCTACGACAACTTCGCTCGAAAAGTTGAAGAGATGGTAGATGTGAAGTTTGATGAATCTAATGGTTCGCAAGTCAAACAATTGCCAAATGATGTAGGTGATAAGGACCCTTCGGAAGCTATTCTAAATCTACCCACTGGCAAGATTCTTCCCATGGAGGTGAAGGAAAGTAGTTCATCAACTCAAGTGGAAGCCCCTACTTCACGTCAAGGTGAACCTCAACACGACATGGAGGCATCCACAAGCGGTACACGACGAGATGATGAAGAGGAGGAAGTGCATCATGAAGATCCACCACAACCACCTTCACCACCACCTCAAGGAAATGACACCTTCAACAACAACGAAGATGAAGGAAATGATGATGATGAAGAAGAAGCTCCACCATCCAACAATCGGAAGTTGACCCGAGTTCGAGCTCAAGTGCCAAGAACCATCCCCTAAACCAAATATTTGGTGATGTACAAACAAGGAGAATCACTCGCTCTAAAACCTGTCTAGCTAACTTTTGTGAGAATTATTCTTTCATCTCTAGCATTGAGCCTTTGAAGGTAGAACAAGCTCTTGAAGACGTGGATTGGGTGAACTCTATGCATGAAGAGCTTCACAACTTCGACAGGAACAAAGTGTGGACACTCGTGGAGAAGCCCGAAGATGAACACAACATCATAGGAACCAAATGGGTGTTTTGGAACAAACAAGACGAAGACGGTCAAGTCGTGCGCAACAAGGCTTGTCTCATAGCCCAAGGATATACACAAGTCGAAGGTATGGACTACGGTGAGACATATACCCCCGTCGTTAGACTTGAAGCTATTCGTATTCTTATTGCTTATGCTAATCACCATGATATCACACTTTATCAAATGGATATCAAAAGTGCATTTTTAAATGGTGAAATTGAAGAAGAGGTTTATGTTAAGCAACCGCCTGGTTTTGTGAATCCTAAGAAACCTAATCATGTTTACAAGCTTCGTAAAGCTCTTTATGGTCTTAAGCAAGCCCCTCGTGCTTGGTATAAATGTTTAACGAAATTTCTCATCGAAAAAGGTTTTGAAATTGGTAAAATTGATGCAACCTTGTTCACTAAAAGAGTTAATGGATAATTTTTTGTGTGCCAAATCTATGTGGATGATATTATCTACGGTTCCACTAACCCTCAATTTAGTGAAAGATTTGGAAGGTTGATGTCCAAGAAATATGAGATGTCTATGATGTGTGAGCTGAAATTCTTTCTTGGATTGCAAATCAAGCAATCAAGAGAAGGAACTTTCATCTCTCAAACTATGTATACCAAGGACTTGATGAAGAAGTTCAACATGCAGGATTGCAAAGGTATGAAAACTCCTATGCCCACTAGTGGACATTTTGACCTTACCAGGGAGGATGAACCGGTTGATCAAAAGGTTTATCGATCTATGATTGGTTCATTGCTATATCTATGTGCCTCTTGTCCCAATATTATGCTTAGTGTTTGCATGTGTGCTAGATATCAAGCTGCACCTAAAGAGTGTCATCTCTTGGCTGTGAAACGTACTGTGAGATACTTGATACAAACACCAAACTTTGGCATTTGGTATCCCAAGGGATCTTCTTTTAATCTTGTTGGCTGTTCCGATTCGGACTATGCTGTTGACAAGGTTGATATAAAGTCCACCTAGGGTACTTGTCAATTTTAGGTATATCTCTTGTGTCTTGGTCCTCCAAGAAACAAAACTCGGTATCTCTATCTACTGCCGAAGCTGAGTATATTGCCGCTGGATCTTGTTGTGCACAATTACTATGGATGACACAAATGCTTAAGGATTATGGAATTTATGTTAAAAATGTTCCATTACTTTATGACAATGAAAGTGCTATTAAAATTGGACATAATCATGTGCAACATTCTCGAACCAAGCATATTCAAGTTCGACATCATTTCATTCGCGATCATGTTGCCAAAGGAGATATCAATTTTAAGCATGTTCGTACTAACAAACAATTGGACGATATCTTCACCAAGCCACTTGATGAGAAAACATTTTGTCATTTGTGGAGTGAGTTGAACATCATTGATGCTTCAAACTTGAGCTAAACTCATTCGGTTGCAAGCAAGGGCATGAGCTTTCCTGTTATTTCCATGTTCTCGTAACTCATTATCTTATGCCATGGAATTATATGCTCCCTTGTATTGCATCTAACCTTTTGTAGTTACTTGGAAGAACTTCATTCCACAAGATTGCCATCAACTCTAATAATAAGCAATCTTGTCATTACGAAGTATTGTAAGTGCATCTAGTGCCCCTTAGTGATTTTGCTGTATTGAAGATTTATAGGTTAAGGAACTAATGTGTTTGTGAGTGTACATAGGCTCTATAAGTCGATGAGGAGTTTGATATATTCAAAGATTACCGACCCCTAAAAATGTATGTCTTCAACTAAAGACTTTGGTATTCCCTGAAGACTTTGAAAATAAAGAAGTTAGTGTGACCTTGAAGATATGAACAAGGACTATGAAGCGTGAAGACTTTTGTTTTCGTAGTTTCATTTCCTTTCTTTGAGTCATAGGAAACACCGTACTGTTAAAGGGGGCCGAGGTAATACTAAGGAAAATTTCCAACTGATTCTCAACTCCAAAAGCCTCAACCTATCCAATCCTTCGAGTGAAGCCTTTGGAAATCTCTTGTAGTTCAGTCAAGTTCTTTAGTGACAGAGACAAAGTTCTTCTGGTCTCTGATGAAATTGATCTGACTGAGGAGTTAGGACTTCGCCAGTGCGAATTGCCTACAAGTGAGGAACATGATAAGCCTGAGGACTTTCATAGTTCGAAATTCCGACCGTTGTTGTGCTTAGCGCAAGCTATCCCCAATCATCTTATCCACATAACGGTCATATCATTGGGGGGCATTTATGCCTTATCATGCGAGGTTGCACCCTGGCTATAAATAGCCACCCTCCACAACCACTAGTTGGTTGGCTGCTCCGAGAGAGAACTGACACTTGTCATTTGAGAGCAACCCATCCTCCGAGGACTTTGAGAGAAAATCACCAGTGAGGAAAAACCCAAATCCAAACCACCAAACCCAAAGTGATTGAGCATCACTAAAGAGATTGTTCTTGTGTGGAACCAATGCTTGTTACCTTTGAGGACTGTGTATCCTTCAGACGGTTAGGCGTCATGGTCTAGTGCATCCTGCGGTCAATTGGGGATCATGGAGTGACCTTGGTCTAGAGCATCCAGCAGTAAATTGTGGATCGCCGGGTGACCAGTTTGTGATGGTTTTGGAAGTCTACCCTGAAGACTTACCACGAGTGTTGGGCGAGGACTTTGTGACCTTAGCTCAAGGAGAATATGGTAAGTGTTGGAAATATGCCCTAGAGGCAATAATAAAATGGTTATTATTGTATTTCCTAGTTCATGATAATTGTCTATTGTTCATGCTATAATTGTGTTAACCGGAAACCGTAATACATGTGTGAATACATAGACCACAACGTGTCCCTAGTGAGCCTCTAGTTGGCTAGCTCGTTGATCAATAGATGGTCTCGGTTTCATGACCATGGACATTGGATGTCGTTGATAACGGGATCACATCATTAGGAGAATGATGTGATGGACAAGACCCAATCCTAAGCATAGCACAAGATCGTGTAGTTCGTTTGCTAAAGCTTTTCAATGTCAAGTGTCATTTCCTTAGACCATGAGATTGTGTAACTCCCGGATACCGTAGGAATACTTTGGGTGTGCCAAACGTCACAACGTAACTGGGTGGCTATAAAGGTACGCTACGGGTATCTCCGAAAGTGTCTGTTGGGTTGACACGAATCGAGACTGGGATTTGTCACTCCGTGTGACGGAGAGGTATCTCTGGGCCCACTCGATAAGACATCATCATTATGAGCTCAATGTGACTAAGGAGTTAGTCACGGGATGATGTATTACGGAACGAGTAAAGAGACTTGCCGGTAACGAGATTGAACAAGGTATGGGGATACCGACGATCGAATCTCGGGCAAGTACCATACCGATAGACAAAGGGAATTGTATACGGGATTGATTGAATCCCTGACATCGTGGTTCATCCGATGAGATCATCATGGAGTACGTGGGAGCCAACATGGGTATCCAGATCCCGCTGTTGGTTATTGGCCGGAGAGGTGTCTCGGTCATGTCTACGTGTCTCCCGAACCCGTAGGGTCTACACACTTAAGGTTCGATGACGCTAGGGTTATAGGGAAATAGTGTACGTGGTTACCGAAGGTTGTTCGGAGTCCCGGATGAGATCCCGGACGTCACGAGGAGTCCCGGAATGGTCCGGAGACGAAGATTGATATATAGGAAGTGAGGATTTGGTTACCGGAAGTGTTCCGGGTGTCACCGGTAGTGTACCGGGACCATCGGAAGGGTTCCGGGGGTCCACCAAGTGGGCCCACCTGCCCCGGAAGGTTCCGTGGGCTAAGAGTGGGAGGGAGCCAGCCCCTAGGTGGGCTGGTGCGCCTCCCACCCCAGCCCAAGGCGTGGCAAAGGTGGAGGGGGGGCAAACCCTAGGCTTAGATGGGCCTTAAGGCCCACCCTAGGGCGCCCCACCTCTCCCTTGCCCTAGCCACCGGCCAGATGGCATCTGGTGGCTGCCGCCACCCCTAGGGTGGAACCCTAGGGCGCAGCCACCCTTCCTCCCTCTCCCCTATATATAGTGGAGGTATTTGGGGCTGCACAATACACGGTTCTCCCTCTCTCTCTGGTGCAGCCCTACCTCCTCCTCTCCTCGTTCTCCGTCGTGCTGCCGGAGCTCTCCCTCAACCTCTCCTTCCTCCTTGCTGGATCAAGGCATAGGAGACGTCACCGGGATGCACGTGTGTTGAACGCGGAGGTGCCGTCCGTTCGACACTTGATCGGATCTACCGCGATCTGAATCGCTGCGAGTACGACTCCATCCACCGCGTTCTTGTAACGCTTCCGCTTAGCGATCTTCAAAGGTATGAAGATGCAATCTCTCCCCTCTCGTTGCTGGTTTCTCCATAGATAGATCTTGGTGACACGTAGGAAATTTTTTGATTTACTACTACGTCTACCAATAGTGGCATCATGAGCTAGGTCTATGCGTAGAATCTATGCACGAGTAGAACACAAAGCAGTTGTGGGCGTCGATTTGTTAATATGCTTGCCGTTACTAGTCTTATCTTGATTCGACGGTATTGTGGGATGAAGCGGCCCGGACCAACCTTACACGTACGCTTACGTGAGACCGGTTCCACCGCCTGACATGCACTAGTTGCATAAGGTGGCTAGCGGGTGTCTGTCTCTCCCACCTTAGTCGGATTGGATTCGATGAAAAGGGTCCTTATGAAGGGTAAATAGCAATTGGCATATCACGTTGTGGTTTTGACGTAGGTAAGAAACGTTCTTGCTAGAAACCTATAGCAACCACGTAAAAACTTACAACTACAAATTAGAGATCGTCTAACTTGTTTTTGCAGCATATGCCGTGTGATGTGATATGGCCAAAAGGATGTGATGTGATGCATAGTGATGTATGAGATTGATCATGTTCTTGTAATAGGGTTCACGACTTGCATGTCGATGACTATGACAACCGGCAGGAGCCATAGGAGTTGTATTATTTATTGTATGACCTGCGAGTCAATCACAAACGCCATGTAATTACTTTACTTTATTGCTAAGCGTTAGCCATAGCAGTAGAAGTAATAGTTGGCGAGACAACCTCATGAAGACACAATGATGGAGATCATGATGATGGAGATCATGGTGTCGTGCCGGTGACAATGATGATCATGGTGCCCCGAAGATGGAGATCATAGGAGCAAGATGATATTGGCCATATCATGTCACTATATTGATTGCATGTGATGTTTATCATGTTCACATCTTATTTGCTTAAAACGACGGTAGTAAATAAGATGATCTCTCAATAAAATTTCAAGAGAAGTGTTCACCCTAACTGTGCACCGTTGCTAAGGATCGTTGTTCCGAAGCACCATGTGATGATCGGGTGTGATAGGTTCTAACGTTCGCATACAACGGGTGTAAGCCAGATTTACACACGCGAAACACTTAGGCTGACTTGACGAGCCTAGCATGTACAGACATGGCCTCGGAACACGGAAGACCGAAAGGTCGAACATGAGTCGTATAGAAGATACGATCAACATGGAGATGTTCACCATGGATGATTAGTCCGTCTCACGTGATGATCGGACACGGGCTAGTTGACATGGATCATGTGTCACTTAGATGACTAGAGAGATGTCTATCTGAGTGGGAGTTCATTGAATAATTTGATTATGTGAACTCGATTATCATGAACTTAGTCTAAAATTGCCTTTAATATCTATATTGTAGATCCAATGGCCAACGCAAATGTCAACCTCAATTTCAACGCGTTCCTAGAGAAAACCAAACTGAAAGATGATGGAAGCAACTATACAGACTGGGTCCGTGGCTTGAGGATCATCCTCATAGCTTCCAAGAGATTGTATGTCCTTGATGCACCGCTAGGTGACCCACCCATTCTCCCAGCGGACCAAGACGTTATGAACGCTTGGCAGTCGCGCTGCGATGATTACTCCCTTGTTCAGTGCGGCATGCTTTACAGTTTAGAATCGGGGCTCCAAAAGCGTTTTGAGCAACACGGAGCATATGAGATGTTCCAAGAGCTGAAACTAGTTTTCCAAGCTCATGCCCGAGTCGAGAGATATGACATCTCTGACAAGTTCTTCAGCTGTAAGATGGACGAGAACAGTTCTGTTAGTGAGCACATCCTCAAGATGTCTGGGCTTCACAACCGCTTGACTCAGCTGGGAGTTAATCTCCCGAATGACTCAGTCATTGACAGAATCCTCCAGTCGCTTCCACCTAGCTACAAAAGCTTTGTGAAGAACTACAACATGCAGGGGATGGAGAAGTCCATTCCTGAGTTGTACTCGATGCTGAAATCAGCAGAGGTCGAGATCAGAAAGGAGCATCAAGTGTTGATGGTAAACAAGACCACTAGTTTCAAGAAAGGCAAGGGTAAGAAGAACTTCAAGAAGGACGGCAAAGCTGTTGCCGCGCCCGGTAAGCAAGTTGCCGGGAAGAAGAAGAACAAGAATGGACCCAAGCCTGAGACTGAGTGTTTCTATTGTAAGGGTACCGGTCACTGGAAGCGGAACTGCCCCAAGTACTTAGCGGATAAGAAGGACGGCAACGTTAAAGGTATATGTGATATACTTGTTATTGATGTGTACCTAACCAGCGCTCGTAGTAGCTCCTGGGTATTTGATACCAGTGCAGTTGCTCACATTTGTAACTCCAAGCAGGAGCTGCGGAATAAGCGAAGGTTGGCAAAGGACGAGGTGACGATGCGCGTCGGGAATGGTTCCAAGGTCGATGTGATCGCCGTCGGCATGCTACCTCTACATCTACCTTCGGGATTAGTTTTAAACCTTAATAATTGTTATTTAGTACCAGCTTTGAGCATGAACATTGTATCTGGATCTCGCTTGATACGAGATGGATACTCTTTTAAATCCGAGAATAATGGTTGTTCTATTTATATGAGAGAAATGTTCTATGCTCATGCCCCGCTGGTCAATGGTTTATTTTTGATGAATCTCGAACGTGATGTTACACATGTCCATAGTGTGAGTACCAAAAAGTGTAAAGCTGATAACGATAGTCCCACTTACATGTGGCACTGCCGTCTTGGCCATATTGGTGTCAAACGCATGAAGAAGCTCCATGCTGATGGACTTTTGGAGTCACTTGATTTCGAATCATTTGACACATGCGAACCATGCCTCATGGGCAAGATGACCAAAACTCCGTTCTCCGGAACAATGCAGCGAGCAACTGACTTGTTGGAGATAATACATACCGATGTATGCGGTCCAATGAGTGTCGAGGCTCGCGGTGGCTACCGTTATGTTCTCACCCTCACTGATGACTTGAGCAGATATGGGTATGTCTACTTAATGAAACACAAGTCTGAAACCTTTGAAAGGTTCAAGGAATTTCAGAGTGAGGTCGAGAATCAACGTGACAGGAAAATAAAATGCCTACGATCTGATCGTGGCGGAGAATATTTAAGTCACGAGTTTGACACGCACCTTAGGAAATGTGGAATTGTTTCACAGCTCACGCCGCCAGGCACACCTCAGCGAAATGGTGTGTCTGAACGTCGTAATCGCACTCTATTGGATATGGTGCGATCTATGATGTCTCTTACCGACTTACCGCTATCATTTTGGGGATATGCATTAGAGACTGCCGCGTTCACTTTAAATAGGGCACCGTCTAAATCCGTTGAGACGACACCGTATGAATTATGGTTTGGAAAGAAACCCAAGTTGTCGTTTCTAAAAGTTTGGGGTTGCGATGCTTATGTGAAGAAACTTCAACCTGAGAAGCTCGAACCCAAAGCGGAAAAGTGCGTCTTCATAGGATATCCCAAAGAGACTATTGGGTATACCTTCTACCTACGATCCTAAGGCAAAGTCTTTGTTGCCAAGAATGGATCCTTTCTCGAGAAAGAGTTTCTCTCGAAAGAAGAAAGTGGGAGGAAAATGGAACTTGATGAGGTAATTGTACCTTCACTCGAACCGGAGAGTAGCGCAGCACAGGAAGTTCTTTCTGTGGAGCCTACACCGGCTAGAGAGGAAGTTAATGATGATGATCATGAAACATCAGATCAAGTTGCTACTCGAAGGTCCGCTAGGACACGTTCCGCACCAGAGTGGTACGGTAATCCTGTCCTAGAGATCATGTTGTTGGACAACGGTGAACCTTCGAACTATGAAGAAGCGATGGCGGGCCCGAATTCTGACAAATGGCTTGAGGCCATGAAATCCGAGATAGGATCCATGTATGAGAACAAAGTATGGACTTTGGTGGACTTGCCTGATGATAAGCGAGCCATTGAAAATAAATGGATCTTTAAGAAGAAGACTGACGCAGACGGTAATGTGACCGCCTATAAAGCTCGGCTTGTCGCTAAGGGTTATCGACAAGTTCAAGGAGTTGACTACAATGAGACATTCTCACCCGTAGCGATGCTAAAGTCTGTCCGAATCATGTTAGCAGTTGCCGCATTTTATGATTATGAGATCTGGCAAATGGACGTCAAAACGGCATTCCTTAATGGCTTCCTCAAGGAAGAACTGTATATGATGCAACCGGAAGGTTTTGTCGATCCTAAAGATGCTAACAAGGTATGCAAGCTCCAGCGCTCCATCTATGGGCTGGTGCAAGCATCTCGGAGTTGGAACATTCGCTTTAATGAGGTGATTAAAGCGTTTGGGTTTGTACAGGTTTATGGAGAACCCTGTATTTACAAGAAAGTGAGTGGGAGCTCTATAGCATTTCTTATACTGTACGTGGATGACATGCTGATAATGGGAAATAATATAGAACTTTTGGAAAGTATCAAGGCCTACTTGAATAAGTGTTTTTCAATGAAGGACCTTGGAGAAGCTGCTTACATATTAGGTATTAAGATCTATAGAGATAGATCAAAACGCCTCATTGGTCTTTCACAAAGCACATACCTTGAAAAGATATTGAAGAAGTTCAATATGGATCAGTCCAAGAAGGGGTTCTTGCCCGTGTTGCAAGGTGTGAGATTGAGTACGACTCAATGCCCGACCACGACAAAGGATAGAGAAGAGATGAGTGCCATCCCCTATGCTTCAGCTATAGGCTCTATCATGTATGCCATGCTGTGTACCAGACCTGATGTGAACCTTGCCATAAGTTTGGTAGGGAGGTACCAAAGTGATCCCGGAGCGGAACACTGGACAACGGTCAAGAATATCCTGAAGTACCTGAAAAGGACAAAGGACATGTTTCTCGTTTATGGAGGTGCCGAAGAGCTCGTCGTAAAGGGTTACGTCGATGCTAGCTTCGACACAGATCCGGACGACTCCAAGTCGCAAACCGGATACGTGTATATTTTGAATGGAGGGGCAGTGAGCTGGAGCAACAGCAAGCAAAGCGTCGTGGCATCATCTACATGTGAAGCGGAGTACATAGCTGCTTCGGAAGCAGCAAAGGAGGGAGTCTGGATGAAGGAGTTCATCACCGACCTAGGAGTGATTCCGAATGCGTCGGGCCCGATGACTCTACTCTGTGATAACACTTGAGCTATTGCCCTTGCGAAGGAGCCCAGGTTTCACAAGAAGACAAGACACATCAAGCGCCGCTTCAACTCCATCCGTGATTACATTCAGGAGGGAGACATAGATATTTGTAAAGTGCATACGGATCTGAATGTCGCAGATCCATTGACTAAACCTCTCTCACGAGCAAAACATGATCAACACCAGAATGCTATGGGTGTTCGATTCATCACAATGTAACTAGATTATTGACTTTAGTGCAAGTGGGAGACTGTTGGGAATATGCCCTAGAGGCAATAATAAAATGGTTATTATTGTATTTCCTAGTTCATGATAATTGTCTATTGTTCATGCTATAATTGTGTTAACCGGAAACCGTAATACATGTGTGAATACATAGACCACAACGTGTCCCTAGTGAGCCTCTAGTTGGCTAGCTCGTTGATCAATAGATGGTCTCGGTTTCATGACCATGGACATTGGATGTCGTTGATAACGGGATCACATCATTAGGAGAATGATGTGATGGACAAGACCCAATCCTAAGCATAGCACAAGATCGTGTAGTTCGTTTGCTAAAGCTTTTCAATGTCAAGTGTCATTTCCTTAGACCATGAGATTGTGTAACTCCCGGATACCGTAGGAATACTTTGGGTGTGCCAAATGTCACAACGTAACTGGGTGGCTATAAAGGTACGCTACGGGTATCTCCGAAAGTGTCTGTTGGGTTGACACGAATCGAGACTGGGATTTGTCACTCCGTGTGACGGAGAGGTATCTCTGGGCCCACTCGATAAGACATCATCATTATGAGCTCAATGTGACTAAGGAGTTAGTCACGGGATGATGTATTACGGAACGAGTAAAGAGACTTGCCGGTAACGAGATTGAACAAGGTATGGGGATACCGACGATCGAATCTCGGGCAAGTACCATACCGATAGACAAAGGGAATTGTATACGGGATTGATTGAATCCCTGACATCGTGGTTCATCCGATGAGATCATCATGGAGTACGTGGGAGCCAACATGGGTATCCAGATCCCGCTGTTGGTTATTGGCCGGAGAGGTGTCTCGGTCATGTCTACGTGTCTCCCGAACCCGTAGGGTCTACACACTTAAGGTTCGATGACGCTAGGGTTATAGGGAAATAGTGTACGTGGTTACCGAAGGTTGTTCGGAGTCCCGGATGAGATCCCGGACGTCACGAGGAGTCCCGGAATGGTCCGGAGACGAAGATTGATATATAGGAAGTGAGGATTTGGTTACCGGAAGTGTTCCGGGTGTCACCGGTAGTGTACCGGGACCATCGGAAGGGTTCCGGGGGTCCACCAAGTGGGCCCACCTGCCCCGGAAGGTTCCGTGGGCTAAGAGTGGGAGGGAGCCAGCCCCTAGGTGGGCTGGTGCGCCTCCCACCCCAGCCCAAGGCGTGGCAAAGGTGGAGGGGGGGCAAACCCTAGGCTTAGATGGGCCTTAAGGCCCACCCTAGGGCGCCCCACCTCTCCCTTGCCCTAGCCGCCGGCCAGATGGCATCTGGTGGCTGCCGCCACCCCTAGGGTGGAACCCTAGGGCGCAGCCACCCTTCCTCCCTCTCCCCTATATATAGTGGAGGTATTTGGGGCTGCACAATACACGGTTCTCCCTCTCTCTCTGGTGCAGCCCTACCTCCTCCTCTCCTCGTTCTCCGTAGTGCTCAGCGAAGCTCTGCCGGAGTACCACGCAGCTCCACCGCCACCACGCCGTCGTGCTGCCGGAGCTCTCCCTCAACCTCTCCTTCCTCCTTGCTGGATCAAGGCGTAGGAGACGTCACTGGGATGCACGTGTGTTGAACGCGGAGGTGCCGTCCGTTCGGCACTTGATCGGATCTACCGCGATCTGAATCGCTGCGAGTACGACTCCATCAACCGCGTTCTTGTAACGCTTCCGCTTAGCGATCTTCAAAGGTATGAAGATGCAATCTCTCCCCTCTCGTTGCTGGTTTCTCCATAGATAGATCTTGGTGACACGTAGGGAATTTTTTGATTTACTACTACGTCTACCAACAGTAAGGACCGTGTGTCTTGGGACTATGTGTCCTCTGGTTTAAATACCAGGCCGCTCCATACCAGACGTATGATTGTCACAACAGTTAGAATTGGGTCATCAAACCATTGTCTTCATCGAGCTACCTGGTTCTATTTCCTCAACCCCTCTATTCCATCGTATACTTTTTGATGAAATTGATCATTACTGTTTGAAGAATTTGACAAAAGACTTTCACAAGTTCCTCACCTCAAATTCTTCAAGTTACCCTGTTCCTCACCTGCTTATCCTGTATCACACTACTTGTAATCTGTGCATGTTTTATTTCATCATGATGACTATGCTGTCGCTATGTTTCTCATGCACTTGAGTACTTATTCTGCTGCTAGTTATTCATCACATTTCAAATTCCTCAAGTTGAAATTCCTCAAGTGATGAATTTGTAAAAATCGCCTATTCACCCCCCTCTAGTTGATATAACGCACTTTCAATTGGTATCAGAGCAAGGCACTCCCTTGTTCTGTGTGATTTCGGTTTAACCACATGGAGTTCTAGTTATGTCGACTGCAGGTATGATCAAGGTTTCCGCAGGATGTCCTACCTTCGATGGGACGGACTATCCCCACTAGAAGAACAAGATGCACATGCATGTTGAGGCTATTGACAATGATCTTTGGTACGTTATGGAATATGGTGTTCCCCGCATTTCTCCGACCGTCACTGCTGCTGATACGAAGAAATTCAAGCAACTCGATTCTCAAGCGAAGAATATCATCTGTGGCTATCTGAGCAAAGGTCAGTATGGCAGAGTGAGTGCTTTGGAGTCTGCTAAGCTTATCTAGGATAGACTATCCAAAGTCAACGACAGTGTTTCCACTCAACGTGAGTCTCGTGTTGACATTCTTCGCAATCTCTTCAACTGCTTCAAGAGACTCGACAATGAAAATGTTCAGCAAACTTTTGATTGTCTCATTGATATCTCCAATGAGCTTCAAGCACTGGGTGCCACTGATATCACCGACCATGAAGTGGTGAAGAAACTGCTAAGATCTCTTGATTCCTCATTGGATACTCTGGCTTTGATGATTCAAGAACGTGGAGACTACAAGTCACTTGATCCTGCTAATATTCTTGAGAGACTCAATACTCATGAATTCCAACAAGCTGAGAAGAGAGACCTCTATGGGCCAAGCTATGGAAGATCTCGTGCTCTGAAGGCAAAAGCAATTTCCTCATCCGAAGGCGAAGATTCTGATAGCAGTCTTGGTGATCCTGAAGAACTAAGCCAGGATCTAGCAATGCTCATGAGGAAATTCCAAAAGTTCTCAAGGAGAGGTGGATTTGGAAAGTCATCAAAAAGTGGTTTGAGGAAATCAGATTCCTCAGATGACTACAAGAAAAGAACTTGTCACAAATGCAAGAAATCTGGTCACTTCATCTCTGACTGTCCTCTCTGGGAAAAAGAATCAAAGAAGAAGAAGTACAAGGACGACAGTTCTGATGACTCGAATAAAAATAAGAAATATTCAAAGTCCTCATCTGCAAAGTCCTCATCTTCAAAGTCCTCAATGCACAAGAAGAATGGTTCTAGAAAGGCTCGGGCTTTCATTGGCAAGGAAATGGACTCAGAAGAAGAATTTGAAGAATATGAAGAAGAAGAAGAATCTGAGGTGGAATCTGAATCTGGTGTTGCTAGCCTTGCTCTTGCTACTGCCTTCGTCAGCAAGTCCATATTCAACGATGAAGAAAATGACTACTCCAATGAATCTGACGCCAGCAATGATGATTTTGCTCCCACCTATTGCTTCATGGCTAAAGGTTCCAAGGTACATAAGCATCACTCCTCCTGTGAATCAAGTGATGCTGAATCTGATGAATATGTGAAACCTAGCTATGCCAAACTTGCTAATATTGCTACCAGGAAACAAAGTGCACTTGAAAAGTTTTAGAAAATGCTAGACAAAAGCAATGATCTATTGAATGAGGAAGTGGATCGGACTCAAACTCTGTCTGACGATCTCAAAAGTCTTCAGACAAAGTATGATAACCTTCAGATTCATCATAATGCTCTCTTAGCCGATCATGAGAAGCTTTCTTATGAATTTCTTCAAAGAAAGCAAGATCTTGAGAAACTAAGAGTGTCACATGAGGATCTCCAAAGGGAAAACGATTCCTTACTGTCTCAACAGATCAGTACCGCACAGGAAGAATTTGTTCCACCTTGTTTGAAATGCATCGAACGTAAACTGCTAATTCTTCACCTGAATGTTCAAATGCTTCTATTGCTGCAAATTCTTCAACTATTCATGTGGTCTCACATTCCTCATCTAAGGATACCACAAGTATCACCTGAATTGTATGTGACTGGCATGTACAAAAGTCTCAAAGGGCATCAAACTCTTTGCGATGTCCTCAAAAAGCAGATTCTGAACAGGAACCCTAGGAAAGAGGGTATTTCCTTTGAGAGGAAACTCAACGCTGATGGATCCTACTAGACACCTGAGCAGTACCCCAAAACCACATGGGTTGCTGCAAAAGGACCTCCTGTAGATCCATCCACTTTATCTGGCTTTACTTGTGAAGCTTCGTATTCCTCTGATGAGTCACTTGACTGCAACTACAAATTCTTCAGAAATCATAAAGGTGAAGTATTTGCCAGATTTGTTGGAACTAACTGCACGACGGTTCTCCTATGAAGAAAATCTGGGTTCCCAAGAGCTACCTACAAAATCTTCAAGTGAATGTTCTCACGACACCACTCATGAAGAACAGGAACCCTAGATCAAATTCCTCATATGGACCAAAGTCTTCACTTGGACCAAATTCCTCAAATGGTAAAAAATATCATTCTCGTGCTAATGCATCTGTTTCGCAGGGAAAATCTAAGGGTTCTGAATATGTGCATTATTCTTCAAATCATTATGTGCATAAATCCTCAAAGAATTTCTCTGCTTATTCATATGATTACTCTAACCCTCGTCCTATGAAATGAAGCGCACTTGCTTCAATGCCTCCCTTCTCATACGGTGCTCGCAGAATGATGAACTCTTTGCCAACCCTCCAGATGTGGGTGGTGAAGAAATTGAACTAATTTCTTATGCAGGGCCAGGTCTCCAGATGAACTTGAACGTCTGATGAATTTGCTGGAGACCCGAGGAAGTGCTTGAAAGGACGCAAGCTAACCATGTAGAAATGAATTCCTCATTTCCCACGTCCTCACACTACTTGCTTACTATCTTGTGTGATGAAATTATGTCTGATGAAATTGATGTCATATTCTTCACTCTGAAGCATATGAGTTCGTAAGTTTTACTAATTCATCTGCAGGATGAATCTCCAAAAGCTACTGAGTGGGTCCTCGATAGTGGATGCACAAACCACATGACTGGTGACAAGAATCTACTGATGAATTTGCCACTTGCTCCATCTCATATGAAGCATATCACCTATGCTAACAAAGGAAAAAGCAAGGTATTGGGTCTTGGTAAGGTTGCAATCTCAAAGGACCGAACCATGGACAAAGTGATGTTAGTCAAATCCCTCGGGTTCAACCCTATGTCTGTCTCAATGCTTTGTGATCTTGATATGGTTGTCGTATTTGGAAAATATCTGTTGTCATCATGGAATCTGACAATTCCAAAGTCTTCAAAGGCTTTAGGAGAGGAGACTTGTATATTGTTGATTTCTCTACAGGTCCTCAGCCTGCCACATGCCTACTTGCAAAGTCCTCAGAAGGTTGGCTGTGGCATCGACGACTTGGACATGCTGGTATGAGGAACTTGCACATGCTCGTGAAGAAAAAGCACGTCATTGGCATTGAAGGTGACAAATTCCTCAAGGACCACCTCTATGGTGCATGTGAGTCTGGGAAGATGACTAGATCCAAGCATCCCTCGAAGACAATCATGACCATGACTCGACCCTTTGAATTGCTTCACATGGATCTCTTTGGCCCCACTCATTACTCCACACTAACAAATTCTTCAAGTTTGTATGTGTTGTGGTTTTGTCACGGTAGATGTCTGGAGACTTAGGTTCGAGGCCATCGCTAAGGTGATGAACTCAAAGGTGTTGGTTGAGACAGGGACACGAGTTTACCCAGGTTCTGCCCCTCAAGAAGAGGTAAAGACCTATGTCCTGCTTGTGTTGTATTGATTGGAGTATCGATTACAAGGGAGCGGATTCGCTTGACCTGGTTCTCGATTAATTGGTTTCTGTCTAGGTCGCCCCGTGGTCGCGCCTTTATACAGGAGGTTGAAGCCCTGGGTTACACGAGTCCTACACTGACTCTTACAATGTAGACAATCATGTCTCTAAGTCGCCTTGCTAACTTGGGCAAACCGTCTCTGGGCGGCTTAACCGCCCAGGTCTCCATACCATCTCTTGTCTGGGCCTTCGCCTTGGCCCATCTTGGTAAGCCGCTGCATGGCCAGGCCTACATCTTCGGCACGCCTCATTGGTCTGGATTATGAGCTGCCAGGTATGACCCGGCCCCACCTGGGCGGGTCTTACCACGGGGTTATATCCCCAACATTAGGCCCCAGGTTTATTTGAGCCTGCTTATGTCAATCTTCAAACTCACTTGGTGGCGAGTCTCACACTCCATCACCTGAAAGGAAAATACATAACCCGTCATGACGTCATATCAAATATGCCAAAAAGATTCCGTGACGTCCACAACAGATCTTTCATTAAAACCGTCAGCCCGAAAATCGAGGCGTCCGTCTCGGTCAGTCAGTTTCTGCCGCCTTAATTCCCGTGACCGTTCAGCCTTCCAGCCTTTTAAATAGGACCGCGAGGGGTCCTTCTCATTTACTCCGCCGCCTCCACTTCTTCTTCTTCTTCTCGACGCCATCGCGCTCGAGCTCTGTCGCGCTGGTGAAGCTTCATCGCCGTCATCAACTCTGGCCACTGCATCAACCTGAATGGACCAGATTCTCGCCCGCGCCGACTGCTTCCGCAAGGTGCTCTTCTTATTCCTTGTCAGATCTGCAATCCCCTCGCTTGAATCCCCTAGGCTCCTCGGGCTTCCATTAGCGTTTCTTTGCTGTTCATTAGATCTTTCGTCGTAATGTAGATTAATGATTAATCCTCTGATCCTTGCAATGTCGTTAATCCATCACGGATGTCCACATAGAGTAGATATCCACTCGTCATAGATCTGTATCCCATTCTTTCTCGTGCGGTAACTTGCTTGTTCTTCCATTGCTGTTCCTCGCTAGGGTTGAATAAAACTTGACTTTCCCTTGCCTGTAGATCTGTAGCTATAAAGACAACATGTGAAACCTGTTTATCCACACTTAGCTGTATTTCCCCTCGCTGCTCTGTCAAACTTAACCCGCCATTGCATTGGCGGCTCTCTCAACATACTGTGCCGGCGGCTTAGCATTATGACATCTAATTTCTTAGCCGTCTTAGTTGTTAAGTCACTTTCTGATCTGCCGCGTACCACTACCTTTCACAGCCTTAACCCGTCGTAATGTCTCAGGCGTCTTCTTCTTGCAATTGGGTCGGCTCTACGGTCTCTAAAGAATTCCTGCAAGACTTCGTAGATGCAGGAACCTTGCTGGCTAAAGATGGTATTCATTGGCGGGTTCTGGGTCAAGAGAAGAAACCCATCCCTCAAGAGGGCAAAATAGTTATATTTGCGGACCACCTTGCGCACGGTTTCAGCCTGCCCGGCTCTAAATTTTTCTGAGACATCCTCCATTTCTTCGAGCTGCATCCTCAGGACATTGTGCCCAACTCCATCTCAAATATGTGCAACTTCCAAATCCTCTGCGAAGCTTACTTACAAGAAGAGCTGTCCGTTGACCTCTTCCGCGAGTATTTCTACTTAAACTGCCAGACGGAAGTGGCGGCTGGCCCAAGCTTAGAGCTCGATGGGGTCTCCATCCAAAGAAGACGGGATATGACCTTCCCAGCTGTTCGAATGCCAAGCCACTCCAAGGATTGGAACAAAACTTGGTTTTACTGCAAAGACACTTCTCCAGAGGGAGAACACCCACTGTCGGGTTATCGTCCTACGCGGCTCCGCACCACAACTGAACTCCCAAACCGGATGTCGGCCTCTGCCCGGGCGAAGTATGCTCCGGCTTTCGCGAGCCCTCATGGCAAATGGTTTGACAGGGATTGACCTGACCCGCTGTTGGATCTCCTGGAAGGTCATGCCTTTGAGCCGGCGGGACTGGCTTATGTGTGAATATACGGGTGACGCTAATGACACCCTCTGCTTCAATCACACCACTCTGACAGAAGAGAATATTGTTGCTGCCATCAAGGCACTTGTCCGTGAGTCCCAAGAAGCTTGCCGCTCCATCAGGTTACAGCCTTTCTATGCTGCTAACCCGACCCCAGATGTAAGAACAACTTTCAAATCTTTTTACCTCCGGGTTAACTATATATGTATTTAGCGACCTTTAACCTCCTTTGGTGACTCTTGTTTTCAGGCTAACTCTAGCTTTTGGAAGAAAAAATACACTCCTCCTGCGAAGAAGTCTAAGGAGAAGACCGGTGCCCGTAAGAAGAAAACTGTTGTTCCAGAGCAGCATGAAGTTGATGACTCAGAGGTAGAACTTGACTCTCTTGGCTGCCTTTTTATGCACCTTATTGACAATAATTACTCACAGGAAGAATCAAAGACAAGCCATGCCAACGCTCCTGAAGTAACCTATTTTTCATCTGGCTCAGAACACCTTCCACCAAATAAGATACGGCGGGTCGTCCGAAAAGTCCCATTTTCTCATCCTCTTGCTCAGTTAGACCCCGATTTTCTTTTCAAAAAGCAACAACACACCTCCCAACACCAAACCCGGAGCACCGGCTCTGAAGATCTTGTGGCCGAGTTATCTAATTCTCTGGTTCAGTGGAAGCAACCAACTAAGGTACTCATTTAACTAAGTTCAGCTTTGACAACCTTGCATCGCAATCTTACTCTGCTTTATATTGCTTTAACTGTCTTCAGGAAACACCCCCATCGTCAGGCGACTCTACAGCGACTAAGTTGCTACCTCTAAAGATTAACCCGGAGTACGTACCTTTGTGTCTGCATCATATCCTTTGTCATCCTTGATCTTTATATAATAATCTTCTGTGCTTTCAAGGGCTCAAGAAAAATGAAGGAAGACTGGCGGGTCTACTTCTGCCCCCACTGCCCAAGAGCCGGAGACTGCTAAACCGGATTCTCCTGCGGCTCATGCTGAGCCCTCTGCAGCTGCAAAGGATGCGCCTCAAGATACTCGTCAGACCTCCAAGCCGGCAACCCATGAGATGGCAACTGATAGTCATCCAAGGACCAGTTCTAAACCGCCCAACCCTTCAACAGCCGTCGAAGATCTAGTTCTTCCGGACGTCCTCATTACTGGGACTGGCTTTCAATCTCCCAAGCCCCATGTACTGACAAAGCACACCAAGAAGGCTAAAGCTTCTGACAACCTAGACTTTGAGTTCCCCGTGCTGGAGAAATCAACTGCCGATGAATTACATGCTGGTTATCTGAACCGCCTCTCCACAAGCCGAAACATGGAGCTCAAACTTGTCGGCTTAATGAAGAAAAAATATGAGATACTCCTATCTTCCCTTATATCCTTATGTATCCCCCAAGAGCTGGTTTAATATTGCAAATGGTAAACCGGGTCTTCCAATCCGTGTCACAAGTAGAACAACTTAGCCTGTAGCCCCTAAGTATCGGCTTAACATGTATATGTTGAGCCGGTACTCAGTGTTTGATGAGTTTGATCAATGGTAGCCCCCAAGTCCGGGTTAGTATAGAAATAATGGGCCGGAACTTCACTGTAGACTTTAGAAAGCGTCGATATAGCCCCCAAGTGTCGGCTTAACTTGATGAAGATGAGCTGGAACTTCATTGTAGACTTGGAAAGCATCGCTGTAGCCCCCAAGTGCCGGCTTAACTTGATGAAGATGAGCCGGAACTTCATTGTAGTCTTGGATAGCAAACAGACATTAGCCCCCAAGTGTCGAGTATATTACTTGCAATCTGCTTGAGACTTGCATTATATTCCCTTAGCTGACCATCTGGTAATATTTTATCCTGGCGACTTACCCCTCCTTTGCTTTTGTATATCACAGGAAGCTTTGAGCAATGTCGAGTCTGATTTGACTAGCTTAAAGGGCAATCTTGCTTCCTAGCAAGCCGCCCGGAGTGAAGCAAAGGAGAAGTGCCGACTTGCCACCGAAGATCTTGCAAAAGTTAAATCTGACTTTGCTGCTTTCAAGGAGGCCGCTGAAGCGGAGCAAACTGCCCTGGCCAAACGTGCAGATGACGCTGAGCAGCGGCTCAAGCTTGTGTCAGACGAGTTGCAGACCTTGAAGCGCCATGTTTTGAAGACGACTGCTGCTATTTTTGGTAAGTACTAAATACTCAGCCAATTTCCTTACTTAAAAGACTGCGCAGGCGGCTAATAAAATGAAACCCGTCTTTGCAGGTCAAAGAAGCCGCCAACTTGGTGCCGACAGCTTGTTGCAGCTGAAAGCCATCTATACCTTGTCAGAGCAGTTATACTGCTGGGCCCTTTGCACTATTAAAGCCATGCTGAATAAAGAGAGCATCCCCAACTTCATGAAAGGAGTCATAGAGCTCTGATCCACCCTTCCGAAACAAATCCAAGAGCTGAAACGATCAGCTGCCCGGAAGGGTGCAATTGCTGCGATAAGCCAGGCTTTGGCCTTTGCCCCAGAGCTGACTGCTGAAGAGATGATGGATGGCTTTCCGTCCAAGAAAGACGATGGGTCAGAGTTCACAGAAGCTGACTACGCCCGTTGTATGAAGGCCTCCAGGATACTTGCATCGGTATTGGCGGAGGAGGTTGATCTGTCTACTTACCAGGCGGCTTACAATTCTGACAACAAGCAAGTGTGCTGCCCAACCTTCGAGGCCAAGGACTTAATTCCTGTACGCCGTAAGCACCTCTTTGCCCCTGACATTGACCTGTCTCCCCTCTTTGAAGATGCCAAGTTTGAAACTTGAACAAACTGCAACTGGGATGTGGAGAATCTTCAGATCGAGCAAGTCGAAGACCCGCCACGGGATGACCCGCCATCAAGCTGAACAAGTTGATCCTGTAGTGAGATAACCCGGCTCCTTGACCCGCCAAAGTTTGAGTAATGTACAAAAAACTTTAAGTCTTACTTTTTGGGCTCTGTGGAGAGCTTTTGTAATAGGCTTAGAAAAACCTTGATTGTCTGAACCGTGCCGTCGTGCACGTAGGAAACCACACAACTTAATATATTTTATCTGCCTTTTGCTTTACTCATGTCAGATTTCATGGCGTCTTATCTTAAGAGACAAAGCCTGCAAAAACAAACATCAGAATATATTCTGCATTGATGTGAGGGCGGCTTGAAAAAGCTCAACCCGAGGATGTCAAATCTCTCCTGTCCTTGCCTTTCTGAAAACTCATATGCCGGTTCTTCTGGGTGGATGCGCTACTAGAACTCTTTAACGGTAGAGGGTCTCTATCGAGAGTGGCCATTAATTTTGTTAAACGGCTTAGGGTCTCTAGGAGATATTAACTGTTAAGAGCGTAACGAACCAGAAAGAGACGTAGCAGGGTATGAGTACCCTTAATGCCCATAAGCTAACTGTCACGTGATTTATATCCGTCGTTTGAACTTTAAACAGTGCAGGGTCTTTAAAAGAGTAACTGTTTAAGAGTACGATCATGCCACATAGCGGAGATTCGGCAGCAGATGGGTGAGTTTGTCCTTGCTCTCCGTAAGCCGGCCCTCACCTGACAAGAGCCGCCGGTTTAACCTTGACCAGTACAGGGTCTCTAGCGAGATTGGCTGCCAAATATGTTTGAACGGCTTAGTGTCTCTAATCGAGATTAACTGTAAGAGTTTGGCGGGTCACATAGCGGAGCAGCATTAGCATACTGGCAGGTTTAACTCAAACTTGCGGCGGTTTAAGAGCCGATCAAGAGGGTATGTAAGCTAAGACCGGTGGGTTGGAAGCCCCCAAATGACCTTGTTGATGGAGTCAACTTTTGGGTATATAACCCGCCTGACTGTGGCTTAAGAGCCAATCAAAAGGGTGTGTAAGCTAAACCCGGTGGGTTGGGAGCCCCCAAATGACCTTGTTGACGGAGTCAACTTTTGGTATATAACCCGCCTGACTGTGGCTTAAGAGCCGATCAAAAGGGTGTGTAAGCTAAACCCAGTGGGTTGGAAGCCCCCAAATGACCTTGTTGACAGAGTCAACTTTTGGTATATAACCCGCCTGACTGTGGCTTAAGAGCCGATCAAAAGAGTGTGTAAGCTAAACCCAGTGGGTTGGAAGCCCCCAGATGACCTTGTTAACGAAGTCAACTTTTTCACAAGCTGAGATACGTGAAACGACAGAGGCCTCGTCTTGTAGGGATGCCAACTTTATTATATATATGTGATATGTACAATGATGGTGTACAAAGTCGAGTATTGTTGACTCAAGTATAGTAAGGCCGCAGATGAGCTATATTCCACGGCCGGCGGGTCGCCTGCCCAGAAGTGCTTGACTCGTCTCGTATATCAATGAGATAATACGACCCGTTGTTGAGATTTCTGCTGACCACGAAAGGTCCTTCCCATGGAGGGGATAACTTGTGCGCATCCGTATGATCTTGAATCAAACACAACACCAAGTCGCCTTCTTGAAACGTTCGGGTCTTAACTCTACGGCTATGGTAGCGACGCATGTCTTGTTGATAAATCGTTGATCGAGTTACCGCCAGATCACACTCTTCATCCAAAGCATCCGACACATCTTGACGCGCTGTCTCATTATCCGACTCAACGTAAGCCGCCACCCGTGGCGAGTCATGATATATATCACTTGGTAACACGACTTCTGCACCATAAACCATGAAGAAAGGCATATAGCCTGTTGATCTGTTGGGAGTAGTTTTGATGCTCCATAAAACTGATGGCAACTCCTCTACCCAACAACCTGACGTTCGCTGTAAAGGAACCATAAGCCGGGGTTTGATGCCTCTCAATATTTCCTGGTTATCACGCTCTGCCTGCCCATTGGATTGTGGATGAGCAACCGCAGAAACGTCAAGTCTGATGTACTCACTTTCACAAAACGCTTGCATAGCCCCCTTGGATAAGTTCATACCATTATCTGTGATGATACTATGAGGGTAACCAAAGCGGTAGATCAGCTTTCTGACGAACTGAACCGCCATAGCCGCGTCACACTTGCTGACTGGCTCAGCTTCCACCCACTTGGTAAACTTGTCCACCGCCACCAAGAGGTGGGTCTTCTTGTCCTTGGATCTCTTGAAGGGCCCGACCATATCAACCCCCAGACTGCAAATGCCCAGGTGATTGGAATCATGCGCAACTCCCAAGCTGGCACGTGAGCACGCCGGCCAAACTTCTAACATCCATCGCACTTGAGAACCAAGTCTTCTGCATCCTTACGAGCCATCAGCCAGAAAAAACCGTGTCGAAAAGCCTTGGCCACCAGAGATTTTGAACCGGCATGATGACCGCAATCGCCAGCGTGAATTTCGTTAAGATTTCTTTACCTTCTTCAGGTGAAACACAACGTTGAAAAACGCCGGTAACGCTGCACTTATGTAACTCACCATTGACGATAGTCATAGACTTAGATAGCCTGATGATCTGTCTTGCCAAGGTCTCATCCTCAGGTAACTCGCCGCGATTCAAGTACGCTAAGTAAGGCAGCGTCTTGTCAGGGATAGCATGTAGAGCCGCCACCAGCTGCCCCTCCGGGTCAGGTATAGCCAAGTCTTCCTTTGAAGGCAGCTTGATTGACGGGTGATGTAGCCCATCCAAGAATACGTTAGGTGTCACCGGCTTTCGCTGGGAGCCCAGTCTAGACAATGCATCAGCCGCCTTGTTTCTGCGATGATCGATATGATCCACCTGATATCCTTGAAGTGACCAGCAATGACATCCACCGCCCGATGATAAGCCGCCATCCGCAGGTCCTTGGAATCCCACGTGCCTGAAACTTGCTGGGCCACGAGATCTGAGTCGCCGAGACATCGTACCCGGCTTAGGTTCATCTCCTTAGCCACCCGGTGGCCATGAAGCAAAGCTTCATACTCAGCTGCATTGTTAGTACAAGGAAACATCAACCTTAGCACGTAACAGAACTTGTCACCTTTAGGGGAGGTTAAGACAACCCCAGCCCCTGATCCTTCCAGCTGCCTAGATCCGTCAAAGTGAATCGTCCAGTACATGTTATCTGGCTTCTTCTCGGGTGCCTGACACTCCGTCCAGTCATTTATGAAATCCACCAAGGCTTGAGACTTGACCGCCCTGCGAGGCACGTATTTGAGATTAAGAGGTCCAAGCTCCAATGCCCACTTAGCAATCCTGCCGGTGGCTTCTCTGTTTTGAATCATGTCTCCCAACGGGGCAGAGCTAAACACTGTGATCTGGTGTCCTAGGAAGTAATGCTCCAGCTTACGATTCGCCATGAACACCCCATATATTAGCTTCTGCCAATGTGGGTACCTCTGCTTGGACTCTGTTAGGACTTCACTGATGTAGTAAACCGGCCTCTGAATCGGATATTATTTCCCGGCCTCTTTTCGCTCAATAACAATCGCGGCGCTGACTACTCTGTTATTAGCCGCCACGTATAGGAGCAAAGGTTCCTTCTCAGCCGGAGCAGCTAAGACCGGCAGCTCAGTGAGTTGCTTCTTGAGTGCCTCAAATGCCTCACCCGTCGCCGTACTCTAGACAAAGTTGTCTGTCTTCTTCATCATCTGGTATAAAGGAATAGCCTTTTCACCCAGGCGGCTTATGAATCGGCTTAACACAGTGATTCGACCCGCTAGGCGCTGCACATCATTGATCATGCCGGCTCAGACAAGGAATCAATAGCCTTTATTTTGTCCGGATTAGCCTCAATGCCACGCTCGGAGACCAAAAAACCCAAGAGCTTGCCTGCAGGAACTCCAAAAACACACTTCGCCAGGTTAAGAATCATCTTGTAGACTCGTAAGTTATCGAAAGTTTCCTTCAGGTCGTCAAGTAGAGTCTCCTTCTTCCTTGACTTAACCGCAATATCATCCACATATGCATGAACATTGCGTCCAATTTGTCTGTGAAGACAGTTCTGCACACAACGCTGGTAAGTCACCTAGGCATTCTTGAGCCTGAAAGGCATAAACACATAGCAGAAAGCACCAAAAGCCGTGATGAAAGCCGTCTTCTCTTGGTCCTTGACTGCCGTCTTGATCTGATGATAACTGGAATAAGCGTCCAGGAAGCATAAGCTCTCACAACCCGCCGTTGCATCAATAATCTAGTCGATAAGGGGGAGAGCAAACGGGTCAAACGGAGAGGCCTTGTTAAGATCCATGTAATCCACACACATACACCATGTACCGTTCTTCTTAAGCACTAGCACCGGGTTAGCAAGCCACTCTGGGTGAAACACTTCGACAATGAACCCCGCCGCCAGAAGCCGGGCCACCTCTTCCCCAATAGCCTTGCGTCTTTCTTCATTGAACCGTCGGAGGAACTACTTAACCGGCTTAAACTTAGGATCCACATTAAGGTGGTGCTCAGCGAACTCCCTCGGTACACCCGGCATGTCAGAAGGTTTCCATGCGAAGCTGTCCCGATTCTCACAGATGAATTCAATGAGCGTGCTTTCCTATTTGGGATCCATATTGGCCCCAATAGTGAACTGTTGTGATGAGTCGCCAGGAGTGAAATCCACCAGCTTGGTACCATCCACCACAAACTTGAGGGGCGGGTCAGATTCCGTGGTAGGCTTTTTGAGTGGAGTCATGTCCTCCGGGTCAACATTTTCCTTATAGAAATTGAGCTCTGCTTCAGTACAACTTGACTCTGCGTAAGCCGCGTCTCCTTCCTCACACTCAATTGTTGTCTTCCGGTTACCATGCACGATAATCGTCCCATTCAATCCGGGCATCTTGAGCTGTAAGTAGACATAGCAAGGCCTAGCCATGAACTTGGCGTAAGCCGGATGCCCAAACAGAGCATGATATGGTCTTTTGATCTTGATCACCTCAAACCACAAGGACTCCATCCTGTAGTTGTATTCATCGCCAAAAGCGACCTCCAAGGAGATCTTACCCACTGGATAAGCCGCCTTTCGGGGTACCACGCCATGGAAAACCATCGAAGAAGGCCTAAGGTCCTTATCAAGCAACTTCATCCCGCGAAAAGTGTTGTAGTGCAGGATATTAATGCTGCTGCCGCCATCCATAAGTACCTTAGTAAACACACAGCCTCCCACTTGGGGGCAACTACCAAAGCTAACTGCCCCGGGTTGTCAACACGCGGCGGGTGATCCTCTCTGCTCCAAGTTATGTCGTACTCAGACCACTTCAAGTATTGTGGGAGAACCAGCGTGACTGCATTAACCGCCCGCTTGCGCACCTTCTGGTCTCGCTTGTCAAGGAAGGTTGTAAAACATGATATTGACCCATGCCGAGCTGCTTCGGATTACTCTGATACCCAGATTGGTTATTCTGCTGCTGATTATTGCCACCATATTGCTGATGATGACCTCCTTGATTTCCCTGACCCTGATAGCCGGATCCTAAGCCGCCAGTGCCAAGACCGTCTCCTGACCCGCCTGGCCCTGAGCCGCCTGGCGGGCCACCACCATTGTTATGATGCTACCGCAAGCTGTAATCCCGAAACTGCCGCATGATGTGGCAATTCCTCCATGTATGGCCTGCCGGCCTATCGGGCCAGCTGTGCTCCGGACAAGGTTTGTTGAGCATCTCTTCTAGGTTGAACGGAGTTTTACCCTTATTAAAGGGCTGCTTGAAGTTCCCGTTGCCCTTAGCACGATTGTTCCCGGCGCTGGTGTTTGCCACCAATTCTGACCCGCCGTTCGTATTCTTCCTTTTGCTATGTCTGCCGCTGCCAGCCGCACCCTTGCCATTGTTATTCTTCTTACCCTGACCTAATTTCTCTTCATCAGAGCTACGTCTTTCGTATTGTTAGAGTCGGCGTACTTGGTGAGAGCCGCCATGAGTTCCCCCATGTCTTGACACGAGCGCTTGAGCCGGCCAAGCTTATGCTTTAGAGGCGTAAAATGGCAATTCTTTTCCAGAATCAAAACTGCTTGAGCCGCCGTGATCTACTCAGATGAGTGGATGATGGTTGAGACCGGCCGGACCCAACGATGAGCCGATTTGACCTTCTGTTGCATAGTGATCTAAATCCACAATCGTCATGGGCTGCTTGCACGTTCCTCGAATTTTTTGATGAACTTCACCTTGAGATCAGCCCAGGAATTAATGGTGTTGGGTGGCAGACCCTTCAACCACGTGCGAGCCGGCCCTTCCAGCATCATGATGAAATATTTGGCATATACTGCGTTGTTGACATCTAACATCTCCATGGCCAGCTCGTAGCTTTCAATCCAAGCCTCCGGAGGTAGGTCAGTAGTATAATTTGGGACCTTGCGAGGGCCCTTGAAATCCTTCGACAACTCTCATTCTGCAAAGCCGGCGGTAAGCACGACACCCCCACATCCCTGGAGGTTACTCCCGCTCCTTCCGAGATGGAAGGTGTATCTACGGGTTCTTGATGAGCTGCCGCCGCTACTAGAGCCGCCGCCCCTCGTTGTGCTCTCGCCCGATCCACTAGCGCCTGAGCATCCAGAGCCGCCCGATCAACTCGTGGCGGGTTCCGGTGTTGGTCACTGCTAGAACCACTGATGATTCATAACGCTGGCTGTAGCTATGGCTGGGGATGGGGGTTGAATGCACACGACTCCAGCTGTAAGTGTACTTCTCCCGCTGGGCCATCGCTGTCTGTAGGTATCCGATAATGTTCCGCACCTCCTCTGCAAAAGGCGCCTCATCCGAGATAGGGATTGTACCAAGCTGGGTTGCTGCCACGACCATGTTCTCTGCTGGGTTGGAATAATGATCGCCGGCGTTGGGAAAGACATTGGTGATGCCTGGTTTCGTCAGGGCGGGTTATGCTGCTGAACCGCCGGCCGGCTTCCAAGCACTTCCGCTGTCCGTCCTGTTCCCGGCGTGTTGAAAAGGTTCCTGGCCTCGTACTGATCCGGCAAGCAGGACTGATGCCTCATCTGCTGAACCGCCACTACAGACTGCTGCTCCAGCTCCAGGTGGAAAGCATCCACCCTAAGGCGCTCCGCCTCTGCCTCCATCTGATCCTTCAGCGCATTGATCTCCTGTTGGACCTCGGTCATCTGGTCTTTCAGCCTCGCGATCTTCGTGTTCCAGGCCGCTTGATTTTCAGCTGTGACCTCGGTGGCCATCACGGTTGTAAGCTCATTCATCAGATCCAGAAGAACCTGACCCGGTGGCCTATCCGCCCCCAATCCAGCTACGCCGGCGGCTGTGCTGCTCGGGGCTGGTGCTGAACCCACCATGAAGACGGCTGCATGGCTCGACGGCTCGTAATCCTCCGGCTCGTGATATTCCGACTCGGGGTAAGGCTCGACGTAGCCCCCGAGCCCGCCATTGCAAAGTTGGTAAATTGATTCTGTCTCTCTGCTCAAAGATCCATCCTCCGAGCAGATGAGAGTTTCTCGCAACATAGAATCTTCAAGATCCATGCCGTGAGTGAAGCCGATGAAGACCTGCTTCCTACCTGGTTTAACATGGGCGGGTTGCACGTGTTGGGCGGGTTGTGCGCGCCGGGCCGGCTCGACAACGTCGGTGCAGATGTCTGGCCCGGGCTTAGATCCGCCGATCTTGCCGATGAAGACGTGGATTCCGCCGAAGGGGATCCAGAAACCGTACTCAATTCAGTCGGCCTCGGGGCCCTAGCCGGCGTCATCGATGTAGAGCCGGCCACGACGACTCTTGTTCATCCTGCCAACAGCGTACCCCTCGATCCCTGGGAGAGATCTCTTTGAGAACTCAACACCACCGAGTGCTAGCCCCACAGTGGGCGCCAACTGTCGTGGTTTTGTCACGGTAGATGTCCGGAGACTTATGTTCGAGGCCATCGCTAAGGTGATGGACTCAAAGGGGTTGGTTGAGACGAGGGACACGACTTTACCCAGGTTCGGCCCCTCAAGAAGAGGTAAAGACCTACGTCCTGCTTGTGTTGTATTGATTAGAGTATTGATTACAAGGGAGCGGATTCGCTTGACCTGGTTCTCGATTGATTGGTTTCTGTCTAAGTCGCCCCGGGGTCTCGCCTTTATATAGGAGGTCGAAGCCCTAGGTTACACGAGTCCTACACCGACTCTTACAACGTAGACAATCCTGTCTCTAAGTCGCCTTGCTATCTTGGGCAAACCGTCGCCGAGCGGCTTAATCGCCCGGGTCTCCATACCATCTTCTGTTTGGGCCTTCGCCTTGGCCCATCTTGGTAAGCCGCCGCATGGCCAGGCCTACATCTTCGGCCTGCCTCATTGGTCTGGATTATGAGCCGTCAGGTATGACCCGGCCCCACCTGGGCGGGTCTTACCACGGGGTTATATCCCCAACAATATGGCTTTGTCATTGCTGATGATTACTCTCGTTACACTTGGGTGCATATTATTCTTTACAAGTCTGAACTGCAGGATGTCTTCAAACGATTTGCTTCAAGGGCCTCCACGAACTTCGGCGTCAAGATTAAGCATATCAGGAGTGATAATGGGACTGAGTTCAAGAACACCAATCTTGATGAATATCTTGATGAACTTGGTACTACTCATGAGTTATCTGCCCCTTATACTCCTCAGCAGAACAGTGTCGTGGAGCGCAAGAACATGACTCTTGGTGAGATGGCTTGAACCATGCTTGATGAATATAAGACTCCTCGTCGCTTCTGGCCTGAGGCAATTGATACTACATGCCACATCATCAACAGGGTATATCTTCACAAATTCTTCAAGAAGACTTCATATGAACTTATGACTGGCAAGAAACCCAATGTAAGTTATCTCAAAGTCTTCGGTGCAAAATGCTGGATTAGAGATCGTCACCATAGTTCGAAATTTGCACCAAAAAGACATGAAGGTTTTGTGCTTGGTTATGGAAAGGACTCGCACACCTACAGAGTCTTCAACACCTACCACCACAAGGTTGTTGAAACTGTAGATGTGTGGTTCGATGACACTGACGGCTCGCAAAGAGAGCACCTGCCTTCTGTGCTAGATGAACAGTCTCCTGAGGAATCCATTAAGGTGAAGGCTACTGTAGACATCATACCCGCTGAGGAAGTCATTCTAACGAATGAAGACATTCATGCTGATACACCTGAAGAAAATGGTGCTGAAGAAAATCCTCAGCCATGTCAACCTGCTCACTCAAGAGTTGCAAATGAAGTGCATATTGACAAAATCATTGATGACATAAATGCACCAGGTTCTCTCACTCGCTCAAGAGCTTCACATTTGACTAACTTTTGTAGGCACTTTGCCTTTGTCTCTATCATAGAGCCCACCAAAGTTGATGAAGCATTCAAGGAGCCTGAGTGGATTGAAGCTATGCAAGAGGAACTACATCAATTCAAGCTGAACAACATGTGGGAGCTTGTCAAGCGGCCAGATCCTCGCAAGCATAACATCATAGGTACCAAGTGGATCTACTGCAACAAGCAAGATGAAAATGGCCTTGTGGTAAGGAATAAGGCTCATCTTGTAGCTCAAGGCTACACACAGGTTGAAGGAATTGAGTTTGATGAAACGTTTGCACCTGTTGCTAGACTTGAAGCTATTCGCATATTGCTTGCTTATGCTAACCATCATGATATCATCTTATGTATATGTTGCTCAACCCCTAGGTTTTGAAGACCCTAAGCATCCTGACAAAGTCTTTAGACTCAACAAGGCCCTCTATGGCCTCAAGCAGGCCCCTCGGGCGTGGTACGACACTCTGAAGGAGTTCCTCATGAAGAAAGGCTTCAAACCCGGTTCACTCGACCCAACTCTTTTCAAAAAATCCTATGATAATGAACTGTTCATATGCCAAATATATGTAGACGATATTATCTTTGGCTGTACTGACAAACGTTACAATGATGAATTTGCCTATATGATGAGTGAAGAATATCAAATGTCTATGATGGGAGAGTTGAAATTCTTCTTAGGTCTCCAAATTCGTCAGCAAGACAACGACATCTTCATATCTCAAGAGAAATACCTCAAGGATGTTCTGAGGAAATACGACATGCAAGATTGCAAAGGCATCAAAACTCCAATGCCTTCAAAGGCCACCTCCGCACTGACGAAAATGGTAAAGATTTCGATCAAAAGGTATATCTCTCCATGATTGGCTCATTATTGTATCTATGTGCATCTAGGCCTGATATTTTGCTAAGTGTTTGCATGTGTGCCCGATTCCAGGCAACACTGAAGGAATCACACCATAAGGATGTGAAACATATTCTTCGATACTTAGCTCACACACCAACGCTTGGATTATGGTATCCCAAGGGCTCAAATCTTCAACTAATCGGATACTCTGATGCTGACTATGCTGGAGATCGTGTGGATCGCAAGTCAACCTTAGGCACATGTCATTTCTTCGGACAATCCTTAGTCTGTTGGTCCTCGAAGAAGTAGATCTGCGTGTCACTATCTACTGTTGAAGCTGAGTACATTCCTGCTTGTTCATGTTGCACTCAGTTGCTGTGGATGAAGCAAACCCTCAAGGACTATGGCATCAAGCCGAAGAATGTGCCTCTCTACTGCGACAACTAGAGTGCCATCAAGAATGCTTACAACCCAGTTCAGCATTCCAAGACCAAACACATCCAGATTCGTCATCACTTTCTTCGAGATCATGTACTCAAGGGCGACATCTCCATCGACCACATCTCCACTGAAGAACAACTGGCTGACATCTTCACAAAGCCCTTGGATGAAAAGAGATTTTGCAAGTTGCGGTGTGATCTAAATATCTTAGAATCTTCGAATGTTCTTTGAAAAAGGACACACATCCTAACTCTTATGCAAAATTCATGACTTAGATGTGCAACACACGAAATAATGTTTTTCTTCAATCAATGAAGAATAACCCTCTAAGTGTGAAGAAATTAATGAAGAATTTGATTCTCAGAACCCTACGACAATTGTACGCGGTGTCTGAAGTCATCATTCTTATACGGTGGGTCACGCCACCAACCAAAGTTGAAATTCTTCAAAGTTGAGTGTTTCATCATTTTGCAAATTCTTCAAATTTTCAAATTCCTCAAGTTTACAAATTCCTCATCTTTTTAAATTCATCAACTTTTCAAATTCTTCAAACTATGAAACTTATGCTCTTCATTGACTATATATTTGAGTTTTCAATGTCCTCAACAACATTCACTTATTGCTAATTCTTCAAGTTGATTTTCATCTAAGTGAATGTGATCAGACCCTTTTCCCCTCTATGCTAAACTCAGTCTGTTCACAAATTCTTCATATGCATTCTACTTTGAAATTCGTTCAAAGTCTTCACTGTGTCCTTGACAGCTGAAGAATTTGTGAATGAAAACTTTAAAATTTTCAGCGTTTCCCGCTCAAACTGTTCCGATTTCCATGACTGGATAACCTACGATCCCCCACTATCGCCACTACTCAGAACGTGGGTGACACATGTCGCGTGGAGAGCAAGGGTCAGGGGCAATCTCGTCCAAAATCTTTGAACAGATTGGGTTTCACCTCCACTATAAATACCCCTTCCCTTTCACTGTGCTCGGTTACTCCTCACCCCTCCTCTCTCCCAAGCTCAAACCTAGCGCCGCCGCTAAAATCATCGCTGCTGGTGTGGAAGAGCTTCACTGCCTCAACCTCACTGTTGTCGTACTTGCATCGGCCGCGGAAGTCCTCACCCCACTGTCGCTGTAGCTGTCCCCCTCTGCCAAGCTAGGGCATGGGAGATCTAGACTGGCGAACTTCCTAGATTTCTTCTCACAGTTCGGCGTGTTCTTCATCAGGGTAAATAAAATTGATGTTTACTACCCTTGTTTGATCTTCAGTTATTCCTCAATTTTCTCAAAGGTGTTTATTCTTCAAGACTCTCATTCTAAAGCACCTTACATGTTCATACACTTGATGTTTTTCCCTAAGTTATGTTTTTCTTCAAAATCCCTCAGTTGTGTGAATCCTCAAAATTTGCACAACTCTTGAACCTAAGATGGTATCACTTAGTGAAATTCCTCAAGACACCCATGGTCAAATTCCTCACACTTGATTTTATTGAAAAACTTCTGAGAACGCATATGACCTCTTCAAATTCCTCGCACCTATATTCTGTTCACAGGTACAAACATGTCCGCTGATGAATCACTAGGTTCTCATCAACTTAACTCATTTGTAGAGTTTCTTGAGGAAAAACTATGCACTTCTTCAGAATCTTCAAGAGTTCAGAATCCTCAACTGAAGAAAATGGCTGATGGAAAGAAGCCACGGAAAGGTGGAAAGAAACCAGACGTGCAGACTGCTTTTGAGATACGTGAGGACTTGTATGAGGAATATTGCACACCTGATGAAGAAACTCATGGCAAAGATACAACTAAGCAGAGAAAGATTCGTGTGTAGAAAATTGAGAGAAGATGGGCAAAGGAGTGGAAATAATATCATTATGTCACTCCTAAGTATATGATGAAATTCGCTGTGAAACCCCCTTTCAGTAGGCCACCCTTGGCTCCCAACCAAATTGCTAATCCCACTAGTCTCAAGACTGGTAATGACTTTCCTCATGAATGGGAGAAACAGCAAGCCAAGCTGGCGAAGAGAGCAAAAGAGGCTGTGAAGAAATTCAATGAAGACTCTGCTGCTGCTGCCACTGCCGGAGCCTCTGCAAGTGCTTCGAAGAAATCGATGATGAAGAAATCTGCTGTGAAGTCAAATTCTTCAACTTCAAAATCATCACAACAGATTCCTCAAGCTAGTCCTCAAAGACCACAACCGCTGATTCAGTAGATGCTCGGTCCTCTGCTGCAGCTGCCAAGTCCTCAACTCTTGTGCATCTTGCATCATGCCAAAGGACAAAGGGATTCTCAATTGCTTCTGGGGCATCAACAAGTTCTTTAGCCCAAGCACATTCCTCAAGCAGTCCTTCACTAAGGAAAATGAAAGCAACTGCTGGATGAGGCATTCGACCAAGTCCCCAACCCAAGAAGGTGGCGTTCACAATACCATCAGATTCCTCAGATGAAGCTGATGATGAGGAACTGGCTGCAATCATCGGAAACAAGAAAGAGCGAGTGTCTCAAGTGAAGGGCACTCAAATTCCTCTTTTGCTTGATCCAAAAATGGTGCTAAACTTCATTGACATCTGGCACAAGGATCCCAAAATGCCTATTGATGACTTGAAGCTGCCTCCTGGTCCAGATCATGTCCTCACTGCTTTCTTAGCTGAACAAAATGGAAGTACAAGAAATCCAGACAAACCAAGAAGGCTCAGTACAAGAAAGAGCATTTCTTGAAGAAAAATGTTATGAAGCTATCTCCTGAGGAACTTGTGAAGATACGGTCTGAGATCAAAGACCTCGCTGAGGAATTCAATACATACTATACTGATTGGCAAGGTGCCAAGGTTCTCTTCGTCAACATAGCTGATAAAGTCATTAATGATCACAACTCAAGGGTTGCATCTCTTTCGCAACCACAAATTCTTCAGGCTGAAGAATCTGCTCTGCCTACTGAAGAAACTGCCAGCGCTGCTGAAGAAAGTCAGACTGCTGAAGAACCTGCCAGGGCAACTGAACCCACAAGGACGACTGCATCAGTCGTGCCTGAAGAAACTTCTGCCCCTTCACCCTCGTCTGAAATCCCAAAATCTTCAAGGGTCAAGACAATCAACCTTCCTTTTGCATCAGAAGTGAAGAAGACCAAGGCTGATGAGAATAAGGCACTGAAATGGAAAGCATCAACTTCAGATTCCCCAGCTATGAATAAATTGAAGACACTGCCAAGTTCTTCAAAAGAACCAGTTGATGCTACCCCAATTTCCTCAGCACCTGCCTATGAAATAGTGCCATTCGATGTTGACTACGTCATCCCGAATGATGATCAAGGAGAAAAGGATCAATATGCTGCTACCTCAGAGCGGATTGACAAAGAAATTGAAGTGGAAGAAAAAGCTTCAACTCCACAGGTATCATAGCCCCAGCCTCAGTTTACTGCTGAAGAGGCCGGCGTTGGCAAAATTGATGAGGACGTGGACATTGGCAACACAGCACCTATCATCAATGATGAATATTGGGAAGCTGCTCACCCAAATTCCCCAATGAGAACTCCTCTGTCATAGATTCCTCAGTCCCCAGCCCAGACTGAAGAAATTCACGAAGGATCTGATGACATGGCCGCTCCAGCCACTGAAGAAATTCCAGCTGCACCAGCTTATGACTTTGCTACTCCAACTACCACTGAGGAATCTGCTCCGCAAATTCCTCAGTCTAAAGAAATTCCTCCTATGCCTAAGTATATTAAGGGCCGCTTCAAGCCAAACCTTCAGTCGAAGTCGAGGATGCCATTCAAAGGCTCAAAGCGCCCCAAATTCCTCAAGTCCAATTTCTTCGATGAGCACATTTTCTTCACTGGCCCTAATCCATATGACTCAGCAAGGACCGGTCGCACCAGATTCTGGACTCCCACTCAGATGAATTACTATGCATTAGTTCTATTTGACAAGAAGAAAGTCTTCGAGCACCATCAAATTCCTCATGCTAATATGGAAACAATTCCATCCGTCATGTCGGTGCTCGCAGTTCTTCATGATGCAGGACTTCTTCCTTTCTGTGTGGACATCTGTGATTGGAATGAAGAACTAATTCTTCAATTCTATGCCACACTACACATCACAGGTGATGCCTCTGACATCAACTCCTGGATCTTGGACTGGATGACCGGATCTACTCACTTCACTGCTCCAGCATCTGAATTGCTTCGGTCGGGCCCTGTCCCAATTCCTTCAGAAGAAGCATGCTGCCTGTTTGATGAACCTGCTCTACCCCACCAACTGATGCAAGTGCCGATGAAGCCGTTGGCTCCTGGAAAACCTCAACGAACAACCTTCCTAGTGAAGGATTTGCTCTATGTGCCCAGGACGGTCTACCACATTCTCACCAACACCCTATGTCCTCAGAAGGGCCACAACTCCGAAGAAGAAGAAGTGGAGGGAGTCATGAAGAACATGCTATTCAACATTATTCATGGGATTCCCATCAACTTCCAAGATTTCTTCATGAGGACATTGGCAAATGCAGCACTGACCCCATTTGAACTGAAGCCTTATGCTCCCTGGATCATGAAGTTCATCAGATCAAGGTCTTCAGTTCCCTTCAAGGCGGACTTCCAGAATCATTTCGGCTTCTTGCCCTAGATTGAAGTCCTCAAGAGCACAATTACCTTAGTTGAAGGAAAAGGCAAAGCTATCATTGATGAAGGCACTCGTCCATTGGATGGTCAGTTTCGCAAAGCTACATCTTTCTCCACCAATGATGACACTTCAACCCAGGATTCTGCTGCAAAGGCCAGCGCAAAAGCCTCAAGAGTCTACCCCTCATGTGATGACTGATCGTGAGCTCTCATAAGTCTTCATGAAAAGGTTGATCGCAATCACAAGTGGGTAAAGCGTCAGTTGGCTTCCATTGTTCAGAACATTTTTGTGACGCAGAACTCTGTGAGGAAAAATCACTACTATGTGCATGAAATCTTTGATCGCGCATGGGCCATTCTCCCACACCTCAAGACTCCTGAGGAACTCAAGGACATGGACTTTGAGCAAAACTTTGACTGGTCTCATCCTCCTCAGAAGAAATTCAAGAAGGTTCAAGTTCCTCTCATGGTTACAAGTTCATATTCTTCATCGCTTGAGACGGATGAAGCTGAGGACATTGATGACACTGCGACAGGCCCTGCGTCGACAAACGACCCCGACCACACTGGCGCTCCTTCCTCACCAACAAGATGAAATTCTTCAAGGGGCGTTAGTCCTCACTTTTTCATCCCTTTTGGTCTTCGATGACAAAGGGGGAGAAAATTTGAGTTAGTCTTCAAGCGGGTCTATATATGGGCTGTGTTTTTTGTTTAAGTTACAACTCTCGCTCTTCTGAAGCTTTTGTTGGTTGAGTTGTAACTTAAGTCTGATGGTAGTCTGACTCTTTTGAACTGCTTTCCGCATGCTTATTTCCTCAAGCACCTTAATGCATGCATGCTGAATTTCGTCAGACACCATTTTCATCATGCATTTCAAATTCTTCATATCATATGTTCAAATGCGTGTATGAATTACAAGATATAGGGGGAGTTCACCATGTTTTTAACCTGCCATGTGCATTTGCAGTCCAAAGAAAATTCCTCAAATATGCACATCTTCAGGGGGAGTTCTTCTATATCTTGCAATCAAATTCCTCAAACTCAGTATTTACACTTCATAGTATTATTCCCGTTGAAAACTTAACCTATTTGTCATCAATCACCAAAAAGGGGGAGATTGTAAGTGCATCTAGTGCCCCTTAGTGATTTTGGTGTATTGAAGACTTATAGGTTAAGGAACTAATGTGTTTGTGAGTGTACACAGGCTCTATAAGTCGATGAGGAGTTTGATAAATTCGGAGATTACCGACCCCTAAAAATGTATGTCTTCAACTGAAGACTTTGGTGAAGACTTTGGTATTCCCTAAAGACTTTGAAAATAAAGAAGTTGGTTTGAACTTGAAGATATGAACAAGGACTATGAAGCGTGAAGACTTCTGTTTTAGTAGTTTCATTTCCTTTCTTTGAGTCATAGGAAACACCATACTGTTAAACGGGGCCGAGGTAATACTAAGAAATATTTCCAACTGATGCTCAACTCCAAAAACCTCAACCTATCCAATCCTTCAAGTGAAGCCTTTGGAAGTCTCTTGCAGTTCAGTCAAGTTCTTCAGTGAAAGAGACGAAGTTCTTCTGGTCTCTGATGAATTGATCTGACTGAGGAGTTAGGACTTCGCTAGTGCGAATTGCCTACAAGTGAGGAACATGATAAGCCTGAGGACTTTCATAGTTCAAAATTTCGATCGTTGCTGTGCTTAGCGCCAGCTGTCCCCAACCATCTTACCCACATAACGGCCATATCATTGGGGGCATTTATGTCTTATCATGCCAGGTTGCACCCTGGCTATAAATAGCTACCCCACAACCACTAGTTGGTTGGCTGCTCCGAGAGAGAACTGACACTTGTCATTTGAGAGCAACCCATCCTCCGATGACTTTGAGAGAAAATCACCAGTGAGGAAAAACCCAAATCCAAACCACCAAACCCAAAGTGATTGAGCATCACTAAAGAGATTGTTCCTGTGTGGAACTGACGCTTGTTACCTTTGAGGACTGTGTATCCTCCAGACGGTTAGGCGTCATGGTCTAGTGCATCCTGCAGTCAATTGGGGATCACGGAGTGACCTTGGTCAAGAGCATCCATCACTAAATTGTGGATCGCTGGGTGACCAGTTTGTGATGGTTTTGGAAGTCTACCCTGAAGACTTACCACGAGTGTTGGGCGAGGACTTTGTGACCTTAGATCAAGGAGAATACGGTAAGGACTGTGTGTCCTGGGACTGTGTGTCCTCTGGTTTAAATACTAGGCCGCTCCAAACCAGATGTACGACTGTCACAACAACTGGAACTGGCTCATCAAATCATTGTCTTCATCGAGCTACCTGGTTCTATTTCCTCAACCCCTCTATTCCATCATATACTTGTTGATGAAATTGATCGTTACTATTTGAAGAATTTGACAGAAGACTTTCACAAGTTCCTCATCTCAAATTCTTCAAGTTACCTTGTTCCTCACCTGCTTATCCTATATCACGCTACTTGTAATCTGTGCATGTTTTATTTCATCATGATGACTATGTTGTCGCTATGTTTCTCATGCACTTGAGTACTTATTTCGCTGCTAGTTATTCATCACATTTCAAATTCCTCAAGTTGAAATTCCTCAAATGATGAATTTGTAAAAATTGCCTATTCACCCCCTCTAGTTGATATAACACACTTTCAAGTATCCACAACTCCTCTTGATGATGGAAGGAAGAAGACAACAAAAACATATCCTTGACACATACTTGATCTTAGTTACAAAATCTTAAGTAGTGTCATGTCGATTGGATATATCCATTGTTCCTCGTTGCATGACTAACCTTTGTAGGTGACTAGTGTACTAGAACGAGAAGGACTGCTCCAAATTCAAGATGATCTTCATCAATCTCGACCATCCTCAACAAGTTCACCTACGAGCAACGTCACCAACATCACTCAAAATTATGTACTCATATCCTTGAAAAGGCTTTACTCCAAGGCATGGGCTAAAGCAACTCAAGTGATATGAAGACATCAAAATGCTTAATAGAAAAATGGTAACCCCATTTTGAGCTTAAACGATGAGTATGACCTATGATCAAGTATTATTGCTTGGCTCCTAAGTCAATATACTCTAATATAGGTGACCTAGTTACCGCCCATCACTTAGTTAAGAATCTTGTGTGGTTTGCTCTCTATTTGCATGATCTCTCATAACCACTCAAATCTTATCTATTTGATGTCCTTTGTAAAAATTTCGTATTTTCTTCTTGAAACTATTTTGTTTGTCTCTGTGAAAACAGAAACTTGGTCTCTCATTCGGAGTCACCAATATAAATAACTCGGTTCAACTGAATTTGCAGATGAGCTGCACTACACAATCTCGGTACCATCGATTTATTTATCCCAGAGTCATTGATTTTTCTTTCCTTTCTAAATCTGTGTTTCTTTAATATTATTTATTTGTTTCTGTTCTTGTGATATTCTTGTTCATTCGATGAGCCTTTCATTAAAAAATTATTAGGGGGAGAAGAACAAACAACACTTCGGGGGAGAAATTCTTTATTCAAGGATCCCTAGCTCCAAGGAGAAGTAAAGTAAAATTTGAAAAAGGGAGAGCAGTTACATTCAATGATTCCCTTAGTATTTTCATGAACCCTACTTTCAATGACCCTTGTTCTCAAGGATCCCTTCCTTGTCAATGATCCCTGTCACTACTCCCAAGTTTAACCTTTTTGGTATTTTATGCCAATGGGGGAGAATATCGAAGCTTCATGCTAAAGGGAGAGTTACATGCTTATGCAAAGGGTGAGATATGATTTAGGGGGAGAGGAAAATATCAAAATTTCACACTTATATAAACAAGGGGAGAATAACAATGTAGGGGGAGAAAACTATTTGAAAAAAGGATTACCTTTTCTCACCCTATCCAATCCCAATATCTACATGCTGAGATTCAGGGGGAGAGGATGTACTAGCACTTTCATATATAAGGGGAGAAAAGCTATAAAAAGTTTATGCTAAAGGAGGAGACATATCAATCTTAAGGATTATCATATCTTATATGTTCTCCATATCTTGGTATTCGCTGAGTTCTATTGCTTTTGTTTAGTAGAATACTCTTGTGTTTCCTAACATTGTTTTCTCAAGTGTGTCTCTACTACTAGAATGCTCAAGAACTCAAGGTAAGTATATGCATCATATATTTGATCAACATGATCTCTTGCTTCTTGCACATATTGTTTGCAAGAGTGAAGTCTTGATCAAGGATATACATTTCATTCACATATATTTATGCATATAGCCAAGATACACATGACTCCTTTTATCCCTTTCATCCATATGTGTGTCCATGCATTCCAAAGCAACTATCCTTTAAAGGACTGCACACATTTAGGGGGAGATCATGTGTCTCTCAAAGTCTTCATTACATCCATGCATATCTTTATTTGAAGCTTTGATTGTATGTTGTCATCAGTTACCAAAAAGTGGGAGATTGAAAGCACAACATGCTCCCTTGGTGGTTTTGATAATTCATGACAACATACATTGTCTCTTGGACTAACACCTCTATCTAGTGTATTTCAGATAATAGTCCATGGAGAGTTGAGTTGGCAAAAGGATTGTGGAGATTGTGTAATTACCCCAAGATTCAAGGAAATAGGTTGGCCAAGCTTCAAGCAAGAGGACTCTACATTTTACATTTGCGAGAAATCACTTTGAGTCCATAGGAAAGCCAATACTATTAAAAGGGGGTAAGGTTTTGTTAGTGAACAAAATGCTCGTACGTGCACAAGTGATAGTCACCAAAAACATCCACAAGCTCTCCCACCAAAGTCTATCTCTAGCCAAACATTCAAAATCGGTGCAACCAACATTTGTATCCCGGTGACACCGATTCTAAACCCTAGACAGACACAGTCAAACCCTAGCCACTTCGGTGCAGCCGACATTGCTTTTAGTGCCATCGAGTTGGGTTGCCAACTTTCTGTTACACAAGTTCACACTTTCGGTCCGTCCGAGAATGTTGAATCGGTGTCACCGAGTTTGGCGATTCTGACCGTTGGTCACCTTGTCCGTGCAACCGAGATTCCTATATCGGTCTCACCGAGATTCAAAAGTTGCCACCTTTTGGTCACTTTGGTACCACCTAGATTAACACATCGATGTCACCGAGTTGGTCATTTTGTGTGTAACAGTTGGATTTTTGGGGATTCCTATATATACCCCTTCACCACCACCCACTCGAGAGAGAAGCATTCAGAACTATTCCATACCTATCCTACTCAATTTTCTGAGAGAGAGCCACCTACCCTTGTGTTGAGGTCAAGATCTTCCACTCCAACCATATGGATCTTGATTTCTAGCCTCCCCAAGTTTCTTTCCACCAATCCCATCTCTCCTACCAAGCCAAATCTGTGAGAGAGTGATTGTGTGTTAAGGAGTCTATCATCTTGAAGCACAAGAGCAAGGAGTTCATCGTCATTACCGAGCCTATTACCTTTTGGAGGGTGGTGCCTCCTAGATTGGTTAGGTGTCGCTTGGGAGCCTCCTACCTCATGTTGTGGAGTGAACCAAGAAGTTTGTAAGGGCAAGGAGATCGCCTACTTCATGAATATCTACCCATGGTGATGCTAGTCCTTCGTGGACGGAAGCCGTATGGAATAGTCAAGGTTGCTACTTCGTGGACCCTTATGGGTGGAGCCCTCCGTGGACTCTCGCGACCGTTACCCTCTGTGGATTGAAGACTCCATAAACGTGGACGTACGATAGCACCACCTATCGGAACCACGGGAAAAATCCTTGTGTTTCCTATTGCGTTTGATCTTCCTATCCCATCTCTTTACTTACATGTGCAATGTCTTTGCTTTTCACTGCCATATTTGTAGACATGCATGTGTAGGGCTGTTGGATCTGCTAGACTTGCTAAAATAGTTAAAATCTGCCAACCAATTAACTTGGGAAAAGGTTAGGTTTTAAATTCCTGCTAGTAGTCTATTCACTCCCCCTCTAGACACTCTTCTATCGATCGTACACATGGACTTCCTTGGGGGCTCAACAAATATGGAAGCCCTAGCACTCTCATGTGCTTTCACAGCCCCTGAGTTGGCATACTCCTTCCTGACTACCTTTCTAGATGAGGTAGCCTCATTGGTAGGCTTCTTGGTAGTCTTCTCAGCTTTGTCCTGCTTTGCCTTGGCAGGGATCTCATCAGGCACAAAGTTAGAATCTTCTTCCTCTGATTTTAGCTTCATTCTTGCTCTAGATGCTGCCTTGGGCAAGTCTGGAGAGCTAGGAACATCATCATAGAAAGATGAGCTTCCATCAGGACTAGTGTCTGGATCCGCATCAACACTAGGCTCTCTGAGGTCATTCTGGCTGTCCACCGAGTCTGACATGTCTAACCCTGTGAATAGAGCATAGAAGAGCAGATCGGTTGAGCATCACAAAATGCAGAGGTTTTCTCAAATTTGAACTTAGAATTCTTAAGGTTTGCTTTTTGCAAAGGGAATTTTGGTACCACCGAGTCACAATTTTCGGATCCATCAAGACTCACAGTCCGCTTTACAGAAACTTGGCACCCACTTTGGTTTCACCAAAAATTCCTGCTCAGTTTCACCGAGACTGTCCTCAGTAAAACTGAAACTGAATCGCTACAACCAATTTTTGCCCTTTGGTGTCACCAAGATTCGGAGTGCGGACAACAAAACCCTAAAAATTCGTTGTTCACTATTATAATGGAAAGTTATTGAGGATAGAAGGATGTCAAACTATGGCTTATCAATGGAAGGATCCTAATGCACATGAGTTGGAAAAGAGGAGCACACAAGGGATCGGATTCGTACCCTAACTTGGTGACTAGTCTGCTACGACGACGACGGCGGTGAGGATTCTGACGACAACTGCGACTTCCAATGGCGGAGGCGCTCGGGAAGACAATGGCGACGACCAGGGGTCCATGAATGGCAGCTAGGGTTTGGAGGAACCAGACGTTTGAAGAAGTGATTTCAAAATTTGGGTCCGCCACATTAAGTACCCATCGCTGTCGGTGACACCGGTTCAAAATTATCGGTGCCACCGAGTTCCTCAACTGTCAGCTGACAGGGGAACTTGGTGAAGCTGAGAAGATGGAATCGGTGTTACCGAGATTGGAAAACCAGATCAACCCTAGGCATCGGTGAGACCGATTTTTTGTGTTGGTTCCACCGAGATGCACTTGGGAGGTTTTAGTGGTCAGTCCTTGTCGAGAAGGAACTTCGAGTGCTCCTCACACACAGAGATCGAGAAGTACTTGTTCAAGTTTTGTGATGCAGCAAGAATAGAATGTGAGACGAGAAAGTATAGATAGCTAGAGAGGGGTCCTAGGCATTCTTGTCCATCCAATTGGCAAAAATAAAATCAAAGACCAAATAGGAACAATTGGATGTCCTCGAACGGATACAGAAATGCAGACCAACATGCTCACACAATAAGATGTCCAATGAAATCATGGCAAACATTCACATACAACCTAACATCTATCAAGAACTTTTGGCGATGACTTAGTCATGTATATATGAGTATATTGACTTAGGTTCCAAGTAAGAATACTTGATCATAGGTCATACTCATCATTTAAGCATGAGTGGGGTTACCACTTTTACATAAAGTTTGTTAATGCTGTCACATGCTATGAGATGCTTTGACTCAAGTCTTAGAGTAAAGACCCCCCTTGATGTGATATCCCCCCTTGAGAGGGATAAACTAACCTATGGTTTTGTCGAAAAAGACTTCATGTAGGTGAAGTAGTGATGGATGCTCAAGGTTGATGAAGATCACCATGACTTGGGAGTATCCTTGTTGTTTCTTACTCTTCTCACCTACATGGGTTAGTCCCAACACACAAGAGACAACCACAAGGATATCTATGGACATGGAGTGCAAAGCATACATGATGATGTCCATGGATTTGTCAATTACCTTATCCCTTGCTTACCTTTGAGGGAATGTGTGACTTCTTGAACTATTGCATGGTGTTGATGTTGATTGCAACTAGTTATTGCCAATAATGAATCTGAGTGAATTTCATTGGCGGAGTCACCCCTCAAGAACTTCTCTAGTTCTTCTTGGGGACCCACATCAAGTTGATGGGGATCCTTGGTGTTGAAGTGGTACTTGTAGAAGTTGAGCTTGAAGTAGCCTTGGTAACTCACTTGAACAAAGCTTGGGTTTCATCTTCATATGAGTCAATTTGCTCTTGAAGCTTGTCCTTGCCCTTGAGCTTGTGGTCTTGTGCTGGAAGGTCATCTTGAGCTTTTGTTCCCTTGGGAAGAGTATGTTCATACTTCTGCCTTTGAGGAATGATATGTCCATTTTGCATCATGCTTTTATATTGATATTTATTGCATTATGGCCTGTTACTACACATTATGGTACAATACTTATGCCTTTTCTCTCCTATTTTACAAGGTATACATGAAGAGGGAGAATGCCGACAGCTGGAATTCTGGACTGGAAAAGGAGCAAATCTGAGAGACCTATTTTGCACAACTCCAAATGTCCTAAAAATTTACGGAGAATTGTTTTGGAATATATAAAAAATATTGGGAGAAACAATTACCAGAGGGGGCCCACTAGGAGGTCACGAGCCTGCCAGGCGCGACCACCGTTGGGAGATGTAGTAGTAAATCAAAAAATTTCCTATGTGTCACCAAGATCAATCTATGGAGAGACCAACAACGAGTAAGGGGTGAGTGCATCTTCATACCATTGAAGATCGCAAAGCGAAAGTGTTACTAGAATGCGGTTGGTGGAGTCGTACTCGTAGCGATTCACATCGCGGTGGATTCCGATCTAAGCGCCGAACAACGGCGCCTCCACGTTCAACACACGTGCAACCCGATGACGTCTCCTACGCCTTGATCTAGCAAGGAGGAGGGAGAGGTTGAGGGAGGCCACTCCAACAGCAGCACGATGGTGTGGTGGTGGTGGAGCAGCGTGGCAACTCCGACAGTGCTTCAACAAGAACTACGGAGGAGGAGGAGGAGGAGAGGGGCTGCCCGAGAGAGAGAGGAACTCATGTGTTGGCAGCCCACCAAACCCCCACTATATATAGGACGAGGGGAGGAGGGTGCACATACCCTAGGGTTCCCACCCTAGGGTGGTGCGGCAGCCCTAGATGGCCATCTGTCCAGTGGCTAGAGAGGGAGAGGGGAGGGGCGGCGCCCTAGGTGGGCCTTAGGCCCATCTGGGCTAGGGTTTGCCCCCTATCCTCTTGTGCTGCGCCTTGGGCCCTTGTGAGGGGCGCACCAGCACACCTACGGGCTTGTTCCCTCCCACTTTCAGCCCATGCACCCCTCTGGTGCCGGTGGACCCACTTGGTGGACCCCCGGAACCCTTCTGATGGTCCTGGTACGCTACCGGTGATGCCCGAAACACTTCCGGTGACCAAAACCTCACTTCCTATATATGAATCTTTACCTCCGGACCATTCCGGAACTCCTCGTGACGTCCGGGGTCTCATCCGGGACTCCAAACAACCTTCGGTAACCACGTACACTATTTCCCTATAACCCTAGCGTCATCGAACCCTAAGTGTGTAGACCCTACAATCCTGTATACAATTCCCTTTGTCTACAGGTATGATACTTGCCCGAGATTCGATCGTCGGTATCTCTATACCTTGTTCTATCTCGTTACCGACAAGTCTCTTTACTCAGTCATAACACATCATCCTGTGGCTAAGTCCTTAGTCACATTGAGCTCATTATGATGATGTCTTACCGAGTGGGCCTACAGATACCTCTCCGTCACACGGAGTGACAAATCCCAGTCTCGATTCGTGCCAATCCAACAGTCACTTTTGGATATACCCGTAGTGTACCTTTATAGCCACCCAATTACGTTGTGACATTTGGCACACCCAAAGTATTCCTACGGTATCCGGGAGCTGCACAATCTCATGGTCTAAGGAAACGATACTTGGCATTAGAAAAGCCTTAGCAGACGAACTACACTATCTTGTACTATGCTTAGGATTAGGTCTTGTCCATCACATCATTCTCCTAATGATGTGATACCATTATCAATGACATCCAATGTCCATGGTCATGAAACCGTGACCATCTATTGATCAACGAGCTAGCCAACTAGAGGCTCACTAGGGACATGTTGTGGTCTATGTATTCACACACGTATTACGGTTTCCGGTTAACACAATTATAGCATGAACAATAGACAATTATCATGTACAAGGAAATACAATAATAACCATTTTATTATTGCCTCTAGGGCATATTTCCAACAGCCACCCCCTGGTCGCGCCTAGGTCGCTTGTGACCCACCTGGCAGGCCCCCGATGCCCATCTTCTGCTATATGGAGGGTTTTGACCTGGAAAAAATCATAAGGAAGCTTTCGGGATGAAGCGCCGCCGTCTCGAGGCGGAACTTGGACAAAACCAATCTAGAGCTTCGACAGAGCTGTTCTACCGGGGAAACTTCCCTCCCGGAGGGGGAAATTGAAAGCCATCGTCATCACCAACGATCCTCTCATTGAGATGGGATCAATATCCATCAACATCTTCATCAGCACCATCTCCTCTCCAAACCATAGTTCATCTCTTGTATCCGATATTTGTCTCAAACCACAAATTGGTACCTGTGGGTTGCTAGTAGTGTTGATTACTCCTTGTAGTTGATGCTAGTTGGTTTACTTGGTGGAAGATCATATGTTCAGATCCTTTATGATAATTAATACTCCTCTGATTATGAACATGAACATGCTTTGTGAGTAGTTATGTTTGTTCCTAAGGACATGGGATAAGTCTTGTTATAAGTAATCATGTGAATTTGGTATTCGTTCGATATTTTGATGAGATGTATGTTGTCTCTCCTGTAGTGGTGTTATGTGAACATCGACTACATAACACTTCACCATTATTTGGGCCTAGGGGAAGGCATTGGGAAGTAATAAGTAGATTATGGGTTGCTAGAGTGACAGAAGCTTAAACCCTACTTTATGTGTTGCTTCATAAGGGGCTGATTTGGATCCATATTTTTCATGCTATGGTTAGATTTATCTTAATTTGCGGATGCTTGCGAGAGAGGTTAATCATAAGTAGGAGGTTTGTCCAAGTAAGGGCAGCACCCAAGCACTGGTCCACCCACATATCAAATTATCAAAGTAACGAACACGGATTAAATGAGCTTGATGAAAACTAGCTTGACGGAAATTCCCATGTGTCCTCGGGAGCGCTTTGCTTTATATAAGACCTTGTTCAGGCCTGTCCTTTGCTACAAAAAGGATTGGGCTACCTTGATGCACCTTTGCTACACTTGTTACTTGTTACTCGTTACAAATCATCTTATCACAAAACTACCTGTTACCGATAATTTCAGTAATTCTAGAGAATACCTTACTGGAAACCGCTTGTCATTCCTTCTGCTCCTCGTTGGGTTCGACACTCTTACTTATCGAAAGGACTACGATAGATCCCGTATACTTTTGGGTCATCATGACTCTTTTCTGGCGCTATTGCCAGGGAGTGAAGCGCCTTTGGTAAGGAAAAATTTATATAGTATGCTGAAATTTACTGTCACTTGTTACTATGGAAAGTAATCCTTTGAGGGGTTTGTTCGGGGTATCTTCACCTTTACCGAAAGCACAAAGAGTTGCCCCTCAAGCCATTGAACCTACTGAAAATATCTATTATGAAATTCCTTCGGGTATGATAGAGGAACTGCTGGCTAATCCTTATGCAGGAGATGGAACACTACATCCTGATTTGCAACTAATCTATGTGGATGAAGTTTGTGGATTATTTAAGCTTGCAGGTCTGCCCGAGGATCACATCAAAAAGAAGGTCTTTCCTTTATATTTTAAGGAGAAGGTATTGACATGCTATAGGCTATGTGATGATATTGGATCATGGAGCCACAACTGATTGAAAATGGAATTTCATCAAAAGTTCTATCCTATGGATCTAGTTCATCATGATCGGAATTATATCTATAATTTTTGGCCTCGTGAAGGAGAAAGAATCGCTCAAGCTTGGGGGAGGCTTAAGTCAATGTTATATTCATGCCCCAATCATGAGATCTCGAGAGAAATTATTTATTCAGAATATTTATGCTCGGCTTTCTCATAATGATCAATCCATGCTCGATACTTCTTGTGCTAGTTCCTATATGAAGAAGGATATTGACTTCAAATGGGATTTATTGGAAAGAATTAAACGCAACTCTAAAGATTGGGAACTCGACAAAGGTAAGGAGTCAGGTATGAAAGTTAAGTTTGATTGTGTTAAATCCTTCGTAGACACCGGTGCTTTTCGTGAATTTAGCACTAAATATGGACTTGACTCTGAGATAGTAGCTTCTTTCTATGAATCTTTTGCTGCTCATGTTGATCTCCCTTAGGAGAAGTGGTTTAAATATCATCCTCCCATTGAAGTGAAAGTAGTTGAACCTATTAAAGTTGAAGAGCAAACTATTGCTTATAATGTTGATCCTGTTATTCCTGCTGCTTATATTGAGAAGCCACCTTTCCCTCTTAGAATAAAAGAACATGCTAAAGCTTCAACTGTGGTTTGTAAGAGCTGTGTTAGAACACCTACACCCCCTGAGAAAATTAAAGTTGAGACTAGTATTGATATGGTTAAAGATCTCTTGGTCGATAATATTGATGGCCATGTTATTCAATTTTGTGATGAAGCTGCTAGAATTTCTAAACCTGATGCTAAAGATAAACATAGACCCATTGTTGGCACGCTTATTGTTTCTGTTAAAATAGGAGATCACTGTTATCACGGCTTATGTGATATGGGTGCTAGTGTGAGTGCAATTCCCTTTACCTTATATAAAGAAATTATGAATGATATTGCACCAGCTGAGTTAGAGGAAATTGATGTTACAACTAAGTTTGCTAATAGAGATACTATAGGACCAGTTGGGATTATTAGAGATGTTGAAGTCTTGTGTGGGAAAATAAAATATCCTACTAATTTTCTTGTCCTTGGCTCCCCACAAGATGATTTTTGTCCCATTATATTTGGCAGACCTTTCTTGAATACTGTTAATGCCAGGATAGATTGTGAGAAGGAAACTATTACTATAAGTTTTGGAGACACATTTCATGAGTGGAATTTCTCTAAATTTCATAGACAACCCCATGATAAAGAATTGTCTAATAAGGATGAAATTATTGGTCTTGATTCTATTGTTGTGCCTCTTACTGATCCAACAATATTTGCTAGACCATGAAAACGATATGCATATGAATGAAAGGAGTGAAATAGATAAATTTTTCTTTGATCAGCATCCTATTTTGAAACACAACCTACCTGTTAAAATACTTGGGGATCCTCCTCCAACCAAGGGTGATCCTTTATTTGTGCTTAAACAATTACCGGATACTCTGAAATATGCTTATCTTGATGAAAAGAAGATATATCCTGTTATTATTAGTGCTAACCTTTCAGAGCATGAAGAACAGAGACTACTGAAAACTCTGAGGAAGCATCGTGCTTCTATTGGATATACTCTTGATGATCTCAAGGGCATTAGTCCCACTCCATGTTAGCATAATATCAATATGGAGCCTGATGCTAAACCAGTTGTTGATCACCAACGACGGTTAAATCCTAAAATGAAAAAAGTGGTAAGAAATGAAATACTAATGCTTCTGGAGGCAGGTATTATTTATCCTATTGCTGATAGTAGATGGGTTAGTCCCGTTCATTGTGTCCCTAAGAAAGGAGGCATTACCGTAGTTCCTAATGATAAAAATGAATTGACCCCGCAAAGAATTGTTATAGGATATAGAATGGTAATTGATCTTAGGAAATTAAATAAAGCTACTAGAAAAGATCATTACCCTCTACCTTTTATTGACCAAATCCTAGAAAGATTATCCAAGCACACACATTTTTGCTTTCTGGACGGTTATTCTGGTTTCTCTCAAATACCTGTGTCAAAAGAGGACCAAGAGAAGACTACTTTTACCTGCCCTTTCGGTAACTTTGCTTATAGACGTATGCCTTTTGGTTTATGCAATGCACCTTCTACCTTTTAAAGATGTATGACTGCTGTATTCTCTGATTTTTGCGAAAGGATTGTTGAGGTTTTCATGGATGATTTTTCCATTTATGGAACTTCTTTTGATGATTGTTTGAGCAACCTTGATCGAGTTTTGCAGAGATGCAAAGAAACTAATCTTGTCTTGAATTGGGAGAAGTGCCACTTTATGGTGAATGAGGGTATTGTCTTGGGACACAAAATCTTTGAAAGAGGTATTGAAGTTGACAAAGCCAAAGTTGATGCTATTGAAAAAATCTCGTGTCCTACGGAGATTAGAGGTATAAGAAGCTTCCTTGGTCATGCTGGTTTCTATAGGAGGTTTATTAAAGACTTCTCTAATATCTCTGGGCCTCTCACTAATATTTTGAAAAAAGACGTTCCATTCATTTTTGATGATGATTGTGTAGAAGCATTTGAAATTCTGAAGAACGCCTTGATTTCTGCACCTATTGTTGAACCAAGTGATTGGAACCTACCCTTTGAAATTATGTTGATGCTAGTGATTATGTCATTGGTGCTGTTCTAGGAAAAAGAGTTGATAAGAAATTAAATGTTATCCATTATGCTTACAAAACTCTAGACAATGCTCAAAGAAACTATGCTACCACTGAAAAGGAATTTTTAGTAGTTGTGTTTGCTTGTGATAAGTTCAGACCTTATATTGTTGATTCTAAAGTAACTGTTCACACTGATCATGCTGCTATTAAATATCTTATGGAAAATAAAGATGCTAAACCTAGACTTATCAGATGGGTTCTTCTGCTACAAGAATTTGATTTGCATATTGTTGATAGAAAGGGTGCTGATAACCCCGTAGCAGATAACTTGTCTAGGTTAGAGAATTTTCTTGATGACCCACTACCTATTGATGATAGCTTTCCTGATGAACAATTAGCTGTCATAAATGCTTCGCGTAATGCTCCTTGGTATGTGGATTATGCTAATTACATTGTTGCTAAATTTATACCACCTAGTTTCACATACCAACAAAAGAAAAAAGTTCTTCTATGATTTAAGACATTACTTTTGGGATGACCCACACCTTTATAAAGAAGGAGTAGATGGTGTTATTAGGCGTTGTGTACCTGATCATGAACAGGAGCAGATCCTACACAGGTGTCATTCTGAGGCCCACGGAGGACACCACGCTTGAGATGGAACTGCACATAAGGTATTACAATCTGGTTTTTATTGGCCTACTCTCTTTAAGGATGCTCGTAAGTTTGTCTTGTCTTGTGATGAATGTTAAAGAATTGGAAATATTAGTAGACATCGGTAAATGCCTATGAATTACTCTCTTGTTATTGAACCATTTGATGTTTGGGGTTTTGATTATATGGGACCTTTTTCGACATCCAACGGGTATACTCATATTCTAGTTGTTGTTGATTATGTTACTAAGTGGGTAGAAGCTATTCGAACTAGTAGTGCTAATCATAACACCTCTATTAAGATGCTGAAAGAAGTTATTTTCCCTAGATTTGGAGTCCCTAGATATCTAATGACTGATGGTGGTTCACATTTTACTCATGGTGCTTTCCGTAAATTTCTTGCTAAGTACTCCCTCCATAACACAATGTAGTGTGCCCACACTTTCCCAAATCTAAGTTTGACCATGAATTTTACCAACGAGACCGATTGCGGTGGGAGCAAAAACTATACCACTGAATTCGTATTTTTGATAAGAATTCAGTGGTATAATTTTTACCCCGCCGCAATCGGTCTCATTAGTTAAATTCATGGTCAAAGTTCAAGCTTGAAAACCGAGGACGCACTACATTATGGAACGGAGGGAGTATGACATTAATCATAGAATTGCATCCCCTTACCATCCTCAGTCTAGTGGTCAAGTAGAATTAAGCAATAGAGAAATCAAATTGATCTTGCAAAAGACTGTTAACAGATCTAGAAAGAATTGGCCTAAGAAACTTGACGATGCATTATGGGCTTATAGAACTGCTTACAAGAACCCTATGGGTATTCTTCGTATAAATTGGTTTATGGTAAAGCATGTCACTTACCTCTAGAACTAGAACATAAAGCTTATTGGGCAATCAAAGAGCTCAACTACGATTTGAAACTTGCTGGTGAGAAGGGGTTATTTGACATTAGCTCACTTGACGAATGGAGAACCCATGCCTATGAGAATGCCAAGTTGTTTCAAGATAAAGTTAAGAGATGGCATGATAAAAGGATACAAAAGCGTGAATTCAATGTAGGTGACCATTTCTTGCTATACAATTCTCGTTTAAGATTTTTTGCAGGAAAACTTCTCTCTAAATGGGAAGGGCCTTACATTGTCGACGAAGTATATCGTTCCGATGCCATCAAGATCAACAACGCCAAAGGCACAAATCCGAAGCTGGTAAACGGGCAAAGAATCAAACATTATATCTTAGGTACTCCCATAAATGTTGAAACCAATATTATTAATACCATAACTTCGGAGGAGTATATTAGGGAGACCTACCGGAACGTTTCAGACTCCGAAAAGGAATAGGTATGTGGTATGATAAGTAAACCGACTCCAAAACTTTCCCAATAGCATTTTTTGCTGTTTTGGAATATTTAATAAATTAGGAAAAATGAAAAGTAGTCCGAAAGACGCACGAGGAGGTGACAAGCCTGCCAGGCGCGGCCACCCCTAGCCGCGCCTAGGTGGCTTGTCACCACCCCGTGCGCCCTCTGGACTCCGTTTTTCTTGTGGTACACTCCTTTGGGTCGGCAAAAATTCATTATATAATCTCCCGAAGGCTTGGACTTTCGTATCACGACAATACCTCATGTTTTCGCTTTGAGCTGTTTCTGCTACAGATTTAGATCGTCATGGTGTCCCCAAGTGCTCCGAAGGACAAGTTCTTCGAGAAGGTCATCAACCCCTATCTTGCAGAGGTGTTGCGACACCCTCAAATCACTAAGATGCATCATCCGTGACGTTGAGGGGCCAAAGAAGACCGGAAGTGTGGAAACAAGGCTCGAAGCTATGGAGCAGCAAGTCTTCAAGTGACAAGGGATGGTGGAACGCAGACTCAATGCCAATCATATGATGATCTCAGAGTTTACCCATAAACACAAGCTAGACACAAAGGGCATCAGGGAGCACATCTTCAAGCTTTATGAGAAACTTGAGCATCTCCAAGCCCGGATCTATGATCTGCAAAACCAAAACTATGAGTATGAATATAGATTTAAGAGAATGAGTTTGGTTGCAGATTTGAGGATTCCGGAGACTAGTTCATCTTTTTATGATGGTGAGCCTATGTCTTGGAAGACGGAGGACAAGCTTCCAATCTCATCAACAACTCCACCACCACCACCTCCGAAAAAGGACATCTAAGCACATGGGTATGAGCACTCCCCTTGGCTTGTGCCAATCTTGGGGGAGGTGCCCCGATATCGTATCACCATCACACCTTTTTCCTTTCTTGTTTTTCTTAATTCGATCCTTTTGATTTTGTCTTGATCTGGTAGAATAAAATTTTAGTATGATCTATCTTTGAATTTTTGTTTTTTTGTTCCCCTTATGTAAGCAAGTCCGAGAGTTATATAATAAGTGGTAGTTTTGATGTGAGGGCTTTGCTTGTTTGCTATGATCTTGAGAAAAAAAGAAAAAAGAAGAAAAGAATAAAAGCAAAGAGTATATATAATGATCTTATGGGGAGTGATGACTTTACATATAAGAAGTATGTCGATTGAAATTTGTTGGGAGTTGACAAACATAGCAATTGGTCATTGGTGGAATTAAAAAGGAAGTGATAAATAAAGAGAGATTCACATATAAATATATTATCTTTGACATCTTTTATGATTGTGAGCACTCATTAAAATATTATATGCTAAGAAGTTGATGTTGGACAAGGAAGACAACATAATAGGTTATGTCTGCTTACTTCCGAATAGAAGTTATATGGTTATAGATCCTTCGACATGTAGTGTTTGCTTCCACCTAATACTAGCCAAAACATCCGCACCAAGTAGAGATACTACTTGTGCATCCAAATACCCTCAACGCAGTTTTGCCATGAGAGTCCACCATACCTATCTATGGATTGAATAATATCCTTCAAGTAAGTTGTCATCGGTGCATAAAGCAATAAGAATTGCTCCTAAATATGTTTGATCTTTATTGTAAGGGAAATAAGCGGTGTACAAACTTGTGATGGCAAAGAAATAAAAGCGATGGACTGCATAATAAAGTCTGCTATCACAAAGGGCAATACAACGATGCGTTCCTTTGCATTAAAGGTTTGTGCATCCCAAAACAAAAAGCGCATGACAACCTCTGCTTGCCTCTGCGAAGGGCCTATCTTTTACTTTTACCTTTTTAGTACTTACCCTTTATGCAAGAGCCATGGTGGTCTTCACCACTTCCTATATTTAGCCTTTCTCTTTTGGTAAGCATTATGTGTCGGAGAATGATCAAGATGCATATATCCACTCGGATGTGGGTGATCATGAGTTATTATTTTTGACATCACCCTCGAGGTGAATAGTTGGGAGGCAAAACTATAAGCCCCTATGTTTCTCTGTGTTCGATTAAAGCTTTGATCTCATGAGTACCGCGTGAGTGTTAGCAATTATGAAAGACTAAAATATGATTGAGTATGTGGGTTTGCTTTACAAGCTCTTATATTGACTCTCTCTGATGTTATGATAAATTGCTAATTGCTTCAATGACTGAGAGCATAATTTGTTGGTTGTTAATAGAGTTCTTGGTTCATACTTTATCTTGTGAATGAATTGTTACTCTATCATAAGAAATCATATACCAATAAGTATTGCTGTTCTAAAGATGATCATGATGCCCTCATGTCCGTATTTTATTTTATTGACACCTCTATCTCTAAACTTGTGGACATATTTATCGATCTCGGCTTTGGCTTGCAGACAAGCGAGGTCTAAGCTTGGGGGAGTTGATACGTGCATTTTGCATCATGCTTTTATATTGATATTTATTTCATTATGGGCTGTTACTAAACGTTATGGTACAATACTTATGCCTTTTCTCTCCTATTTTACAAGGTTTGCATGAAGAGGGAGAATGCCGGCAGGTGGAATTCTAGACTAGAAAAGGAGCAAATCTGAGAGACCTATTCTGCAAAACTCCAAAAGTCCTGAAAATTTATGGATAATTGTTTTGGAAAATATAAAAAACATTGGGCGAAACAATTACCAGAGGGGTCCCACCAGGAGGTCACAAGCCTGCCAGGTGCGGCCTCCCCCCTAGCCGCACCTAGGTGGCTTATGACCCACCTGTCAGGCCCCCGACGCACATCTTCTGCTATATGGAGGGTTTTGACCTGTAAAAAATCACAGGGAAGCTTTCGGGATGAAGCGCCGCCTTCTCGAGGCGGAACTTGGACAGAACCAATCTAGAGCTTCGACAGAGCTATTCTCCCGGGGAAACTTCCCTCCCGGAGGGGGAAATTGAAAGCCATCGTCATGACCAAATATCCTCTCATCAAGAGGGGGTCAATGTCCATCAACATCTTCATCAGCACCATCTCCTCTCCAAACCCTAGTTCATCTCTTGTATCCGATCTTTGTCTCAAACCTCAGATTGGTACCTGTGGGTTGCTAGTAGTGTTGATTACTCCTTGTAGTTGATGCTAGTTTGTTTACTTGGTCGAAGATCATATGTTCAGATCATTTATGATAATTAATACTCCTCTGATTGTGAACATGAACATGCTTTGTGAGTATTTACGTTTGTTCCTGAGGACATATGATAAGTCTTGTTATAAGTAATCATGTGAATTTGGTATTCGTTCGATATTTTGATGAGATGTATATTGTCTCCCCTCTAGTGGTGTTATGTGAACGTCGACTATATAACAGTTCACCATTATCTGGGCCTAGGGGAAAGCATTGGGACGTAATAAGTAGATGATGGGTTGCTAGAGTGACAGAAGCTTAAACCCTAGTTTATGCGTTGCTTCGTAAGGGGCTGATTTGGATCCATATGTTTCATGCTATGGTTAGATTTATCTTAATTCTTCTTTCGTAGTTGAGGATGCTTGCAAGAGAGGTTAATCATAAGTGGAAGGTTTGTCCAAGTAAGGGCAGCACCCAAGCACCGGTCCACCCACATATCAAATTATCAAAGTAACGAACGCGAATAAAATGAGCATGATGAAAACTGGCTTGACGGAAATTCCCATGTGTCCTCGCCTCCTCGGGAGAGCTTTTCTTTATATAAGAGTTTGTCTAGGCCCGTCCTTTTCTACAAAAAGTATTGGGCTACCTTGCTGCACCTTTGCTAGACTTGTTACTTGTTACTCGTTACAAATCATCTTATCACAAAACTACCTGTTACCGATAATTTCAGTACTTGCAGAGAATACCTTACTGGAAACCGCTTGCCATTTCCTTCTACTCCTCGTTGGGTTCGACACTCTTACTTATCGAAAGGACTACGATAGATCCCCTATACTTGTGGTTCATCAAGGAACAAACGCGGGCTTGTGGTATTGACCTTATTCACATTCTAAGGGAGTCCTGGATTAAGGGGTCCTCGGGACGCCGACCTATCTCTATGGGCCGGACTATATGGACCACTTACCGAACACAAGATTCATTGAACATATTATCTCCAAGATGGAAGCTTCGGGAAGTACGGCTTGCGCTGCACATTTGATGTAGCAAATAGGCATGTTTATCTCTTCGGCATGTAACCGACCATGTGTAAACCCCTAGGTACCCTTGGCGTCTATATAAGTCGGAGGGTTTTAGGTTATAGGCAGAGAACAACTCATTTAGGGTTAGCTATTCTATCTCGAGGTAGATCAAATCTGTAACACCCCATACCATCAATACAACCAAGCAGGACGTAGGGTATTACCTCCATATGAGGGCCCGAACCTAGGTAAATCTGTGTCCCCTTCGTCTCCTGTTACCATCGATTCTAGTCTCACAGTTCGGGACCTCCTACCCGAGATCCGCCGGTTTTGACACCGACATTGGTGCTTTCATTGAGAGTTTCTCTGTGAGCACTCAAGGGATCGATGTCTCGCCTTGTCATCAACGAGCAGGTCCATAATATGGACACTTTCGTCCCCGGTCAGATCTTTGCCTTCGGCAGCGTTGTGCTGCACGTCGACCTGACCGACCATCTAGGCCGAGTCAAGAGCTTTGCCCCTGACCGAGAGGTAAGATTCGGGAACCTAGAGTTCTTCGTAGACTCCCGGGGCGACTTGTCACTAACTGAGCTTGCGACTTCGCTTGCTATGCCCAAAGACTCTAAGGCTTTAACCTCGAGTTCCTTTTTCGGTCACACCGGCGGGGTCAACCACGGTGGTGTACCCACTCCTGCTCCAGATCCGGCCATAGTGTCGGAAGGCCGGACACTTGTTCTTCCCGAACATCCTTCTCATTCGGACGCATCAGGGGTCAACTCCGAAGGTTCTGAACAATATAATCTGATCGAGCCCTCGGCATTCGATGAAACTCTAGATCGGATCTCGTCGATGGAAATTTCCGACGATCCGACCCCGATCTCTGTTCATATAGGCTACAGTACGGGTCGGGACGAATTTTTCGTCCCACCCACCACCCACTTGATAGCCACAGTCAAAGATTTAACTGACATGCTAGACTATGCCTCCGATGAGGCAGAATAAATGGATGAAGAGGATTGCGCCCCCACCACTGTTAACACCGGATGATGGGCCACCACTTCAACATATGATATATACATCGCGGACACTCCCAATGGCGACAAAACGCCTAACAATGACGGCGATAATTCGAGCGACGCATCATCAAGGCGCCGGAAACCACATAAGCGGTCCAAAGGCAAAAAGGGAAGGAAAGCTATCATTGGCACCGGGGACGGAGTTACCCACGAAGACCGCGGTGACCCTGATATGCCCGAGCACCCGTTAGAGGGTCAAGAAAGGCCTGAAGACCAGAGCAACCCCGATGATGTCAACGACTTCGAGGACAATAACTACCCTCCCTGTCGAAGAGGAGGATATCCCTGCAGCCGATGACTTGGACATCCCTGATAGCCATGAAGATCAGGAACTATTGAGATAGCAGCTCATAGTGACGACGCGTAGCCTGAAAGCTAAGGAACGACAACTTAAAGCCGAACAGGATGACCTCAATGATCTGTGGACAAGAGTCCTCTCAGTTGAGGAAGGACATGGAGCTGGTCTATCGGACCAGCCCAAAAGCTATACACGAAGAAGGCTACTGCCACAATTTGATGACAAGCTCACCGATACTCTGTCTCCAAAACATACTCCATACGACAAGCCAGACCGCCCTCCTCACGGGTGTGATCGGACGGTTGATGATGCCGATTATAGGCCGGCAATACCCCGGAGATGGGGAAAGGAGCCACTAGAGCCCAATGGCAGGTTCGACCTGCATGACGACTTATATCACAAAGCAGGTCGTACAAGATCCATCTACGGATCCAGAGACTACTCATCCGATAGATAGGGATGGGTATAGACCATGGCCCGACTGAGGTAATAACAGAGACCGGGAACCTAACCAAGCCAGAACAGACGCCGATCATAGGCGCGACATAGCTCGGATTCGAGGCGCTGCTCACCCGCTGTGTTTCACGGATGATGTGATGTGGCATCAGTTCCCGAAAGGGTTTAAACCCGTGAACATCGAGCAGTACGATGGGACAACTGACCCAACCGTATGGATCGAGGACTTCCTCCTCCACATACACATGGCTCAAGGGGATGATCTCCATGCCATCAAATACCTCCCCCTTAAACTCAAGGGGCCAGATCGGCACTGGCTAAATAGCCTCCCCGAAAACTCCATCGAATGCTGGGAAGACCTAGAGGATGCATTCCATTCTAACTTCTAGGGAACCTATGTTCATCCGCTGGACACCTCTGACCTAAGTAACATCGTACAAAAACCTAGAGAGTGTGCACGACAATTCTGGAATCGGTTCTTGACCAAGAAGAACCAGATTGTCGATTGCTCGAATGCCGAGGCGATAGCCTCTTTTAGGCAAAATATTCAGGACGAATGGCTGGCTTGCCAGCTCATCCAGGATAAACCTCGGACCATGTCCGCCCTAACTTCCCTCATGACCCGCTTCTGCGCGGGTGAAGACAATTGGCTGACAAGACGCAACCACAAATCCGAAGCACCTAGAACCTCTAAGGTTTGGGATGTCAACGGGAAGCCCAAGTGCAACAAGAACAAGTGTCGGCACAATAACAATGATGCCGATGATACGGCCGTCAACGCCGGATTCCGCAACTCCCATCCTGGGTAGTGGAGGAAGCCTCCTAAAGGTAATCGCGACGGACCCACTCCGCCGAAGAAAATCATGGACATGCCTTGCCAAATCCACGGGACCCAAGAGAAGCCCGCCAACCACACACACCACAATTGTTGGGTGTTTAAACAGGTCGGCAAGCTCCCACCCGAGGATCAAAGCAAGAGCCCTCACAGCGAGGATGAGGATGAGCCTCGGGGTTCGATTGGTGGCAATCAAAAGAATTTTCCTTCGGAAGTCAAGAAGATAAACATGATATATGCCACCCATATACCCAAGAAGGAGAGGAAGCGCACCCTGTGAGAGGTCTATGTTGTAGAGCCCGTGTTCCCGAAGTACAACCCATGGTCGGCATATCCGATCACCTTTGATCGGCACGATCACCCGACCAATATTCGTCATGGGGGTTCGACCGCACTTGTCCTCGACCCCATTATCGATGGGTATCACCTCACAAAAGTCCTAATGGACGGAGGAAGTAGCCTTAACCTGATTTATTCACACACAGTGAAAAAGATGGGCATAGACCCGTCACGAACTAAGCCCAATAACACCACCTTTAAAGGGGTGATTCCAGGTGTTGAAGACCGATTGACGGGCCCCGTTACCCTGGAAGTTGTGTTTGGCTCGCCCTATAACTTTCGCAATGAAGACTTGATCTTCGACATTATGCCCTTCCACCGCGGCTATCACGCCCTGCTCGGCTCGACAACATTTGCTCGTTTCAATGCCGTCCCGCATTATGCATACCTCAGGCTCAAGATGCCTGGCCCCAAAGGGATCATCAATGTTAACGGAGAGATCCTTACGAACTGAGGAACATGCACTGGCCCTGGCGGGCGAATTTAGTTACAAAAATGATCGGCAAGTACCGGCATCTGTCGTAAAGCCATGCAAGGTCGGGAAGTGAGCACGGTTGCAGGCCGTACTCCGCGAGCCTTCCTCTCCCCTAAAATAGGGACTCACTCCCCATCGCACGCCCCTAGGATCGACGAAGTACATGCCAAGAAGGCACAACTTCGCACTTAAAATTCTATGGGCAGCGGTGGGGAACAAAGTTGGGAGTCCGGCTGGACCGGACTACTACCATTCAGTACGTCTTCATACACAATACAGGGACCATCGAAGGCCCCACCAAGGGCGTAAAGCTTATTCATAATTTGGCAACTTTTCATGACCTTGTTTACAAGATCCGTTCGCCGAACAACCAAGTATCACGAGTCAGCTAGCAACATGGCACATTGAGGATGTAAGGCCACCAATCGAAGACACGTGGTACAACCACTCCTGTAATCTCTTTTTTTCACATACCTGTAAGAAGTTGCTTCGACACTCCGAGTAATAAGAGTTATGGAGAAAACAAAAAAATATATAGCATCATTTTACATGTTTGTCTCTTTGTCCTTTTTGGCACATGTTTTCCTTTTCTCCCTCTTCTCATGACACAATTCGATATGTAACGACGCAACCAGATAATATACCGGGGGCTTGAGCGTACAAACAAATCGCCTTACATATGTTTAAATATGTGTTCGGCATCTTGGAGTTCACTTTATATCCATCGGTTCCAAACTATGTCTTGGTTCAATAGTTGGGTTGCCCGGCTCCTGTGCTTGCCCCTTTATGTTCTGCTCGTTCGGCTAAAAGGGCAAAGGGAGAACCCCTACAATTGTGCTTCTGGTTAGTATGGTCAAGCACCTCAGGGGAGAAAGCCGAAAACTGACCAACATAGTATGCGACAGCCGGACTGTGAATCCGAGCCTGAAGTGTTATACTTACATCCTCGTCAGAGGATATTCCGCGTTGTGCGAGGGGTTTGCTATCCATGCAGAACCATGTGATGCTGGACTTAGCCGCGGTTCATCCGAACATCACAACACTCCGGGGATAGTCCTTAGCCCCCCACAGTCCTTTTCGCGCCCCTACGGCTAAGTGAAAGAAATAAGGAACTATAGTCTGATTGCCTAGTCCACCGCACTCTACCGCCTTCGGGTTCCGATCACTTGGCTAAGGAATATTGTGCATTGACAGAGACACCCCATGTAGTATCTACATGGCGGATGAAGCCGACGATTCGCATCTTTCAGTTTTAAATGGCCACACAGGAGTTATAAAGGAATGCAAAAACATCAAAGCTGAATAAATAACTTATAACATTAAAAACATTGAAAAGTCTTCGGACGCATTACAATTCATTCAAATACATTATCTGCCGAACAGTGAGAAGCTATCGCCCGAGCACCTTCCATTACTCCGGCGAAGTATAGCTTGGGGCGTGTATGCTCCTTCTCGGGAGGCAGCGGGGCACTGGCTACCTTCATCGGATCCAGCCTCGGCCAGTCCACCTTGGCCTTGGCAAGGGCCATCCGGACTCCCTCGATGCAGGAGGAGCACTTCACGGTGTCGAAGCGAGGCAAAGTGGCGATTAACTTCTGACTAGGCCAAAGTAGCTGCCTGGCAGTGGCTCGCTGGGCCATAGGCCGATGCAAAGGTCCTTCGTGGCCGGCTCCGCCATCTGGTGCGGCTCCATCAGCTGTTTTAGCTGCTCCACGAGAAGAGGCGAGCTCTCGGGAGCTCCGAATTGTGCCCAGAACAGCCGAGCTTCGTCTCCTTCTTCCCTCAACGCGAACAACCGATTTGCATCCGCCACGCTCTTCTGGAGATCGGAGGAAGTGCATGAAGAACACCACACCTGGGTAAGCAATTTGAATTTGCTATCCCCGAAGGCGCACTATAGTAAGTATGGCTTACCATCCATTATGTCCTTCGCTTGGCGGACCTGCTCCTCATAGAACCGCCTGTCCACCCACTCCTTCTGAAGATCATTCTTCAGGGTGGATAGTTCGGCCGCGCTTGCCTTGCCCTTCTGCTCAAGGGCTTCGCACTTCTGGCTGGCGTCCTTGAGCTCCTACTGGACCTCCGCCACACGAGCCTCGTGCTTCTGGCTGGTGGCTCGTAGGGCGGACAGGGCGGTTGCCACTTCTTTGGCCGCCGCCCTCTTGACGTCCGCATGGTCTTTCGCTTGTTGGAGCTCAGCCTTGAGCCTGTCCACCTCTTTCGCTGAAGCTGTTTAAACATTAAAACATTATGAAAAACTGCATGGACAATGTTTGGGTAAAGATGTTCGGACAAAGGTATTCGGATTTTGTTTTGACCTACCTTGTGCCTCATCAAATCTTCTGTTGAGGGCATCGACTTCATCCTTGGAGCGTTTAAGCTTCCGATTCAGCTTGTCCAGTTCGGCGCCATTTATGGCCGTCGTCGATGACATGTTACATGGGTTCTATACTCCCAAACTATATTCAGTCCGATCATATGTTCGACCTTATTAGGGGCTAATCTAACACTCCGAACAGATATTTGGATCTAGTCCGGAATCGGATACATGATTGACCCCTAGGTAAGTTTTTTCAAACTCAGCTAGGGCTCGGGGGCTGCCAGGTACATAATAATAAAAATAAGTAAAAACTTGGCAAATAAGAGTTTCATGAGACTTACTTGAAAACCCGTCAGGAGACCTTTGAAGGCCTCCTTTAGTCCGTTGTCGACGGAATGAATGCTTTGTAATACCGCACCCATAAGGGTGCGATGCTCCTCAGAGACGGAGGCGCTCGATAGAGCTTCCTCCATGACCGACCACCCATTGGTCGGTGGCGCCGGAGGTGATCGGATAATCCGATCACCGACCGTGGTTTGAACTAGTACCTCCGGAGGTGTGGTGCACTCTGGAGATGCCCTCGGAGGGGACTGAGTGGCCGCTTGTCCGGCCTCCTCAGTGTCCGGGCGGGGTACCTCCCCCCGGTCTTCGATGACCGAGGTGTTAGCCTCGGCCATTATGTCGTCTCCCTCGCCGCTGGTGCCCGGCTCCATAGGAGCATGTTGAGATGGAACCTCCGTGGTGTCCTTTGCGGTGCTTGGAGTGGCAGGATGTGAGGCATTCCCGCTCTCCGCTAGTTCGGTGGGTAGGGTCTCCCCATCCGATATTTGATCGGTGGGAAGGACGCGCGGGTGGTTGCAACATCAATAAGCACCTGCGTGTTAATAAACTCTAAACCCATTAAAGGATGAACCTTCGGGTCGGGGGCTTGACCCTGAGGTTCCTTCGTGGAACCACCTCGTGGTCATCGGACTCAGTATCTGAGTCCGAGCTGTCATCGGATAGGATCATCTGTGCCCAACGCGTCCTCTTCTGGGCAGGGGGTACCTCCTCCGGGGCGTCCGATGATGCCGCCCTCTTCCTTGCAAGGGGGGAATTGCCTTCCCCCTTGGCTTTGTCCTCCTCTTCTTCCTTATGCTCCTCCTCTTCCTCTTCCTTCTCATGCTCCTCTTGATTAGAGGAGGCATGAGTTTCCCCGGACACAGTCTCTGACTGGTCTCGGATGCGAAGGCTACTTCGTCCCGGTTTCTTCTTCTTCTCCTTCTTCGTGGGGGCCTCGTAAGGCTTCGCCACGAGCATTTCTGCCAACAGCCCGGACCTGGCGTCCTCAGGCTGAGGTGCCGGACTGCTGATATTAACGACTTTCCTTAGCCATTTCTGCAAGAGAATGACCAGAAGAAAGCATTACGGATCCTCTTTGGGAAAGGTAAAGCCGATCAAGCAGAAGTGTACCATACCTTGGTGGTGGGCTTGGAGTCCTGCAGGCCTCTGTCTTCCTCCTTGGATGGCCAGCTCTCCTGTGACTTGAAGAGTGCCTTCCATAGTTTCTCCCACTTAGTGCGGAAGAGGTTCCAGATTGTGGGCGCATCGTCAAGCTGACGGGCCCACAAGGGAGTGTCTCGGCGCTGGTAGGGGAGGATGCATCTCCGGAGCATCATCTGGGACACATTGGTCATCTTGATGTCCTTCTCGACCATGGAGTCGATGCGCTTCTGCAGGTCGCTCACCCCTTGCTCGGTCCCCAGCTAAGGCCCTTTTTGAGCCATGATGCTAGTCTGGTGGGGGACCAGATCTGAATTAGGCAGGAGGAATCTGACCTTCTTCTCGTGGTTCTGTGATGTAGAACCACTCCTTCTACCACGCCTTGATGGTGTCGATGAAGGTGCCCGATGGCCACACGACCCGAGTGAGCTTGCCGATGACAGCTCCGCCGCAGTCTGCGTGCTTCCCACCGACGCACTTCGGCTTGACGTTGAACACTTTGAGCCATAGCCTAAAGTGCGGCTCGATTTGCAGGAAAGCCTTGCAAACGAGGATGCGCGCTGAGATGTGCATGAAAGAGTTCGGCCGGAGGTCGTGGAAGTCGATACCGTAGAAAAACATCAACCCCCTGATGAAGGGGTGGAGCGGGAAGTGATATGTCTCCAATGTATCTATAATTTTTTATTGTTCCATGCTATTATATTATCTGTTTTGGATGTTTTATATGCATTAATATGCTATTTTATATTATTTTTGGGACTAACCTATTAATCTAGAGCCTAGTGCCACTTTCTGTTTTTCCTTGTTTTTGAGTTTCATAGATAAGGAATATTAAACAGAGTCCAAACAGAATAAAACCTCCGGAATGATTTTTTCTGGAAAATATGGAAGCCACGAGACTTGAGAACCAAGGCAGAGGAGCTGGCATGGGGCCACAAGCCCACTTGCCGCGACCAGAGGGGTACCCCGCGCTGGGCAGGCTTGTGGCCCCCTGGAAACTCCCCTAACCCTAATCTTCAGCCTATAAATACCCAAATATTCCATCATTATCAGAACGAGGCACGAAAACATTTTTCTGCCGCCAGAAGCCGCCATTCCCGAGAGATCCAATCTTGGAGCCTTTTTCGGTAATCTGCCAGAGGGGGATTTGATCATGGAGGGCATCTACATCAACTCCATTGCCCCTTCGATGATGCGTGAGTAGTTCACTTCAGACCTACGGGTCCATAGCTAGTAGCTAGATGGCTTCTTCTCTCTCTTTGCTTCTCAATACCATGTTCTTCATGATCTTCACGGAGATCTATCCGATGTAATACTCTTTTGTGGTGTGTTTGTCGATATCCAATGAATTGTGGGTTTATGTTCAGATTATCCATGAATATTATTTGAGTCTTTCCTGAATTCTTATATGCATGATATCATATATTTGCAAGTCTCTTTGAGTTATTGGTTTGGTTTGGCAAACTAGATTGGTAATTCTTGCAATAGGAGAAGTGCTTAGTTTTGGGTTCAATCTTGCGGTGTCCTCACCCAGTGACATAGTAGGGGTAGTGAGGCACTTATTTTATTGTTGCCATCAAGGGTAAAAATATGGGGTTTTAATCATATTTCTTTAGTTTATCCCTCTACATCATGTCATCTTGCTTAATGCGTTACTCTGTTCTTCATGAACTTAATACTCTAGATGCAGGCAGGAGTCGGTCGATGTGTGAAGTAATAGTAGTAGATGCAGAATCGTTTTGGTATACTTGTCACGGACGTGATGCCTATATGCATAATCATTGCCTTGGATATCTTCATAATTATTCGCTTTTCTATCAATTGCTTGACAGTAATTTGTTCACCCACCGTAATACTTGCCATCATGAGAGAAGCCATCTAGTGAAACCTATGGCCCTCGGGTCTATTTTCCATATTATATTTTCAGATCTAATACCAAAAACACCAAAAATACTTGCTACGTTGTTTTTACTTTTAGTTTTACTTTCCGTTCAAGCATCCTATTATATCTATCTCTACTAGATCTCATCCTTGCAAATAACCATGAAGGGATTGACAACCCCTTTATAGCATTGGGTGCAAGAGTTTGATTCCTTGTGCAGGTATATCTATTGGTGGCTCGCTTGTATATCATACTGGATTGATACCTTGGTTCTCAAAAACTGAGGGAAATACTTATCTACTTTGCAGCATCAAACCGTTCCTCTTTATGGGAAACCAACGCATGCTTGAGAAGTAGCAAGAAGGATTTCTGACGCCGTTGCCGGGGAGATACATAGCAAGTCAAGAATGCCAAGTACCCATCACAAAATCATCTCTTGCATTTACATTATTTTCCATTTACCTCTCGTTTTCCTCTCCCCCACTTCTAAAACGATTTTCAAAAAGATTTGCCATTTGCCCTTTTTCGTTCGTATTTTTGTTTGCTTTTTGTGTGGTAGATCGCTCAAACTCATGGCTAGCCTTGCTACTATCGCTCCCGAGTATGAAGTTCTTAACTTTAAGTAAAGGGAGGGAGAAAACATAAAATATGCTTGGTATAGAATTTGCAGTGCTCAAAATAGATCTATTTGTAAGCAATCTACTACCGTTCTCCTTCGCAATTTTTATGTGGGAATCACTCCTTGGAATAGATATGTCCTAGATACCATCATGGGAGGGAATTTCTTGGGAAGTCATACCTTTTACTCCTATAGTGCTATGATAAATTCGTTTGGATCACCCCCAATCATGGTTAATGGGACGATTTTAACTTTGAACATGTTATGCGAAGGTTAGTTATCATTGAAAATAAAGTTACTACTATAGATATCATTGAAAAATTGGATAAAAAGATTCATAATCATATCACTCAATATGGATCTAAGGTAGGAGTTACTCTAAAAGACCTAAGGGAAAAAGAACCCATAGTTAACGAAAAATTGGATCAAGATTCCTTTAGAATAGGGAAGCTAGAGGACATTATTACCAACTTGGGTTCCGCTTTTGCTGCTGTTAAAACCACTCCTAAATTGCCTCTTTCTAAGGCTGCCAAGTTTGTTTATGTTCCCAAGAATAAGGGTGAATACTCTAGTAAAGGGGACAAAGATGTTAAGATGATAAGTGTTCACCCTAATTTTTTCAACATTGTTCAGGAATCGATTGCTACAAGAGAATTTCTTGAATTTTTGCCTAGGAGTATGATCATTGATAAAAATAAAGAACCTCCTGGATTTTAGAAAGTCCTCACAAAAGTTGCCAATATCAAAGATGACAATACCTATTGCGTTTTGCCTAGCTAGGGGCGTTAAACAATAGCACTTGTTGGGAGGCAACCCAAGTTTATTTTGCTTTCAGTTTTTTGCTTCTGTTTTGGTGTGTTTGGAAAACTATTACTTATGTAGTAATTATGTTTTTGTGTTTAAATTAGTGTTTGAGCCAAGTAAAACCTTTGGGGTGATCTATGGTAGTTGTTGATTTGGTCTTGCTGGAAAACAGAAACTTTTGCGCTCAGTCCAGGATTTTTCTGAATTTTTCAAAGAGTCAAATTGATCTGAAATTTTTACACAGATATACAAATTGCCTTGGTTATCCTAATTTTTCAGAATGTTTACAGTTCCATAAGTATTCGAAGTTTACAGATTGATACTGACTGTTTTGTCTTTGATAGATTCTATTTTCTTTGTGTTCTTTGCTTATTTTGATGTATCTATGGGTCGTATCGGGGGGTATGAGTCATGGAGAAGTTAGAATACAGTAGGTATTACACAAATATAAATAAAGAATGATTTCACAACAATACCTAAAGTGGTGATTTATTTTTCTTATACTAACGAATCTCATGAGTTTTCTGTTGAGTTTTGTGTTGTGAAGTTTTCAAGTTTTGGGTGAAGATTTGATGGATTATGGAATAAATAGTGGCAAGAGCCTAAGCTTGGGGATGCCCATGTAACACCAAGTCATATTCAAGGATACCAAAGAGCCTAAGCTTGGGAATGCCCCGGAAGGCATCCCCTCTTTCGTCTTCAATCCATCGGTAAATTTACTTGAGGCTATATTTTTATTCACCACATGATATGTGTTTTGCTTGGAGTGTCTTGTATGATATGAGTCGTTGCTTGTTATTTTTCCACAGTCATACTTTCTGCACACATCTTTAGAGAGAGACACACTGAATCATGAATTTGTTAGAATACTCTATATGCTTCACTTATATCTTTTGAGCTAGGCAATGTTGCTCTAGTACTTCACTTATATCTTTTTAGAGCATGATGGTGTTATATTTTATAGAAATTATTGAACTCTCATTCCTCACTTATATTATTTTGAGAGTTTCTTAAAACAACATGGTAATTTGTTTAGGTTATGAATTTAGTCCTAATATAATGGCATCCAAGAGGGATATAATAAAAACTTTCATATTAAGTGCATTAACAACTATGAGAAGTTGGATTCCATGCATTTAGATTTGAGATAATAGGGATGGTAATATGAGAGTCATGCTAGTGAGTAGTTGTGAAATGAAGAGATACGTGTGTTAAAGCTTGTGATTCCCGTAGCATGCACGTATGGTCAACCGCTATGTAACGAAGTCAGAGCATGACTTGTCTAATGATTGTCGACCTTTGTGTGAGGGTCGAGAGCGTGCAATGGTTAACTCCCACCAACCTCTCCCCTATGAGCATGAGTCTAATACTTTTTTTGATGACTAATAGACTTTTGCAATAAGTATGTGAGTTCTTTATGACTAATGTGAGTCCATGGATTATACGCACTCTCACCCTTCCATCTTTTCTAGCCTCTCTAGTACCGCGCAACTCGCACCGGTACATCAAACCCTTCTTCCTCAATACAGCCACCATATATTCCTCAAAACAGCCACCATACCTACCTATTATGGCATTTCCATAGCCATTCCGAGATATATTGTCATGCAACTTCCACCATGTAGTTTTTCTATGACTTGCATCATCACTTCATATTGCATATAGAGTTTTATCTTGTCATACAAATCGACTTGTAATTACTTTTTTTTGAGTTATAAGTAAATAAAAATGTGATGATTTTTCATTAATAGAGCATTGTCTCATGCGAGAAAAGGATGATGGAGGCTATGACTCCCTCACAAGTTGGGACGACTATCCGGACTTTACAAACAATAAAAGAGGCCAGCGAAGCCCAAACAAAAAAATAAATAAAAGAGGCCAAAGAAGCCCACCAAAACAAGAAAAATGAGAGAAAGAGAGAAAGGACAATTGCTACTATCTTTTTCCACACTTTTGCTTCAAAGTAGCACCATGATCGTCATGATAGAGAGTCTCCTATTTTGTCACTTTCATATAACTAGTGGATATTCATTTTGTACAACCACTTAGTTTTCTTTGTGAGCTTTCATATACTTATATCTCTAAGTGCATTTGTTGCATGGCAATCTCTACTCACTCACATTGATGTCTATTGATGGGCATCTCCATAGCCCCTTGATATGCCTAGTTGATGTGAGACTATCTTCACCTTTTCCCTTGCACCCCCACCATATTCTATTCCACCTATAATGCTATATCCATGGCTCATGCTCATGTATTGCGTGAGAGTTGAAAAGGTTTGAGAACACAAAAAGTGTGAAACAATTGCTTGACTTATTCATCGGGGTTGTGCATGATTTAGATACTTTGTGTGGGGAAGATGGAGCATAGTCAGACCATATGATTTTGTAGGGATAACTTTCTAAGGCCATGTTATTTCGAAAGGACATGACTACCTTGTTGGTGTGCTCGAAGTATTACTGTTTTTATGTCAATATTAGACTATTGTTTTGAATCTTACAGATCTGAATATTCATGCCACAATAAAGAATATTACATGGATAAATATGTTGGGTAGCATTCCACATCAAAAATTCTGTTTTTATCATTTACCTACTCGAGGATGAGCAGGACTTAAGCTTGGGGATGCTGATACGTCTCCAATGTATCAATAATTTTTTATTGTTCCATGCTATTATATTATCTGTTTTGGATGTTTTATATGCATTAATATGCTATTTTATATTATTTTTGGTACTGACATATTAATCTAGAGCCTAGTGCTAGTTTTTGTTTTTTCCTTGTTTTTGAGTTTCGCAGATAAGGAATATTAAATGAAGTCCAAACGGAATAAAACCTCCGGAATGATTATTTCTGGAAAATATGGAAGCCATGAGACTTGAGAACCAAGGCAGAGGAGCTGCCACAGGGCCACAAGCCCGCTTGTCGTGGCCAGGGGGGGTACCCCGCGCCGGGCAGGCTTGTGGTCCACCGGCAACTCCCCTAACCCTAATCTTCGGCCTATAAATACCCAAATATCCCATCATTATCAGAATGAGCCACGAAAACACTTTTCCGCCGCCAGAAGCCTCCGTTCCCGAGAGATCCAATCTTGGAGCCTTTTCCGATAATCTACCGGAGGGGGATTCGATCACGGAGGGCATCTACATCAACTCCATTGCCCATCTGATGATGCATGAGTAGTTCACCTCAGACCTACAGGTCCATAGCTCGTAGCTCGATGGCTTCTTCTCTCTCTTTGCTTCTCAATACCATGTTCTTCATGATCTTCATGGAGATCTATCCGATGTAATACTCTTTTGCGGTGTGTTTGTCAAGATCCGATGAATTGTGGGTTTATGTTCAGATTATCCATGAATATTATTTGAGTCTTTCCTGAATTCTTATATGCATGATTTCATATCTTTGCAAGTCTCTTCGAGTTTATGGTTTGGTTTGGCCAACTAGATTGGTAATTCTTGCAATAGGAGAAGTACTTAGTTTTGGGTTCAATCATGCGGTGTCCTCACCCAGTGATATAGTAGGGGTAGTGAGGCACGTATTGTATTGTTGCCATCAAGGGTAAAATGATGGGGTTTTCATCATATTTCTTGAGTTTATCCCTCTACATCATGTCATCTTGCTTAATGCGTTACTCTGTTCTTCATGAACTTAATACTCTAGATGCAGGCAGGAGTCGGTCGATGTGTGGAGTAATAGTAGTAGATGCAGAATCGTTTCGGTCTAATTGTCACGGACATGATGCCTATATGCATAATCATTGCCTTGGATATCTTCATAATTATTCGCTTTTCTATCAATTGCTTGACAATAATTTGTTCACCCACCGTAATACTTTCCATCATAAGAGAAGCCATCTAGTGAAACCTATGCCCCCCGAGTCTATTTTCCATATTATATTTTCAGATCTAAAACCAAAAACACCAAAAATACTTGTTACATTGTTTTTACTTTTACTTTTACTTTCCGTTCAAGCATCCTATTATATCTATCTCTACTAGATCTCATCCTTGCAAATAACCGTGAAGGGATTGACAACCCATTTATAGCGTTGGGTGTAAGAGTTTGATTCCTTGTGCAGGTATATCTATTGGTGGCTCACTTGTATCTCCTACTGGATTGATACCTTGGTTGTCAAAAACTGAGGGAAATACTTATCTACTTTGCTCCATCAAACCGTTCCTCTTCACGGGAAACCAACACATGCTCGAGAAGTAGCAGGAAGCTCAACCCCCTGATGAAGTGGGAGAGGAAGACCACCCTTTCGCCCAGTCGGGGAGTGGGGATCACTTGGCCCTCCTCTGGTGCGCGATGAGGGATGTCAGCAGAGAGGTAGATGGCCTTCTTGAGGTCGAGGATGTCCCGATCGGTGACTGCGGAGGCCTCCCACTGGCTGTTGGAGCCCACCATTGATGAGCTTGGAGGTGGGGGCGGAAGACCTAGATCTGTGCTTCGGAGGCGCAGAGGAATGGAAGATGTGGAAGGCGAATGGGGAGCGTGAATAGGCTTCAGGGTTTTCTTCCCCTTTTATGAGGCTTATCGATTCGGTCTCCCATTGCTGCATCGTGAATCCCTCCACTTCCTGAGACGTGCGATCCATTGTGCGCGCGTGATTAAACATATCCTGTATAAAACGGGACACGATCGGTACATTGATAGATCGTGATGATTAAAACGGCCTCGAACCACGAATCGAATTTGTGTAACTGGCCTAGCGGTTGTGGTGGGCCGTGACCTGTTGTCAGAGAGGTCGTTAGAGGAATATTATTTACCCCTTGACGTTTGGCCTTCAAGGCCGGCCTATTTACATTGTTCGGACGCGCCACTATGCGGAAAGCTACTTATCATTGGAGGCAGAACTAGGTTCGGTGGGAAGAACTCACCTCGCAAGCCAAAGACTCTGATCGTGTGAAGCAATCTAAGCTGGGACCCTTAGCGTTGGAAGCAAGTTCAGGGGCTACTGAGGGAGTCCTGGATTAAGGGGTCCTCGGTTGGCCGACCTATCTCTATGGTCCGGATTATATGGGCTACTTACCGAGCACATGATTCATTGAAGACCTTATCTCCAAGATGGAAGCTTCGGGAAGTACGGCTTGTGCTCCACGTTTGACGTAGCAAATAGGCATGCTTATATCTTCGGCGTGTAACCGACCATGTGTAAACCCTAGGTACCCTTGGCGTCTATATAAGCCGGAGGGTTTTAGGTTATATGCACAGAAGAACTCATCTAGGGTTAGCTATTCTATCTCGAGGTAGATCAACTCTGTAACCCCCATACCATCAATACAACCAAGCAGGACGTAGGGTATTACCTCCATAGGAGGGCCCGAACCTGGGTAAATCTGTGTCCCCTTCGTCTCCTATTACCATCGATTCTAGTCTCACAGTTCGGGACTCCCTACCCGAGATCCGCCGGTTTTGACACGGACACATTCAACTCCATTTGCATTGAAGTAGACAATGCCATGGTTCTTCCGGTATCCTCCGTGCTTGTGCACAATTTCCTCAAATTGCTTACACCAGGCAAGACTCTTGTAGAAACCTTTCTCTATAATCCCTTCAATAATTCATTTTCTTGCTCAAGTGTAACTTGTCTAAGAGAGTTGTTAGTGGGATCAATAGAACTACTAGAAGCAATATCATTGGATTTTTTTATTTTTATTGCTACTAGAAGAACCTTTCTTACCCTTGTTACTAGTTTTCTTAGCCTTAATTTGTGGAATGAATGTAGACAAGAGAAGTCGTTTGGCTAGATAAGAGGAAGTCTTCTTTCTAAGATCGTCATTGATAGCTTTAGGGAATTCATGTTGTTGCTCCAAATTGACCTTCTCGAAGCGGAGCTTCTCATGTGTCCTTACAAGATCTCTATGATCTTGTAGAGTAGACTCGTGGGCTAACTTAAGAGTGTTTAGTTCTTGAGTTAGTCGCTCTATTTCCAACTTATCATCATCACACGACTTATTTTGATTAGAGTGATTACTAACAAGTTCATTTTGACTAATATCCCTGGATTTATCAAATAGCAAGTCATCATCTCCTAGCAAGTCATCCTCATCACTATTGAAATCAAGATACTCAGGGTGTGATACCTTGGGGCCTTTAGCCATGAAGAAACTTCCACTCCCCTCAATTGGTGAATCAAATATGTCGTAGGAGTTGGTAGTCACAAGTGCAAGTCCGACAACACCTTCATCTTGACTATATTCGGAGTTGGAGTGATAGCTTCTCTCGGAGTGGTTGTCGGATTCACATCCGAAAACCCATTCACCAACTGAGCTTGATGTCTTCTTCTTGAGTAGCTCTTGGTGTACTTGTCCTTCTTCTCCGAGTCCCTAATTCTCCTTGAGGGTTTTCGTTCATAACGGTCATCTCTACTCCTTGTCTCTCTTCGAGGTGATTCATCTCTTGAGCTTCGTCTTCTAGGTGACTCTTCTTTTCGTTTGTAGGGAGCCGTGCACTCATTGGAGTAGTGTCCGGGCTTTCCACAATTATAGCAGTTTTGGTTATGATTTGATGAACTCTTCTCTTCATATCTTGAGTGGGAGCTTCAATCTTTTCCTCTATTCTTGTAGAACTTATTGAATTTCTTGACCATGAGGCTTATCTCTTGATTGGTAATAAGGTTGTCACTTCAAGTTGTGGGAGCATCACTTGTGGCTTATTAAGCACCGCTAGACTTATTGTGAAGCTCTTCCTTGTCTTTCAGTGTCATCTCATGAGCAACAATCTTCCAATCACTTCCGTAGGCTTGAGATCTTTGTAGTTGGGCATCATTTGGATCAATGTGCACACGGTGTCATATCTCTCATCCAAAGCTCTAAGTATCGCCTTGATGATGAATTTGTCGGTCATTTCATCGCTTCCTAAGCCGGCAATCACATTGGTGACGAGAGATAGCCTAGAGTACATCTCCACGACTCCTTCACCATCCTTCATTTTGAACTTGTCAAGCTGACTTTGAAGAACACCCAACTTGGATTCTTTTACGGATTCGGTACCTTCATGAATACCAACCAAAGTGTCCCAAATTTCCTTGGCATTCTCAAGACAGCTGATTTTGTTGAATTCTTCGGGGCATAGGCAATTGAAAAGAATGTCACATGCTTGAGCATTGTATTGCAACATCTTCAATTCTTCCGCGGTCACTTCATGATCTATTTCCCTTCCATCAGCAAATAATCCACCTTGCAATCCAATATGAACAAAAGCCCAAATGACGGAGTTATGACCAAGAATATGCATTTTCATTTTGTGCTTCCAAGTAGCAAAATTTGTGCCATCAATGTATGGACCTCTACGGTGATAATTTCCCTCGCTAGACGCCATACTCTCCTAGGTTGTGAAACCAATGCAATGGAGACCAACGCTCTGATACCACTTGTATGATCGAAAGTATGTCTAGAGGGGGGTGATTAGACTACTTGATGAAATAAAAATTCTACCTTCCCCAATTTTAAGTGTTGGCAGATTTTAGCAATGATAGCAAGTCAAGCACACCCTACACATGCATGTCTAAGAGTATAGTAGCGGAAAGTAAAGACAATCATATGTAATAGAGGATAGGGAGAAAGATCAAACGCAATTTGGAGACATGAAGATTTTTCCCGTGGTTCTGATAGGTGCTGCTATCATACGTCCACATTTATGGAAACTTCAACCCACGAAGGGTAATGGTCGCGATACTCCACGAAGGGCTCTACCCATGGAGGGTTCCACGAAGAAGCAACCTTGTCTATACCATGATGTCCTACGTCCACGGAGGACTAGCCTTACTCGGGGTAGATCTTCATTAAGTAGGCGATCTCCTTGCCCTTACACTTCTTGGTTCAACTCCATAACACGAAGTAGGAGGATCCCAAGCGATACCTAACCAATCTAGGAGGCACCACCCTCCAAAAGATAATAGGCTCGATAATGATGATGAACTCCTTGTTCTTATGCTTCAAGATGATAGACTCCTCAACACTCATTCACTCTCTCACAGATTTGGCCTTGGTGGAAGAGATTGGTTGGGTGGAAAGCAACTTGGGGAGGCTAGAGATAAAGATTCATATGGTTGGAGTGGAATGGCTTGATCTCAACACATGAGTAGGTGGCTCTCTCTTAGAAAATCAAATGGGATAAGTGGGGAACTGTTCTGAGTGCTTCTCTTGCAAGTGAGTGGTGGTGGAGGGGTATTTATAGGCATCTCCAAAAATCCAACCATTACACCTTAAGTTACCAAGTCGATGAGACCGAAGTATAAAACTCGGTGGTACCGAGTTGCTCCAAAGGTAATAACTTTTGAATCTTGGTGAGACTGATATATAAGTCTGACAGTAACGAAAATGTGACCAACGGTCAGATTGCAAAACTCGGTGACTCCGATCCAAAATCTCAGAAATTTTGATTTTAAGGAAAGAGGTAACAGAATGTTGGCAACCTAAACTCGGTGGCACCGATGCAAAATCGGTTGTACCGTAGACTTAGGGTTTGCCTGGGATTTGTTTGAAGTGGAAATCGGTAGGACCGAGTGGGAATGATTGGTGGCACTGATTTGCATGATAGGCTTTGACAGACTTTTGTGGAAGAGCGTGTGGGTGTTTTTCGCGACTAACACTTGTGCACATGGAGCATTTTGTTCACCAACAATACCTTACCCCCTTTTAATAGTATTGGCTTTCCTATAGACTCAAAGTGATTTCTCACAAAGTAAAATGTAGAGTCTTCTTGCTTGAAGCTTTGCCAATCCTATTCCTTCCATCTAGGGGTCTCTCCACAATCCTTTTGCCATCCCATTATTGAATTTTTCCTGAAATATACTTAGTGGAAACATTAGTCCAATGATATATATGTTATTATTAATTACCAAAACCACCAAGGGAGCAAATGTGCTTTCATAGTTATCTTTTGGCTTACCCTTGGAGCCAGTCGTCCGCAAACAACGAGTTGAGTTGCCTCATAGTCCAACTCCATCTCATCCACGAGCCGGTCTTTTTAAACAACCACTCAATGCTTCTGATTCAAATTACCAGGAATCACCCACCTCTTCTAGCGACTCATCCACAACTCAACTCCTTGATTTCACCATTAATCCTGGGTAAGTATTGTTGAGCTTTGCTTTTGCTTTTTTGTCACTACTATTTCTTGGACCCAATATTATCTTCATGATTACAGAGTCAAATCTGTCGCTTAGTAGAAAATTGGCGGGTCATCTTCCACTGTTACCGGTCTTGACACTCAAGACCCGACAACGGTCGATGCAGAATAACGACATGAGCCGGTTGGCCACTATAACCCAAACTTAGGGGTTGAGGCGGATCGCGAAGAGGATTCGGTTCATGCTGAAGAGCCATTCACAATGGAATGGTCAATCCAAGAATAGGCTGCGATTGATGACCCGGCCCAACATGTTGGCGTGTCGAGCCCTGCTAGGCCCTCCAGCCCTGCAAAGAAGGTGGATAACATTGTCCCATTGCCCTCGGTGGGTGATACAAATATGACCATCATTGGAGAGGTTTAGAAGGCTCTCGAAACTTCAACTGCTTTGGCAAAAATCAAAGCCAAGGATGAGCCGGAAATGTTGGAAAAGGAGAAAGCCAAACTGGAGATCCCTAACTTTGCCAATCTTGGTGTCGATGCCCTACATCAGGAATACATGACCCGACTGTCTAAGAGCCGGGATTCTGAGATGAGCTTGATAAGCATTCTCAAGCACAAATATGAGGTATGAAATTCCCACCCTTTTTTCCTTTAGCATACACACTCTTGTAGCCCACAAGGGTCGACTTAGTAAGATAGGTAGTGAGCTGGGTCTTGAAGAAATGACTTATAGTTTGTGAACACTGATCATAGCCCCCAAGGGCCAGCTCATCTCTTTGAGATGGTCGCGTATTCTCATAAAGGAAAAGAGTAACTTGCATTAGCCCCTGAGTGCCATGTAGAATGCGTGAAACTGCATGGGACTTAGACATGGAACAATTTTGCGTATTGTAGCCCCCAAGTGTCGGGTCATCTACCTGCGGCAGCTCGGGGCTTTGTAAATTGTTGCTAATAACTTATAATTTGTAGGATATGTTGGATGAAGCCGAGTCGTCTGTGGCTGCCTTTGGAGAAGGAAAAAGAGCTAAAAAAGGAGCTTAGAAGCTAGCGTCTGATCTCCAGAAGTCATTACGCCTATCAACTATGACGTTATAGAAATCCAAGGCCGATTTTGAGCAAGAAAAAGCCACTCTGGAGAAATGTGCAAAACATGCTAAGAAAAGACTTGGTCTGGTGACTGAGGAGTTGAAGACTCTGAAGCAACATGTCACCAATATGACATTGACCATCTTAGGTACTATCGTGGGAGTAAGACTGGCAATAGTACGGGGGGTACGCATGAGTGAGGGCAAAGCCTGGCTGTGAAACAAGTGTAACACTCGGGTGTACGAGTTCAGGCCCCACTTGGGAGTGGTAAAGACCCTACGTCTCGATCCCTAAGGCTTAGTGTTTTCTTATGGGGATGTCTGATTATAGAGAGTTCGTAACCCTCGCTCTGGCGTGAGGGGGTGGCTTATATAGTGTGCTACCACCTGCCGAGCGCCATTACTAGGGCAATGAATAACAATAACTACCGGAGTTACTAGAAATAGTCGTGTTAACTAGGAACATTACAGGTAACATCGTCTTCACAACACTTTATGCGGGTTAAGTCCCTCGAACGTTTAAGTTCCTATGTCGCCTCTACTTCTTCCCGTCTAAGTGATGAAGCTTGGCCGACTGGCTGAAGGCTTCCGAGTGACTTCCCAGGATCCGAGTGGATCTAGTAAAATCATCTAAAAGCTAAAGTAGTCCAGAGACTTCCATGAACATGTAGAACCCCATGGGGCCCTAGATGTCAGGTCCATGACCCTACCTTGGTAGCCCCTGAATTGGTCGAGGTTTGGGGAACGAGTGGCCAACGTGCCATGACGTTGACAACGTCTCAGAGATGCCAGGAAATGAGTCGGATCGTTTCTCACTCGGCTCTAAAACCAAAACCGATTCAGGTTAAATATATTCTGAATGATCTAAACAGCCTGATTGTTTGAATCACTCGGTTAGAGTCAGATTTATTCTCGGGAGAACTGACCCAAAGACTCGAGAGTACAATCGTCAAAACTTCTGACTGGTAATGTTGTGCTGACCCTTTGGGTGTTCTTGCGACAGTTGAAAATTCATCCGAGTGCCCGATGGATCTTCTTTGCTCAGTCGGTAGGTTTTGGTACGTCGGAGCATACCAGTGGGCACGGAGCCCATTCAGACCATGTTGTGCCGAAATCTCTGCCAATTTTGAAATCATGGGAAGCGTCTGCGTGGGCGGTTGCATCACAAAAGTGGGGAAAGTGGACGCGGTGCCTTGATTTCCGTGCTGCAAATATCACCACGTGTCCCTGCAATGTTGTCCCAAAGATTTCGTGAATCTTCCGCCTCCCGTTGTTTGCACGACGACTGCTGGTCTGATGACTATGAATCTGCCAAGAGGAGGTATAAGAACCGACGGGGGGAAAGAGAGAGATAACCCCCATTCCACACCCCCTCATGATACGGGGCACACCCGTGTGTATCGATGTTTTCACACTTGGAGGGGAAAAGGAGAAATAAAACACTCATGGACAAAATCCAATCACACGTCCACTAAGATCAAGCAAACACATGAGGTAATTCGATCCACAGGCAACGGACGGATACAAGTAACCGGTAGTTCTTCCTTACTCCAGGGAGGAGGCCTTGAATCCACGGGGGATCTTTCCTCTAGAGTGGCCTTGGCATCACTTGGATCTACTCCCAAAGGAGGGAAAACTCCCTAGGAGAAAGCAAGTAATGGAGCTAAGCTCAAGTGCAAACATTAGCTAACCCTAGAAAGAGGCGGAGGAGGTGTTTATATAGTACTGGGGGGGGGGGGAAGGGCGAAGGAGAGGATACATGGAACTTTGGGATCGAGTCTGCCCACGCAGGGGCCGGATGTATGGGGCTTCAGTGGTCGACCAGATGTCTAGGCTTGGGGCCCGGATGTCCGAGCTGGCGGGGCCGGTTCCCACTCGGTTTGGCCGCTGGCGCGCTGGATATCTGGGGCTGGAGGCCGGATTTCCGAGGCGGGGCCGGATGTCCGGCTCTTGTAGCTTTGCATGGGCACTGTTGGAGTCCCTAGGCACCGGATGTTCGGGCTGTTGGCCGGATGTCCGGGGCCTGGGAGGTGATTTGGCCTTCCTTTGGTCCTCACATCCACGCGTCTTCGGATCCATCTTCATAGTGACTTCGCCTTCACTCTGAGCATCTCCTAGGTCATCTCCATAGTACCTAATCACGCAAAGAGTCTTCGCTTGAGGTAGCATCCATGTTCCAGGAACATCAATGGGAGAATCATATAGGAAGGATGTCACCTCGTTTGTAATGGCACGTGCACAGGCTCTCATCATGGGACCTTTCGTAGCTTGAGGTGTTGGTGATGGGTCCATGGTGGTGATCATGGGATGCTCCGCATCACCCCCCTTGCGAGGGATCCGACCTCGGATCAAGATCTTCATCACCATGGAAATGGGAGAGGTCCGCGATGTTGAAGGTGTCGCTCATGTTGTACTTGTCGTGTGGAATGTCAATCTTGTAGGCATTGTTGTTGTAGCTTGCCAACACCTTGAAGGGTCCATTGGCTCGAGGTAGTAACTTGGACTTGCGCTCGACAGGGAAAAGGTCCTTACGAAGGTGTAGCCACACAAGATCACCGACCTTGAACACCATGGGTTGGTTGTTGGTGTTGCGCTTGGTGGTGACGCGCTCCACTTAACGTTCGATCGTGCGCCTTGTATCATCATGCATCTCCTTGATGTAGCTTGCCCTTGTTCTTGTGTCCATGTTGACATGTGATACCTCTCCAATGTATCTATAATTTTTGATTATGGCATGCTATTATATTATCTGTTTTGGATGTTTTATATGCATTAATATGCTATTTTGTATTATTTTTGGGACTAACCTATTAATCTAGAGCCTAGTGTCAGTTTCTGTTTTTTCCTTGTTTTTGAGTTTTGCAGATATGGAATATTAAGCGGAGTCCAAACGGAATAAAACCTTCGGAATGAATTTTCTAGAAGGAAACAAATCAACCAGGCTTGGAGTGCACGCCAGGGCACCTGCCAGGAGGTCACAAGCCTGGTAGGCACGACCACCCTTATTCTTCATCCTATAAATATCCAAATATTCCCCCAACACCATAACGAGCCACACAAATACTTTTCCGCTGCCATAAGCCTCCGTTCCCCAGAGATCCAATCTTGGAGCCTGTTCTGGTAATCTGACGGAGGTGGTTTCGATCACAGAGGGCATCCACATCAACTCCATTGCCCCTCCGATGATGCGTGAGTAGTACACCACAGACCTACGGGTCCATAGCTAGTAGCTAGATGGCTTTTTATCTCTCTTTGATCTCCAATACCATGTTCTTCACGATCTTCATGGGGATCTATCAATGTAATCCTTTTTTGTGGTGTGTTTGTCAAGATCCGATGAATTGTGAGTTTATGTTCAGATTATCCATGATTATTATTTGAATCTTCTCTTAATTCTTATACGCATGATTTCATATCCTTGTAAGTCTCTTCGAGTTATTGGTTTGGTTTGGCCAACTAGATTGGTAATTCTTGCAATGGGAGAAGTGCTTGGTTTTGGGTTCAATCTTGTGGTGTCCTCACCCAGTGACATAGTAGGGGTAGCGAGGCACCTATTGTATTGTTGCCATCAAGGGTAACAAGATGGGGTTTTCATCATATTTCTTGAGTTTATCCCTCTACATCATGTCATCTTTCTTAATGTGTTACACTGTTCTTCATGAACTTAATACTCTAGATGCAAGCAGGAGTCGGTTGATGTGTGGAGTAATAGTAGTAGATGCAAAATCGTTTCGGTCTACTTGAAACAGACGTGATGCCTATATGCATGATCATTGCCTTGTATAACTATATGATTATTCTCTTTTCTATCAATTGCTTGACAGTATTTTTTTACCTACCATGGTATTTTCCTTCAAGAGAGAAGCCTCTAGTGAAATCTATGGCCCCCGGGGTCTACTTTCCATAATATATTTTCAGATCTATAAACCAAAAATACCAAAAATACTTTGTTGCAATTTATTTACCTTTTACTTTCCGTTCTCATTTACATCTATCTCTATCGGATCTAATCCTTGCAAATAATCATGAAGGGATTGACAACCACTTTATAGCGTTGGGTGCAAGAGTTTGATTGTTTGTGTAGGTGCATCCAGTGGTGACTTGCTTGTTCCTCCTACTGGATTGGTACCTTGGTTCTCAACAACTGAGGGAAATACTTATCTACTTCGCTGCATCACCCTTTCCTCTTCAAGGGAAAACCAACGCAAGGTCAAGAGGTAGCAAGAAGGATTTATGGCACCGTTGCCGGGGAGGATACACATCAATCCTACCAAGCACCCATCACAAACTCATCTCTTGCATTTACTTTATTTGCCATTTTCCTGTCGTTTCCCTCTCCCCACTTCTAAAACGATTTCCAAAAAGATTTGCCTTTTTATTCGCCCTTCTTCCGTTCGCCTTTTCGTTGCTATGTTTGCTTGTGTTGCCATCTGCCTTCTATTTGCTTGCATCTTCGCTTGCTAAAAATCTATTGATGGATCCTCATACACTTGCCAATCTTTGCAAAAGACAAAATTATGATGAACCAATTGCTAGTGATTTGAGTGCACTTGATTATCTCTATGAAGTTTCGGTTGGAAATCATGAATCTAATTTTTTTGATGAAGTGTTGAAACAAGAAATTTATAAGGAGAATGATGATAGTTCCTTGAATGAAAAGCATGATTGCCATTTTTTAGTATGAATTCTCTGAATCCACGATGCTAATGATATGAAAAACCACAAGCTTGGGGATGCTATGCTTGATGAAGATGATATTTTTTCCCCAAGTTTTGGTGATGACACGTATGCTATAATTGATCATGCAAAGAATGCTTTGTGTGATAGTTATATTGTGGTATTCCTTCATGATGGTACTAAAATATATTATGAGGGAGGAATATATGCTTGTAGGAATTGCAATAATATCAAGTTTCCTCTCTATGTGTTCAAAGTTTTAAAGTTATGCTTGTTTTGCCTTCCTATGCTAGTTGATTCTTGCACCCATAAATTGTTTGCTGACAAAATACCTATGCATAGGAAGCGGGTTAGAATTAAATGTACATGCCATGAGATTCATGATGCTCTCTTGCATGTTTTAAATACTACTTCTTATGTGAGCATCATTGAAATCATTATGCCTAGCTAGGGGCGTTAAACAATAGCGCTTGTTGGGAGGCAACCGAATTTCATTTTTGTGTTCTGTTTTTTGATTATGTTTTTGAGTGTTTCCCACATTATTAATTCTGTAATATTTTTTTTGGTGTTTTAATTAGTGTTTGAGCCAAGTAAAACCTTTGGGGTGATCTATGGTAGTTGTTGATTTGATCTCGCTGAAAAATAGAAACTTTTGCACCCAGTCCAGGAATTTTATAAAATTTTAAGAGCGCCGAATGAGTATTAAATTTTTAAACAATATTTATATATAAATTTCTCAGGTTTTCCTAATATTTCATAATTTTTTGAGTTACATAAGTATACGAAGTTTTCAGATTGCTACAGACTGTTTTGTTTTTGATAGATTCTGTTTTCTTTGAGTTGTTTGCCTATTTTGATGGGGTATGAACCATGGAGAAGTTAGAATACAGTAGGTATAACACCAATATAAATATACAATGAGTTCAAAACAGTACCTAAAGTGGTTATTTATTTTCTTATACTAACGGATCTCACGAGTTTTCTATTAAGTTTTGTGTTGTGAAGTTTTGAAGTTTTGCGTAAAGATTTGATGGACTATGGAATAAGGAGTGGCAAGAGCCTAAGCTTGAGGATGCCCAAGGCACCCCAAGTCATATTCAAGGATGCCACAGAGCCTAAGGTTGGGGATGTCTCGGAAGGCATCCCCTCTTTCGTCTTCAATCCATCGATAAATTTACTTGAGGCTATATTTTTATTCACCACATGATATGTGTTTTGCTTGGAGCGTCTTGTATGATATGAGTCTTTGCTTCTTAATTTTCCACAGTCATCCTTGCTGCACACATATTTTGAGAGAGACACACCGAACCGTGAATTTATTAGAATACTTTATGTGCTTCACTTATATCTTTTGAGTTAGGCAATTTTGCTCTATGTGCTTCACTTATACTTTTTAGAGCATGGTAGTGTTTACATTGAACTCCCGTACCTCACTTATATTATTTTTAGAGTCACTAAAAATCATGTTAATTGGTCTAGGTTATGAATTTAGTCCTAATATGATAGGCATCCAAGAGGGATATAATAAAAACTTCCATATTAAGTGCATTGAATATTATGAGAAGTTTGATTCCTTGCATAAAGTTTTGAGATACAAAGATGGTAATGTTAAGAGTCATGTTAGAAAGTAATTGTGATTTGGTAAAAATACTTGTGTAAAGGTTTGTGATTCCCGTAGCATGCACGTATGGTGAACCATTATGTAAGGAAGTCGAAGAATGATTTGTTTATAGATTGTCGACCTTTGTGTGAGGGTCGGGAGCGCGCGATGGTTAACTCCTACCAACTTCTACCCTAGGAGCATGCGTTTAATACTTTTCTTTAATGAGTAATAGACTTTTTCAATAAGTATGCGAGTTCTTTATGACTAATGTTGACTCCATGGAATATACACACTCTCACCCTTCCACCTTTGCTAGCCTCTCTAGCACCGCGCAACTTTCGCCGGTACAACAAACACCTTCCTCAAAACAGCCACCATATACCTTCCTCAAAACAGCCACCATATATCTTTCCTCAAAACAGCCACCATACCAAATTATTATGGCATTTCCATAGCCATTCTGAGATATATTGCCATGCAACTACCATCGTTTCCTTTTATGACTTGCACCATCACTTCCATATTGCATATAGAGTCATATTTTGTCATAGGTATCAAGTTGTAATTTTCTTTTGAGTTGTAAGTAAATAAAAGTGTGATGATTATCGTTATTAGAGTATGTCCCATATGAGGAAAGGATGATGGAAGCTATGATTCCCTCTCAAGTGGGGATGAGGTTCCAGACTTCATGAAAAAATAAAAGAGGCCAGCGAAGCCCAAATAAAATAAATAAAAGAGGCCTTAGATGCCCACCAATAAAAAATGAGAGGAAAGAGAGAAGGGACATTGCTACTATCTTTTTCCACACTTGTGCTTCAAAGTAGCACCGTGATCTTCATGATAGAGAGTCTCCTATTTTGTCACTTTCATATACTAGTGGGAATTTTTCTTTATATAACTTGGCTTGTACATTCCAATGATGTGCTTCCCCAAATTGCCCTAGGTCTTCATGAGAAAGCAAGTTGGATGCACACCCACTTAGTTTCCTCTTGAGCTTTCATACACTTATAGAAAATAAAGGTGTGAAAACAATTGCTTGACTTGTCATCAGGGTTATGCATGATATAAATACTTTGTGTGGGGAAGATGGAGCATAGTCAGACCATATGATATTGTAGGGATAACTTTCTTTTGCCATTATATTTTGAAGAGATACAATTGCTTTGCTAGTATGCTTGAAATATTATTGTTTTTATACCAATATTAAGCTTTTTTTGAGTCTTATGGATATGAATATTCATGCCACAATAGAGAATATTACATGGAAAAATATGTTAGGTAGCACTCCACATAATTTTTTTTGTTTTTTTCATTTACCTACTCGAGGACGAGCAGGAATTAAGCTTGGGGATGTGTGACAGCCCAAGTGTTGTCCCTACCTTATTTGGCATGTAACTCCATGTATGAACCTTGTGTCATGAGCTTATGAGATGTATGGTTGCTCCTTGTCATTCATGTGTGTTACATTCATGCATCATCTCATCCATCATACATTCATTTTGCATGCTTGTTGGGTTTCATGTGTCTTGCTTGATGTGATGGTGGTGAGTGTGTTGGTATGTGATGTGTGAGGTGTTGTGGTGGTATGATCCATGTGTGCAACCTCTTCTTTTCCCCTCTGTTTTCCTTTGCAACATCCCCTTCCAAAACCCCCTTTCTTCCTATTATTATTGTCATCAGATTTAAGTTGTTTTAAATTTGTTTAAAAATGTTCAAGAGGTGGTCCCATGTGTTCTATGAATTGTGAGTATGATAGATTTGATGTTTGGGGTCTGTTGTATTTGTGAATTAAATAAAACAGGAGCTGCCATTTTATATATTAAATAAATTACATGCTCTATAAATCAACTTAATATTTTTATTAAATAGGGCTCTTTATTTCATCCACAAAATATTTTACTTTTCTCTAAAACCGTTTCTTTTCTCAGGGTTTTATTTTGTTTTGTGGCTGGTTTTATAAAAAAAAGAATCCTTCATGTTTTATTTAAGTGAGAGAGAGAGGTGTGAGCCAGGCCAGCCTCCTAGCGCGTCCCATCCAGGCCCAGCCTCCCGTGCACGCCTTCTTCTTCCTTTCCAGCGAGGCAGCGTCGGGGCCCGCTCGTCAGCCTCTCCTTCCCCTCCTTTTTCCTTCCCGGCGTGTTCCTCCTTTGTGGAGGGGCGCACATGGCCATCGTGGCTGCGCTGAGCTTCTCCTCCCCTCCTAATTAATCCCTGGGTGTCCATGCCCATCTAGGGTTCCTCCTCGCCGCTGCCTCCTTCCCTTTCCCCTTCTCCTCTCCTCCTTCCTCGTTCTGTTCGTCAGGTAAGTTCAGAATAGGTAGGAAATTCAGAGAAGTTCGCTGGCGTTCATCGTTCGCCTCCATCGTCCTCGTTCCCGGTGGTGATGGCGTAGGTCTCGGGGGTTCTCCCCGCGTTCCATTCTCGTCGCTAGGAGCTCCGGAGGAGCTCTGCAGCGACGCCTCCGTCTTCGACTTCGACGGCGACGTCGCCTCTGCTTCCTCTCCGTCGGTCGTCTCCGACCGCATCCGCCACCGTCTTCCCCTTTGGTGAGACCGTGGTGAGCATCTAGTCCTCCGCAGTGCCCCCTCTGTCCCGATGCGTGCACGAGCTCGTCGTCTCCGACGAGCCCATGCTCGTTTCTGCCGTGCCCCGAGCCGAGCCGCAGCTCGAGCTCGAGCGCCTTCGTGCCACCCCGTCCTACCGTCGTTAGCTGTGGGGATGGGTTCCCCGAGGACCCCGTCTCCCCCGCTGGTGGGTTACCTCGCCGAAGACCCCCTGTAGGTGACCGGAATCCGCTCGCCGTCGCGCTGTCACCATAGTGCAGTGCGGGTTCAGTTTCGTCAGAAACTGAACCTGCGCGTGTGTGTATTAGAGAGCGTAGGTCCCTCCTTTGTTAAGATCCGTATTGATAGCGCAGTGGTAGCCGTCTCGCGGTGTGACCAAGAGGACTCGGATTCGATCCCGAGCCCCTCCTTTTTTAGGTGTGTTTTGTTTTCTTTTTCTTTTCTTTCTTTTGTTTTTCTCTCTTGCTAATATGAGTGTGTGTGCCTATGTTTATGTGTGTAGATGTCTCCTTTTATTTTTTTGTTATGCATGTGAGTGTAGAGTGCACATGTGTGTATGCACATATGCATGGGTGCACATGTGTATGTGTGTGTGTGTTTTATTTTATGTTGCTCATGTGAGTGTAGTGTGTGTTTGTGAGTTGTGGGTGTGGTGTATGCTATGCACACACACATATGTATGTGGGTGTGCCTTGTGAGTAGGTGTGTGAGTGATTTGATATGTGAGTGGTTGTTTGTATGCATGTGTGTTGCAAGTGTGTGTAGTGTGTAGGAGTGTGTATGTATATGTGGGCATCCATGTATGAAAGTGCATGTGTGCCTATATAGACACATGCTTGAGTGTGGTGTGCTTGTGTGTGTAGGTGTAGTGAGAGGTGTGTGTATGTTATACACACACACACACACATGTGCATGTGAGTAGATGGCCATGAGTAGATATGCATGTGTAGGTGTGTGGGGTTATTATTCTTGCATGTTGCTTCCATGTTTAGGTAGATGAGTGAGTGGATGCTAGACCTTGTGCATGTGTAGATCTATGTGTATGTGAGAGCTCTCATGTGTATATGTGCATGTATATCTCTCCTAGCTTGTTTTCTTTTCTTATTCTTGATGCTATGCTATGCCTAAGTACCTTGTTCATGCCTCTTTACCTTTTCTAGCAAGTGTCCAATAGAGAGCATGCCATTTTTGGCCTCTTACATAAGTGTGTGCAAGTGACATAAGTCACCCATGCCATTTTGGTGTTAATTTCGACCCCCCTTATCTCCCTCTTGCTCCAAGAAAGTATAGGGGTATGAGTAATGCATTTGGGGTAGAATCAACCCAGGAATGCATCTATGAAGTCAGATTTGACTTTGGGGAAACTTCACAAAACTGCATTTTTATGCTGTGATGCCCTTTTGTCCATTTAATATGATTTAATCTATGAATGGTTTTAAGTTCTTGCCAACATGGAAGTGGTAGTTAAAGTTTCTGGGAATGTCCCAGTATTTTTGCCATTCATGCTAAGTCACCAGGTCAATGACTACCTTGCTGTTAAGTTGCTATGATGTTGTTGTTTCTGCCAACCTGAAATATGGCTAAGTTTGGGAGATCTGCTGTTATTGTTTTGCCATGTAGAGTGGGTTGTATCTAGTGATATGTTTGGAATTTGAGCATGATCAGTGTTAGATATTTGTATTAGTTATATTCATCTACTATCCTGTTAATTTTCATGTCAATAGGAGCTCTCTAGCATATTTAACCAGTTCTGTCAACTTGCTACTTTATAATCTCAGATTCCAGAAAACTGGAATTTCCACTAAGTCCCAGAAAACTGATTCATCATGCCAACTTGATTGCATCTTGCATATTGATGTGTGGATCCTTTGCTGGTGGTGTAATTGGATGAATTGGTGTGTATGTTGAGTAGATCCTGTCAGTATCTTGTTTGTGGCTGTAGGATTCCTGTAACTCAACTTGTGAGCTTTAGAAGTTGCTATGTTGCTGTTTAGTGGCAGATTTAGTGTTTTATTGTTTTGTGGATTGTGGGAGCTATGCTCCATGGAATTGATTGATTCTTGAGTATATGGTGCATGATTTTTCATCACCTATCCATTGAATGCCTTGGAATGCCAAGAATTAGCCCATGGCTTGCTGATCTTGTGATTTTGCCTCCGTACCTTGTCGTGAGCGTATCGTGAGAACCGTAACTCCGTTTCTTGCGATCTTTATATGCATTTATATCGATTTTGCATGCTGCATCCAGATTTGCCATGTTCATGCATGTCTAAATAACTTAACATGAGGTTCTGTCCAGATTCATTAATGAACAACTTTGCACGTGAAACATGACTAGTTTTGGATCCATGTTAGAATTCTTCATACACGAGTCATGCATCATTTTGATTGTGCATTGCACCTTGGTTGGATGTTTATAGTTGCTGTTTCTCTTGGGTAGACGTGAGTGTTGAGACTGAGTACGAGGAACCAGGAGAGTACCACTACGAGGATCCCACTACTTGTTCCACTGAAGAACCAACAGGCAAGATGATCGTACCCGGATCCCGATACTATTTTTGCTTACTAGTTTCTCGCTCTTATCGGTACAATTGTGCTAACTACCACTTTATATCAGCCCCCATGTTGCCATGACAGCCTCTAACCTCCACATCCTAGCAAACCTTTGATTGGCTAAGTTACCGTTGCTCAGCCCCTCTTATAGCGCTCTTAGTTGCAGGTGCAGGTTGTTCCATGTGATAACATGGATTGGATATCACAATAGATTCTGTTATTAATTTAATGCACATATATATCTTGGTATTGGTGGAAGGCTTGGCCTTTTGCTAAGTGATTTGTTCCGCTATTACCGCCATTAGTTCCTTGTTACCGTTGCTATGTTTTCCGTACTTTGCGCTCCTAACATGCTCGGGATTGTTATGGGGACCCCCTTGTTTATTCGATTGAGATTAAAAATTGTCTGGCAAGACCCAACATTGGTACTACATTTGCTTAACAACTTAATAAAACTGCATAGGGTCTTGCAAACCCATGGATAATTTAATCAAACCCCGGGCCAGTGCTCCGCATGAGTGTTGGTCCAACCCAGAGCAGCTTATTAACGCCGCCCGGGGCAACTCGGTGATTGACGTGGTAACCATCGCTCATCTGTCGTGTCCTGAGAATGAGATACGCGGCTCTTATCGGGTTCGTCGACACGTCGGGAGGTCTTGCTGGATTTGTTTTACCTTTATCGAATGTCTTGCGTGTGGAGTCTGACTTTCTTCGGGTTTACTCGAGGTGTTGGAATTCTTTTGGAATTACCTATGATTATCGTGAGATCCGCGGTCGAGGCATTCCCACGGAGTGTGGTTAATTTGGTAATGGATTAGTTGGAGCACCCCTGCAGGGTTAAATCTTTCGGAAAGCCGTGCCCACGGTTATGTGGCAACTTGGATATTTGTTTAACACACGGTTATAGTAAACTTGAAGTAAACTCTAATTAAAAAACACCAACTGTGTGCATAACCGTGATCGTCTCTGCTCGTGAACATGATCCGAGAGAGAACACGGTGGGGTTATGATTGACGTAAGTAAGGGTTCAGGATCTTATAGAGATTATACTAGATTCAATCGTTCTTCGTAGGCCACTCATATTTATTTCATGTTGCGTAAGCTAGCCACCATATATGCTTAGTGTTGCTGCAAACTAAACACTACCCCTTCCCAACCTTTAAGCTTGAATAGTCTCGGTACCCGGGCACATGATAGCCGAGTCCCCTGTGGCTCACAGTTTACTACAACACTCCAGGTACAGGTTCAGATGAGTACGTGCAGGATGATCTTACCCAGCTCCAGTGGGAGTATGACGAGGAAAGAGGCAGGATGTACGTGACGTATCCGGATGAGTAGAGGACCTGGTCGTGATCTTTGGGGCAGTGAGATAGTTTCATTTGCATCTGTTTTATTGTTTGATTTCGTCCGTAGCCGGACCCTGTTTTCATCTTGATGATTGAACTCTGAGTGGAATTGTAATTTAGCATGTGGCGAGTGTAAGCCAACTTGTATACTCATCTCTTCTGTAATGTATGATGCAATGTTACTATACTTGCTAACGACAAGATGCGCCTCTATCCCTTGCGAGGCCCTCGTGTCTTAAAATGGATAGGCGCGCATCTTGGGCGTGACAGGATGCTGGTACGTCTCCAACATATCTACGCTCTCTTGTAGCGATAGTGGGAGAATGTCCAATGGGGACAAAGGGTTTATTCCATAGACTACCTCGAAGGGAGACTTGTTGGTGGTGACGTGTCGTGCGCGGTTGTAGGCGTACTTGGCGACGGGGAGGCAATCTTCCCATTCCTTGATGTTCTTCTTGATCAACACGCGGAGTAGAGTCCCAAGCATTCGGTTCCACCTCCGTTTGTCCATCGGTTTGAGGATGGTAGGCCGAATACAAGAGTAACTTGATGACGAGCTTGGCGCAAAGGGTCTTCCAAAAGTAGCTCAAGAACTTGACGTGGCGATCCGAGACAATGGTCTTTGGTACTCCGTGTAGGCATAAGATGTCCCTACAAAAGAGATTGACAATATGTGAAGCATCATCTATCTTGTGGCAAGGAATGAAATGAGTCATTTTGGAAAAGCGATCCACGACAACAAAAATGGAATCATGGCCATTTTTTGTTCATGGCGACCCAAGCACAAAATCCATGCTAATATCATCCCAAGGATGGAACTGAATAGGAAGAGGCATGTAAAGACCATGGGATTGATGTTTTGACTTAGCTTTGCAGCATGTAGAGCATCAGTTGGTGAAACGTGCAACATTGCGAAGCATCTTTGGCCAATAGAACTTGTCGGATAGGGTATCATATGTCTTGTCGCGTCCAAAGTGACCCATTAGTCCTCCACCGTGAGCCTATTGCAAAAGCAACAAACGGAGAGAAGACTTGGGAATGCAAAGTTTGTTAGCACACATAAGATATCCATCTTTCATTTAGTAGTTCTCCCAACAAGTTTTCATTTTGCAATTGGTGTAAGTAATAGCAAAAGTATCATCATGCACATACAAGTCTTTTATGTGCTCAAAACCAACAACATTAAATTCAAGTTGAGTAACGAGCATGCATTTGTGGGAAAGAGCATCCGACACAACATTTTCTTTGACCTTAATTTATTTGATAACATAAGGAAAAGAGTCAATAAATTCACTCCATTTAGCATGTCTTTGGTTCAACTTGGTTTGGCCTTTTAGGTACTTGAGAGTTTCATGATCAGTATGAATGACAAATTCATGCGGTTGCAAATAATGTTCCCAAGCTTGTAAGACTCTCACCAACGCATACAATTTTTTGTCATAGATAGTATAATTTAGTTGAGCGTCGGAAAGTTTCTCACTAAAATACGCAATAGGGCGCTTTTCTTGCATAAGCACATATCCTATGCCATTACCACTAGCGTCACAATGCACTTCAAAAGTTTTGTCAAAGTTAGGCAAGGCAAGCAAAAGTGCATGCGTGAGCCAATTCTTAAGTTCATGGAAAGCAGTGTCTTGGGATGGTCCCCAAACAAACGGTACATTTTTATTGCTCAAAGCGTGTAGAGGAGTGGCAATGGTGCTAAAGTCTTTCACAAACCGACGGTAGAAACTGGCTAGTCCTAAGAAACTATGCACTTCTTGCAAATTGGTGGGGGTGGGCCAATTTTTAATTGCCTCAATCTTAGTTTCATCAACACGGACACCCTTAGAGGAAACCACAAATCCTAGGAAAACAACTTTTTCCACACCAAAAATGCATTTGTCCATGTTTGCATAAAGTTTTTCTTCCCGAAGAGTATGCAAAACGTTCCTAACATGTGTAGCGTGTTGTTCTAGAGAATTGCTAAAAACAAGGATGTCGTCAAAGTAGACCACGACACAATATCCAATGCAGGGTCGCAAAACATGATGCATCATGCGCATGAATGTACTCGGTGCTTCGGATAATCACATTGGCATCGCTAACCATTCATAGAGACCAAATTTAGTTTTGAAAGTCGTTTTCCACTCATCACCCTCTTGTATGCGAATTTGCTAGTAACCACTTTTCAAGTCTATTTTGGAAAACACAGTGGCACCACTAAGTTCATCTTGCATGTCATCTAAGAGTGGGATAGGGTGACGGTATAGAATGGTGATAGCATTTATAGGACGTCAATCAGAACACATGCGCGTACTACCATCATGTTTAGGCACTAGGATTACGGGAACCGCACAAGGACTCAAACGCTCACGAACATGACCTTTTTCTAGGAGTTTTTGGACTTGCCTTTGTATCTCCTTTGTTTCATTGGGGTTGACGCGGTAGGGAGTCTTGTTAGGAAGCGGTGCGTCGGGGATGAGGTCAATGCGGTGTTCGATCCCTTTCTTTGGTGGTAGTCCTGGAGGTAGCTCATCAAGGAACACATCTTGAAATTCCTGCAACAATTGAGATAACACAAGATGAAGATGTTGTGAAGGGTTAGTCCGGGTAACATCGTACTTGCACACTATCATGTAGTGAAGGACGGTCGATGGGATCTCACTCACATCCCTCAAATCTCTTTTGGTGGAAAATAGTACTAGGTCCCTCATGTCCCTCATCATGGGGTCACTCAGTTTTGGCTTGTGGCGCTCACTCACTTTGAGGTGTATCACTCTCTCACTTTTCTCTCCATGATGGGACAAAGCTTGCTTGTCAGCGATCACTTGACTTGGAGACATAGGGCGAAGAACATATTCGGTGCCCTTCATCTTGAAGCTATATTGATTTGTCTGCCCATTGTGTATGATGCCACAGTCGAATTACCACGGTCGTCCAAGGAGGAGGTGGCAAACGGACATGGGCACCACATCACACTCCATGGTGTCCTCATCAGCTCCAATCTTGAAGGAAGCTTGCACGGTGTGGTCGACATGTATCGTGCCGGAGTCACTTAGCCATTGGACCTTGTAGGGCCGAGGGTGCTTTTTCTTGACCAAGCGCAACTTGGAGCAAAGTTCCTCACTTTAAAATTGTGGCAACTTCCTCCGTCGATGATGACCTTGACGAATCTTCCTTGGATACCGGCCTTGGTGTGAAAGATGTGGAAATATTGGTCCTCGTCTTGTTGTTGTTGAAGTGTCAAAACCTTTGAGACAATGAGAGCGGGGCTCGGATCACTGTCACAAAAGATTTGAGAGTCTTCTTCTTCATTGACTTGCCGGTGCATGGCCACTTGTTCCAAATCTTCCATCTCATCTTCACTCATGGAGTCGTAGGATCCATCATCTTGAAGGATCATGGTTTTCCTTGTGGGACACTCATGCATCTTGTGGCCTCGTCCTTGACATGTGAAACACTTGATGGAGCTTGTTTTCCCGGCATCCGGTGTTGGTGTAGAGGATGACGCTTTTTTTGCTTGTAGGAGCATTGCAGGATGCTGAAGATGACTCGTCCTTGTATCTTGACTTGTCATCTTTTATTGTGGAGGTTCTTGTTGAGGAAGGTGTCGTAGTCAAAGAATCTTGAGTAGTTGCATCGTAGGTCTTGTATGAGGTTTTCGAGTACTTGTAGTCCTCTTAAACTTGACGTTCCGCCTTGGTGGCTTGATGCACTAGCTCGAGCAAATTGGAGTATGGTTGGAAATCCGCAATTTTCTTGATTTGGTAGTTTAGACCATTCAACAAACATGCCATATTTTTCTCATTGTCTTCCTTCACATAGGCTCTTATCATGGCCATCTCCATCTCTTGATAGTACTCTTCCACCTACTTGGTGCCTTGCTTGAGTAGTTGTAGCTCCTTGAAGAGATCATGATTGTAGTGTGTTGGGATGAATAGAGCTCTCATGATGTCTTTCATTTGTGCCCAAGTTGTGATTGGAGGGTCACCTCTTTCTCTTCTCCGCTCAATCCCTTGTCCCCACCAAATGAGCACATAATCTTGGAACTCGAGGGAGGCCATGTCAAACTTGTTGTCCTCTTCATAGTTGTATAACCGGAATATTTTGTCAACCTTGAGTGCCCAAGAGAGGTAGTCTTCGGGATCGTTGCTTTCAAAGAACTTAGGCATAGTGAACTTGAGCTTGCCAAAGCGATTTTCCTCATTGTTATTGTGATTGTGGTATCCTTGTTGTGGAGGAGCATAGTTTTCTTGTTTACGTTGGCCTTGCCTTTGAGTGTGACCGTCCGTGTGGTCAATGGGATTTGCTTGAGGTCGCGCATCTTGTCGTGGAGGGACATTGTTGTCATGTTGATCTTGCTCTTGCCTTGGAGCGAGCTCATCAAAGTGTTTCTCCTCTTGCCTTGGGTGTTGTTGACATCGTGGTCGCATCCGTTGTTGGCGTTCTTGGTGCTCCTCTTGACGTGCGGCTTCTTCTTGGAGTTCTCGATGTAGAGCTTCTTGTTCCCTGCGAGCTAGTCGGTTGCATTCTTGCAAGGCATGGGTTGATTCTCGAAGCGCCCATTGTGCTTCTCGTGCTTGCTCTGCATGACACCAGTCTTCCTCACGGCGGTGACGTAAGCGTTCTTGCTCATAAGTGTCTTGCTCTTGTTGGTGACGGTGGTCACACTCGTGATGTCGACCTTGAGGCTCGTCATCGTGGAAAGGATTGCTTGAGTCTTTTGAGAGGCGACACGCGTCACGTTGTTGTGGTCAAGCTCGTGGAGGAGGACTATTGCCCGAGGAGTCCTCAGAGGAGTGTCGACTAGCGGTGCACTATTGCGTTGAGGTAGAAGTGGATGATGCACGGTTCACCATCAAGGCGCGGAGCTCGTCCATTTGGGTTGTCATGAAGTCTCGCGTCTGCTCCTCGGATTCACGTATGTTCGTGGCGAGGTGCTCGATGCGGTCCGTGATGACATCGTGTGCTTGGCGCATTCCCTTTTGTGCGGCGAAGAATTGTAGTTTGATGACGTAGTTGTTCGCGTTGTTGTCATGCTCCTCGACTGCAGGGTTTGACATGATGTTCCTATCCATAGAACTCAACAAGATATAAGTTGAAGAGTGAGAAGACAATACCAATTACCGTTCCAAAGGTTGAGAGTGGATCAAGTACACTCAATGTGCAAGCATGAAAGTAGTACACTCGGTACCGAAGATTGTCCCACTCACACCTACACAAATAATGCTTATTGAGTAGCTTGGTTAGGATTGTGGCAAATATTCAAGTAATTCGATAATAAGATTCAATCAAGTTGAGATAGAGCCGCAAATCTGTAAATGGGACGAGGTGGACTTCTAGCAAATAGTAAGAACGGAAGCACACATGTATAGGAAAGTGGTATTGTAACACCGAAAAAATGAGCGCAAAATGTGGAATCCACGATAAGCTCAAGGTGTACAATAGTGGAGAGACGTTAGCACAATTACATGAGTGGGCATGATACGGACTTGTGCATGATAACCCACAAGTATAGGGGATCGCAACAATTTTTGAGGGTAGAGTATTCAACCCAAATTTATTGGTTCAACACAAGGGGATCCAAAGAATATTATCGAGTATTCACAGCTGAATTGTCAATTAAACCACACCCGAAAGACTTAATATCTGCAGCAAAGTATTTAGTAGCAAAGTAGTATGTAAGTAACAGTAACGGTGGCAAAAGTGACAGTAGCAGTTTTGTAGTGAAAGTAACAGCAGCAACGGAAAAGTAACTTAGCAAGGATCAATATGTGGAAAACTCGTAGGCAAAGGATCAGTGATGGATAATTATGTTGGATGGCATTCATCATGCAACAGTTATAACATAGGGTGACATAGAACTAGCTCCAATTCATCAATGTAATGTAGGCATGTAATCCATATATAGCCATACATGCTTATGGAAAAGAACTTGCATGACATCTTTTGTCCTACCCTCCCGTGGTAGTGGGGTCCTAATCGAAACTAAGGGATATTAAAGCCTCCTTTTAATAGAGAACCGGACCAAAGCATTAGCACTTAGTGAATAGATGAAGTCCTCAAACTATGGTAATCATCGGAAAGAATCCCAGTTATTGTCACCCTGGGGGATGCGGATCATAACTAGTAATAGGTGTCTACAACTTGCAAGATAGGATCAATAACACATATATATTCATGAAAACATAATAGGTTCAGATCTGAAATCTTGGCACTCGGGCCCTAGTGACAAGCATTAAGCATAGCAGAGTCATAGCAACATCAATCTTAGAACATAGTGGATACTTGGAATTAAACCCTAACAAAACTAACTCAATTACATGATAAATCTCATCCAACCCATCACCGTCCAGCAAGCCTATGATGGGATTACTCACGAACGACGGAGAGCATCATGGAATTGGTGATGAAGGATGATTGATGATGACGAAGGCGTCGATTTCCCCTCTCCTGATCCCAAAATGGACTCCAGATCTGGCATCTCGAGGAAGAACAGGAGGTGGGGAGGCTCTGTATCGTAAAACGCGATAAACTCTTCTTGATTTTTTTCTCCATGAATATGAATATATAGGAGTGGAATTGAGGTGAGTGGAGCCACAGGGGCCCCACAAGCTTGGGCGTGGCCGCGCTTGGTGGGCTTGTCACCTATGGGTGTCCCCCTCCGGTTGATTCTTTCGCCAATATTTTTTATTAATTCCAAAAATATTCTCCGTAAATTTTTAGGTCAATCCGAGAACTTTTATTTCTGCACAAAAATAACACCAAGGCAATTCTGCTGAAAACATCGTCAGTCCGGGTTAGTTCCATTCAAATCATGCAAATTAGAGTGCAAAACAAGGGGAAAAGGGTTTGGAAAAGTAGATACGATGAAGACGTATTAACACCCCCAAGCTTAACCCATTGCTTGCCCTCAAGCAATTCAGTTGATAAACTGAAAGTGATAAAGCAAAACTTTTACAAACTCTATTTGATCTTGTTGTTGTAAATATGTCTAACTGATGTTCAGATTTTCAACAAAGATTGTGGACTAACCACGTTCACAATAACCTTTAGGTCTCACATTTACTCATATTAATGGCTTAATCAACTAGCAAGCAATAATAATAACTCTCGGATGACAACACTTTTATCAAAACAATCAAGATACAATATGACAAAATGGCACCTCGCTAGCCCTTTCTGAGACCGCAAAACATAAATGCAGAGCACCTCTAAAGAACAATGACTGACTAGACATTGTAATTCATGGTAAAAGAGATCCAGTCATACTCAGACTCAATGTCAATTAACAGCAAAGCATACAAATGATGGTGGTGCTCTCTAACTGGTGCTTACTATAAGAGGAGGATGACTCAACAATAAAGTAAATAGGTATGCCTTTCACAGAGGGAAGTATTGATTTGCAGAGGTGCCAGAGCTCGAGCTTTTAAAACAGAGATGAATAATAATTTTGAGCGGTATGCTTACATTGCCAACATAACAACCAAGAGTTTTCACCATCTTCCATGCTAAATACATTATAGGCGGTTCCCAAACAGAATGATAAAGTTTTTACTCCCCCTCCACCAATCAATCACACTCCACGGCCAGCCGAATCCACAGGTACCGTCCATACAAACACAATCCCGGGGGATTTTTTTCATTATATTTTGATTTTTTAGTGTGTAATTGGGCATTCCGAATACCAGCCACTTTCTCGTGAATGATAGTGAATCAACACATATCGTCAGAATAACCCACCTAGCATGGAACATACTGACAGCCCATAGTCGCGACATGAGCGATTTGGACATACAAAACAGAATGTTTATTTGAAGGTTTAGAGATTGGTAGGTGCAAATTTACTTGGAACGGCAGGTGAATACCGCATATAGGTAGGTATGGTGGACTCAGATGGAACAACTTTGGGTTTAAGGAAATGGATGCACAAGCAGAATTCCCACTTAGTACAAGTGAAGGCTAGCAAAAGGCTGGGGAGCAACCAACTAGAGAGCGACACAGTCATCAACATGCTTTGAGATTAACCAGCACTGAATGCAAGCATGAGTAGGATATAAATCACCATGAACATTAATATCATAGAGGTTATGTTGATTTTGTTTCAACTACATGCATGAACATGTGCCAAGTCGAGCCACTTGAATCATACAGAGGAGGATACCATCCTATCATACTACATCACAACCATTTTAATGTGCATGTTGGCACTCAAGGCAAACCATTATCCACTCTTAGATAATAAGCATGGCATGAGTAACTATAATCTTTAATTGTCATTGCAAATATGTTTCACCCATAATGAACTGAATTCAGAACGATGAGCTAATCATATTTACAAAAGCAAAATAGGTCGAGTTCATACCAGCTTTTCTCCATCTCAATCTTTTCATCATATATCGTCATTATTGCCTTTCACTTGCACGACCGAACGGTGTGGATAATAATAAGAGTGCACGTGCATTGGACTAAGCTAGAATCTGCAAACAATAACTCAAAGGAGAAGGCAAAGTAATATGGGCTCTCTGATAGATAAACAATAATGCATATGAGAGTCACTCGACGTTTTCATTGTGGTCTTCTCCTTATGACCCCAAGAAATAAAATTCAAAACAAGAACGAGAGAAACTATTTACACGGGAAAGCTCCCAACAAGCAGAAGAGGAGAGAGAAACCTTTTTGGATTTTCTTTTAATACTACAACTAAACAAACTAGAAGATAAAGCTAGAACTATTTTTTTGGATTTTTCTCAAAGTTAATTAAACAGTCAAGAGGAAAACGGAAAGAAGAAATAAACTACCATGGATGGTTCAATGAAAAAGTATGAACACCGACTACTAAGATGAGTGTGTGAACATGAATGTAAAGTCGGTCAGAAATACGTACTCCCCCAAGCTTAGGCTTTTGGCCTAAGTTGGTCTAGGGCCATGGTTGGGCCAGATGATATCCAAAGTCATAATCGGGGTTGTACTAAGCTACGACGACAATAGACTGAACGGCTGTAGCGTGCAGGCGAGCGACTTCTGCATTTCGCTCATACTCGTTTGCCTCCTCTCTAGTTATAAAGTATCTCTATTTTTTCTGAAAGTCAAAGAAGGCAGGAGCAGGAAGGGTAATATGGACAACACGATGTCTATAAAAAATTAGTCGGTATAGGAGGGATTGTTCGTTCCTCTCAAGAAACTGATAACACACCAAAGCCTTATAATCAAGAAAAGCAGGTGGTAACTCAATATCATTTCTTCATATGGGTACCCCCAAGATAATTAGCTACACGAGTGGCATAGATTCCACCAAAGAAATCTCCATCCTTAGCATTATTATGCAGCCTTCTAGCAATAATGGCCCCTAAGTTATATCATCTATCACCCATTACCACACTCTTAAGAATACTAAGATCATGTGCACAAAGGTGGCTATGATCAATTTTACCGTTAATACATCTACCTATGAAGAGAGCAAAATAATGTATAGCAGGAAAGTGAATGCTTCCCAAGGCAGCCTGTGTAAATTTCTAGTTTCTCCCATGGTGATGCTTGTAAGAAAATCATTATATTCGTCTTTGTGTGGATCACTATAGCTGCCCCATTGTGGAATTTTGCACGCGCGGTTAAAATCCTCTAGGTCCATAATATAAGATTTGTCATAAACATTAAATAGGACGGAAGGATTGTTACAATTGAATGAAAATTTAAACCTCCGCACAAAAGAATCCGTGAGTTGATAGTATTGCTTGCACTGATCTGAAACGAATTCTTCAAGGCCAGCATTTCTTGTGTATGCGTAAAATTCTTCCTTGAAACCGGCATCACCCATGAATTGATCTGATGGCCATTCACAAGGCCGCACTTGTGCTTCCCTCAGTGGTTATAGGTCGGGTTCACGTATCGCGAGTCCTGGGGCCTTCTTGCTCGAGGAATCCCCTTGAAATACCCTCTTCAACATTTTTTTCTTTCTTTGAAAAACTTCAGAAATTTTTAGTGACTCAAAATAAAGGTGAACAAAACTCAACAAAACTCATAGCAACTACTCCCACAAGTGCCTAGAGGCTATATCATGCATCAAAACTACTTGGGACCATACAAATTTGACATGCAAGCTTAAGAATAGGGTCACCACAGCAGCAAAAATTTGCAATAAATAAAGCACTAGAACAAAAACTAATTGGACCATTGGAGGAGTCACATACCGAAGAACAATCTCCCAAAATAGTTTTGTGAATGGAGTCTTGCACAAGGAGATCGAAAATGGCAGCAAAATGAGCTAGACCACGGGTTTGAGGAATGGTGGGATTTTTTCTAGAGGAAGATGGAGTGGATGGGTGCTGGAATTAGTGAAGGGGGGCTACGTGGGACCCACAAGCCACCTAGGTGTGGCGAGGGGGTGGTCGCGCCCTGTGGGCTTGTGACCCACTGGTGCCGCCCCCCGATGTGCGCTCAGTGCCAAATATTTTTAAATATTCCAGAAAAAATCATACTACATTTTCAGGGCATTTGAAACGTTTGTTTCTAGGTCATTTTTCTATTGCACGGAAAACTCCGAAAATAGAAAAATAATAGCATTTTTACTTTATTTACTCTAACTAACAAAAAGTAAAAGTTGGGTACAGAAGGTTGTGCTTTCTAAATTCATCCATCTCATGCCTACCAAAAGGAATCCATCAATAAGGTTGATCAAGTCTTATTAACACATTTCTTTCGAGTGACATGAAACTGAAGAATTTTCGAATAACACTATGTTACCTCAATGGGGATATGCATATCCCCAACAATAAGTATATCATATTTCTTCTTGACAGTAGGAAGAGAGAATTCAAAGTCTTCAATAATAATCATTGGAATTTTTTCAATGGAGTTGATACTATGAACTTGGGGTTGTTTCTTCGGAAAGTGTACTATATGCTCATTACCATTAATATGAAAAGTGACATTGCCCTTGTTGCAATCAATAACAGACCCTACGGTATTCAAAAAAGGTCTACCAAGGATGATCAACATACTGTTGTCCTCGGGAATATCAAAAATAAGAAAGTTCGTTAAGATAGTAGCATTTGCAACTACGATAGGTACATCCTCGGGAAAGCAGTTGGTTTATCAGCCATTTGCAAAGAGATTTCCGTAGGTGTCAACTTATTCAAATCAAGTCTACGATATAAAGAGAAAGGCATAACACTAACACCAGCTCCCAAATCACATAAAACAGGTTTAACATAATTCCCCTTGATAGAGCATGGTATAGTTGGTATTCCTAGATCTCCAAATTTCTTTGGTACTGCACCCTTAAAAGTATAATTACCATGCATGGTGGAAATCTCATCTTCCGGTATCTTTCTTTTATTAGTCACAATATCTTTCATAAACTTAGCATAAGGAGACATTTTCAGAATATCCGTCAAGCGCATACGCAAAAAGACAGGTCTAAGCATTTCAACAAAGCGCTCAAAATCCTCAAAATCCTCATCATCCTTTTTCTTGGATGATTTAGGAGGAAAGGGCATGGGTTTCTGAACCATGTTTCCTCACAACAAAGTCTCTTTTGTCATATATTTTATTCTTAGGTTGTGGGTGATCAAGACCAGTAGCAGGTTCAATCTCCACATCATTATCATTAATAGGTTGAGCATCAACACGAACATCATCAGTAATATTATCACTAGGCTCATGTTCATCACCTGATTGTGTCTCAGCATCAGAAACAGAAATATCATTTGGGTTTTTAGGTGTATCTATAACAGGTTCACTAGCAGCATGCAAAGTTCTATCATCATCCTTATTCCTCTTATTACCGGAACGACTAGGTGCATAAGTATTACTCCTTTGAGAATCTTGCTCAATTCTCTTAGGATGGTCCTCAGAATACAAAGGTTCCTGAATCATTCTACCACCTCTAGTCACAACTCTAACAGAATGATCATTGTTCTACTATTCATCTCATTAAGCAAATCATTATGTGCCTTGATTACATGTTCTACTTGAGTAGTTACCATGGAAGCATGTTTACTAATAAGCTTAAGATCATTGATAGTTCTACTCATATAATCACCTAAGCGATCAAGCATGAAAGCATTATGTTTCAATTGTCTATTAACATAAGCATTAAAATTTTCTTGCTTAATAACAAAGTTACCAAACTCATCCAAGCATTGGCTAGCAGAATTATTATAAGGAATATCACCTTCATCAAATCTACAAAGAGAATTGACCTCTACTACCTGTGTCGGGTTATCAGGACCGTGTATTTCTTCAATAGGTGGTAGATTCTTGACATCTTCAGCTTTAATACCTTTTTGTTTCATAGATTTCTTTGCCTCTTGCATATCTTTAGGACTGAGAAATAGAATACCTATTTTCTTCAGAGTTGGCTTCGGAGGTTGTTCGGGAATAGTCCAATCATTATCATTGCTCGATATATTATTTGATAGTAGTTCAGCTTGTTCAACAATTCGTTCCCTGAAAACACAACTAGCACAACTATCTAGGTGGTCCCTAGAAGCATCAGTTAGTCCATTATAAAAGATATCAAGTATTTCATTTTCTTGAGAGGATGATCAGGCAAAGCATTAAGTAATTGGAGAAGCCTCCCCCAAGCTTGTGGGAGCCTCTCTTCTTCAATTTGCACGAAGTTAAATATTTGCAGCAAGGCAGCTTGTTTCTTATGGGCAGGAAAATATTTTTCAGAGAAGTAATATATCATATCCTGGGGACTACGCACACAACCAGGAGCAAGAGAATTGAAACAAATCTTAGCATCACACTTTAATGAGAAAGGAAATAACTTAAGAATATAGTAATAACGATTTTTTCCTCATGAGTAAATAGGGTGGTTGTATCATTCAATTTAGTAAGATGTGACAGAACAGTTTCAGATTCATAGCCATGGAAAGGATAATATTCAACCAAAGTGATTAACTCAGGATCAATAGAGAATTCATAATCCTTATCAGTAACAAAGATAGGTGAAGTAGCAAACTTAGGGTCATATTTCATTCTAGCATTCAAAGATTTTTCTTTCCACTTTCATAGCAATTTCTTAAGATCATCTCTATCCTTACAAGCAAGAAAGTCCCTAGCTACCTCTCCTTCCATAACATAACCCTCGGGTATATCAGGCAATTCATATCTAGGAGAGCTAGGTCTACCAGGTGTCTCATAGTGTTCAGTTTCAATAATTTCACCAGTTTCCGAAATATCATCATTTTCAGCATACACTAGCAATTTGTTCATCAAGAAATTCACCCAGTGGCATAGTATTATCAAGCAAAGTATCATCATAAGCATCATGCATAGCAGAAATGGCATCATCAATTATTTGCGACATATCAGAATTGCTAGTAGGTGGTAGTGTCGCAAACTTACTCATAATAGAAGGTGAATCAAGTGCAGAGCTAGATGGCAGTTCCTTACCTCCCCTCGTAGTAGAGGGATAGATCTTACTTTTTGGATCTTTCAGATTCTTCATAGTGATCACAAATATAAATCCCAAGTGACTCAGAGAATAGAGCTATGCTCCCCGGCAACGGCGCCAGAAAAATGTCTTGATAACCCATAAGTATAGGGGATCGCAACAGTTTTTGAGGGTAGAGTATTCAACCCAAATTTATTGATTAGACACAAGGGGAACCAAAGAATATTCTCGAGTATTTGCAGCTGAGCTGACAATTCAACCACACTTGAAAGACTTAATATCTGCAGCAAAGTATTTAGAAGCAAAGTAGTATGGAAGTAACAGTAAGAGTGGCAAAAGTGACAGTAGTAGTTTTGTACTGAAAGTAACAGTAGCAACGGAAAAGTAACTTAGCAAGGATCAATATGTGGAAAACTAGTAGGCAATGGATAAGTGATGGATAATTATGTTGGATGGCATTCATCATGCAACAGTTATAACATAGGGTGACACAGAACTAGCTCCAATTCATCAATGTAATGTAGGTATGTAATCTGTATATAGTCATACATGCTTATGGAAAATAACTTGCATGACATCTTTTATCCTACCCTCCCATGGCAGCAGGGTCTTAATGGAAACTAAGAGATATTAAGGCCTCCTTTTAATAGAGAACCGGACCAAAGCATTAGCACTTAGTGAATACATGAACTCCTAAAACTATGGTAATCACTGCAAAGAATCCTAGTTATTGTCACCCTAGGGGATGAGGATCATAACTCATAATAGGTGTTTACAACTTTCAAGATAGGATCAATAACACACACACACATATATATATTCATGAAAACATAATAGGTTCAGGTCGGAAATCAGGGCACTCGGGCCCTAGTGACAAGCACTAAGCATAGCAAAGTCATAGCAACATCAATCTCAGAACATAGTGGATACTATGGATGAAACCCTAAAAAACCTAATTCCATTACATGATAAATCTCATCCAACCCATCACCGTCCAGCAAGCCTACAATGGGATTACTCACAAATGGCAGAGAGCATCATGGAATTCGTGATGAAGGATGGTTGGTGATGACGAAGGCATCGATTTCCCCTCTCCGGAGCCCAAAACGGACTCCAGATCTGGCCTCCCGAGGAAGAGCAGGAGATGGCGGAGGATCCGTATCGTAAAACACGATGAACTCTTCTTCTTGATTTTTTTTCCGTGAATATGAATATATATGAGTGGAATTGAGGTCGGTGGAGCCACAGGGGGCTCACAAGCTTGCCAGGCGCGGCCAGGGGGTGGCCGCACCTGCTGGGCTTGTCCCCCGTGGGTGCCCCCTCCGGTTGATTCTTTCGCTAGTATTTTTTATTAATTCCAAAAATATTCTCCATAAATTTTTAGGTCAATCCAAGAAATTTTATTTCTACACAAAAATAACACCAAGGCAATTCTGCTAAAAACAACGTCAGTCCGGGTTAGTTCCATTCAAATCATGCAAATTAGAGTCCAATACAAGGGCAAAATGGTTTGGAAAAGTAGATACGATGGAGACGTATCAGTGCACACCTATACGAATCAAAACTAGACGTCTCCCTATACCCAGCTTTTGCTATTTATGTGGTTGGCACAAAATCTCTCGCTCAAATGATCGAATATGATATGCAACTTTGCGATGGTATTGCTCTTTTGCCTTTGCTTAAAAGCTTGGTTATGCTTCTTCTTAGGAGGATGATATTTGGAATGATCACTATGCGGGACGTGCACACCAATATAGCAATGATTTATGCGGCTACTACTGCAACACAAAAGAAGATACGAAAATATATGCACGCTAATTGTAGCTATGCGAAGTAAGTATCCCTAAAGTGCACAAGTGGTGTTGCCCGGCAATACTCAATGGCTAGTCTCAACAGGTAAGCAACGCAAAATGGCTCGGTTAACAATGCAATGGCAAGGGTATAACAAAAGTGTCTTCACGGTTATCGTCCTTGCTTACGGTAAGGTGTCAACAAAGAGTTGGTTGGCGACGATACGAGGCATTGACAAGCGGCGACGTCGATGAAGAACCACTCCTAATTAGCCGAAACACCTTAGGAAGTGGCGATGCTTGCAACTCAAAATCTCGAATGCAAAAGGGATGCGGAAGAAATGGTGGAAATATTGTGAAAGAAATGGTGGAAATAGCCAAAAATCTGTCAAAACAAAAACAACGCAAGGCAGCTTTGCTGGTTGCCAGGGGCCGGATGTCCGGGGGGGGGTGTCCGGGGTCCTCGATCCGGATTAGATCTCAGGATTTCCTATGAACTAGGGTATGAACAAGATTTTTTTGTGAATTGGGGGCGATTTGGCGGTGGAAATCAATGAAGATTATGGGGGAAAGGTAAATCCACTCGTCCACCACGAGATCCAAATCAACAAAATCTCCTCAAATCCAACGAATCCAAGAAAATTTGGTATGGCTATTTTTGTGGCAATTTTCGAAATTAGGTCAAATCAAAGCAAAATTTGGCTAGAAAGTGGAGGGATACACTCCAAGGTGTGAATCAACGTGGCTCATGATACCAATATCATATGGGGCACACCCGTGTGTATCGATCTTTTCACACTTGGAGGGGGAAAGGAGAAATCAAGAGAGAAATCAAACACTCATGGACAAAATCCGATCGAACATCAACCAAGATCAAGAAAACACATGCGGTAATTCGATCCACAAGCAGTAGACGGATACAAGTAGCCGGTAGTTCTTCCTCACTCCGAGGAGGAGAGCTTGAATCCATGGGGGATCTTCCCTCTAGAGGGGACTTGGCATCACTTGGATCTACTCCCAAAGGAGGGCAAAGTCCTTAGGAGTAATCAAGTAATGGAGCTAAGCTCAAGTGCAAACATTAGCTAACCCTATAAAGAGGCGGAGGAGGTGTTTATATAGTACTAGGGGGAAAAGGGGCAAAGGAGAGGATACATGGCCCTTCGGGCCCAAGTCTGCCCACGCAGGGGCCGGATGTCCGGTCCAAGGGCTGGATGTGTGGGGCTTCAATGGTCGGCCGGATGTCCGGGCTTGGGGCCTCGATATCCGGGCTGGCGGGGCTGATTCCCACTCGGTTCGGCCGATGGCGTGCTAGATATCCGGGGCCGGATGCCGGGCTCCTGTAGCTTTGCTTGGGTGCTGTTGGAGTCCCCAGCTGCCGGATGTGCGGGCTGGTGGCCGGATGTTTGGACCAGAAGAGTGCCAATGTGCCAAAGAAGCAACCAAGAGGGAGCCCAGGCCGCCCAAAACGCACCACGGTGCGCCAGAGGCCCTAGGCGTGCCCTGATGGGTTTTGGCTGCCTCGGGGACCCCCTCCACCGACTATCACCTCTATAAATTCTCAAATATTCGGAACACCCAAGGGGAGTCGATGAAACACAATTGCAGCTGCCGCAAGTTCCAGAACCTCGAGATCCAATCTAACACCATCACGAAGGGGTGCATCGTCTTCATGGGTGCCTCTCTGATGATGCATGAGTAGTCTACCATAGACCTACGGGTCCATAGGTAGTAGTTAGATGGCTTCCTCTCTCTCTTTTGATTCTCAATAATGGTCTCTTAGAGATCTATTTGATGTAATGACTTTTGCGATGTGTTTGTTGGGATCCGATGAATTTTGAGTTCATGATCAGTTTCTATCCATGAATATGATTTGAGTCTTCTTTGATCTCTTATTTGCATGATTACTTATAGACTCATATTTATTCTTCGAATCATTGGTTTAGTTAGGCAAACTACATAGATTTTTCTTGCCATGAGAAGAGGTGCTTTGTGATGGGTTCGATCTTGCGGCGTCCTTTCCCTGTGACAGAAGGGGCAGCAAGGCACACGTGTATCGTTGCTATTACGGATAACAAGATGGGGTCTATTAATACATAAATAGATCTTTTCTACATCATCTCACCATTCTTATTGCATTACTTTGTTTTTCCATGAATTTAATACACTAGATGCATGTTGGATAGCGGTCGATGTGTGGAGTAATAGAAGTAGACGGGGAATCATTTCGGTGTACTTCTCTTGGATGTGATGCCTATATAATGATCATTACCTTGGATATCATCATGATTATTTGATCTTCTATCAATTGCCCAACAGTAATTTGTTCACCCATCGTGTGATATACTCATGAGAGAAGCCACTAGTGAAACCTACGACCCCCGGGTCTACTTTTCCAACATATTGCTTTCCGATTTATCTTTTTGCCGTGTTTGTTTTCAGATCTATTAATCCAAAAACCCAAAAATACCTTGCTGCACTTTTTGTTTACTTATTTTATTTTGTGTTCTTGCGAGATCTATTTTCCCATACTATCACAATCTAATCTATCTTTTTATCGTTGAGAGCTTGACAACCTCTCTTACGCGTTGGTTGCAAGTATTTGTTATTTGTGTGCATGTGTTGTTTACATATTTGCTTGATCTTCCTCTACAGATTGATACCTTGGTTTCTTAACTGAGGGAAATACTTACCGTCTATGTGCTGCATCATCCCTTCCTCTTCGGGGAAATATCGACGCAGTCTCAAGCCACGTCAAAGGAATTTCTGGCACCGTTGTCGGGGAGCATGCAATCTCTCTAGCGTGCCAATCTTGGTGTCGGGAGACATCATCAACATCTATCAGGTTCCTAATCACAAATATCATCTCCTTGCAATTTACATTATTTTCCATTTGCATCTCGTTTTCCTCTCCCCCACTTCAAAAATTTGTCGTTTTATTCGCCTTCTTTTCCGTTTGCCTTTTTCTTGTCAAATCTCTTGTTTGCTTGCAATCTTGGTTGCGTAGTAACGATGACTCAATAAAATACCAAATTGTGTGATTTTTCCAATGCCAATAATAATCATTTTATTAGCACTCTGATTACTCCTCCCACCACTAGTGCGGAGTCTTGTAAAATTAATGCCGTTTGTTGAATCTTGTCATGAAAGATCAATTTCCTGTTACTCCTAATGAGGATGTCGCATCCCAGCTAAACACATTCGTAGAATTGTGTGATATGCAAAATAAAAAAGGTGCGAACAATGATATTATGAAGTTGAAATTATTTCATTTCTCCTTACGGGATCATGTAATATTTGGGTTTTGTTCTTTGCCTCGCAATACTATCGATTCTTGGGACAAGTGCAAGGACGCTTTTATTATTAAGTATTTTCCTCCCGCAAAAATTATTTCCCTTCAAAATCAAATCATGAATTTTAAGGAACTTGACCATGAATATGTTGCACAATCTTGGTAAAGAATGAAGTTGATCTAAGAAATTGTCCTACTCACGGTTTAAATCTTTGGATGATTATACAAAAAAAATTATGCGGGATTGAATTTTGTCTCTACAAATATTTCAGATTCCATCACGGGTGGTACTTTTATGGAAATTAGTTTGGGTGACGCTACTAAATTGCTAGAAAATATGATGGCAAATGATTCACAATGGCATACTAAAAGAGCATCTACTAGTAAAAAGGTTAATTCGGTTGAAGAAATTAGTACTTTGAGTGAAAAAGTTGGTGCTCTTATGAAGTTGGTTGCTAGTAAAAATGCTCCTATTGATCTTAATGATGTGCCTTTGTCCATTTGATTGCGCACAATAATGATTCCGTAGATGTGAATTTCATCTCAGGAAACAATTTCAATAACAATGCTTATAGAGGTATTTTTAATCCTAGGCCTTTTGCTGGAAATTCCTCTAATAATTAGCGCGCGTTGTCGCACCCGTCTACTTATATAGTAAGATGGTAGACTTTTTATAAATATATTACACATGAATAATGGATGTCAAATTTACACAACCCAATCCATGTACGAGTCATGAATTGAGGAGAAATCCACACACACTAAAATCTCCCTCGCATACAAATTGACTTGATACGCCATCATACATGAAAATCTTAGAATGAACAAAATATAAAATCAAAATGCAATGTTCTTCCAGTGATGAATTTGATCATATGCAACACTTTACTATTGGAAAATTATCAAAGTGCATTTCTCAAAACATTTTTTTATCAAAGTGCAAGCTAAAGTCGATAATACCGAAGAACACAACAAGTTGCATGGCACTGAAGAACTAAGTGATGACGCATACCGAGAGCAATCTCGCCGGGGCTAGCCACCACGCCATATCCACTGTCAGCTAGCCATAGGAATTATATACCTACATCTAGCATGCAGAACAAGATCACCTCCATAGAGCTCCATCAATGACGCCAACAGTGTGCCTCCCCCTAGGGCACGACCTCCAAAGTCCAGATCATTAACCTCTGGTCTTCCAAGAACAAATTGTTGGTAGGAATAACATAAAAATACATTTTGATTAGTATTAGGATCTCCAGTAGCTAGGAAAACATTTTCTCTTGAAGAAGATAATGCACAACCTTCTGATGTTCCAATCTAACAAATAAGAACTTCAAGAACCCGCACTCAAGAAAGTAATTACCAAGTAGTAGGATATAGTCCTACCATCCAAGCCAACATCCTAAAAGATTCTCTCATAAAATTAGATGATCATATCTAAAAGTAGACACCGGTAGCCGGTTATGTACTTAAAGACGCTATTTGTGGTAAAGTATACGTTGCAATTCTTAAAAGAAAAATTATACATTGCAACATGGAAATAAGTTGTAGTTTGAGAAAGCATACCTGGCATTGGCCTAGATATGTCAAAATCCTCCCAACTCAGGTAGCCATATAACGGTCAAGGACTGCTGGAAACTGATATCGGACAACCAAAATTACCAAGGTCGTGGTAGAGTTCTTTACCCAATTCAATGTACTTCTGATTAATATGTCAAACAATACAGGCTATGCACGTACTTGAGGGTTACATGTCTATGAACTATGAGCAGCGTTCTAATTATGCAATCTATTCAATAATTAGTAAGCAATGCAACATAGGCACGAACGATTCATGTAACTATGTGTGCATCACGAGTCGAAAACAAGAGGTAAAATTGCAGATGTACTACATCAAAACTCACCCGAATTAACTCCAAAAGGAAGGTTACTTAATCAGGTATACCTAGCATCTACGGAAAAGCAATTGGGGACAATTTCTCAAACCCTATGTGAAACAAAACTATCGGCCAGTCAACAGATCAACACTGCCTATCCAGTAGAACAAAAACTGCATGATCGGATCAAAAGACTCCGAAGGGCAAATTCTCAATCCACCCACTCAAACGAATCACCCCGCCGCAGAATGTGTGAACCACATAAGACAATTGAGCAGAGCAGGCATTACCGACATCTGGGCTGGATAAGAAAGGGGGGTTCGAGGAGATCATCTCAGGACGAAGCCTTAGCCATGAGATTGGGGCGGGTTTCCTCTGTTGGCGTCAAGATGGAAAGGCGGAGAAGTCAAAGTGCCAGCGGCGACGCAGCAGCGTAGTGACTTGTGTATCGAGCATATCTATTTCTTTAGCGAACGAGTGGGCTGGCATAGACTGACTCGCGGGGAGGAACGCAGTTGGGCCAGTAGAACAGACCCAGTTTACCACAATGCTTAGTTTCAGCCTTTGGAGCAGCCTGCCCATAGGACAGCTGACCCAGATTACTCAATACGAGAGACTGATCGCTTTCCACATGAGATCTAACGGCCAAGATGCTTAGATCACGCAAATGGACGGCTAAAAACGATAACTACTGAGAGAGCTCAGATTAGGTTCGGCTTTACTGTAATTAATGATAAATCCTATGGTAATTCTTCTTACAATAATAATAGGAACACTTTCGATCTTAAGAGTAATTTTAAATAATTTATCAATGTTCAAAAGTCTTTCAATACTACGATAGAAGAAAAGTTGAATAAGATTGCTGATATCTAGAAGCATTCATAGAATTTCACATGATCAAGTTGAATGCTTTTCTACCTAAGATTAATGAATCAATTAAAGCTTTATATGTTTCTATGGATGAAAGTAAGAAAAGAACCGATGTGCCTAGAGCTAAACATAACTTTTTGAAAAAGCGTTTTTCTAGCTATTGCTTTTATAAATATGCTGAAGATTATAAAATGATTGGTGTTTTCTCTATTGATTCCTTGTTTATTAATGTTAAAATTGATTATAAATGGACTGAAGAAGAGTCAACTTTAGTTAGAGGGCGTCCCAATCATTTGAAATTTTGATGAAAGTGGGTTTGGAGAGGTCAGAACTTTAACTAGTGATATGCCCACTATTTTGGATTACAAAGACTTTAATTATGATATTTTCTCTTCGGTTGAATGTATTTCTTTGCTGCAATCCATGATAAATTCACCCCATGCTTATGAACAAAATAAAGCTTTTACTAAACATATTGTTGATGCCATGATGAAATCCTTAGAAGAGAATTTGGAATTAGATATTTCAATTCCTAGAAAATTGCATGATGGGTGGGAACCTACCATTAAAGTTAATATTAAATATTATGAATGCTTTGCCTTATGTTATTTGGTTGCTAGAGTTTCCACAATTCCGAAATCTCTTTGTGACGTGCCTGGTCTTACCAACATTGAAGAATGTTCTCTTAATTTGCACTTTGCGGATTCTACTATTAAAAAGCCTTTGGGAAGAATTAACGATGTTCTTATTCTTGAATATAGGAACTATGTGCCCATTGATTTTATTGTTCTTGATATTGATTGCAATCCGTCTTGTCCCATCATACTTGGTACACCGTTTTTACGCACTATAGGCGTCGTGATTGATATGAAAGAAGGCAATATTAAATTTCAATTTCAACTTAGAAAGGGTATGGAACACTTCCCTAGAACAAGAACTAATCCGCCATATAAATCAACCATGCGGTCCTTCTATGGAGTAAAAACTACACATGACAATACTTGAATCTATGTGTTATGCCTAGCTAGGCGCGTAAACGATAGTGCTTGTTGGGAGGCAACCCAAAGAATAAAATTTATCTTACCTTTTACTTTCTGTTTTTGAGTGTTTACAATTTTTTCCTCTGTTATGATTGTGTTTTTATGTTTTATCTAGTGTTCGTGTCAAGTAAAGCCTTTAGGATGATTCATAAGATGAGTAGAAACAATGTTGAATCTAAAACAAAAATTTGACTCCACTGTGTGAATTTTATTTTTTCACTGGAATGTGATAATGAGTGGAAATTTTAACACAGTATTTCTATACAACTTATTTACACTTTCCTAGTTTTTCATAATTGTTAGAGTTACATAAGTATGGTTAGAGTACATATTACTACGGACTATTCTGTCTCAAACAGATTCTGTTTTCGTTGCATTGTGTGCTTGTTTTAATGATTCTATGGCTTGTATTGGAGGGTATAAGTCATGGTAAAGTTAAAATACAGTAGATATAATGCAATAATAAAATATGAATGGGTTTAAAACAACACTTAAAGTGCTAATTTGTTTTATTATACTAACGGATCTCACGCGAATTTTATCAAGTTTTGTGTGATTGAAGTTTTCAAGTTTTGGGTGAGATCAGGATGGATGAAGGAATAAGTTGTAAGAAATCCTAAGCTTGGGGAAGATACATAACCCCAAGATATTATCCAAAGAGTAACAATCAACTAAGCTTGGGGATGCCTCGAGTGGCATCCCCTCTTTCTCCTAACAACCATCGGTACTTTACTTGGAACTACATTTCTATTCGTCACATATCATGAGTTTTGCTTGGAGCGTCTTGTATATTTTCTTTATTTTCTTTTTATCCTTTCTGCACACACCTATTTTATAGAGACAAAATTATGCTATGATTTACTAGAATTGCTCTATATGCTTCACTTAAATTTGTTGAGCAATGGAATTGCTCTAGTGCTTCACTTATATCTTTTTCAGCACGACATGCTTTTACATGTTTGAAGAAATGCTCCCATGCTTCACTTATATTAATTTGAGAGTTAGTAATTTTGAAGAAATACTCTCAAGCATCACTTATATTTTTTTGAGATATGAAACTTTTATGCTCACGATCTTCACTTATATCTATGTGAGCTTGTCAAAAAGCAATGGCAATATATGAAAATAGTCCCAAAGTGATAGATATTCAAGAGGGATATAATAAAAACTTTCGTGAAGATCATTGGGAAAATTAAATTTGATTCTTTGAAATAGTTTTTAGACATGACGATAGTAATATGTGAGTTATGTTAGTGAGTAATTATGCTAAGTAAGAATATTGATGTTAAGGTTTGTGATTCCCTATGCAAGCACGAAAGTCAATAGTTGTGCTATGAAATTACATCCTACTTATGGTGCATTATTTGGTGTTAGTTATGCTTAATGCTCGCTTATGTGATTTTCCGTTTCTTGGTTGGATGCTTCTCAATCTATTTGCTAGCCTTCACTTATAATAAGTAGAAATACTACTTGTGCATCCAAAATCCTTAAACCCAGCTTTGTCATATGAGTCCACCATACCTACCTATATACGGTATTTCCATGCCGTTCCAAGCAAATTTGTATGTGCCATCTCTAATTTTGAAAAAAAAATCCTTTTGTGTGCTCGTACCGCTCATGAAACGGTAGGGGGTGACCGACATTTTTCCATGCTAGATGTGTTATTCTCAAAATGAGTGTTTATTCACTTGTCATTGCACGAGAGTATGGCTTATCTATTACTTTATGCAAATTTTATTTTTCAATTTGAGTCTCCATCCTCCCTTATAAAGCACCAAGTAGGAGGCACTATGATCGTACTTGAGCATTAGGTGTAGCTAATACTTGAGTGTGCTTCATGAATGGATCAATGATTGAGCATGATGGTATAGGGATAACTTGCTTTAGTGTTGATATTTTGAAAGACATGCTTGCTTCTTGATATGCTTGAGTATTAAAGTTTTCATGTCAAAACTAGACTATTGCTTCGAACCATCTAAAAGTCCAAATGTACATGCTACAAAGAAATGAATATGTGATGAACATGTTAGGCAGCATTCCACATAAAAAATTCTACTTTTATCATTTACCTACTCGGGGACGAGTAAAAATTAACCTTGGGGATGTTGATACGTCTCCAACGTATCTATATTTTTTGCTTATTCCATGTTTTTATATTATCAATCTTGGGTGTTTTACAATCATTTTATACCAACTTTAAATCATTTTTTGGGACTAACCTATTGACATAGTGCCAAAGTGCCAGTTTTTGTTTTTGCTTGTTTTTTACTTCGCAGAAAATTAGTACCAAACTAAGCCCAAACGTCCTGAAATTTTTTGGAGATTGTTTTTGGACCAGAAGACACCAGATGGGCTAGACAAGTGCAGGAGAGGTGGACCGAGGCGGGGAACACCCACCAGGGCGTGCTAGAGGCCCCTGGTGTGACCTGGTGGGTGGATCCCACCTCGGGACCCCCTCCACCGACTATCGGCCCTATAAATTCACAAATATTCGAAAAACCCTAGGGGAGTCGACGAAACACAATTCCAGCCGCCGCAAGTTCCAGAACCTCGAGATCCAATCTAACACCTTCACGGAGGGGTTCATCTTTCATCATAGGTGCCTCTCTGATGAGGCGTGAGTAGTCCACCATAGACCTACGGGTCCATAGACAATATCTAGATGGCTTCTTCTCTCTCTTATGATTCTCAATACAATGGTCTCTTGGAGATCTATTTTATGTAATGAGTTTTGCGGTCTGTTTGTTGGGATCCGATGAATTTTGAGTTCACAATTAGTTTCTATCCATGAATATGATTTGAGTCTTCTTTGATCTCTTATTTGCATGATTACTTATAGCCTCATATTCTTATTCTAATCTTTGGTTTAGTTAGGCCAACCATATTGGTTCATTGGTTCTTGCCATGGGAAGGGGTGCTTTGTGATGGGTTCGATCTTGCGGCGTTCTTTCCCAGTGATAGAAGGGGAATCAAGGCATGCATGTATCATTGTTATTAAGGATACCAAGATGGGGTCCATTCCTACATGAATATATCTTGTCTACATCATGTCACCATTCTTATTGCATTACTCTGTTTTCCCATGAACTTAATACACTAGATGCATGCTGGATAGCGGTCGATGTGTGGAGTAATAGAAGTACATGCAGAATCGTTTCGGTCTACTTGTGTTGGATGTGATGCTTATATATAATTATCATTGCCTAGATATCATCAAGATTATTTGATCTTCTATCAATTGCCCAATATTAATTTGTTCACCCACCATGTGCTATACTCATGAGAGAAGCCACTAGCGAAACATACGGCCTCGGGGTCTACTTTTCTAACATATTGCTTTTCGATCTACTATTTTGCCTTTTTGTTTTCAGATCTATTAATCCAAAAAACTAAAATACCTTCCTGCACTTTTTGTTTACCTATTTTATTTTGTGTTCTTGCGAGATCTATTTACCAAAACTATCACTACCTAATATATCTTTTTACCGTTGAGAGCTTGACAACCACTCTTACACATGGGGTTGCAAGTATTTGTTATTTGTGTGCAGGTGTTGTTTACGTAGGTGCTTGATCTTCTTCTACGGATTGATATCTTGGTTTTATAACTGAGGAAATAGTTATCGTAGTTGTGCTGCATCATCCCTTTCTCTTTGGGGAATTACCGATGCAGTCTCAAGCCACGTCACACTCCTGCTACATCAAATGACAACCTTGTAACCAATGAAGAGATAAGCCTCATGCTCAAGAAATTCAACAAGTTCTACAAGAGTAGAGTCAAAGAAAGAAGCTCCAACTCAAGATATGAAAAGAAGCGTTCATCTAGTCATGACCAGAATTGTTACAATTGTGGACGTACGATAGCACCACCTATCGGAACCATGGGAAAAATCTTCATGTCAACCTTGCATTTGATCTTCCTAGCCCTATCCTCTATTTACACGTGCTCGTATTATTTTTTGCCGCTATACTCGTAGACATGCATGTGTAGGGTGTACTTGTTTTGCAACAATTGCTAAAACTTTCCTAGAACTAAAATCGGAAAACGGTTAGGTTTTCATTTTGTCAAGTAGTCTAATCATCCCCCCTCTAGACCTAATTTTGATCCTACAACTTTCTCGTTCCTGCTAGAAATCTTCTTGAATCGTCGCACTGGCTCAATACTGTCAGTTGCCCCCTATGAAGTACGGTAGCTCTTAGAACCACTTGAACGGTCCGAATTCTTGTGACGGTCTTGGTACCCAGAGTTGCTACCACCTGGAACCCACAACATAGAGCGAGGGAAAAGCAGGTGTAAAGAAGTTGCATAAGCCAAAAAGAAATAACCAAAAAGAATGAAAGTTTAGTTGAATGAAATGTGTATTTGGCAGCTCAGAGCAATAGTACCACCCCTCAAAGCGGTAGTATCGCCTATAAGCGGTAGTACTACTCCAGTGAGCAGTAGTACCGCCTATAAGCGATAGTACCGCTCGAGGCGGACGTTGCCAGGGTAATGATACGTCCATTTTGCATCATGCTTTTATATTGATATTTATTGCATTATGGTCTGTTATTACATGTTATGGTACAATACTTATGCCTTTTTTATCTTATTTTACAAGGTTTACATGAAGAGGGAGAATGCTGGAGCTGGAATTCTGGACTGGGAAAGGAGCAAATCTGAGAGACCTATTCTGCACAACTCCGAAAGTCCTGAAAAGTTACAGAGAATTTTTTTGGAATATATAAAAAATATTGGGCAAAACAAATACCAAAGGGGGCCCATCGGGAGGTCACAAGCCTGCCAGGCGCGACTACCCCCTGCCCGTGCCTAGGTGGCTTGTGACCCACCTGGCAGGTCCCCGACGCCCATATTCTACTATATGAAGGGTTTTGACCTGGAAAAAATGATAAGAGAGCTTTGGGTAGGAAGCGCCGCCATCTCAAGGCAGAACTTGTCCAGAACCAATCTAGAGCTCCGGCGGAGCTGTTCTGCTGGGGAAACTTCCCTCCCGGAGGGGGAAATCGAAGCCATCGTCATCAGCAACGATCCTCTCATTGGGAGGGAGTCAATCTCCATCAACATCTTCATCAGCACCATCTCCTCTCCAAACCCTAGTTCATCTCTTGTACCCGATCTTTGTCTCAAACCTCAGATTGGTACCTCTGGGTTGCTAATAGTGTTGATTACTCCTTGTAGTTGATGCTAGTTGGTTTACTTGGTGGAAGTTCATATGTTATGATCCTTTATGATAATTAATACTCCTCTGATTATGAACATGAACATGCTTTGTGAGTAGTTACGTTTGTTCCTGAGGACATGGGATAAGTCTTGTTATAAATAATCGTGTGAATTTGGTATTCGTTCGATATTTTGATGAGATGTATGTTGTCTCTCCTCTAGTGGTGTTATGTGAACGTCGACTACATAACACTTCACCATTATTTGGGCCTAGGGGAAGGCATTGGGAAGTAATAAGTAGATGAAGGGTTGCTCGAGTGACAGAAGCTTAAACCCTAGTTTATGTGTTGCTTCGTAAGGGGCTGATTTGGATCCATATGTTTCATGCTATGGTTAGATTTATCTGAATTCTTGTTTTGTAATTGCGGATGCTTGCGATAGAGGTTAATCATAAGTGGGAGGTTTGTCCAAGTAAAGGCAGCACCCAAGCACCGGTCCACCCACATATCAAATTATCAAAGCAACGGACGTGAATAAAGTGAGCATGATGAAAACTAGCATGACGGAAATTCCCATGTGTCCTCGGGAGCTTTTCACTTTATATAAGAGTTTGTCCAGGCCTATCCTTTGATAAAAAAGGATTGGGCTACCTTGCTGCACCTTTGCTACACTTTTTACTTTTTACTCGTTACAAATTATCTTATCACAAAACTATCTGTTACCGATAATTTTAGTGCTTGTAGAGAATACCTTACTGAAACCGCTTGTCATTTCCTTCTGCTCCTCGTTGGGTTTGACACTCTTACTTATCGAAAGGACTACGATATATCCCCTATACTTGTGGGTCATCAAGACTCTTTTCTGGCACCGTTGCCGGGGAGTGAAGCGCCTTTGGTAAGTGGAATCTGGTAAGGAAAAATTTATATAGTGTGCTGAAATTTACTGTCGCTTGTTACTATGGAAAGTAATCCTTTAAGGGGTTTGTTCGTGGTATCTTCACCTCGACCGGAAGCACAAAGAATTGCCCCTCAACCTATTGAACCTTACTAAAAATATTTATTATGAAATTCCTTCGGGTATGATAGAGAAACTCCTGGCTAATCCTTATGCAGGAGATGCAACACTACATCCTGATTTGCATGTAATCTATGTGTATGAAGTTTGTGGATTATTTAAGCTTGCAGGTCTGCCCGAGGATCATGTCAAGAAGAAGTTCTTTCCTTTATCTTTGAAGGAGAATGCATTGACATGGTATAGTCTATGTGATGATATTGGATCATGGAGCTACAACTGATTGAAAATGGAATTTCATCAGAAGTCCTATCCTATGGATCTAGTTCATCATGATCGGAATTATATCTATAATTTTTGGCCTCGTGAAGGATAAAGAATCTCTCAAGCTCGGGGGAGGCTTAAGTCAATGTTGTATTCATGCCCGAATCATGATCTCTTGAGAGAAATTATTAGTCAGAATTTTTATGCTCTGCCTTCTCGTAATGATCAATCCATGCTCGATACTTCTTGTACTGGTTCCTATATGAAGAAAGATATTGACTTCAAATGGGATTTATTGGAAAGAATTAAACGCAACTCTGAAGATTGGGAACTCGATGAAGGTAAGGAGTCTGGTATAAACCTTAAGTTTGATTGTGTTAAATCTTTTGTAGACGTTGATGCTTTTTGTGAATTTAGCACTAAATATGGACTTGACTCTGAGATAGTAGCTTCTTTCTGTGCATCTTTTGCTGATCATGTTGATATCCCTAAGGAGAAGTGGTTTAAATATCATCCTCCCATTGAAGTGAAAGTAGTTGAACCTATTAAAGTTGAAGAAGAAACTATTACTTATAATGTTGATCCTGTTATTCCTGCTGCTTAAATTGAGAAACCACCTTTCCCTATTAGAATAAAGGAACATGCTAAACCTTCAAGTGTGGTTCGTAAGAGCTATGTGAGAACACCTAAACCTCCTGAACAAATTAAGGTTGAGACTAGTATTGCTATTGTTAAAGATCTCTTGGTTGATAATATTGATGGACATGTTATTCAATTCTGGGATGAAGCTGCTAAAATTGCTAGACCTGATGCCAAATATAAACATAGACCTATTGTTGTCATGCCAGTTGTTTCTGTTAAAATAGGAGATCATTGTTATCATGGCTTATGTGATGTGGGTGCTAGTGTGAGTGCAATTCCCTTTACCTTATATAAAGAAGTTATGAATGATATTGCACCAGCTGAGTTAGAGAAAATTAATGTTGCAATTGAGCTTGGTAATAGAGATACTATAGCACCAGTTGGGATTGTTAGATATGTTGAAGTCTTGAGTGTTAAAATAAAATATCCTACTGATTTTCTTGTCCTTGGTTCCCCACAAGATGATTTTTGTCCCATTATATTTGGTAGACCTTTCTTGAATACTGTTAATGCCAGTATATATTGTGAGAAGGAAACTATTACTATAAGTTTTGGGGACACGTCTCATGAGTTCAATTTCTCTAAATTTCGTAGACAAGCACATGATAAATAATTGCCAAGTAAGGATTAAATTATTGGTCTTGCTTCTATTGTTGTGCCTCCTACTGATCCCTTAGAACAATATCTGCTAGACCATGAAAGAGGTATGCATATGAATGAAAGGCATGAAACAGATAATATTTTCTTTGATCAGCATCCTATTTTGAAACATAACTTGCTTGTTGAAATACTTGGGGATCCGTGTTATTATTAGTGCTAACCTTTCAGAGCATGAAGAAAAGAGATTATTGAAAACTCCAAGGAAGCACCGTGCTGCTATTGGATATACTCTTGATGATCTTAAGGGCATTAGTCCCACTCAATGTGAGCATAAAATTAATATGGAGCCCGATGCTAAACCAGTTGTTGATCACCAACGACGGTTAAATCCTAAAATGAAAGAAGTGGTAAGAAATATAAATTAAAGCTTCTGGAGGCAGGTATTATTTATCCTATTGCTGATAGTAGATGGGTTAGTCCCGTTCATTGTGTCCCTAGGAAAGGAGGTATTACCGTAGTTCCTAATGATAAAAATGAATTGATCCCACAAAGAATTGTTACAGGGTATAGAAATGTAATTGATTTTAGGAAATTAAATAAATCTACTAGGAAAGATCATTACCCTCTACCTTTTATTGATCAAATGCTAGAAAGATTATCCAAACACACACATTTTTGCTTTCTAGATGGTTATTCTGGCTTCTCTCAAATACCTGTGTCAAAAGAGGACCAAGAGAAGACCACTTTTACTTGCCCTTTCGGTACCTTTTCTTATAGACGTATGCCTTTTGGTTTATGCAATGCACCTGCTACCTTTCACAGATGTGTGACTGCTATATTCTCTGATTTCTGTGAAAGGATTGTTGAGGTTTTCATGGATGATTTTTCCATCTACGGAACTTCTTTTGATTACTGTTTGAGCAATGCTAGTGATTATGTCGTTGGTGCTGTTCTTGGACAAAGAGTTGATAAGAAATTAAATGTTATCCATTATGCTAGTAAGACTCTAGACAATGCTCATAGAAACTATGCAACCACTGAAAAGGAATTTTTAGCATTTGTGTTTGCTTGTGATAAGTTCACACCTTATATTGTTGATTCCAAAGAATTTTTCATACTAATCATGCTGCCATTAAATATCTTATGTAAAAGAAAGATGCTAAACCTAGACTTATCAGATGGGTTCTTTTGCTACAAGAATTTGATTTTCATATTGTTGATAGAAAGGGTGCTGATAACCTTGTAGCGGATAACTTGTCTAGGTTAGAAAATGTTCTTGATGACCCACTACCTATTGATGATAGATTTCCTGACGAACAATTAGTTTTCATAAATGCTTCGTGTAATGCTCCATGGTATGCTAATTATGCTAATTACATTATTGCTAATTTTATACCGCCTAGCTTCACATACCAACAAAACAAAAAGTTCTTCTATGATTTAAAACATTACTTTTGGGATGATACTCACCTTTATAAAGAAGGAGTAGATGGTGTTATTAGACGTTGTGTACCTGAGCATGAACATGAATAGATCCTATAGAAGTGTCATTCCGAGGCCTACGGAGGACACCACACTGGAGATACAACTGCACACAAGGTATTTCAATCTGGTTTTTATTAGCCTACTCTCTTCAAGGATGTTCGTAAGTTTGTCTTGTCATGTGATGAATGTCAAAGAATTGGAAATATTAGTAGACGTTGGGAAATGCCTATGAATTACTCTCTTGTTATTGAACCATTTGATGCTTGGGGTTTTGATTATATGGGACCTTTTCCAACGTCCAATGGGTATACTCATATTCTAGTTGCTATTGATTATGTTACTAAGTGGGTAGAAGCTATTCCAACTTGCAGTGTTGATCATAACACCTCTATTAAAATGTTGAAAGAACTTACTTTCCCTAGATTTGGAGTCCCTAGATGTTTAATGACTAATGGTGGTTCACACTTTAGTCATGGTGATTTCCGTAAATTGCTTGCTAAGTATGACGTTAATCATAGAATTGTATCTCCTTATCATCCTCAGTCTAGTGGTCGGAATTAAGCAATAGAGAAATTAAATTGATCTTGCAAAAGACTATTAATAGATCTAGAATTAATTGGTCTAAGAAACTTGACGATGCATTATGGGCTTATAGAACTGCTTATAAAAACCCTATGGGTATGTCTCCGTATAAAATGGTTTATGGTAAAGCATGTCACTTACCTCTAGAACTAGAGTATAAAGCTTATTGGCCAATCAAAGAGCTCAATTATGATTTCAAACTTGCTAGTGATAAGAGGTTATTTGACATTAGCTCACTTGATGAATGGAGAACCCAAGCCTATGAGAATGTCAAGTTGTTTAAAGAAAAGGTTAAGAGATGGCATGATAAAAGGATATAGAAGCGTGAATTCAATGTAGGTGACCATGTCTTGCTATTCAATTCTCGTTTAGGATTTTTTACAGGAAAAACTTCTCTCTAAATGGGAAGGGCCCTATATTGTCAAGGAAGTATATCGTTCCGGTGCCATCAAGATCAACAACGCCAAAGGTACAAATGCGAAGGTAGTAAATGTGCAAAGAATAAAACATTATATCTCAGGTACTCCCATAAATGTTGAAACCAATATTATCAATACCATAACTCCGGAGGAGTATATTAGGGAGACCTACCAAAACGTTTCAGATTCCAAAAAGGAATAGGTATGTGGTACTGTAAGCAAACCGACTCCAAAACTTTCCCAATAGCAATTTTTCTCAGTTTTGGAATATTTAATAAATTAGGAAAATTTAAAGTTTTCTGAAAGAGGCACGAGGAGTTGACAAGCCTGCCAGGCGTGGCCACCCCCTGGCCACACCTAGGTGGCTTGTGACCACCTCGTGCATGCTATGGACTCCTTTTTCTTGTGGTATACTCCTTTGGGTCGGTAAAAATTCATTATATAATCTCCCGAGGGTTTTGACCACCGCACCACAAAAAAATCCTCTATTTTCTTTGTTGTTGTTCTTTGGACAAATTTAGATCGTCATGACGTTCCCAAGTGCTCCAAAGGACAAATTGTTCGAGAAGGTCATCAACCTCTATCTCGCGGAGGTGTTACGACACCCTCAAACCATTGAGATGTGTGAGGGGGTGCTGCACATCCGTGGCGTTGAAGGGGCAAAGAATATCGGAAGCATGGAAACAAGGCTCAAAGCAATGGAGAAGCAAGTCTTCAAGTTCCAAGGGATGGTGGAACGTGGACTCAATGCCAATCATATGATGATCTCGGAGTTTACCCATAAACACAAGTTGGGCACCAAGGACATCGGGGAGAACATCTTCAAGCTTTATGAGAAAATCGAGCATCTCCAAGCCCAGATCTATGATCTGCAAAACCAAAACTGTGAGTATGAATACAGATTTAAGAGAATGAGTTTGGCTGCAGATTTGAGGATTCCGGAGACTCGTTCATCTTTTTAAAATGGTGAGCCTATGCCTTCGAAGATGGAGGACAAGCTTCCAACCTCATCAACAACTCCACCACCATCACCTCCGGAGAAGAACATCTAAACACATGGGTATGGGCACTCCCCTTGGCTTGTGCCAAGCTTGGGGGAGGTGCCCCGGTATCGTATCACCATCACACCTTTTCCTTTTCTTGTTTTTCTTAGTTCGATCCTTTTGCTTATGCCTTGATCTAGTAGTATAAAATTTTAGTATGATCTAGCTTTGAGTTTTTACTTTTTGTTCCCCTTATGTAAGTCAGTCCAAGAGTTATATAATGATAAGTAGTTTTGATATGAGGGCTTTGCTTGCTCGCTATGATCTTGAGAAAATAAATAAGAAATAAAACAAGAATAGAACAAAAGCAAAGAGTATATATGATGATCTTATGGGGACTGATGACTTCACAGATAAGAAGTGTGTCGGTTGAAATTTGTTGGGAGTTGACAAACATAGCGATTGGTCATTGGGGCAATTAAGAGGAAGTAATAAAGAAAGATAAGTTCACATATAAATATATTATTTTGGACATCTTTTATGATTATGAGCACTCATTAAAATATTATATGCTAAGAAGTTGATGTTGGACAAGGAAGACAACATAATGGGTTATGTTTGCTTATTTCTGAACAGAAGTTATATTGTTATAGATCCTCCAACATGTAGTGCTTGCTTCCACCTCATATTAGCCAAAACTTCTGCACGAAGTAGAGATACTACTTGTGCATCCATATACCCTCAACCCAATTTTGCCATGAGAGTCCACCATACCTACCTATGGATTGAGTAAGATCCTTCAAGTAAGTTGTCATCGGTGCAAAAGGCAATAGAATTGCTCGTAAATATGTATGATCTTTTATTGTAAAGGAAAAATAAGCATTGTACGAACTTGTGATAGTAAAGTAATAAAAGCGACGGACTGCATAATAAAGGTTGCTATTGATACGTCTCCAACGTATCTACTTTTCCAAACTCTTTTGCCATTGTTTTGGACTCTAATTTGCATGATTTGAATGGAACTAACCCGGACTGACGTTGTTTTCAGCAGAATTGCCTTGGTGTTATTTTCGTGCAGAAATAAAAGTTCTCGGATCGTCCTGAAAATTTACGAAGAATATTTTTGGAATTAAAAAAATATTGGCGCAAGAATTAACCAGAGGGGGTCAACAGCAGGCCACAAGCCTGCTAGCCGCGGCCACCCCCCTAGCCACGCGAGGCAGGCTTGTGGGCCCCTCGTGGCTCCTCCGACCTCCTCTCCAGCTCCAGATAACCCTATTTATCAAGGAAAAAATCAGCGAGAAGAGTTCATCGTGTTTCACGATACGGAGCCGCCGCCATCGCCAGTTCTTCCTCGGGAGACCAGATCTGGAGTCCGTTTTGGGCTCCGGAGAGGGGAAATCGACGCCTTCGCCATCATCAACCGTCCTTCATCACCAATTCCATGATGCTCCCCACTGTTCGTGAGTAATATCATCGTAGGCTTGCTGGACGGTGATGGGTTGGATGAGATTTATCATGTAATCGAGTTAGTTTGGTTAGGGTTTGATCCCTAGTATCCACTATGTTATGAGATTGATGTTGCCATGACTTTGCTATGCCTAATTCTTGTCACTAGGGCCCGACTGCCATGATTTCAGATCTAAACCTATTATGTTTTCATGAATATATGTGTGTTCTTGATCCTATCTTGCAAGTTGTAGACACCTATTACGAGTTATGATCTGCATCCCCCAGGGTGACAATAACTGGGATTCTTTTCGGTGATTACCGTAGTTTGAGGAGTTCATGAATATATGTGTGTTTGTGATCCTATCTTGCAAGTTGTAGACACCTATTACCAGTTATGATCCACATCCGCCAAGTTGATAATAACTGGGATTCTTTTCGGTGATTATCATAGTTTGAGGAGTTCATGTATTCGCTAAGTGCTAATGCTTTGGTCCGGTTCTCTATTAAAAGGAGGCCTCAATATCCCTTAGTTTCCAATAGGACCCCGCTACCATGGGAGGGTAGGACAAAAGATGTCATGCAAGTTATTTTCCATAAGCATGTATGACTATATATGGAATACATGCCTACATTACATTGATGAATTGGAGCTAGTTCTGTGTCACCCTATGTTATAATTGTTGCATTATGAATGCCATCCGACATAATTATCCATCATTGATCCATTGCCTACGAGCTTTCCATATATTGATCTTCGTTCAGTTACTTTTCTGTTGCTACTGTTACAATCACTACAAATCTGCTACTTTCACTTTGCCACCGTTACCGTTACTACCATATTACTTTGCTACTGAATATTTTGCTACAGATATGAAGTCTTTCAGGTGTGGTTGAATTGACAACTCAGCTGCTAATACTCGAGAATATTCTTTGGATCCCCTTGTGTCGAATCAATAAATTTGGGTTGAATACTCTACCCTCGAAAACTATTACGATCCCCTATACTTGTGGGTTATCAAGACCTTTTTCAGGCGCCGTTGCCGGGGAGCATAGCTTTATTCGCCGAGTCACTTGGGATATATATTTGTTGATCACTATGAAGAATCTGAAAGATCCAAAAACCAAGATCTATCCCTCTACTACGAGTGGAGGTAAGTAACTGCCATCTAGCTCTGCACTTGATTCACCTTCTGTTATGAGTAAGTTTGCGACACCACCACCTGCTAGTAATTCTGATATGTCACAAGTTATTGATGATGCTACTTCTGCTATGCATGATGCTTATGATAATACTTTGTTTGATGATACTGTGCCACTGGGTGAATTTCTTGATGAACAAATTGCTAGTGCTAATGTTGAAACTGATAATATTGCTGAATCAGACGAAATTATTGAAACTGAACACTATGATTCACCTGCTAGACCTAGATCTCCTAGATATGAATTGCCTGATATACCTGAGGGTTATGTTATGGAAGGAGAGGTATCTAGGGACTTTCTTGCTTGTAAGGATAGAGATGATCTTAAGAAATTGCTTCGCAAGTGGAAGGAAAAAATCTCTGAATGCTAGAATGCAATATGATCCTAAGTTTGCTACTTCACTCATCTTTGTTACTGATGAGGATTATGAATTCTCTATCGATCCTGAGTTAATTACTTTGGTTGAGTTTGTTCCTTTCCATGGTTATGAATCTGAAACTATCGTGGCACATCTTACCAAATTGAATGATATAGCCACCGTATTTACTCATGAGGAAAAAATTCGCTATTACTATATTCTTAAGTTGTTTCCTTTCTCATTAAAGGGTGATGCTAAGAAATGGTTAAATTCTCTTGCTCCTAGTTGTGTGCGTAGTTTCCAGGACATGGTTTATTACTTCTCTGAAAAATATTTTCCTGCCCATAAGAAACAAGCTGCCTTGCAGGAAATATTTAACTTTGCGCAAATTGAAGAAGAGAGTCTCCCACAAGCTTGGGGGAGGCTTCTCCAATTGCTTAAAGCTTTGCCTGATCATCCTCTCAAGAAAAATGAAATACTTGATATCTTTTATAATGGACTAACTGATGCATCTAAGGACTACCTAGATAGTTGTGCTAGTTGTGTTTTCAGGGAACGGACTGTTGAACAAGCTAATTACTATTGAATAATATTGAGCAATGATAATGATTGGACTATTCCTGTACCACCTCCAAAGCCAACTCCGAAGAAAAGAGGTATTATATTCCTCAGTCCTGAAGATATGCAAGAGGCAAAGAAATCTATGAAAGAAAGGGTATTAAAGCTGAAGATGTTAAGAATCTACCACCTATTGAAGAAATAGATGGTCTTGATAACCTGACACGGGTAGTAGAGGTAAATTCTCTCAGAAGATTTGATGAAAGACATATCCCTTATAATAAGCCTGCTAGCCAATGCTTGGATGAATTTGATAATTTTATTATGAAGCAAGAAAATTTCAATGCCTATGTTAGTAGACAATTGAAACATGATGCTTATATGCTTGATCGCTTGGGTGATTATTTGAGAAAATAGTCAATGATCTTAAGCTTATTAGTAAACATGCATCCATGGTAACCACTCAAGTAGAACAAGTACTTAAGGCTAAAAATGATTTTCTTCATGAGATGAATAGTAAAGACAATGATCATTCTGTTAAAGTTGTGACTACAGGTGGTAGAATGACTCGGGAACCTTTGTATCCTGAGGGCCATCCTAGGATAATTGAGCAAGATTCTCAGAGAGTTAATACTGATGCACCTATTCCTTCCAATAAGAGTAGGAAAAAGAATGATCATAGTACTTTGCATGCTGCTAGTGAACCTGTTATAGATACAACTGAGAATCCAAATGATATTTCTATTTCTGATGTTGAGACACAATCTGGTGATGAACATGAGCCTAGTGATAACATTAATAATGATGTTCATGCTGATGCTCAACCTAGTAATGATAATGATGTGGACATTGAACCTGTTGATGATCTTGATAACCCACAACCTAAGAATAAAAGATACGATAAAAGAGACTTCATTGCTAGGAAACATGGTAGAGAAAGAGAACCATGGGTTCAGAAACCCATGCCCTTTCCTCCTAAACCATCCAAGAAAAAGGATGATGAGGACTTTGAGTGCTTTGCTGAAATTCTTAGGCCTATCTTTTTGCGTATGCGCTTGACTGATATTTTGAAAATGTCTCCTTACGCTAAGTATATGAAAGATATTGTGACAAATAAAAGAAAGATACCAGAAGCTGAGATTTCCACCGTGCTTTCTAATTATACTTTTAAAGGTGGAATACCTAAGAAACTAGGAGATCCAGGAGTACTTACTATACCATGCTCTATTAAAGGAAATTATGTTAAAACTGCTTTATATGATCTTGGAGCTGGTGTTAGTGTTATGCCTTTCTCTTTATACCGTAGACTTGATTTGAATAAGTTGACACCTACTGAAATCTCTTTGGAAATGGCAGATAAATCAACTCCTCTACCTATCGGTATTTGTGAGGATGTACCTGTCGTAGTTGCAAATGCTACTATCTTGACGAACTTTGTTATTCTTGATATTCCCGAGGATGACAGTATGTCGATCATCCTTGGTAGACCATTTTTGAATACTGCAGGGGCTGTTTTGATTGCAACAAGGGCAATGTCACTTTTCATATTAATGGTAATGAGCATACGGTGCACTTTCCGAAGAAACAACCTCAAGTTCATAGTATCAACTCTATTAAAAAATTCCAACAATTATTATTGGAGACTCTGAGTTCCCTCTTCCTACTGTCAAGAAGAAATATGATATACTTATTGTTGGGGAAATGCATATCCCCATTGAGGTAACTTAGTGTTATTCGAAAATTCTTCAGTTTCATGTCATTCGAAAGAAGTTCGTTAATAAGACTTGATCAACCTTATTGATGGATTCCTTTTGAGGAGCATGAGACGGCCGAATTTAGAAAGCACAACCTCCTGCACCTAACTTTTACTTTCTGGTACCTAGATGAAATTAAGTAAAAATGCTATTATTTTTCTGTTTTCTGAGTTTCCGTCCAATAGAAAAATGACCTGAAAATAAAAGTTCCCAGAATCCCCAGAAAATTTAGTATGATTTTTTCTGGAATATTTAAGAATTTTTGGCACTGAGAATGCATCAGGGGGCTGCACCAGTGGGCCAAAAGCCTGCAGGGCGCGGCCACCCCCTAGCTACGCCTAGCAAGCTTGTGGGTCCCACATGGCCCCCCTTCACTTATTCCAGCACCCATTCACTTCATCTTCCTCCAGAAAAAATCCCACCATTTCTCAAACCCGTGTTCTAGCTCATCTTGCAGCCATTTTTGATCTCCTTGCTCAAAGCTCCATTTGCAAAACTGTTTTAGGGGATTACTCACCGGTATGTGACTCCTCCAATGATCCAATTTGTTTTTGTTCTAGTGCCTTTTATATTGCAAATTTTTGCTACTATGGTGACCCTATACTTGAGCTTGCATGTCAAATCTGTATGGTCCCAAGTAGTTTTGATGCATGATATGGTCTCTAGGAAATTGAGGGAGTAGTTGCTATGAGTTTTGTTGAGTTTTGAGCACCTTTATTTTCACTCACTAAAAATTTCGGAAATTTTTCAGAGAAAGAAGAGATGTTGAGGAGAATGTATAAAGGTGGTTCCTTGAGCAAGAAAGCCCCATGACTCGCGCTACGTGAGCCCGATTTTGAACTACCCAGGGAAGCTCGAGTACTGCCTTGTGAATGGCCATCGGATCAACTCATGGAAAACGCCGGATTTAAGGAAGAGTTTTATGCATACATAAGAAATGTCGGCCTTGAGGATTTCATTTCAGATTGATGCCAGCAATATTATCAACTCACTGACTCTTTCGTGCGGAGGTTTGAATTTTCATCTAAGCATAATTCTCATTCTATTCTATTTGATCTTTATGATAAGACCTATACCATGGACCTAGAAGATTTTAATGATGCATGCAAAATTCCACAGTGGGGTAGTTGTAGCGATCCTCATAAAAATGAATATAATGATTTCCTTGCTAGCATCACAGTGGGAGAAACTAGAATCATTACACAAGCTACTTTGGGGAGCATTCACTTTCCGGTTATACATTATTTTGCTCTCTTCATAGGTAGATGTATTAATGGTAAACTTGAGCATAGCAACCTTTGTGCGCCTGATCTGAGCATCCTTAAGAGTGCGGTAATGGTAGATAGATGATAAAACTTGGGGGCTATTATTGCCAGGAGGTTACATCATAATACTAAGGATGGATAATTCTTTGGTGGAATTTATGCCACCCGTGTAGCTAAGTATCTTGGGGTACCCATAAGAGGGAATGACATTGAATTACCCCCTGCTTTCCTTGATTATGGGGCTTTGGTGCGCTTTCAGTTTCTTGAAAGAAACGAACATTCCCTCCAATACTGACTAATTTTTGACAGGTAACGTGTTGTCCATGTTAGCCTTCCTGCTCGTGCCTTCTTTCAGGAAAAGCAGAGATATTGTATAACTAGAGAGGAGGCAAACGAGTACGAGCAAAATGCAGAAACTGCTCGCCTTCATGCTGAAGTGGTACAGGCGGTAGCCGCCGTAGCCCAGCACAACCCCAACTTTGACTTCGGATATTATCCAGGCCAGCCATGCCCTAGACCAACTTAGGCCAAAAGCCTAAGCTTGGGGGATACGTACTTCTCACCGACGTTACATTCATGTTCACACACTTATTTCAGTTATCGGTGTTCATACTTTTTCATGATACTATCCATGGGAGTTTATATTCTTGTTTTGCTTTCTTCTGGTGTGTTTAATTAACTTTCAGAAAAATACAAAAAAATAGTTCTAGGTTTATTTCCTAGTTGCTTAGTTGTAGCATTAAAGAGAAAACCTACAAAGATTTCTCGTTCTTATTTTTGCTTGTTGGGAGTTTTCCCATGTAAATAACTTTCCTTTCTTTTCTTTGGGTTGTAAGGAGAAGACCATGATGACGTGTTGAGTGGCTCTCATATGCATTATTGTTTATCTTACAAAGAGCCCATATTGCCTTGTGTTCTCCTTTGGTTTATTGTTTGTAGATTCCAGCTTAGTCCAATGCACGTGCACTCTTATTATTATTCACATTGTTCAGTCATGCAAGTGAAAGGCAGTAATGATGATATTTGATGAAAAGATTGAGATGGAGACAAGCTGGTATGAACTCGACCTATCTTGCTTTTGTAAATATGATTAGCTCATCGTTCCGAATTCAGTACATTATGGGTTGACCATGTTTGCAATAACAATTAGATATTATAGTTATTTATGCCATGCTTAATTAACTAAGAATGGATAATGGTTTGTCTTGAGTGCCAACATGCGCATTAAAATGGTTGTGATGTAGTATGATAGAATGGTATCCTTCTCTAGATTATTCAAGTGGCTTGACTTGGCACATGTTTACGCATGTAGTTGAAACAAATCAACATATCCTCCACGATATTTATGTTCATAGTGAATTATATCCTACGCATTCTTGCATTCAATGTTGGTTAATCTCAAGGCATGTTGATGACTGTGTCGCTCTCTAGTTGGTCACTCCCCAGTCTTTCCAAGCCTTCACTTGTACTAAGCGGGAATACTGCTTGTGCATCCACCTCAATAAACCCAAAGTTGTTCCACCTGAGTCCACCATATCTACCTATATGCGGTATTTACCTGTCGTTCCAAGTAAATTTTCATGTGCTAAACTTTAAACCTTCAAATAAACCTTCTGTTTTGTATGCCCAAATCGCTCATGTGGCGACTAGGGATGTCAGTATCTTCCATGCTAGGTGGCTTATTCTCATGATATGTGTTGTTTCACTATCATTCACGAGAAAGTGGCTGGTAATCGGGATTCCCAGTTCCATGCTCAAAATAAAAAGAAAAATATAATTAAACAAAACTCCCCCAGGAATGTGTTTGTATGGACACTACCCGTGAATTCGGCCCACCGTGGAGTATGACTGATTGGTGGAGGGTGAGTAAAAACTTTACCATTCTGTTTGGGAACCGCCTATAATGTATCTAGCAGGGAAGATATTGAAAACCTCTTGGTCGTTATGTGAGCAACGAAAGCATACCGCTCCAAAATAATTACCTAACTCTGATTTAAAAGCTTGAGCTCTGGCACCTCTACAAATCAATGCTTCCCTCTGCAAAGCGCTTATCTGTTTACTTTATTGTTGAGTCATCATCCTCTTATAAAAGGCACCAGTTAGAGAGCACCATTGTCATTTGTATGCCTTTCTATTAATTGATGTTGAGTGTGAGCATGACTGTATCTCTCTCACCATGAATTACAATGTTTAGTCAGTCCTTGTTCTCCAGAGGTGCTCTGCATTTATGTTTTGCGGTCTCACGAAGGGCTAGCGAGATATTGTATCATGATTGTTTTGATAAATTGTTGTCATCCGAGACTTTTTATTATTGCTCGCTAGTTTGTTATGCCATTGACATGAGTAAATGTGAGACGTAAGTGTTATTGTGAATGTGGTTAGTTTATAATCTTTGCTGAAAATCTGAACATAAGTTAGACATATTTACAACAGCAAGATCAAACAGAGTTTGTAAAAGGTTTTCTTTATCGCTTTCATTTTATCAACTGAATTGCTTGAGGACAAGAAAAGGTTTAAGCTTGGGGGAGTTGATATGTATCCAACGTATCTACTTTTCCAAACTCTTTTGCCCTTGTTTTGGACTCTAATTTGCATGATTTGAAAGGAACTAACCCGGACTGAAGATGTTTTCAGCAAAATTGCCTTGGTATTATTTTTGTGCAGAAATAAAAGTTCTCGGATCGTCCTGAAAATTTATGGAGAATATTTTTGGAATTAATAAAAAATACTGGCGCAAGAATTAACCAGCAGGGGGCACTAGCAGGCCACAAGCCTGCTAGCCGTGGCCACCCCCCTGGCCACGTCGGGCAGGCTTGTGGGCCCCCTGTGGCTCCTCTGACCTCCTCTCCAGCTCCATATAACCCTATTTGTCGAGGAAAAAATCAGAGAGAAGAGTTCATCATGTTTCACGATACGGAGCCGCCGCCATCGCCAGTTCTTCCTTAGGAGACCAGATCTCGAGTCCGTTTTGGGCTCCGGAGAGGGGAAATCGACGCCTTCGCCATCATCAACCGTCCTTCATCACCAATTCCATGATGCTCCCCACTGTTCGTGAGTAATATCATCGTAGGCTTGCTGGACGGTGATGGGTTGGATGAGATTTATCATGTAATCGAGTTAGTTTGGTTAGGGTTTGATCCCTAGTATCCACTATGTTATGAGATTGATGTTGCCATGACTTTGCTATGCCTAATTCTTGTCACTAGGGCCCGACTGCCATGATTTCAGATCTAAACCTATTATGTTTTCATGAATATATGTGTGTTCTTGATCCTATCTTGCAAGTTGTAGACACCTATTACGAGTTATGATCTGTATCCCCCAGGGTGACAATAACTGGGATTCTTTTTGGTGATTACCGTAGTTTGAGGAGTTCATGTATTCACTAAGTGCTAATGTTCTGGTCCGGTTCGCTATTAAAAGGAGGCCTCAATATCCCTTAGTTTCCAATAGGACCCTGTTGCCATGGGAGGGTAGGACAAAATATGTCATGCAAGTTCTTTTCCATAAGCACGTATGACTATATATGGAATACATGCCTACATTACATTGATGAATTGGAGCTAGTTTTGTGTCACCCTATGTTATAATTGTTGCGTGATGAATGCTATCCGACATAATTATACATCACTGATCCATTGCATACGAGCTTTCCATATATTGATCTTTGTTTAGTTACTTTTTTGTTGCTACTGTTACAATCACTACAAATCTACTACTATCACTTTGCCACCGTTACCGTTACTACCATATTACTTTTCTACTGAATACTTTGCTGCAGATATTAAGTCTTTCAAGTGTGGTTGAATTGACAACTCAGCTGCTAATACTCGAGAATATTCTCTGGCTCCCCTTGTGTCGAATCAATAAATTTGGGTTGAATACTCTACCCTCAAAAATAGTTGCGATCCCCTATACTTGTGGGTTATCAGCTATCACATAGGGCAATACAATGCGGCATTCCTTTGAATTAAGTATTTGCACATCCGAAAACAAAAAGTGCATGACAATCTCTGCTTCCCTCTGCGAAGGGCCTATATGTTACCTTTACTTTATAAGTACTTACCTTTATGCAAGAGTCATAGTGATCTTCACCATTTCCTATATTTTGCCTTTTTCGCTTGGTAAGAATTATGTGTTGGGGAATTATCTAAACACATATATCCACTCGGAGGTGGATGATCATGAGTTATTATTGTTGACATCACCCTTGAGGTGAGTAGTTTGAAGGCAAAACGATAAGCCCCTATCTTTCTCTGTGTCCAATTGAAGCTTTGATCTCATGAGTACCGCGTGAGTGTTAGCAATTGTGAAATACTAAAAGATGATTGAGTATGTGGATTTGCTTTACAAGCTCTTATATTGACTCTTTCCGATGTTATGATAAATTGCAAATTGCTTCAATGACTGAGAGCACAGTTTGTTAGTTGTCAATAAAATTCTTGGTTCGTACTTTTGCCCTATGAATGAATTGTTACTCCACCATAAGAAATGATATATCAATAAGTATTGTTGTTCTAAAGATGATAATGATGCCCTCATGTCCGTATTTTATTTTTATCGACACCTCTATCTCTAAACATGTAGACATATTTATTGATCTCGGCTTTCACTTGAGAACAACTGAGGTCTAAGCTTGGGCGAGTTGATACGTCCATTTCGCATCATGCTTTTATATTGATATTTATTGAATTATGGTCTGTTATTACACGTTATGGTACAATACGTATGGCTTTTCTCTCTTATTTTAAAAGGTTTACATGAAGAGGGAGAATGTCGGCAGCTGGAATTCTGGACTGGGAAAGGAGCAAACCTGAGAGACCTATTCTACACAACTCCAAAAGTCCTGAAAAGTTACAGAGAATTGCTTTGGAATATATAAAAAATGTTGGGCAAAACAAATACCAGAGGGGGCCCACCAGGAGGTCACAAGCCTACCAGGCGCGGCCACCCCCCTAGCCGCACCTAGGTGGCTTGTGACCCACCTGGTAGGTCCCCGACGCCCATCTTCTGCTACCTTCTACTATATGAAGGATTTTGACCTGGAAAAAATCATAAGAGAGCTTTTGGGACGAAGCGTCGCCGTCTCGAGGCGGAACTTGGGCAGCACCAATCTATAGCTCCGGCGGAGCTGTTTTGTCGGGGAAACATCCCTCCCAGAGGGGGAAATCGAACCATCGTCATCACCAACGATCCTCTCATCGAGAGGGGGTCAATCTCCATCAACATCTTCGTCAGCACCATCTCCTCTCAAAACACTAGTTCATGTCTTGTATCCGATCTTTGTCTCAAACCTGAGATTGGTACTTGTGGGTTGCTATTAGTGTTGATTACTCCTTGTAGTTGATGCTAGTTTGTTTACTTGGTGGAAGATCATATGTTTATATCTTTTATGATAATTAATACTCCTCTGATTATGAACATGAACATGCTTTGTGAGTAGTTACGTTTGTTCCTGTGGACATGGGATAAGTCTTGTTATAAGTAATCATGTGAATTTGGTATTCGTTCGATATTTTGATGAGATGTATGTTGTCTCTCCTGTAGTGGTGTTATGTGAATGTCGACTACATAACACTTCACCATTATTTGTGCCAAGGGGAAGGCATTAGGAAGTAATAGTAATAAGTATATGATGGGTTGCTAGAGTGACAGAAGCTTAAACCCTAGTTTATGCGTTGCTTCGTAAGGGGCTGATTTGGATCCATATGTTTCATGTTATGGTTAGATTTATCTTAATTCTTCTTTCGTAGTTTCAGATGCTTGCGGGAGAGGTTAATCATAAGTGGGAGGTCTGTCCAAGTAAGGGCAGCACCCAAGCACCGGTCCACCCACATACCAAATTTGTAACAAACATGAATCAAGTGAGCATGATGAAACTAGCTTGATGGAAATCCCCATGTGTCCTCGGGAGCGCTTCACTTTATATAATACTTTGTCCAGGCCTGTCCTTTGCTACAGAAAGGATTGGGATACCTTGATGCACCTTTGCTACACTTGTTACTTGTACTTGTTACAAATTATCTTATCACAAAACTATCTGTTACCGATAATTTCAGTGCTTGCAGAGAATACCTTAATGAAACTGCTTGTCATTTCCTTCTGCTCCTCGTTGGGTTTGACACCCTTACTTATTGAAAGGACTACGATAGATCTCCTAATACTTGTGAGTCATCAGGAAACCACAACCGCGATGAGATTCAGTACTACCGGTGATGCCAATTCAAATTTAATCCAATACAACTTCAATCCTCCTACTCTAACAACCTTCCACATCCTACTCATACCTCGATCTAGGGAAAAATCGACAAATGCAACTCATATTGCCCTAGAGCTTGATTCAAAAGATAGAATTGTAGGAGAGGAAAACGGGGGCAATACCGGTATCCATGGCAAGAGGAGAGGGTGGGGATCGACTCCACTGGTCGAAATCGTGGAAGACGGTCCGGCGGCGGCCGCCGAGGCAAGTTCATCGCTTGGAGAGAGAGACGGCGTGAGGAAGAGATGAATAGGTATGGGAAGATGTAACTCCCCATGCGCCCCTCCAGAGCGGTAGTATTGCTTGAGCGAGCGGTAGTACCGCCCTGGTACTACTGCGCGGCGGGAGGCCGGGTAGCACCGCTGCAGCGGTAGTACCATGAGGCGTTGTGGTAGTACCACTTATAAGTGGTAGTATGACCCCACCCAGCGGTAGTACTGCTTGGACGACAGAAATTGCCGAAAAGGAGAGAGCACACACACACATACACACACACACACACACATATATATACATCACTATAGCCCTTCTCCTTACGTATTTCTCACCGACATTACATTGTGTTCACATGCTCATTCGAGTTGTCGGTGTTCATACTTTTTCATTGCATCATCCATGTTAGTTTATTTATTTTTCTCGCTTTCTTCTTGTGTGTCAGAAAAACCTTAAGAAAACAAAAAAATAGCTCTAGTTTTACTTTCTAGTATGTTTAGTTGTAGTATTAAAGGAAAACCCAAAAAGATTTCTCGTTCTTCTTTTGCTTGTTGGGAGCTTTCCCGTGTAAATAGTTTTTCTCGTTCTTGTTTTGAAATTCTTTTCTTTAGGTCGAGAGGAGAAGACCACAATGAAAATGTTGAGTGGATCTCATATGCATTGTTGTTTATCTTACAGAGATCCCATATTACCTTGTTTTCTTCTTTAAATAATTGTTTGCAGATTCCAGCTTAGTCCAATGCACGTGCACTCTTATTATTATTCACACCATTCGGTCGTGCAAGTGAAAGGCAATAATGACGATATATGGTGAAGTGGTTGAGATGGAGAAAAGCATGTACAAACTCAACCTAATTTTGTTTTTGTAAATATGATTAGCTCATCGTTCTGGATTCAGCTCATTATGGATGAAACATGTTTGCAATGACAATTATAGATTATAGTTACTCATGCCATGCTTAATTAGCTAAGAGTGTATAATGGTTTGTCCTGAGTTCCAACATGCATTTTAAAATGGTTGTGATGTAGTATGATAGCATGGTATCCTCCTTTGAATGATTCAAGTGGCTTGACTCGGCACATGTTCAAGCATGTAGTTGAAAAAAATCAACATACCCTCCACGATATTTATGTTCATGGTGATTTATATCCTACTCATGCTTGCATTCAATGTTGGTTAATCTCAATGCATGTTTATGACTGTTGTCGCTCTCTAGTTTGTCGCTTCCTAGCCTCTTGCTAGCCTTCACTTGTACTAAGTGGGAATACTGCTTGTGCATCCACTTCCTTAAACACAAAGTTGTCCCATATGAGTCCACCATAGCTACCTATATGCGGTATTTACCTGCCGTTCCAAGTAAATTTACATGTGCCAAACTCTAAACCTTCAAATAATATTTTGTTTTGAATGTCGAATCGCTCATATAGTGACTAGGGGTTGTCAGTGTCTTCCATGCTAGGTGGGTTATTCTCACGATGAGTGTTTATTCACTTGTAATTCACGAGAAAGTGGCTGGTATTTGGGATGCCCAGTTCCATGCTCAAAAATCAAATCAAAATATAATGAAACAAAACTCACGAGGACTGTTGTTTGTATGGATGGTACCCGTGGATTCGGCTAGCCGTGGAGTGTGTTTGATTGGTGGAGGGGGAGTAAAAAACTTTATCATTCTATTTGGGAACCACCTATAATGTATCTAGCATGGAAGATACCGAGATCTCTTGGTTGTTATACTAACAATGAAGCATACCGCTCAAAATTTTATTCATCTCTGTTTTAAAAGCTCGAGCTCTGGCACCTCTGCAAATTCATGCTTCCCTCTGCGAAGGGCCTATCTATTTACTTTATTATTGATTCATCATCTTCTTATAAAAACACTATTAGAGAGCACCACTATCATTTGTATGCTCTGTTATTAATTGATATTGAGTATGACTATGACTGGATCTCTTTTACCATGAATTAGAATGTCTAGTTAGTCCTTGATCTTCAGGGGTGCTCTGCATTTATGTTTTGCGGTCTCAGAAAGGGCTAGCGAGATACCATTTTGTTATATCATATCATGATTGTTTTGAAAAAGTGTTGTCGTCCAAGACTTACTATTATTGCTCATTAGTTGATTATGTCGTTGATATGAGTAAATATTATTGTCAATATGGTTAATTCATAATCTTTGCTCAAAGCCTGAATATTGGCTATACATATTTGCAACAACAAGATCAAACAGAGTTTGTAAAGGTTTTTCTTTGTCACTTCCAGTCTGTCAACTGAATTGTTTGAGGACAAGCAATGGGTTAAGCTTGGGGGATTTGATACGTCTCCATCGTACCTACTTTTCCAAACTCTTTTGCCCTTGTTTTGGACTCTAATTTGCATGATTTGAATGGAACTAACCCGGACTGACGATGCTTTCAGCAGAATTTCCTTGGTGTTATTTTTGTGCAAAAATAAAAGTTCTCGGATTGACCTAAAAAATTACGGAGAATATTTTTGGAATTAAAAAAATATTGGCGAAAGAATCAACCATAAGGGGTCCACCCATTGGCCACAAGCCAGGGGCGCGCCATGGCGTCTTGTGGGTCCCAAGAACCTCCTCCGACCCTAATTCCAACTCTATATATTCACATCCGTGGGTAAAAAATATGAGAAGAGTTCATCGTGTTTCACGATACAGAGCCATCGCCACCTCATGTTCTTCCTCAGGAGGGCAAATCAGGAGTCTGTTTTGGGCTCCGTAGAGGGGAAATCGACGCCGTCGTCATCACCAACCATCCACCATCACCAATTTCATGATGCTCACCGCAGTGCGTGAGTAATTCCATCATAGACTTGTTGGACGGTGATGGGTTGGATGAGATTTACCATGTAATCGAGTTAGTTTTGTTAGGGTTTGATCCCTAGTATCCACTATGTTCTAAGATAGATGTACATATATGTATATGTGTGTATATACTATTTTTCATCTAGGGTGAAGAATTACTTATTCTTCACCCTAGTGTAAACTCACAAATACATGGTTTGTTTTGGATGTGGTAATTTTACGTCACACACGTCTTAATCTTACCTCCCCGTCATGTTGCAATCTTACCTCACATGCATTGGATTCTCATCCGCCGTGTTATAATCTTACCTCACCTCACACATGCATGTCGTAATCTTACCTGACAAGCATGACACATTTGCTTCTCACGGTGAATTTAAGAGCCCTTAACTACACACTGTAATATTACCTCACATGCATTTTGGTTTTTACGATGACTGTATGATGTTTGAAGAGGTGGGGTGAAGAATACGAATTCTTCACCCAGGGTGACGAATAGTCGATCCCTATATATATATATATATATATATAGACATATTTTTAGACGAGAAAAGGCTTGGGATGGAGACACAAAGAACAACAAATGGGAAGAGACACTCCAAGTTTAAAATATGAAAAAAGCAAGCTTGGAGTGACTCAAAGAACAAATAAGGTCCAAACATGACCAAATCCCTCACTAGGAAAATATCCGCTAGTTGTTTATGAGTGTTGATATATATAAGATTAATGTCTCCACGCTTGATGTGATCCTAGATAAAATGATGATGAGTCTAAATATGCTTCATCTTGCCATGTTGCGCCGGATTGTAGGAGATCTTGATGGCACTTTCATTGTCACATAGAAGAGGCACTTTGTCACAAGTGACACCATAATCCTTTAAAGTTTGCCTCATCGATAGAAACTGAGCACAACAACTTGTGACAGCTACATACTCGGCTTCGATGGACGAGAGAGAAACACAATTTCATTTCTTGGAAGACCAACTTAAAAAAGAGCGACCAAGAAATTTGCACCCTCCGGAAGTGGACTTACTTTCCACCCGGTCTCTTGCCCAATCCGAATACGAATATCCCATGAGATGAAAACTTGCTCCTTTGGTGTACCATAAGCCAAAATTTGGGGCATGAGCCAAATATCGAAAGATTCATTTGACCCCACATAGTGACTTTCCTTTGGTGCGGCTTGAATCCGTGAACATATCCCGCACTCAACATAATATTTAGTCTATATGCACAAAGGTAAAAGCAAGGATCCAATCATGGAACGATATACCTTTTGATCCACCGGTTTACCATCGAGATCGATGTCAACATAACACTTGGTTTGCATTGGAGTCTTGGTTGTCTTGACATCATCTAGCTTGAATCTCTTGAGCATGTCCTGGGTATATTTGGTTTGGTTGATCAATGTTCCTTCTCTATGTTGGTCGACTTCAAATCCAAGAAAGAACTTGAACTCTCCCATCATCGAGATCTCAAACTTCTCAGTCATTAATGCGGTAACCCATCATTAAAAGCTTTGCTAGGAGAACCAAAGATAATATCATCAACATATAGTTGGCATGTGAACTATTCCCCTTTGACTATCCTAGTAAAAAGAGTGGGATCAATTTTCCCAATTTGAAACCCACAATCTTTGATACGTACGAAGCACCGTAGATTGTTGATGCTACTAAAACTAGAGTAGTTAAATAGTTGAGCAATGAGTTATTTAGTGGAACGGTTGATTATGTTCAGTTTTGTTCTAAAGAGGCTCGAAAACAAAAGGAGTCTATGATCCCATGTAAAGTGCATCAAGGCAAAGATGGAAGAATACGTGAGGTATGTGGACCTGGGATTGCTAAAGTTTTATTGTGACACACTTTATTTGTGGTGCAGCTGAAACAAAATAATAATTGTAGCACGTCCTCGCACGTTGCTTGCCCTTGGTGGCACTTGAGCTTGGAGTCTCTCTTGTTGCCCCAAAATTGCCTTGACCCAAGGGTCATGTGCTCGTGGTAAGTTTGTTTGGTCTTCATACGTCCACGAAGTAGCAACATCGTCTATTCCACCATGGCTTACGTCCACGAAGGACTAGCCTAACTCGAGGATAGATCTTCATGAAGTAGGCGATCTCCTTTCCCTTACAAACTTCTTGGTTCAACTCCACACGAATTGGAGGCTCCCAAGCAACACCTAACCAATCTAGGAGACACCACTTTCCAAAAGGTAATATATGTGGTATGGATGATGAACTCCTTGCTCTTGTGCTTCAAAAGATAGTCTCCTCAACACTCAATAACACTCTCACATAATTTGGCATGGTAGAAGAGATTGATTGGGTTGAAAGCAACTTTGGGAGGCTAGAAATCAAGATTTATATGGTTGGAGTGGAACATCTTGATCTCAACACATGAGTAGGCGGTTCTCTCTTAGGAAATGAATGGTGGAAGTGTTTGCTTGTTCTGAGTGCTCTCTCTATGAGTGATAGGAAGGTGGATGGGTATATATAGCCATCTCCAAAAATCCAACTGTTCCGAAATTATTGCCCAACTCGGTGGAACCAGAGTAAAACTCGGTTGTACCGACTAGTGCAAAATGTTCTAACTTAGGCTTTTCGGTGAGACTGATATACAACATCTCGGTTAGTCCGATTCGGTTGACTTAGGCAGTTCTGGTGACTCGATGGCACCAAAATGAAAAACTCAGAAATTCCAACTTTTGTCAATAGATACTAGAGAGTTGGTCGCTGCTTTTTGGTTGTACTGAATCAAAACTCGATTGCACCGATTTGCTAGGGTTTGGCTTTGGTATTTGTCAAAGGAAAACTCGGTAGGGCCAAAGTGGAAATTGTTGGAAATATTTCCTAGAGGCAATAATAAATTAGTTATCATATTTCCTTGTTCGTGATAATCATTTATTATCCATGCTATAATTGTATTGATTGGAAACTCAAATGCATGTGTGGGTATAGACAACATTGTGTCCCTAGTATGCCTCCAGTTAACTAGTTTGTTGATCAAAGATGGTCAAGGTTTCCTGGCGATAGACATGAGATCATTTGATAATGGGATCACATCATTAGGAGAATGATGTGATGGACAAGACACAAGCTATAAACATAGCATATGATTGTGTCAGTTTATTGCTATAGTTTTTTACATGTCAAGTATCTGTTCCTATGACCATGAGATCATGCAACTCACTAACATCGGAGGAATACCTTCTGTGTATCAAATGTCACAATGTAACTAGGTGACTATAAGGATGCTCTACAGGTATCTCTGAGGGTGACTGTTGAGTGGGCATGGATCAAAACTGGGATTTGTTACTCCGCGAGACGGACGGAGAGGTATCTTAGGGCCCACTCGGTAATACAACATCACAAAAAGCCTTGCAAGCAATGTGACTAAGTGTTAGCCACTGGATCTTGTATTAAGGAACGAGTAAAGAGACTTCCTAGTAACGAGATTGCACTAGGTATAGAGATACCAACGATCGAATCTCGGGCTAGTAACATACTGATGAACAAAGGGAACAGCATACGGGATTAACTGAATCCTTGACATAGAGGTTCAACCGATAAAGATCTTCATAGAATATGGGGGAACCAATATGGGCATCCAGGTCCCGCTATTGGTTATTGACCGTGGAGGTGTCTCGGTCATGTCTACATAGTTCTCAAACTCGCAGGGTCTGCACACTTAAGGTTCGTGACGTTTCGGTATAGTAGAGTTATGTATGGTGGTGATCTAAGGTTGCTAGGAGTCCCGGATGAGATCCTGGACATTACGAGGAGCTCCGGAATGGTCCGAAGGTAAAGATTGATATATAGGAAGTCCTGTTTTGGTCACTGGAAAAGTTTCGGGTACTTCGGTAGTGTACCGGGAGTGCCGGAAGGGTACCGGGGGCCATCGGGGGCTAGAGGCCCATGCGGCTGGGGTGAAGAATCCCAAAGGTGGAAGGAGGCCCAAGTGGGAGAGAAGGAGTCCTAATCCTAATAGGATTGGAGGAGGAGGACTCCGCTCTCCCCTTTGGCCGAAGCTAGGGTTGGCCCCTTGGGGGACAAGCCTCCTCCCTCCTCCTCCTATATATACTAGAGGTATTGAGGTTTTTCCAACATAGAAATCAGCCACGTGCTACCCTCTCCTCTATATCGTAATTTCTCCTCTAGATCGTTTCAGTGGTGCTTAGGTGAAGCCCTACTGGAATAGGTCCACCACCATCGCCGCCACACCGTCGCACTGCAGGAGAACTCATCTACCTCTACACTTCCTCTTGCTGGATCAAGAAGGCGGAGATTGTCATCGAGTTGTACGTGTGCTGAACGCGGAGGTGCCGTCCGTGCGGCGCTAGATCAGGACGGATCGTGATTGGGTCATGGGACGCTCGACGATTTGGATCGCGAAGACGTTCGACTACATCAACCGCGTTTCTTAACGCTTCCCGGTTAGTGATCTACAAGGGTATGTAGATCCACTCTCCCCCTCATAGATGCTCATCACCATGGATAGATCTTGCGTGTGCGTAGGAATTTTTTGTTTCCCTTGCAACGTTACCCAACAGTGGCATCATGAGCTAGGTCTATGTGTAGATGAGATCACAAGTGGAACACAAAGGAGTTTGTGGGCGTTGATGCTCAGATTGCTTCCTCCCTTGTTTGTGTTTTGATTCAGCGTTATTGTGGGATGAAGCGGCCCGGACCAACCTTACTCGTACGCCTACGAGAGACCGGTTCCATCGACTGACGTGTAACTTTGTTACACAAAGATGGCTAGTGGGTGTCTATCTCTCCTACTCTCGGATTCGACAAAGACGGTCCTTGAGAAGTTTGAATAGTAATTGTGTATCATTGTTGTGGTTTATGCGTAGGCGGGAATTGTTCTTGCTAGATACCCATAGCAGCCATGTAAAACTTGCAAGAACAATTAGAAGACGTCTAACTTGTTTTTGCAGGGTATGTTGTGATGTGATATGGCCAATTACATGATGAGATATACGTGATGTATGAGATGATCAGGTTTTCTATAGAATATCACGACTTGCATGTCGATGAGTACGACAACTGGCAGGAACCATAGAGTTGTCTTTAATTATTTTCGCCGTTTTTGCTTTACTTTATTGCTGTGAGTTAGCAATAGTCGTGGAAGAAACAGTCGACGTGGCAACCCCGATGGTGACACGTTGATTGAGATCAAGATGATGGAGATCATGGTGCCATGCCGTGGACGATGGAGATCATGTCGATGCTTTGAAGATGAAGATCCAAAGCACAAGTTCATGGCCATATCATGTCACTTATGATTTGCATGTCATGTTAATCCTTTTATGCACCTTGTTTTGCTTAGGACGACAGTAGCATTATAAGGTGATCCCTCACTTAAATTTCAAGATGAATTGTGTTCTCCCCGAGTGTGCACCGTTGCGAAAGTTCATCGTGTCGAGACACCACGTCATGATCGGGTGTGATAGACTCTATGTTCACATACAACGGGTGCAAGCCAGTGTTGCACGTACGGAACACTCGGGTTAAACTTGACGAGCCTAGCATGTACAGACATGGCCTCGGAACACAAGAGACCGAAAGGTCGAACATGATTCATATAGTAGATATGATCAACATGAAGATTTTCACCATTGAAACCACCTCAACTCACGTGATGATCGGACTTAAGTTGGTGGATTTGGATCATGTGACACTCGAATGACCAGAGGGATGTTAATTTGAGTGGGAGTTTTTAAGTAATATGATTAACTAAACTCATTATCATGAACATAGTCAAAATGTCTTTGCAAATTATGTTGTAGATTACTAGCTCGCGATGTAGCTCCCTTGAAATTTTTATATGTTCGTAGAGAAATATAGTTGAAAGATGATGGTAGCAATAACGCGGACTGGGTCCATGATCTGAGGATTGTCCTCATTGCTACATAGAAGGCTTATGTCCTTAATGCACCGCTCGATGCGCCACCCCCTCAAACGGCGACTGTGGATGTTCTGATGACTACTTGATACTTCAGTGCGTCTTGCATTACGGCTTAGAATTCAGGCTCCAAATATGCTTTGAGCGTCACAGAGCATATGTGATGTTCCAAGAGCTGAAATTGGATTTCAGGCTCGTGCCCATGTTGAGAGGTATAGGACCTCCAACAAGATTATTTGCCAGCAAGATGAAGGAGAATAGCTCAATCGGTGAGCATGTGCGCAGATTGTCTGGGCACGCCAATCGCTTGAATCGAGTGGGAGTTGATCTTCCAGATAAGATAGTTATTGATATAGTTCTCTAAGTCACTCTCACCAAGCTACTAGAACTTCGTGATGAACTATAAACCTGCCAGGGATGGAAATAATGATCCCTGAGCTAGTCATGATGTTTGACATCGCGAAGCTAGAAATCAAGAAGGGTCATCAGGTGTTGATGGTTAAGTAAAACCACTAGTTTCAACAAGGGCAAGGGCAAGAAGGGAAAAACTTCAGGAATGGCAAGCCAGTTTCCGCTCTAGTAAAGAAACCCAAGGTTGAACCCAAACCCGAGACTAAGTGCTTCTATTATGAGGAGAACAGTCATTGAAGCGGAACAACCCTAGATACTTGGTAGATAAGAAGGTTGGCAACGTCAACAGAAGTATATTTGATATACATGTTATTGATGTGTACCTTGCTATTACTCCTAGTAGCACCTGGGTATTAGATACCGGTTCGGTTGCTAAATGTTAGTAACTCGAAATAAAAGCTACAAAATAAACGGAGGCTAGCTAAGGGTGAGGTTACGATGTGTGTTGGAAGTGTTTCCAACGTTCATTTTATCACCATCACATGCTCTCTCTACCTTCGGGATTAGTGATAAACCTAAATAAATGTTATTCGGTGTTTGCGTTGAGCATGAATGTGATTAGATCGTGTTTATTGCAATACGGTTATCCATTTAAGTTAGAGAATAATGGTTATTCTGTTTACATGAATAATACCTTCAATGGTCATGCACCCAATGGGAATGGTTTATTGAATCTTGATCATAGTAATACACATGTTCATAACATTGATGCGAAAAGATACAAAGTTAATAATGATAGTACCACATACTTGTGGCACTGCCGCTAAATGTCATATTGGTATAAATCGCATGAAGAAACTCCATGTTGATGGATCTTTGGACTCATTCAATTTCGAATCAGTTGAGACATGCGGACCATGCCGCATGGGCAAGATGACCAAAGACCCCATTTTCGGTATGATGGAACGGGCTAGTAACTTATTGGAAATAATACATGTTGATGTATATGGTCCAATGAGTGTTGTAGCGTGCATTGGATATCGTTATTTTCTTACCTTCACTGATAATTTGAGTATATTTACTTAATGAAACACAAGTCTGAAATGTTTCAAAATTTCAAACAAATTCAGAGTGAAGTTTAAGATCATCGTGACAAGAAGATAAAAATATCTACAATATGATCGTGGAGGTGAATATCTGAGTTGCGAGTTTGGTATACAACTTAAGACAATGTGAAAGTTATTTCACAACTGACGCCACCTGGAACACCATACTGTGATGGTGTGTCCAAACGTCATAGTCGTGCTCTATTGGATATGGTGCGTACTATGATGTCTCTTATCGTTTTGCCACTATCGTTTTGGGGTTATGCATTAGAGACAACTACATTCACTTTAAATAGGGCACCAACTAAATCCGTTGAGATGACACCGTATGAATTACGGTTTGATAGAAACCTAAGTTGTCATTTCTCCAAGTTTGGGAATGCGACACTTATGTCTGATAAGCTCGAACCCAAAGCGGAAAAGTGCAACTTCATAGGATACCCTAAGAATAGTTCGGTATACCTTCTATCTCAGATCCGAGTGCAAAGTGTTTTTTGCTAAAAACGGGTCCTTTCTCGAGAAAGAGTTTCTCTCAAAAGAATTGAGTGGGAGGAAGATAGAACTTGATGAGGTTGTTTAACCTTTGTTTCAACCAGAGAGTAGCGTATCGCGGAAAGATGTTTCTGTGGAACCTACGTCAATTGAAGAGGAAGTTAATGATGATGATCATGAAGCTTCGGATCAAGTTACTATTGAACCTCATAGGTCGACAAGGACACGTACTGCTCCTGAGTGGTATGGCAACCCTGTCTTGGAGGTCATGTTGTTGGACAACGATTAACCTACAAACTATGGAGAAGCGATGATGGGCCCGGATTCCAACAAATGGTTAGAGGCCATGAAATCCGAGAAAGGATCCATGTATAAAAACCAAGTATGGACTTTGGTATACTTGCCCATTGAACGGCAAGTCGTTGAGTACAAATGGACCTTTAAGATGAAGACGGACGCTGATGGTGAATGTCACCATTTATAAAGCTCGACTTGTCGCAAAGAAGTTTTCGCCAAGTTCGAGGAATTGACTACGATGAGATTTTCTCACCGTTAGCGATGCTAAAGTCTGTCGAAATTATGTTAGCAGTTGTTGCATTTTTCAATTATGAAATCTGGCAGATGGATGTCAAAACATCGTGTCCTTAACGGTTTACTTGAGGAAAGGTTGTATGTGATACAGCCAGAAGGTTTTGTCGGTCCTAAGGATGCTAAAAGCTGTGTAAGCTCCAGTGATCCTTCTATGGGCTGGAGCAAGCATCTCGGAGTTGGAATATACGCTTTGATGAGGTAATCAAAGTTTTTGGGTTTATACAAAGTTTATGAGAAACTTGTATTTACGAGAAAGTGAGTGGGAGCACTATAGAATTTTTGATAAGCATATGTGGTTGACATATTATTGATCAGAAATGATGTAGAATTTATGGAAAGCATAAATGGTTGTTTGAAAAGAGTTTTTCAAAGGAAGACCTCGATAAAGCTACCTAATTGTTTGGCATCAAGATCTATAGAGATAGATCAAGATGCTTGATGAGACTTTCAATGAGTACATACCTAGACAAGATTTTGAAAGAGTTCAAAATGGATCAGTCAAAGAAAAAGTTCTTGCCTGATTTGTAAGGTGTGGAGTTGAATGATACTCAAAGCTTGACCACGGCTGAAGAAAGAGAAAGGATGAAGGTCATCCCCTATGCTTTATCCATAGGCTCTATATAGTATGCCATGCTGTGTACCGCACCTGTGTGTGCCTTGCCATGAGTGTCAAGGGGTACAAGAGTGATCCAGGAGTAGATCAATGGACAACGGTCAAAATTATCCTTAGTAACTAGAGGACTAATGAAATATTTCTTGATTATGAAGGTGATAAAGAGTTCATCGTAAAGGGTTACGTCGATGCAAGCTTTAACACCAATATAGTGGAGTAGCCATTTAGAATAGCTCCAAGTGGAGTGTGGTAGCAGTGTCTACAGTATGACATAGAGATTTGCAAAGTACACATGGATCTGAATGTCGCAGACCCATTGACTAAAACCTCTTTCACATGCAAAACATGATTGAACCCCAGAACTCATTGGGTGTGGATTCATAAAAAATCACATAGCGATGTGAGCTAGCTTATTGACTCTAGTGCAAGTGGGAGACTGTTGGACATATTCCCTAGAGGCAATAATATTAGTTATTATCATATTTCCTTGTTCGTGATAATCATTTATTATCCATGCTATAATTGTATTGATTGGAAACTCAAATACATGTGTGGCTACATAGACAACATTGTGTCCCTAGTATGCCTCTAGTTAACTAGTTCGTTGAACAAAGATGGTCAAGGTTTCCTGGCCATAGACATGAGATGTCATTTGATAACGGTAACACATCATTAGGAGAATGATGTGATGGACAAGACCTAAACTATAAACATAGCATACGATCGTGTCAGTTTATTGCTATAGTTTTCTTCATGTCAAGTATCTGTTCCTATGACAATGAGATCATGCAACTCACTGACACCGGAGGAATACCTTATACGTATCAAACATCACAATGTAACTGGGTGACTATAAATATGCTCTATAGGTATCTCCGAGGGTGACTGTTGAGTGGGCATGGATCAAGACTGGGATTTGTTACTCCGTGTGACAGAGATGTATCTCAAGGCCAACTCGGTAATACAACATCACAATAAGCCTTGAAAGCAATGTGAATAAGTGTTAGCCATGGGATCTTGTATTACTGAATGACTAAAGAGACTTACCGGTAACGATATTGAACTAGGTATAGAGATACCGACGATCGAATCTCAGGCAAGTAATATACCGATGAACAAAGGGAACAACATACGGGATTAACTGAATCCTTGAAATAGTGTTTCAACCGATAAAGATCTTCGTAGAATATGTAGGAAACAATATGGGCATCCAGGTCCCGCTATTGGTTACTGACCATGGAGGTGTCTCGGTCATGTCTACATAGTTCTCGAACCCGCAGTGTCTGCACACTTAAGGTTCAGTGACGTTTCGGTATAGTAGAGTTATGTATGGTGGTGATCGGAGGTTGTTCGGAGTCCCGGATGAGATCCTGTATGTTACGAGGAGCTCCAGAATGGCCCGGAGGTAAAGATTGATATATAGGAAGTCCTGTTTTGCTCACCGGAAAAGTTTTGGGTACTTCGGTAGTGTACAGGGAGTGCCGGAAGGGTACCGGGGGCCATCGGGAGGGGTGTCTTGACCCAAAGGACCTCATGGGATGTGGGAGGAGTCAAACCATCCCCTAGTGGGCTGGCCGAAGCCCCACCAGAGGCCCATGTGGCTGGGGTGATGAATCCCAAAGGTGGAAGGAGGCCCAAGTGGGAGAGTAGGAGTCCTAATCCTAATAGGATTGGAGGAGGACTCCTCCTCTCTCCCCTTCGGCCGAAGCTAGAGTTGGCCCCTTGGGGGCCAAGCCTCCTCCCTCCCTCCTCCTATATATACTAGACGTATTAAGGGTTTTTCAACATAGAAATCAGCCACGTGCTACCCTCTCCTCTAGATCGTAGTTTCTCCTCTAGATCGTTTCAGCGGTGCTTAGGCGAAGCCCTACTGGAACAGTTCCACCACCATCGTCGCCACGCCATCGCGCTGCCAGAGAACTCATCTACCTCTCCACTCCCTCTTCCTGGATCAAGAAGGAGGAGATCATCATCGAGATGTACGTGTGTTGAACACGGAGGTACCGTCCGTTCGGCGCTAGATGGGACAGATCGTGATTGGATCGCGGGACACTCGGCGATTTGGATCACAAAGACGTTCGACTACATCAACTGCGTTTCTTAACGCTTCCCACTTAGCGATCTACAAGGGTATGTAGATCCACTCTCCCCCTCGTAGATGCTCATCACCATGGATAGATCTTGCATGTGCGTAGGAAATTTTTTATTTTCCATGCAACGTTCCCCAACAGAAATATTGGTGGCTCCAAATTTGACTTTTAGGGTTTGCATAGAAAATTTTGTGGGATAATTGTTGAGGCTTTTGGTGGCTAATCTCTAAGCATTTTGAGCAACCAGATCATCATAGATATCTCATCGCCTTTTAATAGTATTGGCTTTCCTATGGACTCAAATGTGATTTCTCACATAAATATAAAATGTAGAGTCTTGAAGCTTTTGCCAATTTATGTTCCATGCATCCACGGAAACTCCTCACAATCCTAGCCAATCCATTCATTGATTTTTTCCTGAAATACACTTGATAGATTCATTAGTCCAATGAAATATATGTTGTTATTATTTACCAAAACCACCTAGGGAGAAGTTATGCTTTCATACTACCGCTCGCCCCAGTGGTACTACCGCCGGGATTGCAGCTCGAGGGCCCACGGAGGTGGAGTAGAGCAGGGGTGAGGGGCAGTACTGTTCAAGCGGTACTACCGCTCTATAGAGCGGTACTCTGGCTTACAAGCCGTAGTGCCGCACACCCATTGTAGCTCCACATCTGCTGAGCGTGCATTAGACCCAAAAGGAAGTGGTAGTGGAGCGGCAGTGAGCGGGCGATACTACCGCTTATAAGAGGTACTACCACTCGTACTATTGTTCAACTACCGCGCAAGCCAACACGAAAAATCGAGCCCCTAGACGAAGCGGTACTAAGCGCGGTAGTGGGCAGACATAGTGCCACTTATAAGCGTACCGTGGAGCGGTACTGCCACTTATAAGCGGTACTTTGGGGCCTTCCAAGCTAAAGCAGAGACAACAAAAGGAGCAACTCCATCAAAGCGAGAAAGGAACAATGATCCACATGCAAATGTGTATGTGTTGATTCCATCCTAACCTTTCTGAAGTGGACCCCCTCTTAATAGTACGGTTTTCCTACGACTCAAATCCATCGAAAAAGAAACGCAAAAACAACCATCTTCACTTATAAACTCCGAGGGGCTAGAATCGTCTTGTGTTATATGATAGATTATCTGAAATGCTCAACGCACACAATTAGTCCGCAAAAGCATTGTCATCATTCACCAAAACCATTAAGGAAGAAATATGCCCTCACATAACTCACTAAAGAATTCCAAGTTAACCTTATCAAAAGCTTTCTCATAATCCAGCTTGAGCACCAGGCCATGTTTTTTGCTAGAATAAACCGAGTGCAGGACCTCATGGGTTGTGACTACACTCTCCAAAATGTATCTCCCTTTTAGGAAAGCAGATTGGTTACTAGCAGTGAGCCTTTGCGGGACTTTATTTAGTCTATTGGTAGGGACCTTGGTAAAAATCTTAAAACTACAATTCAGTAGGCTGACAGGTTTGAATTTTTTCATTGAAGAGGCATAAACTTCTTTAGGGATCAATGTCAACATAGCAAAATTTAGCCTATATATATCTAGAGTCCCCCTATGAAAATCATAAAACATAGCCATCATATATTTTTAAATTAGATCCCAGAAGTGCTGGTAGAAGGAAAAAGGCAATCTATCGGGTCATGGAGCCCCCTCAGAGTAGGAACCAAAAGCAGCCTTTTTGATTTCCTCCTCTAAAAAAGGAGCCCCCAGCGTTTCATTCTCTGTATGCGTGACTTTTTCCTCCTCAGATAATAGTTTTCCTTCTCTAATTTGCTAAAACATGAAAATAAGATGTGTTCCTATTCCCCTCTTTAATGTCTTTGTCCTTGAACCTTTGCTTAGCTTTGATTTCCTCTTGTAGCCAAATTTTGTTCAACTTAGCTTGAACAGATTTGTGCCTAGAAAACTCTGCTTCAACTAGTCACGTTTTCAGCTTTAATATTTAATTTGTCATATTCTTCTAAGAGGATGTTCTTATACCTCTTAAGCTGGGCCTCCTCATTTGAGTCCCAACCCTTGGCGATTTTCCTAATTGACAAGGATATGTACCTATGGTATGGTCCTAGGCATGACCTAGACCCCCCTACCTAAGGACATGATATTGGAGGACTTGAAGATCAAGGACAAGATTCTGACTGGATTCCCAATGGCGCTCAAGTCACTCAACAGGAAATCCACTCGGAGGCTTCCTCCTTCACTCGACGGTCGTCTGTCACTCGGAAGACCTCGTTTCCACTCGACGCCAGAAGACCAGAAGCCACCTCCAGGAGGCCAACGGGCAGGCGTTAGGTTTTATGTCATTAGTAGCTTTTATTACGTACGTTATCAGTAACTGCAGTCTTTAAACCCACAATTGGACCCTTAGATGATGGGCAATTATGAGGGTCAGCAAACTCTATATAAGCCACCCCTCCCCTCGGGCACAAGGGTTCGCAACCACTGTAATCTCAACATTCCACACGACAAAGCTCCCAAGCACTGAGACGTAGGGCTGTTACCTCCACGAGAGGGGCCTTAACTCATACATCCGTGTGTACACCCTCCCCGTAGCTAGGACTCTACCCTCTCCTTTCGTACCCCTACCTTCTGCTGTCAGGCTCGTTCCCACGACAATTGGCTCCTAGCGTGGGGCAGGCATCTAAGCGACTTCTGGCGAGGATGCATTTTTCATCCTTCAACATGTCTTCCAGCGGGTTTTTTGCTCTAGGCCACGAGATCCGTTTCGGAGCGCTCACCTTCATCACCGACGATTTGGCATGGCTTCAGGAAGCGCCTCTCGATGTTGAGGCGCTCCCAGTCCACGGGGCCGCACACTTCCACGCGAGTTCCTGCGGCGTGTTGCTACGTCGGCTCCCCTCGCTGTTCGCAGTCACAAGCGGTCTGGCCGCTCACGACTCCAGCGCTGGGTCAAGCATGCAGTGGCGCGTAAAATTTCTTCTCCGTAGATCGCTGCACTCGAGCCTGCCGAGTCTCTTCATGGCGTGTTCGAGTCGGATTCCGATCCGTCCGATATCACTTCCAAGTGTGAGAGCTGTGATCCAGCAATGGAGGTCCTTATGGCAGGCTCTCATCAAAGCTCGCCATCGGGCTTTGTCCACGGCAAGCGCGATGCTGGCGGTGCGTTGAGTGATCATCCTCGTCACGATGGTGAAGTTCTTCATACTCCCATCGTTGGTATGACCGCCGAGGCTCGGGCCTTGGAGGCCACACGTATTCAGCTGGAAGAGCTCGAGAGGGAACTCGACGAGCGCGCGTGCCAGCGCCCACCAGTTGCCGGTCGACGACAGTGACAGCTGTTCCCGACTGGATCCCGCAACGACGTTGAGGTATATCGTACCCCTGTGTTAAATGTAGCAGCTGCCGCTAGGATAGCGGGTTCCATTCAGTCATCGCGGTCAGAGGCTGGAAGAGGGTTGATGCAGATCAGAGCACTGTTAGATGCAGCGTAGCGCTAGAATTCTATCGTGTCACAGTCCTACAATAGGATACACAGCAATCTCCTAGGGCGGAAACCGTTTAGTCGGCACACAGCCTCGGATCGCCCCTGCGTCATAGGGGTGGAGGCTTTCGTGAGGATCAGGTCAGAGATCAGTTTCACCGTGAAGACCACCGTCAAGTGCCCGCTCCTTCGCAGGGCGGTCCGCGCGTGCCCCGACACCCGGACGAAAGGCGCTCGTTCGGTGATGAACGGAATGCGGAGTTTGATGCTCGAGATCTCCTCACCCAGAAGCGGATCGATAGGGGCAGAGCACATAGAGAAGGCCAAGATAGAGACTTTCCAAGTGGTAGCTTGGCCGTGATTTTTGGTCCTGAGTGTTTCAGCAGAGCCATCCGTTCTACGGAGATTCCCCCCAACTTCAGGTTGGCGGCTGGGATCAGAAAATTTTCTGGCGAGTCCAAGCCAGAGACTTGGTTAGATGATTACTGAGTGGCTGTACAGATTGGTGGCGGCAATGACAATGTCGCAATGAAGCACCTGTCCTTGATGTTAGATGGTTCAGCTTGGGCTTGGCTGAATCGCTTGGCTCCTTCCAGTATATATTGCTGGGAGGATCTTGCCTGAGTGTTTATCCGAACCTTCGAGGGCACTTGCAAGCGTCCTGCAGGTCTGGTCGACTTACAACATTGTGTCCAGAAGCCCAATGAGACTCTGAGAGACTATATTCACAGGTGGTCCACTCTGCATCATACGGTGGAGAATGTGTCGGAACACCAGGCTGTGTGTGCTTTCAAGTCCGGTGTGAGATATAGAGAGCTCTATCTGAAGTTCGGTCGAACGGGTGATATTTCACTCGGCAAGATGATGGAAATCGCCACTCGGTACGCCAATGGCGAGGAAGAAGACTGCCTCCATAGCGGCACAAGAAAGAAGGTTGTCAGTGATACCGGCGGCAACTCCAATCGGAAACAGAAGCGAAAAGCTGAGGGTCTGGTTCAAGCAGAAGCAGCCGCATTGGCGACCCAATGCAAGAATAAGGGGAAGGCTAAAGCACAGTATGCCCCCAAGAAAGGAAAAAATCAGTCAGGGACTGATATTATGGATCAGTCGTGTGTAATTCACACGAGGAAAGATGAGGAGGGCAATGTGATTCTGCCCAAGCACACTACTCGACAGTGTCGAACACTCATTCAGCAGTTTAAGGAGACTCCTCCAAGTAACAAGACTCCTAAAAAGGAGGAAGATGAAGACAAAGAAACATTCCCTGATGTCACTGCAACACTTGTGATTTTTGCTGATGTTGAGAGCAAGAGTCGACTGAAGGTCGTCAATAGAGAAGTCATCATGGTTGTGCCTGCTACCCCCACTTACCTCAAGTGGTCCCAGTATGCTATTACATTCGACCAGACAGACCATCCTGCTCATGTGTCCACTCCTAGTCGACAGGCTCTGGTAGTTGATCCAGTGGCGGGGGGCACTCGACTCAGAAAGGTCCTCATGGACGTGGCAGCAGTCTGAATATCCTCTATGCGGATACCCTGAAAGGGATGGGCATTTCGATGTCCCGACTGAGTGAAAGCAACATGCAATTTCACGGAGTCATCCCCGGGAAGAAGGCCAAGTCACTCGGCCAGATTCCGTCGGACGTGATGTTCGGGAATGACAAGAATTTTCGAAAGGAAAAGTTGACGTTTGAAGTCATGGATTTCCAAAGTGCCTATCATACCATTTTGGGTCGACCCGCGTATGCTCGTTTCATGGCCCGACCATGTTACATGTATCTCAAGTTGAAGATGCCGGGCCCTAAGGGTGTGATCACGGTCACTGGCAATCGACAGCGAGCCGGAGAATGCCTCCAGCAAGGTTCCAAGATCGCCGATCATCAGATGGCCATGGTCGAGCTGGAGGAGTACAAGAAGACCGCTGACCCTGCTGATTTGCTCTGCGCAAACAAGCCCGCTTCTGAGTCGGCGTTTAAGTCGGCAGGGGAAGTAAAGAAAGTGCACATCCACCTGACGGACCCAACTGCTGCCCCGACAAATATATCATCAACACTGGATAGCAAATAGGAAGCCGAGCTCATCCAGTTCCTCCGTGAGAACTGGGATATCTTCGCATGGAAGCCTGCTGACATGCCGGGGGTTCCTAGGGGACTGGCTGAGCACCATCTGAGAGTTGATCCGAAGGCTAAGCCCGTCAGGGAGCATTTGCATCGATCGGCGGCGGAGAAGCGCAAAGCAATCGGTGAAGAAGTGGCACGTCTCTAGCAAGCCAAGTTCATTCGGGAGATTTACCACTCCAAGTGGCTCTCGAATGTCGTGATGGTGCCCAAAAAAGATAAGTCCTTGCGCATGTGCATTGACTTCAAACATCTCAATCGGGTCAGCCCGAAGGATCATTTTCCGCTCCCCCACATAGATTAGATTGTTGATTCGACTGCGGGATGTGAGCACTTATCGTTTCTAGATGCTTACTCCGGGTACCATCAGATCCGTCTGTATCGCCCAGATGAAATAAAGACAGCCTTCATCACCCCATTCGGGTGTTTTTGCTACATCACTATGCCATTCGGCCTGAAAAATGCCGGTGCTACTTCTATGCGCATGATTCAGAAGTGTTTACTCGACCAGATCCCTCGGAATGTCGAGGCGTACATGGATGATATAGTGGTCAAGTCCCGCAAAGGTTTTGACCTACTAGCTGACTTGGTCGAAACATTCGCCAATCTAAGGAGATACGACATAAAGCTAAATCCAGCCAAGTGTACTTTCGGCGTCCGTGGCGGCAAGTTACTCGGTTTTCTCATTTCTGAATGAGGGATCGATGTCAACCCTGAGAAAATCAGCACCATTACCCGGATGAAGACCCCCGTGCGAGTGCACGATGTTCAGAAACTCATAGGTTGTCGGGCAGCATTGAGTTGATTCATTTCTCGTCTCGGTGAGAAGGCATTACCTCTGTACCAATTGATGAAGAAGTCCGATACATTCGAGTGGACTCCAGAAGCTGAGGCATTGTTTGTTGAACTCAAAGCCCTGCTCTCCACCCAGCCGGTGCTTGCCGCTCCATGCAGCAAAGAGTCATTGCTCCTGTACATCGCGGCCACTAATCAGGTCGTCAGTATGGTGTTAACCATCGAGCGAGAGGAGGAGGGTAAAGCTTACAAAGTCCAGCAGCCAGTTTATTATGTTTCTGAAGTTCTGTCCCCCTCGAAGCAAAGATATCCACACTACCAGAAGCTGGTTTATGGTATTTACCTATCAGTGAAGAAGGTGGCGCATTGTTTTCAAGACCACTCGATTTCAGTCGTCAGTGATGCTCCATTATCCGAGATTTTCAACAATCGAGACGCATCTGGTCGAGTGGCTAAGTGGGCAATAGAACTCAGACATTTTGACATTAATTTGAAGCCAAGAAAGCAATCAAGTCCCACGCATTGGCAGATTTTATGGCCAAGTGGATTGAACAGCAACAGCCAATCCAAGTTCACTCGGCACATTGGACCATGTTCTTCGACGGCTCCAAAATGTTGAATGGGTCCGGTGTTGGTGTTGTCTTGATATCTCCCAGAAGCGAAAAGCTCGGCTATGTTTTGCAAATTCACTTTGATTCCTCCAACAATGAGGCAGAATATGAAGCACTTTTGTATGGGTTGTGCATGGCTATCTCACTCGGTGTCAAGCGCCTGATGGTTTATGGCGACTCAGATTTGGTGGTGAATCAAGTGATGAAAGAGTGGGATGTTCGAAACCCCGCTATGACCGGGTACTACAATGCCATTAGAAAGTTGGAGAAGAAATTCGAAGGCCTGGAACTTCATCATGTTCCCCGACTGAAAAATCTGGCGGCCGACGAGCTAGCTAAAATTGGGTCCACTCGACGACCCATCCCCAGTGATGTGTTCTTAAAGCACTTACACACTCCTTCGATACAAGAAGATACTTTCACCGAAGATCCCCCGCAAGCTTTGAGCTCCACTGATCCGACTGAAGTCGATGTTCCTATAGTGATTGATTTGGTCATGGAAATTCTGGTTGTCGTTCCTGATTGGACAGTGCCTTACATTGCCTATATCCTCCGACAAGAACTCCCTGAAGATGAAACAGAGGCTCGGCAGATTGTGCGCAGGTCCAAGGCCTTTACTATGATGGGAGATCAGCTGTTCAGAGAAAGCACGACTGGCATGACGCAGCGTTACATCTCCCCCGAAAGAAGGTCGAATGATTCTGGATGAAAACCACTTGGGAACTTGCGGCCATGATGCCTCCTCAAGGACGATCATCGCTAAAGCATACCAAGTTGGGTTCTTCTGGCCACGAGCTAATGAGATGGCCAAAGACATTGTTGATCATTGTGATGGATGCCAGTTCTATGCAAACTTGTCACATAAACCAGCCTCTGCTCTGAAGACGATTCCCCTCGCTTGGCCATTTGCTGTTTGGGGACTCGACATGGTTGGTCCCTTTCGGATCGGAAAAGGTGGTTTCACTCATTTGCTGGTTGCAGTCGACAAGTTTACAAAGTGGATAGAAGCCAAGCCCATCAAGAAATTGAACTCTCGCACGGCAGTCACATTCATGAGAGAGATAATTTTCCGGTACGGCGTTCCTCATAGCATTATCACAGATAAAAGCACCAACTTTGACTCAGAAGAGTTCAAAACCTTCTGTACATCTCAGGGCACTCAGGTGGATTATGCATCTGTCGCTCACCCGCAAACCAATGGACAAGTCGAGCGAGCCAATGGCCTCATCCTGCAAGGTCTGAAGCCTCATCTCATGCGCGATCTGGATCATGCCGCAGGTGCCTAGGTAAATGAGTTGCCGTCTGTGTTATGGGGCCTGAGAACTACGCCAAATTGGTCGACTGGACGGACTCCTTTTTTCCTGGTCTATGGTGCCGAAGTTGTCCTGCCGAGTGACTTGTTTCACAATTCTCCCCGAGTGGAGCTTTCTTTCGAGGCCTAGGCTGAACAGGCTAGGCAGGATGGTGTAGATCTTTTGGAGGAAGAACGAGAGATGGATTTGATCCGAACTACAGCCTATCAGCAGGATCTGTGGCGCTTCCATGCGAAGAATGTCAAGAGTCGATCGTTTCATGAGGGTTGGTGCTCCGAGTGAATCAACACTGACCTCATAAGCTTACTCCTACATGGGAAGGTCCTTTCGTAGTCACTAAAGTGCTGAACAATGGAGCTTATCATTTGTACAATCTCATGAAGCGGATAGATGAGCCACGACCCTGGAATGCAGATCTGCTCCGACGTTTTTATACTTAGAGACAGAAGAGTCTTCTGATGTAATAAGAATACTTCATCTATGCAATTCAAACTTCTGCAATATATGTTGTCGATTCCGATCGTACAGTTTCACTCTTGGGAATACTCCGAGTGCCGAGCAATCCTCACACTCGAGGGCCTAGCTGTGAACATGCTTTCGCCTAAGTTAAAAGCCATGTCGGGTGGATAGCAGTCCATTCACTCGATGACCTATTTGCGAATCAGTCTTCGCTTAGGTTCAAAACTACTCCGAGTGTCGAGAAATCCTCACACTCGGGGGCTTAGCTGCGAACATGTTTTCGCCTAAGTTAAAAACCCTGTCGGGTGGATAGCAGTCCATTCACTCGACGACCTACTTGCGAATCAGTCTTTGCTTAGGTTCGAAACTGCTCCGAGTGTCGAGCAATCCTCACACTCGGGGGCTTAGCCGCGAACATGCTTTCGCCTAAGTTAAAAACTTTGTTGAGTGGATAGTAATCCATCTACTCGACGCCCTAGTCGCGAATAAATCTTTGCCTAGGGTCAAAATATTCCGAGTGTCAAGCAATCCTCGCTCTCGGAAAGTTAGCTGCGAACATGTTTTCGCCTAAGTTAAAATTCTTCGTCGAGTAGATAGTAATACTTCCACTCGACGCCCTAGCCACGAGTGAATCCTCGCTTAGGGTCAAAAATATTCCGAGTGTTGAGCAATCCTCACACTCGGGGGCTCAGCTGCGAACATGTTTTCGCCTAAGCCTAAAAACAAACTCAGTCGAACAAACGATTGAAAGCCAAATAAGGATAAATCCAAAGGTTTAATCGCAGATAAAAGTTTTGCGAAAAAGCAAAAGTGCTCAGGACTAAGGCCTGAATGATGTTTTAAAGCTGATACAGTTTCACTCGGCATACCGAGGCAAATCAAGTTTTCTTCCAAAGATCAAGTTTTTAAGCGCCCAACAGGCTGGCTGGCTCGACGAAAGTGTCCAAGTCGATGTCGTCCGTGATCCTGGTGACTGCGTTGATGAAGGTCTCCATGAAATCTTCCAACTGGAGTTTCTTCGCGTTAACCACTAGGAGCTCCTTCAGCTTGTCTTGCCTCACTTCCTTGCAATGGACCCTCACAAGGGAGAGTGCCACGTCAGCACCGCAGCGAGCAACAGATTTCTTCCAGGCTTGCACTCGACTGGGGAGGTCGTTCAGACGTGTCATCACAGATGTGAGGTCGAGCTGAAGAGTATCCTTAGGCCACAACTCCTTGTCAATCCTCTCCATGGCAGTTTTTAGTCGAAGAACATACGCTTGGACACCCTGAAGACTGAAGTTGAGTCTGAGCATGTTCATGGCCACTGCGTCCCCAACAGGTGACTTGGTGGGATCCAGGTTGGGCTCGATCTCCTTGGTCTCTTTCTCAAAGTCTTGGCAGAGTTCTGGGAAAGAAGAATGAGAGAATGGGGTAAGGATTGGTGTGATGCAGTCGTCAAGGATTCCATAAAATTCAGTCGACAGAAAAACTCACCATCGAGCAGAATATACATCTTCCTCGAGAACTCTCCCAAATGCCTCTCCAGGCCGTTGCTCCTCTTGGTTAATTGCTCAGTCTTCTTGATGAGGTCCACACGCTCTTGCTTCAACTTCGAGTTTTCTTCTTCCATCCTCTTCGCGGCAGCCAGCTTCTTGTCAGCAGCTTCAGTTTTCTCCTTCGCCACATGTTGGGCATCAGCGAGCGCTTTGTCCTTGTCCTCCAACGCTTTCTTCATGGAATCTAAAGAAACAGCATTGTTGAGTCGCGCTTGGAGTCGACGGTTTTCATTGCGTACGTCTGTTCGAGTGAAAGCACTCGGTTCAAAGCATGGAAAGTGAAGGTGAGAATGCAGTGGGTCGAAGAAAGTTACCTCCCAGAGTTTTTAGCTCGGCGCACGCCCTCTCCAAAGCATTATTGGAGGTATCCAAGTCCGCGCGTAACTGGTTCCTTTCAGCCTCAAGATCCTTGTACTACATTCCAAGTTCACAAGTCGTCTCAAATCAACAAAGATAGAAATTCAATCGGCAAAAAATTCTAGCACAGAAATGCAGAAAGGCAGCGCACATCACCCCGCCCTACTACCCTGGAACAGCGTCATATCATGGTTGATCAATTATGTTCATGAAACCTGCGTCCAGGGGAAAAAGAATTTAACCAAAAGTACACTCGACATGTCGAGTGGCTCGTGTACTCCACGTACTATAAACGAGTTCAAGACAATCTCTATTAGACCCCCGCCAGTGCAAGCACTCGACGGCGGTCTCGGGGACTACACCTAGTGGGTTCACTCAGAGTGCCCCCACTAGAATGGTTAACACATGATCCGTCGAGTGTTCTGTCGACCCCGTTCTGCACCTTTGAAGCAGCGTCTTCAGAGTGGAACGGTCAAAAAGAAAAATACATACACTCAACATGTCGACTGTTGCTCGTACTCCGCGTACGACAGAAATTCCGATTTCGAGTTGTCAAGACTACTGCTTATCATCTGCGATTAACAGTAGCCTCGGGGACTACATCCAGTGGGTGCACTTAGCGTGCCCCCACTGGTTATAAAACAATCGACAAGGTCTGCCCTATCAAACTTCCATCACTTGATCTGTCGAGTAACATGCTCCCCACCCCACTCAGTGAAGTGCAGTCTATCCTTATGTAGCGTCATATCATGGTTGATCAATGATATCCATGAAACCTACAAGGTAGCCTCAGAGTGGCGAGGTGGAAAACAAACGTATCCTGCATACGACAAACTCTAAGACCCCTGCCGAGTCAAGCACTTGACAGTGGCCTCGAGGACTACACCCAGGGGGTGCACTTAGCGTGCCCCCATTGGATCTGGCAATTCTCGATCTGTCGAGTGGCATAAAATATCCATCAATGGAACATCCGTCACTTGATCTGTCGAGTGACGTACCCCCTACACTTCGTGAAGTGCAGTCTATCCTTATGTAGTGTCATATCATGGTTTATCATTGATACCCATGAAACCTACAAAGTAGATGCGGAGTAGCGTGGTTAAGGGCAAACGTATCCCGCATATGACAGACTCTAAGACCCCTGCCGAGTCAAGCACTCGACAGTGGTCTCGGGGACTACACCCAGTGGGTGCACTTAGCGTGCCCCCACTGAACCAAAACCTACTCGACTAAGACCTGATCTATTCGAGTGGAGAGCTCCAAAACATTCTATGAATGGAAATTAAACACCGACTGGGTGTGCAGTCAAAGAAGACAGGAATTCAATTGGAAAAGTACTTACAATTGAACTTACTCGGACATTCGTGCGAAGCGCTGTGCTGGCACCGTAAGCCAACTTGCTGGCCTCGTATGCCTCCTTGGTGCGTAGCATCACCTGCTCCGCTTGGATCATGGCCTCCTTTGTAGCTTTGGTCTGATCTTTCGGAATGCGATGCAGAGGAAAATCCGTCATCGGCGCGAGCGCCGTAATGATGGGAGCAGTCGAGGTAGTCTGGGCAGGATCGGTTGGAGTCGACGTCACGATGGTAGAAACAGCTGGAGGAGTACTCGCTAGAGGCACTGTTGGGTCAGTTCTGATGCGCGTCGAGTCACTTATCCCCTGAGAAGACTCCACGGTCGACTGCTGAGGCGTTTGCACAGATGAAGTTCTTCGAGTGCGTATGCATGGGGTGCTCAAAGTCTCACCTCCACCTCCCGTACCCCCAGGGTGTTCTTCATCATCCTCCAGCTGGATGATTTCTGCAACTATCAATTGACAGAATTAACTTCGGCATTCGACAAACCATATTCAATAAGAAAAACTGAAGAGTTGATTACCTCTGTGAGAAGTGGTTGCATCGGCAGTGTCTACATCCATGGCATCCCCTCCATCATGCTGAGGCGATGTCACCGACGTAGCAGCTCTAATGGATCGAATAACATTCAGAAAACAAGGATTGCAAATCGTAGTCGACAGTGAAAATTCAAAAGTAAATACTCACATGGAGACGACAGGCACGGCCATCTTCATGCGAGGCAAGGCTTTGAGAGGTTTGGCCACAATCACTTTGGGTTGCTTCGCAGATCGTTCGCTCGACTCAACAGTCAAGGGGCGGCTCCGCTTCGGGTTCTTCTCGCTTGGGCCCGAAGCCTTGTCCTCAACAGCCGCAGGATCTTGACGAGCCTTGGAGCGGCATTCGAAGTGAGGAGGTGACTCGACTTCTGGCTCGTTTTCGTCCGAGTTTTCGTACTCGTCCTCGGAGTCTTCTGAACCGTCGCCGTCCACGATGCCGCCTTCACTCACAACACCATCTTCAACTTGGTTCCTGTTAGGAACAGGCAAGTGTTGGAAATATGCCCTAGAGGCAATAATAAAATGGTTATTATTGTATTTACTTGTTCATGATAATTGTCTATTGTTCATGCTATAATTGTGTTAACCGTAAACCGTAATGCATGTGTGAATACATAGACCACAACGTGTCCCTAGTGAGCCTCTAGTTGGCTAGCTCGTTGATCAATAGATGGTCACGGTTTCATGACCATGGACATTGGATGTCGTTGATAACGGGATCACTTCATTAGGAGAATGATGTGATGGACAAGACCCAATCCTAAGCATAGCACATGATCGTGTAGTTCGTCTGCTAAAGCTTTTCCAATGTCAAGTATCATTTCCTTAGACCATGAGATTGTGCAACTCCCGGATACCGTAGGAATACTTTGGGTGTGCCAAACTTCACAACGTAACTAGGTGGCTATAAAGGTACACTACAAGTATCTCCGAAAGTGTCTGTTGGGTTGGCACGAATCAAGACTCGGATTTGTCACTCCGTGTGACGGAGAGGTATCTCTGGGCGCACTCGGTAAGACATCATCATAATGAGCTCAATGTGACTAAGGAGTTAGCCACGGGATGATGTGTTATGGAATGAGTAAATAGACTTGCCGGTAACGAGATTGAACAAGGTATAGGGATACCGACGATCGAATTTCGGGCAAGTATCATAAGCGTAGACAAAGGGAATTGTATACGGGATTGATTGAATCCCCGACATCATGGTTCATCCGATGAGATCATCGTGGAGCACGTGGGAGCCAACATGGGTATCCAGATCCTGCTGTTGGTTATTAACCGAAGAGGTGTCTCGGTCATGTCTACGTGTCTCCCGAACCCGTAGGGTCTACACACTTAAGGTTCGATGACGCTAGGGTTATAGGGAAATAGTGTACATGGTTACCGAAGGTAGTTCGGAGTCATGGATGAGATCCCGGACATCACGAGGAGTTCCGGAATGGTCCAGAGGTAAAGATTCATATATAGGAAGTGAGGTTTTGGTCACCGGAAGAGTTTCGGGCATCACCGGTAACGTACCCGGGACCACCGGAATGGTTCCGGGGGTCCACCAAGTGGGGCCACCGGCACCGGAGGGATGCATGGGCCACAAGTGGGAGGGAACCATCCCTAGGTGGGCTGGTGCGCCCCCATAAGGGGCCCAAGGCGCAGCTTGAGGTGGGAGTGGGCAAACCCTAGAGGCAGATGGGCCCTAGGCCCACCTAGGGCGCCGCCCCTCCCACTCCCTCCTTGGCCGCCGCCCTAGATTGATCTAGGGTTGGCCGCCGGCCCTAGGGAGGGAACCCTAGGGCTGTCGCACCCCTCCTCCTTCCCCCTATATATATGTGGGGTTTGGGGGGCTGCCATACACATGAGTTCTCTCTCTCTAGGCGCAGCCCTACCCCTCCTCTTCCTCGTTCTCCGCGGTGCTTGGCGAAGCCCTACCGGGGACCATGCAGCTCCACCGTCACCACGCCATCATGCTGCCAGAGCCCTCCCTCAACCTCTCCTTCCTCCTTTCTGGATCAAGGCATAGGAGACGTCACCGGGCTGCACGTGTGTTAAACGTGGAGGCGTTCGGCGCGAAGATCGGAATCCATCGCGATCTGAATCGCTGCGAGTATGACTCCACCAACCGTGTTCTTGTAATGCTTCCGCTTAGCGATCTTCAAAGGTATGAAGATGCACTCCCCCTTTGCTCGTTGCTGGTTTCTCCATAGATAGATCTTGGTGATCGTAGGAAAAAATTTGATTTACTACTACGTTCCCCAACAGTGGTATCAGAGCTAGGTCTATGCGTAGAATCTATGCACGAGTAGAACACAAGTTGTTGTGGGAGTCGATCTTGTTAATTTTCTTGCCATTACTAGTCTTATCTTGATTCGACGGTATTGTGGGATGAAGCGGCCCGGACCAACTTTACACGTACGCTTACGTGAGACTGGTTCCACCGCCTCACATGCACTTGTTGCATAAGGTGGCTAGCGGGTGTCTGTCTCTCCCACCTTAGTCGGATCGGATTCGATGAAAAGGGTCCTTATGAAGGGTAAATAGCAATTGGCATATCACGTTGTGATTTTTGGCGTAGGTAAGAAACGTTCTTGCTAGAAACCTATAGCAGCCACGTAAAAACTTGCAACAACAAATTAGAGGACGTCTAACTTGTTTTTGCAGCATATGCCTTGTGATGTGATATGGCCAAAGGATGTGATGTGATGCTTTGTGATGTATGAGATTGATCATGTTCTTGTAATAGGCTTCACGACTTGCATGTCGATGAGTATGACAACCGGCAGGAGCCATAGGAGTTGTCTTAATTTATTGTATGACCTACGTGTCAATCGTAAACGCCATGTAATTACTTTACTTTATTGCTAAACGTTAGCCATACTAGTAGAAGTAATAGGTGGCAAGACAACTTCATGAAGACACAATGATGGAGATCATGATGATGGACATCATGGTGTCGTGCCGGTGACAGTGATGATCATGGTGCCCCGAAGATGGAGATCAAAGGAGCAAGATGATATTGGCCATATCATGTCACTATATTGATTGCATGTGATGTTTATCATGTTTATATCTTATTTGCTTAGAACGACGGTAGATAAATAAGATGATCTCTCACTAAAATTTCAAGAAATGTGTTCACGCTAACTGTGCACCGTTGCTAAGGTTCGTTGTTCCGAAGCACCACGTGATGATCGGGTGTGATAGGTTCTAACGTTCGCATACAACGGGTGTAAGCCAGCTTTACACACGCAATACACTTAGGTTGACTTGATGAGCCTAGCATGTACAGACATGGCCTCGGAACACGGAAGACCGAAAGGTCTAACATGAGTCGTATAGAATATACGATCAACATGGAGATGTTCACCATGGATGACTAGTCCGTCTCACGTGATGATCGGACATGGGCTAGTTGACGTGGATCATGTGTCACTTGGATGACTAGGGAGATGTCTATCTAAGTGGGAATTCATTAAATAATTTGATTATGTGAACTTGATTATCATGAACTTAGTCTAAAAGTGTCTTTGCAAATTATGTTGTAGATAGCTCACGCTATAGCTCCCCTGTCTTATTGATACGTTCCTAGAGAAAAGTAAGTTGAAAGATGATGGTAGCAATAATGCAGACTGGGTCCGTGATCTGAGGATTGTCCTCATTGCTCCACAGAAGGCTTGTGTCCTTGATGCACCGCTTAGTGCACCACTCCCTCAAGGGTTGTCTATAGATGTTGTGAACATCTGACATGCAATTTATGATGTCTACTTGATAGTTCAGTGCGTCATACATTTCGGCTTAGAATTGAGGCTCCAAAACTTTTTGGACGTCACGGAACATATGAGATGTTCTAAGAGCTGAGATTGGGATCTCAGGTTCATGCCTGTGTTGAGAGGTATGAGACCTCTAACAAGATTCTTTGCCGGCATGATAAAAGAGGATAGCTTAATCGGTGAGCATGTGCTCAGATTGTCTGGGTGCTAAAATCACTTGAATCGAGTGGAAGTTAATCTTCCATATAAGATAGTGATTAACACAGTTCTCCAAGTCACTTCCACCAAGCTACTGGAGCTTCGTGATGAACTATAAAATGCCAGGGATGGAGATAATGATCCCTGAGCTATTCGCGTTGTTTGACACCGCGAAGGTAGAAATCAAGAAGGAGCATCAAGTGTTGATGGTTAATTGAAAACCACTAGTTTCAAGAAGGGCAAAGGCAAGAAGGGAAAAACTTCAGGCATGGCAAGCCAGTTGCCGCTCTGGTGAAGAAACCCAAGGTTGAGCCCAAACCCGAGACTATGTGCTTCTATTATGAGGAGAACGGTCGCTGAAGCGGAATAATCCTAGATACTTGGTAGATAAGAAGGCTGGCAATGTCGACAGAAGTATATTTGATATACGTGTTATTGATGTGTACCTTGGTAGTACTCCTAGTATCACTTGGGTATAAGATACCAGTTCAGTTGCTAAGTGTTAGCAACTCAAAATAAAAGCTACGGAATAAATGGAGGCTAGCTAAGTGAAAGGTGATGATGTGTGTTGGAAGTGTTTCCAAGGTTGATGTGATCACCGTCGCACGCTTTCTCTACCTTCGAGATTAGCAATGAACCTAAATAAATGTTATTTGGTGTTTGCGCTGAGCATGAACATGATTGGATCGTGTTTAGTGCAATACGATTATTCATTTAAGTTAGAGAATAATGGTTATTCTGTTTACATGAATAATGCCTTCAATGGTCATGCACCCAATGGGAATGGTTGTTTATTGAATCTTGATCGTAGTAATACATATGCTCATAACGTTGGTACCAAAGATATAAAGTTAATAATGATAGTACCACATTCTTGTGGCACTGCCACAAACGTCATATTGGTGTAAAGCGCATGAAGAAACTCCATGCTGATGGATCTTTGGACTCATTCGATTTCGAATCGGTTGAAACATGCGGACCATGCCTCTTGGGCAAGATGACTAATTCCCCGTCTTCCGATATGATGGAGCGGGTTGGTGGCTTATTAGAATTGATACATGTTGATGTATGTGGTCCAATGAGTGTTGAAACACGCAGTGGATATCGTTATTTTCTTTACCTTCACTGATGATATGAGTGAATATGAGGATATTTACTTAATGAAACACGAGTCTGAAATGTTTGAAAGGTTCAAGGAGTTTCAGAGTGAAGTTAAAGATCATCGTGACAAGAAGATAAAATGTCTACGATATGATCGTGGAGGTGAATATCTGAGTTACGAGTTTGGTATGCAATTTTAGACAATGTGGAAATTGTTTCACAGCTCACGCCTCGTGGAACACCATAGTGTGATGGTGTGTCCGAATGTTGTAGTTGTTCTCTATTGGATATAGTGAGTACTATGATGTCTCTTATCGTTTTGCCACTATCGTTATGGGGTTATGCATTAAAGACAAATCCATTCACTTTAATAGGGCACCATCTAAGTCTGTTGAGATGACTCCGTGTGAATTATGGTTTGACAGAAGCCTAAGCTGTCATTTCTTAGTGTTTGGAGCTGCGACGCTTATGTGAAAAGGGTTTTCACCTAGTGAGCTCGAACCCAAAGCAGACAAATGCATCTTCATAGAATACCCTAAGGAGACATTGGGTATACCTTCTATCTCAGATCCAGGCGCAAAAGTGTTTGTGGCTAAGAACGGGTCCTTTCTCGAGAAAGAGTTTCTCTCAAAAGAATTGAGTGGGAGGAAGATAGAACTTGGTGAGGTTGTTGAACCTTTGTTTCAACCAGAGAGTAGCGCGGCACAAAAAGATGTTTCTATGGAGCCTACGTTAGTTGGAGAGGAAGTAAATGATGATGATCATGAAGCTTCAGATCAAGTTACTATCGAACCTCGTAGGTCGACAAGGACGCGTACTGCTCCTGAGTAGTACGTCAACCCTGTCTAGGAGGTCATGTTGTTGGACAACGATGAACCTATGAACTATGAAGAAGCGATGGTGGGCCCGGATTCCAACAAATGTCTAGGAGACATGAAATCCGAGAAAGGATCCATGTATGGAAACCAAGTATGGACTTTGGTGGACTTGCCCGTTGAATGGCAGGTCGTTGAGTACAAATGGACCTTTGAGATGAACACAGACACTAATGGTGAAATGTCACCATTTATAAAGCTCGACTTGTCGCAAAGAAGTTTTTGCCAAGTTCAAGGAGTTGACTGCGATGAGATTTTCTCATCCGTAGCGATGCTAAAAATCTGTTAAAATTATGTTAGCAGTTGCAGCATTTTTCGATTATGAAATCTGGCAGATGGATGTCAAAACCAGACTTCCTTAATGGTTTCCGTGAGGAAGAGTTGTATGTGATACAACCAGAAGGTTTTGTCAATCCTAAGGATGCTAAAAGGTATGCAAACTCCAGCGATCCTTCTATGGACTGGAGCAAGCATCTCGGAGTTGGAATATGAGCTTTGATGAAGTGATCAAAGTTTTTGAGTTTATACAAAGTTTATGATAAACTTGTATTTACAAGAAAGTGAGTGGGAGCACTATAGAATTTCTGATAAGAATATGTAGTTGACATATTATTGATCGGAAATGATGTATAATTTCTGGAAAGCATAAACGGTTGTTTGAAGAGAGTTTTTCAAAGGAAGACCTGGATAAAGCTACCTAATTGTTGGGCATCATGATTTATAGAGATAGATCAAGATGCTTGATAATACTTTCAATAAGTACATATCTTGACAAGATATTGAAGAAGTTCAATATGGATCAGTCCGAGAAAGGATTCTTGTCTCTATTACAAGGTGTGAGATTGAGCACAGCTCAATGCTCGACCACGGCAGAAGATAGAGAAAAGATGAGTGTCATCCCCTATGCTTCAGCCATAGGCTCTATATAGTGTGCCATGCTGTGTACCGCGCCTGTGTGTGCCTTGCCATGAGTCTGTCAAGGGGTACAAGAGTGATCCAGGAGTGGATCACTAGACAGCGGTCGAAATTATCCTTAGTAACTAGAGGACTGAGGAAATATTTCTCGATTATGGAGGTGACAAAGAGTTCATCGTAAGGGGTTACGATGATGCAAGCTTTAACACCAATCCGGATGACTCTTGGTAGCAATCCGGATATGTATAGTGGAGTAGCCATTTGGAATTGCTCCAAGTGGAGCATGGGAGCAGTGTCTATAGTATGACATAGGGATTTGCAAAGTACACACAGATCCGAATGTTGCAGATCCATTGACTAAAACCTCTTTCCTGAGCAAAACATGATCAAACCCCAAAACTGATTGGGTGTTAATCACATGATTATATGATCACATAGTGATATAAGTGTTAATCACATGGCGATGTGAATTAGATTATTGACTCTAGTGCAAGTGGGAGACTGTTAGAAATATGCCCTAGAGGCAATAATAAAATGGTTATTATTGTATTTCCTTGTTCATGATAATTGTCTATTGTTCATGCTATAATTGTGTTAACCGGAAACCGTAATGCATGTGTGAATACATAGACCACAATGTGTCCCTAGTGAGCATCTAGTTGGCTAGCTCGTTGATCAATAGATGGTCACGGTTTCATGACCATGGACATTGGATGTCGTTGATAACGGGATCACATCATTAGGAGAATGATGTGATGGACAAGACCCAATCCTAAGCATAGCACAAGATCGTGTAGTTCGTCTGCTAAAGCTTTTCCAATGTCAAGTATCATTTCCTTAGACCATGAGATTGTGCAACTCTCGGATACCGTAGGAATACTTTGGGTGTGCCAAACGTCACAACGTAACTGGGTGGCTAGGTACACTACAAGTATCTCCAAAAGTGTCTGTTGGGTTGGCACGAATCAAGACTCGGATTTGTCACTCCGTGTGACGGAGAGGTATCTCTGGGCCCACTCGGTAAGACATCATCAAAATGAGCTCAATGTGACTAAGGAGTTAGCCACGGGATGATGTGTTACGGAACGAGTAAAGAGACTTGCCGATAACGAGATTGAACAAGGTATAGGGATACCGACGATCGAATCTCGGGCAAGTATCATACCGGTGGACAAAGGGAATTGTATACGGGATTGATTGAATCCCCGACATCGTGGTTCATCCGATGAGATCATCGTGCAGCATGTGGGAGCCAACATGGGTATCCAGATCCCGCTATTGGTTATTGACCGGAGAGGTGTCTCGGTCATGTATACGTGTCTCCCGAACCCGTAGGGTCTACACACTTAAGGTTCGATGACGATAGGGTTATAGGGAAATAGTGTACGTGGTTACCGAAGGTAGTTCGGAGTCCCGATGAGATCCCGGACGTCACGAGGAGTTCCGGAATGGTCTGGAGGTAAAGATTCATATATAGGAAGTGAGGTTTTGGTCACCGGAAGAGTTTCGGGCATCACCGGTAACGTACCGGGACCACCAGAAGGGTTCTAGGAGTCCACCAAGTGGGGCCACCGGCACCGGAGGGTTGCATGGGCCACAAGTGGGAGGTAACCAGCCCTAGGTGGGCTGGTGCGCCCCACAAGGGGCCCAAGGCGCAGCTTGAGGTGGGAGGGGGCAAACCCTAGAGGCAGATGGGCCCTAGGCCCACCTAGGGCGCCGCCCCTCCCACTCCCTCCTTGGCCACAGCCCTAGATTGATCTAGGGTTGGCCGCCGGCCCTGGGGAGGGAACTCTAGGGCTGCCGCACCCCTCCTCCTTCCCCCTATATATATGTGGGGTTTTGGGGGCTGCCATACACACGAGTTCTCTCTCTCTAGGCGCAGCCCTACCCCTCCTCTTCCTCGTTCTCCGTGGTGCTTGGCGAAGCCCTGCCGGAGACCACGTAGCTCCATCGTCCCCACGCCGTCGTGCTGCTAGAGCCCTCCCTTAACCTCTCCTTCCTCCTTGCTGGATCAAGGCATAGGAGACATCACCGGGATGCACGTGTGTTGAACGCGGAGGCGTCGTTGTTCGGCGCTAAGATCGGAATCCACCACGATCTGAATCGCTACGAGTATGACTCCACCAATCGCGTTCTTGTAATGCTTCCGCTTAGCGATCTTCAAAGGTATGAAGATGCACTCCCCCTTTGCTCGTTGCTGGTTTCTCCATAGATAGATCTTGGTGATCGTAGGAATTTTTTTGATTTACTACTACGTTCCCCAACAGCGAGTGCATTTGCGTCCACTCCTGCATGATTCAAACAAAGAAGTCAGTTCATAAATCGATATATCACTCGACAATACAAGTACGTCAGTCGACACAGCACAGCTTACCAGATTCTTCGGCGGGTTTTCGGCCGAGTAAGGCCGGATCCTCTTGGCTCCCAAAGGGTTGGCACATATGCCCCAGTGATGCTGCGAAGCCACTGCTCGACAGTTTTTTGCGGAACCTCTTCTGGGTGCGCCCTGGTCGAGTCCTCAGGGCCTGCATAGGGCCACATGGTGTGATCTCTGGCTTGGAGCGGCTGAGTACGTCGACTGAGAAATGTTTCCAACAGATCCATGCCAGTCACTCCACCACGAATCAGTTGCACCACAGCTTCAACCAAGATTCCCACTTGGACATGTTCCTCTTCGGTCACCCTCAAAGACTTGGGGACAGCTGGACGGTCAGTTGTATAGGGGGGAAGGCCAGTCGACATGTTGGGCGATGCTACGTCTTTGCAGTAGAACCAAGTCGACTGCCAGCCTCTAACAGACTCAGGAAAAGTCATGGCAGGGAAAGAACTACGGGCTCTTTTTTGAAGTCCTAAACCCCCACACAACTGAAGCACATGAGTCTTCTCGTCAGCAGGGAGAGCCTTCTTCACATTCTCGGATATGACCGTAAAGATGTGCTTGAACAGCCCCCAATGAGGAGAACAGCCCAGAAAACACTCGCACAAGGTGATAAAGGCAGACAGATAGGAAATCGCATTCGGTGGGAAGTGGTGGAGCTGAGCGCCGAAAAAGTTCAGAAAACCCCTAATGAATGGGTGGGGAGGCATAGAAAAACCTCTTTCGACATGGGAGAGGAGGAGGACCCGCTCCCCGTCGCGCGGCTCCGGCTTGCGCTCTCCCTCCGACAGCCTCCAGATGCCGTCCGCCACGAGCCCATCGGCGACAAGGCCCTCCATGTCCTCGCGAGTGACTACAGAGGGGAGAAAGTCCCCCTGCATCCATCCCGCCGGCGCGGTGAACCGAGCCGTCGAGGGCTTCTTGCCCTTGTTCTTCGACGCCCCCTTCTTGGCGCGCTCCAACTTCTATGTCACGCCCTTCGTCATCACGGCGGCTGCTCTCGTCGGAGAAGAACAAGATGAGGCGCTGGAGACAGGGGAGGCAGAGGAAGAGAGGAAGTTTGGGGAAAAGTACTGTGCGAACCGCAGCGTTTCGAAATTTATATCCCGTCGAGTCCCTCGTTGACTGATGGACCCACGAGATCACCGCGCACGCCAACCGCAGTCTACGTCCGGTACATGGCGAAATGACCGGCATGAAGATCGAGGCGTCATGCCCCCACTTGCTTTGATTGTGGCGTCATCATCGCACGCGTGCGCTTCCCAAATTTTCGTATCCCGCGAAATCCGAGTCTGACAGATCGACCCGCCACCCCCGAAGATTCCTTCGGATCATTCGGAAGAAAATTGACATGGAACATTCACTCGGGTATTTTCAAGGCTGACCGGACCCGGGCGAATGGCGAAGAGTTCAGTCGACGCAAGTTTAGTTGAAGTCCCGAATAACATTCGGAAGATTCGATACCTTATGTTGAAGTGGCATCGATATACCCATTCGCCACTCGAACCCCGATCCATTGGGGCTAATGACGAGGATATATACCTAGGGTAGGGTCCTAGGCATGACCTAGACCCCCCGTACCTAAGGACATGACATTGGAGGACTTGAACATCAAGGACAAGATTTCGACTGGATTCCCGGTGGCGCTCAAGTCACTCGACAGGCAATCCACTCGGAGGCTTCCTCCTTCACTCGACGGTCGTCTGTCACTCGGAAGACCTCGTTTCCACTCGACGCCAGAAGACCAGAAGCCACCTCCAGGAGGCCAACGGGCAGGCGTTAGGTTTTATGTCATTAGTAGCTTTTATTACGTACGTTACCAGTAATGGCAGTCTTTAAACCCACGATCGGACCCTTAGATGCTGGGCAATTATGAGGGGCAACGAACTCTATATAAGCCGCCCCTCCCCTCTGGCACAAGGGTTCACAACCACTGTAATCTCAACATTCCACACGATAAAGCTCCCGAGCACTAAGACGTAGGGCTGTTACCTCCACGAGAGGGGCCTGAACTCATACATCCGTGTGTACACCCTCGTCGTAGCTAGGACTCTGTCCTCTCCTTTCGTACCCCTACCTTCTACTGTGAGGCTCGTTCCCACGACACTAATCTTCCTAACTTTTTCTTGCCAAACATCAACAGGGATGTTACCATTGGTGTTCTCCTTCCAAATCTTGGAGATAAGGCCAGAGAAATCCTTTCTCAGGAGCCAGCATTTTTCCATTTTGCAACTGTCACTTTTGGGAGTTTGGCTAAGACCAGTATCCCATATATGTGTGTTCATAAGGATGCATGTATGTGTATATGAGCCTCTGTGTCTATATTGTGTCCATAAAGAAAACATAGGATAAGCGGGAAAGTTCATGCTATGTGAACTGCTAAATAACGATCTTCACGGCCGAAAGATGAGAATGAGATTGACCGGGGCGTCAAATTAAGGAGGCTAGAGACTTCTGCAAGTAAGTAAACAATGTGCATCTTCAGGATTCCATCACACAACTTTTCTAATTATTTCGAAAGCACCTAGCATGTGCAGGGAACAACAATGGACAACCTTTTAAGTCAATAGCGGGCATAACGAGCAATACATCTTTTGTAGCCTTATTAAGTAAAAAAAAACGGTGATTCTAAAAAAAAGGTAGCGGGCTGCATATTTTTATTCTCTTTTCGGTCCCGATAGCCATTCCGATGTCATTTCGGGTTGTATACCGAGTCAGGAGGGTTTGGCCCTAACATGAACACACTGTACCCACACACTATCAAGAAGATCGGCAAGCCACAACAGGTCATGATTTAATTATTGCTATTGCATCCGTGCGTGGCTCTCTACTGGGAATTTACATGTACAACGGCGTATGGTCGGTTACAAGTCCTACCAAAATTCTGCTCACCGGGCGTGCATCTACTTATCAGTTCCATAGCAGAATGGGGAAGACAAAAATAAAGAATGGGGATCAGTGGAACTATGTAACACAAACTGTAACCTTTTTTTTGTATATGAGCAGGAAGTAAAACCGTCCCGTGTCCAGCCCGTGCCCTCCAGAGTTGCCGAGCTCCTTCGAAGGGGGGAGATCCAGGGGTGGAGGAAAGAATGTGTATTCACAACCACGGCGCCTTCACGCTTCGCCTCTTTTGCTCCTCTTGTTGGACTGCAGCAAGAGGAGCTGACATGGTGCATCAGCACTGATGAACCAGATCTTGCAGCTGACATGATCGATTCATTTGGACATCTCTTTTGGTTCTTCCGGTTTTACTACTGCTATTGTCCCAGTGGCTTCTGTTTGTAACCCGACTTCTGCCTCTCGAGCAACTTCACCTTGTTCTTGAGCTTCTTGTCCAGTTTCTTAATATATTTCTCTTCCCTTTCGCGGTCGGCCATACCAGGCCAGAACACCTGCCCAGTCAACGGCCACAGCCATTGGTCCTTCCCGGGGTGCATGCCGTCATCCGCTTCCTCTGCTAGATCCTCGTCCATGCTTTTCAGGAGGGTGAAATTGAAGAACTTCACCCACATCTCCTTTCTTTCCTCCTGCGGATGCTGCTCTCTGCTCTCCCCAGTGACAGGGTTAAGGTACACCATCTTCCTTCCACTGTGGTAAGCCCAGATATTTACAAGGATTTCCAGGATTCGACAGTAGCAGTGCCTTTTCTGAGGTAAAGATGACGGCTGAGTTGAGATGCCATATGTATTGAATTATAAAGACAAGTTGGGGGGGGGGGGGGGGGGGGAATGGTCACCTCAGGTTGTGATGCTCCAAGCAAGCATGAAGCTGGCTCAGTATTGTTTCCATTCAAGTTATGAAGCGAATCAACAAACATCCTGCAAAACACAACTCTCAATGAAAATGATGAACACATAAAGATAAGTGAATACTTGCTAAAAATATGGGACATTACCTTGAGAACATGATAAACTTCAAAAAGGATGGGGTGGGCATTACCCAACTATGAAGAGTAGACCAATAGTCGCCATCATTAGGCATTGGTGGCAGGGCTGCAGCGCCCTCTGGTAATCCGTACATATTCCTAAATGCATCCTCAAAAAGAGTTCTGCCAAACAACAATGAAGGTAAAGCCCAAGTAAGCAGATTGGAATAGAGCAATGTAGAAATCTCTTGCTTAATACACAATGGCAGCTACATCATCAAACAATATTTCAAATGGTAGGAACTAATAGCACAAGTCCCTTTAGATCAAGTTTGAAGCAAACAAAACGCAATACTACACCAAGGACAAAATGATCTAGGGAGTGGTTCCTCACCCTATTGCCTGAACTCAAAGGAACATTACAAAAAAAAAAGGAACATGTGAAGATTTCAAAAGGCACCTGCAATGACCAGAATTTAGGCAATCACACGTTGACCAAAAGTTGGATGTTTGATCAGTATCCATTGGCACCCAATAGTATATAACATCCTCATGATTTTCCCCAGCCATGGTTTTCTCTAAGGTTTCTTCAGCATTTTCAGACAAGGAAACCTGATGCGAGGAAAAAAGATTAAAAACATAATACATATCCTGTTTCAACAAAAAAAAACTCATCCAACAGTTAATATTTATGCCAGGATCCAAAAAGGCAATATAGACAGAATGTACTTTTTCCAGTACGTATTAAGCAGCAATAATATCAGGCATCAAATTCAGAGAACACACCATTATGAACAGCGGAACTATTGCAGCTTAAAAATATCATTATGTAGGGTCATTTCTGCGTGAATGACTGAAACAAAAAGTTACTTAATAGCTTTACTGGGGCAGGTCATATGAATAGATATTCTCCATCCAGAAAACCTAAAATGCCAAGGAATTTAAATTTGACCGTGTGTTCAGGGTGTAGAAAAGTTTCTCTAGCAGCATGTACTGGACATAACAACATAAGTGAAGAGTAAATTCAAATTGACTTCCATGGTTAAAATAAAATGATTGCAGAATCTGAACTTTTCTTCCTGGAAGAATACAAGCTTCTCAACAAATTCACAAAACTAATATGGCCAAAAGTGACACAGGACTGAGGAAAATCAATGAGAAATTCATATTTTGTACCTTCCTTCCAGCAGCTCGCCATGACTGGAACCCTATCCACGGTAACTTATGTACAGTATCAATTCTGTTCGCAATGGCAAACATAGCACCAAATTCACAAAGAAGATCGCGATAGTACGTATTGTCCAAAACCAAAAGCCGCATAACAGCATCAACATCATCTGATCTGGGTCTCCTGCCTCCTTTTGACTGACAGAAAATTTATCCAAAAAAATCACAAGTGGTGAATGCAGCTTTAACTAGCAAGATCAACAGGTAAGAATAATACAATAAAGCATTGTGCCGATAAACATACATGAACTTCAAATTTTAATTGCTAGAAATCCTAACAATTGCAATGAACTCCAAATTTTGTTGCTTTTGATATGACAATAAAACAAAGTGGAAATGATTCACACTGCCAAACTGGAAACGGAAGTTGAACACACAAGCACAGTTCGGTAAAATTGTGCCTGGACTTACAAGAGTAATGCCACGATATAAAGAACCATGGTGTAAAAATGGCCATGCTCCCTCTCCACGGTAAATCTCATATATACAAACGGGCTGCCCAGTTCTTTCCAGTTCGCCTTCATCACGTTCATTTCCTTCAGGCTTCATTCTTTCCGATTTTCGGGCATTTCTGTACACCTCATCCCATGTTAACAGAGGTTTTTCCACCCTTTCATCAATCTACATAGCACAAAAGTATATGAAATTTTGTCCAGAATAGTACATTTTAGTATTGTTGGAGAAGAGGGATTATGTTAAAACAACCAGAAAAACTCACCTCCTCCATTTCTCTCATCTCGATGTCTTCAAAGATTTCAACTTCATTTAGATCATCCCAATCAGACTGGGTAGGGTAGTCATATGAAGAAGTATCATTGCTGTCAGAATCGGTTGTCCAATTACTTTGAGTGGATTCCCCTAAGAGAATACCAGCAATTCTTGTGTGGTTATGTCTTTCATCTTCTGAGGAACTATTGCCTAGTGCAGCTTTCGACTCGAAAGGATCCCATAACCATGTTCTATCTTTAACTTTAGAGAAGGAAAGTGGTAATCTTGCCTCTGAAGGATAGTGCAACACGCTTTCGAGAAGCTTAACATGAGCAACAATACAATCATATGCTAACATGTTTTTTGAAAGTAGCTTTCCCTCCAAAGCAACAGAATAGGCAGTGTCCAAAAGTCCCCTTTCTCCTAAAATCCGCATGAAAGCTAAGGCTGCTGTGCTTGGGTCACCAGAATTAAAAAGGAAGGCGTGAATACCATCAGTGACCTGAAAATAACAAATATGTTTGTGAAAAGGATCTCCCAGCACAACAGTGGCAAAGCAAAGAACATATTATGGAATGGACTAAGTAGCCTACATATTTTGTTATAACAGTTAGATTTGGCGCAATGATTGGAATTTCAGAGGACATAGACCGCAATAACAAAGGAGGGAAACCAGGTTCCTGTCTTAAAGATCCATAGAGAACAATATCAACAAACATTAGCAGGTTTCCGATATCATGTGTCATGGGGAAATGCTTTATAGAATCATCAGGAAATCCCATATGAGATGCAAGTTCCTGTACAAAGAAAAAAAGGATAGTCAGTGGAGCCAAAGATGACCTGATATGGGACAAACAGCAGTCTCCCTCTCCCATGTGTGTAATGAATTCATTTCACAGCACCTAAATGTTTATGCAAATAAAATATGTATCACATATAACATCCCATGCATCAGTCGTCTAGTGCCTTCAGTCAAACATAGGAAGACCTTGCAGTCTGAACTCCTCTAAATAAAAATTGCTATTTTCTAGAGTACAAGGCATTTCTGCCAAGATTCACGACGAAAATGGGATATAATATTACCTGGAAAGCAGAGTTATAGGCGTCGGTGCCATTTCCACAGAAAAAGATGAACTGCACTCCCAATTTTTTAGTTCTTGCCATGTCCATGACATGTGGAGCTGATGCACGCAAGACTGTTACGTAATCCCATGGTAATTCATCAAAGAACAGGTAGCTCCCAACAACCAAAACAACAACATCTTCTTCTTTGATTCCATGTTGCTTCCTTATAGTTCCTTGAGAATGTGACAAGCCGTATCGTTTAGCAGCCCAGATATCAACCGGAGAACCAGGAATCACCAAGAAATTCCCAGTATCAAGTGGAGAGTATAATAGCTAAAATCAGAAACATAAAAGTCAGATAAAGGCTATGCTCATCTTTAGTTTAATTATTTCAGAATACAAAGTTGAGGCAACACATACAGGGAGGTGGCTATCTGGAAACACAACGTTAGTGCATGCATTAAAATGAGCTCGCCAATCTTCAATATGATTTGGAATGGACAGATGTGGCTCCAGATAATTTCTAAGGTGCTGCCCAAGAGCATCATCATGAATAAGCCAAACCACTGGTAGAAGTCGAAAAGGTTCCTGCATAAGACTGAACACAACATAAACGTGCTGAGTTGGAAAACAAATAAATGTTATGATAAAGGGGAAAGAAAGTCCAAAATGGTAAAAACAAAACAATAACTCGTTTGATAACATAAAAGTTCAGTCAAACGGCAGAATTGGAGCAGTTGTCATTTTAGGGTGTGTTTGGTTTTGGTTGGAGTGGAAAGGAAAGGGTCCGTTCTGCACCCGGTCAATATTCCCGTGTTTGGTTGAGGAAGGAACCAGAACACACCGATTGTAGTAAGGGGAGTATACCCATGAGACGCGGAACGCACCAGTACCTCCGAATCGGTGGAATTACATCGTTCCGCCTCTGCTCCCGAGGCTCTCCTCTCCCTCTTGTCTCTCCACTCTCAGCCGCCGCTCTGCCATCTCATCTCTCCCACTCGTCTTTCTCCCTCACAGCCGGCCGTCTCGTCTCTCCTAGCGGCAGAAGGAGCAGCCCTCCTGCCGCGGGCACATCTGGGCAAAGGAAGGAGTGATCCGTCCTGCCGCAGGCACATTTGTGCGGCAGCATCGACGAAGGAGGAACTGAGCAGTGGTCAGCTTGGGCGGAGCGGCGACAACAGAAGGAGCAGCATCAAGCATGGGCACAGCACTGGTTGGTGGCTGCCGGTGGTGGCCTCACCTGCTAGGCGGCTGCCGGACGCTGCACGAATCAATTTGTTGAGCAGCACAAAATGAGCAGCTCACGCAGTGCGAGCAGACGGCGGCGTAACACACATCCGGGTACTGACCGGCGACTTGGAGAGGATTGGCATGCGGAGGCTACACCACGGGAGAGAATCAGGCTCTGCTCCATCGTGCAATCTCACTTGTGTGTTCGTCAGTAACTATTGATAATCACATACATGGATAATTGTACATGTTTATTGTTGCCTTTTGCAATTGTAAATTTGTGCATGCTCGTGGGCCATTTCTTGAGGATCTTTCTAAATTTATTAGTAAATATATGATCTGTGTATAGACTATTGATGTCATTTATTTAACATGATTATGAAGCATAATACAAAGTATTGGTTATGAGAAACAAATAAAATGTTATTTTGAAATTTAAATATAATGCTTCTGAAAATATAATTATGTTGCATATATTGCCAGAAAAGCAAGCACTAATTTCATTCCATTCCACCAACCAAACACTGAGACATAACCATTCCATTCCACCTCATTATTCGTACCAAACACAGGGATGGAACCACTCCATTCCTGTGGAATGGAAGGATGGAACAATTACATTCCATTCCACTTGGTTCTTCAACCAAACACACCCTTAGTTATCAGCAGAACTGGAATGCTTCTAGTACAACCAGAAATAATTTATTTTGGGTAGATTTGTCGTTGTCAGGGACCTGGATCACAATTACTCCCTCTGTCCCAAAATAAGTGTCGTTGATCTAGTACAAATTTGTACTAATTTAGTACTAAATCTGCGACACTTATTTTGGGACGGAGGGAGTATTACATTGTGCTCACATCAGAGCATATACAAGCTTCCACCCAACCAATTACGTGGAACTCCATAACTAATCAGAACTCTACAGCTAGATAGCAATAATGCTCAAAAGGTTCCATCATTTGGCTAGAGCATTTCATGTAAAGTGCTATATGAGACCATGACTAAGCTAAAGTAGATTAAACTGTTCCGGGAGTTGATATTCTGATTTCTGGCAACATAATGTTGACTCCAGTCCAAAATCAGCAAAACGACCAACTAAAATAGTCATAAAATGATGCGATTAAGCCTTAAAAGCAGTACAAAGGGTTAAAAAACGGTGCAATTAACTAATATCAGTCTGTACTTTCGTAGAACTGCCATGTCAAAATTGCCAATTTTTTGCAACAGTAAGTTGATTATACCAGGTGATCATAAACAAAGATTGCAAATAAAGGAATTAGTTGATACAGTTATATATGATGCATGCTGGTTTAGCTAAATTAGACATGGAGAAATAGTATACATGGTCGCACAAATAACTGTATCTAAAATTGCACTGTGTCTCAAAAGAAACAAATCACGGACTCACATCGAAACAACCCTTTTCCCTTCAAGAGAGCTTATGAGCACAGCATTGTATCTAGCAGAGAATATAAGCATCAAGCGATTAGTAGAATAACATGTGAATAAAGGGAAGTATTCCACGCTAAGTATTCAGTACTCACTTTGACCAATCGACATACTTCAGCTTCTCAAAGCTCACAACATTTACATGGCAAATAGTTTTCCAAATATCATGAGCTTTCCCATCCACGAAAGCTAAAACCTGCCCCATAGCAACTCGGTCAACAAAAAAAAGGTCTGAAGTGTTCTTAACATGGGATAAATTGGCCATCGCCAGTTACAGATTACTCTCAGTCTATGCTCATCGCAATTTGAAATATGCAACCCAGTGACAACTGGACTTTCACCAAAGAAGCAATCTGTCTACAGTGTGTCATTGCCATTGCAAAGAGGCAACTCACCTCGACGTCGTATCCGAGTCCCACAAGACTTTTTGCTAAGGTAGTGAGCATCAGAGATTCTGCGTCTATGTTCATAGTTCCCACGACCTGAAACAATGCAAAAGTCAAACTCAAATCCATGGAATGCAGCTGCAACAAAAGCAATTCATACGTACGAGACTTGACCAATTAAAAAAAAAACTACCCAGGCAAACACGAGGTGCATCTATCAAGGTAAGCATGTTTGTTCCTCCGTCCAATAATCTCTGATCAGTACAGATAAAATGATAAATAATTGCAGTAACACCAGCGATCGAAACCGTCCACATTTCACTTGGGTAAACTCCACACAGAGCTCCAGTAGAGAGATTAAAAATGAGCACTCCTCACCGGAACCGAAATTTTGGAAGTGATGCAGCTAAGCTACGAGGTACTAAGCGTGAATTATTTATTATATTTAAGTTGCACGAGAGCGAGGGAACAGGAGCACTCACGAGCGCTAGCCTGACGGGCTCGAGGCCGGGCCACCACCGGCGCGCGGATCTCGCGGCCTCGAGCCGGCTGTCGGTGTCGAACGCGCGCAGCACCATGCGCGAGGCCGAGAACCACGTCGCCCCTGCCCCGTCCGGCGGCGCCGGCGCCTCCTCCCCGTCTGCGGCCGCGTCGCCGTCGCCGTCGCCGATGGGGAGCAACTGCCAGACGACGAGCAGGGAGGCCGTGAAGAGCGCGACGAGGAGGGCGAAGAAGAGGTGGCTCGGGCGGCACGACAGCGCGGGCCGCCGCCGCCTCCGCACGGCGCCCGCGGCGGCCGAGGTGGGCCCGCCGGCGCCGGTGGCGGGGAGGTGGTGGGCGGCGTCGGAGTGGGCCCCGCGCCGCCACATTGGAGCGGCGGCGATCGGGGAGCCGCCTCGTCTCGGGGGGCAGTGGGTTGGCTGTGGCTGGGCTGGGTCAGTGGGAGCTGCGCGTTGGTGCTGCCATGCGACTCGTCGCGAGCCCACGAGTAGGGGTGTGATCGACTCGGCGGGTTGGTTCGGGTGAGGGGTTTGGATTTGGCGACGCGTCACGAGCGAGGGGGGGGGGGGGGGGGGGGGGGAGGAGGAGTGCGGAGGAGGGCTGGGATCGATCAAGCGAGTTGCCGAGCTGAGCAACCGCCGCGCCGCGGGGGGGAACGAACGAACGAATCTGTGGGACTTGCGTGGCCGTGAGAGCCCGAGCTGGAACGCAAGCAGCAGGACGCACTACCTCCTCTACCTCTCTGTGGCTGTAGCGTACAATGGAAACATCGTATAATTCGTATTTGTAGCCATCTCTAAAAAAAATTCATGATATAAGAGCCACTCTAGCAGATCCCGTAAATCTTCGCCCATAAAACTCTAACGATTTTAAGAGTTTTTATTTTTCTTCGGTCCAAACAGATCAATTAAAAGCTTAGTCTCCGTAAACAAATTGTCGCTATCCGCACTACATGTATTGGGGCAAAGGGCTTTTAGGGTTAGCCAACCCTATTCCCTCCTCCGCAATCTGCACCGTGCCGGCACTAGCCCTTTCAAAAGCCCGGCAAGAAATTCTGCCTCACTTCCTCCATCTTTTCCTATCGATGGCCGGTTGCTGAAGTCGAATCCAGCAGATCTCGGGTAGAGGGTCCCGAAGATGTAGCCTTGGTGCGATGGTAACAGAAGACATCGATTTACCTAGGTTCGAACTCTCTCGAAGAAATAATACCATGTGTACTACTTTGATTGTATTGATTTCAAGGTAATACAAATTACATGTCGATCTACCGCGAGATTGTTATGTGTCATATACGAGCCCTCCCCCTTGACTTATATGGATAGCGGGGGTGTTTAGGGTTTACACATAAGTTGGTTACATGTAAGGTAATCGTGAAATAGACGATTTCCACAGTGTGTTTAGCAACAACGAGGAGAGGAAATGAGAATTTAGATATGATAGTTTCCAGAGGGATTACATGGAAAAGTGATATCAAATCTCATTCCTTCTGTTTGGGATGTGAAGGTAATTAGATCAGGAGATTTAAGAGAGAGTTAACTATCATGTTTAGTTGGTAGGGTTGCACCTTCACTTGCACACGCACCCTTATTATTTTCTTCCGTCAATTCCTAATCCCACTCCAATTACCAGGGATCCTCCACGAAGAGATGGGAGTTGGCCCTCTTAAATCCCCTTACGCTTTCCTTCTTAATTCCCATGTTCTTGAGCCAATCTCACACTTTAAACTCCCATTCTCAAGCTTTAACTCCCCCTAACCAAACACACTGCTAAGTCTTGGAGTAGACGTCAAGTCTTCGAAAAACATCGCTTCTTAGCATTCTGGGCCTGTCTTGGACCAGTCGAGTGTGGCCCACTAGTAAATCACCATGGGGTCCTCGGGCCGGCCCTCCTAGACAGGAGATGGTGTACTGAGCACCGACTAGTTCAGGACACTACCAGTAACTCTTGAACCGATCTTCAAGCCGACGATGCTCCTCGAGCTACTCTCCGTCTTCGGTTGTCGGGCTTAAAATTGGTTCAATAAGTCCCCTCAGCTCCTCTAAATTGATTGAGTTTGGCGAAGAGTTCTCATGTTGGATATCTGAGGAACCCCTTAAAAAATGTCATCACTCTTTAACAAATGCCCTCGGCGTTTTGAATCCCACCTTGAATATGAGAATTTTTTCCGCGCGTAGCTGCCTTTGCAACAAAGTGTTCCCGCACTCGAATCAGGATGACATTCCAGTCTTGTTCTGACAACTTCGACCGGCTCGATCCATCATCCCGTGCGACGGTGATGTGCTTTCATTTCGAGGGTCATCATAGCTTGCTAGCGCGGTTCGCGGCCTCACCATCGGCACACCTAATCAGTAAAGCTATTGTGCCCTAAGATATGCATAGTGTCATAGTTCCCTCGATTCTTGTGTGTGCTTAATGCACGTCGCCTGGGGAACCCGCAATATTATTGCTATAGGACTCGAGTGCCCTATCGTTTCTTCGCAGAAGAGCACCATATAAAAGGGGCTCGTCCGTGACATGGAGAAATTATACATCTACATACCCCTCCCCCCCGCGCTCCCTCCTTCGAAGCTCTTGCATCCCCTCCGCCTCCTCGTGCTTTGTTCATCCCGAGCGAATTGTCCAGTCGCCGCCATCTGAAGGGATCTGCCGCCATGAATCCATCGGGTGCTTCATCTTTGCTTTCCCCCCGACGACGTTGAAAGAGGACGTAAGCACTGCTCTGTGACTCAAGATCAGTTGGATTGGCTTTTCGAGCTGGACTATCTGCCACGACTAGAGGTGGCTTTCGCTCATCCATGATTGGTCACCATCAATAGTGATGCCATTCAAAATTGTTGCCCCAACCCCTTTGGAGAACAAGTGGTATGCTTTGTCCCCTTTCTCCTCAGGGGTTCGGGTTACCCAATTAATCTCTATTTAAGGAGTTTGTTGCACTTTACGACCTCTAGGTGCACCATCTTTACCTCAATTCCATCCTCCACATTAGTGGTGGTGTTGGAAATATGCCCTAGAGGCAATAAATAAAGTGTTTATTATTATATTTCCTTGTTCTTGATAATCTTTTATTGTCCATGTTATAATTGTATCGACTAGAAACACATTGCATGTGTGGATATATAGACAACACTTTATCCCTAGTGTGCCTCTAGTAAACTAGCTCGTTGATCAAAGATGGTCAAGGTTTCCTAGCCATTGACATGAGATGTCATTTGATAACGGGAGCACATCATTAGGAGAATGATGTGATAGACAAGACCCAAACTATAAACGTAGCATATGATCATGTCAGTTTATTGCTAAAGTTTTCTGCATGTCAAGTATATGTTTCTATGACCATGAGATCATGCAACTCACTGACACCGGATGAGTGCCTTGTGTGTATCAAACGTCGCAACGTAACTGGGTGACTATAAAGGTGCTCTACAAGTATCTCCGAGGGTGTCTGTTGGATTGGCATGGATCAACACTGGGATTTGTTGCTCCGTGTGACGGAGATGTATCTCAAGGCCCACTCGGTAATACAACATCACAATAAGCCTTGCAAGCAATGTGACTAAGTGTTAGCCACGGGATCTTGTATTACGGAACGAGTAAAGAGACTTGCCGGTAACGAGGTTGAACTAGGTATAGAGATACCGACGATCGAACCTCGGGCAAGTAACATACCGAAGGACAAAGGGAACATCATACGGGATTAACTGAATCCTTGACATAGAGGTTCGACCGATAAAGATCTTCGTAGAATATGTAGGAATCAATATGGGAATCCAGGTCCCACTATTGGTTATTGGCCGTAGAGGTGTCTCGGTCATGTCTACATAGTTCTCGAACCCACAGGGTCTGCACACTTAAGGTTCGGTGACGTTTCGGTATACATGAGTTAGGTGTGTTGGTGACTGAAGGTTGTTCGGAGTCCCGAATGATCCCGGACATGATGAGGAGATCCGAAATGGTCCGGAGGTGAAGATTCATATATAGGATGTTCCGTGTTGGTTACCGGGAAAAGTTCAGGCGTCACCGGTAACGTATTGGGAGTGACAGGAGGGTCCCGAGGGGTCCATCGGAAGGGGCCACCAGCCCCAAAGGGCTACATGGGCTGTGAGAGAGGGCACACCAGCCCCTGGTGGGCTGTCCGCCCCTCCCACAAAGGCCCATGCGGCTGGGGGTTGGTGGGAGGGCCAACCCTAGGGTTGGCACCACCTTACTTGGGTGGCAAGCCACCCTAGGTGTAACAGCCCGGGACCGATGCTCCAGAAGATTCCCCTTTTGTTTCCATTCTCGTCACGTGGTTCATTTGGTTGTTGCATTCATCATTGCATGATTCGCATCAGCTGCATGGCATCGCCACTCGTTTTCGAAAAACTTGCATCGGTTCGTAGTTGCCGGTTCTCTCCGTTCTTGCCGTTGCCTGTTTCGAGACCAACCACACACACACGTGCCCACGGCATCGTTTAAAAAACCGTTTTTAAAGCGCGCGAAAAACATTCTCAGATTGGGTCAAAAGTTGGCGTGCGGTCTTATTATATTGTAGGTAGACCGCCTGCCGAATTTCGTCGTATTCCGAGTTCGTTTGATACCCGTAGCAGTGCGGTCATCGGTTTATTCATCGGACGTTTTTCGGTGTTTTAAACTCTGTCACGGGCTGCCACCTTCCCTCTCATCTCAGCCCAAGGCCCTCTACACGGCCCGCTAGCCCAACCTAGCCCCTCCCTCCATTCATGGTCATCGGATCGCGATCGGACGGATGAGGTCCAACCCCTCTAGTGCCATTTCCTATATTTAAACCATTCCATGGGGAGATCCCTCTCACTCTCTAGGGTTTCTCCCATGTAAAATTGCAGCCACACCCCTAGAAAATCCCACCTGCTAGCTCCACCTCCCTCCAAACCTGCAGCCCTAGACACCCAGACAAGTCTGGCCCTCAGATCTGAAATCTGGGGCTCAGATTCGTCCAAATCCCCACCTACCAGACATGACATGTCCGGCGACCACAGTGCCTCCCAGATCCGCCCTGAGCTCGTGTCCATGGTGCCTAAGGCTACGGCCTCCTCGATCCCGAGCTGCTCGCCTCGTCCCAGCCTCCACCTCGTCAGCCCTGCCGTCGCTGGTGCGTCGTCGCCGCGCTGCACCTTGCCGGACTGCTGCCGCCACCGACGAGCCGTCGGAGCCCACAACCGCAGGCCAGCCCCTCGCGCTCGTACTCCCGTTCTACTCTCTCTTCTCCTCACCTTCGGCCTCTCTCTCTCTCCCCGCAGGTCTCTCCCTCGCCACGGAGTCCCGAGCGCCGCCGCCAAGCCTGTCGTGCCCGGATCCGGTCTCCCTCGCCGGAGAATGCCTCCCCGCGCCCAGATCCGCCTGTTCTGCCCCCAATCCGCGACCCTTTGAGCTCCAAGCCGCGTCATGGCCGCCTCCTAGCGTCGCCATGACCTCCTGGTCCTTTGGTTCGAGCGAGAGGGAGGGCACATTGCGCCCGTTGACCGACTGCCAGCCTCCCGCTCGGCTCCGCACGTGGGCTACCCAGCGCCAAGGCCAGGTGGGCCCCGAGCCGGCCCAATCCAGCTTGCCCCAAGCCCCTAGTTTTGGCCCAAGGCCACTCTGGTGAGCACCCAAATCCAACCCATCGCCCTGGGTGTAATTTAGTATCGTGTGCTCATAGATTCGGCCCGTTTCCTTTTTTTCCCTGTTAACGATTTTGTCAATTAGCCTGTGAATTTCAGAATTTCAGAAAACCCCTAAACTCATGCATTTAATAACTTTTCATCCGTGCATCATATGGAAAAACTTTATATATGAAACTTGACTAGAATTTTATGTAGAATCACAATAACCAACTTTCACATGTGATAAAAAAAATTAACCTTGCTGTTTGCATTGGTTTGCGTAATTGCCATGTGAAAATGAATTATTTCATAACTACTAAACCGTAGCTCCGATAAAAATGTTCCACATATGTAACTTGCCTAGAAAAATGTGTAAAATCTCATGCCACACTTTATTTACATGTTTAACAAATATAAAATTGAGTTAGGACAGATCTGGACCAAATCATAATATGCATATGGGATTGTTTCGGAAATGATATATATTGCTTCCGGCCTCATTTAAAATGCCTAGATGTTGTAGTTGTTTGTGCTTCACCGTTTGCCATGTTAAACAACATTTAATATTGATGAGTACCTAAACGAGAGTGAACTAAATAATTCAAACAAGGAGTTTCGTCAATATGCAACTCGTTGCATATTGAACTTCACTTAATGTGTAGTAGTTGTTTGTTGTTCTTACCTTGCCATGCCTTGCATAATTAAACCGGACATGCATCATATTTGTTTGCACATCGTGTCATGCATATGTTGTGGTGTATCTTGTGTTGATTATTGTTTCCGGATTGCTTCTTCTCGATAGAGTTCTGAAAGCATTCGGAGTGTGAGGATTCGTTTGACTACGTTGTCTCGTCTTCTTCATGGACTCGTTCTTCTTCCAAGCGGGATCTCAGGCAAGATGACACATTTCCCTAGATACCACTACTATCATTGCTATGCTAACTGTCCCACTTTTATCATTATGTCACGCTACCTACCACTTGTTTGTCAAGCCTCCCAACATTGCCATGATAAGCCTCTAACCCCTCCACTTCCTAGCAAACCTTTGTTTGGCTATGTTACCGTTTGCTCAGTCCTTCTTATAGCGTTTCTAGTTGCAGGTGCAGTTGCTACCATGTGACAACATGGACATTCTTTTGTTATCACAATATTATTGCTATTTAATTTAATGCACTTATACAGTTGGTAAAGGGTGGAAGGCTTGGCCTTTTGCTCAATGTTTTGTTCCACTCTTGCCGCCCTAGTTACTTGTGAACCGGTGTTATGTTCCATAATTGAGCGCTCCTAACATGCTCGGGGTTGTTATGGGGACCCCCTTGATTTTTGTTTTAGGATAAAGCTTGTCTGGCAAGTCCCAACATTGGTACTATTTGCTTAATAACAACTAAAATTTGCATAGGGCATGATCACCCCATGGATAATCAATAAACCCCCAGGCCAGTGCTCCACATGAGTGTTGGTCCACCTACCTAGCAGTCGGCGGTGCCACCTCGGGGCAACTTGAGGCATTTTCAGGCTACCGTCCACTTCGCATAGACGGATGATGCCCGTGGATAGAGAGCGCATGGCTCTAGTTGTGGATCTGGCTCACCGGGAGGCCTTGCTGGATTTGTTTTACCTTTCTCGAACGTCTTGAGTGAGGAATTCTGATTTTTCTTCGGGCTATCTCGAGGTGGCGGATTTCCTGTGGAATTGCCTAGGAAGATCACGAGATCTGTGGTCGAGGTTATTCCCTCTACGTGTGGTTAATTTGTGATGGATGAGTTGGAGCACCCCAGCAAGGTTAAATCTTTCGGAAAGCCGTCCCGTGTTTATGTGGCAAACTTGAATACTTTGTTTAACACCCGGTCATAGCAAACTTTAAGTAAACTCAAATAAAATACACCAACTATGTGCGTAACTGTGACTGTCTCTTCTCGTGAGTCCTCATCCGAGAGAGAACATGGTGGGGTTCTGATTGACGTAAGTAGGTGTTCAGGATCAGCTAGTGATCATTACTAGTTCACGTCCGTTATCCGTAGACCACCATACTTTACTTTCTGTACTTGTAAGTTAGCCACTCAAATATAAGCTAGCCGCTGCTGCAGCCTCACCACTTAATCATACCTCACCCATTAAGCTTTAATAGTCTTGGTATCCTTGGAAATGAGATTGATGAGTCCCCTGTGGCTCACAGATTACTACAACAACAGTTGCAGGTACACGTAGTGCGATACTCTGACGTGAGCGTGATGCTTGTTTATGTGGAGTTCTTCTTCTTCTTCATCATCATCAATCCAGGATGGGTTCCAGGTGGCAGCCTGGGATAGCAACGATGGATGTCATTTTACCGTTTGTTTTCGTCCGTAGTCGGACCCTGCTCTTTTGTATGATGTTTCAGTGTGTTGTTGTATTGATGTGATCTTGTTGTAGCTTGTGGAGAGTGTAAGCCAATTCTATATACTCATCTCTTCTGTACATGTACTTGTAATGATATCCATTCTTGCAACACGACGAGATGCGCTTCTATCCCTGTCGAGGCCCTCGTGCCGAAATAAGGATAGGATCGCATGTTGGGCGTGACACTAGGGCGGCTCCACCCTTGGCCGCCGCCCCAAGGGGGAAACCCTAGGGCTTGGGCGCACCACCCCTCCCCCTATAAATATATATGTGAGAGGGAGGAGGGCATCCACACCCTAAGGCACGGCGCAGCCCTTCCACCCTCTCCAATAGCCTCTCCTCTAGATTGATTTGGCGACGCTTAGCGAAGCTCTGCCAGATCATCTCCACCACCGTCGCCGCCACACCGTCGTGCTATTGGGGAACGTTGCATGGGAAACAAAAAAGTTCCTAAGCACACACAAGATCTATCCATGGTGATGAGCATCTACGAGAGGGAGAGTGGATCTACATACCCTTGTAGATCGCTAAGTGGGAAGCATTAAGAAACACGGTTGGTGTAGTTGAACGTCTTTGCGATTCAAATCACCGAGCATCCCATGATCTCATCACGATCCGTCCCGCGATCCAATCATGATCCGTCCCACGAACTCATCATGATCCATCTCGCGATCTTGATCACGGTCCTTCCGATCTAGCGCCGAACGGACGGCACCTCCGTGTTCAGCACACGTACAGCTCAATGACGATCTCTGCCTTCTTGATCCAGCAAGAGGGAGCGGAGAGGTAGATGAGTTCTCCGGCAGCGCGACAGCATTACGGCGATGGTGGTGCAACTATTCCAGCAGGGCTTCGCCTAAGCACCGCTGAAAACCGATCTAGAGGAGAAACTGCGATCTAGAGGAGAGGTAGCACGTGGCTATTAGGGTTAGCTTTTTCCTCTAAATCCTCTAGTATATATAGAAGGGAGGGAGGGGAGGAGGCAGCCTCAAACCCTCAAGGTTTGGTCGAAATTGGAGGTCGAGGAGTCCTACGCCAATCCAATTAGGAGTAGGATTCCTCCTTTCCACTTGGAAACTCTTTCCACCTCTCCACCTTTGGATTTTTTCCTTCTCAAACCACTCCAGCCGCATGGGCCCTTAGAGGAGGCTTAGGCCAGCCCACCAGGGGCTGGTTTACCTCCTCCCACAGCCCATGTAGCCTCTTGGGTCGAAATACCTCTCCCGATGGTCCCCCGGTACACTACCGACACTCTCTGTACACTACCGATGAGCCCGGAACTTTTTCGGCGACCAAAACAGGACTTCCTATATATAAATATTTACCTTCGGACCATTCTGGAGCTCCTCGTGACGTCCGGGATCTCATCCGGGACTCCGAACAACCTTCGGTCACCATCATACATAACTCTATACTACCGAAACATCACCGAACCTTAAGTGTGCAGACCCTGCGGGTTCGAGAACTATGTAGACATGACCGAGACACCTCTACGGTCAATAATCAATAGCGGGACCTAGATGCCCATATTGGTTCCTACATATTCTATGAAGATCTTTATCGGTCAAACCTCTATGTCAAGGATTCAGTTAATCCCGTATGATGTTCCCTTTGTTCTTCGGTATGCTACTTGCCCGAGATTCGATCGTCGGTATCTCCATACCTAGTTCAACCTCGTTACCGGCAAGTCCCTTTACTCGTTCCGTAATACAAGATCCCGTGACTAACACTTAGTCACATTGCTTGCAAGGCTTATTTGTGATGTTGGATTACCGAGTGGGCCCTGAGATACCTCTCCGTCACACGGAGTAACAAATCCCAGTCTTGATCCATGCCAACCCAACAGACACCCTCGGAGATACCTGTAGAGCACCTTTATAGTCACCCAGTTACGTTGCAATGTTTGATACACACAAGGTACTCCTCCGGTGTCAGTGAGTTGCATGATCTCATGGTCATAGGAACAAATACTTGACATGCAGAAAACAGTAGCAATAAACTAACACGATCATATGCTACATTTGTAGTTTGGGTCTTGTCCATCACATCATTCTCCTAATGACGTGATCCCGTTATCAAATGACATCTCATGTCCATGACTAGAAAACCATAGCCATCTTTGATCAACGAGCTAGTCTATTAGAGGCATACTAGGGACATGGTGTTGTCAATGTATCCACACATGTATCTAAGTTTCCGATCAACACAATTATAGCATGGATAATAAATGATTATCATGAACAAGGAAATATGATAATAACCAATTTATTATTGCCTCTAGGGCATATTTCCAATAGTCTCCCACTTGCACTAGAGTCAATAATCTAGTTCACATCACCATGTGATTCACATTGTTATGAATCTAACACTCAATGAGTTCTGGGGCTCGATCATGCTTTGCATGTGAGAGAGGTCTTATAGTCAACGGGTCTGTGACATTTAGATCCGTGTGTACTTTGCAAATCTCTATGTCAAACTGTAAACACTGCTACCACACTCCACTTGGAGCTATTCCAAATGGTTGCTCTACTATATGTATCCAGATTGCTACTAAGAGTCATCCGGATTGGTGTCAAAGCTTGCATCGACGTAACTCTTTACGACGAACTCTTTCTTATCTCCATAATCGAGAAACATTTCCTTAGTCTTTTAGTTACTAAGGATGATCTTGACCGCTGTCCAGTGATCCACTCTTGGATCACTCTTGTACCCCTTGACGGACTCATGGCAAGGCACACACAGGTGCGGTACACAGCATGGCATACTATACAGAGCCTATGGCTAAGGCATAGGGGACGACATTCGTCCTTTCTCTTTCTTCTGCCGTGGTCGAGCTTTGAGTCTCACTCAACTTCACACCTTACAAAGCAAGCGAGAACACTTCTCTCTGACTAATCCATTTTGAACTCTTTCAAAATCTTGTCAAGGTATGTACTCATTCAAAGTCTCATCAAGCATCTTGATCTATCTCTATAGATCTTGATGCTCAACAATTAGGTAGCTATATCCAGGTCTTTCTTTGAAAAATTCCTATCAAACAACCCTTTATGCTTTCCAGAAATTCTACATCATTTCCGATCAACAATATGTCAACCACATATGCTTATCAAAATTGTATAGTGCTCCCACTCACTTTATTGTAAATACAAGTTTCTCATAAACTTTGTATAGACTCAAAAACTTTGATCACCTCATCAAAGTGTATATTCCAACTCCGAGATGCTTGCTACAGTTCATAGAAGGATCACTGAAGCTTGCACACCTTTTAACATCCTTAGGACTGACAAAACCTTCTGGTTGTATCTCATACAACCTTTCCTTAAGGAAGGAAACGATGTTTTGACATCCATCTGCCAGATTTCATAATTGAAAAATGCAGCAACTGCTAACATAATTCCAACAGACTTTAGCATCGCTACGAGTGAGAAAGTCTCATCGCAGTCAACTCCTTGAACTTGTCGGAAACTTCTTTGCGACAAGTCGAGCTCTATAAATGGTGACATTTACCATCAGCATCTGTCATCATCTCAAAGGTCCATTTGTACTCGACGACCTGCCGTCCAACGAGCAAGTCTACCAAAGTTTATACTTGGTTTTCATACATGGATCCTTTCTTGGATTTCATGGCCTCTAACCATTTTTCGGAATCCGGGCCCATCATCGCTTCTCCATATCTCGTAGGTTCATCGTTGTCCAACAACATGACCTCCAAGACATGGTTGTCGTACCACTCAGGAGCAGTACACATCCTTGTCGACCTACGAGGTTTGATAGTAACTTGATCTGAAGCTTCATGATCATCATCATTTACTTCCTCTTCAACTGCGTAGGTTCCTCAGAAACATCTTTCTGCGCTGCGCTACTCTTTGGTTGAAATAAAGGTTCAACAACCTCATCAAGTTCTATCTTCCTCCCACTCAATTCTTTCGAGAGAAAATTTTTCTCAGGAAAGGACCCATTTTAGCAACAAACACTTTATGCTTGGATCTGAGATAGAAGGTTCACCCAACTATTCTTAGGGTAATCTATGAAGACGCATTTGTCCGCTTTGGGTTCGAGCTCATTAGGTGAAAACATTTTTCCACACAAGCGTCACAGCCCCAAACATTAAGAAATGACAGCTTAGGTTTCTATCAAACCATAATTCACACGGTGTCATCTCAACGGATTTAGATGATGCCCTATTTCAAGTGAATGTAGTTGTCTCTAATGCATAACCCCAAAACTATAGTAGCAAAACGATAAGAGACATCATAGCCCGCATCATATCCAATAGAGCACGACTATGGCGTTCGGACACACCATCACACTATGGTGTTACAGGTGGCATGAGTTGTGAAACGACTTTCACATTGTCTAAAGTTGTATGCCAAACTCGTAACTCAGATATTCACCTCCACGATCATATCGCAGACATTTTTATCTTCTTGTCACGATGATCTTAAACTTCACTCTGAATTTGCTTGAACTTTTCAAACGATTTAGACTTGTGTTTCATTAAGTAACATACACTATATCTACTCAAATCATAAGTGAAGGTAAGAAAATAACGATATCCACCGCACTCTACAAGACTCATTGGATTGCATGCATCAACATGTATCATTTCCAATAAATCACTTGCCCGCTCCATCAATCCGAAAAACGGGGTCCTTAGTCATCTTGCCCAAGAGGCATGGTTCGCATGTCTCAACCGATTCGAAATCGAATGAGTCGAAAGATCCATCAACATAGAGTTTCTTCATGCTTTTTATACCAATATGACATTTAGCGACAATGCCACAAGTATGTGGTACTATCATTATTAACTCTGTAACTTTTGTCATCAATGTTATGAACATGTGTATTACTGCGATCAAGATTCAACAAACTATTCTCACTGGGTGCATGACAATTGAAGGTATTATTCATGTAAACAGAATAACCATTATTCTCTAACTTAAATGAATAACCATGTTGTAATAAACATGATCTAATCACGTTCATGCTCAACGCAAAACACCAAATAACATTTATTTAGGTTCGTCACTAATCCTGAAGATAGAGAGAGTGTGCGATGTTGATCACATCAACCTTGGAAACATTTCCAATACACATTGTCACCTCCCCCTTAGCTAGTTCTCCGTTTATTCCGTAGCTTTTATTTCAAGTTACTAACATTTAGCAACCGAACCGGTATCCAATACCTAGGTGCTACAAGGAGTACTCGCAAGGTACACATCAATAACACGTATATCAAATATACTTCTGTCGATGTTGCCAGCCTTCTTATCTACCAAGTATCTAGGGTTGTTCCGCTTCAGCAACCGCTCTCCTCATAATCGAAGCACTTAGTCTCGGGTTTGCGTTCAACTTTGGGTTGCTTCACTGGAGCAGCAACTACCTTGCCATCCATGAAGTTTCCCTCCTTGCCCTTGCCCTTCTCGAAACTAGTGGTTTTACTAACCATCAACACTTGATGCTCCTTCTTGATTTCTACCTTCGCGGTGTCAAACATCGCGAACAGCTCAGGGATCATTATTTCTATCCTTGGCATTTTATAGTTCATCACCAAGTTCTAGTAGCTTAGTGACAGTGACTTGGAGAACTATATCAATCACTATCTTATCTAGAAGATCAACTCCCACTCGATTCAAGCGATTGTAGCACCCAAACAATCTGAGCACATGCTTAACGATTGAGCTATTATCCTTCATCTTGCAGGAAAATAATCTTGTTGGAGATCTCATATCTCACAATATGGGCACGAGCCTGAGATCCCAATTTCAGCTCTTAGAGCATCTCATATGTTCCGTGACGTTCAAAACGTTTTGGAGCCTCAATTCTAAGCCGTAATGCATGTCACACTAAACTATCAAGTAGTCATCAAAACGTGCCTGTCAGATGTTCACAACATCTACAGACGACGCTAGAGGGGGTGGCGCATAGAGCGGTGCATTAAGGACATAAGCCTTCTGTGCAGCAATGAGGACAATCCTCAAATCATAGACCCAGTCCGCAATATTGCTACCATCATATTTCAACTCTATTTCTCTAGGAACATATAGAAATTCAAGGGAGCTACAGCGTGAGCTAGTAATCTACAACATAATTTTGCAAAGACACTGCTGACTATGTTCACGATAATGAGTTCAATTAATCATATTACTTAAGAACTCCCACTCAAATTGACATCCCTCCGGTCATTCGAGTGTTACATGATCCAAATTCACCAACTCAAGTCCAATCATCACGTGAGTTGAGGTGGTTTCAATGGTGAATATCATCATGTTGATCATATCTACTATATGACTCATGTTCGACCTTTCGGTCTCTTGTGTTCCAAGGCCATGTCTGTACATGATAGGCTTGTCAAGTTTAACCCGAGTGTTCTGCATGTGCAACACTGGCTTGCACCCGTTGTATGTGAACGTAGAGTCTATCACACCCGATCATCACGTTGTGTCTCGACACAACGAACTTTCGCAACGGTGCACACTCGGGGAGAACACAATTCATCTTGAAATTTAGTGAGGGATCACCTTATAATGCTACCGTCGTCCTAAGCAAAACAAGGTGCATAAAAGGATTAACATCACATGCAAATCATAAGTGACATGATATGGCCATGAACTTGTGCTTTTGATCTTCATCTTGAAAGCACCGACATGATCTCCATCGTCACCGGCATGACACCATGATCTCCATCATCTTGATCTCCATCAATGTGTCTCCATCGGGGTTGTCATGCCCACCATGCTTCTACTACTATTGCTACCATTTAGCGATAAAGTAAAGCATTACACAGCGCTTAATGATTGACACGTAGGTCATACAATAATTAAAGACAACCCTATGGCTCCTGCCGGTTGCCGTACTCATCGACATGCAAGTCGTGATATTCTATACAACACATGATCATCTCATACATCACATATATCTCATCATGTAATTGGCCATATCACATCACAACATACCCTGCAAAAACAAGTTAGACGTCCTCTAATTGTTGTTGCATGTTTTACGTGGCTACTACGGGTATCTAGCAAGAACAATTCTCACCTACGCATTAACCACAACGGTGATACATAAGTTGCTTTTCAACCTTATCAAGGACCGCCTTAGTCGGATCCGATCCAACTAAAGTAGGAGAAACAGACACCCGCCAGCCATCTTTGTGCAATGAAGTTACTCAGTCGATGGAACCGGTCTCTCATAAGCGTACGAGTAAGGTTGGTACGGGCCGCTTCATCCCACAATACTGCTGAACCAAAACACGACCAAGGGAGGAAGCAATCTAAGCATCAACGCCCACAAACTCTTTGTGTTCTACTCAAGAACTCATCTACACATAGACCTAGCTCATGATGCCACTGTTGGGGAACGTTGCAAGGGAAACAAAAAATTTCCTACGCACACGCAAGATCTATCCATGGTGATGAGAATCTATGAGAGGGAGAGTGGATCTACATACCCTTGTAGATCGCTAAGCGGGAAGCGTTAAGAAACGCGGTTGGTGTAGTCAAACGTCTTCGCGATTCAAATCGCCGAGCATCCCGTGATCTCATCACAATCCGTCCCGCGATCCAATCACGATTCGTCCCGCGAACTTATCACGATCCGTCCCGCGATCTCATCACGATCCGTCTCGCGATCTTGATCACGGTCCTTCCGATCTAGCGCCGAACGGACGACACCTCCGCGTTCAGCACACGTACAGCTCGATGACGATCCCCGCCTTCTTGATCCAGTAAGTGGGATCGGAGAGGTAGATGAGTTCTCCGGCAGCGCGATGGCATTGCGGCAATGGTGGTGGAGCTATTCCAGCAGGGCTTCGCCTAAGCACCACTGAAAACCGATCTAGAGGAGAAACTGCGATCTAGAGGAGAGGTAGCACGTGTCTATTACGGTTAGATTTTCCCTCTAAATCCTCTAGTATATATAGGAGGGAGGGAGGGGAGAGTCAGCCTCAAACTCTCAAGGTTTGGTCGAAATTGGAGGCGGAGGAGTCCTACTCCAATCCAATTAGGAGTAGGATTCCTCCTTTCCACTTGGAAACTCTTTCTGCCTCTCCACCTTTGGATTTTTTCCTTCTCAAACCACTCCAGCCGCATGGGCCCTTAGAGGAGGCTTTGACCAGCCCACCAGGGGCTGGTTTACCTCCTCCCAAATCCCATGTAGCCTCTTGGGTCGAAATACCTCTCCCGATGGTCCCTCGGTACACTACCGACACTCCCGGTACACTATCGATGAGCCCGAAACTTTTCCGGCGACCAAAACAGGACTTCCTATATATAAATCTTTACCTCCGGACCATTTCGGAGCTCCTAGTGACGTCCGGGATTTCATCCAGGACTCTGAACAACTTTCGGTCACCATCATACATAACTCTATACTACCGAAACGTCACCGAACCTTAAGTGTGCAGACCCTACGGGTTCGAGAACTATGTAGACATGACCGAGACACCTCTACAGTCAATAACCAATAGCGGGACCTGGATGCCTATATTGGTTCCTACATATTCTACGAAGATCTTTATCGGTCAAACCTCTATGTGAAGGATTCAGTTAATCCCGTATGATGTTCCCTTTGTCCTTCGGTATGTTACTTGCCCAAGATTCGATCGTCGGTATCTCCATACCTAGTTCAACCTCGTTACTGGCAAGTCCCTTTACTCGTTCCTTAATACAAGATCCCGTGACTAACACTTAGTCACATTGCTTGCAAGGCTTATTGTGATGTTGTATTACCGAGTAGGCCCTGAGATACCTCTCCGTCACACGGAGTAACAAATCCCAGTCTTGATCCATGCCAACCCAACAGACACCCTCGGAGATACCTGTAGAGCACCTTTATAGTCACCCAGTTACGTTGCAACGTTTGATACACACAAGGTACTCCTCCGGTGTCAACGAGTTGCATGATCTCATGGTCATAGGAACAAATACTTGACATGCAGAAAACAGTAGCAATAAACTAACACGATCATATGCTACGTTTGTAGTTTGGGTCTTGTCCATCACATCATTCTCCTAGTGACATGATCCCGTTATCAAATGACATCTCATGTCCATGACTAGGAAACCATAGCCATCTTTTATCAATGAGCTAGTCTATTAGAGGCATACTAGGGACATGGTGTTGTCTATGTATCCACACATGCATCTGAGTTTTCGATCAACACAATTATAGCATGGATAATAAACGATTATCATGAACAAGGAAATATGATAATAACCAATTTATTATTGCCTCTAGGACATATTTCCAACACGTGCTCCCGGCGAACGCATCTACCTCTCCGCTCCCTCTTGCTGGATCAAGAAGGCAGAGATCATCATCGAGCTGCACGTGTGCCGAACGCGGAGGTGTCGTCCGTTCGGCACTTGATCAGGAGTTCGTGGGATGGCTTGCGATTTCGATTGCGGAGACGTACGACTACATCAACCGCGTTCTTTAACGCTTCCTCTTAGCGATCTACAAGGGTATGTGGATCCAATCTCTCCCCTCATATATGCTCATCTCCTAGATTGATCTTGGTGAAGCGTAGGAAATTTTTTGTTTCCCATGCAATGTTCCCCAATAGTGGCATCATGAGCTAGGTCTATGCGTAGATGAGATCTTGAGTAGAACACAAAGGAGTTTGTGGGCGTTGTGGGATGAAGCGGCTCGGACCGACTTTACTCCTACGCTTACGAGAGACCGTGTTCCATCGACTGACATGTGACTTTGTTGCATAAAGATGGCTGGCGGGTGTCTGTCTCTCCCACTTTAGTTGGACCGGATTTGATAAAGGCGGTCCTTGTAGAAGGTTGAGAAGCAATATTCATATCACCGTTGTGGTTTTGTGTAGGTAAGAATCGTTCTTGCTAGATACCCATAGCAGCCACGGAAATCATGCAACAACAATTAGAGGATGTCTAACTTGTTTTTGCAGGGTATGTTGTGATGTGATATGGCCAATTACATGATGTGATATATGTGATGTATGAGATGCTCATGTTTTGTATAGAATATCACGACTTGCATGTCGATGAGTACGACAACCGGCAGGAGCCATAGGGTTGTCTTTGATTATTGTATGACCTGCGTGTCAATCTTTAAGCGCTATGTAATGCTTTACTTTATCGCTAAGCGGTAGCAATAGTAGTATAAGCATGGTGGGCGCGAGAAACCCGATGACAACACAATGATGGAGATCATGATGATGGAGATCATGGTGTTATGTCGGTGACGATGGAGATCATGCCGATGCTTTGGAGATGGAGATCAAAAGCACAAGTTCATGGCCATATCATGTCACTTATGATGCATGTGATGTTAATCCTTTTATGCACCTTGTTTTGCTTAGAACGACGGTAGCATTATAAGGTGATTCCTCACTTAAATTTCAAGATGAATTGTGTTCTCCCCGAGTGTGCATCGTTATGAAAGTTCGTCGTGTCGAGACACCAGGTGATGATTGGGTGTGATAGACTCTACGTTCGCATACCGGTTCGGTTGCTCACATTTGCAACTCAAAGCAGGACCTACGGAATAGACGGAGGCTGGCTAAGGACGAAGTGACGATGCGCGTGGGAAATGGTTCCAAGGTCGATGTGATTGTCGTCGGCACGCTCTCTCTTCAATTACCATCGGGATTAGTGATGAACTTGAATAATTGTTATTTAGTGCCTGCGTTAAGCATGAACATTATATCTGGATATTGTTTATTGCGAGACGGTTACTCATTTAAATTAGAGAATAATGATTGTTCTATTTATATGAGTAATATCTTGTATGGTCATGCACCCAATGTGAGGGGTTTATTCATGTTGAATCTTGATAGTGATGATACACATGTTCATAACACTGATGCCAAAAGATGTAGAGTTGATAATGATAGTACCACTTTCTCGTGGCACTGTCGTTTGGGTCATATTGGTGTAAAACGCATGAGGAAGCTCTATGCTGATGGACTTTTGGAGTCACTTGATTTTGAATCACTTGACACATGTGAACCATGCCTCATGGGCAAGATGACTAAAATGCCGTTCTGTATAACAATGGAACGGGCGAGTGATTTGTTGGAAATCATACATACTGATGTGTGCGGTCCAATGAACATTGAGGCGCGCAGTGGATATCGTTATTTTCTCACCTTCACTGATGACTTAAGTAGATATGGGTATATTTACTTAATGAAACACAAGTCTGAAATGTTTGAAAAGTTTAAGCAGTTTCAGAGTGAAGTTGAGAATCATCGTAATAAGAAGATTAAATTCCTTCAATCTGATCGAGGAGGCGAATATCTGAGTTATGAGTTTGGCAGTCACTTAAGGCAGTGTGGAACTATTTCATAATTGACACCGCCTGGAACAACACAATGTAATGGTGTGTCCGAACGTCGTAATCGAACCTTATTGGATATGGTGCGTTCTATGATGTCTCTTGCCGATTTGTCACTATCGTTTTGGGGGTTATGCATTAGAGACAACTGCATTCACTTTAAATAGGACACTATCGAAACCCGTTGAGACGACGCCATATGAACTGTGGTTTGGCAAGAAGCCAAAATTGTCGTTTCTTAAAGTTTGGGGATGTGATGCTTACGTCAAAAAGCTTCAGCCTGAAAAGCTAGAACCCAAAGTGGAGAAATGCGTCTTCATAGGATACCCAAAAGAGACAGTTGGGTATACCTTCTATCTTAGATCTGAAGGCAAAGTGTTTGTCGCCAAAACGGAACATTTCTTGAGAAAGAGTTTCTCTCGAAAGAATTGAGTGGGAGGAAGATAGAGCTTGATGAGGTTGTTGAACCTCTGGTTCAACCAGAGAGTAGCGCAGCGCAAAAAGATATTTCTATGGAGCCAATGACGGTTGAAGAGGAAGTTAATGATGATGATCATGAAACTTCAGATCAAGTTACTATTGAACCTCGTAGGTCGACAAGGGCGCGTACTGCTCTCTTGATAACCCACAAGTATAGGGGATTAGTTGTAGCCTCTTTCAATAGTAAGAGTGTCGAACCCAACGAGGAGATAAAGGTAGACCAAATATTCCCTCAAGTTCTATCGACCACCGATACAACTCTACGCATGCCTAACGTTCGCTTTACCTAGAACAAGTATGAAACTAGAAGTACTTTGTAGGTGTGATAGGATAGGCTTGCAAGATAATAAAGAGCACAGAAATAAAAACTAGGGGCTGCTAAGATAGAGAAACAACTAAGTTAGTTTAACGAGTGTGGAAAAGTGGTGGTAGGAGTTGCGGAATTGTCCCTAGGCAATCGATAACTAGACCAGTAATCATTATTGCAATTTTATATGAGGGAGAGGCATAAGCTAACATACTTTCTCTACTTGGATCATATGCACTTATGATTGGAACTCTAGCAAGCATCCGCAACTACTAAAGATCATTAAGGTAAAACCCAACCATAGCATTATAAGGTATCAAGTCATCTTTACTCCCATATGCAACAACCCACCTACTCGGGTTTATGCTTCTGTCACTCAAGCAACCCACCATAGGCGAATCATGAACACATTGAAGCACCCTACAACGAGGATCCCTCATGCTTGCGCGACACGGATAGCACCATAGGACAGCACCAATAATAAAACATGCAACTCAAACCAATCATGATCATCAATCAACCAATAGGACAAAATAGATCTACTCACACATCATAGGATGGCAACACATCATTAGATAAAAATATGAAGCATAAAGAACCATGTTCAAGTAGAGGGTACATTGGGTTGCGGGAGAGTGGACTGCTGTAGATAGATGGGGGAAGGTTATGGAGGTGTTGATGAAGATGACAGGGTTGTTGGAGTAGATCGCTGTCATGATCATGGCCCCGGCGGCGTTCCGGTGCCACTGGGAGAGAGGGGGAGAGAGCCCCCTCCTCCTTCTTCTTCCTTGACCTACTCCCTAGATGGGAGTAGGGTTTCCCCTCTGGTCCTTGGCCTCCATGGCAGCGGAGGGGCGAGAGCCCCTCCGAGATTGGATCTCTCTCTCTGTTTTCTTCTGTTTCTGTGCTCCCAGATTCTGGCCTTTCACCGTTTCTTAAATATCCGGAGATCCGTAACTCCGATCGGGCTGAAATTTTGAGGAGATTTTCCTTATAAAAATATATTTCTTGCGGCCTAAGAACAACTCCAAGCGACCTAAGGGGTAGCCACAAGCCCTCAGGGCGTGCCCTACCCCTAGGGTGCGCCTGGCAGGCTTGTGGGCCCCTCGGGCACCGTCTTTTGTTGATTCCACTTTCCAAAATTCACATATATTCCAAAAAAAATCTCCGTAAGTTTTTATCCCATTTGGACTTCGTTTGATATGGATTTTTTGCGAAACAAAAAACATGCAACAAACAGGAACTAACACTGGGCACTGGATCAATATGTTAGTCCCAAAAATAATATAAAAAGTTGCCAAAAGTATATGAAAGTTGTAGAATATTGGCATGAAACAATCAAAACTTATAGATACGACGGAGACGTATCATGCTCCTGAGTGGTACGACAACCCTGTCTTGGAGGTCATGTTGTTAGACAACGATGAACCTATGAGCTATGGAGGAGCGATGATGGGCCCGAATTCCGAGAAATGGTTAGAGGCCATAAAATCTGAGATGGGATCCATGTATGGAAACAAAGTATGGACTTTGGGAGTATTACCTGAAGGGCGAAAGACCATTCAGAATAAATGGATCTTTAAGAAGAAGACAGACGCGGACGGTAATGTCACCATCTATAAAGCTCGACTCGTGGCAAAGGGTTTTTCACAAGTTCAAGGAGTTGACTAAAATGAGACTTTCTTACCCGTAGCGATGCTTAAGTCCGTCAGAATCATGTTAGCAATAGATGCATATCTCGACTATGAAATTTGGCAGATGGATGTCAGAACAGCGTTCCTTAACGGTTTCCTTGAGGAAGAGTTGTATATGATGCAACCGGAAGGTTTTGTCGATCCAGAGAATGCTGACAAAGTTTGCAAACTCCAGCGATCCATTTATGGACTGGTGCACGCATCTCGGAGTTGGAATAAGCGTTTTGATGAGGTGATCAAAGCGTTTGGGTTTATACAAGTTTACGGAGAAGCTTGTATTTATAAGAAAGTGAGTGGGAGCTCTGTAGCGTTTCTAATATTATATGTGGATGACATATTGCTGATTGGAAACAATATAGAAATGTTGGAAAGCGTGAAGGAATATTTGAACAAGAGTTTTTTAATGAAGGACCTAGGAGAAGCTGCTTTCATATTAGGAATTAAGATCTATATATAGAGATAGATCGAGACACTTGATAGCACTTTCACAAAGCACATACCTTGATAAAGTTTTGAAGAAGTTCAAAATGGATCAGTATAAGAAGGGGTTCTTACATGTGTTACAAGGTGTGAAGTTGAGTAAGACTCAATGCCTAGTGACTGCAGAAGATAGAGAAAAGATGAGTGTCGTCGCCTATGCTTCAGCCATAGGCTCTATCATGTATGCGATGTTGTGCACAAGACCTGATGTCTACCTTGCCATAAGTATGGTCGGAAGGTTTCAAAGTGATCCTGTAATGGAGCACTGGACGGCGGTCAAGAATATCCTTAAGTACCTGAAAAGGACTAAGGAAATGTTTTCGTTTATGGAGGTATCAAGAGCTCGTCATAAAGGGTTACATCGATGCAAGCTTTGACGCTCATCCGGATGACTCTAAGTCGCAAACCAGATACGTATTTATTCTCAATGGGGGAGCGGTAAGCTAGTGCAGTTCCAAGCAAAGCGTGGTAGCCGATTCTACATGCGAAGCGGAGTACATCGCAGTCGCGGAGGCAGCGAAGGAAGGTGTTTGGATGAAGCAGTTCATGATAGATCTTGGAGTAGTGCCTAGTGTACTGAATCCAATGGCTCTGTTCTGTGACAACACTGGTGCCATTGCTCTGGCCAAGGAACCAAGGTTTCACAAGAGGATCAGACACACAAAGCGGCGCTTCAATTCCATCCGCGCTTACGTCAAGGAGGAGGACATAAATATTTGCAAAGTGCACACGGATTTGAATGTTACGGACCCGTTGACTAAACCTCTTCCAAGGGCTAAACATGATCAACACCAGAACTACATGGGTGTTCGATTCATTACAATGTAAATCACATACTGATGTGAACTAGATTATTGACTCTAGTGCAAGTGGGGAACTATTATAAATATGCCCTAGAGGCAATAAATAAAGTGTTGATTACTATATTTCCTTGTTCATGATAATCGTTTATTGTCCATGCTATAATTGTATTGACTCGAAACACATTGCATGTGTGGATATATAGACAACACTTTGTCCCTAGTGTGCCTCTAGTAAACTAGCTCGTTGATCAAAGATGGTCAAGGTTTCCTAGCCATTGACACGAGATGTCATTTGATAACGGGAGCACATCATTAGGAGAATGATGTGAGGGACAAGACCCAAACTATAAACGTAGCATATGATCGTGTCAGTTTATTGCTACAGTTTTCTGCATGTCAAGTATATGTTCCTATGACCATGAGATCATGCAACTCACTGACATCGGAGGAGTGCCTTGTGTGTATCAAACGTCACAACATAATTGAGTGACTATAAAGGTGCTCTATAGGTATCTCCGAGGGTGTCTGCTGGGTTGGCATGGATCAACACTGGGATTTGTTGCTCCGTGTGACGGAGATGTAGCTTAGGGCCCACTCGGTAATACAACATCACAATAAGCCTTGAAAGCAATGTGAATAAGTATTAGCCACGGGATCTTGTATTACGGAACGAGTAAAGAAACTTGCCGGTAACGAGGTTGAACTAGGTAGAGATACCGACGATTGAACCTCGGGCAAGTAACATACCGAAGGACAAAGAGAACATCATACGGGATTAACTGAATCCTTCACATAGAGGTTCAACCGATAAAGATCTTCGTAGAATATGTAGGAATCAATATGGGCATCTAGGTCCCGCTATTGGTTATTGACCGTAGAGGTGTCTCGGTCATGTCTACATAGTTCTTGAACCCTCACGGTCTGCACACATAAGGTACGGTGACGTTTCAGTATAGATGAGTTATGTGTGTTGGTGACCGAAGGTTGTTCGGAGTACCGGATGATCCCGGGCATGACGAGGAGCTCCGGAATGGTCCGTAGGTGAAGATTCATATATAGGATGTTCCGTGTTGGTTACCGGGAAAAGTTCGGGCGTCACCGGTAACGTACCGGGGGTGCCGGGATGGTCCCAGGGGGTCCACCGGAGGGGGCCACCAGCCCCAAAGGGCTACATGGGCTGTGAGAAAGGGCACACCAGCCCCTGGTGGGCTGGCCGCCCCTCCCACAAAGGCCCATGCGGCTAGGGGGTTGGTGGGAGTGCCAACCCTAGGGTTGGCGCCACCTTACTTGGGTGGCAAGCCACCCTAGGGCGCCTCCACCCTTGTCTGCTGCCCCAAGGGGGAAACCCTAGGGCTTGGGCGCACCACCCCTCCCCCTATATATATGTGAGAGGGAGGAGGACAGCCGCACCCTAAGCCACGGCGCATCCCTTCCTCCCTCTCCGATAGCCTCTCCTCTAGATTGATTCGGCAACGCTTAGCGAAGCTCTGCCGGATCAGCTCCACCACCACCACTGCCACGCTGTCGTGCTGTCGGCGAACCTATCTACCTCTTCGCTCCCTCTTGCTGTATCAAGAAGGCGGAGATCATCATCGAGTTGCACGTGTGCTGAATGCGGAGGTGCCGTCCGTTCGGCACTTGATCGGGAGTTCGTGGGACGACTTGCGATTTGGATTGCGGAGACGTACGACTATATCAACCGCGTTCTTTAACGCTTCCGCTTAGTGATCTACAAGGGTATGTGGATCCAATCTCTCCTCTCATAGATGCCCATCTCCTAGATTGATCTTGGTGAAGCGTAGATTTTTTTTTTGTTTCCCATACAACATTTCCCAACAGGTGAAGCTACCTCGACTGGGCCTTGTCACCCCATTTTCGCCCACGCCTCCGTGGAAGCGATATAACTGAGGTCTGAGGACTCTGGCCAGAGAAAGAACCTCGACCGTGATTAGATTGGCTGATCAAGTAGCCTACCTGCGACATCGCGCTCTGAGTTGACATCACGCTCTGAGTTGACCAATGTAATTATTGTTGTGTGGCAACACATGGACATTCAGCTAATTAATGACTAGGTATAAGGCCTTATATAGTAAAAAATGCTTAGGAGAGGTGCTTAAAAAAATACATCAGGCTTTTTTAAGCATCAGTGTTTATTTATACACGCTTAATTAGGCATCGGTTAAAACAACATGATTTATTTTTCTAAGCATCTTTCCTAAACACACTGCATTGTACCTAACAGATATTCCCGATATTGTGAAACATAGCACATATAGATATAAGCTCAAAAAACAATAGTCATTGACAGTACAAATCAGATCATGTTACAAAATTCGTACGCACGGACATTTTAGAAGCAAAACAAACACGCACATGTATTGCTAGTATCCAGAACCCGTAGAAAACATGAACCAAAACGCCAGAACTGATCGTTCCAGCAGCATTGCATGGCCGCGCCCGCGCGTCATCAGGATTCAGGAGCAGCTCTTGTCGTCGGCGTCGACGTCGCACTGCGGCACGGTGGCGTAGTAGGGCCCTGCCGAGTAGGCGACCTCGGTGGGGCCGACCCGCGAGGGGCGGGACGGCTTCTCGCCGGTCCTGCCGCCGTTGAAGTCGGTGAGCACGGCGCAGCCCTTGTCCCCGGACCTGACGAGGCGGACGAGGCAGTGCGCCGGGTCGAGGCGGCAGCTGCCGCCGTCGTGGGCGTACGGCACGTCCACCTTGAACACCCCCTCCTCGTCCGTCGTGTCCGTGCGGTGGATCACCGTCCGCCCCGTGTGCTCGTCCAGGCACGTAACCGCCACCACGCTGCCTGCGAAACCATCACATCATACATTACATACATATTCTCGGTCATGCCGTCGTGAGCGCGCGAAGAGCGACGAAGGCGCCGGTCGCCGGCGAGGGAGTAGGCAGCGATGGCCGGCGCGTGCTAGAGATATCAGATAGGTACAGCACAGAGGGTTCAGGCGGACCATACCGGCGATGGGCTTGGCGTTGTAGGCGTAGGCGTTCCAGTTCTTGGTGCAGTCCTGGCACAGCACGGTGCCCGTCACCGTGAACTTGGACGCGCCGTAGCTGTCACCGGCGTCGGCGCACGTCGCCGCCGCGGCCACCAGCACGAGCGCGGCCAGCATCGACGCCCTCCTCCACGCCATCGCCGACCAAAGACCAAGTAGCTAGCTAGCTAGCTCGATGGAATGCGATGGATGGGCCGGTGAAACGGGGTCGATGGAGCGAGCTGTGTGTCAAGCCAGCGCGCGGCGGCTTTATCGTGGAGTGGCCTCTCGGGTCTCGGCCATGGCGGTCGACGTGAGCCCAACTCGCTATAGCCTGACGACGACGTGCGCGCCATTTTCAGGTGTCGGTACGGCAGAGTAGAATAGCCTCCTCATTTTTCAGCCACGACAGGACCCAACGTGGACGCCGCACGCGCTGATGTGACGCCGACACGTGGGCCGGACGGCCCAACAGCTTACGGGCCCATGTGCCACAGGCATCTCCTCCCCTTTCCCCTCACCGGAGTCCCAGCCTCTCAACCGAGAAGGTATGATTCCAAGAGTCAAAGCTCCGCCAGCAATGGCCGTCGCGCGCGCCGCCGAGCGACGAATCTGAGGCGGAAATGGAGAAGAATCCGAACTAGAACTAGCATCCGCAGCCTAGCACCTGGCTCCGATGCTCGGTCGAACCCCTCCCCCGCCATGAGAGACCCGAAGCTGAAGACAGCAAGAGCCCACAAGCCGCGCCACTGCCAGCTCCTCGACAGGCTCAGGAAGCGCCACTTCTACAGGTGGCGGTGGCTCCTCTGGCTGGCCCTCTCCGCCTACCTCTTCCTCCCAGCGCTCCCGCCCTCCCTCCGCGGCCCCGGCTCCGAACCCCGCCCGGGCGTCCGGATCTACGCCTACGACCTTCCGCCGCGCTTCAACCGGGGCTGGCTTGCCACCGATGCGCGGTGCGCGCGCCACCTCTTCGCCGCCGAGGTGGCCGTACACAAGGCGCTGCTACTGCGGCAGCGGCGCGCGGGCCTTCGCCCCGAGGAGGCCGACCTCTTCCTCGTGCCCGTCTATGCCTGCTGCAACTTCTCCACGCTCACGGGGCTCCCGTCGCTGGCGCACGCGCGCGGGCTGCTCGCCGACGCCGTCGGCCTCGTCCGCGCCCAGATGCCCTTCTGGAACCGCTCCGCCGGGGCCGACCACGTCTTCGTGGCGTCGCACGACTTCGGCGCCTGCTTCCACCCCATGGTGACTGACCGCCGCTCGATCCAACCTCCAATTCGCAGCTGTTTCTTGGGTGCATTCTTGTGCCTGATCTTACCGCATGATGCTTGATCAATCAGGAGGATGTGGCGATCGCGGCCGGCATCCCGGAGTTCTTGAAGAGGTCGATCCTGCTGCAAACATTCGGCGTGCAGGGCCGGCACCTTTGCCAGGACGTGGAGCATGTGGTGATCCCGCCATACGTGCCGCCTGAGGTGGCTCCTCGGGAGCTGCCGGCGCCGGAGAAGGCGCGTCGGGACATCTTTGCCTTCTTCCGGGGCAAGATGGAGGTCCATCCCAAGAACATCAGTGGCCACTTCTACAGCAGGTAAGCAAGCATGATCATTCATTCATCATGTTCAGAACTTCAGATGACATTTTGGCTCGATTAGTCAGTCACAGTTGCAGTTTACCACAACTTACTCTGCACTTGCGCCAGGAAGGTGAGGACCGAGCTGCTGCGGCTGTACGGCCGCAACCGCAAGTTCCACCTGAGGCGGAAGCGGCACGACGGCTACCGGTCGGAGATGGCGCGCTCCCTGTTCTGCCTCTGCCCGCTGGGGTGGGCGCCATGGAGCCCTCGTCTAGTGGAGTCGGTCCTCCTGGGCTGCATCCCCGTCATCATCGCCGACAACATACGGCTGCCGTTCCCCGGGGTGCTCCGGTGGCCGGACATCTCGCTGCAGGTGGCGGAGAGGGACGTGGCCGGCCTCGAGGCGGCGCTCGACCACGTCGCGGCGACCAACCTGACGACGATACAGAGGAACCTGTGGGACCCCATGAAACGGAGGGCGCTGGTTTTTAACCGCCCGATGGAGGAGGGAGACGCCACCTGGCTGGTGCTCGAGGAGCTCGAGGCGAAGCTTGAGCGGTCGCGACGGCAGGGGCGGAGGAGGTGACGCAACCGGGTTCGGAGAGTGGTGCCGTCGCCATCCCTTAATGTGAACCTCGTCTCTGACTTCACTTGTTGCTTTGATATGTTGGCAATATATGTGCTGTGCTCTACTCCCATCTCATCAGAACACAAGCAAGCACAAGACGCTGGAGGTGACATACGGCATTGTCATCTCCTCCATCGACGATCACCGCAGACGGGTCATGGCCGGACGGGTTCGATGCCGGTTCACTGCCTATAGCGCATGGGTCAGGAGGAAGTCTTGTTGCCGCCGATGGTGCGATCAAGCTCCCATGTCAGAGTAAATTGCACGAAACCATTACATTAAAGGCTAGTTTTGCACAAAACACTACGTTACATTTCTTGTACAGAAAACACCGCGTCTTGTGTAACCTTGTTGCAAATAACACTGTTTGGCGGATTAGAGCGCTTTAAGTATGTTTATGACAGGTGGGTCCAAGTTCTCCGACGTGGCGTAACGGCTTGGCCAAGACGGCGTTAGATGGTGAATTTATCTAGATTTACAAATAAGTCCCTGTAATTTTAAAGAAACACCCTTAGATGAAAACCAAAAAAGCAATCAGATCCCTGGAGCCTACCCAAGCACGCGAGCAGAACGTCAATACGCCGATGGGTCTCGTCGCTGGTGAGGGGGCGCGCCATCGGGGTCTAGGAGGCGAGGGCGGTGGTCGTCCGGTTCTGGGAGGCGGTGGCGGCGGTCGTCAGGTCTAGGAGGCGATGGTGCACGAGTGGCGCGATGCCGGACCATAGGTGGCCACGCCGGCAAGGCGGGGGTGCGCCATCAGGAATCAGGAGGCGGTGGAGAGCGATTGGCGCGACGTTGACCCATTGGTGGCCGCAAGGATGGTCGTTATGGGCAGAGTGGCCGCGACGGCGAGGTGGTGGCGTCCATGGCGGCGGCGAGGTGGCGGCGTCCACGACGCTCATCCATGGCGCGACGTACCTGGTCGATCCAGGCGGCCGGGAGGAGTAGAGGGAAGGTTGGGCTCGTCGTCGGCACCGGCGGGCACGGTGCAGTCCGGTCGTGTGGTGACGGTTGGGATCGGGCGTGGGTAGCGGCATGCCTGCGTCCACCATGAGAAAGGGGATCGGGGAGGAACTTCCGGTGAGAGAAAAAAGATGAATCGGAGAATCCAGGTGACAGGTGGGCCCCATGTTGACTCTAACGCCATCTGGACCGAGCCGTTACGCCATGTCGGCAAAATCTAGACCCACCTGTCAAAAACATACTTAAAACGCTTTAATCCGTCGATCAATGGTTTTTTACAAAACGATTACACAAGACGCGGTGTTTTTTATAAACCTAGCCTTTAAAATGATGGTATCGTGCAATTTACTCTCTCATGCCGTGTTGTTTCTGTTGAAAGTCCCGAGCAGCTGGTGGTTTCCAGGGGGGGCATACCGTGGTGGCGACCGGGTTGCGATGAAGAAGGTGTTCTTCACGCCTGAGAACGCCGGTAGAGCTACGGTGAGCTTGACCTGGGCTTTTGTAAGATGAAGTCACCGTCGCCTGGTCGCTCTTCATCCCTTGAATTCTGAGAAAGATTTTCATGTACATGAGGTGTCTTGCTAGGCTGGTGCCAGCACTGTGTAGCCGCAGGATCTAGTGGGAAGTTGCTTCTGAAATGGCCTAGTGTTCGGGAGCTGACTGTTTAATTGACATAATTTCCTTTCTGGTAGTCGAATTTGTTCATCAAGCGGTTTTACTTTGGGCAAACTGATAAATATGTTTGGTGTTCTTACTCGACTCTTGTGATTGTCCCTAGAATTAAAACTACTCCCTCCGTTCACTTTTGTAAGTCGTGGTTTTACTTTGGGCAAACTGATAAATATGTTTGGTGTTCTTACTCGACTCTTGTGATTGTCCCTCGAATTAAAACTACTCCCTCTGTTCACTTTTGTAAGTCCTTATAGACATTCAGACATAGTACAAAACAGTTAAATTCCAGTTGTCTGAAAGGACTTATAAAAGTGAACGGAGGGAGTACACAAGTTCGGAATTGATGAATGCATGCACAAAATCATTCCTCTTTAACAACTTGTTCGCAATTACACCCACTAGGCCCCAAAATAAACTGAAACTCAACGGTGCAGGAAAACAAGAGCATGTCAATGTAAGCCATAACTGAAAAGAAAACTCCCTCCGTCCCGTATATACATCCGTTCGCTTCGTCCGCTCCCGTATTTTACGGAGCTGGATGGTTGCCGAACAGGGCCTTAAAATGAGACGGAGGGAGTAACACAGAAGAAAACAAGCCAGGAGTCACTCAGTTCCTCCCAATACATGGGGTCTATTCTCTATATTTTCAGAGGAGCAGGATTTGGCCTTTGCATCCTCTACCTATGTTGAGTAGAGAGGCATACTAAATTTGGAAAAAATATACTACTCCCTCCGTCCCGAATTAGTTGTCTTAGATTTGTCTAGATACAGGTGTATTTAGATACTAAAAAGACAACTAATTTGGGACGGAGGTAATATTATATATGAACTTGGCATCATAGCATGTACTCTGTCCTGCACTTTCAGGCCATGAACTGCAATTAGTTTCATTTCCACAAGTTTGAGACGAGTCAAAACAGCCAGAAAACTGACTAACCACAAGCCACTCTTTGTAAGTTCCCATATGGCAAACTTAACCAAGATATCAGCATCTCTAACTTTTTGTCAGTTGTCATCCTCATCCTCATTATCTTGCAGCAGAGCTCCTCGCACCCTCGCCCTAAAGAAAGAACAGCATACATTAGAGCCAGTTTACTACTATTCGATGTATTAAACTTCCATTCACATCAAAGTAGTGTTTCAAGGATTGTTGTACAACCTCCGAGACGTGGGGGCTACCCTCTTTGTGGCTTTAGTAGCTGGAGGGGCTTTACTAGGTGAAGGTACTGCAGATTTGCGATTTCATTAGCTGATACAGTATTATGTAATTCTAACTTGCAATTCTGCATGAAGAAGAAGCATGATCACCTGATATTTGCTGCTGTACAGGAGCCGTAACTTGATCAGAGCCCAGAGTCACAGCAGACACACTTGGAACCTGATCAGCCAGCAGCTTTGGCTTTGTTGCCTTTCTTTTGTCTAGGAAAGAAAGAGCTTCAAGTTGCTTTTGCATGATTTCATTCTTTTCCTGTGACATGAGACTATTACAAACATCCCAGCAATTTACATTCCCAATATCCAACTATTGAGCAAAACAAAACTGCACAGGAATTGCTTCGCTGTTATACAAAAAACATGCTCATAATTCAGAAGAAACAGCACATGCAAACAGCATTTCACAATGAACCTCAAATGATATATGGAGTGCTTATCAAAACTGGGTCGATCAAGAAACCAGGATGTTTGAGCTTTCATGAAACCTTTTGAGAGAAAAAATGGATTGCTGAATGTAAGCATACATTCGTATGCAGTGAACTCCCACAGATCATGTTTTAGTGTACAATGGAAAGCTGTTAAACTACTCTGTTAAAAACTATTCGACAATACGTAGATTCAGTGAGCGACACTCATGATACCGTTTACACTACTGTATTCATCAAGCAGCAGCAACAATAACACAAACTAGTTCAGAAGTATTGGTTAGGACTTAGGAGATAAGATGACCTACTCTTTCAGTTGACAGACTCCCCATCAGCTGTGACATTTGTTCTTGTTCTGCAAAAGAAATAAAATAGCACATGCCCTGAATATAGTTTTGAGTTGCAATTTGATGTTTTGTCAGAAACAAGCGTAACTATCAGATAGGAAATTGAGTGTAGAAAACAGCAAGCAACAACAACCTTTGGACGCAAGCTCCCGCGTAGTCCTATAAGCTCCATAGAGCGTCAGCGAGAACTCGGCTATGACATCACTCGTCGCAGCGCCAGTAACACCATGGAGAGAAATGGTGATGCGAGGCAGGCCCTTTGCCTTGGTAGCCACAAGCTTTGCACCATCAGAACCTGAAAAAAAAACAAAGATGGCATTATCTATCTTATAATGTTTGCCACAAGTGAGATGAATATTTGGGGGATTTGAAGTGGGCAGGTGAGTGACATGCCGGTTGACTTGCGGAGTTGGTCGGCGGCGAAGAGCAGCTTCACCTCGCCGGATGACAAAGAGGACTTGAGGTAATCCAGGAAGTCGGCCCAGGAGCCCCCGATTCCAACATCGTCTCTCTTGGATTGATTCGCAGGAAAGGCACCACACGCACGATGGAGAAGCTTTGTGTTAGCACCAGTTCGATGCAGGTAGGTGCAGATGAGGACGAGTGAGGGGGGGGGGGGGGGGGCTTACGAGGTCGTCGAGGTCAGAGACGGATAGGGAGCGGTCCCAGGCGAGGGAGTGGCAGTCGGTGGCGACGACGCGGAGGGCGGCGGCGGAGCGGGCGTGGGCGCGGAAGAGGATGGGGCGCGCGGTGGGGTGGCCCTCCGGCTTGGCTTCGCCGAAGACCGCGCCGAACGCGCCCTCCAGGTCCACCGCCGCCGCCATCTCGCAACTGGACCGGACGGCGACGACGAGCGGAGGAGGCAGAGGCACGGGCGCCGTGTCTTTCCTCTCGTCCTCTGGGTTTGACTCGACCTCAACAAAGTTACGTAACGCCCACTAGAAAGCGGAATTACGTGCCAGTGGTTGTTTACGCATTCTGTAGAAAGCATGGCAGCGTATTACTCAGATGGCTAATCTGAAATCAGTTCCTGAATCGAGCAGATTTAATTTCAGACATTTTCTCGACAATACTGGGTACGTAGCTCTCCTAGTTCACCGAGTTTTTTTCTGCATGGTCAGCAATCATCTTTCAAATGATTTGATATGTTCTTCGCTGATTGAAGAAAAGTTTGTCCAATATTATCTGAGATGATTTGGACATATACAATGCAGCCTCCTAATGTATAGAGGATGGTTAAAACTTGTTGGTAATATATAGAAAGGTCGAGGTAGATCAAATTTGACATGAAAAAAGTATGTAGAAAAAGATTTGAAGGATTGACATATCATCAAAAAACTAGCAATGGAGAGGGATGAGTGAAAATTAACTATCCACGCGCCAGAACTATGACTTCATTTCTTATGGGTTTTAACTCTAGCATTCTTCAATTTGGTTGGAGATACTTTTGTTGTTCATCGAGGTTTAGCTTGTTAGTTGTTAAACTGTGTTGCATAATGCTTACTTAATAATCTACTAAAAACTTGGCAACAAGATAGGCAAAAGAGCATCGAACAAACAATATGCACAATACCGCAACAAAACTGTCAAGTTTATCAACCTTTTGTGCTCGCTTTTAGTTGTGGTTGGGGATCTACAGTTGTAGCGTCATTGTGTGTAGGCGCGTTTTGAAGGTTGTAATACTTGATCGGGCCTTGTTGGTCAACTGCTACCTTTGTTTTATCAATTTCATTGAAATTGGAGATGGAGGCTCCTTAATTTAAAAAATAATTACTATGTAAAACATGCATAAGTGGGCTATACAAATGGGGTTACTATCATGCGTACACCACAAAGGCAAGTGTAATCTAATAGAGCATTCGGTTGTAGACTGTTATGACATATTTCTCCATATGTGGTTTTGGTAATTGTTGACAATTCCTATGGACTAATGGTTGCCTTGAGTTATATTCGAAGGATTTGTCTGTAGGCACTTCTTGAAGTCCATCTGTTTGTTTCAAGGAGTTTATATGGTGACCAAGGTGGTATTCAAGGTTTTATCCAAAGATTGGTCATGTGAGAGTTGAGCTTATTGCAAGCATGTCTTGAAGAAGAAGATTGTGCGAGCACTCATGTTTACCTTCAAGACATCATCTTTATGAAGAGAGAAGATAAGATACAAGGTTGATCAAGACTAAGTCAAATAGTGAACCAAGTTGATCAACACACAAAGCGTACACGATATACCGAGAGGGATCAAGTGATCCCATGGTATGGTAAGCATTGTCCATTACACTTTGTGTACTAACCCGTGGTCTACGTGAGTGTTCTTTGTAGGGTTAGGTATATTTCCATGGGATTTCATCAAGAGGAAGATCTCATACAACCCATGGAAGATGACATCAAGTGGTGATCGTCATCAAGGTTGCGGTGTGCAAGTTCAAGTGAATCATCACGGAAAGATCATGCTTGAAGCTTCCCGTCCATTGTGATGACAATGGACTTGTGAAGATCTGCCGAAGAGTGGCTCACCCATAGTGGAGTATGGGGGAGCAATCTGTTGAAAATATGCCCTAGAGGCAATAATAAAATGGTTATTATTGTATTTCCTTGTTCATGATAATTGTCTATTGTTCATGCTACAACTGTGTTAACCAGAAACCGTAATGCATGTGTGAATAAATAGATCACAATATGTCCCTAGTGAGCCTCTAGTTGACTAGCTCATTGATCAATAGATGGTCACGGTTTCATGACCATGGACACTGGATGTCGTTGATAACGGGATCACATCATTAGGAGAATGATGTGATGGACAAGACCCAATCCTAAGCATAGCACAAGGTCGTGTAGTTCATCTGCTAAAGCTTTTCCAATGTCAAGTATCATTTCCTTAGACCATGAGATTATGCAACTCCCGGATACCGTAGGAATGCTTTGGGTGTGCCAAACGTCACAACGTAACTGGATGGCTATAAAGGTGCACTATGGGTATCCCCAAAAGTGTCTGTTGGGTTGGTACGAATCGAGACTGGGATTTGTCACTCCGTATGACGGAGAGGTGTCTCTGGGCCCACTTGGTAAGACATCATCATAATGAGCTCAGTGTGACTAAGGAGTTAGCCACGGGATGATGTGTTACAGAACGAGTAAAGAGACTTGCCGGTAACGAGATTGAACAAGGTATAGAGATACCGACGATCTAATCTCGGGCAAGTATCATATCGATAGACAAAGGGAATTGAATACGGGATTGATTGAATCCCCGACATTGTGGTTCATCCAATGAGGTCATCGTGGAGCATGTGGGAGCCAACATGGGTATCCAGATCCCGCTGTTGGTTATTGACCGAAGAGGTGTCTCGGTCATGCCTACGTGTCTCCCGAACCCGTAGGGTCTACACACTTAAGGTTCGATGACGCTAGGGTTATAGGGATAGTGTACGTGGTTACCGAAGGTAGTTCGGAGTCTCGGATGAGATCCCGGATGTCACGAGGAGTTCCGAAATGGTTCGGAGACAAATATTGATATATAGGAAGTGAGGATTTGGCCACCGGAAGTGTTTTGGGAATTACCAGTAACGTACCGGGACCACCGGAAGGGTTCCGGGGGTCCACCAAGTGGGTCCACCAGCCCCGGAAGGTTTCATGGGCCAAGAGTGAGAGGAAACCAGCCCCTAGGTGGGCTGGTGCACCTCCCACCCCAGCCCAAGGCGCAGGAAAGGTGGAGGGAGGGGAAACCCTAGGTCCAGATGGGCCTAAGGCCCACCTAGGGCTGCGCCCTCCTCTCCTCCCTCTCTGGCCGGCGGCCAAGCCCCATCTAGGGCTGCCGCACCCTCTAGGGTGGGAACCCTAGATGTGGTGCCTCCTCCTCCCTCTCCCCTATATATATATGTGAGGTTTTAGGGCTGCCCAAGACACGTTTTTCTTCCTCTCTCGGCGCAGCCCTACTCCTCCCTCTCCTCGTTCTCCGTAGCGCTTGGCGAAGCCCTGCCGGAGTCCATGCAGCTCCACCGTCACCACGCCATCGTGTTGCCGGAGCTCTTCCCCAACCTCTCCTTCCTCCTTGCTGGATCAAAGCGTAGGAGACGTCACCGGGTTGCACGTGTGTTGAACGCGGAGGCGCCGTTGTTCGGCGCTGAGATCGGAGTCCACCGCGATCTGAATCGCTACGAGTACGACTCCACCAACCACATTCTTGTAATGCTTCCTCTTAGCGATCTTCAAAGGTATGAAGATGCAATATCTCCCCACTTGACGAGCCTAGCATGTACAGACATGGCCTCGGAACACGGAAGACCGAAAGGTCGAACATGAGTCGTATAGAAGATACGATCAACATGGAGATGTTCACCATGGATGACTAGTCTGTCTCACGTGATGATCGGACACGGGCTAGTTGACATGGATCATGTATCACTTGGATGACTAGAGCGATGTCTATCTAAGTGGGAGTTCATTAAATAATTTGATTATGTGAACTTAATTATCATGAACTTAGTCTAAAATTGTCTTTACAATCTATATTGTAGATCCAGTGGCCAACGCGAATGTCACCCTCAACTTCAACGCGTTCCTAGAGAAAACCAAACTGAAAGATGATGGAAGCAACTATGCGGACTGGGTCCGTAGTTTGAGGATCATCCTCATAGCTTCCAAGAGATTGTATGTCCTTGATGCACCGCTAGGTGACCCACCCATTTTCCCAACGGACCAAGACGTTATGAACGCTTGGCAGTCATGCTGCGATGATTACTCCCTTGTTCAGTGCGGCATGCTTTACAGTTTAGAATCGGGGCTCCAAAAGCGTTTTGAGCAACACGGAGCATATGAGATGTTCCAAGAGCTGAAACTGGTTTTCCAAGCTCATGCCCGGGTCGAGAGATATGACGTCTCCGACAATTTCTTCAGCTGTAAGATGGAGGAGAATAGTTCTGTCAGTGAGCACATACTCAAAATGTTTGGGTTGCACAACCGCTTAACTCAGCTGGGAGTTAATCTCCCTGATGACTCGGTCATTGACAGAATCCTCCAGTCGCTTCCACCTAGCTACAAGAGCTTTGTGATGAACTACAACATGCAGGGGATGGAGAAGTCCATTCCTGAGTTGTACTCGATGCTGAAATCAGCGGAGGTTGAGATCAAAAAGGAGCATCAAGTGTTGATGGTGAATAAGACCACTAGTTTCAAGAAAGGCAAGGGTAAGAAGAACTTCAAGAAGGATGGCAAAGCTGTTGTCGCACCCGGTAAGCAAGTTGCCGGGAAGAAGAACAAGCATGGACCCAAGCCTGAGACTGAGTGCTTTTATTGCAAGGGTACCGGTCACTGGAAGCGGAACTGCCCCAAGTACTTAGCGGATAAGAAGGTCGGCAACGTTAAAGGTATATGTGATATACTTGTTATTGGTGTGTACCTAACCAGCGCTCGTAGTAGCTCGTGGGTATATTATACCGGTGTAGTTGCTCACATTTGTAACTCCAAGAAGGAGCTGCGGAATAAGCGGAGGCTGGCAAAGGACGAGGTGACGATGCGCGTCGGGAATGGTTCCAAGGTCGATGTGATCGCTGTCGACACGCTACCTCTACATCTACCTTCGGGATTAGTGTTAAACCTCAATAATTGTTATTTAGTACCAGCTTTGAGCATGAACATTGTATCTGGATCTCGTTTGATGCGAGGTGGCTACTCATTTAAATCTGAGAATAATGGTTGTTCTATTTATATGAGAGAAATGTTTTATGGTCATGCCCCGCTGGTCAATGGTTTATTTTTGATGAATCTCGAACGTGATGTTACACATGTCCATAGTGTGAGTACCAAAAAGTGTAAGGTTGATAACGATAGTCCCACTTACATGTGGCACTACCGCCTTGGTCATATTAGTGCCAAACACATGAAGAAGCTCCATGCTGATGGACTTTTGGAGTCTCTTGATTTTGAATCATTTGACACGTGTGAACCATGCCTCATGGGCAAGATGACCAAGACTCCGTTCTCCGGAACAATGGAGCGAGCAACTGACTTGTTGGAGATAATACATACCGATGTATGCGGTCCAATGAGCGTCGAGGCTCGTGGTGGCTACCGTTATGTTCTCACCCTCACTGATGACTTGAGAAGATATGGGTATGTCTACTTGATGAAACACAAGTCTGAAACCTTTGAAAGGTTCAAGGAATTTCAGAGTGAGGTAGAGAATCAACGTGACAAGAAAATAAAGTGCCTACGATCTGATCGTAGCGGAGAATATTTAAGTCACGAGTTTGGCACGCACCTAAGGAAATGTGGAATTGTTTCACAACTCACGCCGCCTGGCACACGTTAGCGAAATGGTGTGTCTGAACGTCGTAATCGCACTCTATTGGATATGGTGCGATCTATGATGTCTCTTACCGACTTACTGCTATCATTTTGGGGATATGCATTAGAGACTGCCACATTCACTTTAAATAGGGCACCGTCAAAGTCCTTTGAGATGACACCACATGAACTATGGTTTGGAAAGAAACCTAAGCTGTCGTTTCTAAAAGTTTGGGGATGTGATGCTTACGTGAAGAAACTTCAACCTGAGAAGCTCGAACCCAAAGCGGAAAAGTGCGTCTTCATAGGATATCCCAAAGAGACTATTGGGTATACCTTCTACCTCAGATCAGAAGGCAAAGTCTTTGTTGCCAAGAATGGATCCTTTCTCGAGAAAGAGTTTCTCTCGAAAGAAGTAAGTGGTAGGAAAATAGAACTTGATGAGGTAATTGTACCTCCACTCGAACCGGAGAGTAGCGCAGCACAAGAAGTTGTTTCTGTGGAGCCTACACCAACTGGAGAGGAAGTTAATGATGATGATCATGAAACTTCAGATCAAGTTACTGTTGAACGTCAAAGGTCCACTTGGACACGTTCCGTACCAAAGTGGTACGGCAACCCTGTCCTGGAGATCATGTTGTTGGACAACGGTGAACCTTCGAACTATGAAGAAGCGATGGCGGGCCCGGATTCCAACAAATGGCTTGAGGCCATGAAATCCGAGATAGGATCCATGTATGAGAACAAAGTATGGACTTTGGTGGACTTGCCTGATGATAAGCGAGCCATTGAAAATAAATGGATCTTTAGGAAGAAGACTGACGCGGATGGTAATGTGACCATCTATAAGGCTCGGCTTGTCGCTAAGGGTTATCGACAAGTTCAAGGAGTTGAGTACGATGAGACTTTCTCACCCGTAGAGATGCTAAAGTCTGTCCGAATCATGTTAGCAATTGCCACATTTTATGATTATGAGATCTGGCAAATGGACGTCAAAACGGCATTCCTTAATGGCTTCCTAAAGGAAGAACTGTATATGATGCAGCCGAAAGGTTTTTTTGATCCTAAAGATGCTAACAAAGTATGCAAGCTCCAGCGCTCCATCTATGGGCTGGTGCAAGCATCTCGGAGTTGGAACATTCGCTTTAATGAGGTGATTAAAGCGTTTGGGTTTGTACAAGTTTATGGAGAACCCTGTATTTACAAGAAAGTGAGTGGGAGCTCTATAGCATTTCTCGTATTATATGTGGATGACATACTGATAATGGGAAATGATATAAAACTCTTGGAAAGTGTAAAGTCCTACTTGAATAAGTGTTTTTCAATGAAGGACCTTGGAGAAGCTGCTTACATATTAGGCATTAAGATCTATAGAGATAGATCGAGACGCCTCATAGGTCTTTCACAAAGCACATACCTTGAAAAGATATTGAAGAAGTTCAATATGGATCAGTCTTAGAAGGGGTTCTTGCCTGTGTTACAAGGTGTAAGATTGAGTACGACTCAATGCCCGACCACGACAAAGGATAGAGAAAAGATGAGTGTCATCCCCTATGCTTCAGCCATAGGCTCTATTATGCATGCCATGTTGTGTACCAGACCTGATGTGAACCTTGCCATAACTTTGGTAGGGAGGTACCAAAGTGATCCCGGAGCGGAACACCGGACAGCGGTCAAGAATATCCTGAAGTACCTGAAAAGGACAAAGGACATGTTTCTCGTATATGGAGGTGCCGAAGAGCTCGTCGTAAAGGGTTACGTCGATGCTAGCTTCGACACAGATCCGGACGACTCCAAGTCGCAAACCGGATACGTGTATGTTTTGAATGGAGGGGCAGTCAGCTGGTGCAGCAGCAAGCAAAGCGTCGTGGCGACATCTACATGTGAAGCAGAGTACATAGCTTCTTCGGAAGCAGCAAAGGAAGGAGTCTGGATGAAGGAGTTCATCACCGACCTAGGAGTAATTCCAAGTGCGTCGGGCCCGATGACTCTATTCTATGACAACATTGGAGCTATTGCCCTTGCGAAGGAGCCCAGGTTTCACAAGAAGACAAGACACATCAAGCGCCGCTTCAACTCCATCCGTGATTACATTCAGGAGGGAGATATAGATATTTGTAAAGTGCATACGGATCTGAATGTCACGGATCCGTTGACTAAACCTCTCTCACGAGCAAAACATGATCAACACCAGAATACTATGGGTGTTCGATTCATCTCAATGTAACTAGATTATTGACTCTAGTGCAAGTGGGAGACTGTTGGAAATATGCCCTAGAGGCAATAATAAAATGGTTATTATTGTATTTCCTTGTTCATGATAATTGTCTATTGTTCATGCTACAATTGTGTTAACCAGAAACCGTAATGCATGTGTGAATAAATAGACCACAATATGTCCCTGGTGAGCCTCTAGTTAACTAGCTCGTTGATCAATAGATGGTCACGGTTTCATGACCATGGACATTGTATGTCGTTGATAATGGGATCACATCATTAGGAGAATGATGTGATGGACAAGACCCAATCCTAAGCATAGCACAAGATCGTGTAGTTCGTCTGCTAAAGCTTTTCCAATGTCAAGTATCATTTCCTTAGACCATGAGATTGTGCAACTCCCGGATACCGTAGGAATGTTTGGGTTTGCCAAATGTTACAACGTAACTGGGTGGCTATAAAGGTGCACTACGGGTATCTCCGAAAGTGTCTGTTGGGTTGGCACGAATCGAGACTGGGATTTGTTACTCCGTATGACGGAGAGGTATCTCTAGGCCCACTCGGTAAGACATCATCATAATGAGCTTAGTGTGACTAAGGAGTTAGCCACGGGATGATGTGTTACAGAAAGAGTGAAGAGACTTGCCGGTAACGAGATTGAACAAGGTATAGAGATACCGATGATCGAATCTCGGGCAAGTATCTTAGCGATAGACAAAGGGAATTGAATACGGGATTGATTGAATCCCCGACATTGTGGTTCATCCGGTTAGATCATCATGGAGCATGTGGGAGACAACATGGGTATCCAGATCCCGCTGTTGGTTATTGACCGGAGAGGTGTCTCGGTCATGTCTACGTGTCTCCCGAACCCGTAGGGTCTACACACTTAAGGTTCGATGACGCTAGGGTTATAGGGAAATAGTGTACGTGGTTACCGAAGGTAGTTCGGAGTCCCGAATGATATCCCGGACGTCACGAGGAGTTCCGGAATGGTTCGGAGACAAATATTGATATATAGGAAGTGAGGATTTGGCCACCGGAAGTGTTTCGGGAATTACCGGTAACGTACCGGGACCATCGGAAGGGTTCCGTGGGTCCACCAGCCTCGGAAGGTTTCATGGGCCAAGAGTGGGAGGGAACCAGCCCCTAGGTGGGCTGGTGCGCCTCCCACCCCATCCCAAGGCGCAGGAAAGGTGGAGGGAGGGGAAACCCTAGGTCCATATGGGCCTAAGGCCCACCTAGGGTTGCGCCCTCCAGTCCTCCCTCTCTGGCCGGCGGCCAAGCCCCATCTAGGGCTGTCGCACCTCTAGGGTGGGAACCCTAGATGGGGTGCCTCCTCCTCCTTCTCCCCTATATATATGTGAGGTTTTGGGGCTGCCCAAGACACAGTTTTCTTCCTCTCTCGACGCAGCCCTACTCCTCCCTCTCATCGTTCTCCGTAGCGCTTGGCGAAGCCTTGCCGGAGTCCATGCAGCTCCACCGTCACCATGCCGTCGTGCTGCCGGAGCTCTTCCCCAACCTCTCCTTCCTCCTTGCTGGATCAAGGCGTAGGAGACGTCACCGGGCTGCACATGTGTTGAACGCGGAGGCGTTGTTGTTCGGCGCTGAGATCGGAGTCCACCGCGATCTGGATCGCTACGAGTACGACTCCACCAACTGCGTTCTTGTAACGCTTCCGCTTAGCGATCTTCAAAGTTATGAAGATGCAATCTCTCCCCACTCGTTGCTGGTTTCTCCATAGATAGATCTTTGTGACACGTAGAATTTTTTTGATTTACTACTACGTCTCCCAACACAATCTACTAGTCCTTATCGAGCCGACGCAATCAAGAAAGGTGGTCCATCTTGAGAAGGACAAGATCGTCATCATCTAGCTCAAGTGGACTATGCGCAAGGCAAATGTTTGACTTTAATAAGGTTTTCCATTTTACCAGACTCGTGGTGGTAGTTGGGAGACTGGGTTATAGGATCGATAGCCGTACTATCAAGCGGGGCTCTCAAGTGAGTAGCTTGATTGTATCATTCGTTGAGATCTCAAACCATTTGCATCCTTACATCATCATATTTCTTGGTACTTATTTGATTTTTCTCTATGTGAGTTTTTGAGCTTAGGGTCTTCATCGTGATAAGTTCAAACTCATCGAAAACAGATTTTGTATGCATCATATTGTGTTTTCGTTGTTGGAGATTTTGTCGGATATTTATTGGGAAGGTCATCTTCCTTATCCTAGTGGCATTTATTCTCCATTGTTTGTTCTTAAATTAACTAGTCATTGTTGTATAGATCTCATTGTCCTTTACCCAACAAGCTTGAGTTTGCTCAAATTGAAGCTCGTATGCAAAAGTTATGGTTGTTTTAGTATTACCTGTTTTACATAGAGAGGTTGTACCGCCCCATAGAGATGTTGTATCGGTACAACCGTGTGACAGCCCGGGACCGACGCTCCAGAAGATTCCAGAAGATTCCTCTTTTATTTCCATTCTCGGCTGTGTTTTGTTCGGTTGTTGCATTCATCATCGCATCATTCGCATCATCTGCATTGCATCATCACTCGTTTTCAAACTTGCATTCGTTCGTAGTCGCCGGTTCTCTCCGTTCTTGCCGTTGCCCATTTCGAGACCAACCACGCACGCCCGCGCCCGCGACATCGTTAAATAAAAACTGTTTTAAAAGGCGCGCTAAAAATATTCTTGGATTGGGTCAAAACTTCGCGTGCGGTCTTATTATATTGTAGGTAGACCGCCTGTCGAATTTCGTCGCGATCCGAGTTCGTTTGATACCCCGTCAAACAGTCGTAGCAGTGAGGTTATCGATTTTTCGTTGGACGTTTGTCGGTGTTTTAAAACCTTCGCGCCACGGGTCACCATTCTCTCTCTTCCCCACCTAGCCCATCTAAACAGCCATCCGTAACCCCTCCGCTTCCGGGCCATCCGATTGAGATCGAACGGTCCAAAAACGGACAGAGACTGCTAACCCTAGTCCCGAAAGCCAGAAATAGACCCCCTCCCCTTCCTATTGGGCAGCTAACCCTAATTCCCTAGAATCCCATGCCAAACCCTAGCTTCTCCCTCCTCCAGCTGTCAGGCTCGCCCGAGCCCGTCTGAGCCCGGGGAAGCCCATCTGGGCCCGTCCCCGAGCTCCTCCCATGGCTGCCCAAGCTCTCGAGCTCCTCCCGCAACCTCCCTGTCACCGATCGCCGCCGCCCTTGCTGGAGGAGCCCCGCGCCGCCGGAGCCGCCTCGCCGGACCGCCGCCTCTCATTCCTCCCTCCCCTTCCTCTCCTTCTCTCTCTCTCACCCCATGGCCTCTCTCTCCCTATAGGTTCGCCGCCGCCATGGCCCCTCTGCCTCGAGCCCCAGCGTGCCGCCCTGCTCCGGCCGCCGCCCGCAGCGCCGCCGCCTCTCGCCGGATCCGGTCGCCGCCCGGCTTGCCCCGCCGCCGACGCCCCCGCGCTTCTGCTCGCTCGGGATCGAGCCAGGACGAGCGCTCGCCCGCGTTGGCGCTCGCTGTGCCCGCGTGGACGGCCTCCTCAAGGCCCAGCCGGCCCAACCGCTGCTCCCCCGGCCCAGCTTCGCCTCCAGTCGGCCCATGATGGCCAGGGTAAGCCCAGCAACCCCCCTTTGCGTTTTTTATTTTTAGGCCCAATGCGATTTAAAAAAAAGTCTCTATATAATCAACCGTGCGCCGTATAAAAATATTTTATATATGTAATATGTTTAGAAAAATGTGTAGATTAATAATATGCCAGTTGCATCCATGCTAAAAATATTTAACATGTCATTTTGCATAATTGCCATTTAATTGCATTATCATAATTGTTTAACCGTGCATCGAAATCAAGAAAATCACACATTAAAAATGTTCATAGCATCGGCATCGCATTTTCATGCATGATAAAAATATTGGCATGATGTTTGCATTGTATTTGCATAAAGGATTTGCTATAAGGTGATTAGGCCATACTTGCATAATTAATTGTGATTAATTTTCCACGTGAACCTATGCGTATTGTACATGTTTTCGGGGTAGAAAAATCCATAGTATTTATCTGTGCATTTCGTTTAGCCATTTGAGCATTTTGTGTGCATGTCATTTTGTTGTGATGCCCTTTTGTTATTTTCGTGTGATTTAATCCATGCATGTTATGGAATAAGTTTCAACATGAGATATGCTCTTTGATATGTGTCCTAGACCCTGGACATTTTGCTTGTCATAGAAATGCATGTTTAGGGTTATTTTGTTGTTGTCAACTTGCTATAAAATTCTGCTATTTTGAGGGTCCAAAATATTTCTAAGTCTGGAATCTGTGATATTTTGTTGCTGTCTTGCCATGTGTTTTGCTAGTGATCTAGAAGCCTTTTGTGGTAGGTGTAATGGAGTTATTTGTAGTTGATATTGTCCTTTAGTATGCTGTTAAGTTTCATGCCATAATATGCCCTGTAGCATATAGTTTCACTGCTGACAATATGACTTCGTGATAAAAACTGCACTGTCAAAAACTGGTATTTTCACCGAGTCTGAAACTGTTTTCAAGTAGCCATCTTGTGAGCTTCCTACCATGTGATCCATGCATGTATTGTATATGATATGTGAAGATGAAATGAAGTGTGTGTTATATGCTACTGCCCCATGCTTAGTTTGTGCATTTTAGAATAGTGTATCTTGTTGTTTTCATGTGTGCACAATGCTAAGTTGCTGTTTTGGGCAGATTTCAACTAAAACTTGTTTTGGTGTTTGTGGTTGAACCGTAGCTCCGTTTTGGTCATGCCATATATGAAACTTAATTAGAATCTCATATAGTTTCATAATAACTTGCTGCATTCATGATTTGAAATGTTTGTGATGGTATTTCCCATGCATTTGCATTCATGACATATGCATCTTGTGTTGCTCATATCTTTTAGACCGTAGCTCCGTTTGAGATGTTCCATATATGTAAATCGATTAGAATGACATGTAGAATAACATGGTATACTTTATTCTGTGGTTTAACCAATATAAAATATTATTAGTTCAGATCTGGACCAATTTCGAAATAAACATGTGGGGTCATTTCGGAAGCACCATAAGTTGTTTCCGACCTCATTTAAGATGCCTAGATAGATAGTTTACTTATGCTTTACCTCTTGCCATGTTTAACAACATTTAATATTGTCATGTGCCTAACAAGAGTGAACTAAATAATTCGTACGTGGAGTTTCATCGATATGCAACTAGCTGCATATTGAGCTTCACTTTAATGTGTAGAAGTTGATTGTTGTGATTTGACATGCCTTGCATATGTAAACCGGACATTCATCATATCTGTTTGCACATCGTGTCATACATATGTTGTGGTGTATCTTGTGTTGATTGTTTGTTTCGGATTGCTTCTTCTCGATAGAGTTTCGAAAGCTTTCGGAGTGTGAGGATTCGTTCGACTACGTTGTCACATCTTCTTCATGGACTCGTTCTTCTTCCGAGCGGGATCTCAGGCAAGATGACTCATTTCCTTGGATACCATTACTATCATTGCCATGCTAGATGTCTCGTTTTCTATCGCCATGTCATGCTACCTACCACTGTTTGATAAGCCTCCCAACATTGCCATGAAAAGCCTCTAACCCCTCCACATCACCGCAAACCTTTGTTTGGCTATATTACTGCTTGCTCAGCCCTTCTTATAGCATTTCTAGTTGCAGGAGCAATTGCTTCCATGTGTCAACATGTACATTCTTTTGTTATATCACAATATTGCTGCTATTTAATTTAATGCACTTATACACTTGGTTAAGGGTGGAAGGCTTGGCATTATGCTCGGTGTTTTGTTCCACTCTTGCCGCCCCTAGTTACTTGTGAACCGGTGTTATGTTCTATAATTGAGCGCTCCTAACATGCTCGGGGTTGTTATGGGGGCCCCCTTGATTTTTGGGTTAGAATAAAACTTGTCTGGCAAGGCCCAACTTTGGTACTACATTTGCCTAATAACTAATGACCTTGCATAGGGGCTTTCCGGACCCCATGGATAATTAATCAACCCCCGAGCCAGTGCTCCTCATGAGTGTTGGTCCAAACTAGAGCACCGTGCAGGGCCAACCCGGGGCAACTTGGGAGATTTCTATCAGGCCATTGTACGCTTCGCTTATCCGCCGTGTCGTGAGAACGAGATACGCGGCTCCTGTCGGGATTGTCGACACGTCAGGAGGCCTTGCTGGATTTGTTTTACCTTTCTCGAAAGTCTTGAGTGAGGAACTCTGATTTTCTTCGGGCTATATAGAGGTGTCGGATTTCCTTTGGAATTGCCTAGGATGATCACGAGATCCGTGGTTGAGGTTATTCCCGCTGCGTGTGGGTAATGTATGATGGATGAGTTTGAGCACCCCTACAGGGTTAAATCTTTTTGAGAAGCCATGCCCGCGGTTATGTGACAAACTTGGAAACTTTGTTTACACCCGGTCATAGCAAACTTGAAGTAAACTCTAATAAAATACACCAACTGTGTGCGTAACCGTGACTGTCTCTTTTCGTGAGTCCTTATCCGAAAGAGAACACGGTGGGGTTTTGTTTGACGTAAGTAGGTATTCAGGATCAGTTAGTGGTCATTACTAGTTCACGTCCGTTACGCGTAGACCATCATACTTTATTTTCTGTATTCTTAAGTTAGCCACTCAAACAAATGCTTAGTCGCTTGTTGCAGCCTCACCACTTAACCATACCTCACCTATTAAGCTTTAATAGTCTTGATACCCTTGGAAATGAGATTGCTGAGTCCCCGTGGCTCACAGATTACTACAACAACAGTTGCAGGTACAGGTAATGCGATGATTTGACGTGAGCGCGTTGCTGGATTTGATTTGGAGTTCTTCTTCTCCTTCTTCATCAATCTTGGATGGGTTCCAGGCGGCAGCCTGGGATTGCAAGGATGGATGTCATTTTATCGTTTGATTTCGTCCGTAGTCGGGCCCTGCTCTTCTATATGATGTTTGAGTGTGTTATTGTATTGATGTGACTCTGATGTAGCTTGTGGCGAGTGTAAGCCAATTCCATATACTCATCTCTTTTGTACATGTACTTGTAATGATATCCATTCTTGCGAACGCATCGAGATGCGCTTCTATACCCGTCAAGGCCCTCGTGCCAAAATAAGGATAGGGCCGCATCTTGGGCGTGACAAGTTGGTATGAGAGCCTGTACCGACCTAGGAGCCCCCTTGATTGATCGAACTTGGCCGAGTCGAGTCTAGAATAAAACTATTTTGAGTCTAGTTATATCGGAGAGTAGGATTCTTTTTACTCCTCTTGTATGCTCTGGTGAGGTATTCGACATAGGATTTTTTTTTCTACTCCCGTTCTCGCTCAAATTTTTTTTTTAAGATCACGTGGGTATTTTGGAATCTATATGATGCCGATGTGACAGAGTTCAATCTTGGTGCCTCCTGTCTCACTTGATTTCTTCCGGGAAGTTGAGCTCTGAGGTATTCTTGGCACATCGTTATCATTCAGTTTTCTTAGTATCTCAAGACGGAGGATGTTCGGAATTGCTTCAATACTTGTCGTGGTGAGATAAGGTTGGAGTCACCCAGTACTGGGGAGGCGTCTAGGGTACCACCATGGTTTAGTATCATTGTGAGTTCGAGGATTCGAGTTAGGTGGATTTGCGAAGGCCTCTGGTTATGTGTTGAAGGATGGATACAGTTGGGGTGTAGGATTGTTACTTGTGTGAGATATTTCCTCCTGGTATCCCCCACATCGGATTGCATAACCAGAAAGTGTTCACAAGTTCTTAGGTGGGAATTCATGTAGTTACCTAGGATTATCTTTCTAACAAGTGCATAGTGGGTATGTATTTGTTCTGGCTTGTTCCGTAAGCCTCATCCTTCGTTTTGTTTTGAATATGGTAATTCAAGTTGCTTCGATGTCAAGTGGTGATTTCATATCTTGCTAAGTAGTGCTCTCATATTTCTGTGGGATTGCTAATTCTTGTGCTCAATCAAGTTATCATATCAATTCTTTTCCTACCGGTGTGCTTCTCTTTAAGAAAATTCTATCCTCTTCAATATTGCAAGATCAATTCCCATTTCATTCCGGAGTTTGTCTCATCTGTCCCAAGTTTTCATTGTTTTCCCACCCTCTGCCCTTTTTCTTCAATGATTAAATTCTCATCCAAGTGCCTTTCTCTTCATGTAATGCTTCCGCTATCTTTTCTTCTATCTTGTTTCCGGTGATTTCTTGTGGAGATTCTCAGGAATTTCAATTTCAAGATCTATCCTCATATTCTTTGTTCTTGTTGTTATTCTTCTCCGGTGGATTCAATTCAAGTTCTTGGTGTTCATCATATCATTTTCATTCTCTATTTGCTCTCCCATGTTGGAATTCTTTATCGAGCCTCTCTTGTTTATTCATCCCTCTCTATTCTATCTAGAGTGCTGAAGATATCTGAGAAGACATTCTTTTTCATTCTTGTCCTCTTAAATTATTTCAAGGGTCTCATATCATCAAGTTCTTAATTTGTACTGATGCAATCTCTCTTTTAATCAATTGTCTCAACGGTGGTTTCTTTTGAGTGGTCCCATAACCCACAGGTCTTCTCCCAGGATCCTACCTGGCTCTTCTATTCTTTCCGGAGATGCTCTCAAGTTCTCTTTAAATATGACGTAAGAATGAATTTATCAGTCATATGCCTTCTTGAAGATCGCTTCTAAATCATTTTCATTGCTGGCTCAACCTTTCCTTATTCATTCTTCCGGAGTATCTTAGTAACTCATGGTGTTGTTTCTCGTCATCATTCTTAGCTTGAAGATCGAAGGAGAGTTTCTCTTAAATCGTTGGTCATTCTTTCAAGATTCATGGTTTTAGCTTGTTGCTATCATCTCAAATTGTGTTGATCATGAGTTATTTCTTCCATATCTATCTGGTGCATTCTGAATTGTTTTCATTTCTTCATCCTCCGAAGGCCATCATTTCAGAAGATTTCTTCATTCTCAGCTTTCAGCTTTCGTGCTCAAATTCTTCTCAATTGTTGTCCTTCGTTCGTATCAATTATTCCGGTGCCTTTTTTCAGTTTCTATTAGGCAAATCTTGATCTCTTCATTCTCGTGTGTCCTCTTTAGTTTCTAATTCTTTCCGATGCTTCGTTGAAGTTTTCTATTCGGTGGATCATGCTCTCTTTCTTGTCATGTTATATCATTCAATTGCATTATCCTCTTTCGTTTTGTATTCTTACCGGTGTTCTCGTGCAAGACTTCTTTAAGGTTGTGATCTCTTTCTCTTTCTGTTCAATTCTTTGCAATAAGAATAAGTGGTGTGTGAAATCCATTGCTTGTCATCAATTTAACTTGATGAAGTATAATCATATCATAATTCTTATTCTTGTTTCATTCAAGTGATTTCAATCTTTCTTCCGGAGTTGTTCAGATATCAAATTCCTTATCCCAAGTGGTCATCTTTATTTTTTGGAGGTCCTAGTTTTTCTCAAGTATGTTGTACCGAAGCATCATCTTAATCATTGGAAGGCCTCAATCTTGTTCTTTTTGCAACCTTCAATTATTTGCTATCATCCTTTCGTTTCAGAGTTCTTCCGGAGGTTCTTCATGGTGGTTCATCTAGGTTTCTTTCATTTTGGACTGTTCTTCAAGATTCTTGTTGGAGGTGCTCAAGTGTTCTTTATCTTGGATTTCTAAGTTCAATTCCTTGTACATTGTCTTTTGAGATGGTGCTATTAAATTCTTGATTATGAGAAGTCTCGAAGAAAATATTGTCAAGAAGGAGATAAGTTAACCCATCTTGTTTTCCTGGAGTTATCTTGGGTTGGATTTCACCTAAAGCATTTCCCAAGGATTGTTGCTATCATGGTGTTATAAATAATCCAAGTTTTCTCCTTCTCCTCTTGGTAAAAGAAGTTTTGCATATCTTGCTTTTCTCAAGTAATCAATTGTTTCTGTTGTGGCAGGTTGTCACCTCATAATTTTGAGTTGTTTTCCATAAGCCCATAACAAGCTAATTCTTGCATTGTTAATTCTTCATCAACTCCGTTCAACCATGTTTTCCAAGTTCAATGGTGGTAGAAGTTGTTATTTTCTTCTCCATTCTCTTCTCTCCAAAGATCTAGCTTCTATTCTTTTGTTCCGGAGGCCTTGTGATGTTGCTCTCTTTCAACCATCGTCTTGTTGTTTCAAGATCATGTTCTTTCTTGCTTATTCATTTAACCGGAGGGCTATGAAATCTTTCAAGATCCTTCTAGCTCATGAAGTTTTGATTCTAATCCAACCAAAGTTTGGTGTCTCTTTCAATTTCTTTCCATCATATCAATTTTTCCTCTCTATCCTACCGAAGTGTTGCCGAAATTTCTTGTGAATTCTTGCTTGTTCCTTGTGTATTCTTTATCTCTTCCAACCTTCATGTTTTATTGGTTTCATTCGTTTCTCAAAGAAGCAACTAAGTTTTACTTTTTGCTCTTTCTCTTCCCCTTTTCATTCTAGATCTCCGAACGAGATCCTCGTGTAGTGGAGGAGAGTTGTGACAGCCCGGGACCGATGCTCCAGAAGATTCCAGAAGATTCCCCTTTTATTTCCATTCTCGGCTGTGTTTCGTTTGGTTGTTGCTTTCATCATCACATCATTCGCATCATCTGCATTGCATCGTTACTCATTTTCAAACTTGCATTCGTTCGTAGTCGCCGGTTCTCTCCGTTCTTGTCGTTGCCCGTTTCGAGACCAACCACACATGCACGCGCCCGCGACATCGTTAAATAAAAACTGTTTTAAAAGGCGCGCTAAAAGTATTCTTGGATTGGGTCAAAACTTCGCGTGCGGTCTAATTATATTGTAGGTAGACCGCTTGTCGAATTTCGTCGCGATCCGAGTTCGTTTGATACCCCTCGGACAGACGTAGCAGTGAGGTTATCGGTTTTTCATCGGACGTTTGTCGGTGTATTAAAACCTTCGTGCCACGGGTCACCATTCTCTCTCTCTTCCCCACCTAGCCCATCTACACAACCATTCGTAGCCCCTCCGCTTCCGGGCCGTCCGATCGAGATCGAACGGTCTGAAAACGGACAGAGACTGCTAACCCTAGCCCGGAAAGCCATAAATAGACCCCCTCCCCTTCCTATTGGGCAGCTAACCCAAATTCCCTAGAATCCCGTGCCAAACCCTAGCTTCTCCCTCCTCCAGCCATCAGGCCCGCCCGAGCTTGTCTGAGCCTGGGGAAGCCCATCTGGGCCCGTCCCCGAGCTCCTCCCATGGCTGCCCGAGCTCCCGAGCTCCTCCCGCAGCCTCCCTGTCGCCGGTCGCCGCCGCCCTCACCGGAGGAGCCCCGCGCCGCCGGAGCCGCCTCGCCGGACCGCCGCCTCTCCTTCCTCCCCCTTTCTCTCCTTCTCTCTCTCACCCCATGGCCCCTCTCTCTCCTTGTAGGTTCGCCGCCGCCATGGCCCCTCTGCCTCGAGCTCCGACGTGCCGCCCTGCTCCGATCGCCGCCCGCAGCCCCACCGCCTCCCGCCGGATCCGGTCGTCGCCTCGCCCCTCCGGCCGCCGCCCGGCTTGCCCCGCCGTCAGCGCCCCTGTGCTTCTGCTCGCTCGGGATCGAGCCAGGACGAGCGCTCGCCCGCGTTGGCGCCCACTGTGCCCGCATGGACGGCCTCCCCAAGGCCCAGCCGGCCCATGATGGCCAGGGTGAGCCCAGCAGCCCCCCTTTGCATTTTTTATTTTTAGGCCCAAAGTGATTTAAAAAAAACGTCTCTATATAATCAACCGTGCACCGCATAAAAATATTTTATATATGTAATATGTTTAGAAAAATGTGTAGATTAATAATATGCCAGTTGCATCCATGCTAAAAATATTTAACATGTCATTTTGCATAATTGCCATTTAATTGCATTATCATAATTGTTTAACCTTGCATCGAAATCAAGAAAATCACATATTAAAAATGTTCATAGCATCGGCATCGCATTTTCATGCATGATAAAAATGTTGGCATGATGTTTGCATTGTATTTGCATAAAGGGTTTGCTATAAGGTGATTATGCCATACTTGCATAATTAATTGTTATTAATGTTCCACATGAACCTATGCGTATTATACATGTTTTCGGGGTAGAAAAATCCATAGTATTTATCTATGCATTTAGTTTAGCCATTTGAGAATTTTGTGTGCATGTCATTTTGTTGTGATGCCCTTTTGTTATTTTCGTGTGATTTAATCCATGCATGTTATGGAATAAGTTTCAACATGAGATATGCTCTTTGATATGTGTCCTAGCCCCTGGACATTTTGCTTGTCATAGAAATGCATTAGGGTTATTTTGTTGTTGTCAACTTGCTATAAAATTCTGCTATTTTGAGGGTCCAAAATATTTCTAAGTCTGGAATCTGTGATATTTTGTTGTTGTCTTTCCATGTGTTTTGCTAGTGATCTAGAACCCTTTTGTGGTAGGTGTAATGGAGTTATTTGTAGTTGGTATTGTCCTTTAGTATGCTGTTAAGTTTCATGCCATAATATGCCCTGTCGAATATAGTTTCACTGCTGACAATATGCCTTCGTGATAAAAACTGCACTGTCAAAAACTGATATTTTTACTAAGTCTGAAACTGTTTTCAAGTAGCCATCTTATGAGCTTCCTACCATGTGATACATGCATGTATTGTATATGATATGTGAAGATAAAATGAAGTGTGTGTTATATGCTACTTAGTTTGTGCATTTTAGAATAGTGTATCTTGTTGTTTTCATGTGTGCACAATGCTAAGTTGCTGTTTTGGGCAGATTTCAACTAAAACTTGTTTTGGTGTTTGTGGTTGAACCGTAGCTCCGTTTTGGTCATGCCATATATTAAACTTGCTTAGAATCTCATATAGTTTCATAATAACTTGCTGCATTCATGATTTGAAATGTTTGTGATGGTATTTCCCATACATTTGCATTCATGACATATGCATCTTGTGTTGCTCATATCTTTTAGACCGTAGCTCCGTTTGAGATGTTCCATATATGTAAATCGACTAGAATGACGTGTAGAATAACATGGTATACTTTATTCTGTGGTTTAACCAATATAAAATATTATTAGTTCAGATCTGGACCAATTTCGAAATAAACATGTGGGGTCATTTCGGAAGCACTATAAGTTGTTTCCGACCTCATTTAAGATGCCTAGATAGATAGTTTACTTATGCTTCACCTCTTGCCATGTTTCACAACATTTAATATTGTCGTGTGCCTAACAAGAGTGAACTAAATAATTCGTACGTGGAGTTTCATCGATATGCAACTAGCTGCTTATTGAGCTTCACTTTAATGTGTAGAAGTTGATTGTTGTGATTTGACATGCCTTGCATATGTAAACCGGACATGCATCATATTTGTTTGCGCACTGTGTCATGCATATGTTGTGGTGTATCTTGTGTTGATTGTTTGTTTCAGATTGCTTCTTCTCGATAGAGTTTAGAAAGCGTTCGGAGTGTGAGGATTCGTTTGACTATGTTGACACATCTTCTTCATGGACTCGTTCTTCTTCCGAGCGGGATCTCAGGCAAGATCTCATTTCCTTGGATACCATCACTATCATTGCCATGCTAGATGTCTCGTTTTCTATCACCATGTCTTGCTACCTACCACTGTTTGATAAGCCTCCCAACATTGCCATGAAAAGCCTCTAACCCATCCACATCCCCGCAAACCTTTGTTTGGCTAAGTTACCGCTTGCTCAGCCCTTCTTATAGCGTTTCTAGTTGCAGGAGCAATTGCTTCCATGTGTCAACATGTACATTCTTTTGTTATATCACAATACTGCTGCTATTTAATTTAATGCACTTATACACTTGGTTAAGGGTGGAAGGCTTGGCATTATGCTCAGTGTTTTGTTCCACTCTTGCCGCCCCTAGTTACTTGTGAACCGTGTTATGTTCCATAATTGATCACTCCTAACATGCTCGGGGTTGTTATGGGGACCCCCTTGATTTTTGGGTTAGAATAAAACTTGTCTGGCAAGGCCCAACTTTGGTACTACATTTGCCTAATAACTAATGAACTTGCATAGGGGCTTTCCGGACCCCGTGGATAATTAATCAACCCCCGGGCTAGTGCTCCTCATGAGTGTTGGTCCAAACTAGAGCACCGTGTAGGGCCAACCTGAGGCAACTCAGGAGATTTCTATCAGGCCACTGTACGCTTCACTTATCTGCCGTGTCCTAAGAACGAGATATGCGGCTCCTGTCGAGATCGTCGACACGTCAGGAGGCCTTGCTGGATTTGTTTTACCTTTCTCGAACGTCTTGAGTGAGGAACTCTGATTTTCTTCGGGCTATCTCGAGGTGTCGGATTTCCTTTGGAATTGCCTAGGATGATCACGAGATCCGTGGTTGAGGTTATTCCCGTTGGGTGTGGGTAATTTATGATGGATGAGTTGGAGCACCCCTGCAGGGTTAAATCTTTTCGAGAAGCCATGCCCGCGGTTATGCGGCAAACTTGGAAACTTTGTTTAACACCCGGTCATAGCAAACTTGAAGTAAACTCTAATAAAATACACCAACTGTGTGCATAACCGCGACTATCTCTTTTTGTGAGTCCTTATCCGAAAGAGAACACGGTGGGGTTATGTTTGACGTAAGTAGGTATCCAGGATCAGTTAGTGGTCATTACTAGTTCACGTCCGTTACACGTAGACCACCATACTTTATTTTCTGTATTCTTAAGTTAGCCACTCAAACAAATGCTTAGTCGCTTGCTGCAGCCTCACCACTTAACCATACCTCACCTATTAAGCTTTAATAGTCTTGATACCCTTGGAAATGAGATTGCTGAGTCCCTATGGCTCACAGATTACTACAACAATAGTTGCAGGTACAGGTAATGCGATGATTTGACGTGAGCGCATTGCTTGATTTGATTTGGAGTTCTTCTTCTACTTCTTCATCAATCTTGGATGGGTTCCAGATGGCAGCCTGGGATAGCAGGGATGTATGTCATTTTATTGTTTGATTTCGTTTGTAGTCGGACCCTGCTCTTCTGTATGATGTTTGAGTGTGTTATTGTATTGATGTGACTCTGATGTAGCTTGTGGCGAGTGTAAGACAATTCCATATACTCATCTCTTCTGTACATGTACTTGTAATGATATCCATTCTTGCGAACGCATCGAGATGCGCTTCTATCCCCGTTGAGGCCCTCGTGCCAAAATAAGGATAGGACCGCATCTTGGGCGTGACAAACCGGTGTTTGGAGCGGTTGTACCGCTCCAGATTTGGTCCAAAGGTTGTACCGGCCATGTACCTCTCTACCACCGGACTAGTTTCTGTTGTGGTGCGGTTCTTGGGCGGTTGTGGGATGATTGTACCACTTATTGATTTTTATCGGTTGTACCAGTGCTCATAGCGGTTGTACCGCTCCTATGTTGTTCTACACATAACGGGCAGATTCGTGGGGACCTATTTAAGGGGGTCTTCTTCCCCAATGGTTCCCTAACTCTTGAGCTCATTTTGGCCCCCATTGTTGACCTTCTTTGAGCTTGCTATCTCTCAATCCCTCCAATGATTCATGGTAGTTCTTGAGTGAAAAGGGAGAGAAGATCTAGATCCACATTTCCACCAATCACTTTCTCCTCTATGTGAGGGGAACCCCTTGGATCTAGATCTTGGAGTTCTTTGTGTTCTTCTTTGTTCTTCCTCTCATTTTCCTGCATAGCATCAGTTGTTTGCGTGGGATTTGGAAGAGAAGGATTTGGGCACTCCGTGTGCCCTTGCCATTGCATCTGGTGCATAGGTTTGAGTTCTCCATGGTGATACGTGGAAGTGAAGTTTGAGAAGCTTACTACTCTTGGGTGTTTGAGCACCCTAGAGATTGTTCCTCTTGGGTGCCTTGGCACCCTAGGCGGTTGGTGGTGCCTCGGAGCTCAATCATTTGGTGTAAAGGTCCGGGAAAGCGTCGGGGTCTCCAATTAGGTTGTGGAGATTGCCCCGAGAAATTTGTATGGGTACCGGTGACCGCCCCTGTCGGGGATATACCCCGCGGTATGACCCGGCCTGGCGACTCACAGGAGACCCGGAAAGGACATGACATTTTATTAATGACCCGGTAGGCGGATCACAGGACGACCAGGCCCAAGACCCGGCGTGTAAGCCGGTGTCAGGCGGCTCCGAGAGAAGGCTCAAAGAGAGAAAGACTGCCTGCCGAAGGTTACAAGACCCGGAATAGAATTCTAGAGAGACTAGTCCTACTCCTACTCCTAGTAGGACTCTATTTGTAAACCTACCCTCTCACTTATATAAGGAGGGGTAGAGCACCCCTAGAGAAAAGGGGGACACAAGTCCACAAGTTTAGACAGATTAGAGGCTCTCGGGATTAGAGATAGCAAACAACACCCTTGTAACTGAGAGATCTTCTTCATCATCAATACCAGGCAAGCAGGACGTAGGCTTTTACCTCCATCGGAGGGGCCGAACCTGGGTAAACTCCGTGTCTCTCGATTCCGATCAACCCCCTCAAGCCGCCACGTAGTTGCGTCTTCGCCCCAAACCTAAGTCCATTCACTCGAACATTTGCCGTGACAAATCCACGACAGTTGGCGCCCACCGTGGGGCAGAGTGGTGTTATGTTCTTGAAGGGAGCTTTCAAGGGATCGAGAAGATTATGATTCGCCGGATGAATAAGAGTCGGCCTTTGGATACGACAGATCTGAGATTGAGACAAGAGAAATTAGAGTTATCACACGCCGCCGTGCGTGCCGGGGCGATCCGTCGATTTCAGCTGGAGATGGATTTCCGCTGCTAAAATTTCTTTACCAAGCCATGTGCGTGCCAACGACCCGACAGGTTTTGTATGCGTGGTGGTTGTTCCACCCATGTGAAAGTTACAGGTCTGGCTGGTTCGAGTGATCGGTAGGTTCCGCAACACTAATCCGATGTGCTACTGCGTTGATCCATCAGTCCATCAAACACGTTGAGACAGAGCATCAACTGCTATTGAAAATTCAAGGTTTGACTAAAAAAAGGACGCCATGGCCCAGACAGCTACGACTCGGAAGTGGACGTGCATACGGATTCGTACTCCGCCGGCGCCTTACTCCTCCTCGTTGTGCGGCCTCTGCTCCCTTGCTGCGCAACTTTGTCGGCCCCGCTCCCATCCGTGCGCTCACGATGGAGGTTGTCGCGTCGTGGCCGTCGGCTCGCCCTGCCCGTTCGTACCTAGCTCTCTGGCTGACATCAGGCGTCCATGGCCAAGCCGCCACTACAACTCCCACTCGGCCGAATTGATGGATATGCCGTTGCATTCAAAAACAGAGAGAAGAAGACCATCACGAGTCGGTCTCTATCGGTTGCAGTAACACCGTGGCTGACTCGGCCCACTCGCCCGCCAAATCCCGGTCGCATGGATCCGCTGCCCCGACTCCACCCTGCCTTCATGCGCTGTCGCGTCTACCTCGCGCACCTCCCCCCTTGCGCCTGCCATGCCGCACCACCGCTCAGGAGCCACCGCTATAGTCGCTGGCTACTGCGACCACGCACTGCCTCGAGCCGCCGCGATCTGACTTCACTGCGGCCGCCGGCCAAAGCCGCCCCCGCCATACCGCACGCCGCGTCGCGTCGCGCATTGGTCGTGCGCCCGCATCCGGCTCGCCCCTGGCCGCCGTCGCGTTCTACGAGCCACCCACCGTGCTGCTTGGTTCAGCAGCACCTGAGTTGCCGTAGCACCCAGCTCCACGCGCCGCTGAGCCGGCCCCGTTCGAGTCACCCACTGTGCGGTCGCGCCATGCCGCTGCACCACGTCCGGCTGTTTCTGTTGTGCCTCGCGTTGAGCCGCCCCTGCCAACGGCTTCTGCAACCCGTCACAGGGCTGCGGCCACTTCTCATCGCCTTGAGCCAGCCTCCACCGCCATGGCTGCTCGCTCCTGAGCCGGCAGGCGCTGGCTAGCCCCGCCGCGACGAGTCCATCTCGGCCTCTCTCCACCCGCCTTGCCATGACCAGCTGTCCGGCTCGGCCCCGCCCACCGGGTCACTTCCTCGCTACTCTATTTTGACTCACCCTGCGTCGGGCGGTCGGTATGGAAAAGAACAGAGGTGGAGGCTGGTTGGAAAAAAAAATTGGGACCCGCCTTGTAAAACATACCGTGGTCCTTCACCGCCTCGAGTCGCCCTGCTAGACTTCTTTGACGCAAACACCGTCACGGCCAAGCCACCCTGGTCTAGCGCCGTCTCGGAGCCGCTGTGCCTGAATCGTCACCTCCGCTGTGGCCTCGAGAGAGTGCCTCAATCGCTGTTGAAATTACGGGAGGCGATCCTCGGACGCTGTATAGGACTCAGTTGGTCGTCGAGACAAAACAGGTGCTATCCACCCAATTTATTTTATCTATACATTTTGATTCCTTCGAAGAACAATTACTTCGTCTTTGTAATATTTTTTACACATGACAAATTGTTCATTATCAAAGTGGCGTCATATCGCGGAGATGGAGGCGCACCAGCGTCGTTTGGCACCGGTGTCCGTACCGGCGTACAACACCACAGCCGTCTCTTGCGACCGCGTCGGCTCGCAACGTCTGCGGCTGAGTCATTTATCCACGCCGGCTTACAATACCTGCGGCCGATTCACCCATTTGCACCGGCTTACAATGCCCATGGCTGATTCTCCCGTCCACGCTTACAACACCACTGGCGACTCGCACATCCGTGCTGGCCTACAACGCCATGGCCGTCTCTCGTGGCCGAACCGGCTTACAACACCGTGGCCGTCTCTCGTGGCCGAACCGGCTTACAACGCCGTGGCCGTCTCTCGCCACCGCTCTGGCTTACAACGCCGTGGCCGTCTCTTGCCATCCGCGCCGGCTTACAATGCTGTGGCGTCTTCCATAATAGCACCGGCTTACAATGCCATGACTGGTTTCTATGTCTACATCAACGCGCCGGTACCACTCGTGCTAACCCAGAATTATGAGCCGCCCAATGGACGCGGTAAGTCGCCGCATTCGCGATATGGTCTTCACCAACAATGCCGCAACTCACCGACCGCCCGGCTTGCAACGCCGTGGCCATCTCCCACGACCGCGTCGGCTTACAGTGTCGTGGCCATCTCTCGCGATCATGTCGCAGCTGACTTTGACGTCTACATCAACACGCCAGCGGCCGCATGCACTAGTACGAGCCGCCCAATTGATGCGCGCAAGCCGTCGCCCACAGTTTGATCTACATATCGATGCAGTGCTCGTCGATACGAGCCACCCAACGGACAAGCGCGCAAGCCGCCGCCATTACAGTTTGGTTCACTTCAACAACCAGCCGGGACGAACCATCGACCAGATCATTCAAACAATTCATACGAGATCATCTATAACCCACCACGTTCAACCTCAACCATCAGTGGAGACTCTCAAAGCCGCCTCTTTGAGTCAACTTAAGACTCGGGGGCTACAGACATGGCGAGACACATTTGGTCGTTTTCAACGAGAACCCCAGGTCTTTGCAAGAGAAAACCCAATCCTGGGGGCTATTACATTATTGGCGGATGATTAAAAGTTACCCAAGAGGATGAACCGCCGTGATGCACCATTCAAACATAGGTGCCTGAATTTATTTGGAGCTTCTGCCATTCCTTCATACAAGATGGCGGCTTACAAGATGGCGGCTTACAAGATGGCGACTTACAAGAAGAATTCACAAATATTCAAGTTGACATGTCAACTGCGACTCTTGAGGGCGGCTTCTCACCTTCGGGTATCGCTTCTAACGCCTTATCGGCCGGCTTTATGCCAAATCTTCTGGCTAACACGATTAGCCGGGGGCTGAGGGCGGCTTCTTACCTTCGGGTATCGCTTCTAAACACCTTATCGGCCGGCTTTATGCCAAATCTTCTGGCTAACACAATTAGCCGGGGGCTGAGGGCGGCTTCTTACCTTCGGGTATCGCTTCTAACGCCTTATCGGTCGGCTTTATGCCAAATCTTCTGGCTAACACGATTAGGCGGGGGCTGAGGGCGGCTTCTTACCGTCGGGTATCGCTTCTAACGCCTCATCGACCGGCTTTATGCCAAATCTTCCGGCTAACACGATTAGCCGGGGGCTGAGGGCGGCTTCTTACCTTCGGGTATCGCTTCTAACGCCTTATCAGCCGGCTTTATGCCAAATCTTCCGGCTAACACGATTAGCCGGGGGCTGAGGGCAGCTTCTTACCTTCGGGTATCGCTTCTAACGCCTTATCGGCCGGCTTTATGTCAAATCTTCCGGCTAACACGATTAGCGGGGGGCTGAGGGCGGCTTCTTACCTTCGGGTATAGCTTCTAATGCCTTATCGGCTGGCTTTATGCCAAATCTTTCGGCTAACACGATTAGCCGGGGGCTGAGGGCGTCTTCTTACCTTCGGGTATCGCTTCTAACGCCTTATCGGCCGGCTTTATGCCAAATCTTTCGGCTAACACGATTAGCTGGGGGCTGAGGGCGGCTTCTTACCTTCGGGTATCGCTTCTAATGCCTTATCGGCCGGCTTCATGCCAAATCTTCCGGCTAACACGATTAGCCACAGGCTGAGGGCGGCTTCTTACCTTCGGGTATCGCTTCTAAGCGCCTTATCGGTCGGCTTTATGCCAAATCTTCGGCTAACACGATTAGCCGCGGGCTGAGGGCGGCTTCTTACCTTCGGGTATCGCTTCTAACGCCTTATCGGCCGACTTTATGCCATCTCCGGCTGACATGATTAGCCACAGTTGTAAAAGGGGGCTTCTCACCTCCGGGTGTAGCTTATCTAACCCTAACAACAGGCGTTCGCGCCAGAAATGTTGACAAATCAAAAATTTCATCATACATTGCATCATACTTTGCATCATACATTGCATCATATTCACATGACATATCATGACCGACTTATCCAGCTGGGTCAGAGCAAGATTATGAAAGAAGGAGCAATGTTATAACATCTCCGGGTTGTGCTTCTTCAAGCCGCCCTCACAACAATGCAGAATATATTCTGTCTTGTTTATTTTTGCAGGTTTTATCTCTTAAGATAAGCCGCCATTAAGTACTCCGCAAGAGCAAATGGATCTTTAATAGGCAACCTGGCTGGATCTCCATGGTTTATCATAACCAGTACTAAATGATTGGTTTTTTTTCACAGCCAGCTCGGAGAATTCATTATTTTTCAAGAGCCGCCCTATCAGATATAATGTCGTGTCATCTAATTAACCGGTTCTCGAATTTCTTCAATTGTGCTCTGTGGTACTCTACAACACTCATGGATTTCTCCAATATACATTTGCCGGGTTATATCACAACCACGAGCAGGGATTTCACGTCAAAGACGAAGGAATTATTTCAGGATATTCATGCCGTGTTATATTACAACCACGGTCAAAGATTCATTCAACAAAGTTGTGGTGACTCATATTATTCTCACATAGTCCCGAGTCGCCGCAGGCAGACAACACGACACATGGGGGCTACACTATTCAAAACCAAGCTTTTACCAATTATGCAAGTCCCCTATCGCTGCAAGCACGCACCACAACACTTGGGGGCTAATGCAAAGCCGATTTTTAAATCACTATTATCAGCAAGACCATATTATCACAAGGAGATGAGCCGGCCTTTCTATATTTTTCTAAAGTCCCAGCCCAGTAATTCTTACTGACCCGTCACTTGGGGACTACACCGCTCAGATCAAATTTTATAAAAGTCCCAAATCGCCGCACACATGGGACCCGACACTTGGGGGCTACATTATTCAGCTGTTTAACAGATTATGACGTTCAAATTTGAAGACCCGGCACATCACATTCTGATGAGCTGGCCCTTGGCGGCTACACAAGCTGAAGTTTCATAAGGTATAAGATAGTTATAAGTCCCAGGCTGCTGCGGGCAAGACAACCCGACACTTGGGGGCTACACAGTCCAAAATATTATTGCAAAGCACCAAGTCATCATAGATAATCTCGGAGCTTGGGGGCTACAGGTAATATGGACATATCGAAAACTTTGAGGAGAATTTTCAAGATGTTAATTATGGAGTTCAGTTGTTAGACCCGACGTCACCAAACATTTATGACCCAGCGTTATCAAAAGATCATAACCTGCCGAATTTTATATAAGCCGCCTTACTTCACAACAAATGGAAGTCCGGTTTTACATCAGATGCATTTTCATCCCAGTATTTTATCAAGTCAGCTGAATTCTAGTTATTTGACCCGGCATCACCAACGGTAATGACCCGGCATCATCAAAGATTATGACCCGGCGGAAATGACCCGCCAAGAGTATTGGAAGCCGACTCAATGGCATATGGGTGTTCTATTCTCAATATTTTTCAAAGGACATTGACAAGCAAGATGATTATCAAAGACGACTATTTCATATGCAGAAAAGACCCGGATTTCTGAGGAGCCATTTCATAAAGCCGGCCAAAGGAGCAAGCTGTCTACTTAACATATTTATTATTCTTATTTCAGGAGCTTAGCATGAACAAATTCAAACTAATCTGGGGGCTAATGTCGGGGATATACCCCGCGGTATGACCCGGCCTGGCGACTCACAGGAGACCCGGAAAGGACATGACATTTTATTAATGACCCGACAGGCGGATCACAGGACGACCAGGCCCAAGACCCGGCGTGTAAGCCGGCGTCATGCGGCTCTGAGAGAAGGCTCAAAGAGACAAAGACTCCCCGTCAAAGGTTACAAGACCCAGAATAGAATTCTAGAGAGACTAGTCCTAATCCTACTCCTAGTAGGACTCTATTTGTAAACCTACCCTCTCCACTTATATAAGGAGGGGTAGAGCACCCCTAGAGAAAAGGGGGGACACAAGTCCACAAGTTTAGACAGATTAGAGGCTCTCGGGATTAGAGATAGCAAACAACACCCTTGTAACCGAGATATCTTCTTCATCATCAATACCAGGCAAGCAGGACGTAGGCTTTTACCTCCATCGGAGGGGCCGAACCTGGGTAAACTCCGTATCTCTCGATTCCGATCAACCCCTTCAAGCCGCCACGTAGTTGCGTCTTCACCCCAAACCTAAGTCCATTCACCCGGACATTTGCCGTGACAAATCCACGACAACCCCCAAGGGTTGCCAAAGTGTATGGGTACCTATGACCGCCCCCAAGGGTCGACATTTGTACGGGTTCGGTGACCGCCCTCAAGGGTCCCTTAGTGGAATCACATCATCTTGCATTGTGCGAGGGTGTGAGGAGATTACGATGGCCCTAGTGGCTTCTTGGGGAGCATTGTGCCTCCACATCGCTCCGAACAAAGATTAGCATCCTCAAGGGTGTGAAATTTGGGACACATCATCGTCTCCACATGCATCGGTTATCTCTTACCCGAGCCCTTTACTTGTACACTTTACTTTCTCATAGCCATATTGTTTCTTGTTACATATCTTGCTATTACTTAGTTGTTATCTTGCTTCGCATAAGTTGTTGGTGCACATAGGTGAGCCTAGTTTTTTTAGGTTTTGTGCTTGACATATTAAATGTTAGTTTTATTCTGCATTTGTTCAAGCCTAAACCTTAATTATTTTAAAGCGCCTATTCACCCCCCATAGGCGACATCCACGTCCTTACATAGACTATCCCTCGATTGGCTAGGGATAGCCACTTTTTAGATGGTTGATAGGTCTTTAGTTGGGAATTTTTGAGTGGTTGGGGATTACAATATTAGTGAATATCTAAAAAATGCTTGAGTGGAACCGCTGAATAGTGATGAATAAGCGCAACCACTCTCGTCCTTGACCGTTGTGTCATGAATCGGTACACACTGTCTCCACATCCCTTGAATGGCGCTAACTTCACCTCTCCCTCTCTCTCCCTCTCCCTAGCATGTGGAACAAGTGATGGCGGGTTGTCATGTGAGAACTAGCAAATGACATGGCTTGGGCGACGACGGCAATCGGCTAGCTAATTCGTGTGCACATGTGAGGAAAAGCAGCTAGCTAGTTTATGTGCACATGTGAGGGAAATAAGCATGAGCAGCTCATAAGGTTTAGGAGGAGTAGGATCGGTGAACTATGGGCGCTCGACGACCAAAGGTCGAAGACAAGGAGATGGGCGTGTGGGGGTGGCGACTTTATGTCTTATTCTTTGTGTGGTGCCATGATGGGTAGTGGTGCTTTAGCATGAGTGCATGACATGTACGGGCTTGAGGAGCTTGGGGCACCGGTGGTAGCATGAATGGGGCCAGAAATTGAGAAGTCAGACGATAAAAGTGTTGCTCATCTGCTCTCTCGGTGTCGCTTAGGGGACAACATGGGACGAGAGACGAAGATGAGTCAGTTCGGAAAGTGAGGGAGAATGATCTGGCTATGCCAATTCACAAGGGATTATCCTTATGGACCACGACAATAGGGAGGGGGGTTCCTGTGTGTTTGGTAGATGTGGAGTGTTGTATATTTTTTTGCCCCCATGTTTGGGCATTCTTGTATATTGGCAACCCTTCTTTATTCTATGAAGATATCGCACGTATTTTGTGTACTCTCAAAGAAAAAATGAAAGGTTAGCAAAGAATGATTCTCTAGTTTCTTCTTGTTGTTGCAACATTAAGTTCAAGGGACTATTGCATTTGAGCCCTTAATTGTGTCACCCTCGACAAGAATACCCCTACTTTTGAAAAACACGTGGTCTTGCCCAACTCAGTTTGCTTGTCTTGTGTTTTTGCCCTTCCGGCTGGGCTCCATCCAGTCAGCGTTGTTTGACCATAAGCAGCGCTAGATTTTGGACATTCTTGCCCCTGTCGGTGCTTCACTTAGTAGCCTTTCGTCCTCAGTGATCTCGTGCTGAAGCAAACAGAGGAGCGGTGCAGCCTGACGAGGCGACGCTAGGCCTGACGAGGGGAGGAAGAGGATGGAGCGGCGCAGCGTGGCGAGCTTGGGCTCGTCGAACTACTCGCCGGCGGCCGGTGAGGTAAGTGAGCTTGCGCGCCTTCCTCCATCCCAATTTGTTCTAGGGTTTCTAGGGTTAGTGATATTTGGGGGAAACTTTGACCTTCCTTCCCTCCCATTTGGTTTAGGTTGATGGGGTCGGGATTGTGCAGCTCGTCTCCGAGTTCTATCTTCCGAATGACACTTATTGTGGATTGGAGTATCGTTCAAAGCATCATTGCCCTAGTCACGGCCTTGTTCCAGCCCGCCGTGTTGCCTGGGGAGGGGGAAGCACTGGCCGCCGGTTTTTAGGGTGTCCTTTAGATGTAAGAATCTCTGAATTTGAGCAGCTTTGCTTTAAGTTCCTGTTAAAGAAATATCTATTTTTTGGTTATTGTGATGTGCAACCAGTTACCACAAGAGTGTCAGTGGGTGGTTTGGGTTAATCCTCCTCCTCCATTGCGTGTTGCCCTGGCTTTTGAAGACCTGCACGTAGAGGTAGAACATAGCTAGATCAAATGTCACAATTTGAAGAAGGAAAACCTTGAGCTGTCAAGAAAGAAGTTGAGAGGAAGAGATGAGATGATGCTTCTTTTAGCATTGTTGTTTGTAGGAATCTGTGTTGTACTGTTATTTGTGTTGTACTTGTATCAGTTTCCGCTTGTTGACAGAATGGTACAAGTATGATGTATTTGAAGATGATGATGCACTTGTTGTTGGGAGATGTAGTAGTAAATCAAAAAAATTCCTACGATCACCAAGATCTATCCATGGAGAAACCAGCAATGAGTTGGGAGATATTGCATCTTCATACCTTTGAAGATCGCTAAGCGGAAGTGTTACAAGAACGTGGTTGGTGGAGTCGTACTCGCAGCGATTCAGATCGCGGTGGATTCCGATCTCAGCGTCGAACAATGGCGCCTCCGTGTTCAACACACGTGCAGCCGGGTGACATCTCCTACGCCTTGATCCAGCAAGGAGGAAGGAGAGGTTGAGGGAGAGCTCCGACATTGAATCCTTAGTCACATTGAGCTCATTATGATGATGTCTTACTGAGTGGGCCTAGAGATACCTCTCCATCACACGGGGTGACAAAATCCCAGTCTTGATTCGTGCCAACCCAACAGACACTTTCGGAGATACCCGTAGTGCACCTTTATAGCCACAAAGTTACGTTGTGACATTTGCACACCCAAAGCATTCCTACGGTATCCGGGAGTTGCACAATCTCATGGTCTAAGGAAACGATACTTGACATTGAAAAGCTTTAGCAAACGAACTACACGATCTTGTGTTGTGCTTAGGATTGGGTCTTGTCCATCACATCATTCTCCTAATGATGTGATCCCGTTATCAACAACATCCAATGTCCATGGTAATGAAACCATGACCATCTATTGATCAACAAGCTAGTCAACTAGAGGCTTACTAGGGACATGTTGTGGCCTATGTATTCACACATGTATTATGGTTTCTGGTTAACACAATTATAGCATGAACAATAGACAATTATCATGAACTAGGAAATACAATAATAGACATTTTATTATTGCCTCTAGGGCATATTTCCAACAGTCTCCCACTTGCACTAGAGTCAATAATCTAGTTACATTGTGATGAATCGAACACCCATAGCATTCTGGTGTTGATCATGTTTTGCTCGTGAGAGAGGTTTAGTCAACGGATCTACGACATTCAGATCCGTATGCACTTTAAAAATATCTATATCTCCCTCCTGAATGTAATCACGGATAGAGTTGAAGCGGCGCTTGATGTGTCTTGTCTTCTTGTGAAACCTGGGCTCCTTCGCAAGGGCAATAGCTCCAGTGTTGTCACAGAATAGAGTCATCGGGCCCGACGCACTTGGAATTACTCCTAGGTCAGTGATGAACTCCTTCATCTAGACTCCTTCCTTTGCTGCTTCTGAAGCAGCTATGTACTCCGCTTCACATGTAGATGCCGCCATGACGCTTTGCTTGCTGCTGCACCAGCTGACTGCCCCTCCGTTCAAAAGATACACGTATCCGGTTTGCGACTTGGAGTCGTCCGGATCTGTGTCGAAGCTAGCATCGACGTAACCCTTTATGACGAGCTCTTCGGCACCTCCATATACAAGAAACATGTAGTTTGTCCTTTTCAGGTACTTCAGGATATTCTTGACCGCTGTCCAGTGTTCTGCTCCGGGATCACTTTGGTACCTCCCTACCAAACTTATGGCAAGGTTCACATCAGGTCTGGTACACAGCATGGCATACATAATAGAGCCTATGGCTGAAGCATAGGGGATGACACTCATCTCTTCTCTATCCTTTGCCATGGTCGGGCATTGAGTCGTACTCAATCTCACACCTTGTAACACAGGCAAGAACCCCTTCTTGGACTGATCCATATTGAACTTCTTCAATATCTTTTAAAGGTATGTGCTTTGTGAAAGACCTATGAGGCGTCTCGATCTATCTCTATAGATCTTAATACCTAATATGTAAGTAGCTTCTCCAAGGTCCTTCATTGAAAAACACTTATTCAAGTAGGCCTTTACACTTTCCAAGAGTTCTATATCATTTCCCATTATCAGTATGTCATCCACATATAATACAAGAAATGCTACAGAGCTCCCACTCACTTTCTTGTAAATACAGGGTTCTCCATAAACCTGTACAAACCCAAACGCTTTAATCACTTCATTAAAGCGAATGTTCCAACTCCGAGATGCTTGCACCAGCCCATAGATGGAGCGCTGGAGCTTTACCTTGTTAGCATCTTTAGGATCAACAAAACCTTTCGGCTACATCATATACAGTTCTTCCTTGACGAAGCCATTAGGGAATGCTGTTTTGACGTCCATTTGCCAGATCTCATAATCATAAAATGCGGCAATTGCTAACATGATTCGGACAGACTTCAGCATCGCCACGGGTGAGAAAGTCTCATCGTAGTCAACTCCTTGAACTTGTCGATAACCCTTAGCGATAAGTCGAGCCTTATAGACGGTCACATTACCATCCACGTCAGTCTTCTTCTTAAAGATCCATTTATTTTCAATGGCTCGCTTATCATCAAGAAAGTCCACCAAAGTCCATATTTGTTCTCATACATGGATCCTATCTCAGATTTCATGGCCTCAAGCCATTTGTTGGAATTCGGGCCCGCCATCGCTTCTTCATAGTTCGAAGGTTCACCGTTGTCCAACAACATGATCTCCAGGACAGGGTTGTCGTACCACTCTGGTGCGGAACGTGTCCTGGTGGACCTTCGACGTTCAATAGTAACTTGATCTGAAGTTTCATGATCATCATCATTAACTTCCTCTCCAGCCGGTGTAGGATCCACAAAAACAACTTCCTGTGGTGCGCAACTCTCCGGTTCGAGTTGAGGTACAATTACCTCATCAAGTTCTATTTTCCTCCCACTTACTTCTTTCGAGAGAAACTCTTTCTCGAGAAAGGATCCATTCTTGGCAACAAAGACTTTGCCTTCGGATCTGAGGTAGAAGGTATACCCAATAGTTTCTTTGGGATATCCTATGAAGACGCACTTTTCCGCTTTGGGTTTGAGCTTCTCAGGTTGAAGTTTCTTCACGTAAGCATCGCATCCCCAAACTTTTAGAAATGACAGCTTATGTTTCTTTCCAAACCATAATTCATACGGTGTCGTCTCAACGGACTTTGACGGTGCCCTATTTAAAGTGAATGTGGCAGTCTCTAATGCATATCCCCAAAATGATAGTGGTAAGTGGGTAAGAGACATCATAGATCGCACCATATCCAATAGAGTGCGATTACGACGTTCAGACACACCATTTCGCTGAGGAGTGCCAGGCGGCGTGAGTTGTGAAACAATTCCACATTTCCTTAGGTGCATGCCAAACTCGTGACTTAAATATTCTCCGCCACGATCAGATCATAGGCACTTTATTTTCCTGTCACGTTGATTCTCTACCCCACTCTGAAATTCCTTGAACCTTTCAAAAGTTTCAGACTTATGTTTCATTAAGTAGACATACCCATATCTACTCAAGTCATCAGTGAGGATGAGAACATAACGGTAGCCACCACGAGCCTCGACGCTCATTGGACCGCATACATCGGTATGTATTATTTCCAACAAGTTACGTGCTCGCTCCATTGTTCCGTAGAACGGAGTCTTGGTCATCTTGCCCATGAGGCATGGTTCACACGTGTCAAATGATTCGAAATCAAGAGACTCCAAAAGTCCATCAGTATGGAGCTTGTTCATGCGTTTGACACCAATATGACCAAGGCGGCAGTGCCACATGTAAGTGGGACTATCGTTATCAACCTTACACTTTTTGGTACTCACACTATGGACATGTGTAACATCACGTTCGAGATTCATCAAAAATAAACCATTGACCAGCGGGGCATGACCATAAAACATCTCTCTCATATAAATAGAACAACCATTATTCTCGGATTTAAATGAGTTGCCATCTCGCATCAAGCGAGATCCGGATACAATGTTCATGCTCAAAGCTGGTACTAAATAACGATTATTAAGGTTTAACACTAATCCCGAAGGTAGATGTAGAGGTAGCGTGCCGACGGCGATCACATCGATCTTGGAACCATTCCCGATGCGCATCGTCACCTCGTCCTTTGCCAGCCTCCGCTTATTCCGCAACTCCTGCTTGGAGTTACAAATGTGAGGAACTGCACCGGTATCAAATACCCAGGAGCTACTACGAGCGCTGGTTAGGTACACATCAATAACAAGTATATCACATATACCTTTAATGTTGTCGTCCTTCTTATCCGCTAAGTACTTGGGGCAGTTCCGCTTCCAGCGACCGGTACCCTTGCAATAAAAACACTCAGTCTCAGGCTTGGGTCCATTCCTGTTCTTCTTCTTCCCGGCAACTTGCTTACCGGGCGTGGCAACAACTTTGCCGTCCTTCTTGAAGTTCTTCTTACCTTGACTTTCTTGAAACTAATGGTCTTATTCACCATCAACACTTGATGCTCCTTTTTGATCTCGACCTCCGCTGATTTCAACATCGAGTACAACTCAGGAATGGACTTCTCCATCCCCTGCATGTTGTAGTTCATCACAAAGCTTTTGTAGCTAGGTGGAAGCGACTAGAGGATTCTGTCAATGACTGAGTCATCCGGGAGATTAACTCCCAGCTGAGTCAAGCGGTTGTGTAGCCCAGACATCTTGAGGATGTGCTCACTGACAGAACTATTCTCCTCCATCTTACAGCCGAAGAACTTGTCGGAGACGTCATATCTCTCGACTCGGGCATGAGCTTGGAAAACCAGTTCCAGCTCTTGGAACATCTCATATGCTCCGTGTTGCTCAAAACGCTTTTGGAGCCCCGGTTCTAAACTGTAAAGCATGCCGCACTGAACAAGGGAGTAATCATCGCAGCGAGAATGCCAAGCGTTCGCAACGTCTTGCTCTGCTGGGAGAAGGGGTGGGTCACCTAGTGGTGCATCAAGCACATACAATTTCTTGGAAGCTATGAGGATGATCCTCAAGCCACGAACCCAGTCTGCATAGTTGCTTCCATCATCTTTCAGCTTGGTTTTTCTCTAGGAACGCGTTGAAATTGAGGGTGACATTCGCGTTGGCCATTGGATCTACAATATAGATTGTAAAGATAATTTTAGACTAAGTTCATGATAATTAAATTCACATAATCAAATTATTTAATGAACTCCCACTTAGATAGACATCTCTCTAGTCATCCAAATGACACATGATCCATGTCAACTAGCCCATGTCCAATCATCACGTGAGACGGACTAGTCATCCATGGTGAACATCTCCATGTTGATCGTATCTTCTATACGACTCATGTTTGACCTTTCGGTCTTCCGTGTTCCGAGGCCATGTCTGTACATTCTAGGCTCGTCAAGTCAACCTAAGTGTTCCGCGTGTGTAAATCTGGCTTACACCCGTTGTATGCGAACGTTAGAGCCTATCACACCCGATCAACACGTGGTGCTTCGGAACAACGATCCTTAGCAACGGTGCACAGTTAGGGTGAACACTTTTCTTGAAATTTTATTGAGAGATCATCTTATTTACTACCGCCATTCTAAGCAAATAAGATGTAAACATGATAAACATCACATGCACTCAATATAGTGACATGATATGGCCAATATCATCTTGCTCCTTTGATCTCCATCTTCGGGGCACCATGATCATCAGTCACCGGCACGACACCATGATCTCCATCATCATGATCTCCATCATTGTATCTTCACGAAGTTGTCTTGCCAACTATTACTTCTACTACTATGGCTAACGTTTAGCAATAAAGTAAAGTAATTACATGGCGTTTATGATTGACACGCGGGTCATACAATAAAATAAGACAACTCCTATGGCTCCTGCCGGTTGTCATACTCATCGACATGCAAGTCATGAATCCTATTACAAGAACATGATCAATCTCATACATCACAATGCATCTCATCACATCCTTTGGTCATATCACATCACAAGGCATATGCTGCAAAAACAAGTTAGACGTCCTCTAATTTGTAGTTGCAAGTTTTTTCGTGGCTGCTATAGGTTACTAGCAAGAACGTTTCTTACCTACGCCAAAACCACAACGTGATATGCCAATTGCTATTTACCCTTCATAAGGACCCTTTTCATCGAATCCAATCCGACTAAGGTGGGAGCGACAGACACCCGCTAGCCACCTTATGCAACAAGTGCATGTCAGGCGGTGGAACCGGTCTCACGTAAGCGTACGTGTAAAGTCGGTCCGGGCCGCTTCATCCCACAATACCGCCGAATCAAGATAAGACTAGTAGTGGTAACCAAATTAACAAAATTGACGCCCACAACAACTTGTGTTCTACTCGTGCATAGATTCTACGCATAGACCTAGCTCATGATGCCACTGTTGGGAGACGTAGTAGTAAATCAAATTTTTTCCTACGATCATCAAGATCTATCCATGGAGAAACCAGCAACGAGTGGGGAGAGATTGCATCTTCATACCTTTGAAGATCGCTAAGCGGAAGCGTTACAAGAACGCGGTTGGTGGAGTCGTACTCGCAGCGATTCAGATCGCGGTGGATTCCGATCTCAGCGCCGAACAACGGCGCCTCCGCGTTCAACACACGTGCAGCCCGGTGACGTCTCCTATGCCTTGATCCAGCAAGGAGGAAGGAGAGGTTGAGGGAGAGCTCCGGCAGCACGACGGCGTGGTGACGGTGGAGCTACGTGAACTCCGGCAGTGCTTCGCCAAGCGCTACGAAGAACGAGGAAGAGGAAGGGTAGGGCTGCACTGAGAGAGAAAGAAGTCGTGTCTCAAATCATCCCAAACCCTTGCATATATATAGGAGGAGGGAGAGGGAGGGCTGCCTTGGCCCCTCCTCGAAGGAGGAGAGCTTCGGCCGAAGGTGGGGAAGAGTCCACCTCCCACAAGGGAGGTGGATCTCCTCCTTTTAAAACCTTTTTCCCTTTATCTCTTGATCCAAGCCACATGGGACTTTCTAGAAGGTCTTGGCCAGCCCACTAAGGGCTGGCACACCTCCTCTAAGGTCCCACAAAGTCCTTTGGTCGTCACACCCCCCCGGGGGTCCTCCGGCACTCCCGGTACACTACCGATGAGCCCAAAAACTTTCCGGTGACCAAAACTGGACTTCCTATATATCAATCTTTACCTCCGAACCATTCCAGAGCTCCTCGTGACGTTCGGGATCTCATCTGGGACTCCGAACAACTTTCGGTAATCACGTATACCATTTCCCTATAAACCTAGCGTCATCAAACCTTAAGTGTGTAGACCCTACGGGTTTGGGAGACATGTAGACATGACCGAGACACCTCTCCAGTCAATAACCAACAGCGGGATCTGGATACCCATGTTGGTTCCCACATGCTCCACGATGATCATCGGATGAACCACGATGTCGGGGATTCAATCAATCCCGTATACAATTCGTTTTGTCTATCGGTATGATACTTGCCCGAGATTCGATCGTCGGTATCTCTATACCTTGTTCAATGTCGTTACCGGCAAGTCTCTTTACTCGTTCCGTAATACATAATCTCGTGGATAACTCCTTAGTCACATTGAGCTCATTATGATGATGTCTTACCAAGTGGGCCTAGAGATACCTCTCCATCACACGGAGTGACAAATCCCAGTCCCGATTCGTGCCCCAACAAACACTTTTGGAGATACCCGTAGTGCACCTTTATAGCCACCCAGTTACGTTGTGACGTTTGGCATACCCAAAGCATTGCTATGGTATCCGGGAGTTTCACAATCTCATGGTCTAAGGAAACGATACTTGACATTGAAAAGCTTTAGCAAACGAACTACACGATCTTGTGTTGTGCTTAGGGTTGGGTCTTGTCCATCACATCATTCTCCTAATGATGTGATCCCGTTATCAACGACATCCAATGTCCATGGTCATGAAACCGTGACCATCTATTGATCAACGAGCTAGTCAACTAGAGGCTTACTAGGGACATGTTGTGGCCTAGGTATTCACACACGTATTACGGTTTCCGGTTAACAAAATTATAGCATGAACAATAGACAATTGTCATGAACTAGGAAATACAATAATAACCATTTTATTATTGCCTCTAGGGCATATTTCCAACACTTGTGGGCAAGATGAACATGCTATTTTGTTTCTGCAAACTAGTTGATGCTATGGATGGATGCAAAGTCAAAGTAGATGTAGTTTTTGTCGTCGATGATCATCACAAATGTAGCAAAACACTGGGCATAACTAGTGCATAATAGTACTGGCCATCACAAAGCATTCAGAAGTTGATCATCGCAAAGTACTGGCCATCACAGTGCACACACAACAACATCAAGTGCATAACAACATCAGTTTTTGCTAGTAACACTAAAGACTAAAGGAGAAGCCTATTGCTCCTGGTGTTCTTGGCTGGGTTTGGAGCCAACTTTGCCTTGCTCCTAGTGTTCTTTGCTGGATTGGGGGCACTGGCTAGAGCTTCAACTGTTGTTGCATCTTTTTTGAGTGGAGAAACACCCTTGCTGTCAATAGTGCTTCCAGTAACTGAGCCCTCTCTACTCCTCTGCTTGCAACACCTTGGAGAAGCTCCCCTCTCTGCTCCTCTTTTATAATTCTTTCTAGGACTAAAACAAGTTCAAATATGACACAAATTTTAAGATATGAACTAATGAAAACTGAAACAAGTTGAAGATATGAAACAAACTAAAACAAGTTGGCACATACCTGACTACACTAGCTTCTGTAGATGCCTCATGTGAGGTTTCCTTGGGTGGTGGCATCTGCTACCTAAGAGAATCAGCTTCTAGCTCTTCATCCTCCTCCTCATCTTGTACTTCTGCTTCTGCTGGCTCATTAGCTGTTGGATGATCATCTGCATTATATGCTCCCCAATGTTCTTCTTCTCCAAAGGCTAGATCAACAGATTCTTTGCAGCCTTTGGTTTTGTGTCCAGATCTTCCAAATCTCTTGCACTTATACTTCCTAGGACCAAGGCCCTTTCCTTCACTGGTAGATCTTATCCTCTGCTTTCTTGGTCTGTCTGGTGGTCTATTCTGAATAGGAGCACATAGCTTGAATCCTGGATCCACACAGTCCCACTGTTGTTTGCCTTCTAGAGCTGGTAGATTGTCACCATAAGTAGCTACAAACTTCATAAGTAGCTTGATAACGGGATCACATCATTAGGAGAATGATGTGATGGACAAGACCCAATCCTAAGCATAGCACAAAATCGTGTAGTTCGTCTGCTAAAGATTTTCCAATGTCAAGTATCATTTCCTTAGACCATGAGATTGTGCAACTCCCGAATACCATAGGAATGCTTTGGGTGTGCCAAATGTCACAACGTAACTGGGTGGCTATAAAGGTGCACTACGGGTATGTTTGAAAGTGTCTATTGGGTTGGCACGAATCGAGACTGGGATTTGTCACTCCGTGTGACGAAGAGGTATCTCTGGGCCCACTCGGTAAGACATCATCTTAATGAGCTCAAAGTGACTAAGGAGTTAGCCACATGATGATGTGTTACGGAACGAGTAAAGAGACTTGCCGGTAACGAGATTGAACAAGGTATAGGGATACCGACGATCGAATCTCGGGCAAGTATCATACCGGTAGACAAAGGGAATTGCATACGGGATTGATTGAATCCCCGACATCATGGTTCATCCGATGAGATCATCATGTAGCATGTGGGAGCCAACATGGGTATCCAGATCCCACTGTTGGTTATTGACCGGAGGTGTCTCGGTCATGTCTACGTGTCTCCCGAACCCATAGGGTCTACACACTTAAGGTTCGATGACGCTAGGGTTATAGAGAAATAGTGTACGTGGTTACCGAAGGTTGTTAGGAGTCCCGGATGACATCGCGGACATCACGAGGAGCTCCGGAATGGTCCGGATGTAAAGATTCATATATAGGAAGTGAGGATTTGGCCACCGGAAGTGTTTCGGGAATTATCTGTAACGTGTCGGGACCACCGGAAGGGTCCCGGGGGTCCATCAAGTGGGGCCACCAGCCCTAGAGAGCTGCATGGACCGAGAGTGGAAGGTACCAGTCCCAGAGTGGGCTGGTGCGCCCTCCACCCTGGCCCAAGGCGCAGGAAAGGTGGGAGGGAGGGGAAACCCTAGACCCAGATGGGCCTAAGGCCCACTAGGGTTGCGCCCTCCCCCTCTCCTCTCTTGGCCGCCGGCCAAAGGCCATCTAGGACTGCCGCGCCACCCTAGGGTGGGAACCCTAGGGGCTGCGCACCCTCCTCCCCTCCTCCTATATATAGTGGGGGGGTTGGGGGCTGCCAACACACGAGTTCCTCTCCTCTCGGCGCAGCCCTACTCCTCCCTCTCCTCGTTCTCCATAGTGCTTGGCGAAGCCCTGCCGGGACCACGCAGCTCCACCGTCACCACACCGTCGTGCTGCCGGATCTCTCCCTCAACCTCTCCTCCCTCCTTGATGGATCAAGGCATAGGAGACATCACCGGGCTGCACGTGTGTTGAACGCGGAGGCGCCATTGTTCGGCACTAAGATCGGAGTCCACCGCGATCTGAATCGCTACGAGTACGACTCCACCAACCACGTTCTGGTAACGCTTCCGCTTAGCGATCTTCAAAGGTATGAATATGCACTCTCCCCTTACTCGTTGCTGGTTTCTCCATAGATAGATCTTGGTGAACACGTAGGAATTTTTTTGATTTACTACTACATCTCCCAACAACAACACATTCAAGTCATTATGCCATACAATCCAAAGAATGAGTGCCAAATCCATAGATCATCCGATGCAACAGCCTTAAGAATGATTGTTGGATTTTTGTAGTGGTCTTTGTATCGATGCGATCATGCATGACATTTCTTCCATGTTCAGTGCATGCAACCAATTGACCTAAGCATCCTAGGTCATCCTCGGTTTTCATTCAACCCCACGAGGCTCTTAGTGTCTTCATCGGTGGGTGCCCTCAAGTACTCCGTCCCAAACATCTCAATCACAACTTTTGTGTACTTTCGAACTGCCTCAAAGATTGTATCTTCTCCAATGTGTACAATCATCAACGACATTGGTCAAACACCCATATGCAAGCACTCGAATAGCTACAATATATTTCATCAATGGGATTTTACTTATCTTCCCCAATGCACCCCCTCCTTAACTTAAACCAATCATCATGCTTCCCAATAGCTTTTGCAATGGTGGGGAAGAGACTTATGTGCATCTGGAATCACTGACAAAAATGCTTCTTCGGATAGGTTGCATCAGGGTGAAGTAATCTCTCATAATCTTGGCATGATACTCCGCTCTATCTCGATTGATGTGCATACGACTAAATTGTGATCCTACTATCGGTTGCTGAGAAAACTCGTCGAAGATCATGTCAATTGTCATTTCCAAGTCATCATCATCATCAACGGAGGGGCTCAATAGAATACGATGTGGTGCTTGCTTTCGACGACGGGATCAACTAAGCGACTACGATGATAAAGCTTGATTCCAGCGACGACAACAATCGGCGAGCATCTCAAAACTGGGCGGATGGGCGATGGAGAAATGGGGTGTCGACGGGGCAAAGGGTGGTACATGGAAGGAATTCGAACGACGATGCGACATGTGGTGCACAGGGTGCAACCGAGGAGGAGGGGACAATTTTTACTCCACGGTGTGCAACTAGGTATATTTGAGAGTGAGGTGACCGTGGAGTAAAAAATCTACTCCTCAAACACCGATAAGGGATGGGCTAGGTGCGGTTTAGAGGAGCAAACACATTTTTTACTCCTCTAATGACTTTCAAGGGTCAGTTAGAGATGTTCTTAGTACCTTCCATTACATTGTACAGGGCAAAGCCAAGCTAAAACCTGTGGTTGAATATGCTGGGTCCTAAGAACATCCTGTGTAAACATTTCAGGTCTTCATTGAAGTGTCGGACGATGGAGTTGGACTAGTCAAGAAACTATCCAAACATGTCTTCCCGATGGAAACCTGACCATTTGGATCTGCAATCTAATGTTGGGAACGTCGCATGGGAAACAAAAAATTTCCTACGTTCACGCAAGACCTATCCATGGTGATGAGCATCTATGAGAAGGAGAGTGGATCTACATACCCTTGTAGATCGCTAAGCGGGAAGCGTTAAGAAACGCGGTTGGTGTAGTCGAACGTCTTCATGTTCCAAATCGCTGAGCGTCCCATGATCTCATCACGATCCGTCCCGTGATCCAATCATGATCCATCCCGTGAACTCATCACGATCCGTCTCGCAATCTTGATCACGGTCCATCCGATCTAGCGCCGAACGGACAACACCTCCGCGTTCAGCACACGTACAGCTCGATGACGGTCTATGCCTTCTTGATCTAGCAAGAGGGAGCGGAGAGGTAGACGAGTTCTCCAGCAGCGTGATGGCGCTCCGGCGATGGTGGTGGAGCTATTCCGGCAGGGCTTTGCCTAAGCACTTTAGAAATCCGATCTAGAGGAGAAACTATACACTGAAGGAACGAGTAGCACGTGGCTGAAAAACCTGGTGCAAAACCCTAAAACCACTAGTATATATAGGAGGGAGGGAGGAGAGGCCTTGGCGCAAGGGCCAAGCCTCCTTTGGTTCGGCCAAAGTGGGGAGGAGAGGAGGACTCCTCCTCCAATCCTAGTAGGACTAGGATTCCTCCCCTTTTTGCCTTTTTTCCACTTTTCCCTTTGGGCTTTTCTTTCCCTAGCCGCATGGGCCTTGTGTGGGACTTCCACCAGCCCAAAAAGGGATGATATTCACTCTCCCACAGCTCATGAAGCCTCTTGGGTCGAAATACCCCTCTCGGTGGTCTCCCGGTACACTACCGGCACTCCCGGTACACTACCGATGAGCCCAAAACTTTTCCGGCGACCAAAATAGGACTTCCTATATATCAATCTTTACCTCCGGACCATTCCGGAGATCGTTGTGACGTCCGGGATCTCATACGGGACTCCGAACAACCTTCGGTCACCACCATACATAACTCTATACCACCGAAATGTCACCGAACCTTAAGTGTGCAGACCCTGCGGGTTCGAGAACTATGTAGACATGACCGAGACACCTCTATGGTCAATAACCAATAGCGGGACCTGGATGCCCATATTGGTTCCTACATATTATACGAAGATCTTTATCGGTCGAACCTCTATGTCAAGGATTCAGTTAATCCCGTATGATGTTCCCTTTGTTCTTTGGTATGTTACTTTCCCGAGATTCGATCGTCGGTATCTCCATACCTAGTTCAATCTCGTTACCGGCAAGTCTCTTTACTCGTTCCGTAATACAAGATCCCATGACTAATACTTAGTCACATTGCTTGCAAGGCTTGTTGTGATGTTGTATTACCGAGTGGGCCCTGAGATACCTCTCGGTCACACGGAGTAACAAATCCCAGTCTTGACCCATGCCGACTCAACAGACACCCTCAGAGATACCTGTAGAGCACCTTTATAGTCACCCAGTTACGTTGCGACGTTTGATACACACAAGGCACTCCTCCGGTGTCAGTGAGTTGCATGATCTCATGGTCATAGGAACAGATACTTGACATGCAGAAAACAGTAGCAATAAACTGACACGATCATATGCTACGTTTGTAGTTTGGGTCTTGTCCATCACATCATTCTCCTAATGATGTGATCCCGTTACCAAATGACATCTCATGTCCATGACTAGGAAACCATAGCCATCTTTGATCAACGAGCTAGTCTATTTAGAGGCATACTAGGGACATGGTGCTGTCTATGTATCCACACATGTATCTAAGTCTCCGATCAATACAATTATAGCATGGATAGTAAACGATTATCATGAACAAGGAAATATGATAATAACTAATTTATTATTGCCTCTAGGGCATATTTCCAACAGTCTCCCACTTGCACTAGAGTCAATAATCTAGTTCACATCACCATGTGATTCGCATTGTTATGAGTCTAACACCCAATGAGTTCTGGGGCTCGATCATGCTTTGCATGTGAGAGAGGTCCTATAGTCAACGGGTCTGCGACATTCAGATCCGCGTGTACTTTGCAAATCTCTATGTCAAACTGTAAACAGTGCTACCACACTCCACTTGGTACTATTCCAAATGGCTGCTCCACTATACATATCCAGATTGCTACTGTGAGTCATCCGGATTGGTGTTAAAGCTTGCATTGACGTAACTCTTTACGACGAACTCTTTATCACCTCCATAATCGAGAAACATCTTCCTTAGTCTTTTAGTTACTTAGGATAGTCTTGACCGCTGTCCAGTGATCCACTCCTGGATCACTTTTGTACCCCTTGACAGACTCATGGCAAGGCACACACCAGGTGTGGTACACAGCATGGCATAATATAGAGCCTATGGCTAAGGCATAGGGGACGAAGTTCGTCCTTTCTATTTCTTCTGCCGTTGTCGAGCTTTGAGTATCACTCAACTTCACAACTTACAAATCAGGCGAGAACTCTTTCTTTGACTGATCCATTTTGAACTCTTTCAAAATCTTGTCAAGGTATGTACTCATTGAAAGTCTCATCAAGCATCTTGATCTATCTCTATAGATCTTGATGCTCAAATATTAGATAGCTTTATCCAGGTCTTCCTTTGAAAAACTCTTTTCAAACAACCGTTTATGTTCTCCAAAAATTCTACATCGTTTTCGATCAATAATATGTCAACCACATATACTTATCAGAAATTCTATAGTGCTCCCACTCACTTTATTGTAAATACAAGTTTCTCGCAAACTTTGTATAAACTACAAAACTTTGACCACCTCATCAAAGTGTATATTCCAACTCCAAGATGCTTGATTCAGTCCATAGAAGGATCACTGAAGCGTGCTCACCTTTTAGCATCCTTAGGACTGACAAAACCTTCTGGTTGTATCACATACAACCTTTCCTCAAGTAGACCGTTAAGGAATGATGTTTTGACATCCATCTGTTAGATTTCATAATTGAAAAATGCAGCAACTGCTAACATAATTCCAACAGACTTTAGCATCGCTACGAGTGAGAAAGTCTCATCGCAGTAAACTCATTGAACTTGTCGTCAACTTCTTTGCAACAAGTCGAGCTTTATAAATGGTGACATTCACCATCACCATCTGTCTTCATCTCAAAGGTCCATTTGTACTTGACGACCTGCCGTCCAACGAGCAAGTCTACCAAAGTCTATACTTGGTTTTCATACATGGGTCCTTTCTCGGATTTCATGGCCTCTAACCATTTGTCCGAATCCGGACCCATCATCGCTTCTCCACAGCTCGTAGGTTCATCGTTGTCCAACAACATGACCTCCAAGACAGGGTTGTCGTACCACTCAGGAGCAGTATGCATCCTTGTCGACCTACGAGGTTTGATAGTAACTTGATCCAAAGCTTCATGATCATCATCATTTACTTCCTCTTCAACTGACGTAGGTTCCACAGAAACATCTTTCTGCGCTGCGCTACTCTCTGGTTGAAACAAAGGTTCAACAACCTCATCAAGTTCTATCTTCCTCCAACTCAATTCTTTCGAGAGAAACTTTTTCTCGGGAAAGGACCTGTTTTAGCAACAAACACTTTGCACTTGGATCTGAGATAGAAGGTATACCCAACTGTTCTTAGGGTATTCTATGAAGATGCATTGTCCGCTTTGGGTTCGAGCACATTAGGTGAAAACCTCTTTTCACATAAGCGTCGTGGCCCCAAACAATAAGAAATGACAGCTTAGGTTTCTATCAAACCATAGTTTCAAACGGTGTCATCTCAACGAACTTAGATGGTGGCCTATTTAAAGTGAATGTAGTTGTCTCTAATGCATAACCCCAAAACTAAAGTAACAAAATGATAAGAGACATCATAGCCCGTATCATATCCAATAGAGCACGACTATGACGTTCGGACACACCATCACACTATGGTGTTCCAGGTGGCGTGAGTTGTGAAACGACTTTCACATTGTCTAAAGTTGTATGCCAAACTCGTAACTCAGATATTCACCTCCATGATCATATCGTAGACATTTTTATCTTCTTGTCATGATGATCTTAAACTTCACTCTGAATTTGCTTGAAATTTTCAAGCGATTCAGACTTGTGTTTCATTAAGTAAACATACACTATGTCTACTCAAATCATCAGTGAAGGTAAGAAAATAACAATATCCACCGCACGCTACAAGACTCATTGGATTGCATACATCAACATGTATCATTTCCAATAAATCACTTGCCCATTCCGGAAAACAGGGTTTTATTCATCTTGCCCGAGAGGCATGGTCCGCATGTCTCAACCGGTTCAAAATCGAATGAGTCCAAAGATCCATCAGCATGGAGTTTCTTCGTGCAATTTATACCAATATGACATTTAGCGGCAGTGCCACAAGCATGTGGTACTATCATTATTAACCTTGTATCTTTGGCATCAATGTCATGAACAAGTGTATTACTACGATCAAGTTTCAACAAACCATTCTCACTAGGTGCATGACCATTAAAGGTATTATTCATGTAAATAGAATAACCATTATTCTCCATCTTAAATGAATAACCGTGTTGCAATAAACACGATCTAATCATGTTCATGCTTAACGCAAACACCAAATTACATTTATTTAGTTTTGCCACTAATCCTGAAGGTAGAGAGAGCGTGCGATGTTGATCACATCAACTTTGGAAACATTTCCAACACACATCGTCACCTCACACCTAGCTAGTCTCTGTTTATTCCATAGCTTTTACTTCGAGTTACTAACATTTAGCAACCGAACCGGTATCCAATACCTAGGTGCTACTAGGAGTACTAGCAAGGTACACATCAATAACACCTATATCAAATATACTTCTGTCGACGTTCCCATCCTTCTTATCTACCAAGTATCTAGGGTTTTTCCGCTTCAGTGACCGCTCTCCTCATAATCAAAGCACTTAGTCTCGGGTTTGGGTTCAACTTTGGGTTGCTTCACTGGAGCAGCAACTGACTTGCTATCCATACAGTCTCCCTCCTTTGCTCTTGCCCTTCTCGAAACTAGTGGTTTGACTAACCACCAACACTTGATGCTCCTTCTTTATTTCAACCTTCGCGGTGTCAAACATCGCGAACAGCTCAGGGATCATTAATTCTATCCTTGGCATTTTATAGTTCATCACCAAGTTCTAGTAGCTGAGTGATAGTGACTTGGAGAACTATATCAATCACTATCTTATCTGGAAGATCAACTCTCACTCAATTCAAGCGATTGTAGCACCCAGACAATCCGAGCATATGCTCAACGATTGAGTTATTCTCTTTCATCTTGCAGGCAAAGAATCTTGTTGGAGATATCATATCTCGCAACACTGGCATGAGCCTGAGATCCTAATTTCAGCTCTTAGAACATCTCATATGTTCCGTGAAGTTCAAAACGTTTAGGAGCCTCAATTCTAAGCCGTAATGCATGACGCACTAAACTATCAAGTAGTCATTAGAACGTGCCTGTCAGATGTTCACAACATCTACAGACGACACTAGAGGGGTTGGCGCATCGAGCGGTGCATTAAAGACATAAGCCTTCTGTGCAACAATGAGGACAATCCTCAGATCAATCACAGACCCAGTCCGCAATATTGCTAACATCATCTTTCAACTCTATTTCTCTAGGAACATATAAAAATTCAAGGGAGCTACAGCGCGAGCAAGTAATCTACAACGTAATTTGCAAAGACACTACTGACTATGTTCATGATAATGAGTTCAATTAATCACATTACTTAAGAACTCCTACTCAAATTGACATCCCTTCGGTCATTCGAGTGATACTTGATCCAATTTCACCAACTCAAGTCCGATCATCACGTGAGTTGAGGTGGTTTCAATGGTGAACATCATCATGTTGATCGTATCTACTATATGACTCATGTTCGACCTTTCGGTCTCTTGTGTTCCGAGGCCATGTCTGTACATGCTAAGTTCACCAAGTTTAACCCGAGTGTTCTGCATGTGCAACACTGGCTTGCACCCGTTGTATGTGAACATAGAGTCTATCACACCCGATCATCACGTGGTGTCTCGACACGACGAACTTTCGCAACGGTGCACACTCGGGGAGAACACAATTTATCTTGAAATTTAAGTGAGGGATCACCTTATAATGCTACCGTCGTCCTAAGAAAAACAAGGTGCATAAAAGGATTAACATCACATGCAAATCATAAGTGACATGATATGGCCATGAACTTGTGCTTTTGATCTCCATCTTGAAAGCACCGGCATGATCTCCATCGTCACCGGCATGACACCATGATCTCCATCATCTTGATTTCCATCAACGTGTCTCCATCGGGGTTGTCGCGCCCAACATGCTTCTACTATTATTGCTACTGTTTAGCGATAAAGTAAAGCATTACATAGCGCTTAATGATTGACACGCAGGTCATACAATAATTAAAGACAACCCTATGGCTCCTGCCGGTTGCCGTCCTCATCGACATGCAAGTCGTGATAATCTATACATCACATGATCATCTCATACATCACATATATCACATCATGTAATTGGCCATATCACATCACAACATACCCTGCAAAAACAAGTTAGACGTCCTGTAATTCTTGTTGCATGTTTTACGTGGCTGCTATGGGTACTAGCAAGAACAATTCTCACCTACGCAAAAACCACAACGGTGATACACTAATTATTTTTCAACCTTCTCAAGGACCGCCTTTGTCGAATCCGATCCAACTAAAGTGAGAGAAACTGGCACCCGCAAGCCATCTATGCAACAAGTTGCGATTGAAGGAACCGGTCTCTCGTAAGCATACGAGTAATGTTGGTCCGGGCCGCTTCATCTCACAATACCGCTGAACCAAAACACGACCAAGGGAGGAAGCAATCTAAGCATCAACGCCCACAAACTCTTTGTGTTCTACTCGAGATCTCATATACACATAGACCTAGCTCATGATGCCACTATTGGGGAACGTCGCATGGGAAACAAAAAATTTCCTACGTTCACGCAAGACCTATCCATGGTGATGAGCATCTATGAGAGGGATAGTGGATCTACATACCCTTGTAGATCGCTAAGCGGGAAGCGTTAAGAAATGCGGTTGGTGTAGTCGAACGTCTTCGCGATCCAAATCGCCGAGCATCCCACGATCTCATCACGATCCGTCCCGCGATCCAATCATGATCCGTCCCACGAACTCATCACGATCCGTCTCGCAATCTTGATCACGGTCCTTCCGATCTAGCGCCGAACGGACGACACCTCCGCGTTCAGCACCCGTACAGCTCGATGACGATCTCCGCCTTCTTGATCCAGCAAGAGGGAGCGGAGAGGTAGATGAGTTCTCCGGCAGCGTGACGGCGCTCCGGCGATGGTGGTGGAGCTATTCCGGCAGGGCTTTGCCTAAGCACTGCAGAAATCCGATCTAGAGGAGAAACTATGCACTAGAGGAACGGGTAGCACGTGGCTAAAAAACCTGGTGAAAACCCCTAAAACCACTAGTATATATAGGAGGGAGGGAGGAGAGGCCTTGGTGCAAGGGCCAAGCCTCCTTTGGTTCGGCCGGAGTGGGGAGGAGAGGAGGACTCCTCCAATCCTAGTAGGACTAGGATTCCTCTCCTTTTTGCCTTTTTTTCCACTTTTCCCTTTGGGCTTTTCTTTCCCTAGCCGCATGGGCCTTGTGTGGGACTTACACCAGCCCACAAAGGGCTGGTATTCACTCTCCCACAGCCCATGAAGCCTCTTGGGTCGAAATACCCCTCTCGGTGGTCTCCCGGTACACTACCAATGAGCCCAAAACTTTTCCGGCGACCAAAATAGGACTTCCTATATATCAATCTTTACCTCCGGACCATTCTGGAGCTCCTCGTGACATCCAAGATCTTATACGGGACTCCGAACAACCTTCGGTCACCACCATACATAACTCTATACCACCGAACCTTAAGTGTGCAGACCCTGCGGGTTCGAGAACTATGTAGACATGACCGAGACACCTCTATGGTCAATAACCAATAGCGGGACCTGGATGCCCATATTGGTTCTTACATATTCTACGAGGATCTTTATCGGTCGAACCTCTATGTCAAGGATTCAGTTAATCCCGTATGATGTTCCCTTTGTTCTTCGGTATATTACTTGCCCGAGATTCGATCATCGGTATCTCCATACCTAGTTCAATCTCGTTACCGGCAAGTCTCTTTACTCGTTCCGTAATACAAGATCCCGTGACTAATACTTAGTCACATTGCTTGCAAGGCTTGTTGTGATGTTGTATTACCGAGTGGGCCCTGAGATACCTCTCGGTCACACGGAATAACAAATCCCAGTCTTGATCCATGCCAACTCAACAGACACCCTCGGAGATACCTGTAGGGCAACTTTATAGTCACCCAGTTACGTTGCGACGTTTGATACACACAAGGCACTCCTCCGGTGTCAGTGAGTTGCATGATCTCATGGTCATAGGAACATATACTTGACATGCAGAAAACAGTAGCAATAAACTGACACGATCATATGCTACGTTTGTAGTTTGGGTCTTGTCCATCACATCATTCTCCTAATGATGTGATCCCATTACCAAATGACATCTCATGTCCATGACTAGGAAACCATAGCCATCTTTGATCAACGAGCTAGTCTATTTAGAGGCATACTAGGGACATGGTGTTGTCTATGTATCCACACATGTATTTAAGTCGCCGATCAATACAATTATAGCATGGATAATAAACGATTATCATGAACAAGAAAATATGATAATAACTAATTTATTATTGCCTCTAGGGCATATTTCCAACATCTAAGAGCATCTACATCTGGACTGGGCAAATTCGGTAACGCATCCGGACACAGGGGCAGAGCTACGTTGGGGCCAACACGGGCCTTGGCCTGCCCAGCCCAGCTGAAAATAGGGAAGGATAATAGAGAAACTGGGCCCTGGAAACAACCGATGTGTGCAATTTCCTATTGTGGCCCACATTGGCCCGCCCGACTTTCAGGCTGAAGCTTCGTCACTATCCAGACGACCCCCCCATATTTCGTTCTCTGCATTCACATATCTCAAATCCATACTCTTAAATCCATGCAAAACCATGCACATCAATTACACAAACTATTGTCACATGTAAACAAGAAATGTTGGTAGCGAACATAAATATTGTTTACATACAATTTATTTTAAGTGCATAGTCAAACATCAGGTCTTTGGTTTCCATTATGGGTCCTCATATGCTCCACAAGACCATTGAGTAGTTGTGCGTGCACCTGATGATGTCGAGGATTCTGATGCATCTGCAGAAACTTCATAAGCTGAGTTGCACCTTGATCATCCGGGATTTCAACTTGTTCTCCGGGTGCTTCAAAATCATTGGTTTGGGCTACACCATCACCCTCATCCTCAACAATCATATTATGCAAAATAACGCAACATGTCATGAGCTGCCACAAAGTTAATGATTCCCACATCATTGTAGCCTCATGAATAATTCCCCAGCAAGCTTGAAGCACTCCGAATGCCCTATTCACATCCTTCCTAGTTGCTTCCACCATTGATGCGAAGTGCTTTTATTTGTTGCCATGTGGTTCGGATATGGTCTTCACAAACGCATGCCACCGAGGATAGATGCCATCGGCAATATAGTATCTCATGTTGTAGTCTCGGCCGTTGACGGTGTAGTTGCACGGCGATGGTTCTCCATTGCAAAGCCTCTTGAACACCAGAGATTGTTGAAGCACGTTGATGTCATTGTGATAACCCGGCATTCTAAAGAAAGCATGCCAAATTCATAAGTCATGTGATGCCATCGCTTCTAGTATGATGGTGACCTCTCTGGTGTGACCTTGATACATTCGTTGCAAACCTTTGGGATAGTTCTTCCACTGCAAATGCATGCAAACAATTGATTCGAGAATTCCTGTAAACCCACTGGCCACTTCAATAGCCAACAACTTCTATTTGTCCTACGCATTTGGTTCTCTCATATAGTCTGCTCCAAACACCTCCACCATAGCACGGGCAAATTTGATAGTAGTCTTCACGCATGTGCTCTCCCTCATCCTGACCTTCTCACCAACGATATCTGCAACAGTACCAAGTGCAAGCATTCTTAGAGCGGTCGTGCACTTTTGCTTGGCAGATAAAGAGAGTTGACCGTAACAATCCCTTGTGAGCTTGAAGTAGTCATTGTGTGCCTCCACTCCTTCTACAATGCGCAAAAACAATGTTTTCGCATGGGAAAGTGGCAACGAAACCATGAATCATCCGGGAAAATTGTGTCTAGAGCAAAGTAGTCCTTCTGTTGTAGCTTTCCTCTAGATACCCTATCCCGATGATTACTTTCCTCCCACTGATTGAGCCCTTAAAATTGAGAATATGCTCCACTTATCAGTCCATTTCCTCTTGCATGCTCATAAACATGATCATGTTCACTTCTTCATCCGAATCCAAGGAATTGAAGAACTCATCTTGAATCATTTGATCAAGCTTTGTCGGTCCATACTTCTCGTCGTACGAAGCATCGGAATCCATAGTTTTCCCTAATAAAATCACAAAAAGTCCAGTCAAACATTGTATCGAACACATCAAACACTAGGTGGAGCCAAAGAGTTGCCGGACATACCGCGGTGGCTTCCAAGCCAGCAACGACGTTCCCCGCGGCGAGGAAGGAAGAGTTGTGGAGTGCGCATGGCGAAGATGCTAGACGAACGACGCGAAGGAGGAAGAAGAGAGGAAAGATCAAAGGGATCCGACAGTTCTGGGTGATGGATTTGGTGCAATTTGCGGTGGGATCGGACTGTCAGGTCCGATGTGGCAGTCGTGCCCGGGCGTCCCTATACCCGCCTTATATTTGGACTGGATATGAAAGGCGCTGGTCAGACCGAGCATTTAAGGCTCGTTTAAGGCACTCCATCTAGTTTTTTTATACGACCGGACAATATGTTTGGGCGTTTGAAATGGATTTAAAAGGTCCGGCTATAGATGCTCTAAAGACTAGGTCACGCAACAGGCACCACCCAATCCAGGGGCTTTTTTCAAAGCGATAACTAGGCATGTGGATGTTTGTGTGCAAAAATGCTGGGTTTGGTCCCAATGTTGCAGATCCGACGGCTTCAGTTTGGGTTTTCCTCGGACTTATGCTGCCAGCATTGTGGCACCAAATGCTTCCAAGATAAAGCCTGATGTTTTTTTTTTCTAAACAACATAATGCGCGTCAAATTTTCATTCAGCTTAATAACAGCGTATAACATGTATTACAAAGCCCTGTATAAGTTAGAGACAAGAGAAACTGCATAAGTTAGAGACAAGAGAAACTTGCATAACAAGTAGCATTTCTATGAGCTGAAGCAAAACAGCTTATGTCAAGCTCGGCATCAGACTTAAGAACATGTTGATGTAGCCAATTCAAATACTTCTTTTGTTCACAAATATAATAGGTTTTGGATATTTTAATATATACCATTTTTTCGTTCGGAATTACTTGTCATAAAAATGAATGTATCTAAATGTATTTTAATTCTAGATACATCTATTATTTTCCATTTTGACGACAAATAATTTTGAACGAAGAGAGTATATCACCAAGCTTCCTAGGATTGGAGACCTCACGATCAATAGAGGTTTCCAACTGAAAATTGATCATCCAAAGATGAACAATATCTTTTGTTTAACTTTTTATATAATTGAGGCTTCAATTTAGAATTGAATCACCCGATTTTAAGCAGGTAACATATTTTCAAGGAGCTCTCCCATTTACTTATTTTAAGTCTCATTTTATGTCTCTATGTTAGCTAATTTTAAAAGCTCTTTCATTCGATCGAGGTATTTAATTTTAGATTTAGTTTACGATCAGGCCAACAATTTTCAAATCAATCAACAGCAACCGGCCTATAAAAACATATCAACCCTTGGCAAAGTCCTATCACCACGAAAAAAGTGACACCATGTGATACTATAACACGAATATAGTACACGCAACAAATGACGAAAAAATATTCCCACATAAATATGGGTCAATTAGCAGGTAACACTGAATCACACCACGAAAGGCCACCAGATAAACGCATTATAAATAAACATAAAATACACTATCGTCCCCTCCCCCACCGACCAAATTAAATACTCCATCAATTTTAAAATATAAGAATTATTAGTTTTTTAAAAAAGTCAATTTCTTTAATTTTGATCAAGTTCAGAGCCAAAAATATCGACATCCACAGTATTAAACAAAAAATATGAAAATTCATTTCATGATAATTCTAATAACACTGATTTGACATTAAGAATTTTGATATATTTCTCTACAAATTTAATCAGACTGAAAAATGTTTGACTTCTCAAAAAAGTAATATATCATATATTTTGAAATAGAGTGAGTAAAGAAATTTAAGAATCCCAACAAATTCAACGCTCCAACGAAGCACGCCCAACCCTTCTAGTATAAACTATATACAAACTAAAATGAGTGGCCATACCCACTAAAACTTGTCTATATACATCCAATTCAGAAAAAAGTAAGAACAATAAAAAAAAGGTCAGGACATTCTATAGTACTGTATTTGTGATACTTCTTAAGATAATTTCCTCAACCAAACCTTCAATAATTTTCTTTAAACCCTTTAACCGAACTGCAAAACGTATTATATTTTAGAGGTGGTACAATCTACTGATGTATCCCAATAATGGAGAAAACAATTCAACTTTTGCTCACTAGTTACCCTGAATACTTCAGGTAGGCATTGGCAAATTATACCCTGCTGAATTATCACGAAATGAAAGTCAGCAATATAATACAAACATGCTATATATCCAACAATGACAATTGCGGCAAGCTTCCATGCATGCTCTCTGTAATGTCATCAAACAGTTATGGTGGCACTTCACAGGTAAGGATGAGAACTAGATGATAAATGAGAACTACTCCCTCCGTTCCTAAATATAAGTCTTTTTAAAGATTCCAATGCAGACTACATACGGAGTAAAATGAGTGAATCTACACTCCAAAATACGTCTATATATATCCGTATGTGATCCGTATTGAAATCTGTAAAAAGACTTATATTTAGAAATGGATGGAGTATTAAGCACATATCGTTCCCTTAATATGCATAATATATGGTTCAACTATCGTATAATGAAGCAGTATATGGATAGTAACTGTACCATTGTCAGTTGTCGCAAGTTCATGATACATACCAGCAATGCAGTACATCCTTGAAGGGAATTTTGCAAGTTCATGATAGTATGGGCACCAACATGGGAATTTGTGCGGGGTGAACTGAATTTCGTATCGGAATGGATTCAAATCAAGAGAAAAGCTAATGAACTGGACACACCAGAGATCTAACAAAACCAAAATTGGTTAGTCGATCTCTCAGTTATCACAACAAACAAACCCAGTAACCGCACTAGAAAAATCCACAGCACCCAGTGATAAGAGCATAGCAATAGCTACCCAACGAATACGTATAATCGTGTTGAATGGATTATCACACGGTCAGTTTTCATTATTCCCCGGCCAAAATCCCCTTTTTAGGGGCTCAAAATTACCACTTCAATTACAACAGCTTCAATTGAATCATGCTGCAGAGAGTCCCCAACTCATCTCAGTCGGACAATCAAATCTATCTATGCCTCAATCCCACGCACTCAAGATCTAAATCGTAAAGCAAAAAGAGCAAATCTTACGAGTTTGCTTGGGCTCCTTCCACCGCAGCCACCGCGTTCTCCTCAGCGGCGGCGGCGGCTGCATCCGCCTCGATCTGCTTCTTGTTGCGCTCGATCGCCTCGCCGACCTCCTTGGGCATGTACTTCTCGTCGTGCTTGGCGAGCACCTCCGTGCCGCGCAAGAAGCACTGGCCCTCCAGCGCCTTATCGGAGACCTTCCTCCCCGCCCAGTCGCGGCGGAGGTCGTCGGTGAGCGGCTTGAGGAAGCCCTCTACGACGACGGAGTGGCCCTCGCGGAAGAGGTCGGGGAGGGCGCCCTCGTAGCGGACGAGGACGTCGGTGACGAGGTCGGTGACGACGAACTCGATCTCGGAGGAGGAGGAGGAGGGGTGGGCGACGGAGCCCTCGAGGACGAGCCCTCCGAGGCGGCAGCGGGTCTTGGAGGGGTCGGTGGCGAAGCGCGCGAGCGCGTCGGTGGGGGTGAGGTAGAAGACGAGCTGGTCCTGGAAGGTGGCGAGCACGGTGACCACGAACCCGGCCGCGCAGCCGAAGGTGAGCGCATAGGTCCAGAGGCGCCGGCTCTGCAGCTGCCGCGCCCGCGCGCCGATGTCCGCCGCGCGCTGCCGCGGGGCGCCCGGCCCGGCCCGCCTCGTCGCGGAGAAGAAGCGCGCGGGCTGGGCGAACGGGGCGGTGGCGGCGGCGGCGCCGGTGGCGCGCGCGGCGGGGATCGGGGTCGGGGTGTGGAGGAGGGCGGAGAGGAGGCGGCGGGAGGGGAGAAGGCGGGAGAAGGCCATGGGGACGGCAGGGGGTGGGATCTGGAAGGCGCGGGGCCGAGGGAATGGGGGAAGGGAGAGGCGTGTGTGCGCGGTGCGCTCGCCTGTGGCTCCGGATGGGTGGTCGGCCGCTGATCTTCTTGCTGCGCACGGCACGCCGGTGCGGCGAGGTCAAACGGGACTGCGCCGTTCTTGCGAATGGACCCCCGAGGTCCGAGGGACAGCGGAAACATCGTGGATTCCTGGCCCACGAAAGTGAGCAGAAATAGTACATTGTTGGGGAAAATGCACCGGGGTGTTGCTTCTGAGTTTCTGCCGACTTTCACAAAATACATCAGTTTCATGTTTCACGACTAAGTAGTGGTACACCATAACTGATCGTTAATCATATTGGTTGCCTCCATATTATTTGACTCATTCGTCAACGAGACATTATTTTCTTTCCAATCTCTGCCATCCTTACGAGGGAATTATGTGAAATTTTCTTCGCGCCACACACAACTTCTATATGGAATGTGATCCAAAAGTACGAAATGCGATGATTCTGACAAGTATGACAATTTTGCTACAATGTCATTTGTGTTTAGAACCGTCATATTGACAGTTATTACGGGGCTTGACTCGTTATGTCCACTATGTTAGAGTTATTCAAGTTTGTGTATCGGCACATATCATCTATAGACAACACCAGTGATCCCTTGCAAAAAATAAACACCAATGATAATACATACAACAATGTGTTTATCACTGATCTAACTTTAGCCTTGATTGTATGTGAGTACAAATTACATGCATCATCCATAAAATAACAAAAATCACTAGTTGCAGAATATATCCATGTATATAGAAAACTTGGGACTGTACAATCCAAGATATCGGGTTTATAGAAAAACGAGTATTATCTATTTTTCCACAAACGCGATTGCCATATGCATGATCGCAACAGGTTTTTTTCACCTGCTTGTATCTCAACAACTTTTTTGGCGCCAGCTCTGCATTTTGCTGCTTGCCCTCGCGCCTTTTTCATTGCTCATATACACTACACAGGCCCGATTGACCCCCAGATCGCTAAGAAAATTGCCTGACCGTCAACTCCAATCACAGGCGGCTGGTTAGGAGACGTCGGCGTTGGTTCTCAGCGGCATCTTCAGCACACGATTCTCATCATCTTCCCATCTTCAATCAAGTTGCACAACCCTGGTGAGATCAATCATCATGTCAATATGAGTTGTAGATGCATAGATTTCATGATATGGTTCATTGATCAATCATCCTGATCAACAAATCCATACATATAAGTTCTAAATGTACAGATTTCATGGTATTGTCCATCGATAAATCATCATGATAAACAAATTCGTACATATAAGTTGTAGATGTACAGATTTCATGGTATTGTTCATCGATAAATCGTCCCGATCAACAAATTTGTCCATGTAAGTTGTAGATCTACATATTAGTTCATCGCCATTTGCCCCCTTCCTCTTTCTAATTGGAAACACGCCTTTGTTTGATTATAAAAGAAACCAACTACACTAATTACTTGCTGATGTACATGGAAACCAGGTACATGGTAGATATGACAAAAGAGTAAATGGAACGCTAACTCTAATTGTATACTTATTGGTACTAATAGGCACTAGGCCAATCTGAACTGTGCGATATAATTATGTATGTGTGTGCTATAGTCTAATTTGTATACACATGTATCATAGTCTAGTATGTAGGCCAATGGTTTACTCGTGTATATAACTAGCCCTTGAATTTAGATTCAACAAGCACATGCAGCTTACCTCCATAAGAAACAAATGGTAAGCCAACAGTAGATCACCGAAATACAAGTCAAATAGCATTTCCCACGGTTGCCATCAATTACTTTCTTGACCTGTATTGTCAAAAGAACATACGAATACACGTAGTAATCAAAAGATTAGTACAACTTTAAACTGGAGGTTTTCAAAAGTGAAGAAAAAATATAGTTTGTCAATCGTATACTCGTTTAAATTTTATATTTTCTTGTAGATGAATATGGATGATCAGAAGGACAAAAAAACAGGAAAGAAATCTCAGATAAAAAGAGGCACATATGGAAATCTTCGGAGGACAAAATACTTCTCACTATACTGAAAGATCAAACTTTACACGGAGGGAAAAGAAGGAACAGGTTACACAAAGAAAGCATGGCATGATATCTTAGAACAATTCAATGATTCAAGAGTGGACAAACTTGAATTACAACAATTGAAAAATCGCCATAAGTACTACAGGAGTTGCTATGCTGCCATGGATAGACTTCTTAAACTGACAGGTTTTGGTTGGGACGACGATGACAAAATGATAAAAGCTTCAGCAGGAACTTGGGAGGAACTAATTGAGGTAAGTTTGTGCGAGTAGGATTCATATAAAGTTGGTATATTATATTATTAACAAAAAAATAACAACTTGCACAAGGATAAGTCACTCAAAGTGTATCGAGATAAGGTGTGGCCTAGTTGGGAAGATCTTGAACAAATATGTGCTAATTCAATGACATCTGGAGTTGGTGTTGTATCTAGCAAAGGGACAGATGATACATGCACAATCAAATCGCCTCGAATTGATCTCAATCGGATGTTGAAGTGCATGAAATCGAGTTTGATGAAAACAATGGCTTCCTTGGTGTGTTCACTAAGAGGTCGGCAACCATTGAGATCAAAAGAAACTAGAAGAGGACAAAAACATACAGCTGATGATGCCATAACAGCAATTGATCGTCTTGCAGATGCATCACTCGGCATTGCCGAAGCAAAGAAAAAAACAGGAGAACAAAATGACAATTACTCGGTTAAATCCTGCATGTCAGTATTAATAGTACGGGTAGCCTTGATGCCAGCACAAAACTAAAAGCAGTAAAAGCATTTACAGATGGTGAAAAACGCGCCATTTTCATTGAGATGGATGAAGAGACTCGAATGCTTTGGATTCTTAATCCTTAGTTATTTTGTAATACATCATTATTTCATTTTAGTAATTGTCGTTCTACATATTTAGAAAACAATTTCCATTATTTTTTCTTCCAGTTTGTGTTGCAACAATCAACTGTACTTTCAGATTGAGAAAGTTTATTTTGAACTATTTTATATATCTTATAAAATATTATTGTGAGATGATACAATCGATAGTGTACACTGTGCAGGGAACCATGAACATTTCGGATGTGTCAGATGATGAATTTTCTGATTCCGAGCAAGTTCTTATTAATAACATTTCTACAGTGTCCATGTTTCGTGATGTGTTGTTAAGAAGGTTATTCAAAACACCACGTAACACCTCTATATTAAATGGTGCCCAGAAAAACAAAAGAGTTGCTGGAGGGACATCCGATTAGATTTTATGAAAAAAAGTCGTCTTGAGAAGCACACATTCTACTTGCTACGAGATGCTTTGTGTGAGAGAGGCTTGTTGAAGGATACAAAGCGAATGACAGTGGATGAACAACTACGCATGTTTCTACATAGAATAGGTCACAATGTTAGATAACCCTATTTTTTGGTGATTAATGATAGACTAGTTGAGAGAGCTAACTGTGTATCGAGTTATATTTGAGGTTTTTTTTAGAGAAGACCACCATGGCTGGCTTTATTGGAATCAAAAGAGCATACATCATCCACGGTCTTAGCTACCAGACAATCTGGAGGTTCGTTTGTCCAACTAAGAAAAATCTTAATACAAAAGCTATAATTGACTAGCACGTGCGTTGCCTGATTAACAGAACAATAATAATGTTTATAGGTGACCTTCCCAACTAAAGTAGATAAATCGACACACTCCTAAAAAATATTGTTGTATCAACTATGACCCCTACCTCAAACTTATGAAGATGGTTGTAAGAGCACATTTATCCACGTGTGGTTTTGGTAATTAATGACAATCCCTACGGACTAATGGTTGCCTTGAGTTATATTCGAAGGACTTGTCCATAGACACTTATTGAAGTCCATCTGTTGGTTTCAAGGAGTTTATATGGTGACCAAGGTGGTATTTCAGGTTTTACCCAAAGATTGGTCATGTGAGAGTTGAGCTTATTGCAAGCATGTCTTGAAGAAGATCGTGTAAGCATTCGCGTTACCTTCAAGACATCATCTTTATGAAGAGAGAAGATAATATACAAGGTCGATTAAGACTAAGTCAAAGAGTGAATCTCAAGTTGATCAACACACAAAGCGTACAAGATGTACCGAGAGGGATCAAGTGATCCCATGGTATGGTAAGCATTTTCCATTTCGCTTTGTGTACTAACCCAATGGTGTAAGTGAGAGTTCTTTGCGGTATTAGGTATATTTCCATGGGCTTGCATCAAGAGGAAGATCCCATACAACCCATGGAGGATGTCAATGGACGTGTGAAGATGTGCAGAAGTGTGTCTCACCCATAGTGGAGTATGGGGGAGCAATCAACTAGTCTTCTTCGAGCCAACACAATCAATAAAGGTAGTCCAACTTGAGGAAGTCAAGATCGTCATCATCTAGCTCAAGTGGACTATGCGCAAGGAAAAGGTTTGCCCTTGATAGGTTTTCTATTTTACTGGTCTCATGGTGGTAGTTGGGAGATCGGGTTATAGGATCGATAGTCGTACTATCAAGGGGGGCCTCTCAAGTGAGTAGCTTGATCGTATCGTTCGTTGAGAGCTCAAACCATTTGCATCCTTGCATCATCTTTCTTGGTTCTTGTTTGGTGTTTTTCTTTGTGAGTTTTAGAGCTTATGGTCATCTTCATGACAAGCTCGAGTTCATCGAAACGGAGTCCATATGGATCTTCTATGATGTTTTCGATGTTGGAGTTTTTGTTGGTTCTTCATTCATAGAGATTTCGCATCTCTATATCATTAACATTTTCATACTCTCTCTTCTTAGGATAACCAGCAAGTCGTTTGCTATCCAACAAGCTTGAGTTTGCTGTATTCGGAGCTCGTATGCGAAAGTTATGCCATTTTTAGTGTGAGGGCAGTGTTTCTTTGTTCAGTCGGTAGTACCGCTTGGTATCATGTTAGTACCACTTAGGCGGTACTTCCGCTGTACACTACTGAGGGAGTCCTGGTTTAAGGGGTCCTCGGATAGCCGACCTGTTTCTCATGGGCCAGACTATGTGGGCCGCTGGATGAGCATTGGATGATCAAAGGCCCCGTCACCAGGGTGGAAGCTTCAAGGAGCCGTGGCGTGTCCTCCAAGTTTTCAACAGTATATAGGCATGTTTTTTCCTTCGATGTGTAATGGACCATGTGTAAACCCTAGGTACCTTCGGCGTCTATATAAGCCGGAGAGTTTTAGGTTGTAGGACAGAGAACAACTCATCTAGGTTTTAGCTATTCAATCTCGAGGTAGATCAACTTTGTAACCTTCATACCATCAATATAATCAAGCAGGACATAGGGTTTTACCTCCATAGGAGGGCCCGAACCTGGGTAAACATCGTCTCCTTCGTCTCCTGTTACCATCGATCCTAGTCTCACAACTTGGGACCCCCTACCCAAGATCCGCCGGTTTTGACACCAGCAATGGTGCTTTCATTGAGAGTCCCGTTGTGATCGCCAAAGGAATCGATGGCTCACGTCGTCATCAATGAAGAGGTCCGCAAACTAGACACTAGGTAAACATCCTCGCTTTCGACAGCATTGTGCTACACGCTGACCCGACCGACATCTAGGTTGGGTCGGAAGCTTCACCCCATACCAAGAGGTCAGACTCGAGAACCTAGAGTTCTCCGTAGACTCTCGGGGCGATCTCTCGCTAACCGGTCTCGCAGTCTCGCCTGCCGCGCTCGAAGACTCCGAGGCTTTAACCTCGGATTCCTCTATTGGTCCCGCCCACGGGATCTACATCGGTGATGACCTGACTCTTAGTCCGGATCCGGTCATAGTGCCAGATGACCGGACACCTGTTCTTGTCGAACACTCCCCTCGCACGGACACAATGGAGGTCAACTCCGAAAACTTCGAGCAGGTTGACCCGATCGAGCTCTCGATACTCAACGAGGCCCTAGATCGGATCTCGTCGACGAAGATTACCGACGACCCAACCCCGATCCATGCTCAAATTGGTCTCAGGGTGGGTCAAGACGAAGTTTTTGTCCCGCCCACCACCCACTTGATACACATAGTCGAAGATTTAACTGACATGTTGGACCATGCCTCCGAGGAGGCAGAATACATGGATGAGGAGGATTGCGCTCCCACCCCCGTTAACACCGGGTGATGGGCCGCCACCTCCACGCATGACGTCTACATGGTGGACACTCCAGCCGCTAATGGCGAGCACGCACCTAAAAACGATGGCGACAAGTCAGGTGAATTGATGTCAAGGCGTTGGAAGCCGCATAAACGGTCAAAAGGCAAAAAGGGAAGGGAAGCTATCATCGGCATCGGGGACGGAGATACCCCGGAAGACCTCGGCGATCCTGATATCCCTGAACACCCGCTAGAGGGTCAGGAGAGGCTTGAAGACCAGAGCAACCCCGATGACCTAAATGATTCCGAGGACGACAATTACCTCCCCCTGTCGAGGAGGAGGACATCCCGGAAGCCGATAACTTCACCATCCCCGATAATCTTGAAGATTAGGAACTGTTTAGGCAACAGCTTATAGCCACACCCGCAGCCTGAAAGCAAAAGAACAACAGCTTAAGGCCGAATAGGACAACCTCAACAATCGATGGACGAGAGTCCTCTCAGCTGAGGAAGGATATGGTATCGGTCTATCGGACCAACCTAAGAGCTATCCACGCAGAAGGCTACTGCCACAATTCGACGACGAGCTCACTGATACGCCGTCTCCCAAACATACCCCATACGACAAGCCACACCGCCCTCCTCAAGGATGGGACAGGACAGCTGACGACACCAGTTATAGGCCGACGATACCCCGAAGACAGGGAAAAGAGCCAATAGAGCCTGATGACAGGTTCGACCTGTGACGCGACCTGGATTACAGAGCAGGCCGTACGAGATACATCTACGGATCCAGAGGGTACTCAACCGGTAGACAGGAAGGGTACCGGCCCTGGCTCACCACAATAATAGAGGCCGAGAACGAAACCGGGCTAGAACAGACGCTGATTACCGACGCGACATAGCTCGGGTCTGAGGCGCTACACACGCACTGTGCTTCACGGATGAGGTGATGCAACATCACTTCCCAGAGGGGTTTAAACCCATGAACATAGAGCAGTATGATGGGATAACTGACCCAGCCGTATGGATTGAGGATTTCCTCCTCCACATCCACATGGCACGAGGAGATGATCTCCACGCCATCAAATATCTACCCCTAAAACTTAACGGGCCATCTCGGCACTGGTTAAACAGCCTAAACTACATTGGGTGCTGGGAAGATCTAGAGGATGCATTCCGATCTAAATTCTAGGGCACCTATGTTCGGCCGCCGGACTCCTCTAACCTGAGCAACATCGTCCAGAAGCCAGGAGAGTCCGCGCGGCAATTCTAGAATCGGTTCTTGACCAAGAAAAACCAGATTGTTGACTGCCCAGACGCCAAGGCAATAGCCTCCTTTCATCACAATATTTGGGATGAATGGTTGGCTCGCCAGCTCAGCCATGACAAACCTAGGACAATGTCCGCCCTTACATCACTCATGACTCGCTTCTGCGCGGGCAAAGATAACTGGCTAGCAAGATGGAGTCGTAACCCCGAAGACCCCGGAACCTCCGAGGTTCGGGACGGAAATGGGAAACCAAAGTGCAACAAGAATAAGCGCCAGCACAACAATAGTGATGCCGATGACACGGCCGTTAACGCCGGCTTCCGCAATTCCCAACCCGGGCAGCGGAAGAAGACTCCTAAAGGCAATCGCGACGAACCACCCCCGCTGGACAAAATCATGGAGAGACCTTGCCAGATCCATGGCACTCAAGAGAAGCCCGCCAATCATAACAACCGTAACTATTGGGTATTCAAACAGGCCGGCAAACTCGCAACCGATGATCAAGGGAAGAGCCCACGCAGCGAGGACGAGGATGAGCCTCGGGGTCCGATTGGTGGAGGACAAAAGAATTTCCCTCCAGAGGTGAAAACAATAAATATGATATACGCCACCCATATACCTAAGAAGGAGAGGAAGCGCGCCCTTCGAGAGGTCTACGCCCTAGAGCTTGTAGCCCCGACTAGAACCCATGGTTAGTGTACTCGATTACCTTCGATCGACACGACCACCCGACCAGTATCCACCATGGGGTTTGGCCGCCCTCGTCCTAGACCCCATCATAGACGGATATCACCTCACTAAAGTCCTAATGGACGGAGGAAGTAGCCTTAATCTGATTTATGCAGACACGATGAAGGAGATGGGTATAGATCCGTCAAGGATCAAACCCAGCAACACTACCTTTAAAGGAGTGATTTCGGGCGTCGAAGCCCAATGTAGAGGCTCTGTAAGCCTGGAAGTAGTGTTCGGTTCGCCCGACAACTTTCGAAGCGAAGACTTGATCTTTGACATTGTACCTTTCCGCATCGACTATCACGCCCTGCTAGGTCATACAACGTTCGCTCGCTTTAACGCCGCCCCACACTACGTGTACCTCAAGATCAAGATGCCCAGCCCCAAGGGGGTCATTACGGTCAACGACAACACAGAGCGCTCTTTCCAAACTGAGGAACATGCGTTGGCCCTGGCGGCCGAATTCCATTACAATGATGATCGACAAATGCCGACATCTGCCGTAAAGGCACGTAAGACTAGGGAACGAGCTCGGTCTCAGCCCGAACTCCTAGAACCTTCCTATCCCCATAAATAGGGACTCGCCCCCTGCTGCTCAACCCTAGGGCCAGAAAAGATGTACAGAGGAGGCACAACTTCGCGCTCAAAATTCCATGGGCAGCGGTGGGGAAAACTATAAAAAGTGTATGTATTCGGTTGGACCAAACTACTACCATCAAAATGTCTTCGGACATATTGCAGGTACCATAAAGGGCCTGCTAAAGGCATCAAGCTCAACCACATTTTGGCGACCTCTCAATATGTTGTTTCCAAGGTCTGTTCGCCGAACAGTACCACCCATTGAGGGACACAACTCCCTTGGAGGCGCAGGAGCGGACAAGCGACAGGGCACATCGAGGACGCCAGGTCACCCATCGAAGACCCTTGGTACAACCACTACTGTACAAATTTTATTTCATTTTGAAATATGTGTAAACAGTTGCCTCGACAATTTGAATAATAAGAGTTGTTGAGCAAAATAAAGAGCCATTATACATGGTCGCTTTGCTGTCCTTTTTGGCACTATTTTCTCCCTCTTCTTGCGAAACTATTTGGTACATTACGATGCAACCGTCTAATAGACCGGGGCTTGATTTTAAAAAATCGCCCTATGCAAAATTGATTATGCGTTCGGCACCTTGGAATTCGCTGCATTTGTTTTGAACTATGTCTTGGGTCAATAGTTGGGTTGCCCGGCTCCTGTGCTTGCCCCATTATATTTCGCTCGTTCGGCTAAAATGGCAAAGGGAGAACCACTACGATTGTGTTTCCAGCTAGCCTGGTCAAGCACCTCAGGGGGGAAAGCCGAAAACTGACTATCATAGTGTGCGAGAGCCGTTCTGCGAATCCGAGCTTAAGTGTCATACTAAAAACCTTGTTAGAGGTTATTCCGTGTCATACATTGGGTTTGGTATTAGTCCAAACCATGTGATGTCGGCTTTAGCCGCGGTTTATCCGAACATCACAAACCATTGGGGGCTAGTCATCATCCCCCTGCATTCCTTTTCGCGCTCCTATGGCTAAGTGAAAGTAATAAAGTACTATGGTCTGATTGCCTTGTCCGCAAACCGGATACATGTATATTTTGAATGGAGGGGCAGTCAGCTGGTGCAGCAGCAAGCAAAGCGTCGTGGTGGCATCTACATGTGAAGCGGAGTACATAGCTGCTTCGGAAATAGCAAAGGAAGGAGTCTGGATGAACATTTCATCACCGACCTAGGAGTAATTCCAAGTGCGTCGGGCCCAATGACTCTATTCTGTGAAAACACTGGAGCTATTGCCCTTGCAAAGGAGCCCCGGTTTCACAAGAAGACAAGGCACATCAAGCTCCGCTTCAACTCCATCCGTGATTACATTCAGGAGGGAGATATAGATATTTGTAAAGTACATATGGATCTAAATGTTGCAGATCCGTTGACTAAACCTCTCTCACGAGCAAAACATGATCAACACCAGAATGCTATGGGTGTTCGATTCATCACAATGTAACTAGATTATTGACTCTAGTGCAAGTGGGAGACTGTTGGAAATATGCCCTAGAGGCAATAATAAAATGGTTATTATTGTATTTCCTTGTTCATGATAGTTGTCTATTGTTCATGCTATAATTGTGGTAACCGGAAACCGTAATACATGTGTGAATACATAGACCACAACATGTCCCTAGTGAGCCTCTAGTTGACTAGCTCGTTGATCAATAGATGGTCACGGTTTCATGACCATGGACATTGGATGTCGTTGATAATGGGATCACATCATTAGGAGAATGATGTTATGGACAAGACCCAATCCTAAGCATAGCACAAGATCGTGTAGTTCGTCTGCTAAAGCTTTTCCAATGTCAAGTATCATTTCCTTAGACCATGAGATTGTGAAACTCCCGGATACCGTAGGAATGCTTTGGGTGTGCCAAACGTCACAATGTAATTGGGTGGCTATAAAGGTGCACTACGGGTATCTCCGAAAGTGTCTGCTGGGTTGGCACGAATCGAGACTGGGATTTGTCACTCCGTGTGACGGAGAGGTATCTCTGGGCCCACTCGGTAAGACATCATCATAATGAGCTCAATGTGACTAAGGTGTTAGCCACGGGATGATGTGTTGCGGACGAGTAAAGAGACTTGCCGGTAACGAGATTGAACAAGGTATATGGATACCGACGGTCGAATCTCGGGCAAGTATCATACCCGTAGACAGAGGGAATTGGATACGGGATTGATTGAATCCACGACATCATGGTTCATCCGATGAGATCATCGTGGAGCATGTGGGAGCCAACATGGGTATCCGGATCCTGCTGTTGGTTATTGATCGGAGAGGTGTCTCGGTCATGTCTACGTGTCTCCCGAACCCGTAGAGTCTACACACTTAAGATTCGATGACGCTAAGGTTATAGGGAAATGGTATACGTGATTACCGAAGGTTGTTCGGAGTCCCAGATGAGATCCTGGACGTCACGATGAGCTCCAGAATGGTCCGAAGGTAAAGATTTATATATAGGAAGTCCTGTTTTGGTCACCAGAAAGTTTTCGGGCTCATCGGTAGTGTACCGGGAGTAGCGGGAGGGTGCCGCAGGACCCCCGGGAGGGGTGTGCCGACCAAAGGACTTCGTGGGCTGTTAGAGGAAGTGGACCAGCCCTTATTGTGCTGTCCAAGTCCTTCCGGAAATGCCCATGTGGCTAGGCATAAAGAGATAAGGCTAAGGGAGATTCAAAAGGAAGAGATCCACCTCCCTTGTGGGAGGTGGACTCCTCCCTTATCTCGGCCGAACCTCTCCTCCTTGGAGGAGGGGCCAAGGCAGCCCTCCCTATCCCTCCTCCTAATATATACCCGAGGTATTGGGGCTGATTTGAGATATAACTTCTCTCTCTCTCGGTGCAGCCCTACCCTTCCTCTTCCTCGTTCTCCGTAGCGCTTGGCGAAGCCCTGCCGGAGTCCACGTAGCTCCACCGTCACCATGTCGTCGTGCTGCTAGATATCTCCCTCAACCTCTCCTTCCTCCTTGCTGGATCAAGGCGTAGGAGACGTCATCGGGCTACACATGTGTTGAACGCGGAGGCGCCGTTGTTCGGCGCTTACATCGGAATCCACCGCGATCTGAATCGCTGTGAGTACGACTCCACCAACCGCGTTCTTGTAACACTTCCGCTTAGCGATCTTCAAAGGTATGAAGATGCAATCTCTCCCCACTCGTTGTTGGTTTCTCCATAGATAGATCTTGGTGATCGTAGGAATTTTTTTGATTTACTACTACGTCTCCCAACATTTACTCATAAATGTTCTCTTTCGAACATTGCGACTCTATCGCCCGAGCACCCTCCATTTTTTGAGATCCATTACTACGGAGAAGTACCTCTCAGGGCACCTATGCTCTCTTCCAGGAGGCGGAGGGACGGTGGCTATCTTCATCAAATCAAGCCCCGACCAGTGCACCTTGGCCTTCGCAAAGATCATCCGGGCTCCCTCGATACACGAGGAACGCTTAGCGCGTTGATCCGAGGCAAGGTGTCACTCGGCTTCCGCACCAGGCCGAAGTAGCTGCTCTACAAGGGCTTGTTGGGCCATAGCCGGATACAGAGATCCTTCATGGCCAGCTCCGCCATCCAGTGTAGCTCCCTCAGCTGCTTCAGCTGCTCGACAAGGAGAGGAGAGTGCTCGGGGGCTTCAAATTGCGCCCAGAATAGCCGAGCTTCATCCCCTTCTCCCCGCGAAGCATAGAACTAATTCACGTCCGCTATGCTCTTTTGGAGGTCCGAGCAGGCGCCTCAGGAACACCACACTTGGGTGAGCCATGCAAACTTGCTATCACCGAAGACACACTACAGTAAATACGACTTACCATCCGTGATATCCTTAACTTGGCAGACTTGCTCTTTAAAGAACCGCTTGTCCACCCGCTCCTTTTGGAGATCAGATTTCAGGGTGGACAGTTCGGCAGCCTGCTCCTTGCCTTTCTGCTCAAGGTCCTCGCCCTTTTGGCCGGTGTCCTTGATCTCCTGCTGGATTTCCTCCACTCGAGCCTCATGCTTGGCGCTCATGTCTTTTAGAGCGGAAAGTGCAGCAGCTGCTTGTTCGGCCGCCGCCTTCTCGGCCGCGGCCTCTTGCTTTGCATTCTGAAGCTCGACCTTGATATTCTCAATTTCCTTCGCCGAGGCTGTGTAAGTATCAAAGATGTAACCATACTGCGTCGATAGTACAAATCGCTACTGATGAAAAATTCGAACATCACAATCCGGCTTACCTTGCGCCTCATCGAATCTCTTGTTCAGAGCGTCAAGCTCATCCTCGGAGAACTTGAGCTTTCAATTTACCTCGTCTAGCTTGGCGGCATTAGCCACCGCGGCCGATGACGAAGCTTACAAATAATAAATCCCTATCAGACTACATGGGTTTAAACCTCCGATCTATCATAAACATGACCCTATGTTCGGTCCTCTTATGGGCTGTTATAACATTCCGAATAGATATACTTTTGTACATTGTCCGGACAATGTTTATGACTAATCCCCAAGTGACCTTTTCCAAACTCACCGAGGGCTCGGGGGCTGCTATATATATAATGATGGCACAAATATAATTAATATTCCAAACATGAAACATTACGTGGCTCATCTGGAAGCCCGTCAGGAGACCATTGAAGGCCTCCTTCAGTCTGCTATCAACAGACTAAATGCTCTGCAAAACTAGGTGCGGTGATTCTCGAAGATGGAGGCGCTTGATAGAGCTTCCCCCATGATCGACCACCCATTCGTCGGTGGCGCCGGTGGTGATCGGTTAGCAAGATCTCCAACCGGGGATGAACCGGTTGCTTCGGAGGCATGGCATGCTTCGAAGATGCCCTTGGAGGGGGCTGGACATACCTCCGTCCGGCCTCCTTAGTATCCGGGAGCGGATCCTCCCCCCGGTCTTCGGTAGCCGAGGCGTTAACCTCAACCATGATGTCGTCGCCCCCGCCCATTGGTGCCTGGCTCCATAGGAGCCTGGTGGTATGACACCTCCGCAGTGTCCTTCGTGACACCTGGAAGGGTGGGATGCGACGCGGTCCTACTCTCTACTAGCTCGGCGGGTGGGGTCTCCCCGTCCGAAACTTGGTCGGTGGGGAGAATGCGTGGTGGGCTGCAGATCAATAGGCACTCGCATGTTAGTAACATCGAAAACTTGACATAAAGAGCTCGGGAGTCTTCGGATTCTTACCTTCGAGCTGGGAGCTTGACCCTTAGGTTCCATTGAGGAACCTTCTCAAAGTCTTCAGACTCGGTATCCGAGTCCGAACTGTCGTCGGGCACAATCAGCTGCGGCCGACGCACCTTCTTTGGGGCAGGAGGAGGTACTTCCTCTAAGGGGTCCGATGACGCCGCCCTCTTTCTCGCGAGGGGGGAATCGCCTCCCCCTCGTCCTCATGCTCCTCCTCTTGATTAAAGGAAGCATGGGTTTCCTTGGACGCAGTGTCTGGCTGGTCCTTGATGTAGAGGCCTCCTCGATTTCTCCTCTTCTTCTTCTCCTTCTTTTCTGGCGCCTTGCAAGGCACCACGACGAGCATCTTTGACAACAGCTTGGACCTGGGGTCTTCGGGTTATGGTGTCAGGCAGTTGATGCCCGTGGCCTTGATCAACCATTTGTGCAGAGGTGATTGGAAAGTGCTTATATTTTATTTCGTAAAAATAGAGCCAATCAAACAAAACTATGTTATACCTGGGAAGGAGGGTTATCGTCATGTAGACCACGACCCCCTCCTCGGCTGGCCAGTTCTCCCGGGCCTTGAACAACGCCTTCTGATACGTCTCCATCGTATCTATAATTTTTGATTCTTTCATGCCAATTCTACAACTTTCATATACTTTTGGCAACTTTTTATACTATTTTTTGGACTAACCTATTGATCCTGTGCTTAGTACCAGTTCCTGTTTGTTGCATGTTTTTTGTTTCGCAGAATATCCATACCAAACAAAGTCTAAACATGATAAAAACTTACAAATATTTTTTTTGGAATATATGTGATTTTTGGGAAACATAATCAACGTGAGACGATGCCCTAGGAGGTGGTAAGCCTGCGAGGCACGACCCACCCCCTGGTCGCGCCTGGCAGGTTTGTGGCCACCCCTTAGGTCGGTTGCAATGTGTTCATCATTTGCTTATGGTGGGTTGCTTGAGTGACAGAAGCATAAACCCGAGTAGGTGGGTTGTTGCATATGGGAGTAAAGAGGACTTGATACCTTATGATGCTATGGTTTGGTTTTACCTTAATGATCTTTAGTTGTTGCGGATGATTTCTAGAGTTCTAATCATAAGTGCATATGATCCAAGTAGAGAAAATATGTTATCTTATGCCTCTCCCTCATATAAAATGGCAATAATGATGACCGGTCTAGTTATCGATTCCCTAGGGACAATTCTGCAACTCCTACCACCACTTTTCCAATCTCGATAAACTAACTTAGTTATTGCTTTATCTAAGCAACCCCTAGTTTTTTATTTACGTGTTCTTTATTATCTTACAAACCTATCCCGCAACACCTACAAAGTACTTATAGTTTCATACTTGTTCTAGGTAAAGTGAACGTTAAGCATGCGTAGAGTTGTATCGATGGTCGATAAAACTTGAGGGAATATTTGTTATACCTTTAGCTCCTCATTGGGTTCGACACTCTTACTTATCAAGAAAGGCTACAATTGATCCCCTATACTTGTGGGTTATCAAGACCTTTTACTGGCGCCGTTGCCGAGGAGCAATAGCGTGGGTGAATATTCTCGGGTGTGCTTGTTTGCTTTATCACTAAGTAGATTTTATTTGTTGTTCTAAGTTGTTATCTATCTTTAGTTATGGATATGGAACATGGAATACCAAAAAAATTAGGTGTAGTTGCTACTTATGGAGATGGGGAACCTCCTAAAACCCTCGATGCTCGTTATGTGAAAGATATTATGCACTACTTTAATGAGAAAACCCCATTCAATTAGATAATGGGATACATGTTGGATCAACATGAATACTTTATGGATTATAGCTTGACTCAAAAAGGGAAACTGTTATGGGATCAAATTTATATGTTGAAATGGTATGCTTGGACTCTATGCTTGAGATATGATATTACTTGTTTCTCTAGGATGAAGGCTAAACACCTTCCCTTTTCATGTAAATTTAATGATAATGAAACCTTGGCTTATTATGCTAATGGTATATATGATTACTATAATGTGGAACAAATAGAAGAGTTTGTTGCTTTTAAGGGTGCTTATGAAATTGAAGCTTTGTTTGAAAAGTATGAAGATTATGATGATGTTGTTTACCGATCCCAAAATTAGGCTATGTTTTGTTATTGTTATGCCAATTATGAATATAATGCCCATATTGATCAATTTATTGAGAAAGTCTCCGCTATCCAAGAATAGACTAATATTTTGCAAGAATCTATGGAAGAGGAAATTGATGACACTTTGACCTCATCGAATGAAAAAGATGAGGAGGAGAGCGAAGAACAAAAGGAGGAAGAGCAGACTAGCTACCTGTGCCCACCTTCTAATGAGAGTAACTCTTCAACTCATACATTGTTTAATCCCCTTCGCACATACCGAAGGATGAATGCTATGATGATTGCTATGACCCCTTGGATTCGTTTGAAATATCCCTTTTTGATGAACTTGATGCTTGCTATTCTTGTGGCCATGATGCCGATATGAATTATGCTTATGGATATGAAATTGCTATAGTTAATTATGTCAAATGTGAAATTGGTGCTATTGCACCCACACATGATAGTCCTATTATATTTTTGAATTCTCCCAACTACACTATGCCGGAAAAGTTTGCACTTATTAAGGATTATATTGATGTGTTGCGTTTTCCTATTGCACATGATGATTTTAATGAATATAATATGCATGTGCTTGCTGCTCCTACTTTCAATTACTATGAGATAGGAACTACATCTCCACCTCTCTATGTTTCCAATACGATAAAATTGCAAGAAACTATTTATACTATGCATTGGCCTTTACTTTGTGTGCGTGGTTTGTTCTTGTATGACATGCATGCCAACGCATAGGAAGAAAGTTAGACTTCATTGTCACATGATTATATCATTTTTTCTCACTAGTTAATTACAAATCATTGTTAATAAAAATTTGCATTGATATACCTTGGGATCTGGGTGGATCCACTACTTGAGCACTTTATGCCTAGCTTAATGGCTTTAAAGAAAGCGCTGCCAGGGAGACAACCCGGAAGTGTTAGAGATTCATTTTATTCTGTTGTGTGCTTTTATATAGTTTAAAAACAAAAAAATAAAGTGGGGAACTTAAAACTTTTTCAAAAAGAAAAGTGAAAGTGAGAAAGACGAGCAACATTGAAGTGGGGGCTAGCCTTGAACTTTGTTCATGCCCATGGAAACTTTGTCAATCTTGATTACATAAACTTTTCAACAAAGATAATTATCCCCTTGTATAAATCCATTGTATTATAAAAATAATGTGCCAAGATTACAGATACTTACCTATTATGGCATTTCGATAGCCATTCAAATATATATTGCCATGCAATTTCCACCGTTCCGTTTGTTATGACACGCACCATCATTTTCATATTGCTTTTCATGATCGTAAGATAGCTAGCATGATGTTTTCATGGCTTGTCCGTTTTTTGATGCCATTTGCTATGCTAGATCATTGCATATCTCGGTACACTGCCGAAGGCATTCATATAGAGTCATGTTTTGTTCTAGATATCGAGTTGTAATTCTTGAGTTGTAAGTAAATAAAAGTGTGATGACCATCATTATTAGAGCATTGTCCCGTGTGAGGAAAGGATGATGGAAGCTATGATTCCCTCACAAGTTGGGATGAGACTCCGGAATTTATGAAAAATACAAGAGGCCAGCGAAGCCCAAATAAAAAATGAGGCCTTAGATGCGCACCAAAAAAAGAAAAAAAAGAGAGAAAATAGAGAAGGGACAATGCTACTATTCTTTTTCCACACTTGTGCTTCAAAGTAGCACAATGATCTTCATGATAGAGAGTCTCCTATTTGGTCACTTTCATATACTAGTGGGATTTTTTCATTATATAACTTGGCTTGTATATTCCAATGATGGGCTTCCTCAAATTGCCCTAGGTCTTCATGAGCAAGCAAGTTGGATGCACACCCACTTGGTTTCTTTTTGAGCTTTCATACACTTATAGCTCTAGTGCATCCGATGCATGGCAATCCCTACTCACTCACATTAATATCTATTAATGGGCATCTCCATAGCCCGTTGATATGCCTAGTTTTTGTGAGACTATCTTCTCCTTTTTCTTCATAACATCCAGCATATTCTATTCCACCTATAGTGCTATATCCATGGCTCACGCTCATGTCTTGCCTGAGAGTTGAAAAACTTTGAGAACATAAAAGGTGTGAAACAATTGCTTGACTTGTCATCGGGGTTGTGCATGATATAAATACTTTGTGTGGGAAAGATGGAGCATAGCCAGACTATATGATATCATAGGGATAACCTTCTTTTGCCATTATATTTTGAAGAGATACAATTGCTTTATTAGTATGATTGAAGTATTATTGTCTTAATGTCAAATGATAGACTATTGCTTTGAATCACTCGTGTCTTAATATTCATGTCATGATTAGATTATATAAACAAGATTATGCTAGGTAGCATTCCACATCAAAAATTATCTTTTTTATCATTTACCTACTCGAGGACGGGAAGGAATTAAGCTTGGGGATGTTGATACGTCTCCGTCGTATCTATAATTTTTGATTGTTTCATGCCAATATTCTACAACTTTCATATACTTTTGCAAATTTTTATACTATTTTTTGGACTAACCTATTGATCCAGTGCCCTATGTTAGTTCCTGTTTGTTGCATGTTCTTTGTTTCGCAGAATATCCATACCAAACGAAGTCCAAACGCGATAAAAACTTACGAAGATTTTTTTGGAATATATGTGATGTTTGGGAAAAAGAATCAACACCACACGATGCCCTAGGAGGTGGCAAGCCTGCTAGGCGCGGCCCACCCCCTGGTCGCGCCTGGCAGGCTTGTGGCCAGCCCTTAGGTCGGTTGGAGCTGTCCTTTGGCCGCAAGAAAGCTAATGTTTGTATAAAGATGACCTCAAAATTTCAGATTGGTCGATGTTATAGATCTCCGTGTATTTAAGAAACGGTGAAAGGCCAGAATTTGAGAACGCAGAAACAGAAGGAAACAGAGAGAGAGATCCAATCTTGGAGGTGCTCTCGCCCCTCCGCCACCATGGAGGCCATGGACCAGAGGGGAAACCCTTCTCACATCTAGAGGAAGGTCAAGGAAGAAGAAGAAGGACGGGGGTTGTCTCCCCCTCTCTCCCGGTGGCGCCGGAACACCGTCGGGGCCATCATCGTGACGGTGATCTACTCCAACAACTCCGTCATATTCACCAACACCTCCATCACCTTCCCCCATCTATCTACAACGGTCCACTTTCCCGCAACCTGTTGTACCCTCTACTTGAACATGGTGCTTTATGCTTCATATTATTATCCAATGACGTGTTGCCATCCTATGATGTCTGAGTAGATTTTTGTTTTCCTATGGGTTGATTGATGATCGTGATTAGTTTGAGTTGCATGTTTTATTATTGGTGTTGTCCTATGGTACCCTCCATGTTGCGCGAGCATGAGGGATCCTTGCTGTAGGGTGTTGCAATGTGTTCATGATTTGCCTATGGTGGGTTGCTTGAGTGACAGAAGCATAAACCCGAGTAGGTGGGTTGTTGCATATGGGAGTAAAGAGGACTTCATACCTTATAATGCTATGGTTGGGTTTTACCTTAATGATCTTTAGTAGTTGCGGATGCTTGCTAGAGTTCCAATCATAAGTGCATATGATCCAAGTAGAGAAAGTATGTTAGCTTATGCCTCTCCCTCATATAAAATTGCAATAATGACGACCAGTCTAGTTATCGATTGCCTATGGACAATTCCGCAACTCCTACCACCACTTTCCCACACTCGATAAACTAACTTAGTTGTTGCTTTATCTAAGAAGCCCCTAGTTTTTATTTACGTGTTCTTTATTATCTTGCAAACCTATCCCGTAACACCTACAAAGTACTTCTAGTTCCATACTTGTTCTAGGTAAAGCGAACATTAAGCGTGCGTAGAGTTGTATCGGTGGTCGATAGAACTTGAGGGAATATTTGTTCTACATTTAGCTCCTCGTTTGGTTCGACACTCTTACTTATCGAGAAGGGCTACAATTGATCCCATATACTTGTGGGTTATCACCTTCCATAGCTTCTCCCGAGTGGTGCGGAAGAGCCGACGAATAATAGGCTCATCATCAAGCCGATAAGCCCACATGGGAGCGTCCCAGCGCTGGCAGGGGAGGATGTGCCGCCGAAGCATAATCTGGACCACGTTGGACAGCTCGATCTCGCCTTTGATCATGGAGGTGATGCGCCTCTGCAGGTTGTCCACCTCCGTATCCGATCCCTAGTCGAGGCCCTTTCGGAGCCATGAGGTCAATCTGGTGGGGGGACTCGATCTGAATTCGGTCGGAGCAGCTAGGACTTCCTCCCTTGGCTCGGTGATATGAAACTTATCTTTTTGCCAAATCTTGATGGTGTCGATGAAGGTTCCGAATGGCCATCCGACGCGGGGGAGTTTGCTAATGACTGCCCCACAGCAGTCTGTGTGTTCACCTGCGACACATTTCAACTTGATATTGAAGATCTTGAGACACAGTCCAAAGTGCGGTTCGACCCGCAAGAAGGCCTCGCAGACGATTATGAAGGCTGATATGTGCATAAAGGAGTTCGGCGGGAGGTCGTGGAAGTCGAGTCCATAGAAGAACATGAGTCCCCTAACAAAGGGGTGGAGCGGGAAGCTCGGTCCTCGGGTGAAGAGAGGGAGGAAGACCACCCTATCGCCCAGCTTTGGAGTGGGAACCACCTGGCCCTTCTCTGGCGCGCGATGGTAGATGTTGGCGAGGAGGTAGCTGGCATCCTTCAGGTCCCGGATATCCTGGTTGGTGACCGTGGAGGCCACCCACTTGCCGTTGGAACCAGAACCCGCCATGGCCAAGCTTGGAGGAGGAGGAGTGGAAAACTAGATCTGGGCTCTAGAAGCTTAAGAGATTGGGGAAGCAAAGCATGCGAATGGGAAGTGTGGCTGTGCGTTGGGTTCCCCCCCTTCTTATGGGGCTGGTCGCTGGTTAACCTCCCTTACTGTGTCGCATATCCCTCCGCTTCCCAAGATGTGTGTGTAGTTATACGTGCATGATTAAACATATCCCGTGTGAAACGGAGCATGATCTGTGCATTGATGGATCATGACGATGAAAATGGCCTCGAACCACGGATCGAGTTTTTGCAACAGGTCCAATGGTCGTGGTGGGCCGCGACTTTTCATCAGAAAGGTTGTCAGGGAACTCTGTTTGCTCCCTGACGCTTGGCCTTCGGGGCTAAGCTATTCTTGGTATTCGGACGATCCACTGATCGGGAAAAACTGCATGTCATCGGAGGCCGAACTAAACTCGATCGATCACCGATTGAGGAGAAGAACTCACCTCGCAAGCCGGAGACTCTGATTAAACCAAGCTGGACCTAGGACCATTGGCATTGGAGGCTAGTTCGGGGGCTACTGAGGGAGTCCTGGTTTAAGGGGTCCTCGGATAGCCGACCTGTTTCTCATGGGCTGGACTATGTGGGTCAAAGGCCCCATCGCCAGGGTGGAAGCTTCAAGGAGCCGTGGCGTGTCCTCCAAGTTTTTGACAGTAGATAGGCATGTTTTTTCCTTTGATGTGTAACCAACCATGTGTAAACCCTAGGTACCTTCAACGTCTATATAAGTCGGAGGGTTTTAGGTTGTAGGACAGAGAACGACTCATCTAGGGTTTTAGCTATTTGATCTCGAGGTAGATCAACTCTGTAACCTTCATACCATCAATATAATCAAGTAGGACATAGGGTTTTACCTCCATAGGAGGGCCCGAACCTGGGTAAACATCGTCTCCTTCGTCTCCTGTTACCATCGATCCTAGTCTCACAGCTCGGGACCCCCTGGCCGAGATCCGCCGGTTTTGACACCGACAACTACCCCTGCTACTTCCGCTTATATTTTGGTCTCTATTCTACATATTCTTTCAAGCGGTAGTAGAACGGCACTTATGGTTAGTAGTACCTCTTTGTGCGGTAGTACTGCCCTGCTTTTCTCTACTACCGCAGTTTCACCCACACTTGCACCACCTAGCGGTAGTACCGCTAGTGGAAGTGGTAGTACCGCTTCGGCGGCACTACCGCCTCCTGGAGTCCCTCTGTTACACGTTATGGTTTGTAAATTCTGTACCAATGGAAGTACCTCTCATCTGAGCGGTACTACCGCTTATGCACAGGTTGAGTGCATAACGGTTGGATTTGGGGGAACATATTTAAGGGGGTCTTCTTCCCCGATGGTTCCCATCATTTGAGATCGTATTTGCCCCCCGTTGTTTACCTTCTTCTATATTGCTAACTCTCAGTTCCTCCAATGATTCTTGCTAGTTCTTGAGGGAAAAGAGAGAGGAGATCTAGATCCACATTTCCACCAATCACTTTCTCCTTTATGTCAGGGGAACCCCTTGGGTTTAGATCTTGGAGTTGTTCGTGTTCTTATTTGTTCTGCCTATCATATTCCTCAATAACATTAATTGTTGCGGTGGGATTTGGGAGAGAAGGACTTGGGCACTTAGTGTGCCCTTGCCATTGCATTTGGTGTATAGGTTTGAGTTCTCCATGGTGATACGTGGAAGTGAGAAGTGGAGAAGCATATTACTCTTGGGTGTTTGAGCACCCTAGAGCTTGTTGCTCTTGGGTTCTTTGGCACCCTAGATGGTTGGTGGTCTCCAATTAGGTTGTGGATATTGCCCCGAGCAATTGAGGTCACCTCGGAGCCACAATCCATTGTGGTGAAGCTTCGTGGTGTTGTTGGGAGCCTCCAATTAAGTTGTGGAGATTGCTCCAACCTTGTTTGTACGGGTTCAGTGACCGTCCTCGAGGGTCCCTTAGTGGAATCACGACATCTTCCTTTGTGCGAGGGCATGAGGATATTACGGTGGCCTTAGTGGCCTCTTGGGGAGCATTGTGCCCCCACACCGCTCCAAATGGAGATTAGCATCCACAAGGGTGTGAACTTGGGGATACATCGTGGTCTCCATGTGCCTCGGTTATCTCTTACTCGAGCCTTTTACTTATGCACTTTACTTTGTGCTAGCCATATTGTTTCATGCTATATATATTGCTATCACTTAGTTGTTTATCTTGCTTAGCATAAGTTGTTGGTGCACATAGGTGAGCCTAGTTGTTTTAGGCTTTGTGCTTTTATATTAAACATTAGTTTTATTCCACAATTGTTCAAGCCTAAACCATAATAATTTTAAAGCATCGATTCACCCCCCTCTAGGCGGCATCCACGTCCTTTCAATGGTGTATACCATAATCGCTAGATTTTAATTTATAGGTCTTCTGTGAATTCATGGATTATATTGAGTGTTTGACGATTGTAGTTCGTGCAGTGGCGGAGGCAGGAATGCCTAAAATCTAATGTTGAGGGGGGACAGTTCGTAGGGAACGGTTAAAAATGCCATTGTTCATATGATTTATAGTGTTAAAAATAGGATGTTAGGGGTATCCTGACCCCTAGTGGCCACCCGTGCCCCCGTTGTACCACTATAGGAAACTTATCCCCTTGTAGACAATCACCAATGCTTCTTCCCAATTCCCACAAACACATGATCATGATCCTTATTTGGTCAACCATGTCATGCACAAACAAGTTTATAGACTGCTTCAACTTGTTAAAAAGCTCTCCCAAGTTGCTATTGATATAATCACACTTAATGGTAGTGTTAAATTCTGACATGTACCGTAGTAGAGAATGGTAAGGTTCATCCATGCACCAAACTCGCTGCATGCTACCATTATCTTACCTAGATGGTATGAATGTGTCCGATTAGTGTAAGATCTTGCTGCTGGCCACATGTGCTCAAATACTTCTCACTGAATGTTTTGATCAAATTCATCCACATATGTCCGAAGCAATCCCTCTTCTCAGCATGGGGAAAACATTCTTGACTAAAATTTCTAGCTCTTTACATGCACCTGTGTGGAATGCCAAAGGTGACATTGTCTCTATGCATCTTTTCAACTACATCATGAACCATGTCCATTAAACCTTTGTCTCCGACTGAAACAAGCCAATAGAAATAGGGAACATCCAATTGGCCATTGATGACCCACAAGTGTAGGGGGTAAATCATAGTCTTTTTGATAAGTAAGAGTGTCGAACCAACGAGGAGCAGATGGAAATGACAAGCGGTTTTCGGCAAGGTATTTTCTGCAAGCACTGAAATTGTAGGTAATAGCTAGTTTGATAGCAAGATAATTGGTAACGAGCAAGTAACATAACAGTAAATAAAGTGCAGAAAGGTAGCCCAATCCTTTTGTGGAAAAGGATAGGCCAAAACTATCTTATAATAAACAAAATGTTCTAGAGGGTACACGGGAACTTCATCTAGTCACTTTCATCATGTTGGTTTGATTCGTGTTCGCTACTTTGATACTTTGATATGTGGGTGGACCAGTGCTTGGGTGATATTCTTACTTGAATAACCTCCCGCTTATGATTAACCCCCTCGCAAGCATCTGCAACTACGAGAAAAGTATTAAGATAAAATTCTAACCATAGCATTAAACATGTGGATCCAAATCAGCCCCTTACGAAGTAGCGCATAAACTAGGGTTTAAGCTTCTGTCACTCTAGCAACCCATCATCTAATAACTAATCCACAATGAATTCCCTTAGGCCCAAGGATGGTGAAGTTTCATGTAGTCGATGTTCACATGACACCACTAAGGGAATCACAACATACATATCATCAAAATATTGAATACATATCAAATTCACATGATTACTTGCAGCATGACTTCTTCCGTGACCTCAAGAACAAAGGTAACTACTCACAAAAATGTTCATGCTCAAGATCATAGGGGTATTAAATAGCACAATGGATCTGAACATATAATCTTCCACCAAATAAACCATATAGTAATCAACTACACAAGGTAATCAACATTACTAGTCACCCACATGTACCAATCTGAGGTTCCGGTACAAAGATTGAACACAAGAGATGAAATAGGGTTTGAGAGGAGATGGTGTTGTTGAATATGTTGATGAAGAAAGGCCTCCCAAAGATTATAGGGTTGTTGGTCATGACGATGGCTTCGATTTCCCCCTCCGAGAGGGAAGTTCCCCTGGCAGAATCGCTCTGATAGAGGGAAAAAGTGCTCCTGCCCAAGTTCCGCCTCGAGACAACGGCATTCCATCCCGAAAGTCCTCTCCTTTATTTTTTATAGGTCAAAAGACCTTAAATACCATAACATGGGCACCGAAGGTGGGCCATGCTGAGCACAACCCACCAAGGCACGTCTAGGGGGCAGGCGTGCCTTGGTGTCTTGTGCTCACTGGGTGGGCCCCCTCTGGTAGTTATTTGCTCCGATATTTATTATACATTACAAAATAAATCTCCGTGAATTTTCAGCTCATTTGAAGATGTGCAGAATAGGTATCTCTGATATGCTTTTTCAGATCCAGAATTCGAGCTGCCGGTATTCTCCATCTTTGTGCAAACCTTGCATATTATGAGAGAAAAGGCATTAAAATTACTCCATAAAGCATTATTATGCATAAAATCATTATAAATAACAGTAGGAAATCATGATGAAAATTGGACGTATCAACTCCCCCAAGGTTAGACCTCACTTGTCCTCAAGCGAAAGCCGATATCGAAAAACATGTCCACACGGTTTGAGAGAGAGGTGCCGATGAAAACAAAATATGGACATAGTAGCATAATGCTTATTATTGTAACAGCAACAAACTTTATCATGAGACTCTTTCATATAAGTTTTATTTTATAACAACATCATATAACTTCTCATGAACAAGTAACAATTCATCACAACATAGAAGTATAAATCATAAACCTTATTGGAAACCAACAAACTATGTTTGCATTCAACTTTGCAACTACAATTCATCATATTTTCAGGAAGGGTCTTGTGTCGAAGCCTTTTGGAAAGTCCACATACTCAACCATAATTTAATCTTTTATGATTGCTAACACTCACGGCATACCAATGAGCAGAAAGTTTCAACGAGACACCTCAACGTATTCACCTCAAGGGTGATGTCAACCATAATAACTCATGCTTACTCATATCCAACCGGGTATATGTGCCTAGATCTGTCCTCACCACATGATACTGGCAAAAATAAAAAGTAAAAAAGGAATAGGGAAGAATACTCTGACTCTTGCATACAAGTAACTACATAAAGGTAAAAGATAGGCCCTTCGTAGAGGGAAGGAGAGGTTGCCATGCACTTTTTAGTTTGTATGTCAAATCCCTTAGTGCAAAAGAAGTCATGTTGTATTGCCCCATGTGATAGGAACCTTTATTATACAGTTTGTCGCTTTTATTACTTTGCCATCACAAGTTTGTACAACGCTCAATTTTCTCTTACACTAATTGATCAAAAACATTTAGAAGCAATTTGTATTGCCTTAGTGCACCGATGAGAACTTACTTGAAGGATCTTGTTCAATCCATAGGTACGTATGGTGGACTCTCAAAACATGAGTTTGGGTTTGGGATTTTTGGATGCACAAGTAGTATCTCTACTTAGTGCAGAATTTTTGGCTAGCAAATATATTGAGCAAGCACAAGTAGTACCTCTACTTAGTAGTATCTCTATGACAATATAACTTCTATGTGAATATGAACAAACATAAAACATCACGTTATCTTCCTTGTCCAACGTCAACAATTTTGGCATATAATATTTAATGGGAGATTACAATCATAAAAAATGTCCAAGATAGTGAATTTGCATATGAATCTTCTCTTCCCTAATTAATTCTTTCATGAGTTCCATCATTGACTGATGCTATGCTTATCAATCTCCAATAAATTTTACCACTTATAATTTTCCTTATGGGATGTCATTACTGTTGGGGAACGTCGCATGGGAAACAAAAATTTTCCTACGCACACGCAAACCTATCCATGGTGATGAGCATCTACGAGAGGGAGAGTGGATCTACGTACCCTTGTAGATCGCTAAGCGGGAAGCGTTAAGAAACGCGGTTGGTGTAGTCGAACATCTTCGCGATCCAAATCGCCGAGCGTCCCGCGATCTCATCACGATCCGTCCCGCGATCCAATCACGATCCGTCCCGTGAACTCATCATGATCCGTCCCGCGATCTCATCACGATCCGTCTCACGATCTTGATCACGATCTGTCCCGCGAACTCATCACGATCCGTTCCGCGATCTCATCACGAACTGTCTCGCGATCTCGATCACGGTACTTCCGATCTAGCGCCGAACGGACGGCACCTCCGCGTTCAGCACACGTGCAGCTTGATGACTATCTCCACCGTCTCGATCCAGCGAGAGGAGGTGGAGAGGAGAGAGAGTTCACCGGCAGCATGACGGCGCTCCGGTGATGGTGGTGGAGTGATTCCGGCAGGGCTTCGCCTAAGCGCTGCGGAAAACCGATCTAGAGGAGAAACTATGCACCGGTGAAATGGGTAGCACGTGGCCGGAAATTCTGTCCAAAAACCACCCAATACACTAGTATATATAGGAGGAGAGGAGAGGAGAGGCAGCCAAGGCCTTTGGGTCGGCCGAAATAGGAGGTGGGAGCAATCCTACTTCACCTCCAATCCTAGTTGGAGTAGGATTGCCTCCTATTGGCTGATTTTCCACTTTTTGCTTTAGGACTTTCTCTCCTGCGCCATGGGCCTTTGTGGCTGTTTTCCCAGCCCACTAAGGGTTGGTTATTATTCTCCCACAGCCCATGGACCTCTTGGGGTCGAAATACCCCTCCCGGAGGTCCTCCGGTACACTACCGGCACTCCCGGTACAATACCGATACTCCCGATACACTACCGATGAGCCCGAAACTTTTCCGGAAACCAAACTGGGACTTCCTATATATGAATCTTTACCTCCGGACCATTTCGGAGCTCCTCGTGACGTCCAGGATCTCATCCGGGACTCCGAACAACCTTCGGTCACCACCATACATAACTCTACACTACCGAAACGTCACCGAACCTTAAGTGTGCAGACCCTGCGGGTTCGAGAACTATGTAGACATGACCGAGACACCTCTACGGTCAATAACCAATGGCGGGACCTGGATGTCCACATTGGTTCCTACATATTCTACGAAGATCTTTATCGGTCGAACCTCTATGTCAAGGATTCAGTTAATCCCGTATATCGTTCCCTTTGTTCTTCGGTATGTTACTTGCCCGAGATTCGATCGTCGGTATCTCCATACCTAGTTCAACCTCGTTACCGGCAAGTCTCTTTACTCGTTACGTAATACAAGATCCCGCAACTAACAATTAGTCACATTGCTTGCAAGGCTTATTGTGATGTTGCATTACCGAGTGGGCCCCGAGATACCTCTCTGTTACACGGAGTAACAAATCCCAGTCTCGATCCATGCCAACTCAACAGACACCATCGGAGATACCTGTAGAGCACCTTTATAGTCACCCAGTTACGTTGCGACGTTTGATACACACAAGGCACTCCTCCGATATCCGTGAGTTGCATGATCTCATGGTCATAGGAACATATACTTGACATGCAGAAAACAGTAGCAATAAACTGACATGATCATATGCTATGTTTGTAGTTTGGGTCTTATCCATCACATCATTCTCCTAATGATGTGATCCCGTTATCAAATGACATCTCATGTCCATGGCTAGGAAACCTTAACCATCCTTTGATCAACGAGCTAGTCCATTAGAGGCATACTAGGGACATGGTTTTGTCTATGTATCCACACATGCATTTAAGTCTCCGATCAATACAGTTATAGCATGGATAATAAACGATTATCATGAACAAGGAAATATGATAATAACTAATTTATTATTGCCTCTAGGGCATATTTCCAACAATTACTCACCATAAGATTAGCATATGATCCTTTTTCATTTATTTTCTTTTATTATGCTTGCAACAAGAAAGTAAAGAAGCAAGAGCTCAAGCTAAACTTTGTTATATAACTCTCACTCAATTACATAGATAGATAGATCATGAAACTAGCACATGAAAATAGATCATACTAAAGTTTTATTTAACTAAATCATGAAAAAGCTAGGGATTGAAATAAAAAGTAAAGGTAAAAAGTGACGTTGATACGATACTGGGGCATCTCCTGCAAGCTTGGCTCAAGCCAAGGGGAGTGCCCATACATGTGTACTCAAGTCTCCTTTGGTGGTGAAGATGATGAAGGTGGTGGTGATGAATAAGTGTCACACTTCAGCCTCAATAAGTACTCCAGTTTATGGATGACGCTCCGAAGGGTGATGATGTGCCCATCTAGCAAAATGTTTTCATGAGTGAGAAATTTATTCTGGACATGAAGCGCTTCGAAGGCCCTAAAAGCTTCAATTTCAGTGGGGGTGAGATGATCATAATAAGTTCGAATGATATCTTCTTCTTCTCCCTCTTCTGTTGGCATAGATTGACCTTCCACTTGAGCTTGATCCCTCATAGCTTCCTTGCTCTTATCTTCGTTGTTGACTTCTTTTGGCTCCTCCCTCTTCAGCTCCTCTTCATTAGCCATGCATCTTCTTCTATGCTATTGGAGGAGGAAGAAGACATGATGCCTGGTTGACATATCTGATAGATAAACATCACGAAACAATAAAAGATAACATTTCCGCGATGCGCTGGTCAAAACAATCGGGGATATATATGGAGAATTTTTATTCTTGGAAAACAAACATATGTAAGGAAAATGGAGTCGGGAAGGTTCCCGAGGAGGGCACAACCGACCGAGGCGCGCCAGGGAGGGCATGCACGCCCTGGTGTATCGTGCTCACCTCAGTTGCTTTCCTCTTTATTTCTTATTTTTCTCATTTTTCTAATATTCCAAAACTGACAGAAAATATTTTCGTGGATTTTTTGGAGTCCGCTTACTTACCGTATCATGTACCTCTTCTTTTTCATGATTCTAGAGTGTTCCGGAAGGTTTCTCTTATGTGTTCCTCCGGTGTCATGGTTTGGATAACATTGCTTTCAACATTAATAGGCGTTCTTGAGATATAGTGTTTAATTCTTTGTCCATTGACCACGTTCGGGTTAGTACCTTTGGCATTATTAATCTTGATAGCTCCAGAGCGATAAGCCTCTTTGATAACATATGGCCCTTCCCATTTGCAAAGAAGTTTTCCTGCAAAAAATCTGAAATGAGAGTTGTAGAAAAGAACATATTCTCCAACTTTGAATTCTTGCTTTTGGATTCTTGTGTCATGCCATCTTTTAACCTTTTGTTTAAATAGTTTGGCATGTTCATAAGCCTGGGTTCTTCATTCATCTAGTGAGCTAATATCAAATAACCTCTTTTCACCGGCAAGTTTGAAATCATAGTTGAGTTCCTTAATTGCCCAAAATGCTTTGTGTTCTAACTCTAGAGGCAAATGGCAAGTTTTCCCATATACCATTTTGTATGGAGAGATACCCATAGGATTTGTATAAGTTGTTCTACAGGCCCAAAGTGCATCATCTAGTTTCTTAGACCAATTATTTTGGGGCCTATTGACAGTTTTTTGTAATATTAATTTTATTTCTCTATTGCTAAGTTCAACTTGACCTCTAGATTGAGGATGATAATATGATGCAATTCTATGGTTAACATCGTATCTAGCAAGCATTTGATTTTACGGAAAGCACCATGAATAAAGTGTGTACCACCATCAATCATTAAATATCTTGGGACCCCAAACATCGGGAAGATAACTTCTTTAAGCATTTTAATGGAGGTGTTATGATCAACACTACTATTTGGAGTAGCTTCTTCCCACTTAGTGACATAATCAACAACAACCAAAATACGAGTATATCCATTAGAGGAAGGAAAAGGTCCCATATAGTCAAGACCCCAAACATCAAATGGTTCAATAACAAGTGAACAATTCATATGCATTTCCAGACGCTTACCTGTAACACTCTGTTACGCCTGGCGGGATCTAGACTAGCCCCACAAACCAACACTAGTCTTTCCTGCGCACTTTGTCCTCACTATCCTAGAATCGCTCCAAGCGAAGCACGCTTATCTTTGGAGTTCTTTTCGAATGGGCTCCCAGAAAAGAAGGAATTCCTTATTGATATGAGTAGTATATCGTTCCTATTAAGCCAGGCTCTCACATACACCCCCACTCAAAGGAACCAACGTCCTCGTCGGCCCATCAGGAATGTTCCCTTTTGGCACACGTATGCGCGTCCAGTCCAGCACACGTGCCATGCTGTGTGCCACGATGGGCCACACATGCCATGTGCCACATGCCCATGCACCTGACCCATGCATGCCCGTGTAACCGCAAGGGTCGGCTCTGATACCAATTGTAACACCCTGTTACGCCTGGCGGGATCTAGACTGGCCCCACAGACCAACACTAGTCTTTCCTGCGCACTTTGTCCTCACTCGTGCGCACCCGGGACCAACTTCCCGGTCGGTCACCCATCCTAGAATCGCTCCAAGCCAAGCACGCTTAACTTTGGAGTTCTTTTCGAGTGGGCTCCCAGAAAAGAAGGAATTCCTTGTTGATATGAGTAGTCTATCATTCTTATTAAGCCAAGCTCTCACATTACCGATATTACCAATTATTTGACATTCATCACGAGACAAGACAAACTTACGGGCATCCTTGAAGATAGTAGTCCAATAAAAACCAGATTGCAGTACCTTGTGAGCAGTTCTATCTCCTCCATGGTGTCCTCCATAGGCTTTGAAATGACATTTCCATAGGATTTGTTCCTGTTCATGCTCAGGTACACAACGTCTAATTATACCATTTACTCCTTATTTATAAATATGTGGGTCATCCCAAAAGTAATGTCTTAAATCATAGTAGAATTTTTTTCTTTATGTGAAACTAGGTAGTATATATTTAGAACCAATGTAGTTAGCATAATTAACATACCAAGGAGTGTTTTGAGAAACATTTATCGCAGCTAACTATTCATTGGGAAAACTATCATCAATAGGTAGTGGGCCATCAAGAATATTTTCTAACTTAGATAAGTTATCCGCTACGGGATTCTCAACTCCTTTCCTATCAGTGATATGTAAATCAAATTCTTGAAGCAAGAGAACCCACCTAATGAGTCTAGGTTTAGCATCTTTTTTTCATAAGATATTTTATAGCAGCATGATCAGTGTGAACAATAAATTTGGATTCAACAACGTAAGATCTGAATTTATCACAAGCAAACACAAGTGCTAAAAATTCTTTTTTCAGTAGTGGCATAATTTCTTTGGGCGTTGTCTAGAGTTTTGCTAGCATAATGGATAACATTTAATTTGTTATCAAGTCTTTATCCTAGAAAAACACCAACAACATAATCACTAGAATCACACATAATTTCAAAAGGCAAGTTCCAATCAGGTGGTTGAACAATAGGTGCAGAAGTTAAGGCTTTCTTAAGTGTTTCAAAGGCTTCTACACAATCATCATCAAAAACAAAGGGAATATCCTTTTCTAAAAGATTAGTAACAGGCCTAGAAAATTTGGAGAAGTCTTTAATAAACCTCCTATAGAAACCAACATGACCAAGGAAACTCAGAATACCTTTAATATATTTAGGACATGGCATTTTCCAATTGCATCAGCTTTAGCTCGATCCACCTCAATACCTCGTTCGGAGATTTTATGCCCCAAGACAATGCATTCACTAACCATATAGTGGCACTTCTCCCAATTCAAGACGAGATTAGTTTGTTCACATCTTTGTAAAACTCGATCAAGGTTGCTTAAGCAATCATCAAAAGAAGTTCCGTAAACGGAAAAATCATCCATGAAAACTTCCACAATCTTTTCACAAAAATCAGAGAATATAGTAGTGATACATCTTTGAAAGGTAGCAGGTGCATTGCATAAACCAAAAGGCATCAATATATAAGCATAGGTTCCAAAAGGCCAAGTAAAGGTGGTTTTCTCTTGATCAGATTATGAAAGGGGTATTTGAGAAAAACCAGAATATCCATCCAGAAAACAAAAGTGTGTGTGCTTAGATAATCTTTCTAGCATTTGATCAATGAAAGGCAGAGGGTAATGATCTTTTCTAGTAGCTTTATTTATTTTCTAAGATAAATTACCATTCTATAGCCAGTAACAATTTTCTATGGGATAATTTCATTTTTATCATTAGGAACAATGGTAACAGCTCCCTTCTTAGGGACACAGTGAACAAGGATTACCCATCTACTATCATCTATGGGATAGTATTTCAGTTCTTACCACTTATTTCATCTTAGGATTCAACCGTCGGTGGTGATTAACAACGGGTTTAGCATCAGGTTCCATATTGATCTTGTGCTGACATAGAGTGGGACTAATGCCCTTAAGATCATCAAGAGTGTATCCAATAGCAACCCGATGCTTCCTCAGAATTTTTAATAGTCTTTCTTCTTATGTTCTGAAAGGTTAGCACTAATAACAACAGGATATATCGTTTTCTCATCAAGATAAGCATACTTCAAAGTGTTAGGCAATTGTTTTAATTCAAACACAGGATCACCTTTAGTTGGAGGAGGACCTCCTAGAGTTTCAATAGGCAAGTTGTGTTTTAGTAGAGGTTGTTGTTCAAAGAAAATTTTATGTATTTCTTTTCTTTCATGCAAGTGCTTATCATTTTTATGGTCTAGCAAATATTGTCCTAGTGGATCAGTAGGAGGAACGACTATAGGAGCAAGACCAATTATTTCATCCTTACTAGATAATTCTTTATTGTGGGGTTGTCTACTAAACTTGGCAAAGTTAAAATCATGAGACACATCACCAAATTCAACACTCACGGTTTCTTTTGGCAATCTATCTTGCCATTAACAATGTTCAAGAAAGGTCTACCAAAGATAAGGGACAAAAGTCATATTGTGGGGAACCAAGAACTTGAAAATCAGTAGGATATTTTATTTTCCCACACAAGACTTCAACATATCTAACAATCCCAAGTGGTGTGATGGTGTCTCTATTAGCAAGTTTAATAGTAACATCAATGTCTTCTATTTCAGTAGGTGCTATGTCATTCAAAATTTCTTGGTATAAAGTAAAAGGAATATCACTCACACTAGCACCCATATCACATAAGCCATGATAGCAATGATCTCCTATTTTAACTGAGACAACAGGCGTGCCAACTATGGGTCTATGTTTATCTTTTTCATCGGGTTTAGCAATTGTAGCAGTTTCATCACAGAAGTAAATAACATGCCCATCAATATTTTCTACCAAGAGATCTTTAACCATAGCAACACTAGGTTGTACTTGAATTTGTTTAGAGGGCTTAGGTTCTTTAATATTACTTTTGCGAACCACAGTTGATACCTTAGCATGTTCCTTTATCCTAACAGGGAAAGGTGGTTTTTCAATATAAGCAGTAGGCACAACTGGATCAACATTGTAAATGATAGTTTTTCTTTAGCTATGACCGGTTCTTTGATTTGCTTTTAATAGGGGGATGGTATTTAAACCACTTCTCCTTGGGGAGATCAACATGAGTAGCAAATGATTCACAAAAAGAGGCTACTGTCTCAGAGTCAAGTCCATATTTAGTGCCAAACTTGTGAAAAGCATCGGTATTCATAAAAGATTTAACACAATCAAACTCAAGCTTAATACCTGACTCATTACCTTCGCTGAGTTCCCAATCTTAAGATTTGCGTTTAATTCTATATAATAGATCCCACCTGAATTCAATAGTCTTCTTCATAAAAGAACCAGTACAAGAAAGCCGATCATAAATTTTCTGAATAATAATTTCTCTCAAGAGATCATGCTTAAGGCACGAGTATAACATTGACTTAAGCCTCCCCCAAGCTAGAGCGATGCTTTCTCCTTCACGAGGCCAAAAATTATATATATAATTCTGATCACGATGAACTAGATGCATAGGATAAAACTTTTGGAATTCCAATTTCAATCGATTCCAGTTCCATGATCCAATATCATCACATAGCCTAGACCATGTCAATGCTTTTCCCTTCAAAGATAAAGGGAAAACCTTCTGATCAACTTCATCTCTGGATAAACCTGAGAGCTTAAATGATCCACAAATTTCATCCACATGTATTAGGTGCATATTAGGATGTTCAATTCCGTCTCCTGCATAAGGATTAGCAAGTAGTTGTTCTATCATACCCGAAGGAATTTCATAACCAATATTTTCAGTAGGTGCAGTAGGTTGAGGGTAAAATAATTGTGGTTCCGGTAGAGGTTAAGATACCCCGAACAAACCCCTCAAAGGATTATTCTCCATAGTAACAAGTAACAATAATTTCTTCACGTGGTATAAGTTTTTCCTTACCGATTTCCACTTACCAAGAGCGCTTCACACCCCGACAACAGCGCCAGTAAAGAGTCTTGATGACCGACAAGTGTAGGGGGTCAATCGTAGTCGTTTAAATAAGTAAGAGTGTCGAACCCAACGTGGAGCAGAAGGAAATGACAAGCGGTTTTCAGCAAGGTAGTTTCTGCAAGCATTGAAATTGTAGGTAATAGGTAGTTTGATAGCAAGATAATTGGTAACGAGTAAGTAATGGTAATGGTAAATAAAGTGCAGCAAGGTAGCCCAATCCTTTTGTGGCAAAGGATGGGCCAAAACGATCTCTTATAATAAGCAAAGTGTTCTTGAGGGTACACGAGAATTTCATCTATTCACTTTCATCATGTTGGTTTGATTCGTGTTCGCTACTTTGATAATTTTATATGTGGGTGGACCTGTGCTTGGGTGTTGTTTGTACTTGAACAACCTCCCACTTATGTTTAACCCCCTCGCAAGCAGCCGCAACTACGAGAAAAGTATTAATATAAAATTCTAACCATAGCATTAAACATGTGGATGCACTTTTACTCTAGCAACCCATCGTCTAATAACTACTCCACAATGCATTCCCTTAGGCCCAAGGATGGTGAAGTTTCATGTAGTTGAAGTTCACATGAAACCACTAAGGGAATCACAACATACATATCATCAAAATATCAAACACATATCAAATTCACATGATTACTTGCAACGTGACTTATCCCGTGACCTCAAGAACAAAGGTAACTACTCACAAATGTCCATGCTCAAGATCACAGGGGTATTAAATAGCATAATGGATATGAACATATAATCTTCCAACAAATAAACCATATATTAATCAACTACACAAGGTAATCAACACTACAAGTCACCCACAGGTACCAATCTGAGGTTCCGGTACAAAGATTGAACACAAGAGATGAAATAGGATTTGAGAGGAGATAGTGATATTGAAAATGTTGATGAAGAAAGGACTCCAAAGATGAGAGGGTTGTTGGTGATGATGATGGATTCAATTTCCCCTCCGGGAGGGAGGTTCCCTTGGAAGAATCGCTCCGTCGGAAGTGCTCCTGCGCAAATTCCGCCTCAAGACGGCGGCGTTCCGTCCGGAAAGTCCTCTCCTTTATTTTTTCTAGGTCAGAAGACCTTAAATACCAGAAGATGGTCACCAGAGGTGAGTGATAACCCATAGGTATAGGGGATCGTTTGTATTCTTTTTCGATAAGTAAGAGTGCCGAACCCAATGAGAAGCTAAAGGTAGAATAAATATTATCTCAAGTTCTATCGACCACCGATACAACTCTACGCACGCTAATGTTGGCTTTACCTAGAACAAGTATGAAACTACTTTGCGGGAATAAAAGTAGAAGTACTTTGCAAGATAATAAAGGATGTGGAAATAAAAGTTATGTGTTCTTTTAATAAAAGAACAATAAAAGCAAATAACTTTGTAGAAAGTTTTTTGTGTAACGCAAGAGAAAGATTGTCCATAGGCAATTTAATATGATATGATAGATACTTGTTATATGCAATGATGGGGAGGCATGAGCTAACATACTTTCTCTACTTGGATTATATGCACTTATGATTGTAACTCTAGCAAGCATCCGCAACTACTAAAGATCATTAAGGTAAAACACAACCATAGCATTAAGTAACAAGTCCTCTTTACTCCCATACGCAACAACCCACCTACTCGGGTTTATGTTTCTGTTGTTGGAAATATGCCCTAGAGGCAATAATAAGTTAGCTATTATCATATTTCCTTGTTCATGATAATGGTTTATTATCCATGCTATAATTGTATTGATCGAAGACTTAGATGCATGTGTGGATACATAGACAAAACCATGTCCCTAGTATGCCTCTAATAGACTAGCTCGTTGATCAAAGATGGTTAAGGTTTCCTAGCCATGGACATGAGATGTCATTTGATAAACGCGATCACATCATTAGGAGAATGGTGTGATGGACAAGACCCAAACTACAAACGTAGCATATGATCGTGTCAGTTTATTGCCACTGTTTTCTGCATGTCAAGTATATGTTCCTATGACCATGAGATCATGCAACTCACGGATACCGGAGGAGTGCCTTGTGTGTATCAAACGTCGCAACATAACTGGGTGACTATAAAGGTGCTCTACAGGTATCTCCGAGGGTGTCTGTTGAGTTGGCATGGATCAAGACTGGAATTTGTTACTCCGTGTGACGAAGAGGTGTCTTAGGGCCCACTCGGTAATACAACATCACAACAAGCCTTGCAAGCAATGTGACTAAGTGTTAGTCATGGGATCTTGTATTACGGAACGAGTAAAGAGACTTGCCGGTAACGAGGTTGAACTAGGTATGAAGATACCGACGATCGAATCTCGGGCAAGTAACATATCGAAGAACAAAGGGAATGTTATACGGGATTAACTGAATCCCTAACATAGAGGTTCGACCGTTAAAGATCTTCGTGGAATATGTAGGAACCAATATGATCATCCAGGTCCCGCTATTGGTTATTGGCCATAGAGGTGTCTCGGTCATGTCTACATAGTTCTCGAACCCGCAGGGTCTGCACGCTTAAGGTTTGGTGACGTTTCGGTAGTATAGAGTTATGTATGGTAGTGACCGAAGGTTGTTTGAAGTCCCAAATGAGATCCCGGGCATCACGAGGAGCTACGGAATGGTCCGGAGGTAAAGATTCATATATAGTAAGTCCTATTTTGGTCGCCGAAAAAGCTTCGGGCTCATCGGTAGTGTACCAGGAGTGCCGGTAGTGTACCGGGGGACCATCGAGAGAGGTATTTCGACCCAAGAGGCTACATGGGCTATGAGAGGGTGGAAACCAGCCCTTAGTGGTCTGGTGGACGTCCTCTAAGATCCCATGCGGCTGGAGTTGAAAGAGAAATAAAAAACGCAAGGTGGAAATAGATTCCAAGTAGGAAAGGAGGAATCCTAGTCCTACTAGGATTGGAGGAGGATTCCTCCCCTCCTCCTTGAGCAAGGGCATCCTTGGTGTGCCAGACCTCCTCCTCCCTCCCTCTTATATATACTGGTGGTATTGGGTGTATTGCACTAGATTTTATTGCCACGTGCTACACGTTCCACCAGTGCTCCTCTAGATCGAATTTCCGCAGTGCTTAGGCGAAGCCCTGCCAGAATTGCTCCACCACCATCGCCGGAGCGCCGTCATGCTGCCGGTTAACTCTTCATGCTCTCCACTTCCTCTTGCTGGATCAAGACGGTGGAGATCGTCATCAAGCTGCATGTGTGCTGAACGCGGAGGTGCCGTCCGTTTGGTGCTAGATCGGAAGGACCGTGATCAAGATCGCGAGACGGATCGTGATGAGTTCGCGGGACGGATCGTGATGAGTTCGCGGGACGGATCATGATTGGATCGTGGGACAGATCGTGATGAGGTCACAGGACGGATCGTGATTGGATCGCATGATGGATCGTGATGAGATCGCGGGACGCTCGGCGATTTGGATCGCGAAGACATTCGACTACACCAACCGCGTTTCTTAATGCTTTCCACTTAGCGATCTACAAGGGTACGTAGATCCACTCTCCCTCTCGTATATGCTCATCACCATGGATAGATTTGCATGTGCGTAGGAATTTTTTTGTTTCCCATGCGACGTTCCCCAACAGTGGTATCAGAGCTAGGTCTATGTGTAGATGATATCTCGAGTAGAACACAAAAGGTTTGTGGGCGTTGATGCTTAGATTGCTTCCTCCCTTGGTCGGATTTTGGTTCAGCGGTATTGTGAGATGAAGCGGCCCGGACCAACATTACTCGTACGCTTACGAGAGACCTGTTCCCTCGATCGCAACTTGTTGCATAGATGGCTTGCGGGTGCCAGTTTCTCTCACTTTAGTTGGATCGGATTCGACAAAGGCGGTCCTTGAGAAGGTTGAAAAGCAACTAGTGTATCACCGTTGTGGTTTTTGCGTAGATGAAAATTGTTCTTGCTAGATACCCGTAGTAGCCACGTAAAACATGCAACAACAATTAGAGGACGGCTAACTTGTTTTTGCAGGGTATGTTGTGATATGATATGGCCAATTACATGATGTGATATATGTAATGTATGAGATGATCATGTGATGTATAGATTATCACGACTTGCATGTCGATTAGTACGGCAACCGGCAGGAGCCATAGGGTTGTCTTTAATTATTGTATGCCCTGCGTGTCAATCATTAAGTGCTATGTAATGCTTTACTTTATCGCTAAACGGTAGCAATAGTAGTAGAAGCATGTTGGGCGCGACAACCCCGATGGCGACACGTTGATGGAGATCAAGATGATGGAGATCATGGTGTCTTGCCGGTGACGATGGAGATCATGCCGATGCTTTCAAGATGGAGATCAAAAGCACAAGTTCATGGCCATATCATGTCACTTATGATTTGCATGTGATGTTAATCCTTTTATGCACCTTGTTTTGCTTAGGATGACGATAGCATTATAAGGTGATCCCTCACTTAAATTTCAAGATGAATTGTGTTCTCCCTGAGTGTGCACCCTTGCGAAAGTTCGTCGTGTTGAGACACCACGTGATGATCGGGTGTGATAGACTCTACGTTCACATACAACAGGTGCAAGCCAGTGCTGCACATGCAGAACACTCGGGTTAAACTTGACGAGCCTAGCATGTACAGACATGGCCTCGGAACACCAGAGACCGAAAGGTCGAATATGAGTCATATAGTAGATATGATCAACATGATGATGTTCACCATTGAAACCACCTCAACTCACGTGATGATCGGACTTGAGTTGGTGAATTTGGATCATGTATCACTCGAATGACTGGAGGGATGTCAATTTGAGTGGGAGTTCTTAAATAATATGATTAATTGAACTCATTATCATGAACATAGTCAGTAGTGTCTTTGCAAACTGTGTTGTAGATTACTAGCTCACGCTCTAGCTCCCTTGAATTTTATATGTTCCTAGAGAAATAAAGTTGAAATATGATGGTAGCAATATTGCGGACTGGGTCCGTTATCTGAGGATTGTCCTCGTTGCTGCACATAAGGCTTATGTCCTTAATGCACCGCTCGGTGCGCCAACCCCTCTAGCATTGTTTGTAGATGTTGTGAACATCTGACAGGCACATTCTGATGACTACTTGATAGTTTAGTGCGTCATGCATTACGGCTTAGAATTGAGGCTACGAAACGTTTTGAACGTCATGGAACATATGAGGTGTTCTAAGAGCTGAAATTAGGATCTCAGGCTCATGCCCGTGTTGCGAGATATGAGATCTCCAACAAGATTCTTTGCCCGCAAGATGAAGGAGAATAGCTCAATCATTGAGCATGTGCTCAGATTGTCTGGGTGCTACAAACGCTTGAATCGAGTGGGAGTTGATCTTCCAGATAGGATAGTGATTGATATAGTTCTCCAAGTCACTGACACTAAGCTACTAGAACTTGGTGATGAACTATAAAACGCCAAGGATAGAAAGAATGATCCCTGAGCTGTTCGCGATGTTTGACACCGCGAAGGTAGAAATCGAGAAGGAGCGTCAAGTGTTGATGGTTAGTCAAAACCACTAGTTTCGAGAAGGGCAAGAGCAAGAGGGAAACTTCATGGATAGCAAGTCAGTTGCAGCTCCAGTGAAGCAACCCAAAGTCTAACCCAAACCCGAGACTAAGTGCTTCGGTTATGAGGAGAACGGTCGCTGAAGCGGAACAACCCTAGATACTTGGTAAATAAGAAGGTTGGCAAAGTCGACAAAAGTATATTTGATATACGTGTTATTGATGTGTACCTGGCTAGTACTCCTAGTAGCACCTGGGTACTGGATACTGGTTCGGTTGCTAAATGTTAGTAACTCAAAGTAAAAGCTATGGAATAAACGGATACTAGCTAAGTGTGAGGTGACGATGTGTGTGTTGGAAATGTTTCCAAGGTTGTTGTGATCAACATCGCATGCTCTCTCTACATTCGAGATTAGTAACGAACCTAAATAAATGTTATTTGGTGTTTTTGCGTTGAGCATGAATGTGATTAGATCATGTTCATTGCAACACGGTTATTCATTTAAGTTAGAGAATAATGGTTATTCTATTTACATGAATAATACCTTCAATGGTCATGCACCCAGTAAGAATGGTTTGTTGAAGCTTGATCATAGTAATACACATGTTCATAACATTAATGCCAAAAAGGATACAAAGTTAATAATAATAGTACCACATACTTGTGGCACTGCCGCTAAATGTCATATTGGTATAAAACGCATGAAGAAACTCCATGCTGATGGATCTTTGGACTCATTCGATTTCGAATCGGTTGAGACATGCGAACCATGCCTCTTGGTCAAGATGACTAAGGACCCCGTTTTCTGTTTTGATGGAGCGGGCAAGTGACTTATTGGAAATGATACATGTTGATGTATGCAATCCAATGAGTCTTATAGCGTGCGGTGGATATCGTTATTTTCTTACCTCCACTGATGATTTGAGTAGATATAGTGTATATTTACTTGATGAAACACAAGTTTGAATCATTTGAAAGGTTCAAGCAAATTTAGAGTGAAGTTTAAGATCATCGTGACAAGAAGATAAAAATGTTTGCGATTTGATCGTGGAGGTGAATATCTGAGTTACGAGTTTGGCATACAACTTTAGACAATGTGAAAGTTGTTTCACAACTCACGCCACCTGGAACACTATAGTGTGATCGTGTGTCCGAATGTCATAGTCGTGCTCTATTGGATATGGTGCGTGCTATGATGTCTATTATCGTTTTGCTACTATAATTTTGGGGTTATGCATTAGAGAAAACTACATTCACTTTAAATAGGGCACCATCTAAATCCGTTGAGATGACACCGTGTGAATTATGGTTTGATAGAGACCTAAGCTGTCATTTCTTAACATTTGGGGCTGCGACACTTGTGTGGAAAATGTTTTCACCTAATGAGCTCGAACCCAAAGCGGACAAATGCATCTTCATAGAATACCCTAAGAACAGTTGGGTGAACCTTCTATCTCAGATCCAAGCATAAAATGTTTGTTGCTAAAACTGGGTCCTTTCTCGAGAAAGAGTTTCTCTCGAAAGAATTGAGTGGGAGGAAGATATAACTTGATGAGGTTGTTGAACCTTTGTTCAACCAGAGAGTAGCACAACACAGGGAGATGTTTCTGTGAAGCCTACGTTAGTTGAAGAGGAAGTTAATGATGATGATCATGAAGCTTCAGATCAAGTTACTATCGAACCTCGTAGGTTGACAAGGACGTGTACTGCTCCTGAGCGATACGACAACCCTGTCTTGGAGGTCATGTTGTTGGACAACGATGAACCTACGAGCTATGGAGAAGCGATGATGGGCCCAGATTCCGACAAATGGTTAGAGGCCATGAAATCCGAGAAAGGATCCATATATGAAAACCAAGTATAGACTTTGGTAGACTTGCTCGTTAGATGGCAGGTCGTTGAGTACAAATAGATCTTTAAAATGAATAAAGACGCTCATGGTAAATGTCACAATTTGTAAAGCTCGACTTGTTGCAAAGAAGTTTACGACAAGTTCAAGGAGTTGACTGCGATGAGACTTTCTCACTCGTAGTGATGATAAAGTATGTTGAAATTATGTTAGCAGTTGCTGCACTTTCACTTATGAAATCTGGCAGATGGATGTAAAAACATCGTTTCCTTAATGGTTTACTTGAGGAAAGGTTGTATGTGATACAACCAGAAGGTTTTGTTAGTCCTAAGGATGCTAAAAGGTGTGCAAGCTTTAGTGATCCTTTTATAGACTGAAGCAAGCATCTCGGAGTTGGAATGTACACTTTGATGAGGTGATCAAAGTTTTTGAGTCTCTACAAAGTTTATGAGAAACTTGTATTTGCAATAAAGTGAGTGGGAGCACTATAGAGTTTCTGATAAGTATATGTGGATGACATATTGCTATTCGGAAATAATATGGAATCTCTGGAAAGCATAAACGGTTGTTTGAAAAGTGATTTTCAAAGGAAGACCTGAATAAAGCTACCTATTTGTTGAGCATCAAGATCTATAGAGATAGATCAGATGTTTGATAAGACTTCCAATGATTACATACCTTGACAAGATTTTGAAAGAGTTTAAAATAGATTAGTCAGAGAGAAGTGTTCTCGCCTGCTTTGTAAGGTGTGAAGTTGAGTGAGACTCAAAGCTCGACCACGGCAGAAGAAAGAGCAAGGACGAATGTCGTCCCCTATGCCTTAGCCATAGGCTCTCTATAGTATGCCATGCTGTGTACCGCACCTGTGTGTGCCTTGCCATGAGTCAGTCAAGGGGTACAAAAGTGATCCAGGAGTGGATCACCTCCTGGATCACTGGACGGTAGTCAAGATTATCCTTAGTGACTAAAAGACTAAGGAGATGTTTCTCGATTATGGAGGTGATAAATAGTTCATCGTAAAGAGTTACGTCGATGCAAGCTTTAACACTAATCTGGATGACTTGTAGTAGCAATCTGGATACGTATAGTGGAGCATCCATTTGGAATAGTACCAAGAGGAGTGTAGTAGCTGTGTTTACGGTTTGACATACAGATTTGTAAAGTACACTCGGATCTAAATGTCGCAGACCCGTTGACTATAAGACCTCTCTCACATGCAAAGCATGATCGAGCCCCAGAACTCGTTGGGTGTTAGATTTATAACAATGTGTATCACATGGTGATGTGAACTAGATTATTGACTCTAGTGCAAGTGGGAGACTATTGGAAATATGCCCTAGAGGCAATAATAAATTAGTTATTATCATATTTCCTTGTTCATGATAATATTTTATTATCCATGCTATAATTGTATTGATCGGAGACTTGGATGCATATGTGGATACATAGACAAAACCATGTCCCTAGTATGCCTCTAATAGACTAGCTCGTTGATCAAAGATGGTTAAGGTTTCCTAGCCATGGACATGAGATATCATTTGATAAACGGGATCACATCATTAGGAGAATGGTGTGATGGACAAGACCCAAACTACAAACGTAGCATATGATCGTGTCAGTTTATTGCTATTGTTTTCTTCATGTCAAGTATATGTTCCTATGACCATGAGATCATGCAAATCACGGATACCGGAGGAGTGCCTTGTGTGTATCAAACGTTGCAACGTAACTGGGTGACTATAAAGGTGCTCTACAGGTATCTCCGAGGGTGTATGTTGAGTTGACATGGAACAAGACTGGAATTTGTTGCTCTGTGTGACGGAGAGGTGTCTCAGGGCCCACTCGGTAATACAACATCACAACAAGCCTTGCAAGCAATGTGACTAAGTGTTAGTCATGGGATCTTGTATTACGGAATGAGTAAAGAGACTTGCCGATAACGAGGTTGAACTAGGTATGGAGATACCGACGATCGAATCTCTGGCAAGTAACATATCGAAGAACAAAGGGAACGTTATACGGGATTAACTGAATCCCTCACATAGAGCGACTGATAAAGATCTTCGTATAATATGTAGGAACAAATATGGTAATCTAGGTCCTGCTATTGGTTATTGGCCGTAGAGGTGTCTCGGTCATGTCTACATAGTTCTCGAACCCGCAGGGTCTGCACGCTTAAGGTTTGGTGACATTTCGGTAGTATAGAGTTATGTATGGTGGTGACCGAAGGTTGTTCGGATTCCCAGATGAGATCTCGGACGTCATGAGGAGCTCCGGAATGGTCCGGAGGTAAAGATTCATATATAGGAAGTCCTATTTTTGTCGCTGGAAAAGTTTCGGGCTCATCGGTAGTGTACCGGGAGTGCCGGTAGTGTACCGGGGGACCATCGGGAGAGGTATTTCGACCCAAGAGGCTACATGGGCTATGGGAGGATGGAAACCAGCCCTTATTGGGATTGTGGAATTCCTCTAAGAGGCCCATGCGGCTGGAGTTGAAAGAGAAAGAAAAAATGCAAGGTGGAAATAGATTCCAAGTAGGAAAGGAGGAGTCCTAGTCCTACTAGGATTGGAAGAGAATTCCTCCTCTCCTCCTTGCGCAAGGGAAGCCTTGGTGCGCCAGCCCTGCTCCTCCCTCCCTATTATATATACTGGTGGTATTGGGTGTTTTGCACTAGGTTTATGGCCACATGCTATCCGTTCCACCGGTGCTCCTCTAGATCGGATTTCCGCAGTGCTTAGGCGAAGCCCTGCCGGAATTGCTCCACCACCATCGCCAGAGCGCCGTCACGGTGCCGGTGAACTCTTCCTCCTCTCCACTTCCTCTTGCTGGATCAAGACGGTGGAGATCGTCATCAAGCTGCACGTGTGCTGAACGCGGAGGTGCCATCCGTTCGGTGCTAGATCGGAAGGACCGTGATCAAGATCACGAGACGGATCGTGATGAGTTCGCGGGACGGATCGTGATGAGTTCGCGGGACGGATCGTGATTGGATCGCAGGACGGATCGTGATGAGTTCGCGGGACGGATCGTGATTGGATCGCGGGACGGATCGTGATGAGATTGCGGGACGCTCGGCGATTTGAATCGCGAAGACGTTCGACTACACCAACCGCGTTTCTTAACGCTTTCCGCTTAGCGATCTACAAGGGTACGTAGATCCACTCTCCCTCTCGTCGATGCTCATCACCATGGATAGATCTGCGTGTGCGTAGAATTTTTTTGTTTCCCATGCGACGTTCCCCAACATCTGTCACTCAAGCAACCCACCATAGGAAAATCATGAACATATTGCAACAACCTAAAACGTGGATCCCTCCGCTTGCGCGACACGGAGGGCACCATAGGACAACACCATATCAACATACAACTCACATCCATAACATCATACCACAATTAACCAATTGGACAAAAGAGATCTACTCAAACATCATAGGATAGCCAAATATCATTGGGAAATAATATATGGAGTTGAGCACCATGTTTAAGTAGAGATTACAGCGGAGAAGAGGGGTGTTACACTGCTGCAAGAGGGGGACAGAGTTGGTGTTGACGGCGGGAAGATTGTTGTTGTAGATCGCCGTCATGATGCTTGCCCCGACAGCGTTTCGGCACCACCGGGAGAGAGGGGGAGAGATCCCCCTCCTTCTTCTTCTTCTTCCTTGTCCCCCCCCCCTAGATGGGAGGAGAGTTCCCCCTCTGGTCCATGGGCTCCATGGCGGCGGAGGGGCGGGAGCCTCTCCGAGATTGGATATCCCTCTCCGTTCTCTTCTGTTTCCACGTTCATGTTTTCTGGCCGAAAACCGTTTCTTATATTCTCGGAGGTCCGTAACTCCGACCGAGCTGAAAATTTGAGGAGATTTTTATCCAAAATTAGCTTCCTTGCGCCCGAAGGAGAGATCCAACCGACTTATGAGCTGGACACAACCCACCAGGTCGCACCTGCCCCCTAGTCGCGCCCTGGTGTCTTATGGGGGCTGTGGGCCTCCGTTTGCGTTGATTCCACTTCTCAAAATTCACAAATATTTCAAAAACAATCTCCTTAAATTTTTATCGCGTTTGGACTTCGTTTGATAAGGTAATTGCGCGAAACAAAAAACATGCAACAAACAGGAACTAGCACTGGGCACTGAATCAATAAGTTAGTCCAATAAATCATATAAAATGTTGCAAAAAATGTGAAAATTGTATAATATTGGCATGAAACAATCAAAAAAATTAGATACGACGGAGACATATCAGCATCCACAAGCTTCATTCCTGCTCATCCTCGAGTAGTTAGATGATTAAAAAGATAATTTTTGATGTGGAGTGCTATATAACATAGTCTTGATCATATATCTAATCATGGCATCAATATTAAGGCACAAGTGATTCAAAGCAATAGTCTAGTTTTGACATGAAAATATTAATACTCAGACATCCCAACAAACAATCATGTCTTTCAAAATATCAAGGCTAAAGAACGCTATCCCTACAAAATCATATAGCTTTGTCATGCTCTGTCTTCTTAACAGAAAGTATAAATCATGTACTACCCTGGTGTTAGCCAAGCAATTGGTTCATACGTTTTTACCGCGCTTCAGCATTTTCAACTCTCACGCAATACATGGGCATAAGCCATGGATATAGCACTATGGGTGGAATAGAATACGGTGGTAAGTTTCAAAAGGGTAAAAGTGGAGAAGAAAGTCTCGCACCAACTCAGCGTATCAACGGGCTATGGAGATTCCCATCAATAGATATCAATGTGAGGAGTAGGGACTGTCATTCAACAGATGCACTAAGAGCTATAAGTGTATGAAAGCTCAATATGAAACTAAGTGGGTATGCATCTAACTCTATATGAAAAATTCCCACTAGTACATGAAAGTGACAAAATAGGAGACTCTCTATATGAAAAAGATGGTGCTACTTTGAAGCACAAGTGTGGAATTATCATGCCCATATTCCTTCTTCTTACATTTTTTTCTTTTTTTCCTTTTTCCTTTTTTCTTGGGTTTTTTACATATGTGTCCCTGGTTCCTTAGCTCTACTCATTTATCCCCACGCTCTTAACTTTTGCTCAGTTTTCCCCACTTCCTTGCCCGAAACCCTTAGAACAGGCCAGAACGGACGTTGCCATCGGGTCAATGGCTTGACCGTTAATTCTAACGAGTGGGGTTGTGCTGGACCGTGTCGCATGTTGGACCTGACATGTGGGGCCGCGTTGGACGGTGCCGCTTTTCGACAGTTGGGTCGTGGTTTCGTTGGGTTGTCCCTTGTATTAAACGCATCCGTGTGTGGCCACAACAGAAGCCTGTTATGCACCTAGCAAGCCTGCCTACATGGGTCAATGCGTGCCGCCACGATGCGCCGACCGAGCCTGCATGCGCCGATGCGTGCCGCCATGATGCACTGACCGAGCCGCCTTCGTGCACGCCAGCCGCCATGGATGCACTGACGGTAGCTGCCGCTGGTTCCTCTCTCCTCGCATGCTTGTGTCCTCGATTTAGAGCATCATTTTTTACAATCGTTTCTGATGCGACCCGACTAGACAACGAGTCGTTTATTGGTCCAATCTTTCACGATACTCAATAAAATAGCAAGAACGTCGACGAACGATCATCGCAACAACAACATGTGTTGAAGTAGCAGAACGGCTCTTTGGATCAAGCAAAAACACTAAAAAAAACAAAGAACAAAAACTTGTGTCAGAGTTCGGTCGGATCAAATCCTACATGTAGCAGCTCCAAAATCCCTTAACGATCGGCAACCGACGCAAATATTTGATGCATCCTGATGCTTTTCTTTATAATTTTTAACTGAAATAACTCCCGTACAAAGGTCAAAGCCTGCCTATTATATAGGCGAAGCACACTTGCCCAAAACGATCCTAACAAACCCAACTAGAATCGGACTCCACCTCTTTCCTATTTAAACAAATCATAATTAAGCTAATTAAACTCCGGCAACGTTGATCACTAGAATCCAACCAGACTAATACTATTACGTAACTTGGCTGAACCAATATGGTTCGGACTCCTACCAGCAATTGTTTCACCCAAAGGAAATCTAAAGAAAACAAATTATATGTATCTCATGTTCGTTTGGGGCTTCGGTCTTCACGTCCATATACTCTGCAAGCACGACCAATATAACTCTTGCATGGCATTCTGAACGTGGGTTTGATGTTTTGCTTCTCTGGTTCAATCGGTGGCACTTCCATGCGAACAGAACCAATACATAATTTATATGGAGTTTGTATAATTGTACGCATGGATGCCCTTAGAGCCTGGATGTCACAAACACCTTTGTTATCTTGTGTAATGTGTGACTTGACATCCTTTGTGTTGCTATCAGTGTGCACATCAGATTCAGCCTTTTGCATCCACTCGCATCTGCATCCGTTTTGCTATAACAAATAAATTGACTAATATGTTTTATATTTTTGTGGCTGCATGCACTAGCTAGGTGACTACATATTTGTCGCTTGTGTAAAAAAAGAGAAGGGTTCATTGTGGCTGCATGCACTAGGTGGTTACTAACAAAGCGAGCTCTCTAAGAAAACAATCAACAGATATGTAGATAGGGCCAACAAGCCCATAGCACGATCGCATAGTTCAAACTAGCAAGAACTTAATAATAAAATAGATAGAAAACTTAATAATAGAACTTAATAAAAGGGCCAACAATCCCATAACATCTCCAACATAGTTCAATTGCAACTTAATTAACATAACATAGATTCAGAAAATAAAATAAAATAGATAGAGGGTTTAGAACCCTAGCCGCCGCCTTCTTCACCTCGCTCCTCCTCCGGGCGCCCTTCACTGCTCCTCCGGAGCATTGTCGATGGGGTACGGAATAGTGTGCATGTGTGACGCGGTGGGGAAGATGTTGGTGTACTCCGTATACCTGTTGTGGGTGGTGAAAGCGATGAACTAACAGCCACACCAAAACACCCGATCGAGGAGGTAGAAGGCGTCGAATGTGTTGGTGAAGTGGGCAAGGAGAGCAACCACCACCCCGTTTTGGATGACCTCCTCAACGTGGAACATCGTTGGAGATCCCCGCGGGAGGTGGCGATAGCCTTCCGCGAGGAAGAACTCGGTGAAGTTCCTTATGGTCCTCCACCTTGATATCGCCCACACACGTAGTGTGTGCACAACGTACACGCCGGTAGGATGGAGCCTCTCTGGCACGGTGGGTGGGAAGTGGTAGGTTGGTTCGGTGTACTGGATGGCTGAGGGATATGCAGAAGAAGGAGAAGGGGTCAAAGAGCAAGAAGGGCAAATAGTAGAGGATGGGAGATGGATGAGGGATGACAGAGGCAGAGGATGGCTTAAATAGCCGTAGTGCTATGTGTTATTTCGCCGTGGCAATAACGAGGTCAAATGTGAAGTGGCCCATTTTCACACCCACCGCGACGTCGGGAGCGTACACACGTGGGAAATTGTGGTTTGAAAAGAAGAAGAAAAAGAAGCTAATTACACGTGTGGGAATCTGTAGTCATATATATTATATGAACAAAAAGAGACAATTTTTGAATAGTTTGTGGCCATTTCGCATGATAAAAATAGCTTTGGCCCTTATAAATTTGGTCATTTTGCATTTGTATTGAACAAAAAAACTAAATTTTCTAGGCAATGTCAATTGTTGTGCAATTTCAAACGATGCAAAAAAATAGAGCCAACACGTTCACTAAAAACAGAGCAAACGATGCAAAAAAACAACACAAATCGACGGCCCAACCAGAGTTTGATTTCCTTTTGGGCCCAATAACTATGTTTTTTTACGCGGATTCAATGGTGGGCGAGCAGCCGAGCACAACCAATAGGATCGCCTCTCGTGGATCGCCCATGATCCAACGATGCGGAGTCATCCATGTGATCGGATGGCTAACGTTCGGAGCTAGGGTTAAGAGGGGTTTATAAGGGTTTTGAGCTGGGCAACAGGGTTTCCAAGGCTTTGACTGAGCATAACTAATTTAAAAAAAATGAAAAATATGAAACCTTCGTCGTTCGTCGTTTTATTAGACACACTAGCTAGGACAAATACTAAACTTGGTACACGGACATTTTCAAAAAAAACTAGCTCGCACGACTGAGGTCAAATGAGCACCATTAATTAAAAAAACAAAAAATATAAAACATGTGCACAATGTTGTCTTATGTGACATGCTACCAACCAAAAATCATAAACTTGGTCTATGGTCATTTTCATGAAAATAACCTTCACACATATGAGCTATCACATATAATATTTCATACAGTTCAAGGAGGGGAGGTAGGGTTACCTTCTGTTTTAAAAAAATCAAAAAAATCACCAAAGCTTTATTTCAAAGTGAATAAGAAGGATCTCAACTTATTTTTCCATTTTCATATTTTAAACGTGTTTTTAATAGTTTTTATATGAAAGCATATTTTTTCAAAAGATATGTAAAAATATGAAGATTAACTCAAAAAACAGTGAGACTTCGAATCTACACTATATAGATTGAATAGGTGTTAATAAAAAATATTTGGCTCATTTAGAGTAGCTCAAAAAAACTTGATTACAAATGGGGTTGTTTACCCTAGCCTGGGAGCTCACTGGGAGCACATTTCTCAAATTCAAATTTCTTTGACCTCCTCTAAATCACCTCAATTTTTTGCATTTTTTATATTATACTGTCGTGTCGAATGTTGTTTTTTGCTCTGTTATTGGAATATTTGATAAGATGATGGACTATATAGATAGCCATACCATCATAGCATGTGTGATCATTGCAACACCTAAACTCGGAAAATAAACACTTAACAAATCATAGAGGACACATTTAAAAACACACAAATACCCAATATAAATAGCCATACCATCATAGTAGCATACCATCCATAGATAGTTCACACACAAAGTTCACCAAAAGTAAGTAAAACACATCATCACATCACTTGGGAAGGGGAGTCAGTACTTTCGCGAGGGCACCATGCTGCCCCCTTATCTTGTAGTCCTCGTCGTGGATGGCTACATCTTCTGCATGAGCTAGAAGGTGAGCGAAGCGGCTGGCCTTTGGCTTTGGCTTGGTGGTGCAGTAGGGGCAGCGCCAAGTGTTGGTCTCCTCTTCCTTCCCTTTGAAGGACGCGAAGTTGCCGCCGTCCACATCCACATCTTCTCTAGAGAAATACTGCACACACGAATGAATTACATTAATACATTATAGATTCATATACACCATGTCAAAGGAACTAAATGAACAATCTAAATTTCAAGTAGGCTTGCCTCATACTCTTCGTCGTCATTATACCCTGGATTGTACAGGTCCTTGAACCCAATAAGGTTCAGCTTCCTCTTTTTTCCGCAACCATCATACTCCTGAATATACAATTACATCCAATTAAAAATTTAGATATGCACACATGACACATTGATCATAGGGCTAATATACTATGATCCTATTTGCATTTTCCATTGTCATGCACACACATTGAACAACAGAGCTAATATAATTACCTATTGTAGAGAAATTTATATACTAATCAATCAAATAACTTCTTAATCAATTGATTCCATTTGGGCATATGACATTCAAAACCCCAATCTGCATAGCATTCAAAAACAAATCTAATAGGGATCCAATCTAATAGGCATACATGTTTGTAGCATTAAAAAACCCAATCTGTGTAGCATTAAAAACAAAATCTAATAAGCATACATCTGTGTAGCATTGAAGCACAGAGATCCCTATCTCTTATACAGATATATCTAGCATTTTTACAAAGACCCCGGCCCATCCGTCAAACCAACTACTCTAACCATCTGTACTACTGTACGAATCACAATCTAACCAATGCAGCTAACTCTACAAGCTAAATATTGGAACTAACAAGCAAGTGCAAATACCTCCGGCTCCTCGCCAGGCTGCACATCAGGATGGACTACGCCGCTCGATGCCATCACCTTCAGCTCCGGCAGCACTAAGGCGGAGCCCGCCACCTCCTTCTCCACATCCACAACAGTTGCGAGTTTCCCCACATCACCGTGGACACCGCCAACGTCCTTCACTTCATCCGCGGTCACCGCGTCCTGCAGCTCCACTACTAGATCTCCAGCCGCTGCTCCGGCATTACCACGAGCGTCCGCCATCAAACAGATGGAGGCGATGAAGGTGAGGAAGAGGTTGCGGTGGGGGAGAGAGAGACGGTGCGATGGAGGCAGTGGAGGAAAGCGAGACGATGCGGTGGGAGAGAGGAAGACGATGAGGCAGGGAGGGGATTTGGGGGAAATGGTCGAGGCGATGCGCCGAGAGGTGGTTCCCCCTCTTTATACGATGGGATGTTTCGGGCATGTCCCATGGACACGTGCTACCCCACGACCGCGGTCAGTTGCATGCGTGGGAGCGGCCCCACTTGTCAAAGTTAACGGTCAGAAGCATTGACCCGACGGCAATGTCCGTTGTAACCTATTCTAAGGGTTTCAGGCAAGGGAGTGGGGAAAAGTGAGTAAAAGTTAAGAGCGTGGGGATGAATGAGTACAACTAAGGAAACAGGGGCATAGAAATTAGAAGTACTTTGCAAGATAATAAAAACGTGAATAAAAGTCAGGTGCAGTTTTAATAAAACAACAATACAAGTAAATAACTTTGTAGAAAGCTTTTTGTGTAACGCAAGAGAAAGATTGTCCCTACAAAATTGAATATGATATGATATAAAATTGTTATATGCAATGAGGGAGAGGCATAAGCTAGCATACTCTCTCTACTTGGATCATATGCACTTATGATTGGAACTCTAGCAACCATACGCAACTACTAAAGATCATTAAGGTAAAACCCAACCATAGCATTATAAGGTATCAAGTCTTCTTTACTCCCATATGCAACAACACACCTACTTGGGTTTATGCTTCTATCACTCACGCAACCCACCACAGGAAAATCATGAACACATTGCTACACCCTACAACGAGGATCCCTCACGCTTGTGCGACACGGAGAGCACCATAGGACAGCACCAATAATAAAACATGCAACTCAAACCAATCATGATCATCAATCAACCCATAGGACAACAAAAATCTACTCAGGCATCATAGGATGGCAAGACATCATTGGATAATAATATGAAGCATAAAGCATCATGTTCAAGTAGAGGGTACATTGGGTTGCGGGAGAGTGGACCGTTGTAGATAGATGGGGGAATGTGATGGAGGTGTTGGTGAAGATGACAGAGTTGTTGGAGTAGATAGTTGTCACGATGATGGCCCCGGCGGCGTTCAGGTGTCACCAAGAGAGAGGGGGAGAGAGCCCCCCTCCTTCTTCTTCTTACTTGACCTCCCCCCTAGATGGCAGAAGGGTCTACCCTCTGGTCCATGGCCTCCATGGTGGCGGAAGGGCGAGAGCCCCTCCAAGATTGGATCTCTCTCTCTCTGTTTCCTTGTGTTTCTGCGCTCCCACATTCTGGCCTTTCATCGTTTCTTAAATATCCGGAGATCCATAACTTCGATCAGGCTGAAATCTTAGGGGATATTTATCCAAAAATTATCTTTCTTGCCGCCAAAGGACAACTCCAACCGACCTAAGGGGTGGCACAAGCCTGCCAGGCGTGGCTAGGGGGTGGGCCACACCTAGCAGGCTTGCCACCTCCTCGGGCATTGTCTCGCGTTGATTCTTTTTCCCAAAAATCACATATATTCCAGAAAAAATCTCCATAAGTTTTTATCGCGTTTGGACTTCGTTTGGTATGGATATTCTGCGAAACAAAAAACATGCAACAAACAGGAACTAGCACTGGGCACAAGTTCAACATATTAGTCCTAAAAATAGTATAAAAAGTTGCCAAAAGTATATGAAAGTTGTAGAATATTGGCATGAAACAATCAAAAAATTATAGATACGATGGAGATGTATCAGCATCCCCAAGCTTAATTCCTGCTCGTCCTCGAGTAGGTAAATGATAAAAAAGATAATTTTTGATGTGGAATGCTACCTAGCGTAATCTTGTTCATATAATCTAATCATGGCATGAATATTAAGACACGAGTGATTTTAAGCAATAGTCTATCATTTGACAATACGGCAATAATACTTCAAGCATACTAATAAAGCAATTGTATCTCTTCAAAATATAATGGCAAAAGAAGGTTATCCCTATGATATCATATAGTCTGGCTATGCTCCATCTTTCCCACACAAAGTATTTATATCATGCACAACCCCGATGACAAGTCAAGCAATTGTTTCACACCTTTTATGTTCTCAAAGTTTTTCAACTCTCAGGCAAGACATGAGCGTGAGCCATGGATATAGCACTATAGGTGGAATAGAATATGCTGGATGTTATGAAGAAAAAGGAGAAGATAGTCTCACAAAAACTAGGCATATCAACGGGCTATGGAGATGCCCATTAATAGATATTAATGTGAGTGAGTAGGGATTGCCATGCATCGGATGCACTAGAGCTATAAGTGTATGAAAGCTCAAAAAGAAACCAAGTGGGTGTGCATCCAACTTGCTTGCTCATGAAGACCTAGGGCAATTTGAGGAAGCCCATCATTGGAATATACAAGCCAAGTTATATAATGAAAAAATCCCACTAGTATATGAAAGTGACCAAATAGGAGACTCTCTATCATGAAGATCATTGTGCTACTTTGAAGCACAAGTGTGGAAAAAGAATAGTAGCATTGTCCCTTCTCTATTTTCTCTCTTTTTTATTTTTTTTATTTTTTTATTTTTATTTTTGGTGCGCATCTAAGGCCTCATTTTTTATTTGGGCTTCGCTGGCCTCTTGTATTTTTCATAAATTCCAGAGTCTCATCCCAACTTGTGAGGGAATCATAGCTTCCATCATCCTTTCCTCACACGGGACAATGCTCTAATAATGATGGTCATCACACTTTTATTTACTTACAACTCAAGAATTAAAACTCGATATCTAGAACAAAACATGACTCTATATGAATGCCTCCGGCAGTGTACTGGGATATGCAATGATCTAGCATAGCAAATGGCATCAAAAAACGGACAAGCCATGAAAACATCATGCTAGCTATCTTACGATCATGAAAAGCAATATGAAAATGATGGTGCGTGTCATAACAAACGGAACGGTGGAAATTGCATGGCAATATATATTTGAATGGCTATCGAAATGCCATAATAGGTAAGTATGGTAGCTGTTTTTAGGAAGGATATATGGTGGGTTTAATGCACCGGCGAAATTTGCACGGTACTAGAAAGGCTAGCAAAGGTGGAAGGGTGAGAGTGTATATAATCCATGGACTCACATTAATCATAAAGAACTCACATACTTATTGCAAAAGTATATTAGTCATCGAAGCAAAGTATTTGACGCATGATCCTGGGGGAGAGGTTGGTAGGAGTTAACCACCGCGTGCTCCTGACCCTCACACGAAGGTTGACAATCAATAAACAAATCATGCTCTGACTTCCTTACATAACGGTTCACCATACGTGCATGCTACGGGAATCACAAACCTTTACACAAGTATTTCTACAAATCCACAATTACTCACTAGCATGACTCTAATATCACCGTCATGATATCACAAAACTGTCTCACGGAATCAAACACATCATATTCAGTGATCTACAAGTTTTATGTAGGATTTTATGACTAACCATGTAAATGACCAACTCGTGTTAACTCTCTAAATATATATAAGTGAAGCATGAAAGTTTAATTATTTCTACAAAATATATGACCATGCTCTAACAAATATTAGTGAAGCAAAAGAGCATTCTACAAATGGCGGTTTTCTATGGGTGAGAAACATGCAATCCAAACTTCAAATGATATAAGTGAAGCACATGAAGCATTCTATAAAGCCATACTCAAAAGATATAAGTGAGGTGCAAAGAGCCTTCTATAAATCAACCAAGGACTTTATCATACCAGAATGGTGCATTATTAAAAGAAATATAAAAAGCCCACGACGCTCCAAGATTTACGCATATCATGCGACTAATAAAAATATAGCTCCAAGTAAAATTACCGATGGTTGTTAGAAGAAAGAGGGGATGCCTTCCGGGGCATCCCCAAGCTTAGTTTCTTGGGAGTCCTTGAATATTACCTTGGGGTGCGATGTTCATCCCCAAGATTAGTCTCTTTCCACTCCTTATTCCTTCATCCATCGTGATCTCACCCAAAACTTGAAAAGTTCAATCACACAAAACTTAACAAACCCTCATGAAATCCGTCAGTATAATAAAGCAAATTACCACTTTAAGTACTGTTGAAAACCCATTCATATTTTGTTTTTTGCATTTTATCTACTATATTATAACTTCTTTGGCTTATACCACCGTTAAAATCGATAGTTTCATCGAAACTTAGCAAAACAATGCATCAAAAACAGAATCTGTCTTAAACAGGATAGTCTGTAGCAATCTAAACATTCAACATACTTGTGTAACTCTAAAAATTCTGAAAAATTAGAAAAAAATAAAAAAAATCATAGCGGTACTTTGTAAAAAATTCAGAAACTTTTGACATTCCAGTAAAAAATGTAAATTCACGCACTATAGCCAAAGTTTCTATTTTTGCACTGCACACACCAAACAAGCAATCTAATCATCCTAAAGGCAAATCTTGGCACATTATTTGTATAATACAATGGATTTGCACAAGGGGATAATTATTTTTGTTGAAAAGTTTATGTATCAAGATTCGCAAAGTTTCCATGGGCATGAACAAAGTTCAAGGCTAGCCCCCACTTCAATGTTGCTCGTCTTTCTCACTTTCACTTTTCTTTTTGAAAAAGTTTTAAGTTCCCCACTTTATTTTTTTTGTTTTTAAACTATATAAAAGCACAAAACAGAATAAAATGACTCTCTAAAACTACCGGGTTGTCTCCGTGACAGTGCTTTCTTTAAATCCATTAAGCTAGGCATATATTGCTCAAGTAATGGATCCACCCGGATCCCAAGGCATATCAAAGCCAATTTTAATTAACAATGATTTGTAATTTAGTAGTGAGCACAAAGTAACATATATCATGTAACAACGAAATCTAACTCTCTTCCTATGCATCGGCATGTCATAAAAGAACAATTCATGCACACAAAGTAAAGGCCAATGCATGGTATAAACAGTTTCTTGCAATTTTATCGTATTGGGAACATAGAGAGGTGAAGATGTAGTTCCTGTCTCATAATAATTGCAAGTATGAGCAGCAAACACATGCATATTATATTCATTAAAACCATCATGTGCAATAGGAAAATGCAACCCATCAATGTAATCCTTAATAAGTAAAAACTTCTTCGCTATAGTGTAGTTGGGAGAATTCAAAAACATAATAGGACTATCATGTGTGGGTGCAATAGCAATAATTCCACATTTAACATAAGGAACTATAGCAAGTTCATATCCATAAGCATCATTCATATTGGCATCATGGCCACAAGCATAGCAAGCATCAAGTTCATCAAAAAGGGATATTTCAAACGAATCCAAGGGATCATAGCAATTATCATATTATTCATCCTTCGATAAGAATGAAGGGAAACTAAACAATGTATGAGTTAAAGAGTTACTCTCATTAGAAGGTGGGCACGGGTAGCTAGTCCGCTCTTCCTCCTTTTGTTCTTCGCTCTCCTCCTCATCTTTTTCATCCAATGAGCTCACAGTTTCAGCAATTTCTTCTTCCATAGATTCCTGCAAAATATTAGTCTCTTCCAAGGCAGCGGTCATTCTTTCAATAAACTATTTAACATAAGCATTAGAAGCATAGTTTTCATAGCAATATTTAAGTATGGCAAAATTTTCAGAATTGTAAAGAGTAGCATCATACTTTTCAATGAAAGAAGCAATTTCATAGGCACCCTTAAAAGCAACAAATTCTTCAATTTGTTCAACGTCATTATAGCAATAGGCCTGCTTGGCATAAGAGGATAATATTTCATTATCATTAAACACACATTGGTAGGGAAGGTGTTTTTTTAGCTTCTTTAGAACAACAAGTAAAATCACATAGATTCCAAGCATATCAACACAAAGTATTAATTTGATGCCACAAGAGTTTCCCTTTTTGAGATATGCGGTGTCGCACATAATGAGCATGCTCATTTAATGATTTTCCCTCAACTAAGCTAGTTGGGTTTTCAGCACGAGCACAAGTGGATCGAAGATGACCCAAGTAATATTCTACGATGGTACGGAACACTAGTGGTTCCTCAACTTTTGGAGCAACAAGTACAACTATTTTTTTGGTATTTTTCATTTCCTACCCATACCTAAAGATAGAAAAGAAGTTAAAACAGCAAAAAAAATCTACTTAGTGATAAAGCAAACAAGCACACACGAGAATATTCACCCCACGCTATTGCTCCCCGGCAACGGTGCTAGAAAAAGTCTTGACAACCCACAAGTATAGGGCATCAGTTGTAGCCTCTTTCGATAAGTAAGAGTGTCGAACCCAACGAGGAGCTAAAGGTAGAAAAAATATTGCCTCAACTTCTATCGACCATCGATACAACTCTACGCACGCTTAACATTCGCTTTACCTAGAACAAGTATGAAACTAGAAGTACTTTATAGGTGTGAAAGGATGGGTTTGCAAGATAATAAAGAGCACGTAAATAAAATCTAGGGGCTGCTGACATAAAGTAACAATTAAGTTAGTTTAACAAGTGTGGAAAAGTGGTAGTAGGAGTTGCAGAATGGTCCCTAGGCAATCGATAACTAGACCGGTCATCATTATTGCAATTTTATATGAGGGAGAGGCGTAAGCTAACATACTGTCACTACTTGGATCATATGCACTTATGATTGGAACTCTAGCAAGCATCCGGAACTACTAAAGATCATTTAGGTAAAACCCAACCATAGCACTATAAGGTATCAAGTCCTCTTTACTCCCATATGCAACAACCCACCTACTCGGGTTTATGCTTCTGTCACTCACGCAACCCACCATAGGCAAATCATGAACACATTGCTACACACTACAACGAGGATCCCTCATGCTTGCGCGACATTGAGAGCACCATAGGATAGCACCAATAATAAAACATGCAACTCAAACCAATCATGATCATCAATCAACCCATAGGTCAACAAAAATCTACTCACACATCATAGGATGGCAACACATCATTGGATAATAATATGAAGCATAAAGCACCATGTTCAAGTAGAGGGTACAACAGGTTGCGGGAGAGCAGACCGCTGTACATAGATGGGGGAAGGTGATGGAGGTGTTGGTGAAGATGACGGAGTTGTTGGATTAGATAGCCATCACGATAATGGCCCCGACGGTGTTCTGGTGCCACCGGGAGAGAGGGGGAGAGAGCCCCCTCCTTATTATTCTTCCTTGACCTCCCCCCTAGATGTGAGAAGGGTTTCCCCTCTGGTCCAATGACTCCATGGCGGCTGAGGGCCGAGAGCCCCTCCGAGATTGGATCTACCTCTCTCTATTTCCTTGTGTTTCTGCGCTCCCAGATTCTAGCCTTTCATCGTTTCTTAAATATCCGGAGATCCATAACTCTGATCGGGCTGAAATTTTGAGTGGATCTTTATCCAAAAATCACCTTTCTTGTAGCCAAAGGATAGCTCCAACCAACCTAATGGTGGCCACAAGCCTGCCAGGCGTGACGAGGGGGTGGGCCGTGCCTAACAGGCTTGCCACCTCCTCGGGCATCATCTCGCGTTGATTCTCTTTCCCAAAAATCACATATATTCCAAAAAAAATCTCCATAAATTTTTATCGCATTTGGACTTCATTTGGTATGGATATTCTGTGAAACAAAAAACATGTAACAAATAGGAACTAGCATTGGTCACTGGATCAATATGTTAGTCCCAAAAATAGTATTAAAAGTTGCCAAAAGTATATGAAAGTTGTAGAATATTGGCATGAAACAATCAAAAAATTTAGATACGACGGAGGCGTATCAAGATAGTGATACAAGTGCAATATGGATGGTAGATATAAGTTTTTGTAATCTTAAAATATAAAAACAGCAAGGTAGCAAGTAACAAAAGTGAGCAAAAAAGGTATTGCGATGCTTGAAAACAAGGCCTAGGGTTCATACTTTCACTAGTGCAAGTTTTCTCAACAATACTGACATAGTTGAATCATATGTAAATCCCTAACATGTGACAAAGAGTTCACTCCAAAGTCACAAATAGCGGAGAACAAATGAAGAAATTATTGTAGGGTACGAAACCACCTCAAAGTTATCTTTTTCGATCAATTGTATGAGCTATCCCTATAAGTGTCACGAACAACCCTAGAGTTCGTACTAAAGTAACACCTTAAGATACACATCAACCAAAACCCTAATGTCACCTACATACTCCAATATCACCACGAGTACCCATCACACAATTATACGATACGCATCACACAATTTCAGATTCATCAGGTTCAATCCAACACAAAGAACTTCAAAGAGTGCCCCAAAGTTTCTACCGAAGAGTCAATACGAAAATGTGTGCCCAACCCCTATGCATAGATTCCCAAGGTCACGGAACCCGCAAGTTGATCACCAAAACATACATCAAGTGGATCAATAGAACATCCCATTGTCACCACGGATATCCCATCGCAAGACATACATCAACTGTTCTCAAATCCTTTAAAGACTCAATCCGATAAGAAAACTTCAAAGGGAAACCTAATTTTATCACAAGAAGATATAGAGGGGAAAACTCCATATGATTCATCTATATTAATAAAGCTTGCAGTACATCAAGATCGTGTCATCTCAAGAACATGAGAGAGAGAGATCAAACACATAGCTACTGGTACATACCCTCAGCCCCGAGGGTGAACTACTCCCTCCTCATCATGGAGACCGTCGGGATGATGAAGATGGCCTCCGATGATGGTTTCCCCCTCCGGCAGGGTGCTCGAACAGACTCCCGATTGGTTTTTCGTGGCTACAAAGGCTTGCGGCGGCAGAACTCCCCATCTAGGTTTCTTTCTGGAAGTTTCTGGATATATAGGGGTACTTGGCGTTGGAATCAAGTCAAGGGGGCCACGAGGTGACGACAAGATAGGGGCGCCCCCTGATACGTCTCCAACATATCTATAATTTATGAAGTATTCATGCCATGTTTACCATAATTCTATCTGATTTTGGTATGATTTTAATAGAACTAACCTGGACTAACTATGTTTTCAGCAGAACTACCATGGTGTTGATTTTTGTGCAGAAATAAAAATTCTTGGAATGGGCAGAAAATTTACAGAGAATATTTTTGGAAAATAAAAAAATAATGGAGCAAAAAGATACCGGAGAGGAGTCCCAAGGCAGCCACAAGCCACCAGGGCATGCCCCCTGGCTTGTGGGCCCCTCGGGAGTCTCCTTGACATCATTCCAATGCCAAATACTCCTAAAAATCCAGAAACCCCCAGACAGGAACCTAGATCGGGAGTTCCGCCGCCGCAAGCCTCTATAGCCACGAAAAACAAATCGGGAGCCCGTTCCGGCATCCTGTCGGAGGGGGAAACCATCACCGGAGGCCATCTTCATCATCTCGGTGGTCTCCATGACGAGGAGGGATTAGTTCACCCTCGGGGATGAGGGTATGTACAAGTAGCTATGTGTTTGATATCTCTCTCTCTCTCGTGTTCTTGAGATGACATGATCTTGATGTACCACGAGCTTTATTAATGTAGATGAATCATATGGAGTTTTCCCCTCTCTATCTTCTTGTGATGAATTGAGTTGTCCCTTTGAAGTTTTCTTATCGGATTGAGTCTTTAAAGGATTTGTGAACACTTGATGTATGTCTTGCGATGGGATATCCGTGGTGACAATGGGATGTTCTATTGATCCACTTGATGTATGTGTTGGTGATCAACTTGCGGGTTCCGTGACCTTGGGAATCTATGCATAAGGGTTGGCACACGTTTTTGTCTTGACTCTCCGGTAGAAACTTTGGGGCACTCTTTGATGTTCTTTGTGTTGGATTGAACATGATGGATCTAAAATTGTGTGATGCATGTCATATAATCAAGCCCATGGGTACTCATGGTGACATTGGAGTATTTAGGTGACATTAGGGTTTTGGTTGATGTGTATATTAAGGTGTTATTTTAGTACAAACTCTAGGGTTGTTCGTGACACTTATAGGGATAGCTCAAAAGATTGATCGGAAAATATAACTTTGAGGTGGTTTCGTATCCTATAATAATTTCTTCGTTTGTTCTCCGATATTTGTGACGTTGGAGTAAATTCTTTGTCGCACGTGAGGGATTTACATATGATTCAACTATGTCAGTATTGTTGAGAGAACGTGCACTAGTGAAAGTATGAACCCTAGGCCTTGTTTTCAAGCATTGCAATACCGTTTTTGCTCACTTTTGTTACTAGCTACCATGCTGTTTTTATATTTTCAGATTACAAAAACTTATATCTACCATCCATATTGCACTTGTATCACCATCTCTTCGCCGAACTAGTGCACCTATACAATTTGCTATTGTATTGGGTGTGTTGGGGACACAAGAGATTTCTTGTATTTGATTGCAGGGTTGTTTGAAGAGACCATCTTCATCCTACACCTCCCACAAATTTACAAACCTTAGGTCACCCACTTGAGGGAAATTTGCTACTGTCCTACAGAACTCTGCGCTTGGAGGCCCAACACGAGTCTACAAGAAGAAGGTTGCATGGTAGACATCAAGCTCTTTTCTCGCACCGTTGCCGGGAGGTGAGTGCTTGAAGGTATATCTTTAGATCTTGCAACTGAATCTTTTAGTTTAGTCTATAAAATAAAACTACAAGAAATATGGAATTGAGGTTGCCTCATATGCTTCATCTTTTTAATGTCTTTCGTGAAAATGATGGAAAGGAAAATTATGCTCAAGTGTTAGAAGAAGAAGCTATTAAAATGTTTGGCACTAAATATTTGAGTGATGAGCATGATTGCAATGTTGTTGGTATGAATTCTTTGAATATCCATAGAACTAATGATGATTGCACTAGTCATGATAAAAAAAATTATTATAAGCATGTCAATTTTTGTGGAGTGTATAGAGTTTGTGAAGACATGCCTAAAAGGGCAGATAGATTTTGTAAGAGGCATAAGTATTTACAAACTAAATGGTTGCAAGAGAGGCTATATGTTTGTGCTGAAAGACTTAATGTTTCTCGCCGTCCTTGTGAACTTTGCAATAAAAGTGGTCATTTTAATTTCCAATGTGAATTATTTCATGATCGAATTGTGTCCAAAAATTGTGATAACCTCATTACCCTTGAGCATCATAATGAACTTAGTCTATTTTGGGGGTATGAAGAAATGAAACAGAAAACTAAGGATGTTCCAGCTTGAGTTCTCATCAAAATGATTGATTTTGATCTAAATTAAATCTATATGTATTGCATGGTAAATTGCATTGAGAATCCTTATATTGCCAATTACTTAAAGACAAGAAAAGAAATAGAAGATGAAGAGAATACTAATGAAGGGGAAGAGGTTTCCCAATATCCTCCTTTTTTATGATGAATCGGGTAATGAGGAGGAGCTTTTTATTCAACCAACCTCTTCAAAAAGAAGCTTGGATGAATTAAATAAACCCACACATAATGTGGTGAAGAATAAGAAAAGAAGGAAAAGTAAAGGTAAAGAGGAATCTCTCCCAAATAATGTTGCTCCCATTATTAATAGGCCTCATGAGAATGAATCAAAAATAGTTGTGGAAGATGATACACTTGAGGATGATCTTGTTATGTCTATTGCTTTTTGTGATAACTATGATTGGTAAGATAATGATACTGACACCAACTTGGAGGATGATGATAATAATTGCTATACTATTGGTGCTATTCATACCATTAATGATGAGAGTGATTATGTTTATGATATACAAAGCCACAAGCTTGGGGATGCTATGTTTGATGAAAATGACATGTTTGAGAATTTATTTGCTGCAATTAATGTCTGTCCCAAGCTTGGAGATGATATGCTTAATGAAGATGATATTTTTGTTCCCCCTACTTTGAATGATCAAATTTGTTATAATGATTGCATGCCTCCTACTTATGATGATTATTGTGATGATACTGATGCGATGAAAAAGAGTGATGATTACTATTATGATACTAGTCATGATTATGAATATCCTTTTACTGAATATTACTCTTTTAATGTGGAACCAATTTGTAGTATTCAATTCTTTTATGATACTCCCACTATTAGTCATGAGAAGAAATTTTCTTGTGTGGAGAGTAGTAAAATTTCTATGCTTGTTGATCATGAAAAGAATGCTTTTATGTGCTGGTTATATTGTGGAGAGGTAATATCACTGCTAGTCACATAACTTGCATCTAATGTGCAGTTTATTGCTAGATCTTTCGAAATACATTTTTCTCATCAGCTAACTTGTGAATTGGTGCAATATGGTTAATCCTGTTGATTGCCCGCGTACCCAATGCTAGCGTGGCATTCCACGCATGCACGGGGCCAATGTTAGCGACCTTCACCATTAAGGAGCGACGCACGCGTGATTTTTATGCCCAGACCCCCCCTCCCAAAATTCTGTAGGTCTCCTCTGTTTTCCTGGAGATGTAATGTGTACCATTATCTATGCATTTTGAACCTGATCAAGAGGTTGCTGACCACACTAATCTTACTGAACTTGCTGACGAAAACTGAACCGAAATTAGCTGACACACTTTTGATGCTCTCTTTGGGGCAACAAATACTGAATTTTGGCACAGTTTTGTACTGAATATTGGCGAAAAAATTCTGAAACTCTCATTAAGATTTTACACATGGTGACCATCATCCATAATTAACATGAATATCACCCATAATTAACAGGGATATATATTGATCCAAACAATAGGTTCATTTGTCTTACTTACATAAAGAGAGCATCAAAAGGAGCATTTCTTAACCCTATTAAAAGGAGCAGTTTTTTTATGAACTATGCATAACAAAAGTTCATTCATGAACTTCATCGCATGGTCATCTAAACTACGAAGACAAGGAATCATGCAGGTCATGAGGCCAGCCTTCACGAAACAGAGCAGTTTGTGATGCATTTTGGCTCACAATTACGTCCTCCTCAGCCTGCATGAAAAGAGGTGGTTCCCAGTTCACAACTCCATCAAGTCCAAAAAGCAAGTTGTAGAATCCTGGAGCAGCAGCCCTTGCTCCTCTTGGAGGATTACTTCCACTTGGAACATTGATTCCTGTTGCAGCTGTTGAAACATTGCCTCCTCTTGTAGCTCTTGAAACATTGCCTCCTCTTGCACCATTAGTACCACTTGTGCCTCCCCTTTGAGCATTGCCTCCTCTTGTTACATTACCTCCTCTTCTTGCACCATTGCTTCCTCTTGTCCCTTTTCCTTTTCTTGGAACATTGCCTCCCCTTTGAGTTGAGCCTCCTCTTGTACCAACTTGGTCACTTGACTGTGCTACTTGTTGTCCTGCAGTAGCTGCACTCCTCACCCTGCCCCTTGACATTGTTGTAGTCACCCTACCTACAGGGGTTGTGCCTCTAGCATTTGCAATGAAGCTAGACTCAGGCAAGGGACCAAAGTCCATAGGAGCTGGGTATGTGATTTTTTTCCTGTTCATATAAGAAAAAAGAGGTATGTGTGAACAGATTTACTAAAATAAGAAAAAAGAGGTATATCTGAATATTGTACCTTTTCCTGCATCTTATAAACCATGGAGTCAGGAATTTGGGTTGGATCAAGTTGTGGGTACACTCTGTGTGGCATAATGTTTTGCGACAATACAAGCAGTTTATCAATGTCATTGACAAGCATGCATGAGTAAAAACAATAGATAGCAAAACATGTGAGAATGTTACAGAAATTATGCTTGGATCATCATCTTCTTCTGGTTCCCTAGGTGCTTCATCTACTGGTGCTTGATTAACATATTTGTCGTGGCCCTTCTTGTTACGGTCAGCTCCTCCACAAACAGAGCAATGCATTGTCACACCATGCTTGGTCAGCTTCGTCACTCCTTTCTTATCCTTCTTCTCCTCCTGATCTTTTTTCCTACTTTTCTTTGGCCTGCCCATTACTTTCGTGTATATGGGTGGATAAACAGGAATGCCATGCATCTTTTGCCATTGCTTTGGGTCCCTCATTAGCATCATATTGAAGCCGTAGCACCTTTTGTACTCCTCAATAGTATAGCATGAATGCACCATGCTCTCCGGATCAATTCACTCATGCCTAAAACAAGCAATTGCATGATGACAAGGTATGCCAAACAATACCAACCTTTTGCAGTCACAGCTCAACATGTTCAAGTCAACAATGTAAGTGTTGTTTAGTGAGACAACTTGGAAAACACCTCTTCCATACTCAAGCACTTTGCAGTTTTTTGCCCATTCAACATACTTGTCCAACTTCTTCTGTATCTTGGGGCAAAGCCTTCCTGTCCATTTTTGTGCCCTCCTTTGCTTGCCAACAATCATGTTTGTTAACTTCCAAAAGATGTAGTCCAACATTGATTTAATTGGCAATTCTCTTCCATCCAAAATGTAGCTGCACGTTTGCACAAAATCTGTTAACACAATCAATGACAACAAATGTAATAGAAAATGAGAGTACAATGGATGAAGCTAACCTATTAAACACTTCAGACATGTTGTTTAGCAATATATCACACTTGCAAAAAGGGTCAAAGAAAGCTTTGATCCAAGTTCTTGGAGACAAATTCTCAACCCAAGTGTATGCTGCAAAGTTGTGATCTTTCATCTGATCCATGCTCCTATTGTAAGCAACTTCACTGGTGGATCTTGCTATCGACCAAAGGTCATTTTTTAGTTGTTCGCCCTTGTGTACTTTGTAAAATTTTTGGTAAATGTGCCTAACACAGTTCCTATGTTTTGAATGAGGAAAACCTTTTTATACTGCATTTATCAACCCCTGTAAAACAACACAAACATCACACGGTTTCATGGTTAAATGCAAAACATTTTACAATGAAGAAATATGACAAACTATATGTCACCTTCTGCTTGTCACTCATAATGGTGAATAGTGATGTGTTGGTTATGTTTAGGTCATCCTTCAAAGAAGCTAGGAACCATTCCCAACTGTGCATTGACTCCACTTCACAAATGCCAAATACTATAGGGAAGATACAATCATTCAGATCAATCCCAACTGTTGTGAGGATATTTCCCTTATATCTTGTTTTGATGTGACAACCATCAAGGAAAATTATTGGTCGGCAGCCCTTCAAAAAAAAACCTCATACATGCATCATAAGACCAGTACAAGGTTGAGAAGTGATCCTTTGTCAGCTTTGTTTTGTCATCAAACACATCCTTTGTGCACAAGAAATATTGGCTCCCTGGATTGCTACTCCTCAGCTCCTACCCATAGTCCCACAAAGTGTTGTACTGATCATCATCTTCTCCCCTAATTTGCTTCACAGATTCTCTTTTTGCCCTTCCTAACATGCTCCTTTGAGAAACTAAGTTAAATTCTTTCTCCACCTTCTCTGGAAATTTTCTCAAAGGCATTTTCTCATTGTCTCTGAACTCTTCTCTAAACTTGTTGGTAAGAAATGGTGTAGTAAGAACTTTCAGATCCCAAGCTTTAGTGCAAGTGCATTTGTCAGTGTAGTTCTTGATTTGAATGCTGCTTGATCTGTTGTCTTTGCCTGCCTTCAAGTACCAAGTACAATCATCCTTACATACAGCCTTTAATGACATACTAATGTTCCTGAGCTTTCTCACCTTCACTCTATTTCTAACACTATATGCAGTGAGAGCATGCCTCAACTCTATCATGTCTGCAAATACCATCCCTAGACGAAATATTGGTGCATTCAGGTCTGTGCTAGGGTTGAAAACACTAAATTTATGCTTCAGCCTCTCTTTCTCTTTTTTTGACATATTCAAATGGTTGTCCTCCAAAGCATCTTCTGGAAGTTCTGCTTCATAGTGAGGCAATTCATTCTTCTCTCTGTGATCATCAACATCCTTGCTACATTTGCCTCAAACAGGTCATCATCACCTTCTGGAACATCAAAGTCACTCTCATAAAAATCCTCATCTGTTTCCTCAACTGCATCCTCGCCATTTCCGTCTTCTGCGCTGTTGTCACCATCCTCCTCACTTTCCCCATCCTCCACATCAGCAGCAAACCCTGAGCTAGATCCTTCACCATATGACATCCTCCTCTTTGATTTTCTTGATATTTCCTTTCTTGGACTCTTTTCTTTCTCTAACCAGCTAACACTTTCTTGTCCATGCCTTGGTTTGGTGGGAGTAATAACCTTTGGCAGCTCTGTCACTCCAGTAATCAGAACATCATCAGCCAATGATGACTGCAGAGTTTCACCGTGGTCTACTACAAGCACTAGGTTCTTGTGCTCTACTGTAGCAGCTATCATGAGCACCATATCTGCATCACAACTCAGTATCTTTAGGCCATCTGCAACTGATTTCCCTGGTTGGCATCAGTACACATATGTTTTGGAGGCCTCCTTATCACATCCCAGTTGTTCAAGAAAATCATATATCCATAACATTGACCAAGTGTCATTGTTACAGAAGTCAAACCACTCCACCTCAAAATCCATGTAAGTCATGTTACTATCACTACCACAGAAGAAACCCTTATGATGGACCTAACCACTAAACAGACCATCAAAATCACCTTCATAAAAAGTCTAAACATGGTACAGAAAATTCAGTTAATAATTTAGTTGATCTAAGTATAGAAAAAATAAGTGCTTACTTATTCAGTATTACAAGTACAAAACATTAAGAAACATAATTTTATTAGCACAGAAAAATTTAGTGCTTACTTATTCAGTATTACAAGTACAGAAAAATTCAGTGCTTACTTATTCAGTGCTTACGTATTCACTGGTTACTTATTCACATAATTTTGTTAGCATAGAAACTGGACGAACATGTTGAATGCACAAATTACCACTTGTTAATACAACACATAATGTGCAGATAAAAATTTTAGTTAATAATTTTAGTCACATAATGTGCAGCACATTCAGTTAACTAAATTTGCAAGCATCTTCAGTGTACACATGGTCACAAAAATTCAGTAAACATCTCACAAACTGAACTATACCTTCTATCTATTCAGGATCCACAGCTTACTGGACAAATTGATCAACTACCATTGCCTAATATGATGGACACATTCATTTGATCTTACTTTCTTGCACATACCACTGCCTCCTTAACCCCTCAGAAAAACCCTAGCTCGAATTGGGAAACAGGGGGATCGTACCTATGGATCTAATGGTTGCCCTACACAATGTAATGCATATGACGAAGAACGGTTTAACCAATTCATCACATAGGCGACTGAATCAATGGTTGGCCAACCACATGAACGTTGCCCAAGCTAAATGGGGCATACGGATCTCAGCGGTGAGAAGAGAAGAGAAACAGAGAGGACGGACTAACCATACGACGGCGCTGCTTCGCCCGGACGTCGACAACGCGGTTCCCCCATCTCCTCCTCCGGCGGTGGACATGACGCACGACCTCCTCCGTATCCGCCTCGAACTAATCAGGAGATGAAGCCTCAAGGAATAAAAATGAACTGCCAGCAGTATCGGGGTACTATTCTGCAAATATACACATGCAGCCACTTCCCGCCGTTGCAGGGACTTTTTTATGCGAACAAACATTTTGGGCGGGGATATGCGCATAAAGAACACGTGCGCATTGCTCCTTAATGGTGAAGGTCACTGACATTAGCCCCGTGCATGCGTGGCATGCCACGCCAGTGTCGGGTACGCGGGCAATCAGCAGTATTGACTATATTTGCACCAATTCACAAGTTTGCTAGCCAAACAAAACGTATTTCGAAAGATCTAGTACTAAACTGCACATTAGATGCAAGTTATGTGACTGCCAATGATATTACCTCTATTGTGGAATTCCTTCATGATGCTACTGAAAATTATTATGAGGGAGGAACATATGCTTGTAGGAATTGCAACGATATCAAGTTTCCTCTCTATGTGTTCACGGTTTTGAAGTTATGCTTGTTTTGCCTTCCTATGCTAGTTGATTCTTACTCCCATAAATTGTTTGCTCACAAAATCCCTATGCATAGGAAGTGGGTTAAACTTAAATGTGCTTGTCATGAGATTCATGATGCTCTTTTGCATGTTTCAATTATTATTCCTATACGAGCATCATTGAAATCATCATGCCTAGATAAAAGACATTAAAGAAAAGCGCTTGTTGGGAGACAACCCAACACTTTTACCTTATTTTTTTATGTGTTGACATGATTAATCTACTGTAGTAATCATTTTTTGTGTATTTTATTTCAATAAAGTGCCACTAAAGCCTTTGGGATAATGTGGATACTTGCTTGTTTGATTATGTGCAAAAACAAAAAGTTTTGCGTCCAGTGTATGAATTATCTGATTTTACTGGAGTGTCAAAAAATCTGAAATTTTTACACAACATTTATATACAAATCATGTGACATTTAATAATTTTGCAGAATTTTTAGAGTCAGGGAAGTTTGGTGATCATTCAGATCTTTATAGACTATTATGTTTTTGACAGATTATGTTTTACATGCATAGTTTGCTTGTTTTAAGTGTTCCTATTGCTTATATTGAGTACTATAAATTGTGAGAATGACGAAATACAGTAGGTATAATGTGGGAATAATTTTGAATCTTGTATTGACAGTACCTAAGTGAATGATCTATCTTTATTACATTAACCCTTCTCACAAAGTTCCGTTAAGTTTTGTGTGACTGAAGTTTTCAAGTTTTGGGTGAGACACCGATATGAGGAGAATAAGGAGTGACAAGAAAATAAGCTTGGGGATTCCCAAGGCACCCCCAAGGTAATATTCAAGGAAGACTCAAGCGTCTAAGCTTGGGGATGCGCCGGAAGTCATCCCCTCTTTCGTCTTCAAACTATCGGTATATCTTACTTGGAGCTATATTTTTATTCGTCACATAATATGAGTTTTGCTTGGAGCGTCATTTTATTTTGTTGTTCTATGTTAGGTGTTATTATAATCTTGTTTTTCAATAAAAATTTTCAAGAATTGCCTAAGGATGCTTGCACTGCATGTTTGATATGTGTTGTGCGAAACAGAAACTTCTGTTGTAGTGTTTGAATTTTCATATTTTACTATAAGGTGGAAAGTTTCTGAAAATTTTACAAAGTATTTTAATATAAATTATTTAGCATTTACTAAATTTTCTTAATTTTTTGATTTACATAAATACACTGGTTTAATAAATTGCTATAGACTGTTCTGTTTAGACAGATTGCTATCATAGTTTTGTTATCTACTTATCCTATAGTTTCCATAGCTTATATTGGTAGATATAAATTGTGTAAATGATAGTATACAATACCTAATGTTTGAAAATTATTGTGCAACTTGTCTTGGCAGTACATGGAGTGTTGATTTGTTCTTATGTGTACTAACCTATCTCACGAGTTCTTTTTGAGTTTTGTGTGGATGAAGTTTATGAGAATAGGTGAAACCGGGATATGAGGGGATTGAACAAGATACAACATCTCAAGCTTGGGGATGCACAAGGCACCCCAAGTAAATATTTAAACAACTCTCAAGCATCTAAGCTTGGGGATGCTACGCATCCCACCTCTCTTCGTCAACTATCGGTTAGCCTATGTTGAGCCTAAATTTTTATTCGTTCACATGATGCGTCCTATTCTTGGAGTGCTATTTTTATTTTGATTGATATGTAAATAAAATACTCAGATCTGAAAATATTTATTGAGAGAGAGAGAGAGATAAAGTCCTCACATAGCTACTTAATTGTTTGACTACTCATTGATCTTCACTTATATGTTTCGGAGTAGTTTTATCATTTACTCGTGCTTTACTTATATCCTATGAGTAAATGGTTGAATGAATTGAATATCATCTGAAATTATATATGTTTTATATGCTTATCCCATGGGGAGTAATGACTTCACATATAATAAGTATAGGTGGTAAAATTTACTGAAAGTTAGCAATCACCGTGTTGGTCACTTGAACAATTCATGAAAGAATATTGAAGGAAGAGAGATTTCACATATAAATATACTATCTTATACATCTTCTATGGTTGTGAGCCCTATTAATTATTTTCAAACTTGAGAAAATTAGTTGAAGTTGGACAAGAAACACAACGTAATGAGTTATGCTTGGGTATATTTGTATAGAAGTTATATTGTTATGGATCCTCCAACATGTGGTGCTTGTTTCCACCTCATACTAGCCAAAACTTCCGCACCAAGTAGAAATACTACTTGTGCATCCAAACACCCTTAAACCCAAAGTTGTTCCATATGAGTCCACCATACCTACCTATATGCGGTATTTACCTGACGTTCCAAGTAAATTGGCATGTGCCGAACTCTAAACCTTCAAATAATATTCTGTTTTGTATGCCCGAATCGCTCATATAGTGACTAGGGGTTGTCATTATATTCCATGTTAGGTGGGTTATTCTCACGATATGTGCTGATTCACTATCATTCATGAGAAAGTGGTTGGTATTCGGGATGCCCAGTTCCATGCTCAAAAATAAAATCAAAATAGAATGAAACAAAACTCCCCCAGGATTGTTGTTTGTATGGACGGTACCCATGGATTCGGCTCGCTGTGGAGTGTGATTGATTGGTGGAGGGGGAGTAAAAACTTTACCATTCTGTTTGGGAACCGCCTATAATGTATCTAGCATGGAAGATACCGAAATCTCTCGGTTGTTATGTTGACAATGAAAGCATACCACTCAAAATTACTATTCATCTCTACTTTAAGAGCTCGAGCTCTGGCACCTCTGCAAATCAATGCTTCCCTCTGCGAAGGGCCTATTTTTTACTTTCTAGTACTTACCTTTATACAAGAGTCATGGTGATCTTCACCACTTCCTATATTTTGCCTTTTTCTCTTGGCAAGCATCATGTGGTGGGGAAAGATCCAAGCATATATGTCCATTCAAATATATTTGATCATGAATTATTATTGTTGACAATTATCTATATGATAAATAAGTTGGGAGGCGAAACTTTAAGCCCCTATCTTTCTCTGTGTTCGACGGATGCCATTTGCTCTAAAAATATGCTTTGAGAGTTAGCAATCATGGAACACTATATGATAGTTGAGTATGTGGAATTTGCTAAATCAAAGCTCTTACATAGACCCTTCCTGAAAATAAGATGAATTGCAATTGTTTGGTGACTAAAGCATAGTTTGTTAGTTTTCAAGAAACTTTATGGTCTATACTTTAACATGTGAATAGCTTGTTACTTCATCATGAGAAGTTTTATGAGATGATATATTGTTTATGATATATAATGATGCTAGAAAAACCATTTGGAACTATCATTGATCCAATTTATGCACTATGCTAGCATTCACACTTCATAAATTATTTCTTTTATCATTTACCTACTCGAGGACGAGCAGGAATTAAGCTTGGGGATGCTAATACGTATCCAATGTATCTATAATTTATGAAGTATTCATGCCATGTTTACAATAATTCTATATGGTTTTGGCATGATTTTATTAGAACTAACTCGGACTGATGTTGTTTTCAGCAAAACTACCATGGTGTCGTTTTTTGTGCAGAAAAAAGTTCTCGAAATGGGCTAAAAACTTATGGAGAATATTTTTGGAAAATGTAAAAAATACTAGAGCAAAAAGATACCGGAGAGGAGTCCCGAGGCAGCCACAAGCCACCAGGGCGTGACCCCCCCCCCCCACTAGGGTGCGACCCCTGCCTTGTGGGCCCCTCGGGAGTCTCCTTGACGTGATTCCAACACCAACTACTCCTATAAATCCAGAAACCCCAGAAAGAAACCTAGATCGGGAGTTCCGCTGCCGCAAGCCTCTGTAGCCACGAAAAACCAATTGGGAGCCCGTTTCGGCATCTTGCCGAAGGGTGAAACCATCATCGAAGGGCATCTTCATCATCCCGACGGTCTCCATGATGAGGAGGGAGTAGTTCACCCTCGGGGCTAAGGGTATGTACCAGTAGCTATGTGTTTGATCTCTCTCTCTCGTGTTCTTGAGATGACACGATCTTGATGTACCGCGAGCTTTATTAATGTAGATGAATCATATGGAGTTTTCCCCCTCTCTATCTTCTTGTGATGAATTGAGTTTTCCCTTTGAAGTTTTCTTATCGGATTGAGTCTTTAAAGGATTTGAGAACACTTGATGTATGTCTTGCGATGGGATATCCATGGTGACAATGGGATGTTCTATTGATCCACTTGATGTATGTTTTTGTGATCAACTTGCGGGTTTCATGACCCTGGGAATCTATGCATAGGGGTTGGCACACATTTTCGTCTTGACTCTCCGGTAGAAACTTTGGGCACTCTTTGAAGTTCTTTTTGTTGGATTGAACATGATGAATCTGAAATTGTGTGATGCATGTCGTATAATCAAGCCCATGGGTACTCGTGGTGATATTGGAGTATCTAGGTGACATAAGGGTTTTTGTTGATGTGTATATTAAGGTGTTATTTTAGTACAAACTCTAGGGTTGTTCGTGACACTTATAGGGATAGCTCATAAGATTGATCGAAAAAGATAACTTTGAGGTGGTTTTGTACCCTACAATAATTTGTTCGTTTGTTCTCCGCTATTTGTGACTTTGGAGTGAACTCTTTATCGCATGTTAGGGATTTACATATGATTCAACTATGTCAGTATTGTTAAGAGAACGTGCACTAGTGAAAGTATGAACCCTAGGCCTTGTTTTCAAGCATTGCAATACCGTTTTTGCTCACTTTTGTTACTAGCTACCTTGCTGTTTTTATATTTTCATATTACAAAAGCTTATATCTACCATCCATATTGCACTTGTATCACCATCTCTTCGTCGAACTAGTGCACCTATACAATTTGCCATTGTATTGGATGTGTTGGGGACACAAAAGATTTCTCGTATTTGACTGCAGGGTTGTTTGAGAGAGACCATCTTCATCCTACACCTCCCACAAATTGACAAACCTTAGGTCATCCACTTGAGGGAAATTTGCTATTGTCCTACAAAACTTTGTGCTTGGAGGCCAACACGAGTCTACAAGAAGAAGATTGAGTAGTAGACATCACCCCCCTAGGGAGCGCCCTGGCGGCTTGTCGTCTGCTGCTAGGTCTTCTGACCTCCTCTCTAGATCTTCTAGATGTCTTCTGGTCCAAGAAAAATCACCGTGAAAGTTTTATTCCGTTTGGACTCCATTTGATATTCATTTTCTATAAAACTCAAAAACAAGGAAAAACAGAAATTGGCATTGGGCTCCAGATCTTCTAGATGTCTTCTGGTCCAAGAAAAATCACCATGAAAGTTTTATTCCGCTTGGACTCCATTTGATATTCATTTTCTGTAAAACTCAAAAACAAGGAAAAAACATATATTGGCATTGGGCTCTAGGTTAATATGTTAGTCCCAAAAATAATATAAAATAGCATATTAATGCATATAAAACATCCAAAACAGACAATATAATAGCATGGAACAATAAAAATAATACGTTGGAGACGTATCAGTCATGCACCTAATGTGAATGGTTTACTGAACCTCGATCCTAGTGATACACATGTTCATAATATTAATGCCAAAGGATGCAAAGTTAATAATGATAATACCACATACTTGTGGCACTACAACTTAGGTCATATTGGTGTAAAGCGCATGAAGAAACTCCATGCTGATGGTTCTTTGGACACACGATTTTGAATCGCTTGAGACATGAGGACCATGCCTCATGGACAAGATGACTAAGACCCCGTTTTTTGATACGATGGAGCGGGCAAGTGACTTATTGGAAGTAATACATGCTGATGTATGCGGTCCAATGAGTGTTGAAGCATGCGGTGGATATCGTTATTTCTTACCTTCACGAATGACTTGAGTAGATATTGTGATATTTACTTAATGAAACACAAGTCTGAAACGTTTGAAAAGTTCAAGCAATTTTAGAGTGAAGTTGAGAATCATCGTAACAAGAAGATATCGTTTCTATGATTTGATCGTGGTGGAGAATATCTGAGTTATAATTTTGGTATGCATATAAGACAATGTGGAATTGTTTCACGGCTCATGCCACCTGGAACACCATAGCGTAATGGTGTGTCCGAGCATCGTAATTGTACTCTATTGGATATGGTGCGATCTATGATGTCTCTTATTGATTTGCCACTATCCTTTTGGGGTTATGCATTAAAGACAACTACATTCACTTTAAATAGGGCACCATCTAAATCCATTGAGATGATGCCATATGAATTATGGTTTGACAAGAAACCTAAGTTGTTGTTTCTTAGAGTTTGGGGGTACGACACTTATGTTTGATAAGCTCAAACCCAAAGCGGAAAAATGCATCTTCATAAGATACCCCAAAACAACAATTGGGTGTACCTTCTATCACAGATCCAAAGGCAAGGACTTAGTTGCCAGGAATGGATCCTTTCCAGAGAAGGAGGTTCTCACGAAAGAAGTGAATGGGAGGAAGGTAGAATTTGATAAGGTTATCGAACCTTCACTTGAATTGAAAAGTAGCGCAACACAGAAAGGTGTTCCTATAATGCGAACACCAATTGAAGAAGAAGCTAATGATGATGATCATGAAACTTTAGATCAAGCTACGACCGAACCTCGTAGGTCAACAAGGACATGTACTACCCCGAGTGGTACGGTGAGCCTGTCTTAGAAATCACGTTGTTAGACAACGATGAGCCTACGAATCACGAAGAAGCGATGGTGGGCCCAGATTCCAACAAATGGCTAGGAGCCATGAAATTCGAGATAGGATCCATGTATGAAAAGCAAGTATGGAGTTTGGTAGACTTTCCCGTTGACTAGCATGCCATTAATTACAAATGAATCTTTAAGATAGACATTGATGGTAATGTCACCATTTATAAAAGCTCGACTTGTCGCAAAGAGGTTTCTGACAAGTTCAAGGAGTTGACTATGATGAGACTTTCTCACTCGTAGCGATACTAAAGTCTATTCGGATTATGTTAGCAGTTGCTGCATTTTTCAGTTATGAAATCTGGCAAATGGATGTCAAAACAGAGTTTCCTGAACGATTTCTGTGAGGAAAGGTTGTATGTGATACAACTGGAAGATTTTGTCGATCCTAAGGATGCTAAAAGGCATGAAAGCTCCAACGATCCTTCTATGGATCGGTGCAAGCATCTCAGAGTTGGAATATACGCTTTGACGAGGTGATCAAAGCTTTTGGGTTTATACAAAGTTTATGAAGAAACTTGTATTTACAAGAAAGTGAGTGGGAGCACTATAGCATTTCTGGTAAGTATATGTGGATGACATATTGTTGATCGGAAATGATATAGAATTTCTAGAAAGCATAAAGGGTTATTTGAAAGGATTTTTTCAAAGGAAGACCCAACCAAAGCGGCTTACATATTGGGCATCAAGATCTATAGAGATAAATCAAGACGCCTGATAAGACTTTCACAAAACACATACCTTGACAAGATTTTGAAGGAGTTCAAAATGGAACAGCCAAAGAAGGAGTTCTTGCCGATATTGTAAGGTGAAGTTGAGTAAGACTCAAAGCTCGACCATGACAGAAGAAAGAGAAAGGACGAAGATTGTCCCCGATGCCTTAGCCATAGGCTCTGTAGTGTATGACATGCTGTGTACCGCACCTGGTGTGTGCATTGCCATGAGTCTGGAAAGGGGGTACAACAGTGACTCGACAGTGGTTTACTGGACAACGATCAAAACTATCTTTAGTAACTAGAGGACTAAGGAAATGTTTCTCGATTATGGAGGTGATAAAGAGTTACGTCGATGCAAGCTTTGACACCAATCCGGATGACTCTGAGTAGCAAACCGGATACATATAGTGGAGCAGTCATTTAGAATAGCTCCAAGTGGGGGTGTGGTAAAAGCCACTACACTATGACATATAGATTTGCCAAGTACACACGGATCTGAATGTTGCCGACTCGTTGACTAAAACCTCTCTCACAAGCAAAACATGATCAAACCCGAGAACTCATTGGGTGTGAATCACATGGCGACGTGAACTAGATTATTGACTAGTGCAAGTGTGAGACTGTTGGAAATATACCCTAGTGGCAATAATAAATTGGTTATTATCATATTTCCCTATTCATGATAAACATCTATTATTCATGCTAGAATTGTATTGATCGGAAACTCAGATACATGTGTGGATACATAGACAACACCGCGTCCCTAGTGAGCCTCTACTAGACTAACTCGTTGATGAAAGATGGTTAAGGTTTCCTAACCATAGACATGAGTTGTTGTTTGATAATATGGTCACATCATTAGGAGAATGATTTCATGGAAAAGACCCAACCGTAAGCATAGCATGTGATCGTATCACTAATTTTATTGTTATTGCTTTCTACATGTCAAGTATCTGTTTCTAAGACTATGAGATCATGCAACTCCCTAACACCGTAGGAATTCCTTGTGTGTATAAAACATCACAACGTAACTGGGTGATCATAAAGATGCTCCACAGGTATCTCCAAGGGTGTCTGTTGGATTGGCGTCGATCGAGACTAGGATTTGTCACTCCGTATGACGGAGAGGTATCTCGGGGCCCTCTCGGTAATACAACATCACAAGAAGCTTACAAGCAATGTGACTAAGGATTTAGTCACGAGATATTGTATTACGGAACGAGTAAAGAGACTTGCCGGTAACGAGATTGAACTAGGTATGGAGACACCGATGATCGAATCTCGGGCAAGTAACATACCGCTGGACAAAGGGAACTACATACGGGGTTGATTGAATCCTTGGCATCGTGGTTTGACCGATAAAGATCTTCATGGAATATGTCAAAATCAATATGGGCATCTAGGTCCCGCTATTGGTTATTGACCGGAAAGGTGTCTCGATCATGTCCACATGATTCTCGAACACGTAGGGTCCGCATGCTTAACGTTTGGTGACACTAGAGTAGTTTTGGGATATGTGCGTTGATGACCGAATGTTGCTCGGAGTCCCGAATGAGATCTCGAATGCCACGAGGAGCTCCGAAATGGTCCGAAGGTAAAGGTTTATATACGGAAAGTCATATTTTGGCTACCGAAAAAGTTTCGGGTTTTGTCATTATTGTACCGGAAGCTTCCAGAAGCTTCCAAAAGTTTCCAGAAGGTTCCAGAGGGTTCTAGAGGAGTATGGATGGTTCCCTCCAGCACCTAGGGCGTGCATGGGCTGTAGGGGGCGACCTAGCTTTACTGGGCCCGACGCACCAGCCCTCTAAGGCCCATGCGCCTAGGGGAAGGGAAACCCTAAGGGGGAGGGCCCTCCACTTGGCTTGGAGGCACTCCTCCTTCTTTGGCCGCCTCCCCTCATTGGAGAAGGGTCTAGGGCTACGCCCTAGCTCTCCAACACCCCTATATGTAGTGGGAAGGAGGCGCAAGGGTTGGACACAACAATTCCCACGCCCTGCGGCCTCCCTTCTCTCCCGTTCTTCCTCGTTCGCAGTTTCGGAGGCGCTTGGCGAAGCCCATCTGGGATTGCTCCACCACATCGTCGTGTTGCTTGAGATCCCATCTACTTCTCCTTCCTCTCTTGCTAGATCAAGGAGGAGACGTCATCGAGCCACACGTATGCTGAATTTTTTTATTTCCCATGCAACATTCCCCAACATCCGGTTGGCGGACTAATCATCTCTCCTTTGAGCTCCCCAACACCATACAACACTTGCCTGAAGTACCTAAAAATGGTCTCCATTGATCTCCTGAACATGTTGTGCATAACTCTGAACCTCTGGTTATGACCAACAACATGAAGAAATAGGGCTACTTGCCCCCTGCTCTTAAAGGTTTGCACAAGCCTGGCGAAAGGTGCTCATTCAAAGCATTCATAGAGCCTCTGTATCGTTGTCGTTGTAAATGCAGTTCAGATTCGCCATCCACTCCTCATCCTCGATTAACATTGGACCATAACGGATGACAGGCTTCTCACCATGACAAACAATTCTCCTATGGATGAACATGAGCCATACCTGCATCACAGCTATCAGTGTTGTTGCCTGAACTACCAGCTTCAATTGTGTGTCTATAACCTGGTCGACATCGAGAGTGCGTTGGGCAATGAAGAAATCGGTCCTACACCTTACCTAACATAGGAGGGAGGGGGATTCCATGTTGCTTACTGGCTTCAGAGAGGACAACGAAGAAGGAGCGGCCATGACTGAGTCGAAGACGATGAGAAGGTGGCCAAGAGAAAGGGGAGAAGCAGCTGCCGCTACCGAAGAGTGATGCTGCCAAGTCCGCTGCCACAGCCGCTTGCGCAGATCTGAGTCGTCGCCAATGTTAAGAACAGAGGAAGTGCCTGTCCTAGAGCTAGCGATAACCGATGACCGAGTAAATGGGACGGTGAGGCTAGATTTCGCGTCATCCCGCCTCGACCAATCTCCATCTCCTGTCATCTTCACACGATTTCCCCTCACACCTTCACCAACACGCACCGTCTCTCTTTTGCGAGCCATCCCATCCAGTTTGCAACCAAACGCTTGGAGATAATACGGACAACCAAACACGATCTCCAAAACACGAAGTTGTTGACTCATTCATCACCGAGAGAAATATATGTGCACATGCACACCGGAAAGCTTATGAACAATGTTTTTCTCTCTTTCTTTTTTTCCTAATTGTTCCCTGATCAATATCAATAAAACTTTAACACCATTCTGGCGGACAACATCCACTTCGCTGTTTTCCTCAGACAACAAGAATCACATGCTGCTGTCGTCCCAGATCAGGCACCCTGTGCATTCTTGATGCGTTCCTTCTTTGCTCCTGCAGCAAGAAACAGGCGACGGGCAGCAAGAAAAATGTTAAGAACTTGCTCACTGCCCTGTTTGAAACTCAGACGACACAACGGACCTGGAGCATTTGCAGCCGGTACTGCATCTGGCCGTGCTGCACCGCGGATATGAGCCGCATGAGCACGTAGAACGGCAGCAAGATCCCACTGGCCCTCAGCAGGTATATCTTCAAAGCAAAGGAACACATGTCAAACAATCATGGCTCACCTTTGTTTATTTATCTATCCGAGGGAGGAATCATGGGCAAAACTCACCGTCAGTAGGCTGAACGCGTACTGATTCGCGGCGCCGACGGTCACCAGGGCGATGAGATGCCTCAGCAGCAGCACAACAGTGAACTGCATGGACATTGGACAAGCATAATTCAGTCAGAGTTCAACACCACTCGTGTCTGAAGTTCTAAACCTGGCAATGTGGTTCAAAGTCTCGGTCAGGGGTGTACCGTCACCGTCACCGACCGGCACCAGGCAGTACTTCTGCCGGCGGCGCTCGCGCACTCGGCATAGGCCGCGTCGAGCCCGATCAACGGGGCATCCTCCAGTCCCTCGTGGTCCAGCCGTGGAACCTCCAGGCTCCCTCTGCACCACGAACGGCAGGTTAACGTGTGACGGTGATGACAGGATTCAACATTTGACTCGTTTGCAAGGCTGCAGGAGTGCAGGACACGGCTGTACAGATGTGAAAAATGGAGGGCATCTTATCTGCCATCTCATGGGGAGAATAATCAGGACAAGGGTGTGAAGGTGGTTGGTACGTCCGTACGTGGTGTACAACATGGCTTGCGAAACAGCTAGCCCGAATCCACGTACCAGCCGGCGGTTCTTTGCTTTCCCCCCGTCCTAAAGAAACAAGATGCCATGGCGCGGAGGGTGAGGCGGACAGCTGCTGTTTGATTGGGATTCTTGTTTATTTACCTGAATGGTTTGATTTTTCTATACTGGTTGTGGCTCGCTAGCTATTGTAAACCTCGGCAACCGGGTCAGGATCCAAATGTTTCATTGGGCATTCCAAATTGTTGATGACAGTTGCATGGCACTAGACATGAATTAGGAGTAAGATTTTACTATTCAGCATTCACTACGTTCTATAGCCTCTTTGCGCGTACCAGCACCGGTCCCAGTTACCAATGGCAGATAGAGAGGGAGAGAGTGAGTGGGGAGGGGCGGCACCTGATGGTGACTGCGACATGAGCAACTTGAGTTTTCTTGGGAGCAACGGTGTATCCAGGCTCGTAATTCTGACAGCAAAAAACATGTGTTAAACAGAAGCAAGGAAACAAGCTAGCAGAGAGCTCTATGAATAGATCGTAGTACTCGTTTGTGCTAAAAACATCGACTCTTTACAACGGTACTACCCAAGCTGTGAAGCACTCACTCACTCACACGGGTCTCAATTCCGGAAATCATGGAAAAGGGCGAACAGAGTTGGTTCATCCTCTCATAGCCTGGTCCTAATTTCTTTTCTATATATATTTAGGTAAAATAAAAATGAAAATTATCATGGATAAAAGAGTAAGAAATGACGATCAAGCAGAGTAGAAGAACACGCGAAGATTGGAATGGAAGTTTTTCAGAAAAGGGAATTCTCACACGGATAAAACGGCAGGAAATGACGATCAGAGAAGGCCGAGGTAGCTACGCGAATTACCTGGAGGCCGAGGTAGCTACGCGAATTACCTGAAGCAAGCAAAATAACCGGACACGCGAGGATTCCACTGAGACTTTTTCAAGGAGGCGTAACGGAAGCAGAGAAGGCCGAGGTAGCTACGCGAATTACCTGGAGGCAAATCTCGCAGACGGCGCTCCCCTTCTCGTCGCACCACCTCTGCACGCACCCCCTGTGAGCATACTGCAGAGGACGACATGAACACGCACGCAGATCAACCATCAAGAAACGGCATCGATCGGGACTGAGCAGAACAACAGCCAAAAAAGAAGAAGAAGAGAATCCATGCAGCATGCGCATACCTTGAGGGAGCCGGAGCACCCGCAGGGAGACTCCATGGCGGTGGCGGTCGCGCAGCCGTCGTCCCCTTCCTCCTCGTGGCAAATCCTGCACTGCCTCGGCGAGCACGAGCACGAGCACCGCGCCTCGCCCTGCCGCTCCATCCTCCTCCTCCCTCCCTCCGATCTCCGAATTCCGGCCTTCTTCTCTGGCTCTGGCTCTGGCTCTGGCTATCCCCGTGGGTGGCTATTGGCTGCTCCGTCGTCTGCTTCCTCTGCTTCTCTCTCTCCCCTTCCCTGAATGGAGATGGAATTGAATAAGGTTTGTTTGGAACAAAGGTGGCATTGAATAAGTACGACGACGAGGCGAGGCGAGGCGAGGAGGAGGAACCGAAAGAGGCCACGGAAATCCTCAAATGCGCGACAGGTGGTGTGGCCCCGAACGCTCTGGGAACGGACACGGCAGTTGCTAGTTACCTCCGGGCCGCCGCAACGGGCATGCCCACTATTAGCCCGTGCGCACTGCGGGATGGAATGGGGGCCGCCGATCTGGGCCTCCGGCGTGCGGTGTACGGCCAGATCGTTGCCATGCTTCCTGCCGTACGTGAAGTAAGTGTTTGTGTGCCGTGGACTCGCTGCTCGGGGGCGTTATGTCAGGTTGTGTTCTTCGAGAAGAGGAACTGGTGTATAATCCTAGAAGAAGAAAAAGAAATGAAAACGTATGGAACTCGTTTTTAAAGAAGAATCGTAGTCTAGGTGTATTGGATGCCTGAGAGAATTCCGGATTTCAAAAGTATAAGTTGTCGTGTATTTTTTGTGGGGGCTAACCTGGGCCATGTTCCCAGCTTAAAAAAAAAGCCTATATATCTTTGTATTAGGCCTATTTTTGACTAAAATTCTGTTAAAATAGTTAGATTTGCCCCTTCCCCTCCCTCAAGCCCATTGCCCCTTCATGTTTTTGTTTCAAGCTCCGCCATTGGTCACGAGCTAGCTCTCAACCACATTAAGCGTACTAGCACGCTTAGCACATAAATATGCATGGCCGTTTGACGCTTTTATTACATGTTGAATTATGAAAGAAGAAAATGTAATAATAAGCTCTCTAATTTCTACGAATAATAACGATTTCGTTGTGAGGAATGTTTCAGAGGTTTATTGCATCTAGACAGGCGGTCTCCAGGGACCAAGGTCACCTCGGTGAAGCCTCTCAATCTAGCGAAAAGCACGACCTCCTCCATGGCTTGAACCCCGGCGATCATTGGGGCGGAAACCCCATGTGTGGCTTGCACCAGGCTCCCAAGAAGGATGAAGCCGATCGGGCCACTCCTCCCCTACCCGCAATGCCCATCTCCAATGTTGATCGAGGCATCCGTGTTGATGTTTATGATGTTTGCATCTAGAGGGCGCCAAACATAGCCTGGCAACACAGCGGTCTGATGCCTATGAAGTTCCAGCAACACTAGATCCTCTCGAGTGCGTCTTACCGAGCTCGCCGAATCGATCTGTCCCTAATCATGCGTCCACCTATTGCGAGACATCCAGCTGTACCACATAATTGTGATGATTATCGCGCGGTCCTTCTCCGAGAACCGCTGCTCGCATAAAATATCCCTTGCCCAAGTGTTTCGGTGAAGCCGGGGTAAGACTATATCGAACAAATTACGTGCTTCCTAGCCTTGTTTCACTCCTGAGGGAGTATAAGATGATTGGCTATGGCTAAAAACGCAGAACCAATTGGCAGGTAGACAACACCTACATGTTTTGATCTGCACACATCATCCTGTACATTCACAATTTTAGCAGCTGGAAGAAATGAATTTAACATACAGTTTATAGTTTATACAGGGTAGATGCTGGAGGAAAAGCATCTTCAGACTTTCCGGTACTTAAAGGACATTTTCCGCGCAAGGTATGGCATGCATCGTATGCATCTAACAGTTCAGGTATACATATATCATCTGAAAAATGTGTCATGTATGTGTAAATGAAATGTTCCAAGACATACATTGCGAAATTCAATGGATTGTTATGCATCATCATCTCAGCAGCGACGCTGGATCGCAGATCATTAAAAAGCTAAGTAGAGCTGGGCCGGATGGTAACTCAGAAGATCAAGAGCATGTGCCTTTGCAAGGAGCATCTTTGCAGTGACAGACGGGCTGGCCTGAAATCTCCCATCCATTGAACCCACGTTCAAGCACCATGATGTTCTTTATCCCAGAATATTCCTTGGACTCGGATAGATAATCCGAAAACATCCGAGCACAGGACGGACCTCGCACCTGGGGCGTGGTGATAGAACATATAAGAACAACACACTTTGATAAGCAAAAGATATAGGGTACAAAAGAGAGAACAGGGGATACCAAGACTTGATTTATTTCTCATCCTACCAATGTAAACTATAAGATACTGAAATGCTGTCGCAGAATTAACATGATCAGAGATGTGACTGACATTCTAAGAAATGGACATCACTACACAGTACAAAACAAGTAAGTTCTAGAAGCATAAACTTACATGGTACATTGGAACTAACTAAATGCAAACATATGTCACACTAAAGCTAGTATATGAAATCAGATGAATTAACAATGGCAATTACCTTTTATGTTAAAAGAAAACAATAGAATTTCAAGGTATTCACCAAGTTTTTGGGAACATATTAACCATAGAAAGCAAGAAACAGAACATGCAACTTTTGCTCAAGACATGTTTTGCATCCAAGAACTCAGGCGTCTCAGGCTTGTCCAAGCTCAGCTGATTGTACTTCTACTTTGCTCACTGTTATCCCCTTTGTGGTAAAGTCTGCGAGCTCACCGTACACTTACCCATCTGTTTCACATTTTGTACGAGTGGTTCAGAATCTCATCTTTGTAGTTTCTGTACATTTGTGGTTACTACTGGCAAAGGTGGGGGCAAATGAAATATCCTAGGCTTGAACCACTAATATATATGTACGCACGCCGACAACCCGTGCCGCGCACACACGTTTGCGAACATGTATGCGTGAAATTTTCTTTTGAATTTTTTGACATTTTAAAACATGCTTAAAATGCATTTTTGGGAAAGTGGTACATATGCCCATGGGTGCAGGGAGTGCCCTCTCGTATGCAGAGAGTCAACTTAGTGTATTTTTTTTTTTGAACACAAACTTAGTGTAATACCTGACTTGATAATAACATAAGACTGACTTTTGATACACATATGCAGTTGCAGGCTTTCGTGAGTTTCCGCTTTATCCAACACACAAAAAAAATCAACATTCAGACACCCATTCAATAAGCACAAAATGTTTTATCTGACTACGTTGAGCGAGTAGTTCACCGTATGTTCCAAGTAGAAGAGGTGCGTGAAATTTCTTCCAGGGAATTCATTCGCAGGAACATCACAAATCAGAAACAGTCCAAGGGAAAAAGAAGAAAACCTCGTGCTACAAATTTTCTTTTATAAAACCTCTGTCTTGGCACCATGTAGTAGAAGATTTGGATTTTAGAATGCTACTCCTCCAGACCTCAGTTGAAACAACCGCTTCAACTATGGATCTCACTGCAGTTTTGAAACAAACTACATACAGACATTAACTGTATAGAAAGCACAACTGGACATGGCCTAATTGTTGATTCAAATCCTCAAAGTGTCTATAACTGAACCTAGGGTCCGAGCAAGCAGCATTCTAACAAACAAAGCACAGTACATGCGCATCCCTTAATTGCAACAAAGTCAAAGTTAACCAACGAGCTAACAACGAGAGAGGAAGACCAGATGGAAATTTGGCTATCCACGGTCGCACAAGACGTTTGCATAATCTCAATTGTCACCTGACCACATGCCCGTAGAGATCAGTAGTGAGAACACGCGATAGGAGACCCGATCGATTGCGCAGTGCTGTCTGTGAATCTGATTTCCTTGTACTTCAAGAAAGGGGATTTCGTTTAGAGACGAAGGGGAGGCCCGAAAGGGAGATCTTCTTCACCTGGCTGAGCGCGCAGTGGAAGACGAGGGTGTCCTTGCCGCTGGTGGCCCGCACGAGCTCCGGCAGCCGCGCCGCGAAGCTGCCGCTGGCGAAGTGGTGCGACCCCGCGATGTGCGCCTGGTAGCTCCTCTCCTCGTCCCTTCCAAACCAGACCAAGAGAAAAACAGTCATCAGCTCCATATCGGCGCGGCGGCGGAGGACGGGCGGGGGCGAGGTCCGTCGGCTGCCTGTTACCTGACGTCGATGATGGCCACCCGGTTCCCCCGCGCCATGGACACCAGCTTCGCCGCCGACACGTACGACACGCTGCGCGCCATCCCTCCCAGAATCCTCCCCCAGGATCAAATCTTCCTCCCTCTGTAGCACGCCTTCGGATTGAGATCCAAGACCTAAATATTTCTGCAGAATTTCGCCTTCTTTCGCTTTAATTCTGCAGTACTTTGAAAAGTTTTAAGAAAGCCTAGAGAAAACAGCAGCAAACGCAGGGTCTCCAATGAAAAGTTCCAATACAGAAATAATACCCGGGGGGACTTTTCAAATATCTGTGAATATTAAGGGAAAGGTCTCAAGGACGAAAAAATTATTTTACGGGGGGCTTTCTGGTCTCAACAAAACTGTGAAAGGCAGACAGTACAATCTCTCGAGGACCAAATTTTAATTTCAAAGAATTGGCAGGGGCCGCGCGAACGCGTACCCCCTCTACCACAAATTACGACGTCCACTCTCCCGCTTGGGGAGATGGTAGGCCGACGCGCCCACCAAGTGCAATGTGGGCCATCGACCTAGGCCACGGGCCTTCTTGATCGCCCGTCGACCCCGTCCAGGTAAGTATGTTACAACGTGGGCAGTGCCGCTCCTTATGTAGCCTCCCGCCCCCTCGCAACCAGCTCCGCCAGGCGAGGTGGTACTAAACGTCTCGACCTCCCCTCCCACCGCTGCTGCAACCGTGCAACGCGCGTAGAGGGCGCTGGTTCATTGCCTCCTGGGCCGGATGTTTCCCGAGGCCCGTGAGTGTGAGAGCCCACGGGCCCCGAAAACCTCCTCGCTCGTGCGCGCGCGCCAACCCTTTCCCGTCGCCGGCGCCACCGCATCCGAAAATTTCCCTCCTCTCTCTTTCCCCAATCCGTTCTCCAATCCCCCCCGCCCCCTATGCCGGCGTCCGGGGCGCGCTCCCGGGGCCGGCCGCCGCGGCCGGTGGAGGAGGGCGCGCGCGACGAAGAGGCGGCGGCTAGTGCGTCAACGGCTCAGCCGGTGCCGCAGGTCAGCTCTTCCAGCTCGGGAGAGGAGGCGGGGGATGGGGATGGGGATGACGAGGACGAGGACGCGGAGGGGCCGCTCCTCCCCAGCTGCCCCGTGTGTATGAACGCGTGGACCGCCGATGGCGAGCATCGCGTAAGGTGAGAGGGAATTGTGCCGTGATCTGGTGGATTTACTAGGTAGACCCTTGTGCTGTGTGGTTCTAGTTCTACATTGCTTGGTACTGCTGCCGCGGTTCCTTAGTTTCCTTGCTCTGCAGAATAGCAGAGACCACATGGTAATTGTGCTGTGTTTCCCCCCGAAAAACTTGGAGCTGATGTGATTTCAGTGTAGACTGTAGTGGTTGACTGGAGGTTCATGTTTTAGACGATGCCGTAGGTTTAGTGTGGCACATATTTGACTCATAAGCAACAGCGTTGTCATTGGTTTTATATTGGACTAAATGTCCATCAGTGTAGGATTTCTGTGTGATTTTAAGCCTGGATCTAAACTTATAATTATATTAATGTTGTAACTTATTATTCACGAAGCATGTGAAGAGTCTTGAAATTATCCATCTTTGGTTTGTTTTTGCTTGTTGTCTAGGACGTAATGTCTAGTGATCTGATCAAAAGCTGTGAACCAGCTCCTCCCTGTCACCGTGTTTTGCTTGGTGAGTAGCAGACAAAATTTTACTGAGTTAAAATTGTCTCTGATTGCGAGTGGGTCACCTAAGTTCTAGGTGTTCAATAATTTAAAGCTGGGCCATGCCCTTTGATCTAAAATGGGCCATCGAATTTGCTAACAGCGCAGAAACTGCAGTACTGCACTTTACTATGCATCATTGAGCCTTTTGATTATTTGAATTTTGTATCCAGGGGGTGATGAACCTCGTTTATTCTTTAAACCTGTTTCTAGCGTCTTATTTGCTGGTTTTGTGGCATAGATCTATGTTTCGAACTCATTATTTGTAGCCCCCAAAATAACTCATCTTGGTGGAGATCTCTAACTATATGATACCCTACTTGTAGTTGCATTCCTTGTGGGCATGTCTACGGCAGATCTTGCTTAGAAAAATGGTTAGCACAGTGTGGGAAGAAAAGTGCCACGGTATGCTGTCAAGAACTCCTAGTTTAGAATCACATCTTTAAGTGAATTGCACACTCTTATTGGGAGAAATACTTCTCAATGACCATGGTTGTTTTTATTATTTAATCAGTGTCCTCAGTGCGGCAAGATGTTTAGACAAAAGAACATCATCAACCTCTATGCACCAGAGATTGTTGTTCCAAATAATGATCTTGAAAAGGTTAAGTTTACTTTTTTACTTTTCCTTGGATATATATCTGATCATGGACTGAAGCTTGTTTGGTTTATACAGCAAGTATTATCATTGAGAGATAAAAATGAAGTTCTTGAGAATCAAGTAAGCTACTTCCTTTTCAGATCCACTTTTTTTTTCAAACTGATATCAGGACTTATGAACACTCTTTCCCATTGACATGTTCACTAAATGTAAGATATTATGAGTCACATTACTAAGAAGGATATTTGTACTTCTGTTATTCTGTATGAACATTAATTATACATGTGAATCAAGAAATCCTGGTGATAAGACTACATGGTCTTATACAAGTACACTTTGTCACTTAAGGCAGCAAAGAAAATAAAAGGATTAAAAGACAAAATGGATAACAAACTATTAGTAACATCTTCAAGTGCAAATAAAAATCCAATGGATTATGGATACAAAAAGGGAAACTCAGATGGAATCTGAGTAAATCATAGGCGTTTGCGCTTCTTTGCTAAACTGTTACTCCCTGCCTGGTTCAGCAAGTGCCTGATTACTCTCTACTTTTGTCGATTCTGTAGCTTGTGCATGCCCGGTGTTGAATGTTCACTTGTGCTATTGAATTCATCTCTTCGTGCCATTCCAGTTCTGTGTAAATGTGTAATGATTATTAATAAGCTTTGACATTTTTGTGAGAAATATGTTAATGTTCTGTTCTAGGGCTATAGGCAACTGGCATATTCTCTTATCGTAACACTCCTGTAAATATATTAAGTCACCACAAGGCATACGTTGCATATAGTTGTTATATAACCTAATACTTTTATGTTTGCATGCAGCAACAAAAATTAATTGTGGAGATAAAAGAATATAAGGTACATGAATAACTTCTCCGCCTTGTTATCGCTATTTAAAGTACGAACAATAGTTTCCTTGTGTTACCATGCATACTAAACTGAAAATTTAGTACGGCGATTGTTCTTAGTAATGCTGTGTAGATAAAAGCCTACCTCTCAGTTTGTTCATCTTAACAAAGCCCTCCTGTGTATGTTTCCTTATTATAGTATACTAAATTGCTAGTTTCTGACTGACCTCCCCTGTGTCAGGAAATAAACCTTTTTGTTCAGTAGAGCCTCGTATTTACTTATATTTTTATACGTCTTGCAGAGGCAAATTTTGTTGCAGCAACACCTAATAAACGAATCAAGCTCAAAGCGACAGGTAGCATTACTCAAAATTAATTTTATTATCATTTATACAATAGAGGATGCTAATGTTCTTTACAACCAATTATGAAGAAAATGGCAGAACAATCATCGGATGGAACAATGATTGCAGAGTCACTTCCCTCACTTAGAGCACATGGTGGCAGTAGCGATCTTTGCAAGTTTGTTCTCCAGGTCTATTTTATTTCGACCATTGCTTGACTGCCTCTTTCTGTTGTACATTTATACTTTATGGACTAATCTTGAGAGTTATTTTTTAGTGCCATTTGGTTGTGCCTTATAAAGGATCATGTAATATTATACAATGTAAAATCTACTACGTACATGGCTTGGTAACTTGTTTGTCATGCCAACTTTGGGCCCGACAGGGTCATATCATCTTTTGATCCAAAAACAAATCTGTTCCTGACTTCGTTCTCACCTCAAAAGCATAATAACTCATTTGGCACATTGTTCTGAAGTTGTTTACTATATGGTGTAGAATGAGTTTGTCCTGGATGGAGCTCGAGTCATGGGCATAGATGCATCCAGCCAGATTATAGTAGCGTCTGGAAGGGCTCCTGGAGTTAGTGCTGAACATGTCCTTACCAAGGTACAGATTACAAGCTAGATGTGTTGCTTAATGATTGAAGACGAGTAATGCTTCTTGACACATTTTGGTTGTTTATTCGTAGTCACCTTATGTATCTCCACTCATAATTTCGACAGATCTGCATGTTCTCTAGACAGGAAACGAAAGTCCGCCTTCCGCCTAACACTAAAGCTGTCAGGGATATTTGTATAACTCCTGGGGGCCTTGCTATTTTTGCATCTCTTGGCAGGAAATTGTCACTTCTCAGGTTCGTCTGCAACATATGCCAGTTCAATTTCTCACTGTTTTATTTTAACAGATTTTAACTAACTTTTACTTTTGTGCGATATGAATATCACAGCATGACAACCAACAATGTTGTCCTTCAATATGATCTACCGGTGATTCTTTGAACTTGAAGTTCACAAATTTTGCAAGTACATTTATGTTCTCCATACATTGACTAAAACAATGCTCCCCAATATTTTGTTCCTTCACCTGATTCCATTTGCGATTAACTTCATTATAAGTTAAAAAAAAAACACTACAGATTGTGTGTTTGCTTGAGGGTGTGGGTTTCCAGAAGGCTTTCCATTTATTTTTGGTTCTTTTTATAGCTCTTTATGTTGTGTATATTAAAATGCAGCAGGTGTTCACTACAGCATACATGTTTTAAAATATCAGAAGATTTACATCGTGTGGCACTTGTTTCTGACAATGTGGATAGAAATTTGAACATTTAAACTTTAAACGTACCAAATATATGCTTTGAGCTTCAAAAAATAAAATAAAAGACCTTAAATAAATATGCTTTCCAGTTAGAACTTTGTTTTGTGAACTAGTCGAATAGTTTATCCTGGCCTGCTAATTTTTGTATTTTAATACCATGCAGACTCCAGGCTGGTCCTGTTCAGGGGATCAAACTGGCCCCAACCATGTATATGCTGGATTACAGGTGGCTACTCAAATTCTCTTATGATTCTTTCTGAACCTTTTGTGCTATTTGAAAAGGTGACAAGAAACTTCTGTCGAATTTTTCAGAATGGCATGCTTTTGGTCTTTGATACCCGCCAAACCAAAGGACCACTGCACTCCTTGAGTGGTCTATCTACAAACCCAGTTCATACAATCCACTCTGTGGTAGATGACAGCGGTTTCACGAAGATCATCTCTGCTTCTTCCATAGGACCCTGCATTTGGGATGTAGATGGCAGTGAAAACAGGTACTTGGCAGTTCTAAACGGCTCTTACTGATTCTGCCGATGCTTATGGTATGTGCAAATGTAGATATTGGTTCTTTCGTTTGTGCTTCACATTGTCAAAAGTTGGTCGTTTTTCCAGGCCGAATTTGCTTACCGGGGCGGAAAACCAAGGGGTCTGCATATCCCTTGCATGCGCCGCTCCATCAAGTGATCTGATTGTGGCTTCCTTCCGTCCGAGGGTCGAGTTCTCGGGTGATGGCACTGCATCTCAAATGGCCATATCACAATCACCGACGCTCTCCAGTTCGGGAAAGCTCGGGTGCCATGCCCTGCTGAGGAGGACGAGCAGCACATCCTTCGTGAAAGAGCAGATCTGCAACGGCAACGTGAGTGAGCTGCGGATGTCGAAGTCCGCAATCATACCCTGCAGCGGAAACGGCCCGCGCCTCTTTGCCTACGGCGACGAGTCGGTGCGTGGAGTCCGCACGTGGCTGCTGCCTTCGTTTCAGCCGCTCGCTGATCTCCGGCCGCACCGCCAGCCGATCCTTGACCTGAGGTTCGCGGAGAGCTCCGCCGGGGAGAAGTACCTCGGGTGCTTGAGCGAGGAGAAGCTGCAGGTCTTCAGAATTAGGTCGTAGCAGACGAGACCCGGTCACTGATCACTAATCGTTCATTCCTTGTAGCGCTTCACTAGCTTTGTTGTACTGGCATGAACATTTGAACAGGCCTTCCTCTGTACAGTGCTTTCTAAACCACCATACCTTGGTGCATAAACCTGTGGTATGATTTGGTATTTTTGTGATAAATCAGAGATTCAAATCGGATGCCGCCTTGTATGTATGCATGCACATTACGCTGACATTTTTCCAAGCTAGTGCACAAATGGAGTCTTTAATCAGGTGATAACTCGTGAAAGTTTGACTACAATCTGGCAGAAAGAGAGCTTTGCAGAGATCATTGATTGATAATACAGTTCGCAGTACTACTACAGAGCAGGACGCAATCGAAGCATTTCATCGAACACGTATGCCCCATCGATCCAAGCATGGCGGTCAGCCGCCGCCGGCGCGCGAGTAGAGCGTCCTGAGGGTGTCGACGACCGGGCGGAACCCGTCGCGGAGCGGCACGACGGAGACGGCGCGGAGGTGCTCGGCGCCGTCCTTGGTGGGCTCGCGCAGCGCCAGGCGGCACACCTCTCCCTGCAGGGCGTCCGCCGCGGCGCGCGCGGCGCCCCGGTGCGCGGCGAAGAGGCGCGCGAGCTCGTCGGCGGGGCAGCCGAGCAGGGAGCGCGCGGCGCGGTCGAAGAGGACGACGGGGAAGATGCGGTCGTGGGTGGCCACGGAGAGGAGCAGCCGGTAGGCGCGCGCCGGGGGGGGCCCGCCGCAGGCCCCGCAGGGGGCACCCTCGGGGTGGCCTGGGGCCGCGCGGCGGCCGCAGGCCGGGCAGGCGAGGTACGAGAAGTCGGACGTGTCGGCCGCCACGACGGTGCAGTACGGCGGCGTCCACGTCGCCGCGCCCGCGCCGCCGCCGCCGCCGCCACTGCAGCCGGCGAGAGACATCCTGGCCCAAGCCCAAGAGTCGCCGTCCGATTCCGGCCCACGAGCGCCACAGCCTTTTTTTTTAACTTTGCGTTACGACTCCTAGTCGTCTACGGTTGGCTCGCTTTCTGTGAGCCGTCCACTTGAGATCGGGCGGCTAGGGAGATCACGCGCTCCCTCTTATATCTTGGATCTGCGTCGTCTTCCCGACCGACCGACCGGGTAGGCGTTCGGACCAACCCAATCCCAATCCAGCCTCGCGAGTCGGGGCCTCTGTCCCTCTCCGTCGCCGCCGCCGCGGCTTCCCCGCGCTGACCTCCGCCGGAGCTGGACGGACTCGTAGAGTTTCTTCAGCCGTCCTCTTCCCTGCTGGAGATCCGTACCCTAGGTAAGCCTCGGTTTCGTCGACTTCACCTGCCCCTAATTTGCGCCGTGTTAGCAGAAATCGGCTATCTTCCTCGGGATTTCGACCCTTTATTAGCTGTATATACGCGTACGTTGCTCGAGTAGATGTCAACCCGTTTGCTGTTGCCCGATGTGGTCGCCATCCCTAGGGTTTCTTTCGCTGAAACTGGTCTTTGTACGATAGGAGCAGGAAAATTCAGGTGGGCAGTTTGCCCCCCTGTGATGTTTTAAAAAAAACATGATAGGAGCATGGTGTGGTGGAACTGTTCAGGCGCTTCTATCTTGATAATCCTTCGTGTTTAGGTTAAGGTTCATGGCTGTAGGTTCAGGTGGTAAAAAATTATTGGTAGGGTGTGAATTGGTGGTGGTGTTGTCTGGGAAGGAAACCCTCGCGTCGCGACAAATTAAGATGTGGGGGCCGGTGCCTGCATGTCATGAATGTTGATGGCAGAAAGTTGTGGAAGTTTGTGTGACCTACTGTTGGATTCAGCGTGCTTAGTAGAGGATGGTGGTGGTTGTTGGCCTCATGGGGTTGGATTTCAGCATGTGGTTTTGTTGTCGACAGGAAGGAAGGAAGGAAGGAAGGGAGGAAGGAAGCAGGGTGAGTTGTGGTGATTTTGTGGTTTGGACGTGTGGTGTGCACAGTTTGGTGGTGGCTTGGAGGCAGGAGATTTAGAAGGGTTGACGATGAGCAGCCGAAGCCCGCCGTCGAGGGACCGGAGGATGCGTACTGAACGCACCTCATACCGTGATGCGCCATACCGGAGAGACAGGGACAGCCGCCGTGGTCCAAGCAGGTTTGAGCCGCCTTATTTAATGAAACACGATGAACATTTGGCATCGTGTGTCGAACATTACTGCTTTCTCTCCTAACCGTATGTGTTGGCCATAATGCTACCTGAAGAGGCCTTACATTAGTCCTGGTTTCTATGATGGTAGCAGGGGTCTGTGTATCCTCTAATTATTTCCTTTACTGTACTGCAGGTCTGCTAGTGATTTGTGCAACAACTGTAAGCGTCCAGGGCATTTTGCTAGAGATTGTCCAAATGTGTCTGTCTGCCATGCCTGTGGCCTTCCAGGGTAAGGGCTATTACTTGTTTGGTCATGTGGATCTGAGATTTTGCAGTCTTGCATGTTAGCTCATTTTGATATTTTCCATTATGTAGCAACTTTTTATTGTATTATTGACTTCTTATTCATAATGATTCCAATGCTTTCAATGTTCTCAATAGCCCTGCTATTTTCTAGTGCATATTTTACATCAGATCACCATAATTGACGGTTGCAATTATTTGCTTTTGTATGCCGTATTGTATCTAGAACTCTGTCCGTCCTCGAGTAACTATTTATTGCTTTCTTTTCCTGTGGGGTTTTCATGCTTTTAATATTCTCAGTAGACCTAGTTGTTTTCCAGTGCATATTTGACATTGGGTTACCATGATTAATGGTTGCAATTATTTGCTAAAGCTTAACCATTTTGAGGGACCTTATGTTCTTGTCATGTTTGATGAGAATTTTAGTATCAGCATGAATTGATAGTTATTTGTGATCCCCCCCACCCCTCAAAACAATACATGTGCATCTCTGTTTTAGTCATTTGTAATCATTGTATGTCACTACCTTTTTAGTGCAAGTGCCTTGTACAAGGCTTTGGTTCATTTTTCATAATTTATTCTGGATGCAAATATATTATCAGAAGGTGGTGGTTAATAAATGGGGATACTTTGAAGCTTGAACTGTACATAGATCATAAGCACCATATAAAAATGACCAGTACATGATACATTGTGAAGCTTAAGTTGTACATATGTCATACATTATTCTTCCATGTGACCAGGAAAATAGTACATTCTCTACCTTTCTTCTGAGGCAAAAACATTGCCCACTCAATCTTTAAATTTCTGCAGGCACATTGCATCTGAGTGTTCTTCCAAAGATCTCTGCTGGAACTGCAAAGAGCCTGGGCACATGGCTAATGCCTGCCCGAATGAAGGGATATGCCGCAACTGTGGTAAATCAGGCCACATTGCAAAAGACTGCACTGCTCCGCCAATGCTGCCTGGAGAAGTGAAGCTCTGCAACAACTGCTACAAACCAGGGCACATTGCCGTGGAGTGCACCAACGAGAAGGCCTGCAACAACTGTAGGAAGAGTGGCCATCTTGCCCGTAACTGCACCAATGAGCCTGTTTGCAACCTGTGCCATGTTGCAGGGCATTTGGCCCGTCAATGCCCCAAATCCGATGAGATCAACGAGAGGGGTGGGCCTCCTCCCTTCCGTGGTGGCGATGCTTTGTTCCGTGGTGGCGATGCTCTGTTCCGCGGTGGTGATGCTCCCTTCCGTGGTGGTGATGCTCCCTTCCGCGGTGGCGGTGGTGCTCTCTTCCGTGGTGGCTACAGTGACGTGGTCTGCCGTGCCTGCAACCAGGTTGGCCATATGAGCCGTGACTGCATGGGTGGCGCCTTCATGATCTGCAGCAACTGCGGTGGTCGTGGTCACATGGCTTACGAGTGTCCATCTGGGAGGCTCTTGGATCGGTTCCCTCCACGCCGTTACTGAACGGCTACCAAGAGCTCTTTCAGATGACTGTTCCTTTTGATCAATCGTGTTGTGAATCATCATTTTGACGTGCTTCACGTTTTTGAATGTCAAGGGATTAAGTATTCCAGTTGTTTCTGTGACTTGTTAGTCTCGCGGTTACTGAATGGCTTCTAGGGCCTCTTTCAGATCAGACTCCCTTGTGATCTCCCTGCGTTATGAATAATAACTATTTTCATGGACTAGTGAGTACCAATTGTTTATCTGTAAATTGTGATTTCACCTAAAGTTTTTTTTGAGGCAAACTCACAAAGCTTTTATTCACCCGTCACACAATGAATAAAAGCTTTGTGAGTTTGCCTGAAAAAAAAAACTTAATAAGATAAACAATACTTACAAAGTTTCATGGTCTATTCTAAGTGGTTCATTCTGTGGAGAATGGATCTATATAAATAGTGTGTTATCTTATAAATTCTTAATACTTACAAGTTTCATGGTCTTCACCGTGTTTTGAATGTTATTGTGCGTTTTCTTGAGGCAGCTGTTTTCAAATTTTATGCATCCTATTGTGTTGTTCTCCCAAAGTTTAGAACCTTGTGAGTGATGCTGTGCAATCTTATAACTGGAGAACACGAGTGAACTGGAATGGATGTACATTTTTTTCATGGACATAACTTCGTAAAATTCAGTATGACCATCAAGCGCACAAACTTATCATATTTTCCTTATTGAAAGCCTATCCACGGACATATGGCAGATAGCAAGCCCTCTTCAAGGCTATCTGAAAAATATTATTGGTCAGCGTAACAAGTTCTGGGAGAGTACTCAGTACCAGGACGTTCACCACACTTACAAGAAAACAAGAAATCACAGAACAAAGAACTACTACACATGCCCAGCCCAACAGAACTATTTTCAACATATCATAACTGAACAAGATCATCAGAGAGGCGCTGAGGATGCACTCTATAAGACCATCTAATCCAACTTTGCATAACTGAATCCGTTGGCACCTTCTTTCTCGCTGTCGCTTGGCGCCAGATCCTTCAACTATTTCATGCAAGGGGGACAAGAAAAGTTAATAAAATTAGCTGCATATATATATAGTCACCTTAACAGCCAATTTGCAGTTGGCAATTTTGCAAATTGGAAAAAAGAAATGCACGACAGAAGATATAAGTAACGACAGGGGAAGATATAAACAGTTAAAACAAACTACCTTTGCTAGGTAAGCCTTGTGGAATCTGTAACCCTGAAAGAACAATATACTCAAATTAGAGATCTTGCGCTTCCTGAGATTTTGCATAGTGCCAATGTGCAATGAAGGGGAAAACCTACTCTGTCGGTCCCATATAGGTAATCACAGTACGTGAAAACAGAAGCAAAATTGCTCTGGCTTTGGCCTCCAACGTAGTGATGATAATCATGGTATTCTGCTCCTCCATAGAACGGAATATACTTTGTCAGGCTGAATGGGAAATCAAAACTGCAAAGTGAAAAGATAAAGTTCAGAAATGTCTTCTGGGGGAGTCATGGACAGTATCGCTGTTCACAGCAACAACAACCATACACAAAGTAAAATAATACAAGGCTTATCTCCTAAAAAATTGATTAGATGTGGCATAGCTTAGCTGTTCACGTATATTATCATTTCTTCAAGAATTGTAGGTTGTATCTTTTTTTCATAGCAGAGTGAAATTATAATTAAGAAATGATAAACTTTGGCCCAAATAATCAAGTCACATGAATTGAAACACAGCTGGGGAAAAACCGAATAGATGTAGAGTTTGTTTGTTAATTGTGTCCTACAAAAGAGATAATTGATTTAGCTTCTTCATTACCAGGTTCTTCCATTCATATAGTTATCGATGAACAAAGAAATGCATTCCTAAGAAAACTTCCCATGTTTCTATATGGCGTGGTGTATACACGTTACACAAACAGAATGTATGGTTACTTTACTTTATTTTCTCATGGTTTGTTAAACCTTCCTTTTTGTCTTTTGGATCATAACCAAATAAGAACTTCTCGAGTTATCAGAATCCATAGTCAAATTCAGTCATTGGTCATTCAAGTTAGATGAAATAGTAATAGTTTGGCTCACATTAAGCAGCCAGCTACGTCTTTATTTAATCAATAACTCAACTAATTCAGACGTAGACCCATGCAGCTAACATTGCAATCATCCAGCAACTCCATTTATTACAAATCCATCCATCACTAGCAGCAAAATATAACCTTTGCCAAATACTGCATCATTGCATACATCGTCACATACAGTGTCAGCTAGCTATTTAGTTATAGAGGGGTTAGTGGCTGCAGAATCATAAAAAATAATGCCAAGGGAGAAGTTATGGGAAGTTCTTACCCGCTGTGCGTGTCGATGGCTTCCATCTGACGAAGGATAATCCAGAGCCAGAACGTAATCATGTGGCCCGGTGCGATGGCCGGCCCAGCGAATGAGGGGATGCCAAGTATGAGCACCTCTGCCCAGTGTGCGTATGGCGCTGCGAAGCCAATGGGCGCGGTGTACTCGTGGTGGATCCGGTGGATCTTCTCATAGCCCCACTCACCGTGCAGCAGCCGGTGGATCCAGTAGTTGAGGTAGTCCTCGACCAGGAAGTAGACCAGCAGCTGTGCCGCCATCTCCCCCATAGACGGCAGCGGCAGCCCGGTGTGGATTCCCACCATCTGCAGCGATCAATCATCAATCAAAGAGGATAAATTTATTATTGTTTCATCGTAAGTGCTACACCAGTCATTTGTTTTTGCCAGACCGCGTGGGGAGAAAATGGGTGGATCTTTGAAATGTGGATCACTTGTAGAGGGTTTTGGAGAAGAATCCAGGCCATAAATTCCTCAAATCCAGTACCGTCCGAACATGCAGATCAAAAGGACACCCGGATGGGAATCTAAATTCCCAACCTGCAAGCGCTGGAGCATTCGATCTTTTCCGTGGAACCCCAAATCTCCGGCCGCATTGCGCAGATTCACCACCCACCAAGAGTCCAGGAGAGAAAGAGAAGGAAAACGAGGGTCGGGGGGAGGAGCGGACCTTGACGGCGGGGTAGGAGACGAGCTGGAGCGGGCCGATGACGAGGAAGAAGATGCGCATGACGTCCCCGTAGCACTTGATGAAGTCGGCCCGCGAGAGGCGCACCCGGGGCTGCAGCTTGTACGGCCCGACGGCCCGCGGCGCGCGGAGCTCGAGCAGCGCGACGGGGAGCGGCGCGAGCGTGAAGACGACGAGGAGGAAGAGGATGTTGAGGCAGTAGAGGTGGTAGTCGGGCGCCGCGGCGGTCCACCGGAACCAGAGCGACTCCGCGGGCGTCATGGCCCGCCCCAGCGCCGCCTCGGCCTCCGCCGCCGTCGCCCACGGGAGCATCTCGTCCGGCCAGACACGCAGGCAGGCAAAGGCAAAAGACACCGGCCAATCTCGCTCCTCGGACGGATCGTCCACCACTACCACCACTCCTCCTCCCTCCCACTCTCCCGGGGACGCGTCCGTAATTTCTGTGAAATCGCGGGGGGTGGCTGCGCTGCGCCGCGTGTTTTGCCGCTCCTCCTTTCCCCGGGTTTCCAGACTCCGGAGTGGGCTCGGTTGCACTGGCGCTGGGCCGGCGAGTGGCCGTGAGGCCGAGACATCGTGCTCCGCTTTATAGTTGGGTTGGCTTTTTCTCAAAAAAGAAAACAGGAGTTGGGTTGGCTGGACGTGTCGCTGACGTGTGGGGACGGGGTGATCTGTGTGACGTGGATTTTGGCTTTCTTTTTTCAGGCATTGTAGATTTTTTTGGTTGTCAGCGACGGATTGGCGGGCTGAGCCGGCCGGCCTTTGTCCGGTAGCGATGATTTTCCCTTTTTTAAGTTGGATCTCACGTGCCACATGGAGCCCCTGTGGCTGGCTGTCCTTGGACACATATGGCATGCATGATCTAGATTTTTGTTTCCATGAGAAATGGGTTGTATATTAGTTAACCTGGATCAGGATGATCCAGGTGCATGATCTCGACGTTGATACCGTGGACTGCTTTTAGCTTGCGGGTGGTGGTTTTAGCCGGTTGATTGATCATGAGATTAGAGGTGAGCTGAGCTTTAAGTTTCTTTATCGAGCAACCGGCAGGAGCTTTATCTTTTCACAAAAAAGAGAAACAATGGGCTCATCCTGTTTATTAGCTACTCTCACAATAATGCTTTTATATTATGAGACAAAGGGAGTAAATTAGATGAAGATGAGCAGCAACTACGAAATTGTCGGGTTTCAAAGATATTTAAGCAGCGGAAAATTTGGTGGGGGTTTCAGGTCTGTCATTCCATCCTTTTAAGAGAAATAGGAAACAAAAAACAATTTATATCATGAATTTTTTTACATTAGTTGTGCATAATTTTAAACTCTAGTTTTTGCCTACTAGTTAAGATTGTGAATATATGCACGCCAAATTACACATTTTTGTAGTGTTTTATCAGAAAGTCCTACTCTGATAGCGAGCTTAAATGCACCGACTAGTAAAACCCTAGTTTAGTCGTGACGAATTTGCACTTATATTACAATCATAAAACCCAGTAAATATTGTATTTTTGAAGATAAATCTACACATATACTAGTTTCCATTTAACTATTCCAGTTCCCTAAAAGAATCATCGTAACTTGTAAGTGAATGCCGAGGATTAAAACAAACTGATGGACAAAGCGTTAAATATGCTTCTTTCGGACAAAATGTAATTTCGTAAACTCTTCGGGCCTTGCGTGTTATTCATGGACCTGGATGCAAAGCGTGGCATGTAGAGTCGTAGTGCAAGACCGGCACGGACGTGTCGCTGTTCAACCTTTGCAGCTTGCTCGGATCCAGAAATCTCTCGTCGCGCTTTCCTTTTCCTCCTCCGCGGAAAGCACCGGCTGAAACTGAAACGAATCGAAAACGAAAAAAGGCTGGCAATCTGATTTTGGGACGCGGCGTGTCATTGTGGTCGTGTTTTCCTTGCCGTCTTGATTGTTGTCGAGCACATGCATATGCATGGCTCCCTTTTATCTTCTCTGTTTGGTGTGTACCGCCTAATTGGAAACAGAGAATAAACATGTCGAATACTGGCATGTGTGTAGGCATTTTTCTTTCCTCGTCTCGTTCCTCTCCTACGACGATGGACTTCGAACCTCGTGTCATGTAAGCCGGCCGCGAGGCAGATGGGCATGGGCGCGTGGCCACGCGCACACACACGTGACCGGCAAAATGGAATCAGTCTGTGAAGAAGGATGGCTGCCATGCACGCATGTCCATTGTTGGTGTTTCATCACAGTGGTATGGCTTATGAAAGCATGAGCGGCAAAAAGGAAACATGGGCTGTCGATGGAAGCTCGGTGGTATGGCCAGAGCCGTATTCAGGAAATTGGGGAGGGGGGAGGGACGTGCGTAATGTTAAAAATGTTAAATATGGCCCTAAAAGTAGAATTTGTAAATAATAAATTTTTAAATTAATATAATTTTCAATTGATGAATGAATCTAGATCCACATGAATGGTGAAATAATAAATTAATATAATTTTTCATCCCTTTGGAGACATCCAATGAAAATACAATTGTTACATATGGTGTTTGCTAAGATAAACCGATAAAATATATAATTACGAAATACAATGTTTGCTAAGATGAACATATATATTATCGAAAAGGAAAAAAATAGTTAAAACTGATAGATGTTTGGCTTACACGTACCTAATGGAGTGGTATAGTAGCCGCCCCCTAAAAAAGATATCACCATCGCCGAATCAATCAATCCATTGAGTGGTGAAAGAAACAGAAACTATGCATGGCATCGCAAAAAAAAAAAAACTACGCATGGCCTTCGTGACGGGATGTATCGGTCAATCCACTGATTGAAAGCTAATGGAGGCATGCTCTAGCGACGAGGCCCAGGAGGCCCAGTCACCGAAGATGTAATGACCAGTTCTACAAGGCCGGTATAGCAAATGCGGCCCATTACTGGGGCCTGTGCGGGCGCACTGCTCGCGGAGGCCCATGGATGGCCCTGGGTATGGCCCATGCGCAGGCAACACAGTGGTGCATCATCCACGTCGACTGGCGTGTGATCGCTTACGGATACGGGGATATATTCGGGTGTGTTTATAACAAGTAGTCTCAACCCACCTACGAGCGTTGGTTCTGCACGTTGTAGTTCTAATCCTTGTACTTGTACCAACTTTTCCCTTCTACTCCTACATGATAACACGTAGTGAAGATCATCATATCGACATTCACATTGCTAGGATACTATACAACTTAGTGCACATCATCATTAACATGCACATTGTTATGATTCTACATAACTGAATGCACATCATCATTGACCACATTGGCCCATGTTTAATATGCAATAAATGTGATAGTGTGTTGAGCGAGCCTATGTTCTTTATTGCAGTGCTCCGCCGGCAAGCTGGTCCTCGGCAATGCTGCTTAGGGCAGGCGCCCCAAGGATGCAAGAGAAAGCAACGCCTCCAAGAGGTGTGAGGAAAGACCGCCAAATGTTGGCCGCTTCCATGAGAAAGTATCTCCAACCCACTCTGCAATATGGGTTGGATTTACTTCCCATCCCCGATGTCCTCTGAAAATACCTGGGCACCATCCCATGGCATATCGTTCTAAAGATGAACATTTGGTGCGACTCATAGAGAAGGCTCCCATTTTACAATCGGAAGGTTGCCATGGATCAAGGGTGGTCCGGCTTCGCCATAGACCACCAGCTATATATCTGGTACTTCCTAACCTTTACGGTCCTAACCCATGATGCTTTTAGGATAACCGTCTTCAACCATTCATGCGCAAAGGTGGTGATCAAGTGCAGCGATCGCGATCGAGCCCTTGGCATGGTCGATGAGAGAAGACTTTGTAATCTCTTTTTGTTAATATATATGCGGGTCTTGAACTTGTATGAATATGGTTAATGTGTATGATCGTGTGTGCCACTATTTTGCATATGCTTACTCAATGTGGTTTAATCTATGCTCCTTAATGTTCGTGCCACTATTATGCTCATGCTTATTCAATATGATTTAATCTATGCTCCTTATTGTTGCTACCACTATATTATGCCTATGATTTTGTGCTAATAACCTCATCATTCAAAGAAGAGGTTACCATGATGAATGTCTCGCACGTAACCAAAGAGTCGCACATTGCATCTAAAAATCACAAACACTCAACCAAACGTGATGCTTGTGTTTATGGTGTCAAATGTATGAGCATGTATGTTCCCATCAGACTCCATCAGGCTAGACTACCAACGTGCCAAAAATGTTCCAGATCACCAAACACCACCTTAAAACATACATGTACGTCCAACCTGGGACCTGCTTCATCTTCTTAGTTTGTCTATTTTTTTGGAAGGCCTGCTAAGTTTGTATCACCTCAACCTACAAATGTTTTTGCATCTTGGGTGGGTGTTTCGATCAAGTAGGTGACACAGAACTCTGGAAAGATTCCTTATCTTTAAGGAGCCCCCCACCACTCGTGTGGTCATGCCTTGGCAACATCATTCTCAGTTTGGCAACTAGGACTTGGCATGTCTGTCCCTTCAAATGAACTCCTCAGAAGTTTAAGGAGTTTCTCCTCGAAACACCCCCACATGCGTGTATTTAAACAACCCACTCATCCTTCCTAAACATTCGCTTTCCAATGAAAAATGGTGCCAATCACATTGAAGCCTTACCAGTTGTTGTATCTATCCTCACACCGCGCGTTTCCCCCCTTCTCGACTATAAAAGTCGGCGACAACCCTCCCATTCCACCCCGCCCCAAGCCCTACCTAAGAAGGAGGCGATCGGCGGAGATATTAGCCCATGGGAGCTCCCCAAGATGGAAATGAAGGTGGAGCTCCCCGAGATGGAAATGTCGCTGCTCCTAGCCTCTGCTCTGGCAGAGCAGTCTTCTGTCCCATCCTCGCCGTGGAGGACGTCGTCGCTGGCCCGGAAGACACTACGGCATGTCCGGCAACTCTCTGGCTCTGTCTTGCACTGGATGTGTTCGACACATTGTCTCACAGGAGTTTTTGTCCAAATTTTAGGGGAAAACGATGGATGAGGAGTATGGACCGACGGAGCTTGATCAAATGATTAAAGATTAGTTCCTTGATTCGACGGATTCAAACGAAGAAGTGGACATGATCATGCTTATGAGCATGCAAGAGGAAATGGACCGACAAGTGGAGCATATCCTTAATTTCAAGGGCTCAATCAAAGGGACAAGAGTGATCGATCAGGATATGGTATCCGGAGCAAAGCTATTGCAGAAGGACTACTTTGAGATGAACCCAGCTTTCCTAGATGATCCATGGTTCCGTCGTCGTTTTCGCATGCAAAAACCATTGTTTTACGGATTATGGACGCATTGGAGGCACACGACTACTATTTCAAGCTCACGGGGGATTGTTGCGGTTAACTCTCTTTCTCTGCCAAGCAGAAGTACACGACTGCTCTAAGAATGCTTGCACTTGGTACTGCCGTAGATGCCATTGGTGATATGGTTAGGATGTGGGAGAGCATATGCCTGTAGACTATTGTCAAGTTTGCCCGTGCTCTGGTCTAGGTGTTTGGAGCAGAGTATCTGAGAGAACCAAATGCACATGACATGAAGAAGTCGTTGGCTATTGGAGAGGCAAGAGGGTTTCCAGGAATGATGGGATCAATTGACTGCATGCATTGGCGGTGGAAGAATTGCTCCACAGGTTTGCGAAAGGCCACCATCATACTAGAAGCAGTGGCATCACATGAATTATGGATTTGGCACGCTTTCTTTGGAATGTTGGGTTCTCATAATGACATCAATGTGCTTCAACGATCTCCGGTGTTCAGGAGGCTTTGCAATGGGGAATCACCGCCGTGCAACTACACCGTCAACGACCGAGACTACAACATGGGATACTATCTTGCCGATGGCATCTATCCTCAGTGGACTGCATTTGTGAAGACCATATCCAAACCATAGGGCAACAAACAAAAGCACTTCGCAACAATGCAAGAAGCAACTAGGAAGGATGTGGGGAGGGCATTCAGAGCGCTGCAAGCTCATTGGGGAATTGTTCGTGGGGCTGCAATGATGTGGGAATCAGAAACTTTGTGGCAACTGATGACATGTTGTGTCATTTTGCACAATATGATTGTCGAGGATGAGGGTCAAGGTGTAGCCCAAACCAATGATTTTGAAGCACCTGGCGGACAAGTTGAAATCCCAAAAGATCAGATGCAGCTCAGCTTATGAAGTTTCTACTGATGCATCAAAATCTTCGAGATCATCATGTGCACGCGCAACTACTAAACGATCTGGTGGAGCATATGTGGACCCACAATGGAAACCAAAGAGCGGATGATTGATTGTGCACTTCAAATAAAATTTTGTACACACTATTTATGTTCGGTACCAACATTTGTTATTTACGTGCGACAATGGTATGTTTCCGTCATCAACGTGCATGGTTTTGCATGCATTTGAGAGCCCCAATATGAGATATGTGGATGTGTGGAGCGATTTATAAGGAGTCTCCTGGAAGCGTTCGCGGGTATGCCTGGGCACGTCCGCGGATGTATAGGGGTTGGATTTGCCCAGTCCGGTTGTAGATGCTCTAAGAGCATCTACAGTTGGAGGTTGAAAATATGACCCCTCAATGCCCTAGAATGCATCCGTGGAGAGTGACCGGGCACACCTTAAATAAACACAGTTGCATCCGGACATCCCATTCTAGATTCACAAATCCATACAAAAGTATGCAAACAAAAAAACCTACGTACTATGTAGAAACCTAACTACTACTCCTCATCGGAAATTTCAACGATCTCTGTGCCCTTCGACGAATACATGGGCGGCAGCTGCACGTATGCCCCCTCTGGGGCCTCCGGCTGCTCCGGTTCGGCTTTCTCCACCGCTATCTTCGTGTCGAGCTCGTCGAAGAGCGTGTTGACCTCTGCCTGACTCTGTCGGATGAGCTCTCGGTTGGCCGACACTCTGGCCTCATCCTGGATGGACTCCAGGATGGCCTGCTGCTCCTCCATGTCCTCGGCTTGGGCAAGGAAAAGTCTGCATCTGCCTCCGCCATGTTGAAGCTCAGAGCAGGCTGTTGTGCCTCGTCCTCGTCTTCATCGACTACCTCCATCGGCTTCGGTAGCTCCTCCTTTGGTTGCTGCTCCTCCTTCTCCAACTCCGTCGAGTTCGGAGGTAGACCCACAACGATGCGGGCGGCACGCCTAGCCTGGATCTCCGCCTCGACCTGCATCCAGACCTCCAGCATGAGCATTGCGTAGGTGGTGATCCTACGGCTGGCCATATCAACGCCGAAGAGCGTGGGAGAGCGAGGGAGAGGCGGCGGATGACCTCGGGTGGCGGCACAAAGAGGAAGGAGGTGGTGTTGGAAATATGCCCTAGAGGCAATAATAAATTAGTTATTATCATATTTCCTTGTTCATGATAATCGTTTATTATCCATGCTATAATTGTATTGATCGGAGACTCAGATACATGTGTGGATACATAGACAACACCATGTCCCTAGTATGCCTCTAGTAGACTAGCTCGTTGATCAAAAGATGGTTAAGGTTTCCTAGCCATGGACATGATATGTCATTTGATAGTGGGATCACATCATTAGGAGAATGATGTGATGGACAAGACCCAAACTACAAACGTAGCATATGATTGTGTCAGTTTATTGCTACTGTTTTGTGCATGTCAAGTATATGTTCCTATGACCATGAGATCATGCAACCCACAGACATCGGAGGAGTGCCTTGTGTGTATCAAACATCACAACGTAATTGGGTGACTATAAAGGTGCTCTACAGGTATCTCCGAGGGTGTCTATTGAGTTGGCATGGATCGAGACTGGGATTTGTTACTCCGTGTGACGGAGAGGTATCTCAGGGCCCACTCGATAATACAACATCACAATGAGCCTTGCAAGCAATGTGACTAAGTGTTAGTCATAGGATCTTGTATTATGTAACAAGTAAAGAGACTTGCCGGTAATGAGGTTGAACTAGGTATGGAGATACTGACGATCGAATCTCCGGCAAGTAACATACCGAATAACAAAGGGAACATCATACGGGATTAACTGAATCCTTGACATAGAGGTTCAACCGATAAAGATCTTCGTAGAATATGTGGGAACCAATATGGGCATCCAGGTCCCGCTATTGGTTATTGACCGTAGAGGTGTCTCGGTCATGTCTACATAGTTCTCGAACCCGCAGGGTCTGCACACTTAAGGTTTGGTGACGTTTCGGTAGTATGGAGTTATGTATGGTGGTGACTGAAGGTTGTTCGGAGTCCCGGATGAGATCCTGGATGTCACGAGGAGCTCCGTAATGGTCCGTAGGTAAAGATTCATATATAGGAAGTCCTATTTTGGTCGCCGGAAAAGTTTCGGGCTCATCGGTGGTGTATCGGGAGTGCCGGTAGTGTACCGGGGGACCATCGGGAGAGGTATTTCGACCCAAGAGGCTTCATGGGATGTGGGAGAGTGAATATCAGCCCTTAGTGGGCTGGTGGAAACTCCCACACAAGGCCCATGTGGCTGGAGAAGAAAACCCAATAGGAAAAGGTGGGAAAAGGCAAATTAGGGAAGGAGTCCTAATCCTACTAGGAGTGGAGGAGGTGGACTCCTCCCTAGTTGGTTCGGCCGACCCTATGGGGCCTTGGCCCTAGCGCCAGCCCTCCTCCTCCCTCCCTTCTATATATACTTCCAATCCATTTACTTGCATCTTGGGGTGTTCCACAATCTTTGCCAACCCAACTCTCCATGGACTATTATCTGAAATACACTAGATAAAAGTATTAGTCCAAGAGACAATGTATGTTGTCATGAATTATCAAAACCACCAAGGGAGCATATTGTGCTTTAAATCTCCCCCTTTTTGGTAATTAATGACAACATACAATCAAAGCTTCAAATATAGACATGCGTGAATATAATGAAGAGTTTGAGAGACACATGACTTAGATTTGCTCCCCCTAAATGTGTGCAGTCCTTTAAAGGATAGTTGTTTTGGAATGCATGGACACACATATGGATGAAGGGATATAAGAAATCATGTGTATCTTGTCTATATGCAAAAAAAAATATATGAAGGGAAAGTATCCTTATTCAAGACTTCACTCTTCCAAACAATATGTGCAAGAAGCAAGAGATCATCTTGATCAAAGATATGATGCATATACTTACCTTGAGTTCTTGAGCATTCTAGTAGTAGATACACACTTGAGAAAACAATGTTAGGAAACACAAGAGTATTCTACTAATCAAAAGCAATAGAACTCAAGGATACCAAGATATGGAGAACATATAAAATATGATAATCCTTAAGATTAATATGTCTCCCCCTTTAGCATTAATCTTTTAGAGCTTTTCTCCCCTTAGATATGAATGTGGTAGTTCATCCTCTCCCCGTGAATCTGAGCATGTAGATATTGGGATTGGATAGGGTGAGAAAAGTCACAGTGAATAGTCAAATAAAATAAGCATGAAATTCTCCCCTTGTTTATATAAGATCTCGATGTTCTCCTCTCCCCCTAAATCATATCTCCCCCTTTGCGTAAGCATGCAACTCTCCCTTGAGCATGAAGCTTTGTTCTTCTCCCCCTTTGGCATTAATTACCAAAAAGGTGAAAGGTAGTAGTAGGTACAGGGATCATTAACAATGAAGGGATCCTTGAGAACTAGGGTTATTGAAGATAGGTTTCATAGAAAAGAGTTGAGGGAATCATTGAATGTAATTTCTCCCCCTTTGGCAAATTTTAGTCATCTCCTCCTTGGAGCTAGGGATCCTTGAATAAAGAATTTCTCTTCCTAAGTGTAGCTTATTATTACCCCCCTTTAAGTTTTTTTATAAGGGATCATCGAAGTAACAGAAGAAAGACAAAGAGAAAAGAAAAACAATATCGATGACTCCAAGGCAGATAGATCGGTGGTACCGAGATTTTGTAGTGCAGCTTGTCTGCCATTTCGGTAGAACCGAGATATCTGAGTCGGCGGCTCCGGGACATAAAACAGAAGAGAATAAGAGACCAAGTTTTTGTTTTCAAAGAAAAAAACATTTTCAAAGAAAAAGATAAAAGTGCATCACATAGAAAAGATTTGAGTGGTTACTCGAGATCATGCAAATAAAGAACAAACCACATAAGAATCTTAACTAGTGATGGGCGGTGACTAGGTCACCTATATTAGAGTATATTGACTTAGGAGCCAAGAAATAATCTTGATCATAGGTCATACTCTATGTTAATCTCAGAATGGGGTTACCATTTTTTGATCAAGCATCTTAATGTCTTCATATCACTTGAGGTGCTTTAGCTCATAACTTGGAGTAAAGCCTTTTCAAGGATATGAGAGCATACCTTTGAGTGATGTTGATGACGTTGCGTGTAGGTGAACTTGTTAAGGATGCTCGAGGTTGATGAAGAACATCTAGTACACTTGTTACCTACAAGGGTTAGTCATACAAGGAAGAACAATGGGTATATCCATTTGACATGATACCAATTTAGATAATACCAATTGCGGTTTTGCAATAAAGATCAAGTATATGTCAAGGATATGTTTTTGTTGCCTTCTTCCTTCCATCATCAAGAGGGGTTGTGGATACTTGGTCAAGACAAGATTTCTCATAATTGGAGTTGGTTGCAATCTCGTGGAATGAAGTTCTTCCAAGTACCTACAAATGGTTAGATGCGATACAAGGGAGCATATGATTCCATGGCATAGGATAACATATTAGCAATATCATGGAAGTGTCAAGAAAGCTCATTCCCTTGCAAGCATCCGAGTGAGTCTAGCTCAAGTTTGAAGCATCAATGATGTTCAACTCACTCCTCAAGTGATAAAAAGTTTTCTCATCAAGTGGCTTAGTAAAGATATCTTCTAATTGCTTATTAGTGCGAACATGCTTAAGATTAATATCTCCTTTGGCAACATGATCACGAATGAAGTGATGTCGAACACTTGAATATGCTTGGTTCGAGAATGTTGCACGGGATTATGATCAATCTTAATAGCACTTTCATTTTCACAAAGTAATGGAATATTGTTAACATGGATTCCATAATCTTTAAGCGTTTGTGTCATCCATAGTAATTGCGCACAACAAGATCTAGCAGCAATATACTCAGCTTCGGCAGTAGATAGAGATACTGAGTTTTGTTTCTTGGAAGAGCAAGACACAAGAGATCTACCCAAAAATTTACAGGTACCCGAGGTGTATTTTCTATCAACCTTTTCACTGGCATAGTCCGAATCGGAGTAGCCAACAAGGTTAAAAGACGATCCCTTGGGATACCAAATGCCAAAGTTTGGTGTTTGTATCAAGTATCTCACTATACGTTTCACGGATAAAAGATGACACGCCTTAGGTGTAGCTTGATATCTAGCACACATGCAAACACTAAGCATAATATCGAGACGAGATGCGCATAGATATAGCAATGAACCAATCATGGATCGATAAACTTTTTGATCAACCGGTTCATCTTCCTTGGTAAGATCAACATGTCCACTAGTTGGCATGGGAGTTTTCATACCTTTGCAGTCTTGCATGTTGAATTTCTTGATCAAGTCCTTGGTATACTTAGTTTGAGAGATGAAAGTTCCTTCTCTTGATTGCTATATTTGCAATCCAAGAAATAGTTTGATCTCACACATCATGGACATCTCATACTTTAGGACATCAACCTTTCAGATCTTTCACTAAATTGAGGGTTAGTGGAATCAAAGATAATATCATCCACATAGATTTGGCACAATAATTCACCATTAACTCTCTTAGTGAACAAGGTTGCATCAATTTTACCAATTTCAAAACCCTTTTCAATGAGAAACTTCATTAAGCATTTGTACCAAGCACGAAGGGGCTTGCTTAAGACCATAGAGGGCTTTATGAAGCTTGTAAACATGATTAGGTTTCTTAGGATTCACAAAACCAGGTGGTTGCTTAACATAAACTTCTTCTTCAATTTCACCATTTAAGAATGCACTTTTAATTTCCATTTGATAAAGTGTGATATCATGGTGATTAGCATAGGCAAGAAGAATTCGAATAGCTTCTAGTCTAGCAACGGGGGCATAAGTCTCACCGTAGTCCATACCTTCGACTTGAGTATATCCTTGGGACACGAGACGTGCCTTGTTGCATATGACTTTACCATCTTCTTCTTACTTGTTCCGAAACACCCATTTGGTTCCGATGATGTTGTGCTCATCTTCGGGCTTCTCCACGAGTGTCCACACTTCGTTCCTTTCGAAGTTGTGAAGCTCTTCATGCATAGCGTTCACCCAGTCCGCATCTTCAAGAGCTTGTTCTACCTTCAAAGGATCAATGCTAGATATGAATGAATAATGCTCACAAAAGTTAGCTAGACAAGTTTTAGAGCGAGTGATTCTCCCGGTTTGGATATCTCCAAAGATTTGGTTTAGGGGATGGTTTTTGGTCACTTGTGCTCGAACTCGGGTTAGCTTCCGATTGTTGGATGGTGGAGCTTCTTCTTCATCGTCATTTCCTTCGTCTTCATTGTTGTCAACGTGCTCATCTCCTTGAGGTGGTGGTGAAGGAGGTTGTAGTGGATCTTCATGATGCACTTCCTCCTCCTCTTCATCTTGTCGTGTACCGCTTGTGGATGCCTCCATGTCATGTTGTGGTTCACCTTGTCATGAGGTAGGGGCTACCACTTGAGTTGATGAAGTACTTTCCTTCACCTCCATGGGACGAATATTGTCGATGGGTAAATCTAGAATAGCTTCCGAAGGGTCCTTATCACCTACATCATTTGGCGATTGTTCGACTTGCGAACCATTAGATTCATCAAACTTCACATCTACCGTCTCTTCAACTTTTCGAGTGAAGTTGTTGTACACACGGTAAGTGTGAGAGTTTGATCCATAACCAATTAGGAATCCTTCATGAGATTTAGGAGCAAATTTAGTACGACGGTGCTTGTCAGGAATGTAGCAATTGGAGCCGAATACCCGAAAGTATCCAACTTGGGGTTTGTTACCGGTGAGTAGCTCATATGTCGTTTTACCGAGAAGCTTGTGCAAGTAAAGTCGGTTTGTGGCATGACATGCTGTTTCCATGGCTTCTGCCCAAAAGTGTCTTGGCCTCTTGTATTCGTCAAACATCATTCTTGCCATCTCAATAAGCGTCCGGTTCTTCCTCTCAACAACTCCATTTTGTTGAGGCGTGTACGTAGCCGAGAACTCCTGTGAGACACCTTCTTTGTCAAGAAAGGTATCCACATGGGTGTTCCTGAACTCTGATCCATTATCGCTTCGAACCTTCTTGATCTTCACTTAAAATTGATTTTGCGCTTTGCGAACGAAGTTCTTGAATATCTTTTGAACCCGTGACTTATCATCAAGGAAAAATACCCACGTAAATCTGGAAAAATTATCAACTACAACTAGACCATAGGAATTTCCACCGAGACTCTTGTAAGCATTGGGACAGAAAAGATCCATGTGAAGTAACTCGAGTGGTCTCCTTGTAGTCATGATGTTCTTAACGGGATGACTTCCACCTACTTGTTTTCCTGCTTGACAAGCGCTACAAAGTCTATCTTTGTCAAAGATAACATCTTTAACACCAAGAATGTGATCGCCCTTGATTAGCTTATCTAAATTGCGCATGCCTACATGTCCAAGTCTTCTATGCCAAAGCCAACCTTTAGAAGATTTAGCAATTAAACAAGTACGAGGCTTGGATCTCTTAGTGAAATCAACAATGTATAGATCACCTCTACGGAAACCGGTTAAGACCATTTTATTATTATCTTGACGAAACACTTGGCAATCTACTTTTGTGAATAACACATTGAAAGCGAAGTCGGCAAGTCTAGACACTGAAAGAAGATTGTAGCCAAGGGATTCAAATAGCATAACATTTTGAATAGAGATATCATGGGATATGGCCACCTTACCAAGGCCAAGTACCTTACCCTTAGAGTTATCTCCAAAGGTCACGTACCTTTGAGGACCTTGATTAGGCGTGATCTCTTGGAACATGTCTTTATCACCAGTCATATAATCCGTACATCCACTGTCGAGAATCCACTGTTTTCCTCTGGACATGTAATCCTTAAAGTTTGCCATAAGACTCAGATTCTTCATGATCTTCTCATGCTCGATGTCGAACAACTCATCTTCTTCATAGTAGCCATGTTCCACACTGTCATCATCAAGTGGGAAATCCTCGTCATAAAGAACAAGAGATTTGTTAGAATAGTGATCATGACAATGTTCAAGTGTATGAATGCGAATGGCTTCAAAGATAATGTTATTGATAGTGGTGACATGTCCTTTAGCACGCATAAGATCACGGAGCTCAAATAGGCATATATCAAAGTTTCGATCACTCGGCTTCATTTTGTGAAAAGCAACAGTTTTATGAAGAATTGTTGGAAATATGACCTAGAGGCAATAATAAATTATTTATTATCATATTTCCTTGTTCATGATAATCGTTTATTATCCATGCTATAATTATATTGATTGGAAATGCATTACATGTGTGGGTAAAAAGACAACACTTTGTCCCTAGTATGCCTCTAGTGAATTAGCTCGTTGGTCAAAGATGGTCAAGGTTTCCTAGCCATTGACATGTGATGTCATTTGATAACGGGATCACACCATTAGGAGAATGATGTGATGGACAAGACCCAAACTACAAATGTAGCATATGATCGTGTCAGTTTATTGCTACTCTTTTCTACATGTCAAGTATATGTTCCTATGACCATGAGATCATGAAACTCACGGACACCGGAAGAGTGCCTTGTGTGTATCAAACGTCACAACGTAACTGGGTGACTATAAAGGTGCTCTATAGGTATCTCCAAGGGTGTCTGTTGAGTTGGCATGAATCAAGACTGTGATTTGTTACTCCGTGTGACGGAGAGGTATCTCAGGGCACACTCGCTAATACAACATCACAATAAGCCTTGCAAGAAATGTGACTAATTGTTAGTCATAGGATCTTGTATTACGGAACGAGTAAATAGACTTGCCGGTAACGAGGTTGAACTAGGTATGGAGATACCGACGATCGAATCTCGGGCAAGTAACATACGGAAGAACAAAGGGAACATCATACGGGATTAACTGAATCCTTGACATAGAGGTTCGATCGATAAAGATCTTCGTAGAATATGTAGGAACCAATATGGGCATCCAGGTCCCGCTATTGGTTATTGACCGTAGAGGTGTCTCGATCATGTCTACATAGTTCTCGAACCGGCAGGGTCTGCACACTTAAGGTTTGGTGACGTTTCCGTAGTATAGAGTTATGCATGGTAGTGACCGAAGGTTGTTCGGAGTTCGGATGAGATCCCGTACATCACGAGGAGCTCCGGAATGGTCCAGAGGTAAAGATTTATATATATGAAGTCCTGTTTTGGTCGCCGAAAAAGTTTCGGGCTCATTGATAGTGTACCGGGAGTGCCGGGAGTGTACCGGGAGACCACCGGGAGGGGTATTCGACCCAAGAGGCTTCATGGGCTGTGGGAAAGTGAATACCAGCCCTTATTGGGCTGGTGGAAGTCCCACACACGGCCCATGCGGCTGGGAAGAAAAACCCAAAAGGAAAAAGGTGGAAAAAGGCAAAAAGGGGCTAGATAAGGAAGGAGTCCTAATCCTACTAGGAGTGGAGGAGGAGGACTCCTCCCACCTGGTTCGGCCAAAGCCTCGGGCTGGATCCTTGAGGGCCAAGCCTCCTCCTCCTCTCCTCCTATATATACTAGAGGGTTTTAGGGTTTTGGCACAAGATTTTCAGCCACGTGCTACCTGTTCCTCTAGTGCATAGTTTCTCCTCTAGATCGGTTTTCTGCAGTGCTTAGGCGAAGCCCTGCCAGAATAGCTCCACCACCATCGCTGAAGCGCCGTCACGCTGCCGGAGAACTCTTCTACCTCTCCGCTCCCTCTTGTTGGATCAAGAAGGCGGAGATCGTCATCAAGCTGTACGTGTGCTGAGCGCGGAGGTACCGTCCATTCGGTGCTTGATCGGGACAGGTCGTGATTGGATCGCGGGACGCTCAGCGATTTGGATTGCAAAGACGTTCGACTACACCAAACGCGTTTCTTAACGCTTCCCGCTTAGCGATCTACAAGGGTATGTGGATCCAATCTCCCTCCCGTGGATTCTCATCACCATGGATAGGTCTTACGTGAACGTAGGAAATTTTTTGTTTCCCATGCAACGTTCCCCAACAGTGGCATCATGAGCTAGGTCTATGTGTAGATGAGATCTCGAGTAGAACACAAAGAGTTTGTGGTCGTTGATGCTTAGATTGCTTCCTCCCTTGGTCGTGTTTTGGTTCAGCGGTATTGTGGGATGAAGCGGCCCGGACCAACCTTACTCGTACGCTTACGAGAGACCGGTTCCATCGACTGACGTGTAACTTCGTTGCACAAAGATGGCTGGTGGGTGTCTGTTTCTCCTACTTTAGTTGGATCGGATTCGACTAAGGCAGTCCTTAAGAAGGTTGGAAAGCAACTTATGTATCATCGTTGTGGTTTATGCGTAGGTGAGATTTGTTCTTGCTAGAAACCCGTAGCAGCCACGTAAAACATGCAACAACAATTAGAGGACGTCTAACTTGTTTTTGGAGGGTATGTTGTGATGTGATATGGCCAATTTCATGATGTGATATATGTGATGTATGAGATGATCATGTGTTGTATAGAATATCACGACTTGCATGTCGATGAGTACGACAAGATAGGGTTGTCTTTAATTATTGTATGACCTGTGGGTCAATCATTAAGCGCTATGTAATGCTTCACTTTATCGCTAAATGGTAGCAATAGTAGTACAAGCATGATGGGCGCGACAACCCCGATGGCGACACGTTGATGGAGATCATGGTGTTGTGTCGGTGATGATGGAGATCATGCCGGTGCTTTCAACATGGAGATCAAAAGCACAAGTTCATGGCCATATCATGTCACTTATGATTTGCATGTGATGTTAATCCTTTTATGCACCTTGTTTTGCTTAGGACGACGGTAGAATTATAAGGTGATCTCTCACTTAATTTCAAGATAAATTGTGTTCTCCCCGAGTGTGCACCGTTGTGAAAGTTCGTCGTGTCGAGACACCACGTGATAATCGGGTGTGATAGACTCTACGTTCACATACAACGGGTGCAAGCCAGTGTTGCACATGCAGAACACTCGGGTTAAAATTGACGAGCCTAGCATGTACAGACATGGCCTCAGAACACAAGAGACCAAAAGGTCGAACATGAGTCATATAGTAGATATGATCAACTTAATGATGTTCACCATTGAAACCACCTCAACTCATGTGATGATCGGACTTGAGTTGGTGGACTTGGATCATGTATCACTCGAATGACTGGAGGGATGTCAATTTGAGTGGGAGTTCTCCAGTAATATGATTAATTGAATTCATTATCATGAACATAGTCAGTAGTGTCTTTGCAAATTATGTTGTAGATTACTTGCTCGTGTTGTAGCTCCCTTGAATTTTTATATGTTCCTGGAGAAATAGAGTTGAAAGATGATGGTAGCAAAATTGCGGACTGGGTCCGTGATCTGAGGATTGTCCTCATTGTTTTACAGAAGGCTTATGTCCTTAATGCACCGCTCGGTGCGCCACCCCCTCTAGCGTCGTCTGTAGATGTTATGAACATCTGACAGGCACGTTCTGATGACTACTTGATAGTTTAGTGCATCATGCATTACGGCTTAGAATTGAGGCTCCAAAACGTTTTGAATGTCACGGAACATATGAGATGTTCTAAGAGCTGAAATTGGGATCTCAGGCTCGTGCCCGTGTTGTGAGATATGAGATCTCCAACAACATTCTTTGTTTGCAAGATGAAGGAGAATAGCTCAATCGTTGAGCATGTGCTCAGATTATCTGGGTGCTTCAATCGCTTGAATCGAGTGGGAGTTAATCTTCCAGATAAGATAGTGATTGATATAGTTATTCAAATCACTATCACTAAGCTACTAGAACTTGGTGATGAACTATAAAAAGCCAGGGATAGAATAATGATCCCTGAGCTATTCGCGATGTTTGACACCGCGAGGGTAGAAATCAAGAAGGAGCGTCAAGTGTTGATGGTTAGTAAAAACCACTAGTTTCGAGAAGGGCAAGGGCAAAGAGGGAAACTTCATGGATGGCAAGTCAGTTGCTGCTCCAGTGAAGCAACCCGAAGTTGAAACCCAAACCCAAGACTAAGTTCTTCGATTATGAGGAGAGCGGTCGCTGAAGCGGAACAACCCTAGATACTTGGTAGATAAGAAGGCTGGTAACATCACCAGAAGTATATTTGATATACGTGTTATTGATGTGTACCTTGCTAGTACTCCTAGTAGCACCTCGGTATTGGATACCGGTTCGGTTGCTAAATGTTAGTAACTCAAAATAAAATCTACGGAATGAACGGAGAACTAGCTAAGGGTGAGGTGACGACGTGTGTTGGAAATATTTCCAAGGTTGATGTGATCAACATCGCACGCTCTCTCTACCTTCGGGATTAGTGACGAACCTAAATAAATGTTATTTGGTGTTTTGTGTTGAGAATGAACGTGATTAGATCGTGTTTATTGCAACACGGTTATTCATTTAACTTAGAGAATAATGGTTATTCTGTTTACATGAATAATACCTTCAATGGTCATGCACCCAGTGAGAATGGTTTGTTGAATCTTGATCGTAGTAATACACATGTTCAAAACATTGATGCCAAAAGATACAAAGTTAATAATGATAGTACCACATACTTGTGGCACTGCCGCTAAATGTCATATTGGTATAAAGTGCATGAAGAAACTCCATGCTTATGGATCTTTGGACTCACTCGATTTTGAATCGGTTGAGACATGCGAACCATGCCTCTTGGCCAAGATGACTAAGGACCCCGTTTTCTAGATTGATGGAGCGGGCAAGTGATTTATTGGAAATGATACATGTTGATGTATGCAATCTAATGAGTCTTGTAGCGTGCGGTGGATATCGTTATTTTCTGAACTTCACTAATGATTTGAGTAGATATAGTGTATATTTACTTAATGAAACACAAGTCTGAATCGTTTGAAAGGTTCAAGCAAATTCAGAGTGAAGTTTAAGATCATCATGAAAAGAAGATAAAAAAATGTCTATGATATGATCGTGAAGGTGAATATCTGAGTTACAAGTTTGGCGTACAACTTTAGACAATGTGAAAGTTGTTTCACAACTCATGCCACCTGGAACACCATAGTGTGATGGTGTGTTCAAACGTCATAGTCGTGCTCTATTGGATATGGTGTGTGCTATGATGTCTCTTATCGTTTTGCTACTATAATTTTGGGGTTATGCATTAGAGACAACTACATTCACTTTAAATAGGGCACCATCTAAATCCGTTGAGATGACACAGTGTGAATTATGGTTTGATAGAAACCTAAGTTGTCATTTCTTAATGTTTGGGGCTGCGACGCTTGTGTGGAAAATGTTTTCACCTAATGAGCTCAAACCCAAAGTGGACAAATGCATATTCATAGAATACCCTAAGAACAGTTGGGTGAACCTTCTATCTTAGATCCAAGCATAAAATGTTTGTTGCTAAAATTGGGTCCTTTCTCGAGAAAAAGTTTCTCTCGGAAGAATTGAGTGGGGGGAAGATAGAACTTTATGAGGTTATTGAACCTTTGTTTCAACGAGAGAGTAGCGCTACACAGGAAGATGTTTCTGTGAAGCCTATGTTAGTTGAAGAGGGAGTTAATGATGATGATCATGAAGCTTCGGATCAAGTTACTATCAAACCTCGTAGGTCGACAAGGACGTGTACTGCTCCTGAGTGGTACGACAACCCTGTCTTGGAGGTCATGTTGTTGGACAACGATGAACCTACAAGCTGTGGAGAAGCGATGATGGGCCCGTATTCCGACAAATGGTTAGAGGCCATGAAATCTGAGATAGGATCGATGTATGAAAACCAAGTATAGACTTTGGTAGACTTGCTCATTGGACGACAGGTCGTCGAGTACAAATGGACCTTTGAGATGAAGACAAACGCTGATGGTAATTGTCACCATTTATAAAGCTCGACTTGTTGCAAAGAAGTTTACGACAAGTTCAAGGAGTTGACTATGATGAGACTTTCTCACTCGTAGCGATGCTAAAGCCTGTTGGAATTATGTTAGTAGTTGCTGCATTTTTCAATTATGAAATCTGGCAGATGGATGTCAAACATCGTTTCCTTAACGGTTTACTCTAGGAAAGGTTGTATGTGATACAACCAGAAGGTTTTGTCAGTCCTAAGGATGCTAAAAGGTGTGCAAGCTTTAGTGATCCTTCTATGAACTAAAGCAAGCATCTCAGAGTTGGAATATACACTTTGATAAGGTGATCAAAGTTTTTGAGTCTATACAAAGTTTATGAGAAACTTGTATTTACAATAAAGTGAGTGGGAGCACTATAGAGTTTCTTGTAAGCATATGTGGTTGACATATTGTTGATCGGAAATGATGTAGAATTTCTTAAAAGCATAAACGGTTGTTCGAAAAGAGTTTTTTTTCAAAGGAAGACCTGGATTAAGCTACCTAATTGTTGAGCATCAAGATCTATAGAGATAGATCAAGATGTTTGATGAGACTTTCAAGGAATACATAGCTTGACAAGATTTTGAAAGAGTTCAAAATGGATCAGTCAGAGAAAGAATTCTTGCCTGATTTGTAAGGTGTGAAATTGAGTGAGACTCAAAGCTCGACAACGGCAGAAGAAAGAGAAAGGATGAATGTCATCCCCTATGCCTTAGCCATAGGCTCTATATTATGCCATGCTATGTACCGCACCTGTGTATGTGCCTTGCCATGAGTCTGTCAAGGGGTACAAGAGTGGTCCAGGAATGGATCACTGGACAGCGGTCAAAATTATCCTTAGTAACCAGAGGACTAAGGAAATGCTTCTCGATTATGGAGGTGATAAAGAGTTCGTCGTAAAGAGTTACGTCCATGCAAGCTTTAACACCAATCCGGATGACTCATAGTAGCAATCTGGATATGTATAGTGGAGTGGCCATTTGGAATAGTACCAAGTGGAGTGTGGTAGCAGTGTTTACAGTTTGACATAGGGATTTGCAAAGTACACACGATTCTAAATGTTGCAGACCCGTTAACTATAAGACCTCTCTCACATGCAAAGCATGATCGAGCCCCAGAACTCGTTGGGTGTTAGATTCATAACAATGCGAATCACATGGTGATGTGAACTAGATTATTAACTCTAGTGCAAGTGGGAGACTGTTGAAAATATGCCCTAGAGGCAATAATAAATTAGTTCTTATCATATTTCCTTGTTCATGATAATCGTTTATTATCCATGCTATAATTGTATTGATTGGAAACACATTACATGTGTGGGTAAATAGACAACACTTTGTCCCTAGTATGCATCTAGTGAACTAGCTCATTGGTCAAAGATGGTCAAGGTTTCCTAGCCATTGACATGTGATGTCATTTGATAACGGGATCACATCATTAGGAGAATGATGTCATGGACAAGACCCAAACTACAAACATAGCATATGATCGTGTCCGTTTATTGCTACTGTTTTCTGCATGTCAAGTATATGTTCCTATGACCATGAGATCATGAAACTCATGGACACTGGAAGAGTGCCTTGTGTGTATCAAACGTCACAACATAACTGGGTGACTATAAAGGTGCTCTATTGGTATCTCCGAGGGTGTATGTTGAGTTGGCATGAATCAAGACTGGGATTTGTTACTCCGTGTGATGGAGAGGTATCTCAGGGCCCACTCGGTAATACAACATCACAATAAGCCTTGCAAGCAATGTGACTAATTGTTAGTCATGGGATATTGTATTACGGAATGAGTAAAGAGACTTGCCGGTAACGAGGTTGAACTAGGTATGGAGATACCGACGATCGAATCTTGGGCAAGTAACATACCGAAGAACAAAGGGAACATCATACGGGATTAACTGAATCCTTGACATAGAGGTTCGACCGATAAAGATCTTCGTAGAATATGTAGGAACGAAGATGGGCATCTAGGTCCCGCTATTGGTTATTGACCGTAGAGGTGTGTCGGTCATGTCTACATAGTTCTCGAACCCGCAGGGTCTGCACACTTAAGGTTCGTTGACATTTCGGTAGTATAGAGTTATGCATGGTGGTGAGCGAAGGTTGTTCGGAGTCCCGGATGAGATCCCGGACATCCCGAGGAGCCCCGTAATGGTCCGGAGGTAAAGATTTATATATAGGAAGTCCTATTTTGGTCACCGAAAAAGTTTCGGGCTCTGTAGTGTACCGTGAGTGTACCGGGAGACCACCGGGAGGGGTATTTCGACCCAAGAGGCTTCATGGGCTATGGGATAGTGAATACCAGCCCTTAGTGGGCTGGTGGAAGTCCCACACAAGGCCCATGCGGCTGGAAAGAAAAACCCCAAAGGAAAAAGGTGGAAAAAGGCAAAAAGGGGCTAGATAAGGAAGGAGTCCTAATCCTACTAGGAGTGGAGGAGGAGGACTCCTCCCTCCTGATTCGGCTGAAGCCTAGGGCTGGCTCCTTGAGGGCCAGGCCTCCTCCTCCTCTCCTCCTATATATACTATAGGGTTTTAGGGTTTTGGCACAAGATTTTCAGCCACGTGCTACCCGTTCCTCTAGTGCATAGTTTCTCCTCTAGATCGGTTTTCTGCAGTGCTTAGGCAAAGCCCTGCCGGAATAGCTCCACCACCATCGTTGGAGCACCGTCACACTGCCGGAGAACTCTTCTACCTCTTCGCTCCCTCTTGCTGGATCAAGAAGGTGGATATCGTCATCAAGCTGTACGTGTGCTGAACGTAGAGGTGTCGTCCGTTCGGTGCTTGATCGGGACGGATCGTGATTGGATCGCGGGACGCTCGGCGATTTGGATCGCGAAGACGTTCGACTACACCAACTGTGTTTCTTAACGCTTCCCGCTTAGTGATCTACAAGGGTATGTGGATCCACTCTCCCTCTCGTAGATGCTCATCACCATGGATAGGCCTTGCGTGAACGTAGGAAATTTTTTGTTTCCCATGCAACGTTCCCCAACAATAATTTCATCAAGATTTCCTATGGAAAGATTTGGATATCTTTTATCCAAATCAGTCCACAAGGTATAGGCACATGCAAAGTTCTTCAATTGAGAAAGCACGAATCTGGTTAAACCTCTAACAATAAGATTGACAGTTCTTAGGTTACCAAGCATGTTAATTTCCTCTTCGTGTGTGGGATGCAATTCATTAATAGGAGGGTCATAGGGGCGCATAACTTATTTTCTCAATTGAAATTCAGTAAACAACTCAAGCGTCAAAGGTTTCCATTGACCATAATACTCTCCATCAAGAATAGGCACTCTACAACTCAAACTCCATATACTAGACACATCCATCTTCCTCCTCAGTGATTAAACCAATGCAATGGAGACCAACACTCTGATACCAATTGACGAATCACTAGAAGAGTGTCTAGAGGAGGGGGTGAATAGATTACTAGCAGAAAATTAAAACCTAACCTTTTCCCAAGTTAATTGGTTGGTAGATTTTAACAATTTTATCAAGGCTAGCAAGTCTATGTACCCTACACATGCATGTCAACAAGTATAGCAGCGAAAAGTAAAGACATTGCACATGAAGTAAAGAGATGAGATGAGGAGATCAAACGCAATTGGAGACATAAGGATGATCAAACACAATTGGAGACATAAGGATTTCTCCCGTGGTTCCGATAGGTGGTGCTATGGTATGTCCACGTTTATGGAGTCTTCAACCCACGGAGGGTAATGGTCGCGAGAGTCCACGGAGGGCTCCACCCATAAGGGTCCACGAATTAGCAACCTTGACTATTCCATAGCGTCTTCCATCCACGAAGAGCTAGCCTCACTATGGGTAGATCTTCATGAAGTAGGCGATCTCCTTGCCCTTACAAACTTCTTGGTTCACTCCACAACACGAAGTAGGAGGCTCCCAAGCGACACCTAACCAATCTAGGAGGCACCACCCTCTAAAAGGTAATAGGCTCGGTAATGTCAATGAACTCCTTGCTCTTGTGCTTCAAGATGATAGACTCCTCAACACACAATCGCTCTCTCACAGATATGGCTTGGTAGAAGAGATGGGATTGGTGGAAAGCAACTTGGGGAGGCTAGAAATCAAGATCCATATGGTTGGAGTGGGAGATCTTGACCTCAACACAAGGGTAGGTGGTTCTCTCTCAGAAAACTGATAGGATGGGTATGGAATAGTCTTGAGTGCTTCTCTGTTGAGTAGGTGGCGGTGGAGGGTTATATATAGGCATCCCCAAAAATCCAACCGTTACACAGAAAATGACCAACTCGGTGACACCGATGTGTCAATCTCGGTGGTACCGAAGTGACCAAAAGGTGGTAACTTTTGAATCTCGATGAGACCGATATAGGAATCTCGGTTGCACCGACAAGGTGACCAACGGTCAGAATTGCCATTCTTGGTGATGCCGATTCAACATTCTCGGACGGACTAAAAATGTGAACTTGCGTAATAGAAAGTTGGCAACTTAAAATCGGTGGCACCGGTTTGGAATCGGTTGCATCGAAGTGGCCAGGGTTTGCCTGAGTCTGTCTAGGGTCTGGAATCGGTGGCACCGGGATGGGAATGTTGGTTGCACCGATTTGAGTGTTTGGCTTAGAACAGACTTTGGTGGGAGAGTTTGTGGGTGTGTTTGGTGACTATCACTTGTGCACATATGAGCATTTTGTTCACCAACAAAACTTTACCCCCTTTTAATAGTATTGGTTTTCCTATAGACTCAAGGTGATTTCTCACAAATATAAAATGTAGAGTCCTCTTGCTTGAAGCTTAGCCAATCCATTTCCTTGCATCTTGGGGTGTTCCACAATCTCTTTGCCAACCCAACTCTCCATGGACTATTATCTGAAATACACTAGATAAAAGTATTAGTCCAAGAGACAATGTATGTTGTCATGAATTATCAAAACCACCAAGGGAGCATATTGTGCTTTCAGCTTCATTAAGTAAATATACCCATATCTACTTACGTCATTAGTGAAGGTGAGAAAATAACGATATCCACCACGCGCCTCAATGCTCATTCGACCGCACACATCAGTATGTATGATTTCCAACAAGTCACTTGCCCATTCCATTGTTCCAGAGAACGTGGTTTTAGTCATCTTGCCCATGAGGCATGGTTCGCATGTGTCAAGTGATTCAAAATCAAGTGACTCCAAAAGTCCATCGGCATGGAGCTTATTAATGCATTTTACACCAATATGACCTAAAGGACAGTGCCACAAGAAAGTTGTACTATCATTATCAACTCCACATCTTTTGGCATCAATGTTATGAACATGTGTATCATCACTATCGAGATTCATTATGAATAAACCCCTCACATTGGGTGCATGACCATAAAACATATTACTCATATAAATATAACAACCATTATTCTCTAATTTAAATGAGTAACCGTATCGCAATAAACAAGATCTAGATATAATGTTCATGCTCAACGCGGGCACTAAATAACAATTATGCAGGTTCATCACTAATCCCGATAGTAGTCGAAGAGCGAGAGTGCCGACAGCGATCACATCAACCTTGGAACCATTTCCCATGCGCATCATCACTTCGTCCTTAGCCAGCCTTCATCTATTCCGTAGCTCCTGTTTTGAGTTGCAAATAAGAGCAACCAAACCGGTATCAAATACCGAGGCACTACAATTAGAGCTCGTAAGGTACACATCAATAACATGTATATCACATATACCTTGTTTGGTGTTGTCCACCTTCTTGTCGGCCAGATACTTGGGGTAGTTCCACTTCCAGTGACCAGTTCCCTTGCAATGAAAGCATTCAGTTTCTGGCTTGGGTTCAACCTTGGGTTTCTTCACGGGATGGGCATCTGCTTTGCCACTCTGCTTGGAGTTACCCTTCTTGCCCTTGCCATTCTTCTTGAAACTAGTGGTTTAATTGACCATCAACACTTGATGTACTTTCTGGATTTCAGACTCAGTGATTTACAGCATCGCAAACAGCTCGACAACTGACTTTTTCATCCCGTGTGTCGATGTCAAATCCGGCATATCTCGTAGTAGGGGTCCTAAGCTAGGCGTCTTGGAGCAATGGTAACATGGACACATGATTTTACCCAGGTTCGGGCTCTCTCAAGGAGATAATACCCTACGTCCTGCTTTTGATTGTATTGATATGGGGATAGTACATAGTACATGTACCTACCACGAGATTGTAGTAATGAATATGAGATTTTCTATTGACTAGCCTGGCCCCGGTTTATATAATACCAGAGGCCTAGGGTTTAGAGGAGTCTTTGCATTGTGCACCAAGTCTTGTGGAATCTCCCTTGTATGTGTCATGGGCTGCCCGAAGTGGCCCATTAGTGAATCATCATGGGGGTCCTCGGCCCGACCCGCTGGTCAAGAGACGACGTGGTGAGTACCCTCTAGTCCAGGACACTATCAGTAGCCCCCTGAACCAGTCTTCAAGTTGAGGACGCTCCTCGATTCTTCCGAATAATTCTTTGTCCTTGATCGTCGGTCTTGAAAACTGGTTCAACAAATCTTCCCATGTCCAATCTTGAGGATCACCAGGATAAATCCGAAGAGTTTACATGTCGGGCATCCGAGGAGCCCCTTTAAATGTTGGAAATATGCCCTAGAGGCAATAATAAATTAGTTATTATCATATTTCCTTATTCATGATAATCTTTTATTATCCATGCTATAATTGTATTGATCGGAGACTCAGATGCATGTGTGGATACATAGACAAAACCATGTCCCTAGTATGCCTCTAATAGACTAGCTTGTTGATCAAAGATGGTTAAGCTTTCCTAGCCATGGACATGAGATGTCATTTGATAACGGGATCACATCATTAGGAAAATGGTGTGATGGACAAGACCCAAACTACAAATGTAGCATATGATCGTGTCAGTTTGTTGTACTGTTTTCCGCATGTCAAGTATATGTTCCTTTGACCATGAGATCATGCAACTCAGGACACCGGAGGAGTGCCTTGTGTGTATCAAACGTCGCAATGTAACTGGGTCACTATAAAGGTGCATTACAGGTATCTCCGAAGGTGTCTGTTGGGTTGGCATGGATCAAAACTGGGATTTGTTACTCCGTGTGACGGAGAGGTATCTCAGGGCCCACTCGGTAATACAACATCACAGTAAGCCTTGCAAGAAATGTGACTAATTGTTAGCCACGAGATCTTGTATTACGGAACGAGTAAAGAGACTTGTCGATAATGAGGTTGAAGTAGGTATATAGATACCGACGATCGAATTTCGGGCAAGTAACATACCGAAGAACAAAGGGAAACAACATACAGGATTAACTGAATCATTGACATAGAGGTTCGACCAATAAAGATCTTCGTAGAATATGTAGGAACCAATATGGGAATCCAGGTCCCGCTATTGGTTATTGACCGTAGAGGTGTCTCGGTCATGTCTATATAGTTCTCGAACCCACAGGGTCTGCACACTTAAGGTTTGGTGACGTTTTGGTAGTATAGAGTTATGCATGGTGGTGACCGAAGGTTGTTCGGAGTCCCAGATGAGATCCCGGACGTCACGAGGAGCTCCGTAATGTTCCGGAGGTAAATATTGATATATAGGAAGTCCTATTTTGGTCACCGGAAAAGTTTCGGGCTCATCGGTAGTGTACCGGGGGTGCCGGTAGTGTACCGGGGGACCATCGGGAGGGGTATTTCGACCCAAGAGGCTACATGGGCTGTGAGAGAGTAAATACCAGCCCTTTGTGGGCTGGTGGAAGTCCCACACAAGGCCCATGCGGTTGGGAAGAAAAGCCCAAAAGGAAAAAGGTGGAAAAAGGCAAAAAAGGGCCAAATAAGGAAGGAGTCCTAATCCTACTAGGAGTGGAGGAGGAGGACTCCTCCCTCCTTGGTTTGGCCGACCTAAGGGCTGCCTCTTTGGCAGCCATGCATCCTCCTCCTCTCCTCCAATATATACTAGAGGATTTTAGGGTTTTGGCACAAGATTTTCAGCCACGTGCCACCCATTCCTCTAGTGCATAGCTTCTCCTCTAGATCGGTTTTCTGCAGTGCTTACGCGAAGCCCTGCCGGAATAGTTCCACCACCATCGCCGCAGCACCATCACGCTGCCGGAGAAATCTTCTACCTCTCCGCTCCCTCTTGCTGGATCAAGAAGGCGGAGATCGCCATCAAGTTGTACGTGTGCTGAACGCGGAGGTGCCATCCGTTCGGCGCTAGATCGAAAGGATCGTGATGAGTTCGCGGGACGGATCGTGATGATATCGCGGGACGGATCGTGATGATATCGCGGGACGGACCGTGTTGGATCGCGGGACGGATCGTGATGAGATCGTGGGACACTCGGCGATTTGGATCGCGAAGACGTTTGACTACACCAACCGCGTTTCTTAACGCTTCCCGCTTAGCGATCTACAAGGGTATGTAGATCCACTCTCCCTCTCGTAGATGCTCGTCACCATGGATAGACACCACGTGATGATCGGGTGTGATAGACTCTATGTTCACATACAACGGGTGCAAGCCAGTGTTGCACATGCAGAACACTCGGGTTAAACTTGACGAGCCTAGCATGTACAAACATGGCCTCGGAACACAAGAGACCGAAAGGTCGAACATGAGTCATATAGTAGATATGATCAACATGATGGTGTTCACCATTGTAACCACCTCAACTCACGTGATGATCGGACTTGAGTTGGTGAATTTGAATCATGTATCACTCGGATGACCGGAGGGATGTCAATTTGAGTGGGAGTTCTTAAGTAATATGATTAAATTGAACTCATTATCATGAACATAGTCAGTAGTGTCTTTGCAAACTGTGTTGTAGATTACTAGCTCACGCTGTAGCTCCTTTGAATTTTTATATGTTCCTAGAGAAATAGAGTTGAAAGATGATGGTAGCAATATTGCGGACTGGCTCTGTGATCTGAGGATTGTCCTCGTTGCTGCACAGAAGGATTATGTCCTTAATGCACCGCTCGGTGCACCAACCCCTCTAGCGTCGTCTGTAGATGTTGTAAACATCTGACAGGCACGTTCTGATGACTACTTGATAGTTTAGTGCGTCATGCATTACGTCTTAGAATTGAGGCTCCGAAACGTTTTGAATGTCATGGAACATATGAGATGTTCTAAGAGCTGAAATTAGGATCTCAGGCTCATTCCCGTGTTGCCAGATATGAGATCTCCAACAAGATTCTTTGCCTACAAGATGAAAGAGAATAGCTCAATCGTTGAGCATGTGCTCAGATTGTCTGGGTGCTACAATCGCTTGAATCGAGTGGGAGTTGATCTTCCAGATAAGATAGTGATTGATACAGTTCTCCAAGTCACTGTCACTAAAGCTACTAGAACTTGGTGATGAACTATAAAAAGCCAGGGATAGAATAATGATCCCTGAGCTATTCGCGATGTTTGACACCGCCAGGGTAGAAATCAAGAAGGAGCGTCAAGTGTTGATGGTTAGTCAAACCACTAGTTTCGAGAAGGGCAGGAGCAAGGAGGGAAAACTTCATGGATAGCAAGTCAGTTGCTGCTCCAGTGAAGCAACCCAAAGTTGAACCCAAACTCGAGACTACGTGCTTCGATTATGAGGAGAGCAGTCACTGAAGCGGAACAACCCTAGATACTTGGTAGATAAGAAGGCTGGCAACATCGACAAAAGTATATTTGATATACGTGTTATTTATGTGTACCTTGCTAGTACTCCTAGTAGCACCTCGGTATTGGATATCGGTTCGGTTGCTAAATGTTAGTAACTTGAAATAAAATCTACGAAATAAACGGAGCACTAGCTAAGGGTGAGGTGACGATGTGTGTTGGAAATGTTTCCAATGTTGATGTGATCAACATCGCACGCTCTCTCTACCTTCGGGATTAGTGACGAACCTAAATAAATGTTATTTGGTGTTTTGCGTTGAGCATGAACGTGATTAGATCGTGTTTATTGCAACACGGTTATTCATTTAAGTTAAATAATAATGGTTATTCTGTTTACATGAATAATACCTTCAATGGTCATGCACCCAGTGAGAATGGTTTGTTGAATCTTGATCATAGTAATACACATGTTCATAACATTGATGCCAAATGATACAAAGTTAATAATGATAGTACCACATACTTGTGGCACTGCCGCTAAATGTCATATTGCTATAAAGCGCATGAAGAAACTCCATGCTGATGGATCTTTGGACTCATTTGATTTCAAATCGGATGGGACATGCGAACCATGCCTCTTGGGCAAGATGACTAAGGACCCCGTTTTCTGGTTTGATGGAGCGGGCAAGTGATTTATTGGAAATGATACGTGTTGATGTATGCAATACAATGAGTCTTGTAGCATGCGGTGGATATCGTTATTTTCTTACCTTCACTAATGATTTGAGTAGATATAGTGTATATTTACTTAATGAAACACAAGTCTGAATCGTTTGAAAGGTTCAAGCAAATTCAGAGTGAAGTTTAAGATCATCGTGACAAGAAGATAAAAATGTCTGCGATATGATCGTGGAGGTAAATATCTGAGTTACGAGTTTGGCATACAACTTTAGACAATCTAAAAGTTATTTCACAACTCACGCCACCTGGAACACCATAGTGTGATGGTGTGTCCGAATGTCATAGTTCCACTCTATTGGATATGGTGCGTGCTATGATGTCTCTTATCGTTTTGCTACTATAATTTTGGGGTTATGCATTAGAGACAACTACATTCACTTTAAATAGGGCACCATCTAAATCCGTTGAGATGACACCGTGTGAATTAGGGTTTGATAGAAACCCAAGCTATCATTTCTTAATGTTTGGGGCTGCGACGCTTGTGTGGAAAATGTTTTCACCTAATGAGCTTGAACCCAAAGCGGACAAATGCATCTTCATAGAATACCCTAAGAACAGTTGGGTAAACCTTCTATATCAGATCCAAGCATAAAGTGTTTGTTGCTAAAACTGGGTCCTTTCTCGAGAAAAAGTTTCTCTCGAGAGAATTGAGTGGGAGGAAGATAGAACTTGATGAGGTTGTTGAACCTTTGTTCAACCAGAGAGTAGCGGAGCGCAGGAAGTTGTTTTCTGTGAAGCCTACGTTAGTTGAAGAGGAAGTTAATGATGATGATCATGAAGCTTCGGATCAAGTTACTATCGAACCTCGTAGGTCGACTAGGATGTGTACTGCTCCTGAGCGGTATGACAACCCTGTCTTGGAGGTCATGTTGTTGGACAACGATGAACCTACGAGCTGTGGAGAAGCGATGATGGGCCCGGATTCCGACAAATGGTTAGAGGCCATAAAATCCGAGAAAGGATCCATGTATGAAAACCAAGTATAGACTTTGGTAGACTTGCTTGTTGGACGGCAGGTCGTCGAGTACAAATGGACCTTTAAGATGAAGGCAGACACTGATGGTGAATGTCACCATTTATAAAGCTCGACTTGTCGCAATTAAGTTTCGGCAAGTTCAAGGAGTTGACTGCGATGAGACTTTCTCACTCGTAGTGATGCTAAAGTCTGTTGGAATTATGTTAGCAGTTGCTGCATTTTTCAATTATGAAATCTGGCAGATGGATGTCAAAACATCATTTCCTTCCTCAAGGAAAGGTTGTATGAGATACAACCAGAAGGTTTTGTCAGTCCTAAGGATGCTAAAAGGTGTGCAAGCTTCAGTGATCCTTCTATGAACTGAAGCAAGCATCTCGGAGTTGGAATATACACTTTGATGAGGTGATCAAAGTTTTTGAGTCTATACAAAGTTTATGAGAAACTTGTATTTACAATAAAGTGAGTGGGAGCACTACAGAGTTTCTGGTAAGCATATGTGGTTGACATATTGTTGATCGGAAATGATGTAGAATTTCTGGAAAGCATAAACGGTTGTTTGAAAAAGAGTTTTTCAAAGGAAGACCTGGATAAAGCTACCTAATTGTTGAGCATCAAGATCTATAGAGATAGATCAAGAAGCTTGATGAGACTTTTCAAATAAGTACATACCTTGATAAAGTTTCTGAAAGAATTCAAAATGGATCAGTGAGAGAAAGAGTTCTCGCCTGATTTGTAAGGTGTGAAGTTGAGTAAGACTCAATGCCCAGTGACTGCAGAATATAGAGAAAAGATGAGTCTCATCCCCTATGCTTAAGCCATAGGCTCTATCATGTATGCAATGATGTGCACAAGACCCGATGTCAGCCTTGCCATAAGTATGGCCGAAAGGTTTCAAAGTGATCCTAGAATGGAGCACTGGACAGCAGTCAAGATTATCCTTAGTAACTAAAATACTAAGGAGATGTTTCTCGATTATGGAGGTGATAAAGAGTTCTCCGTAAAGAGTTACGTCGATGCAAGCTTTAACACCAATCCGGATGACTCATAGTAGCAATCTAGATACGTATAGTGGAGTAGCCATTTGGAATAGTACCAAGTGGAGTGTGGTAGCAGTGTTTACGGTTTGACATAGAAATTTGCAAAGTACACACGGATCTGAATGTCGCTGACCCATTGACTATAAGACCTCTCACATGCAAAGCATGATCAAGCCCCAGAACTCATTGGGTGTTAGATTCATAACAATGCGAATCACATGGTGATGTGAATTAGATTATTGCCTCTAGTGCAAGTGGGAGACTGTTGGAAATATTCCCTAGAGGCAATAATAAATTAGTTATTATCATATTTCCTTATTCATGATAATCATTTATTATCCATGCTATAATTGTATTGATCGGAGACTTAGATGCATGTGTGGATACATAGACAAAACCATGTCTCTAGTATGCCTCTAATAGACTAACTCGTTGATCAAAGATGGTTAAGGTTTCCTAGCCATGGACATGAGATGTCATTTGATAACGGAATCACATCATTAGGAGAATGGTGTGATGGACAAGACCCAAACTACAAACGTAGCATATGATCATGTCAGTTTATTGCTACTGTTTTCTGCATGTCAAGTATATGTTCCTTTGACCATGAGATCATGCAACTCACGCACACCGGAGGAGTGCCTTGTGTGTATCAAACGTCGCATCGTAACTGGGTCACTATAAAGGTGCATTACAGGTATCTCCGAAGGTGTCTGTTGGGTTGGCATGGATCAAACTGGGATTTGTTACTCCGTGTGACACAGAGGTATCTTAGGGCCCACTCGGTAATACAACATCACAATAAGCCTTGCAAGCAATGTGACTAAGTGTTAGCCATGGGATCTTGTATTACGGAACGAGTAAAGAGACTTGCCGGTAACGAGGTTGAACTAGGTATACAGATACCGACGATCGAATCTCGGGCAAGTAACATACCGAAGAACAAAGGGAAACATCATACGGGATTAACTGAATCCTTGACATAGAGGTTCGACCGATAAAGATCTTCGTAGAATATGTAGGAACCAATATGGGCATCCAGGTCCCGCTATTGGTTATTGACCGTAGAGGTGTCTCGGTCATGTCTACATAGTTCTCGGACCCGCAGGGTCTGCACACTTAAGGTTTGATGACGTTTTGGTAGTATAGAGTTATGCATGGTGGTGACTGAAGGTTGTTCGGAGTCCCGGATGAGATCCCAGACATCCCGAGGAGCTCCGGAATGGTCCGGAGGTAAAGATTTATATATAGGAAGTCCTATTTTGGTCGCCGGAAAAGTTTCGGGCTCATCGGTAGTGTACCGGGAGTGCCGGTAGTGTAACGGGGGACCATCGGGAGGGGTATTTCGACCCAAGAGGCTACATGGGCTGTGGGAGAGTAAATACCAGCCCTTTGTGGGCTGATGGAAGTCCCATACAAGGCTCATGCGGTTGGGAAGAAAAGCCCAAAAGGAAAAAGGTGGAAAAAGGCAAAAAAATGGCCAAATAAGGAAGGAGTCCTAATCCTACTAGGAGTGGAGGAGGAGGACTCCTCCCTCCTTGGTTTGGCCGACCCAAGGGCTGCCTCTTTGGAAGCCAAGCCTCCTCCTCCTCTCCTCCTATATATACTAAAGGATTTTAGGGTTTTGGCACAAGATTTTCAGCCACGTGCCACCCGTTCCTCTAGTGCATAGCTTCTCCTCTAGATCGATTTTCTGAAGTGCTTAGGCGAAGCCCTGCCGGAATAGCTCCACCACCATCGCCGCAGCGCCGTCGCGCTGCCGGAGAAATCTTCTACCTCTCCGCTTCCTCTTGCTGGATCAAGAAGGCGGAGATCGTCATCAAGCTGTACGTGTGCTGAACGCGGAGGTGCCGTCCGTTCGGCGCTAGATCGGAAGGATCGGGATGAGTTCGCGGGACAGATCGTGATGAGATCGCGGAACGGATCATGATGAGTTCGTGGGACGGATCGTAATTGGATCGCGGGACGGATCGTGATGAGTTCGTGGGACGGATCGTGATTGGATCGCGGGACGGATCGTGATGAGATCGCGGGACACTCGGCGATTTGGATCCCGAAGACGTTCGACTACACCAACCGCGTTTCTTAACGCTTCCTGCTTAGTGATCTACAAGGGTATGTAGATCCACTCTCCCTCTCGTAGATGCTCATCACCATGGATAGATCTTGCGTTTGCGTAAGAATTTTTTGTTTCCCATGCAACGTTCCCCAACATTAAATTATCGGCCTTTATTAATGCCTTGTAATTTTTACGCCACACCTAGGGTTTGAAGTGTTTCCCATGTGGCGGCGTCCTCTTGCGCCTGAGCTCCAACGCCGGACTACATCCGAGGCGTCTTTTCATAGCCGAGTTCCAGCACTATTCGGCATTCAAGGTGTCATAGATCACATTGGTCTTTGAAAATTTGAAGGAGTCCATCCGAGCTTAAATACTGGAATTAGTCTTTTACGGAGCCAGCCATTCGCATCCAAGCTTTATGCTGGACTGCTTTTGAGGTTTTGCGCAGCTGAGCTCCAACGTTGGTCTTTGAAAAGGTTGGACGTGTTCGGCCGAGCTTAATGCCAGCAATGCCCTCTATTGAGCCAACCACCTACATCCGAACTTTACACCGGATTGCTTCGGAAATAGTGCACCACCTCGGCAGTGGGCTAATATTTTGTGGAAATAATTTCCGATCACTGCAATCTATTTACTACCGAGATTTATGGATGGTAGCCCTCAAGGTGTGTGTCGGTCTATAACCCGAGATGCACCTGAAGGAAAAAAGGAATAATCAAAATAAAACCACTAATCCTAATAGCCCCTGAGACTTAGGTCGATTTGCAAAATCGGCATGAGGATCAAGTTCTTGCTCGGCGGCATACGTTAGGGATGTAAACGCGGTACGTAGTAGTTTCCGAGACTCGGGTTGGGTGTGGCCGACCAACCTAAGGATCAAACCTCCTCGGAAACCATATTGCACTTTAGTTTTGTTGTATTGAACAGGTAATGCAGTAGCCCCCGAGCCTTAATTTAGGCATGAGTGGTCGAATTAAGGATCGATATTTGTTTGACACCAACTTTGTTACGTTCGACACAATTTATGTATGATGATTCTATGTATCCAAGTACTTTACATCATTAATGCTCAGATCCGCATTGTACAAGACTTTGTTGACCGACCATTGGCTTCAACCTCCTCGGCCAGCAGCCCAGGAGTGTTTGTCCTACTTTATAAAGCCTTTATAAGGACAAAGATTTACGACAAACAAGGCAATCCAGCCATACGGTTTTATAAACAAAGGTACATGAAGAGATATGTTATTTAACATAAGTAACATCTTCTGGAAAGATAGTTCATTTATAAGTTCCTTTTCCCAGGATATCATGTTGACCATGATCGTGAAACTTCAACTCCGATCAATGTGGGAGGTAAATATTGAGGATTTAGTTCAGGGAATGTTCCCAAACTCCATGGTATTTATTTAACCGAAATTTTCACTTCCGTCATTGCCGACCAATTATTTTCTTAAGATGGCTAGATTTCGGCTTCACCCATTCTGAGGTACTAACTTGGATGACCCAAAAGTAACAATCACAGAGGTGCTCCCTTTACCCCCTAGCCGAACAATCGGGAACGTAGGGGGTAAGCACAGGAGCCAAGCGACCCAACTTGGCAAAAATATTAAGTCAAATTGATGCATATTTATGGCTTTATAACAATGATTATGGAAGGCAACACTAGCATTTTAAATACAAATGCTTTTATGTTATATGCTATTTTGACACCTTTGTGACTGTTTATAATTTGAAAGTGGCCCATCGTCGGTTTCCACCCCTTTGTAGATGCTACGCAGGGTGTTTCCGTACAAACAAGACAACCCTTAGCCAATGCCTTTGTGCCCGGAGGCATTTGTGTTAGTGGAAACAAGGCAATCAGATATTTGGGCTTTATAACTTTCACTTAGTCAAGGAGCATATGTTTGGGGGCAACTTAATAGCCCCGGTATACATCGACTTCTCAGCTTATTCGAGGTTGAACCACCCACAACTTGGCCTTTTCAAGAAAGAAAGGCCCTTAGTTTTACTCAGATAACCTCGATCAGCTATATTTGGTTGAACATCGCCTCCGGTTCGCTGACCGATTTACGCTTGTTGTGACAGTCAGCTTTCGGTTTTCTCCAACTGAGACACTTAACCTGTAAAACCGGAAGTGACAATCATAGTGGTTCTCCTTTTACCCCTTAGCCAAACAAAGCGGAAACGTAAGGGGTAAGCATAGGAGCCGGGCAATCAAGCTATAGACCAAAGACACAACTCGAAATCGATGCATATAAATGCGAAATACCGAGGACATTTTGCCGAAGACTGCATGGAGTACCTCGATGTTTGGTGGGTTCGGTGCTAACAGCAGACTCCCTTTAATATTGCCGATGCGTGAAATGCATGCGCGTTGTACTACGAGAGTTATGCCCAGAAAAATCAAAAAACTTATGCAAAAAACTTTATGTTTAGATAAAATAAAATTGTGCCAATCTGGAATTGGTCTAAAATTTAATTTGTGCTTCGGTCGTGCTTTAACATGATACATCTGATCTCCAGACTCCAAGCGGGTCAACCTTTGGCTTCAACCTCCATATCCCGAAGACGAAGTGTTTCTCCGAGGCCTGTTTAGCGAACTAAACTTGAGCGGCTTTAGAAAGAAACCAGACTATCCGGCTATTGACCACACACTCGTGTTGAAAAAAAGAGTAGTGGATAAAGACTTTGCAACGACCAAGAAGAAAACACATATATATATTAAAACGGGTCATAATAATTTAAGAGCCCCTGTGAAACATGAGAAAAGAGGGTTGTTTCTGGAACCAACAACGTTTTTAACAAAGAAAGCTTTCTTTTTGAGACAAAAACATAATGCTTGGTTGAACCGAGCAAAAAGTAAAATTTGAAAGAGAGCTGAGCACGAAAACGACTTAGCTAGTTAATGTGCTCGGTGCGTTCCAGGGTTGTGACGGGAGGGAGACGTAGTCCTCGGCCTGGCTGAGGTCCCATCCCCCAAGCCCGAGGTAATCGAGCGAGGAGACAGGGTCGAGAAGTGGCAACGCAACACGGTTGCTGCGGTGAGGTGAAGCCTCAGGTCCAGCCGATGAGACAGAGTAGTTCGTCAGCGTGACAGCGAAGCCCCCAATTACCATGGGAAAATGAAATGTTTTTAACAAACAAACTTTTTTTATTTAACAGAAATATAATGCTTGGACGAACCGAACAAAAATTAAAAATTGAAAAAATGTGGGCATGAAAGCGATTTAGGTTGTAAATGTGCTCGGTGTTGATGACGCGAATTGAGCTATGGCGGGATAAGGCCTCAGCCCCCAAGACGGTCACGAGGTAGCCGATGAAGAACTCAGCTGGATGAAGCTGCGACAAAACACTTCCGAAGGGACGAGGAGAAATCCCTGGTCCATCCGAGGAGACCGAGTAGTTCGGCAACGTGACGGCGAAGCCCCACGCCAGTCGACCATGTCGACGACACAATTTGGTTGATGGAGGCAGGGCGACGATGTCGGCATGCTGAGGCGACCACATGATGCAGTCCAAGTCAATTACCGTGTCCACACAATATAGTGCAAGCCAATAGTAATAACAAATAAAGGTAATAAAAAACTCTTCTACTTGTGTAATTTAAGTGAAGTAAATAACTAAAGGAATTTGGCCTGAGCATCAAGGTTGGCTCAACGGAGTGGCGACGCTGAGATGACAGTATAGGGACACGCGTTGAAGCAATGCCGACACAGGTTAGCGCACAGAAGTGGTAATAGAACTTGGCGACGTGAGCAGACGATGACGTCTCCACACCGAGGTAACGACGTGGACTGTCCAAGCCGATTACCCGTAGACACAAAATAGTGCAAGTCCAATAGTAATAATAATAATAATATTTGCATAATGAAAACTTGCAAAGTAAATTAGAAAGATATGGCATAGATGCCAAGGTCAGTTTTAGAAGTTCCAACGTGCAGATCGGCTAACCGAGGTACCGACATGACTCAGTCCCGAGTGATACTTAATATCCGCTAAGCGGCGGACAAGGAGTTGGCCGACGAGAAGCTGTCCATATTAAAGCCGACACCATGTATAAGCGTATGTACAGTATTTCTGCAAAAATCACGTAGCACAAAGCAACAAAAAAAGGAAAAGCTTTTTGTATAATAATTTTACATACTAAACATAATCAAGGAAAGATAAAACCTGTTTATGGATGATGTCCATTGCAGACCGAAGCAAATAAAAAGCGGTACGTACAAATCCATGGTACCGCCTGGTGCATGCTCGAAGATCCTTCTCTCCAGGTGATCGATGTAGCAATCCCAAGAAAAGACATCTGCTACTTCTATTACATGGACTGATGCAATCCTAGGAATAACAGTACTAGTACTTGTACAAGAGAAGTGCATAAAGACTAGTTGATTAATGAAAACCAAAAGTTGTCTGAATTAAATAACAAAGAGCAGATAAAGATGTTTCGGAGCTCCTAGTGTAGGTTGATGAAAAGATGACGAAGCTCCCTATCCAGCCAAGGTGACGAAGCAAGTCGGTATATAGGACGTCGACTTAATGAAGTGATGGCATGGGATGCAAATAGGGCAGCATGCCGAGGCGACAACGGACGACGCGTATATGGTTGACCAAGATGAGACAACAACGGCGGTATGCCGAGGTGGCAACACAACCCGATCCAAACCGTTTATTTGCACGTATAAAATAGCGCCAACCAAAGATAACAATAATTTTAAGGGAAAAAATTACATAATTAATTCATGTGACTGAATAATCTGGTTAGCATGGCCAGAGCGTCAAGGTTGGTTTGACGAATTTCTCAACGCTTAGTTCGGTGCAGGCACCGTGTACAAGGGTCGGTAGAATATCCCAAGAATAGACTTGATTTGATCTATACGTGAAGAAGTAGTACTTGGATTACCACAATTCACTCATCAAAGCCAGGGTACACGCTGCAAAACTAGTAGTCAATTAAGTTAGTAGACTTTAGGTCTGCACTTTTCAGCAAAAATGTAGTAGTAGAGAAACAGCGGCCGAACTAGGAGGTGAATTTAAAAAGTAATGAAAAGAAACAAATCTTCCTGATGCGCTCCACCGAACTTAGGCGTGATCGGCCCATGTGCACTGCTTGGCATAGTTTCCTCGGCTGGATCGCCACCGGCCAGCCTTTTTTCAGGAACTTCCATGGCGCGCGTGGTAGCGCGTCTTCGCGAGTTGATTATATGCTCCCAATAATCGCAGCAGAGTCCGCATTCAACATGGGTACAACGTACATTGTTAAATATTTTGATCCCATTCCGGCTGATCCTCTCGTCGATCCGTGACGAACACCTGGCTATACATCTCGGATCTCCTCGGAACGGCGGCAACAAGCAGAAAAGCTGCACACACAAAACAATGCGAACCAACAGAGAAATATCTGGGAGGAAATACTAGTTATTTAGTAGACACGGTTAATGAAACAGCCGCACCTAATGGTTTGCTCGGTAGTAGTCATAGCAACCAAAGCAAAAATAAAAAATAAAAGAAATCCCAATAATACTAGTGCTTAGTACCCACGTGAAGTAAAGCCGATCTGACCTTTATACAGGTTTCTATAGGAACACGCGGCTGGACAAACGTCTTTTACGTGAAGATGTGATGCTTGACCGAGGTTTGATCCCATCGGAGTTTGGGGCGTGTGAGGCCATCCCTTGCACGCACCCATCTGGAGCAGCGGCCGGTCTTCCTATAGGAACACGCGGCTGGCCAAACATCTTTTACGTGGAGATGTGATGCTTGACCGAGGTTTGGTCCTATCAGAGTTTGGGGCGCATGAGGCCATCCTTTGCACGCACCCATCTGGAGCAGCGGCCGGTCTTCCTATAGGAACACGCGGCTGGCCAAACGTCTTTTACGTGGAGATGTGATGCTTGACCGAGGTTTGATCCCATCGGAGTTTGAGGCGCCTTAGGCCATCCCTTGCACGCACCCATCTGGAGCAGCGGCCGATCTATATACGAATCATAGGAGTTGATTGCCAGATATGATGCGGCCGCCGCCGACGAACATCGTGACAATTCGTCCGTGATCTCAGTTATGCATGCAAAAGAAAATTTGAACATGCTCACAGCAACAACTCTAAAAGAAGCTAATTTAAAGGCATAAATTTAATTAAAAATATAACACCTGATTTGGAGTTCGTTGAAGATCCCATCGCACCATGGCGATCACCTAGTAGGCTATCGATGAAAGCACTAATGTCGGTGTCAAATCCGGCATATCTCGTAGTAGGGGTCCTAGTTTAGGCGTCTTGGAGAGATGGTAACATGGACACGTGATTTTACCCAGGTTCGGGCTCTCAAGGAAATAATACCCTACGTCCTGCTTTTGATTGTATTGATATGTGGATAGTACATATTATAGTAATGAATATGAGATTGTCTATTGACTAGTCCGGTTTATATAATACCAGAGGCCTAGGGTTAGGAGTCTTTGCCTTGTGCACCAAGTCTTACGAAATCTTCCTTGTATGCGTCATGGGCTGTCCGAAGTGGCCCATTAGTGAATCATCATGGGAGTCCTCGGCCTGACCCACTGATTGAGAGACGACGTGGTGAGTACCCCCTAGTCCAGGACACCATCACCGTGCATGTTATAGTTCATCACAAAGCTCTTGTAGCTAGGTGGCAATGATTGAAGAACTTTGTCAGTGATCGCCTCCGGCGGAAGGAGCATCCCTAACTCAGCCAAACGGTTCCAATACCTAAACATTCCGAGTATATGTTCACTGACAGATCCGTTCTCCTCCATCTTGTAAGCATAGAACTTATCGTAGGTCTCATATCTCTCGATCTGGGCATTCTTCTCAAAGATAAACTTCAACTCCTGGAACATCTCATATGCTCCATGACGTTCAAAATATCTTTAAAGTCCGGGTTCTAAGCCATACAACATTGCACATTAAACTATTGAGTGATCTTCAAAACGTGTCTTCCAAGCGTTCTTAACGTCTTCGGACGACACGGGAGCGGGTGGGTCACCAAGCGGTGCATGAAGAACATAAGCCTTCTGAGAAGCCGTGAGGATAATCCTCAGATTATGGGCCCATTCAACAAAGTTGCTTCCATCATCTTTCAACTTAGCTTTCTCTAGGAACGCATTAAAATTCACGGGAACTACTGTGCGAGCCATTGATCTACAACATAAATATGCAAAGGTTACTAAGACTATTATTCAAGATAATGAGTTTAGTTAATCAAATTACTAAAGCTCCCACTCAAATTGACATCTCTCTGGTCATCTGAGTGATACATGATCCAAATTCACCAACTCAAGTCCGATCATCACGTGAGTTGAGGTGGCTTCAATGGTGAACATCATCATGTTGATCATATCTACTCTATGACTCATATTCGACCTTTCGGTCTCTTGTGTTTCGAGGCCATGTCTATATATGCTAGTCTCGTCAAGTTTAACCCGACTGTTCTGCACGTGCAACACTGGCTTGCACCCGTTGTATGCGAACGTAGAGTCTATCATACCCGATCATCACGTGATGTCTCGACACGACGAACTTTCGCAACGGTGCACACTCGGGGAGAACACAATTTATCTTAAAATTTAAGTGAAGGGTCACCCTATAATGCTACCGTTGTCCTAAGCAAAATAAGATGCATAAAAGGATTAACATCACATGCAAATCATAAGTGACGTGATATGGCCATGAACTTGTGCTTTTGATCTCCATATTCAAAGCACCGGCATGATCTCCATCGTCACCGGCATGACACCATGATCTCCATCATCTTGATCTCCATCAACGTGTCGTCATCGGGGTTATCGTGTCGATTGTTGCTTCCATGACTATTGCTAACTCATAGCGATAAAGTAAAGCAAAAATAGCAAAAATAATTAAGACAACCTTATGGCTCCTGTCGGTTGCCGTACTGATCGACATGCAAGTCATGATATTCTATACAAAACATGATCATCTCATACATAACATATATCTCATCATGTAATTGGCCATATAACATCACAACACACCCTGCAAAAAATAAGTTAGACGTCCTTTAATTGTTGTTGCATGTTTTACGTGGTTACTTAGGGTATCTAGCAAGAACAATTCTCATCTACGCAAAAACCACAACGATGATACACAAATTTCTATTCAACCTTCTCAAGGACCGCCTTTGTCGAATCCGATCCAACTAGAGTAGGAGAGACACACACCCGCCACCCATCTTTGTGCAACAAAGTTACACGTCAGTCGATGGAACCGGTCTCTCGTAAGCGTACGAGTAAGGTTGATCCGGGTTGCTTCATCCCACAATACCGTTGAATCAAAACACGGCCAAGGGAGGAAGCAATCTGAGCATCAACGTCCACAAACTCCTTTGTGTTCTACTTGTGATCTCATCTACACATAAACCTGGCTCTGATACCACTGTTGGGGAACGTTGCATGAGAAACAAAAAAAATCCTACGCATACATAAGATCTATCCATGGTGATAAGCATCTATGAGAGGGAGAGTGGATCTACATACCCTTGCAGATCGCTAAGCGGGAAGCATTACTAAACGTGGTTGATGTAGTCGAACATCTTCGCGGTCCAAATCGCCGTGCATCCCGCAATCCAATCACGATCCGTCCCGATCTAGAGCCGAACGGACGACACCTTCGCGTTTAGCACACATACAACTCGATGATGATCTCCGCCTTGATCCAGCAAGAGGGAGCAGAGAGGTAGATGAGTTTTCTGGCAACGCAATGACATGGCGGCAATGATGGTGGAACTATTCCGATAGGGCTTCGCCTAAGCACCGCCGAACTAGACTAGAGGAGAAAAACGATCTAGATGAAGTAGAGGGAGCACGTGACAATTAGGGTTAGCCCTCACCTCTAAACCGCTAGTATATATAGGACGGAGGGAGGGAGGCTTGCGCCCTAGGGCAGCCCCTTGCGGCCAAAGTGGGGTGGAGAGGGAATTGGACTCCAATCCTACTCCTAGTAGGACTCCTCCCCCACTTGGAAACTCTTCCCCCTTTTGGGATTTAGCCTTTTCCCTCCTCCTTAGCCGCATGGGCCCTTAGGGGGGCTTTGACCAGCCCACCAGGGGCTGGTCTGGCTCCTCCCACAGCCCATGAGGCCCTTTGGGTTGATACACCCCTCCCGATGGTCCATCGGTACCCTCTCGGCACTCCCGACACATTACCTATGAGCCCAAAACTTTTCCGGTGACCAAAACAGGACTTCTATATATCAATATTTACCTACGGGCCATTCCAAAGCTACTCGTGATGTCCGGGGTCGCATTCGGGACTCCGAACAACCTTTGGTCACCACCATACATAACTCTATACTACCAAAACGTCACCGAACCTTAAGTGTGCAGACCTTGCGGGTTCGAGAACTATGTAGACATGACCGAGACACCTATACGGTCAATAACCAATAGCATGACCTAGATGCCCATATTGGTTTCTACATATTCTACGAAGATCTTTATCGGTTGAACCTCTATGTCAAGGATTCAGTTAATCCCATACGATGTTCCATTTGTTCTTCGGTATGTTACTTGCCCGATATTCGATCATCGGTATCTCTATACCTAGTTCAATCTCGTTACCTGCAAGTCTCTTTACTCATTCCGTAATACAAAATCTCGTGGCTAACAATTTAGTCACATTGCTCGCAAGGCTTGTTGTGATGTTGTATTACCGATTGGGCCCTAAGATACCTCTCCGTCACACAGAGTAACAAATCCCAGTCTTGATCCATACCCACTCAACAGGCACCCTCGGAGATACCTGTAGAGCACCTTTATAGTCACCTAGTTACATTGTGAGTTTTGATACACACAAGGTACTCCTCCGGTGTCAGTGAGTTGTATGATCTCATGGTCATAGGAACAGATACTTGACATGTAGAAAACTATAGCAATAAACTGACACGATCATATGTTATGTTTAAGTTTGGGTCATGTCCATCACATCATTCTCCCAATGATGTGAGCCCGTTATCAAATGACATCTCATGTCAATGGCTAGGAAACCTTGACCATCTTTGATCAACGAGCCAGTCTACTAGAGGCATACTAGGGACACAGTGCTGTCTATATATCCACACATGCAATGTGTTTCCAATCAATACAATTATAGCATGGATAATAAACGATTATCATGAACAAGGAAATATAATAATAACCATTTTATTATTGCCTCTAGGGCATATTTCCAACAGTCTTCCCACAGAAAAATATAGACATTAGACCCAGTAAAATCTGTAAATGGTGGCCCATGTGTTACTGTTTACTTATTCGGCCCATGCTAGCACTATGGGCTTACCATATGGCCCCTCCTAACTTTGTTGTCATGCTTCGCCACTGCATGCAACCAAATCTGATGCTTGTGTTTTTGGTCTTATATAGCCTGGAACTTTGTGGTCAACTAAACATTGTCTAGAACATCTATGTTCCCATTATACTCCATCGGGCCAGACTCCGAGACGCCCCAAAAATGTTGCATATAACCAAATAAAACCTTAAATCAGACATGTTCGTCCAACCTAGGACATGCTTCATCTTCTTAGTTTTTATATTATTTGAAAGGTCTTCTAACTTTGTCATGTCACCACATCCAACAAATGTTTTACAACGTTTGGTGGGTGTTTCGATCAAGTGAGGGGACACACAACTCTAGAAAGGTTCCCGCTCTTTAGGAAGCCCCCCTCCATCGTGCGTTGGCAACACCATTCTTAGTTTGGCAACTAGGACTTGACATCTAGATTTTCAAATAACCTCCTCAAAAGTCTAAGGAGTTGCTCCTCAAAACACCCCACATGCTCGTATTTAAACAACCCACTCCTTCTTTCTAAGCATTCTCTCTCCAATGAAAAAATGATGCCAATCATAGTGATGCCTTACCAGTTGTTGTATATATCATCACGCCACACGTTCGTCCTCTGCCCAACTATAAAAGTCGGTGACAACCCTCCCAATCCCCCGCCCCAAGCCTTAGCCGTCGTACACCAATTCATGCTCCTACTCGGTGAAGGAGGAGGAGCACAAGGAGGTGGTCGATGACGAGATCGGTCCATGGGAGCTCGCCGAGATGGAAATTAAGATGGAGTTTGTCGAGCACGAAGCGGTGGAGGCGCAACTCTAGCATGCCGATGAAGCCACCTTGCCGCCATCCTTGCTAGTGTGGAACCAGTAGAGGAGCACCTCGCGTTCAGGGATCCCTTCGAATTTGGGCATGTTTTTGAGCTTATACATGCAATCTATGCGACGGTGGATTTGCAACGAAACACGGTGTTCGCCGAGCTTGAAGTGCCCGACTCTAATGACTCCAGTGACCCTGGCCGAGGAAGGACACCCATGAGCTCCAGCAACAACAAGGAGCCCATCATTGACATCTCCTCTGAAGAGGATTATATTTTTAGTTGTTTTAGTGGATAAATTGGGTTAATTATGTGGTGCTTAGTTTCATTTGAGTACTCCGTTCGGTCATTTATACTTTGCGTATAACTTTCTTTGTATATTTTTCCGATTTTCACTACGCATTCCTCTTCCTCATTGAAACTTTCCTTTTATGCCCTTGATAATGTTGGAATGTTTATGTATAAGTATGCACTTATCTTGATCTCGTTTCAAATCGTATTCAAAATACAAGTTTATGCACTTTGTTATTTTGGGAGAAGACTAGGTGCACAAATGTTTAAGTCGTCATGTTTTGAGGGGTCATTTTGACGCCATGTACAATGCAAGGTGTTTAGGGAACTAAACCCGTTTTTTAAACACCGGTGCTTATTTGTAGAGGGCCGGCGCTTAAGAAAAACTCGATTTATTTCATTAAGCATCTTGCATTGTACAAGGCCTAAGTTTACGGGCTAGGATAGAGATGCCCTTGGCCAGTGTTACTCTAATCTCATGAAACTAACCTTAGCCAATTTTCCCAACAATTGTTAGATATTTAGCTTCAAATTGAGACCCATAAGTGAGTGTAGCCCATTTAGGATGTGGTTAGGTCTCAATCGACTGAGTTAACCAAATCTTAGTCAAGTGATATAGTATATAAGAAAAAAAGGAAAATCTAAAAAAAGTTCTTTGTACGAATCTTCATGCAAGATCAACAAAATACTAAGACTTAGCAAAACTGATTATAAACTAGCGAGAAGATGCGCGGCGACACGCCACACCCATCGGAAAACCTATGTGTGCGCCTATGTTGCTTATTTTAATGAGGGAGACAAAACAATGCGTTTGAATCCTGCTGATAGCGTGAAAGTATCTTTGTATGTAGTGAGTTCATGCAGGTCCTTGTAATTTCTTATTTGTAGAAGCTAGGGTGGTCATACCAACATGCAATGAAGTTATTTTTAAGATGAAATAGCATGGTAGCACGGCGAACTATAAGGATTCAGATAACATTGCTACCGCTAGTGAGGAATTGGGAGAGGAAAATGGTTGGTTGTGCCATTGGAAGTTTGGTAGTGTGCTTGTTGGTTTGCTTGTTATGTGAAGGGAAAGAGTGTGAGAGGTGTGTGTTTTAGATCTTGGCCACTGGTGCCTCTATTATAGATTGATTTTCAATTCCAGTCAATCATACACCAGTTTCATAATTGATCTTGGCCACTGATATTTGTTTCTATTTGTTTATGCACATAATATCACCATGTACATTCATACATGCAAGGGAAGAGTTTCATTAGCAAGAGATCCTAGAAAATTTTACTGCCAATCTACATATTCAATCTACATACACACAAATTAGGAGTGTCATAGTCCATCTGATCTTATAGCCAAATAAAACAATAGTTTCATATATTCCAAGCGCCAATGCTTTTTGTAAGGAACTCACATACCTTTTTATACAATCGAACTACCATTTAGGCTCCATTGTACAGAAGAACTAAGAAGAACATGAAAGGGGGACAAAGGAGAGGTAAGACATCACTGAGCACGAAACTTGGGTGGGGAGTGAGGCCACCTGCATCAATAATGAACTTTCTTAAGGGAAAGTCGATTGCTAGCAATCTTACAACCTCCATAGAAAACCAAGAATGGATAAATAATACAAATCTCAAGTATAGTACGAACCTATAGCAGGAAGTAAAACCATAGGATCAATAAATATCATGTGAAGAAAATGGACTGGGGTAGTTATGCATTTGTAAATTACTTGGAATAAAATTAGCCAAGGATGTCCATGCCCATAAGGATAAGGAATTCCAATCCAATTTCTTCACCTTCCGGTCATCTATTATGAACTGGAACAACCTGATTCCATTTGCATCGAGGAATTCAAGTTTGGTCTCCGAAGCACACCTAGGGTATAGAAAATGAATCAGAAGAACGATACCGGCACCTCCAAGAATAAATTACGCACGTAGCCGAATAACACACAATGTGCGCTGCTCCTTCCATGGCCTCCGATGTCGCGCACCAACAACCTTGGTCATGGCGTTTCATGCACGAACACCAATGTTGTGGCCTCCCACCCGGATATCAAGCCGAGTAGCGTGAAGAGCAGCTCCGACATAAATAATTCCTATTATATGTCTCGTCCAACCGACGGAAGAGTCTATAGTTCATTGTTGCGAAGACTTGTTCGAGGTGAGGGCGCAACCTGGCAAACCGAGGGTGACGCGGTAGAACGCATAGGAGAAAGACCAGGATAACATGAGGACTATTAGTTCGTCCAACGCCACTTGAATCTCGTGGTCTAGGAAGGTGTAGCTTGAAAGTCACAACATAGTTGCTGGGTGAAGGCATGGCTGCGTGTTTCTAGGAGATGACAAAGGAGATACGCCAGTGGACGCTTCTACTGCCTCGACCTGTTGTGTATGTGTTGATGTTGTTTACTGTGTGTGTGTGAGAGAGAGTTGTGTCTCTATTTACTGTGTGTGTGAGAGAAAGAGATAGATAGATTCTGGGGAGGCACAATAAGCAAGATGCGGAAGTTATGGCTACCTTGTGACTCTTCTCATTAAGTGGCGAGAAAAACTTGAATAAGTCAAAATGACAAATATATGTGATAATAGCTAATTATACTCACGATCAGACATATGGAAGACGTGGTTAGAAACCAGACCGCAACACGAAACCCAAATACACATCATACATGTGAACCAACCTATGGATTGTTAGGAGGATAATGATATTTTCAACCCAACAGTGTTTAAATCCTAAACTTGTCACTCGTGCTCACATTTAAGCATTTTCCTGGATCTAGATTTTGGGTAGGCAGAATAAGCAAGACGCGGAAGTTATGGCTACCTTGCGACTCTTCCCATTTAAGCGGTGAGAAAAACTTGAATCGGTCAAAATGACAAATATACGTGATAATAGGTAACTATACTCACAATCAGACATATGGAAGACGTGGTTAGAAACCAGATGTTACGGAACCCAAATACATAGCATACATGTGAACCAACCTATGTTTGGATTGTTAAGAGGATAATGGTATTTTCAACCCAACGGTGTTTAAATCCTAAACTTGTCACTGGTGCTTGCATTTTCCTGGATTTAGATTTTGGGTAGGCAGAATAAGCAAGACCCGAAAGTTATGCCTACCTTGCGACTCTTCCCATTAAGCGGTGAGAAAAACTTGAATCGGTCAAAATGACAAATATACGTGATAATAGGTAACTTGTTGGGGGACGTAGTAGTAAATCAAAAAAAATCCTACGTGTCACCAAGATCTATCTATGGGGAAACCAGCAACGAGAGGGGAGAGATTGCATCTTCATACCTTTGAAGATCGCTAAGCGGAAGCGTTACAAGAACGCGGTTGGTGGAGTCGTACTCGCAGCGATTCAGATCGCGGTGGATTCCAATCTCAGCGCCGAACAACGGCGCTTCCGCGTTCAACACACGTGCAGCCCGATGACATCTCCTATGCCTTGATCCAGCAAGGAGGAAGGAGAGGTTGAGGGAGAGCTCCGGCAGCACGATGGCGTGGTGACGGTGGAGTTACGTGGACTCCGGCAGGGCTTCGCCAAGCGCTACAGAGAACGAGGAAGAGGAAGGGTAGGGCTGTGCTGAGAGAGAGAGAACATGTGTCTCAAATCAACCCAAACCCTTGCATATATAGGAAGAGGGAGAGGGAGGGCTGCATTGGCCCCTCCTCCAAGGAGGAGAGGCTCGGCCGAACTAGGGGGAGAGTCCACCTCCCACAAGGGAGGTGGATCTCCTCCTTTTAAATCTTTTCAGCCCTATCTCTTGATCTCCAGCCGCATGGGCCTTTCTAGAAGGTCTTGGCCAGCCCAATAAGGGCTGGTACACCTCCTCTAAATGTTGGAAATATGCGCTAGAGGCAATAATAAATTAGTTATTATCACATTTCCTTGTTCATGATAATCGTTTATTATCCATGCTATAATTGAATTGAATGGAAACACATTACATGTGTGGGTAAATAGACGACACTCTGTCCCTAGTATGCCTCTAGTGAACTAGCTCGTTGCTCAAAGATGGTCAAGGTTTCCTAGCCATTGACACGTGATGTCATTTGATAACGGGATCACATCATTAGGAGAATGATGTGATGGACAAGACCCAAACTACAAACGTAGCATATGATCGTGTCAGTTTATTGCTACTGTTTTCTGCATGTCAAAGTATGTGTTCCTATGACCATGAGATCATGCAACTCACTGACATCGGAGGAGTACCTTGTGTGTATCAAACGTCGCAACATAACTGGGTGACTATAAAGGTGCTCTACAGGTATCTTCGAGGGTGTCTGTTGAGTTGGCATGGATCAAGACTTGGATTTGTTACTCCTTGTGACGCAGAGGTACCTCAGCGCCCACTCGGTAATACAACATCACAATAAGCCTCGCAAGCAATGTGACTAAGTGTTAGTCACGGGATCTTGTATTACGGAACGAGTAAAGAGACTTGCCGGTAACGAGGTTGAACTAGGTGTGGAGATACCGACGACCGAATCTCGGGCAAGTAACATACCGAAGAACAAAGGGAACGTTATACGGGATTGACTGAATCCTTGACATAGAGGTTCGACTGATAAAGATCTTTGTAGAATACGTAGGAACCAATATGGTCATCCATGGCCCGCTATTGGTTATTGACCGTAGAGGTGTCTCGGTCATGTCTACATAGTTCTCGAACCCACAGGGTCTGCACACTTAAGGTTTGGTGACGTTTCGGTAGTATAGAGTTATGCATGGTGGTGACCGAAGGTTTTTCGGAGTTCCGGATGAGATCCCGGACATCACGAGGACATCTGGAATGGTCTGGAGGTAAAGATTCATATATAGAAAGTCCTGTTTTGGTCGCCGGAAAAGTTTCGGGCTCATCGGTAGTGTACCGGGAGTGCCGGTAGTTTATCGGGAGACCTCCGGGAGGGGTATTTCGACCCAAGAGGCTTCATGGGCTGTGGGAGAGTGAATATCAGCCCTTAGTGGGCTGGTGGAAACTCCCACACAAGGCCCATGTGGCTGGAGAAGAAAACTCAAAAGGAAAAAGGTAGAAAAAGGCAAAAAGGCAAATTAGGGAAGGGGTCCTAATCATACTAGGAGTGGAGGAGGTGGACTCCTCCCTAGTTGGTTCGGTCGACTCCTATAGGAGCCTTGGCCCTTGCGCCAGCCTCCTCTCCTCTTCTCCTATATATACTGGTGGTATTGGGTGTTTTTGCACTAGTTTTTACGGCCACGTGCTACCCGTTCCACCCGTGCTCCTCTAGATCGGATTTCCGCAGTGCTTAGGCGAAGCCCTGTCGGAATTGCTCCACCACCATCGCCGGAGCGCCATCACGCTGCCGGTGAAATCTTCTTCCTCTCCACTTCCTCTGGCTGGATCAAGACGGTGGAGATCGTCATCAAGCTACACGTGTACTGAACGCGAAGGTGCCGTCCGTTCGGCGCTAGATCGGAAGGACCGTGATCAAGATCGCGAGACGGATCGTGATGAGATCGCGGGACGGATCATGATGAGTTCGCGGGACGGATCGTGATTGGATCGCGGGACAGATCGTGATTGGATCGCGGGACGGATCGTGATGAGATCGCGGGACGGATCATGATGAGTTCGCGGGACGGATCGTGATTGGATCGCGGGACGGATCGTGATGTGATCGCGGGACGCTCGGAGATTTGGATCGCGAAGATGTTCGACTACACCAACCACGTTTCTTAACGCGTCCCGCTTAGCGATCTACAAGGGTACGTAGATCCACTCTTCCTCTCGTAGATGCTCATCACCATGGATAGATCTTGCGTGTGCGTAGGAATTTTTTTGTTTCATCATGAGCTAGGTCTATGTATAGTGGCATCATGAGCTAGGTCTATGTGTAGATGAGATCTCGAGTAGAACACAAAAGGTTTGTGGGCGTTGATGTTTAGATTGCTTCCTCCCTTGGTCGGATTTTGGTTCAGCGGTATTGTGAGATGAAGCGGCCCAGACCAACATTACTCGTACGCTTACGAGAGACCGGTTCCCTCGACCGCAACTTGTTGCATAGATGGCTTGCGGGTGCCAGTTTCTCTCACTTTAGTTGGATCGGATTCGACAAAGGCGGTCCTTGAGAAGGTTGAAAAGCAACTAGTGTATCACCGTTGTGGTTTTTGCGTAGATGAGAATTGTTCTTGCTAGATACCCGTAGCAGCCACGTAAAACATGCAACAACAATTAGAGGACGTCTAACTTGTTTTTGCAGGGTATGTTGTGATATGATATGGCCAATTACATGATGTGATATATGTGATGTATGAGATGATCATGTGATGTATATATTATCACGACTTGCATGTCGATGAGTACGGCAACCGACAGGAGCCATAGGGTTGTCTTTAATTATTGTATGACCTGCGTGTCAATCATTAAGTGCCATATAATGCTTTACTTCATCGCTAAACGGTAGCAATAGTAGTAGAAGCATGGTGGGCGCGACAACCCCGATGGCGACATGTTGATGGAGATCAAGATGATGGAGATCATGGTGTCATGCCGGTGACGATGGAGATCATGCCGGTGCTTTCATGATGGATATCAAAAGCACAAGTTCATGGCCATATCATGTCACTTATGATTTGCATGTGATGTTAATCCTTTTATGCACCTTGTTTTGCTTAGGACGACGGTAGCATTATAAGGTGATCCCTCACTTAATTTCAAGATAAATTGTGTTCTCCCCGAGTGTGCATCGTTGCGAAAGTTCGTCGTGTTGAGACACCACGTGATGATCGGGTGTGATAGACTCTACGTTCATATACAACGGGTGCAAGCCAGTGTTGCACATGCAGAACACTCGGGTTAAACTTGACGAGCCTAGCATGTACAGACATGGCCTCAGAACACAAGAGACCGAAAGGTCGAACATGAGTCATATAGTAGATATGATCAACATGATGATGTTCACCATTGTCACCGCCTCAACTCACGTGATGATCAGACTTGAGTTGGTGAATTTGGATCATGTATCACTCGAATGACCGGAGGGATGTCAATTTGAGTGGGAGTTCTTAAGTAATATGATTAATTGAACTCATTATCATGAACATAGTCAGTAGTGTCTTTGCAAATTATGTTGTAGATTACTTGCTCGCGCTGTAGCTCCCTTGAATTTTTATATGTTCCTAGAGAAATAGAGTTGAAAGATGATGGTAGAAATATTACGGACTGGGTTCGTGATCTGAGGATTGTCCTCATTGCTGCACAGAAGGCATATGTCCTTAATGCACCGCTCGGTGCGCCAACCCCTCTAGCGTCGTCTGTAGATGTTGTGAACATCTGACAGGAACATTCTGATGACTACTTGATAGTTTAGTGCGTCTTGCATTACGGCTTACAATTGAGGCTCCGAAACGTTTTTAACATCACAGAACATATGAGATGTTCTAAGAGCTGAAATTAGGATCTCAGGCTCGTACCCGTGTTGCGAGATATGAGATCTCCAACAAGATTCTTTGCCTGCAAGATGAACGAGAATAGCTCAATCGTTGAGCATGTGCTCAGATTGTCTGGGTGCTACAATCGCTTGAATCGAGTGGGAGTTCATCTTCCAGATAAGATAGTGATTGATATAGTTCTCCAAGTCACTTTCACTAAGCTACTAGAACTTGGTGATGAACTATAAAATGCTAGGGATAGAATTAATGATCCCTAAGATGTTTGACACCGCGAAGGTAGAAATCAAGAAGGAGCATCAAGTGTTGATGGTTAGTATAACCACTAGTTTCGAGAAGGGCAAGGGCAAGCTGGGAAACTTCATGGATGGCAAGTCAGTTGATGCTCCAGTGAAGCAACCCAAAGTTGAACCCAAACCCGAGACTATGTGCTTCAATTATGAGGAGAGAGGTCGCTGAAGCGGAACAACCCTAGATACTTGGTAGATAAGAAGGCTGCCAAAGTATATTTGATATACGTGTTATTGATGTGTACCTTACTTGTACTCCTAGTAGAACCTGGGTATTGGATTCCGGTTCGGTTGCTAAATGTTAGTAACTCGAAATAAAAGCTATGGAATAAACGGAGAACTAGCTAAGTGTGAGGTGAGAATGTGTGTTGGAAATGTTTCCAAGGTTGATGTGATCAACATCGCACGTTCTGTCTACCTTCGAGATTAGTGACGAACCTAAATAAATGTTATTTGGTGTTTTTGCATTGAGCATGAACGTGATTAGATCATGTTCATTGCAACACGGTTATTCATTTAAGTTAGAGAATAATGGTTATTCTATTTACATGAATAATACCTTGAACGGTCATGCACCCAGTAAGAATGGTTTGTTGAAACTTGATCGTAGTAATACACATGTTCATAACATTGATGCCAAAGATATACAAAGTTAATAATAATAGTACCACATACTTCTGGCACTGCCGCTAAATGTCATATTGGTATAAAACGCATGAAGAAACTCCATGGTGATGGATCTTTGGACTCATTCGATCTCGAATCGGTTGAGACATGCAAACCATGCCTCTTGGTCAAGATGAATAAGGACCCCATTTTCTGTTTTGATGAAGCGGGCAAGTGATTTATTGGAAATGATACATGTTGATGTATGCAATCCAATGAGTCTTGTAGCGTGCGGTGGATATCATTATTTTCTTACCTTCACTGATGATTTGAGTAGATATAGTGTATATTAACTTAATGAAACACAAGTTTGAATCGTTTGAAAGGTTCAAGCAAATTCAGAGTGAAGTTTAAGATCATCATGACAAGAAGATAAAAATGTTTGCGATATGATCGTGGAGATGAATATCTGAGTTACGAGTTTGGCATACAACTTTAGACAATGTGGAAGTTGTTTCACAACTCACGCCACCTAGAACACCATAGTGTGATGGTGTGTCCGAACGTCATAGTCGTGCTCTATTGGATGTGGTGCGTGCTATGATGTCTATTATCGTTTTATTACTATAATTTTGGGGTTATGCATTAGAGACAACTACATTCACTTTAAATGGGGCACCATCTAAATCCGTTGAGATGACACCGTGTGAACTATGGTTTGATAGAAACCTAAGCTGTCATTTCTTAATGTTTGGGGCTACGACGCTTGTGTGGAAAATGTTTTCACCTAATGAGCTCGAACCCAAAGCGGACAAATGCATCTTCATAGAATACCCTAAGAATAGTTGGGTGAAGCTTCTATCTCAGATCCAAGCATAAAATGTTTGTTGCTAAAACTGGGTCCTTTCTCGAGAAAGGGTTTCTCTTGAAAGAATTGAGTGGGAGGAGGATAGAACTTGATGAGGTTATTGAACCTCTGCTTCAACCAGAAAGTAGCACAATGCAGAAAGATGTTTCTGTGAAGCCTGCATTAGTTGAAGAGGAAGTTAATGATGATGATCATGAAGCTTTGGATCAAGTTACTATCGACCTACAAGGAAAATAGAACTTGATGAGGTTATTGAACCTTTACTTCAACCAGAAAGTGGCGCAGCACAGAAAGATGTTTATGTGATACCTACGTCAGTTGAAGAGGAAGTTAATGATGATGATCATCAAGCTTCGGATCAAGTTACTATCAAACTTCGTAGGTCGACAAGGACGTGTACTGCTACTGAGCGGTACGACAACCCTGTCTTGGAGGTCATGTTGTTGGACAACGATGAACCTACGAACTATGGAGAAACGATGATGGGCCCGGAAACCAAAAAATGGTTAGAGGCCATGAAATCCAAGAAAGGATCCATGTATGAAAACCATGTATAGACTTTGGTGGACTTGCTCGTTGGACGGCAGGTCGTTAAGTACAAATGGATCTTTACAATGAAGACATACGCTGATGGTAAATGTTACCATTTGTAAAGCTCGACTTGTTGCAAAGTAGTTTACGACAAGTTCAAGGAGTTGACTGCGATGAGACTTTCTCACCCGCAGCGATGCTAAAGTCTGTTGGAATTATGTTAGCAGTTGCTACATTTCTCAATTATGAAATCTAGCAGATGGATGCCAAAACATCGTTTCCTTCCTTAAGGAAAGGTTGTATGAGATATAACCAGAAGGTTTTGTCAGTCCTAAGGATGCTAAAAGGTGTGCGAGCTTCAGTGATTCTTCTATGAACTGAAGCAAGCATCTCAGAGTTGGAATATACACTTTGATGAGGTGATCAAAGTTTTTGAGTCTATACAAAGTTTACGAGAAACTTGTATTTGCAATAAAGTGAGTGGGAGCACTATAGAGTTTGTGATAAGTATATATTGCTATTCGGAAATGATGTAGAATTTCTGGAGAGCATAAACGGTTGTTTGAAAAGAGTTTTTCAAAGGAAGACCTGGATAAAGCTACCTAATTGTTGAACATCAAGATCTATAAAGATAGATCAAGATGTTTGATAAGACTTTCAATGAGTACATACCTTGACAAGATTTTGAAAGAGTTCAAAATGGATTAGTTAGAGAGAAGTGTTCTCGCCTGCTTTGTAAGGTGTGAAGTTGAGTGAGACTCAAAGCTCGACCATGGCAGAAGAAAGAGAAAGGACGAATGTCGTCCCCTATGCCTTCGCCATAGGCTCTGTATAGTATGCCATGTTGTGTACCGCACCTCTGTGTGCCTTGCCATGAGTCCGTCAAGGGGTACAAGAGTGATCCAGGAGTGGATCACTGGACAACGGTCAAGATTATCCTTAGTAACTAAAAACTAAGGAGATGTTTCTCGATTATGGAGGTGATAAAGAGTTCGTCGTAAAGAGTTACGTCGATGCAAGCTTTAACACCAATCCGGATAACTCGTAGTAGCAATCTGGATACGTATAGAAGGAGCAGCCATTTGGAATAGTACCAAGTGTGGTAGCAGTGTTTACAATTTGGCATAGAGATTTGCAAAGTACACACGGATCTGAATGTCGCAGACTCGTTGACTATAAGACCTCTCTCACATGCAAAGCATGATCGAGCCCCAGAACTCATTGGGTGTTAGATTCATAACAATGCGAATCACATGGTGATGTGAACTAGATTGTTGACTCTAGTGCAAGTGGGAGACTGTTGGAAATATGCCCTAAAGGCAATAATAAATTAGTTATTATCATATTTCCTTGTTCATGATAATCGTTTATTATCCATGCTATAATTGAGTTGAATGTAAACACATTCCATGTGTGGGTAAATAGACGACACTCTGTCCCTAGTATGCCTCTAGTGAACTAGCTCGTTGATCAAAGATGGTCAAGGTTTCCTAGCCATTGACATGTGATGTCATTTGATAACGGGATCACATCATTAGGAGAATGATGTGATGGACAAGACCCAAACTACAAACGTAGCATATGATCGTGTCAGTTTATTGCTACTGTTTTCTGCATGTCAAAGTATGTGTTCCTATGACCATGAGATCATGCAACTCACTGACATCGGAGGAGTACCTTGTGTGTATCAAACGTCGCAACGTAACTGGGTGACTATAAAGGTGCTCTACAGGTATCTCTGAGGGTGTCTGTTGAGTTGGCATGGATCAAGACTGGGATTTGTTACTCCGTGTGACGGAGAGGTATCTCAGGGCCCACTCGGTAATAAAATATCACAATAAACCTTGCAAGAAATGTGACTAAGTGTTAGTCACGGGATCTTGTATTAAGGAACGAGTAAAGAGACTTGCCGGTAATGAGTAAAGAGACTTGCCGGTAACGAGTTTGAACTAGGTATGGAGATACCGACGATCGAATCTCGGGCAAGTAACATACCGAAGAACAAAGGGAACGTTATACGGGATTGACTGAATCCTTGACATAGAGGTTCGACCGATAAAGATCTTTGTAGAATATGTAGGAACCAATATGGTCATCCAGGGCCCGCTATTGGTTATTGACCGTAGAGGTGTCTCGGTCATGTCTACATAGTTCTCGAACCCACAGGGTCTGCACACTTAAGGTTTGGTGACGTTTCGATAGTATAGAGTTATGCATGATGGTGACCGAAGGTTGTTCGGAGTCCCGGATGAGATCCCGGACTTCATGAGGAGATCTGGAATGGTCCGACAGTAAAGATTCATATATAGGAAGTCCTGTTTTGGTCGCCGGAAAAGTTTCGGGCTCATCGGTAGTGTACCGCGAGTGCCGGTAGTGTACCGGGAGACCTCCGGGAGGGGTATTTGGACCCAAGAGGCTTTATGGGATGTGGGAGAGTGAATATCAGCCCTTAGTGGGCTGGTGGAAACTCCCACACAAGGCCCATGTGGCTGGAGAAGAAAACCCAAAAGGAAAAAGGTGGAAAAAGGCAAAAAGGCAAATTAGGGAAGGAGTCCTAATCCTACTAGGAGTGGAGGAGGTGGACTCCTCCCTAGTTTGTTCGGCCGACTCCTATAGGAGCCTTGGCCCTTGCGCAAGCCTCCTCTCCTCTTCTCCTATATATACTGGTGGTATTGGGTGTTTTTGCACTAGTTTTTACGGCCACGTGCTACCCGTTCCACCGGTGCTCCTCTAGATCGGATTTCCGCAGTGCTTAGGCGAAGCCCTGCCGGAATTGCTCCACCACCATCGCCGGAGCGCCATCACGCTGCCGGTGAACTCTTCTTCCTCTCCACTCCCTCTTGCTGGATCAAGACGGTGGAGATCGTCATCAAGCTGCATGTGTGCTGGACGCGGAGGTGTCGTCCGTTCGGCGCTAGATCGGAAGGACCGTGATCAAGATCGCGAGACGGTTCGTGATGAGATCGCGGGATGAATCGTGATGAGATCGTGGGACGGATCGTGATGAGTTCACGGGATGGATCATGATTGGATCGCGGGACGGATCGTGATGTGATCGCGGGACGCTCGGTGATTTGGATCGCGAACATGTTCGGCTACACCAACCGCATTTCTTAACGCTTCCCGCTTAGCGATCTACAAGGGTACGTAGATCCACTCTCCCTCTCGTAGATGCTCATCATCATGGATAGATCTTGCGTGTGCGTAGGAAAATTTTGTTTCCCATGTGACGTTCCCCAACACTAAGGGCACACGAAGTCCTATGGTCGTCACACCCCTCCCGGGGGTCCTCCGGCACCCTCCCGGCACTCCCGGTACACTACCGATGAGCCCGAAAACTTTCCGGTGACCAAAACTGGACTTCCTATATATCAATATTTACCTCCGGACCATTCTGGAGCTCTTCGTGACGTCCGGGATCTCATCCGGGACTCCGAACAACCTTCGGTAACCACGTACAACATTTCCCTATAACCCTAGCGTCATCGAACCTTAAGTGTGTAGACCCTACGGGTTCGGTTGACATATAGACATGACCGAGACACCTCTCCGGTCAATAACCAACAGCAGGGTCTAGATACCCATGTTGGCTCCCACATGCTCCACGATGATCTCATCGGATGAACCACGATGTCAGGGATTCAATTAATCCCGTATACAATTCCCTTTGTCTATCGGTATGATACTTGCCCGAGATTCGATCGTCGGTATCTCTATACCTTGTTCAATCTCGTTACCGGCAAGTCTCTTTACTCGTGCCATAATACATCATCCCGTGTCTAACTCCTTAGTCACATTGAGCTCATTATGATGATGTCTTACCGAGTGGGCCCAGAGATACCTCTCCGTCATATGGAGTGACAAATCCTAGTCTCGATTCGTGCCAACCCAACAGACACTTTCGAAGATACCTGTAGTGCACCTTTATAGCCACCCAGTTACGTTGTGACGTTTGGCACACCCAAAGCATTCCTACGGTATTCGGGAGTTGCACAATCTCATGGTCTAAGGAAATGATACTTGACATTGAAAAGCTTTAGCAAACGAACTACATGATCTTGTGCTATGCTTAGGATTGGGTCTTGTCCATCACATCATTCTCCTAATGATGTGATCCCGTTATCAACGACATCCAATGTCCATGGACATGAAACCGTGACCATCTATTGATCAACGAGCTAGTCAAGTAGAGGCTTACTAGGGACATGCTGTGGTCTATGTATTCACACATGTATTACGGTTTCCGGTTAACAAAATTATAGCAGGAACAATAGACAATTATCATGAACCAGGAAATACAATAATAACCATTTTATTATTGCCTCTAGGGCATATTTCCAACATAACTATACTCACGATCATACATACAGAAGACGTGGTTAGAAAACAGAGCGTAACACGGAACCCAAATACACAGCATACATGTGAACCAACTTATGTTTGGATTGTTAGGAAGATAATAGTATTTTCAACCCAACAGTGTCTAAATCGTAAACTTGTCGTTGGTGATTCCATTTTCCTGGATATATTTTAGGCCTTCCAAAGATGTGCGTTCACGTAAAGAAGACGTTTTCTGTTGGAAATATGCCCTAGAGGCAATAATAAAATCGTTATTATTGTATTTCCTTGTTCATGATAATTGTCTATTGTTCATGCTATAATTGTGTTAACCGGAAACCGTAATACGTGTGTGAATACATAGACCACAACATGTCCCTAGTGAGCCTCTACTTGGCTAGCTCGTTGATCAATAGATGGTCACGGTTTCATGACCATGGACATTGGATATCATTGATAACGGGATCACATCATTAGGAGAATGATGTGATGGACAAGACCCAATCCTAAGCATAGCACAAGATCGTGTAGTTCGTCTGCTAAAGCTTTTCAATGTCAAGTATTGTTTCCTTAGACCATGACATTGTGCAACTCCCGGATACCGTAGGAATGCTTTGGGTGTGCCAAACGTCACAACATAAATGGGTGGCTATAAAGGTGCACAACATAATCGAGACTGGGATTTGTCACTCCGTGTGACGGAGAGGTATCTCTGGGCCCACTCGGTAAGTCATCATCATAATGAGATCAATGTGACTAAGGATTTAGACACGGGATGATGTATTACGTAATGAGTAAAGAGACTTGCCGGTAACGAGATTGAACAAGGTATAGGGATACCGACGATTGAATCTCGGGCAAGTATCATACGGATAGACAAAGGGAATTGTATAAGAGATTGATTGAATCCCCGGCATCGTGGTTAATCCGATGAGATCATCATGGAGCATGTAGGAGCCAGCATGAGTATCCAGATCCCGCTGTTGGTTATTGGCCGGAGAGGTGTCTCGGTCATGTCTACGTGTCTCCCGAACCCGTAGGGTCTACACACTTAAGGTTCGATGATGCTAGGGTTATAGGGAAATAGTGTACGTGGTTACCGAAGATAGTTCGGAGTCCCGGATGAGATCCTGGACATCATGAGGAGTTCTAGAATGGTCCGGAGACGAAGATTGATATATAGGAAGTGAGGATTTGGTTACCGGAAGTGTTTCGGGCGTCACCGGTAGTGTACCGGGACCACCGGAAGGGTTCTCGGGGTCCACCAGTGGGGCCACCAGCCCCGAAGGGCTGCATGGGCCACAAGTGGGAGGGAACCAGCCCCTAGGTGGGCTGGTGTGCCCCCACAAGGGGCCCAAGGCGCAGCAAGAGGTGGAGGGGGCAAACCCTACAGCAGATGGGCCCTAGGCCCATCTAGGGCGCCACCCCTCCCCTCTCCCCTCTCTGGCCGGCAGCCAGATCCCATCGTGGGGCTGCCACCAACCCTAGGGTGGGAACCCTAGGGGCTGTGCCCTCTCCTCCCCTTCTCCTATATATAGTGGGGGGTTTGGAGGCTGCCAACACACGACACGAGTTCTCTCTCTCTCTCGGGCAGCCCCATCCCTCTTCCTTCTCCTCCTCCGTAGAGCTTGGTAAAGCTTTGCCGGAGTACCACGCAGCTCCACCGCCACCACGCCGTCGTGCTGTCGGAGCTCTCCCTCAACCTCTACTTCCTCCTTGCTGGATCAAGGCGTAGGAGACATCACCGGGCTGCACGTGTGTTGAACGCGGAGGCGCCGTTGTTCGGCGTTGAGATCGGAGTCCACCGCGATCTGAATCGCTGCGAGTACGACTCCACCAACCGCGTTCTTGTAACGCTTCCACTTAGCGATCTTCAAAGGTATGAAGATGCAATCTCTCCGCACTCGTTGCTGGTTTCTCCATAGATAGATCTTGGTGAACACGTAGAAATTTTTGATTTACTACTACGTCTCCCAACATTTTCGTCGACAACGAAGGCTATATGATGACTTTATGAATCTCAAGATGATGTTTTAGTTCAGTCTCTTAAAAGTGCGCATAGAGATAAAATGTGTGTGAGCACATTTATAGGGATGATTATATGTGTGGATGTATAGGGTCCATGTTTGTACAATGTTAAAAGAATACGCAGTATATATGTGACCTTTAGCGGCAAATCCAACGATAAGAAAATGGATGATTAAAATGTATACACTGTCGCAAGTAAAGGGACAATCACTCACACTAAAACGCTCCGGCGTAAATCTGAATGGATAGTAAAAAAAGCAAATTCCGAATATGTGCGTTCACGTAAAGAAGACGTTTCCGTCGACTACGAAGGCGTCTATGATGACTTTGAATCTCAAAATGATGTGTTAGCTTAGTCTCTTAGAAGTGTTTATAAAGATAAACTGTGCGTGAGTATATTTATAGGGATGATTATATGTGTGTATGTATAGGCGCCCGTGTCCATAATGTTAAAAAAATACGCAGTATATATATATGACCTTTAACGGCAAATCCAACGATAGCAAAACGAATGATTCATATGTATACACTGTCGCAAGTAAAAGGACCATCGCTCACACTAAAACGCTCCGACATAAATTTGAATGGATAGTAAAAAAGAAAAAAAGAAAAAAGAAATTAACAGATACATGACAAGCAGATAGATGTGGACATGTGTCAGCCGGGAGTGATGCTCACAATGCCAAAAGCAGAGGAGGAGCGGATGCTTAGTCGCTTTAATATATTTATCATTTTCCTGATATATTTTAGGCCTTTCGGAGATGTGCGTTCATGTAAAGAAGACGTTTTCATCGACTACGAAGGCTATATGATGACTTTATGAATCTTAAAATGATGTGTCAGTTCAGTCTCTTAAAAATACGCATAGAGATAAAATATGTGTGAGCACATTTATAGGGATGATTATATATATGGATATATAGGGTCCATGTATGTATAATGTTAAAAGAATACGCAGTATATATGTGACCTTTAGCGGCAAATCCAACGATAGGAAAATGGATGATTCATATGTATACACTGTCGTAAGTAAAGGGACAATCACTCACACTAAAATGCTCCGGCGTAAATCTGAATGGATAGTAAAAAAAAGCAAATTCTGAATATGTGCGTTCACATAAAGAAGACGTTTCCGTCGACTACGAAGACGTCTATGATAACTTTATGAATCTCAAGATGATGTGTTAGCTCAGTCTCTTAAAAATGTTCATAGAGATAAAATATGCGTCAGTACATTTATAGGAATGATTATATGTGTGTATGTATAGGCGCCCGTGTCTGTACAATGTTAAAAAAATACGTAGTATATATATGACCTTTAGCGGCAAATCCAACGATAGGAAAACGAATGATTCATAGTATACACTGTCGCAAGTAAAGGGACCATCGCTCACACTAAAAGCGCTCCGGCATAAATTTGAATGAACAGTACAAAAGTAAAAAAGAAAAAAGAAATTAACAGATACATGACAAGCAGATAGATGTGGACATATGTCAGCCAGGAGCGAGCCAATGCTCACAATGCCAAAAGCAGAGGAGGAGCGGATGCTTAGCCGCTTTAATATATTTATTTATATATATGTATACACTGTCGCAAGTAAAGGACCATCGTTCACACTAAAACGTTTCGACATAAATTTGAATGGATAGTAAAAAAGCAAAAAGAAAATTAACAGATATATGACAAGCAGATAGACGTGAAACATGTGTCAGCCAAGAGTAAGCCAATGCTCACAATGTCAAAAGCACAGGAGGAACGGATGCTTAGAGCAACTCTAGCAGACCTCGCAAAAGCCACGAATCCGTAAAATTCCGACGAGTATGCGGGCTCGGCCCAATCTTTCGGTCAGAACAGAGCCCGCATACTCGCCCGGCCGTAATTTTTTTTGCCGCGGCCCGCTAACCACATGATCCGACCACTATATCTGCGGGTTCGCGACATGTTTGCGGGTCGAAACCCTATCCCCGCTGCCGAGCTACGCAATTCCCCATTCCCTCTCCACATTTTTCGTCGCCGGCGACCCCCTTCCACCTCCAGCCGCCATGTGGGGCCGCATGTGGAGCTTCGGACGCGGCTCCGGCAGCAGATCCGGCGGCGGCAGCGACCCCGAGCGTGAGCGGCGCATCCGGTCGGACGGCGCGAGGAAGCGCGGGGCGAGGAAGTGAACCAACCGTTGTCTCTCGCCGCCGCCGAGCTTCCGCGTCCGCGAGACGGACGAGTACAGCCGTCGGCACGCCCGTACCCCGTCCTCTGTCGCGTCCTTCTCCTCCGCGGCGGAGATCTTCCTATGCCGGGAGCTCCTCCTCTTCCGACGCGGGCCTTCTCCCCGTGAAGAGGGAGTGGTCGGAGGAGTCCGGGGAGCCGAAGGACGTCGAGTTCCTACCCATCCTTCTAGTACTAGTAGTGATGTAGTATGTAGTATGACCTAGTGTTTGTAGTGTTTGAACTACGAGGTGCAGTTTCTCTTGCGAAACTGTTTTTTAAAATTATGCAGTTTCATCTACGGTTTCTGTTCGGCCGCGCTCGTTCTCGACCGGCAAATGAGATCTTCGTCGAAATACAAACGCGTTTTGCGGGTCGAGATTTTGCGGGGTTTGCTAGAGTTGCTCTTAGCCTCTTTAATATATTTATATATTCTCAGTTTTTTTAGCTAAGAACACACCCGTGTGTGCATTTTCGCATGAATATCCGCATGACTTTTTTTGGAAATGGAGGTTAAACCCCCGGCCTCTGCATCAGTCGATGCATACAACCATCTTTATTAATTATTTCACGAAGGACTGATAAAAAAAATACATCAAGCCAGCCGAAGCCACCAGTCACACCTACAAACTCGATAATGTTGAGTGCTCTCACCCCCATATCTAAAACCGGTGTCGGCACCGATCCAACCACATAACGTATCGGGACCAACAGCCGGTGCAGCAGACCTAAAATGCGCACCACATACACACGTTATAGAATCCAGAAGCCAACATCATCCTCGGACCGCTGACCCATCTTCAAGATAGTGATCCGCATCGTCCTTGCCAGTCCAGACATCCGTCGACGCCACCACGACGTCCAACGGCACCACCGCCCCGTGCTCGTCCATCTAGATGCGAACACTCCGGAGGATCCGTCGTGCGTAGCACCTACTGACTAGGCATGACACAGCGTAGCACCTGTCGGCTAGGCATGGCTTTGACATCTCCGCCGAAGCTCCGTGCAAGACTTAGCCGCTCCACCTCCTGCCTCTGTCATCCAGCGCTGCTCCACAAACGATGCTCCCAAGAAAGTAACGACACCGCAGTATCGCCATCATCCGATCTTGATGACCAGATCTTAGGGTTTCCCCCGAAGCAGCACGAGTGGGTCGACAATAGTTACACGACGATGCCTTCATCAAGGTAACGACGCAGAACGCTGCCATCGTCCGCCATCGGCTCGGTTTTCACCGGCAACTCTGTCTCCCCAACTCGCAGCCGGGACCAGATGACGAATCTAGAGATCCGACCACCCAGCCTCAGGCCGACCACCTCCGGCGAAGGAGATGGCCACCACCGCCGCGCCCAGGGCCGGAGCCCCCGACGTCCTCGTGTTGCAGGACTAGCCCAGAAGCCACTTGACGTCGCCGGATCAGCGGAGACGCATGACAACGTATGGAGTGGCCCGTTGAAGCCCATCTGTGCCGTGATCGGGCGTCCTAGCCGCCGCCGCGGAGATCTCGCCAACTCTGGCTCCAGCACACCGGCCCTGGTCGCCGCCGGCCCGCGCCACTGCCCTTGATCCGGCCGGAGTAGAACGCCGCCACCCAGATCCAATCGTGGGCCGAGGAGGATTGCCGTCGCCGTCGCCGCTGCAGCCCACAGGCTTAGCCTGCAACGCCCTCAACGTCGGCGGCGGGAGAGGAGGGGCCGCTGGTGGCGACCGGAGGCGGCTGGCGAGGTTGCCCCGGTGTGGCGTGGCGCCGCCACACTGGGGGAGGAGGGAGGTGTCGGCCCCGAACTTGACTTGCGAGTTGTGACTAAAATTCACTTACAGTTTTGCTATAACCATATCATTACCATCCTTTTAACTCTAGCATTTGAAAATGTGATTTAAACGTGAATTATTCAGGTTTTACTTATGCAGTTATAGAGAACAATGTTGCCAACTTATATTTTTTGTTCATTAGTGTATGAAAAAACCTTGATCATGATTCATGACTGCTACTTGAGAACACAGTATCATCTGCACACCCGAAACCACCATCCATCCCCCCCCCCCCCCCCCCTCTCTTCCTCGGCGTGCAGAGGCACAACCAGAGAGGCGACAAGAACAAGGCCTACTATTTTATCTTCTCCACCATTTGATTACATTGCTTCATACATATTCGGATCACTTTGCCGCCAACTAGGACTTGTATATACAAAGAGATAGCAAACCCTTACCCCATAACTCATAATATAATCGTCTTACACGGATGATTAAACAAATTTCTCACATGCCAGGATGCTCATCCGGACTACTTCAAGAAAGACAGTAGAATTATTCATTACACCGTAGCACCACAGCCGAACCAAGGATACAGAGTGCTCCTTCTGTAAAGAAATATAAGAGTGTTTAGATCTCTACTTTAGTGATCTAAACGCTCTTATATTTCTTTACGGAGGGAGTACCATCCTTCTCATGGAGTAAACAGAACAAATGTTGTGTGTGGAAGAGATCTTAATCCAACACCAGAAGAACTGTGAAAGAATTAAGTGCTTCCAACAAAAGAGATCTTGATTACATGGTTACGTCAAGAAATGTCTCAGTCATGTTCATCTCAGTTTCAAATGTACATTGATCTAGTTGCAGGGCTTGGATCTGTGTGTTTAAAACAGTAGCTAGTACAAGCTGCTCAGCTTCTCCAGAGATTAACATTTACCAGCAGATGGAGACAGTCGAAGGATTGACATTTACACAGTGGATCACTTGGAGCGGGCGATTTCAAGAGACCATTTGAGGATCAGTTAGATGCTGCCTGAGTTTGTCTCTGCGGGAGGATCGCTACCTGAGACATACTACCTTCATGCTGAATTCTTTCCCGTCTGCAGGTGGTGAAGCAAGAAAGCAAAAAATTCATTCCGTCTGCAGGTAGCAAAGTCGGAAGAAGAACAAGAACATATAAGTTGGCAGCAGTCAGAGGCAACAAACCAGCATCTCATGGTCACCCGTTATTTCCTCGATCACCTCAGCAAGAACCTTCTCTGCGCTGTTGGGAACAAGTGCTGCGAAAGCGGCCTGTTCCAACTCTGAACAGTGAGCAACATCTCGTAAGTTTAATGACACACGGTCTGAGATTAAGCATCCAAAACTGAATTTATTTCATCACATAGTCTTCTGTTTGTGTGTGTGTGTAAAGACTCTGTTTTTTATCCTACAGTTTCTGAATTTCTTTGATCTAGGACTAAGGAACTAGTACCTGTTTCTGGGAAGGCATTGATGAACATCATCATCTCCTCACCGGTCAGACCAGAAAAGATGCATATTCTTTGCGGAGATTTCAAAATCTGTGAACCGAACACGCATGTTAACTAGCGATCGACGGTAAAATTTAAGGCTGTGAAAGAAGCGATTGAAGGCATTTGGCAAGGCTGTTATTCAAGCACAAGAGTGTAAGCAAGCGCCGTAAAGACTAAAGACAGAAAATGTCATGTTTGCAAGTGTTGTTACCTTGACAGCTTCTACATTAGGCTGCTCAGCATGCATGGCATCCCACAAAGTTTGTCTTGTCATTTCTTCTGTACAATGAATCACCTGACGCATGAACAAGTTTTCTGAACTTTCAGGATTGCATGACAAACTTTCTACAGTATTTTCATCTCACATGGTTGTTTCTGAATAAGAGTAAGCTTTGGCTACTCTACATTTCAGTGCCTTTTTTCTAGACTCATTTCTTGATCTTATTACTTACTACTCGAGATGACGCCTATTTTTTGAAGTCCGGAGAAGACTCCTATTTGTTCAATCTTTATTCTTCTGCAGTTAAATGTACCAAACCTGTTCCTTTCTCGGTAAACTTCTGTTACAGCAGGCGTCAAACTTAATTACCTTGAGGAAATCACCGTCGAGCTCCTTCAGGAACTCCTGAATCTGCACTAGTTACGAAAACTCACAGGAATTACTTGAAAATTGGCGTTCTATCTGTCAATATCGACAGGCAAGCATCACGCGGGCTCTAACAATCCTATGAACTGGATACCTTGACGGTCTCGCTTTCCTCGAATCCGATGAGCAATATTGCCTGAAATGGGGTCATAATTCAGTGACATTGATCTCACCATTTCGAAGTAAAGAGAAACACTATATTTCACCGGCAACAGCAGCTATATATAAGCAGCGGAGGCGTGGAATAGCACTCGCTTGTAACGCGCAACCGGCGTCCGGCGGTGACTCACCGGCGGTCCGTACATCGGGTCCTCGGCGTTCAGCGGCACGAACTTGGAGTCCTCTGCTACAAGCTCCGCCGGGGCTCCTGGGACGAAGGAGGAGCGTCAGATGTGCGGAAGGGAACTGGGTATTTGTTGCAGGTGCGTGGCGACGCACGCGCACCTTCGGGAAGCAGCGACGATCGGAGCTGGGGCAGGCGCCATATTCTCCTCGGCAACGGCGACGGCTGCGCCGCGACGGATGCGGGGGTGCGGGGCGATACGCGGCAGGAGCGGGCGAAAGGTCTGGTCAGGCTTTGGCGGTGGAGGACGGGGGCGGACGGCGAAATCATCGGCACCGGCGGCGAGGACGACGGCGACGTTATCCTTATGCGTTGTATGGTTTTGAACGTGGTCTCCGTTCCGTCAGGGTTTCGGTGTTCTCTTGTTACCGCTGTCACGCAATGTTAGCCGTTCGATTGATACATAGGGCTGAGATTGATTGTTGATAGACAACGGGTAGCCAGTGCTTTTCACCGATTTCGTGGGTTGGTTCGTAGAAATGGTTACGAAAAATTGCGTACGTTTACGGGGGGATTTGCTAGTTGACGTTTTTTTGTTTGGAGATCAGGGGGAAGGGGGCCATATGCGCTGAAATCAAGGGGGCGAGAGGATTAGAAGGAATGTTACCTAGATCGTTAAGACTTCTCCAATGTAAAGGTGTTTAGATGAGGTGCTAATTGCATTAAATAACTTAGCAACTTAACTTTTCAATGCATAGATGCTTAGTTTGTTGTTGTTAAGCTCACTTTATTTAATAATTTAGCACATAAACTTTTTCATGCATTGACCAACTTCTCTCATTTAAGTGGTTTGTCTAGGTTCACGTGCTTAGCATGGGTTTTTTCTGAGGTCATCAAAGTGCTCTCTCTCCTCCTTCATTGTTGTGTCATGTCACGATGGAGCACTAGGAAGAGCCTAACAGTTTCGTAGATCTAGCATTATTGGTTGATTTATATGGTTTAGCCTTCCGGCATAGCCAAGAGAGTGTGATTTTTCATTTATATCAGTTAGCAGAAAACTATGTTTCTTACCCAAAAAACACTATGTATTTTGCACTCTCTTTTTACGAGTGATGTTATTTTCATTATTGATTCCTGCCAAGAGTGTTATGCCCATCAAGACTAAAACTTGAAGCGAATCAACTCGTGGTTGGATGGTTAGAGGGACTGTGGTATCCCCGGTCCACCAGGGTTCAAATCCTGGTGCTCGCATTTATTCCTGGATTTATCTCAGTCTCTCGGAGGTGTTCATAGAGGTTGGGTGTACGTGTGTGCGTTCATATGGATGAGTGTATGCGTGTGTATATGAGCGTTTCTGTCTGTACTTTGTTAAAAAAATTAAAACTTGCCTCTTAAGTCTTTAACTATCAATATCTTGAGAACTCTCATATGGTCTACTAGTAATCAACTTGGTTGGAGTTGTTGCCGACCTGGATTCAAAGACTCATTTCTCGTCTAAGAATCAAACGGTGGACTTATTTCCCCTTGTTCTCATTCTTTACTATCAATATGTTAAACCTCATACCTAATCTATTTGTTTGCCAATATAATACAATAATCTTACTTAGTTTTGTTGTTTCAATTTATTAATTTAAATATTCAAAATGCAAGAGCGATAAATGAAACCTTATCATTCTGATTAGAAATGTGTATTACACTCGGTCGAAGCCTTGGAGATGGGTCTTGTCAACTTTCTAAGGCATATCTTTCTTTGGACTCTCAAAACGGTATTTGTTCGAAGCCTTTCACTTACTAGGACAAGTTTTATGTAGTTGGTTTGGAGATGTGAAATGTGTTTCATTCAGACCCAGTGAGGTCTATCTTTTCCAGCTTTAACTTGTTCGCTATATCGGGACATGGTAGGTTTAGGCCCTCCGAACATAATTAAAGTTACCACCTCTTGCATTATGTGGACCCTCTAAACAGTGTGTCCGGATTACTCAGAGTTGTGCAAATACGTGTCTAAAAGAAATATGTTGGGTCCAGTCTATATACACCCACATTGTCCTTGTCCAATCATTTGCCTAGCCTTCAAGCTATTGGCTGCAAAGGAAAAGAGCATTTTCTTCATACATGAGAACCTTTCGTTCCTGATTTTTGGATACTCCTTTTCTCTTTGAACCTAAAGATCCATCATATGAGGGTTTAACAATACAATAGATTGTTTTTAAGCAAAACCAAAGTTTTTTTTCATGAAGCCAAAGCCAAATCCTTGTTACTGTCGGAAGATGTGTACCTAATAGACCCGCTAGGTACTTATAAATCTCCAAGTTCGTGCACAGAAGCCAAATAGCTTATGAAGGCCCAAGTGACCCATTACTATGTGTGAATATGTAATCCGAGTCATCGAATGGTTGGTCATGTAATTTGCGTCCCATGTCAAGGAGGTATATGAGGACCTTTGCGGGTTTGCTGGTTTCAGAACTTTGTGTCTAAATCTCCTCTCATGAGGACGTAGGATATTGCCAAGAATTTGAACCTCAAGCACATCCTTATGTTTTGTGATTCTCGTGCCCTACCTCTTCATTCTAATGCAATATATCTTTACCTTTAAAATTGCACATGTAGGTGCGCAGTTTAATGATTTGTTTAAATTGGCCAACTTTAAGTGAGGGTGGTTTCAATCATTTATGATCAAAGAAAATCTTATCTATTTCATTCCTTTCGTTCATATGCACATCATTTTTATGGTCTAGCAAATATTGTTCTAAGAGGTCAGTAGGAGGCACAACAATAGCAGAAAGACCAATAATTTCATCCTTACTAGGCAATTCTTTATCATGGGGTTCTTTACAAAATTTAGAGAAATTAAACTCATGAGACGCATCCCCAAAACTTACCGTAACAGTTTCCTTCTCACAATCTATCCTGGCGTTAATAGTATTCAAGAAAGGCCTACCAAATATAATGGGACAAAAATCATCTTGTGGGGAACCAAGAACAAGAAAATTAGTAGGATATTTTATTTTCTCACACAAGACGTCAACATCTCTAATAACCCCAACTGGTGCTATAGTATCTCTACTAGCAAGCTTAATGGTAACATCAATTTCCTCTGGCTCGGTTTGTTGGAAATATGCCCTAGAGGCAATAATAAAATGGTTATTATTGTATTTCCTTGTTCATGATAATTGTCTATTATTCATGCTATAATTGTGTTGACCGGAAACCGTAATACATGTGTGAATACATAGACCATAACATGTCCCTAGTAAGCCTCTAGTTGGCTAGCTCGTTGGTCAATAGATGGTCACGGTTTCATGGCCATGGACATTGGATGTCGTTGATAACGGGATCACATCATTAGGAGAATGATGTGATGGACAAGACCCAATCCTAAGCATAGCACAAGATCGTGTAGTTCGTCTGCTAAAGCTTTTCAATGTCAAGTATCGTTTCCTTAGACCATGAAATTGTGCAACTCCTGGATACCGTAGGAATGCTTTGGGTGTGCCAAACGTCACAACGTAACTGGATGGTTATAAAGGTGCACTACGGGTATCTCCAAAAGTGTCTGTTGGGTTGGCACGAATCGAGACTGGGATTTGTCACTCTGTATGACGGAGAGGTATCTCTGGGCCCACTCGGTAAGACATCATCATAATGAGCTCAGTGTGACTAAGGAGTTAGCCACGGGATGATGTATTACGGAATGAGTAAAGAGACTAGCCGGTAACGAGATTGAACAAGGTATAGAGATACCGACGATCGAATCTCGGGCAAGTATCATACCGATAGACAAAGGGAATTGCATACGGGATTGATTGAATCTCCAACATCGTGGTTCATCCGATGAAATCATCGTGGAGCATGTGGGAGCCAACATGGATATCCAGATCCCGCTGTTGGTTATTGACCGGAAAGGTGTCTCGGTCATGTCTACATGTCTCCTGAATGGTCCAGAATGGTCCGGAGGTAAAGATTGATATATAGGAAGTCCAGTTTTGGTCACCAGAAAGTTTTCGGGCTCATCGGTAGTGTACCGAGAGTGCCGGGAGGGTGCCGGAGGACCCCCGGGAGGGGTGTGACGACCATAGGACTTCGTGGGCCCTTAGAGGAGGTGTACCAGCCCTTATTGGGCTGGCCAAGACCTTCTAGAAAGGCCCATGCGGCTAGAGATCATGAGATAGGGCTGAAAAGATTTAAAAGGAGGAGATCCACCTCCCTTGTGGGAGGTGGACTCTCCCCCTAGTTCGGCCGAACCTCTCCTCCTTGGAGGAGGGGCCAAGGCAGCCCTCCCTCTCCCTCCTCCTATATATATGCAATGGTTTGGGCTGATTTGAGACACGACTTCTCTCTCTCTCGGCACAACCCTACCCTTCCTCTTCCTCGTTCTCCATAGCGCTTGGCGAAGCCCTGTCGGAGTCCACGTAGCTCCAGAGTCACCACGCCGTCGTGCTGCCGGAACTCTCCCTCAACCTCTCCTTCCTCCTTGCTGGATCAAGGCATAGGAGACGTCATCAGGATGCACGTGTGTTGAATGCGGAGGCGTCGTTGTTCGGCGCTGAGATCGGAATCCACCGCGATTTGAATCGCTGCGAGTACGACTCCACCAACCGTGTTCTTGTAACGCTTCCGCTTAGCGATCTTCAAAGGTATGAAGATGCAATCTCTCCCCTCTCGTTGATGTTTTCTCCATAGATAGATCTTTGTGACATGTAGGAATTTTTTTGATTTACTACTACGTCTCCCAACACGGTTGGTGCAATATTATTCATAATTTCTTTATATAAGGAAAAGGGAATTGCACTCACACTAGCACCCACATCACATAATCCATGATAACAATGATCTCCTAATTTAACAGAAACAACAAGCACGCCAACAATAGGTCTATGTTTATCTTTAGCATCAGGTCTAGCAATTCTAGCGGCTTCATCACAAAAATGAATAACATACCCATCAATATTATCAACCAAGAGATCTTTAACCATTGCAATAGTAGGTTCAACTTTAATTTGTTCAGGAGGTGTAGGTGTTCTAACATAGCTCTTACGAACCACAATTGAAGCTTTAGCATGTTCATTTATTCTAACAGGGAAACGTGGTTTCTCAATATAAGCAGAAGGAATAACATGATCAACATTGTAAGTAATAGTTTCTTCTTCAACTTTAATAGGTTCAACTACTTTTACTTCAATGGGAGGATGATATTTAAACCACTTCTCCTTAGGGAGGTCAACATGAGCAGCAAAAGATTTACAGAAAGAAGCTACTATCTTTGAGTCAAGTCCATATTTAGTGCTAAATTCACGGAAAGTATCGGTGTCTACAAAGGATTTAACACAACCAAACTTAAGGTTTATACCTGACTCCTTAACTTTGTCGAGTTCCCAATCTTCAGAGTTGCGTTTAATTCTTTCCAATAAATCCCATTTGAAGTCAATATCTTTCTTCATAAAGGAACTAGTACAAGAAGTATCGAGCATGGATTGATCATTACGAGAAAGCCGAGCATGAAAATTCTGAACAATAATTTCTCTCGAGAGATCATGATTGGGGCATGAATATAAAATTGACTTAAGCCTCCCCCAATCTTGAGCGATTCTTTCTCCGTCACGAGCCCAAAAATTATAGATATAATTCCGATCATGATGAACTAGATGCATAGGATAAAACTTCTGATGAAATTCCATTTTCAATCGGTTGTAGCTCCATGATCCAATATCACCACATAGCCTATACCATGCCAATGCCTTCTCCTTCAAATATAAATAAAAGACCTTCTTCTTGACGTGATCCTCGGGCAGACCTACAAGCTTAAATAATCCACAAACTTCATCCACATAGATTAGATGCAAATCGAGATGTAGTGTTCCATCTCCTGCATACGGATTAGCTAGCAGTTTCTCTCTCATACCTGAAGGAATTTCATAATAAATATTTTCAGTAGGTTGAGGAGCAACTCTCTGTGCTTCCGGTTGAGGTGAAGATACCCTGAACAAGCCCCTCAGATGATTACTTTCCATAGTAACAAGTGATAGTAAATTTCAGCACACTATATAAATTTTTCCTTACCAGATTCCACTTACCAAAGGTGCTTCACTCCCCGGCAATGGCATCAGAAAAGAGTCTTGATGACCCACAAGTATTGGGATCTATCGTAGTCCTTTTGATAAGTAAGAGTGTCGAACCCAACAAGGAGCAGAAGGAAATGACAAGCGGTTTTCAGTAATGTATTCTATGCAAGCACTGAAATTATCAATAACAGGTAGTTTTGTGATAAGATAATTTGTAATGAGTAACAAGTAAAAGTGTAGTAAAGGTGCAGCAAGGTAGCCCAATCCTTTTTGTAGCAAAGGACAAGCTTGGACAAACTTATATAAAGTGAAGCGCTCCCGAGGACACATGGGAATTTTTGTCAAGCTAGTTTTCATCATGCTCATTTGATTCGCATTCGTTACTTTGATAATTTTATATGTGGGTGGACCGGTGCTTGGGTGCTTCCCTTACTTGGAAAAACCTCCCTCTTATGATTAACCTCTCTCGCATGCATCCGCAACTATGAAAGAAGAATTAAGATAAATCTAACCATAGCATGAAACATATGGATCCAAATCAGCCCCTTACGAAGCAATGCATAAACTAGGGTTTAAGCTTTTGTCACTCTAGCAACCCATCATCTACTTATTACTTCCCAATGCCTTCCCCTAGGCCCAAATAATGGTGAAGTTTTATGTAGTCGACGTTCACATAACACCACTAGAGGAGAGACAACATACATCTCATCAAAATATCTAACGAATACCAAATTCACATGATTACTTATAACAAGACTTATCACATGTCCTTAGGAACAAACGTAACTGATCACAAAGCACGTTCATGTTCATAATCAGAGGATTATTAATTATCATAAAGGATCTAAACATATGATCTTCCACCAAGTAAACCAACTAGCATCAACTACAAGGAGTAATCAACACTACTAGCAACCCACAGGTACCAATCTGAGGTTTGAGACAAAGATCGGATACAAGAGATGAACTAGGGTTTGGAGAGGAGATGGTTCTGGTGAAGATGTTGATGGAGAATGACCCCCTCTCGATGAGAGGACCGTTGGTGATGACGATGGCTTCGATTTCCCCCTCCGGGAGGGAAGTTTCTCTGGCAGAAGAGCTCCACCGGAGCTCTACGATTTGTTTTGCCCAAGTTCCGCCTCGAGACGGCGGCGCTTCATACCGAAAGCTCTCTTATGAATTTTTTTTCCAGGTCAAAACCCTTCATATAGCAGAAGATGGGCACCGGAGACCTGCCAGGGGGCCCACAAGCCACCTAGGCATGGCGAGGGGGGTGGTCGTGCCTGGCAGGCTTGTGATCTCCTGGTGGGTCCCCTCTAGTATTTGTTTCGCCCAATATTTTTTTATATATTCCAAAACGATTCTCCTTAATTTTCAGGACTTTTGGAGTTGTGCAGAATAGGTTTCTCAGATTTGCTCCTTTTCCAGTCCAGAATTCCAGCTGCCGGCATTCTCCCTCTTCATGTAACCCTTGTAAAATAAGAGAGAAAAGGCATAAGTATTGTACCATGATGTGTAATAACAGCCCATAATGCAATAAATATCAATATAAAAGCATGATGCAAAATGGACGTATCATGGTCGCGTGGACCACTATTGGTGCAGAGGGAGTCGGCCCCCGCGGAGGTGGTATGTCGCCGTGTCAGGGAGGAGAACGAACACGTCTGAAGCTACATGGCCACGTTGGATGCCAAGTTCTCCAATACCTGACAGGTTCTTTAGGGATCTCACCCGAGCTATGATCCTATCATAGTTCCTTCTCTTTGGGTGTCCACCGCCTGCACCGCAAGACGTTAACTATATCTGTATTAGTGATATATTCGATGATATTAATGATATTATTCGATGATGTATTAGTGATACTATTCAATGATGTATTAGTGATACTATTATTCGATGATGTATTAGTGATATTATATGATCGTATTGTTGCATTGCCTTGTATTGATTTGCATATCTCCGGTTCTACTTATTGAATGCATTCTAATTGTTTTATATTTGTTCTGGATTAGTTAAGATATGGACGGTAGAGACAGAGATCGTGATCAAGAGAATGTCATGTATGACCTGATATGCTCCGGAAACGAAGAGAATGAAGTATATGATGGCTCACAATACCTTAACCCATCCGATGAGGGAATTGAGGAAGAACAACCAAGAGACGAAGGCAAACCAGCTGACAATGACAATGGCGAAGAAATTTCTGTCCATTTAACAGAGTCCGGCGAGGTATTAATTTGCCCTCTGGTACGATGATCATCATATGTATTGAGTGATTTGTATATATTAACGAATCTTTCTTCCTTTTAGCCCTCTAGAGCGAGCAAATCTTCTACAAGGGTTAAGCGTGGTCCGACAAAAAAGTTGAAACAAGACGTAAAGTATAACATCGATCAAATCAGAGCAGATGGCGAATCAATTGCTCCTAAAGAGAATGCAAACAAATTTATACGTCAATGCGTAGTTATCGTTAGGGACCAAATCCCGATCACCGCTCAACAATGGAATTAGCCAAAAGATCGCGAATTTCCTTTTGTCAGCCAAAGAGCAAAAGATCTTCTTTAGGAGGAGCTCATGAAACATTTTACCCTACTAGAGGGTCTCATAGATCTCCAATGGGAGAAAGTCAAGAAGTGTGCTCTTAAGAAGATGGCCACACAATTCCAGTCTTGGAAGAAAAGATTATGGACAGTTACTTGGAAGCACAAAAGAAGACTCCAGAATACAAAGGAGAATATGTGAAGTTAGCAGATGACTATGACGAATTTTTGAAGTTCAAGGAATCAGAAGAATCTAAGAAATGGTCGAGAATAAACAAGAAAAATGCTGACAAAAACGTGGCACCATCGTATGGGGCCAAGCGGCTACAAGTCTGGGTTGCCTAAGTGGGATGAATCTGAGAGAAACATGAAGGCTGCAGGGGTCACTCCAGTAACAGAGACTTGTCCCGAGAGGTGCAGGACTTGGTTTTATGCACATGGGGGGAATTTGGACCCAAAGACAAGGCAGGTTCTTGAATAGGCAATTCTTGAAGATGCCATGGTCGAGATAATTAAAGAAATAGAAGAAGCTCGAGTAGTTGTGTACCAGCCGGAGAGAGAGAATGACGAGCTTTCGCGCGCCCTCAAGAATCATGAACACCCAGGACGAACACGAGGCAAAGGCTGGTTCTGTGGTTTCTGGGGTTTGCGGATTGGAACGACAGCTATAGAAGTCATGACAGAAAGAAGAAGCATGAAACTCAAGAACATATCCATGAAGGTGGAGCACGACTTTGCTTTACCGAATGCACCTGAAGCACTCCTCCACGGAAATCTGATTCCACCTGCCTATGCTTGTGTCGGGGTGGATCAAGTTATGTAGGGATATGATACAGTAGAGCTTGATCACACTGGAGGTCAAGGGGAGCTGACACTAGGAGAAGCCATACGTGGTATCATTGTGTGGAAAAAGGAATGCATCGTGTTTGCAAACTCGGTGCCAAGGCCACCGATTCCTCCTCCAAGTTCGTCGCGTTAGTAGACTCCAACCCTTCCCGAGACGGAGCGCAGGGTAAGTCCGCCATATCCATCTCCACTGCGCCAGCCAAATCCATCCCACCCCGAGACGGATCACATGGCGAGTCTGTGATATCAAGCTCCGCCACATCAGCATAGTCCATCTCACCCCGAGACGGATCCTAGTGCGAATCGTCTACCATATTGATATCCACCGTCTCCAAAGCGGAACAGAACATAAAATAAGAAACCCGAGCCTCCTGCCAAAAAGAAGTTAGGTTACGATATGAATGACGAGGAACTCGATGTACAAGTGGCTAGCCAATTATAGGCATGCTTTGGACCGAAACCGCCCCCGCCGCCAAAGGAGAAAGTACCCGACAAGGTCGTACAACACTTTGTTGATGCAACTAAACCGGCAGAGAAAAGGCCGGTATCAGACTATGAACATTGTATTACCAAATCCTATGAATCACGCAAAATACAGAAGTCGAGCGGTAGCAGTAAATGCGGGAAAATTGTTCCCCAGCTTGGAGAATAGCCAGTCCAATGGATCAGCCCACTCAAGGTGGGTGCCAATAACATGGTAATAACCGATGCTGATAGAGAGAATGCTAGATTGCTCGGTATCACTATTGAACAACTCCTAGAGATCAAGGAATTTCCATCGTTGGATCCGAAGGAAATAGCATGGCAATATGTCCCCGGGAAACCTTTGGTTAGACCTGATGACAAGAAGCTTCTAACAACGCAAATGTACAAATTGCATGACTGGTACATGAGAGAAGTAAAGGACAGACGAGCTAGCCTCATGGTGAAAGTCGAGAAATAGCATTGCATCCATGAAAAAGATTTGTGGATTGAAAATGAAGATTTTTTTCAGTTATTCAATCAAAAAGCACTCGACAAGTCTATCGTCAGTTGCTATTGTCTGTAAGTGATTTCTTTCTGTAATTTCAGTCTCTAGCTCAGCTTGTTCATTGCCTATTATTATACTCACTATATTCTTTTTTGTGGTGTAATACGCAGAATGAAGATTTTTTAATTGATTTCTGTAATACGCAGAATGAAGATTTTTTGTTCATTGTCTGCTTGTTCATTTCTTTCTGTAATACGCAGAATGAAGATTTTTTAATTGAAAAGAGCCAGAGTCTATGGCATTGGGTTCGTTGACCCAAATACCGTTAATGCAGAAGTGTTGAGAAGGAACCCTAAAGACACGAAGAAAATGCTTATAAGGTTTTTGCAGGCCCTAAAGTACAAAGCAGAAACACTTTTACCTTGGAACTTCCAGTGAGTGAGTGTTACTTTCTTGTACTACAAATACTCCCTTCGTCCCTTAATATAAGACATTTTTGCGAGCTAACATAGCTTGCAAAAATGTCTTACATTGTGAAACGGAGGGAGTATATTTTTTGCTTATATATCTATATATATATACTCGATGTTATGTGTATTTGATGAGTTATGCATGCCCGCTTATACAAATCGTGTGCGCAACTACCACTCGATCCTTATAATCATTAGAGTTGATGATGGAACTGTTGAAGTACTAGACTCGCTAATTAAAGACCCTCAAGATTACATAAGCTTGCATTCGTTGCTTGGAAGGTAATTTCAATCATTGACGCACAATGTCGGCTTCTTTATTAGTTCATTTCCTGATATCAAGTAATTAATAACTCCTTTATTCATTTTTTTCCGGGCAGAGTTTGGAAACGTTTCATCAAAGAGGTCACCGGTGAATGAAAACCAGAGTAAAGATGGAGAAAGCCCAGGGTAATTAAGTAGTACTAGCTACGTCCGCACATCTCCTTAATTCTAGTTTCAACACCATTGCCATGCTTCATTATTATTAGATTGAATTCTATTCTCGTAAAGTGCATGAGGCAGGCAGAGGGGACTGAACTATGTGCATATTACGTTTGCGAGAATATTCGCTTTATGACCGAAAGCAGCAAGAGCGCAAGAGATCTTTGGGTACGTAAACACCATTCATATTTTTATCATGATCTAATACATATACACACAACTAACATGCATAGTCATATTGATCTCCTTCTTTATATATAGATGATGGAGATGCGGGATCAGCTCCTACCAACGGACCGCGTACGAGCAATTCAAGAGGAAATTGCGGGATTTTTGCTTCAGCGGGTCATATCTCCCGACAGAGAATACCATTACCCGATCCGCAAGTGATCTGCAAATTATACGAGAAATTTTATATACCAAATTGTATATATATGTGTGTATGCATGTGGTCGTACGAGAAATTCTATGATATATGACTGCTTGTACGAGAAATTTTATGATATATGATCGGTTCTATGAGAAAATCTATTTATATGCATAACATGTACAGTATGTAGTAACGTAAAATATGTTTGAAATGGAAAACACAAAATGAAAAGGAAAAATAAACATTAAACATTAAACACCTAATAAACACCTAGACCCCTAAATCCCTAGACCCCTAAACCCCTAAACCTTTAGTCCTGGTTGGAGTTACCAACCGGGACCAAAGGTCCCAATGCCCTAGCGCGCGTTGCCGACCACGTGACCAGGGTTTAGTCCTGGTTTATAGCCAACCGGGACTAAAGGCCTGGACCCTTTAGTCTTTATACTTTAGTCCCGGTTGGGGAACCGGGACTAAAGGCCCTTCCCAATCGGGACTAATGGCCTGTTTTCTACTAGTGATAGTTCCTCGTCTTGTTCAACAGTACGTTCCCTGAAAACACAACCATCACAACTATCTAGGAAGTCCCTAGAAGCATCAGTTAGTCCATTATAGAAGATATCAAGTATTTCATTTTTCTTAAGAGGATGATCAGGTAAAGCATTAAGCAATTGGATAAGCCTCCCCCAAGCTTGTGGGAGACTCTCTTCTTCAATTTGCACAAAGTTAAATATTTCTTGTAAGGCAGCTTGTTTCTTATGAGCAGGAAATATTTTTCAGAGAAGTAGTAAATCATATCCTGGGGACTACGCACACAACCAAGAGCAAGAGTATTGTACCATATCTTAGCATCAACCTTTAATGAGAATGGAAATAATTTGAGAATATAATAGTAACGAATCTTCTCATCATGAGCAAATAGAGTGGCTATATCATTCAACTTAGTAAGATGTGCTACCATAGTTTCAGTTTCATAGCCATGAAAAGGATCGGATTCAACCAAAGTAATTAACTGTGGGTCGACACAGAATTCATAATCCTTATCAGTAACAAAGATAGGTGAAGTAGCAAACTTAGGATCACATTTCATTTTAGCATTCAAAGTCTTTTCCTTATACTTGCATAGTAGTTTCCGAAGATCATTTCTATCCTTACAATCAAGAATCTCTCTAGCTATTTCTCCATCCAAAGCATGACCTTCAAGTATCTTAGGCATTTCAAATCTAGGAGATCTAGGCCTATTAGGTGTTTCATACTCATCAGTTTCGATGATCTCATCAGTTTCATCAGTTTCACCAGTTTCGATGATTTCATTCTCTCTAGCTCTAGCAATTTGTTCATCAAGAAATTCACCTAGTGGCACATTATCATCAAGCATGGTACTAGTATCATCATAAGAATCATTCATAGCAGAAGTAGCATCATCAATATCAGGATTAATAACATGTGGTGGTGGTGGTGCAAACTTACTCATAACAGAAGGTGAATCAAGTGTAGAGCTAGATGGCAGTTCCTTACCTCCCCTCATAGTAGAGGGGAAAATCTTGGTTTTAGTATCCTTCAGATTCTTCATAGTGATCAGTTGATATAAATCCCAAGTGACTCAACAAATATAGCTATGCTCCCCAGCAACGGTGATAGAAAAAGGTCTTGATAACCCACAAGTATAGGGGATCGCAATAGTTTTCGAGGGTAGAGTATTCAACCCAAATTTATAGATTCGACACAAGGGGAGCCAAAGAATATTTGAGAGTATTAGTAGTTAATTTGTCAATTCAACCACTCCTGGAGATAAATATCCGCAGCAAAGTGATCAGTAGCACAGTAATATGATAGTTTGATAGTAGTAGTAACAGTAACAGAAGTTGTAACAGTAGAAGTGATAGTTTTGTAGCAAGTGCAATAGTGACAACATTAGTAGTAACTTAGAAATAACAATAAATGGAAAGCTCGTAGGCACTGGATCAGTGTATTCGTTGGATGATTTTCATCATATAACAGTCATTTCCTAGGACGACACACAACAAGCTCCATTACATCAATATAATGTAAGCACATATTCCGTATATAGTCATACATGCTTATGGAAAAGAACTTGCATGACATATTTTGTCCTACCCTCCCGTGGCAGCGGGGTCCATAAGGAAACTATATAAGGGATATTAAGGCCTCATTTTAATAGAGAACCGGAACAAGGCATTAGCACATAGTGAATGCATTAATTCCTCAAACTACGGTCATCACCGTGAAGTATCCCGATTTATGTCACCCCAGGGGTGACGGATCATAACACGTAATAGGTGCATATGACTAGGCAAGATTGGATCAAGAACATAGATATAATGATGATAACATAAACGGTGCAGATCTGAAATCATGGCACTCGGGCCCTAGTGACAAGCATTAAGCATGGCAAAGTCACAACAACATCAATCTTAGAACATAATGGATATAGGGATCAAGCCCTAACAAAACTAACTCGATTACATGATGAATCTCATCCAACTCCTCACCGACCAGCAAGCATATGAAGGAATTACTTACTCCCAGTGGGGAGCATCATGGAATTGTCAATGGAGAAGGGTTGGTGATGACGAAGATAGAAGATTCCCCTCTCCAGAGCCCCAAACGGACTCCAGATCTGGCCTCCCGATGAAGAACAGGAGGTGGCGGCAGCTCCGTATCATGAAACACGATGAAACTTTCTCTCTGATTTTTTTTCGAAACATAGGAATTTATAGCACTGGAATTAGGGTAGGAGGGCCCACGAGGTGGCCACGCTCCACCAGGCCACGCCAGGGGGTCTGGCTCGCCCTGGTAGAGGGTGGCCATCCTAGGGCCCATCTCTGGTGGCTCCTGGCTCCAATATTTCTCATATATTCCAAAATAATTCTCCAAAAAATTTCGTTCTAGTCTGAGAACTTTTATTTCTGCACAAAAAACAACATCATGGTAGTTCTCCCGAAAACAACGTTAGTCTGGATTAGTTTCATTCAAATCGTGCAAATTAGAGTCTAAACAAGAGAACAGTGTTAGGAAAAGTATATACGTTGGAGACGTATCACCTCTCCTAATGTCACCTCCGTGAAGGTACCACATGCAACAGAATCTAGAAGATTTCTAGACACAAAGTTTTGTCCAGCATAGAACTTTTTTATGAGCATCCATAAGTTTAAAACATGAGTAGTACAATTTCTAATCATTAATTTCATCCTCTCCAGAGCTTGTATAGCATGTTCTTGGTCATGTTGTTTAAAATTCATAATTTTATTTCTAAGGGATATGATCTTAGGAGGAGGAAAATACTTGGCAATAAAAGCATCTTCACACTTATCCCATGTTTCGATACTATTACGTGGTAAAGATGAAAAACAAGCCTTAGCTTTATCTCGTCGTGAAAAAGGAAATAATTTTAAACTGACCACATCATTGTCCATATACTTTTTATTTTGCATATCACATAATTCAACAAAGGTATTAGGATGAGCAGCGGGATCCTATTAGGACTTCCCGAAAATTGTTCTTTCATCACAAGATTCAGCAATGCAGCATTTATATCATAAAACTCCTCACTAGTGGCGGATGGTATATGAGTACTAATAAAATCATTGTTATTAGTATTTGAGAAGTCACAAAACTCAGTAGTATCTTGAGACATGGTGACCGAGCAAGCAAAGTAACAAGCAAAACAAGTAAATTAGCAAGTAAAGCAAGCAAAGAAATGAACTAGCAACTAGCAAAGATAAATATTTTTGTATTTTTGATCTTTATAAAGCAGGCAAAATATAACAGCATATAAAAAGTAGAACAAGTGATTGATAATTTGTGCGAAGGTACTTGATAGTAGGTTGGTGATACTCCCCGGCAACGGCTCCAGAAGTCCTTCCTGATACTTGTGATCTGCGTTGGGTTTTCCGCGAAGAGGAGTGGGTGATGCAGCACGGTATAGATAAGTATTTCCCTTAGTGAGAACCAAGGTCGTCAAACCAATAGGAGTAACACGCAACCCCTGTCTTCAACGACTGCACACAAAGAAGCAAACACTTGCACCCAACGCGGGCAAGCGGGTTGTCAATCCCCTTGGACTCGTTACTTGCAAGCAAATGAAGTGTGTAGGTGATTGTTGATAATTAAAAATTTCAAAATAAATAGAAAACAAAAAATGGCACAAAGGTAATAGAGGTTTTGTAAATATATAAGTGGATATACCCGGGGGTAATTTTTCCTAGTGGCATCTCTCATGTAGTAGGCATAGGGTGGGTAAATAAATTACTGTTGGATAATTGATAGAAAAGCACATAGTTATGGAATATTTATTCATGACAATGATCATTACATGTAGGCATCATGTCCGTAAGCAAGTAGAGCGACTCTTGTCTGCATCTACTACTATTACTCCACTCATCGACCGCTATCCAGCATGCATCTAAGTATGTAAGTAAAACAGGAAAATGCTTGGAGAACAATGACACGATGTAGACAAAGTAAATCCAATTAATATGAATGAACCCCATCGTTTTATCCTTAGTGGTAAAAATACAAAGACATGTCTTGTACCTTTCCGTCACTAGGATATAGAGCACCGCCAGATTGAGCCCACTACAACACACCTCTCCTGCTGAAGAAATATCAATCTATTTGGCCAAACTATTTTAATAGATCAGAGAGAATTAGGAAGCTGTCATATAATCATGCATATGTAAAGAAGGACAAGTAAGGAACTCAATATAATTTCATGAACAATCTGAACATAAACCCATAATTCATCGGATCCCAACAAACGCACCGCACAAAGTGATTACATCGAATACATCACCGCGAAGATGCGGTGAACTTTGTATTGAAGATCGAGAGAGAGAGAGAGAGAGAAAGAGAGAGAGAGAAAGAGACATCTAGGTGCTAACTGCGGACCCGTAGGTCTGTGGTGAACTACGCACACATCACCACGGGAGCAGGAAGGTTGATTTAGAGGCCCTCCGTGATCGATCCCCCCTCCAGCAGGGCACCGAAACAAGGCTCCAGATGGGCACACAGAAGAATAGAGACTCGCGGTGGCAGAAAAAGTGTTTCGGGAGGCTCTCCGGGGGTTTCCCAATATATTAGAATTTATAGGCCAGAAGGGGTGTCGAGAGACGCCAAGGGGAGCCACAAGGCAACAGGGCGCGACCACCCCCATGGGCGCTCCATGTTGGCTTGTGGGGCCCCCTTGTGCCCCCCCGACCTCCTTCCGAAGCTTCAAGGTCTTTGTTTGGTCCAAAAAATTATCAAAAAGTTTCATGGCAATTGGACTTCATTTGATACTATAAACCTGAAAAGCCAAAAACATGCAGAAAAGAGCAACTGGCACTAGGCACTCAGTTAATAGGTCAGTGCTAAAAAATAATATGAATCAACAAATAAATGCCCAAAAAGTATCCTAGAATGATAATATTATAGCATGGAACAATAAAAAATTATAGATACGTTGGAGAAGTATCAATTCAGTTTCATAAGCATGGAAATGATCATATTCTACCAAAGTGATTAACTCGAGATCAACGAAGAATTCATAATCCTTATCTGTAAAACATATAGGAGAAGTAGTAAATTTGGGATCACGTTTCATTTTCTCCATCATAAATTTAGGAGTAGTTTCTTCAAATCATCTCTATCATTACAAGCAAGAAAGTCTCTAGCTATCTCCCCGTCGATAACACAATCCTCGGGTACCTCGGGCATATCATATCTATTAGAAGAGCTAGGCGTAATAGGTTGTCATCGTTTTCTCATGATAGATGCCATAGGGTGGCTTATCGTAGGTGGTTGGGGCCAAAGGATGCCGATGGGCTCCGGGTGTGAGATTGGGCACAAGCGGTGTCGACACACGATGTACCCAGGTTTAGGGCCCTCCGGAGGAGGTAATACCCCTAGTCCTGCTTGGTTTTAGTTGGATGGATGGGTATAGCTACAATCGTGCTCCTGGAGCTGTGTCTAGAGGAGGAAGAAGGGGCAGCCGGCTCCTCTTCCTCCACTGCTAGAAGGGGTTGCGTGTATGTGGGGACGATCATTCGTGCGAGCGTCTATCTCCCCCCGTCGCATGGGGGGCTCGGGGGGTTTTATAGGCCAACCCCCTGGCTCTTATAATATGTTATAAGTACAAAGGTGGGGGCACCCGGCTGGCAGTCTATCCGGCTGGCCAGAGGGTCCTGCTATTCGCGTCGTCTCGTTGTTGGTGGGGTCTGCCGGGCGAGCGGTCCCATCTCCCGCTGGGGCCTGCCAACCGGCTCTGTGATTGGCCCTCGCCCACCTGCCCCAGCACGGGCCGCCGGGTCGGCGTCAACTACCGCCAGCCGGCCGAAGTCGTTGGTACGGCCGGCGGCACTGTAGCCACGCCGAGGCAGGTAATCAAGTGGCGAGGGCATGCCAGCACTATTCCCATGCCCGGTCGCGCTCACCGAGGTCAGCGGCCGGGATGGTTGGACTGTAGCCACGCGCTGCAGGGCGTCAGCGGCCACTGTAGCCATAGGGCCGCCCGTCGTGCCGGTCACGTCGCGTCGTCGTACCCGCGCATAGAGGGATGGGACGGGGCATGTCTGTCCTGAGGTCAACGGAAGAGCCGGCCCGTGGGCAGCCGGCCACGCCCAGCCAGCCGAGGGTCTAGCCGGCTCCTTGACCAGCCGGGCGGGGTGCCGGCCGACACTGGATCGTGTCGGACGTCCTCCAGCCGGCCACGGCTAGCCAACCGCGTGGTTTTTCTTCGAAGCGAAAGGGGAGGACCCCGTTGCTTAGGCTTACCTAGGGGTAACAACCCCGTCAGTAGTTTCCAAAGCTGGCGGGGGCCCGCGTCTGGCGGATGGCAGGGAGCCGGCGGCTTCCCCTCAGCGTTACCCGCCTCCGGCTCAAAGGCGAAGGGGCAGCGGGGTCGGCCGTTGGACCCGACGCCTCGGGTACCGGTGCGCCACCCCGGGACCCGCGCCGGCACACGGCATGCCACGCGGCGAGTAATGATGCGGTGGGTTCCGCGTATGCGGGGAGACGAGACGTCGCCTGGGCCTAGCCCGCTAGGATCCAGGCGTAGCCCAGTAGGCCTTGGGGCACAGGATAGGATCCTCTGCGCCCCGAGGCGGCCGTTACGACCCAGGGCCGCCCACGCGCACGGAGTTTCCGGGGGGAGTGGGCACAATCAATCCCACGTCCCCCGGTCATGGCGTCCCCTATAAAAGGGGCGGAAGGGCAGCAGGCGGAGGTACCCACGCCTCACTTGCCCCCTCATTGCCCGTCTTCTTTGCTTCCCTTTCTTCCTCACGTGCCACCACACCCCAGCACGCACCCGTGCCCGCACGTCGAACCGCCGCCGCGGTGGCCGATGGACGCAGCGGAAGCTGGGCTGGCTCTTCGTGGTCGAGGCGGACATCGCCGAGCTCTGCCACGTGTGCATGCTGCCGCCGGAGGAGCGGGTGGTCGCACGTGCGCCCGGCAACGAGATAGCGCCGGCGCCACAGCCAGGGGAACACGTCGTGTTCCTCTGGCACTTCTCCCGGGGCTTCGGTCTTCCGGTCAGTATCTTCTTCCGTCTTCTCCTCGATACCTTTAACCACCAGCCGCACAACCTTGGCCCGAATTTGATTCTATACCTCTCCGCCTTCGTGACGTTGTGCGAGGGGTATCTCGGCATCCATCCCTTCATCAACCTCTTCAATGCTCTCTTCTACCTCAAACCTTTGAAAAGCGACGCCTGTGGGTCACGGTGGTGTGCTGCCGTGGCATCGCTCGCTTTCCTCCTCTTTCCCTTATCGATTCCGTCAAGGGGTGGCACCGGACATTCTTCTACGTGAAGAATGTCAACCCGAGGACGGATTACATCTGGCTGCCACCGTTTGAGGACAGGCAGTCCTCCCAGCAGAACCGGATGAGGACTGCCCTGCGCGGCGTGGCCCTGGATGAGCTCGGCCGGCTCACGCAGCTGAAGAGATCCGAGGGGTTGGTCGCCGCCGACCTGGTGGCGGCCTTTATCTCGTGCCGAGTGTCACCCCTCCAGATGAGGCCACATCGGATCTGCGACATGTCCGGCCGGCATGACCCCTGCCGGCTGTCCACCGTCGAGCTGACGCCGGCTCAGGTGGCGAAGCGGGTGAACGCCCTCACGATGTTCAAGCTGAAGCCCACCTCGTGGTCCTTCGGCATGGAGCCGTACGACCGCATCAACCGGCCTCCCTTGGTAAGTTTTTTGTCGAGGCGATTCTTTTTCGTTTGATATTCCCCAGTCGGTAGCCGGCTGGAGAACTTACTTTGATGTGCTGACCGCAGTTGCTGGTGCGACAGAACACGCCAGACGGCCTGCACCTGCAGATCTACGAGGTGGAGCATGAAAACTTCGACTCCGAAGACTACCAGACGGGAGGCCCCTGGAGGAAGGAGTGGACTCCTCGAGAGGAGCCGACGAGTCGACAGACCCGCGAGCTGACGCTCCCAATGGAGCCAAAGGATCCGGCACAGCCAGGGAGCCCAGTGGAGCGGGTGAGTTCCCTCATGCCCCCTAGATCAAGGACTGGACGGATGGCGACGATGATGATGACGACTTGATGATTCTGAACGAGCCTCCTCCTTCAGCGCATCAGGGCCGGAGTTGCGAGGAGCGGCAGGCTGAAGCCCCGACGGCCGGAGCGATCGGCCGGGGGAAGAGGCCAGCTTAGGGAGGGCTAGCGGCCCCACTGCCCGGCCCGAAGCGGGTGAAGGTGGCCGCGCGGAAGCCACCGCCACGCGCCAAGCGGGCTTTGCCCCTTGTCATCGAGTAAGTTTTTATTTCGCGTAAGTTTTTTGCTTCTGCCTCGCGAGCCGGTCATTGACCGGTCCTTGGGCGTTGCAGTGACCCCATCGATCTCCACGAGGAGGAGCCGACGGGGGAGCCGACGGATGCCGCCAGCCGGTTGGCCCGCGAGCACACGGCCACCCAGCATGAGGAGAAGAGGAGGCTCGCGGAGCTGCGAGCCTCTAGGTCTGGGACGCGAGGAGGGCCGCACACTCCAGGACCTCGAGCAGTCGGAGGCGGAGGGGTCGGCGGATCCTCCGCGGGCGTCGGACTCGGCAGCAGAGTCAACCCGCATGTTGAGGCCTCTGTCAAGCGAGCTGTGAGGGGCGGCTATGGACCCGCCAGCGCTTCTGTCCGCACAAGAGACGGGCCAGGCGAGGGAGGCGATGACAGAGTCGTCTCTCGAGGCAATCCGGCCTGAGGTGCCGGAGTTGACCCCGCCTGCGGCCGAACCGGCCCGGGTCGAGGTGCCAAAGGTCCCGGTGGCCCCGGAGGCAGCGGCCATGAAGGTGGAGGTGCCCTCCGGCGAGAAGCGACTCCCGGCCCCTTGCCATTATCAATCCGCCCCCGGCGGCTTGAGCCGCGGCGAGTCTGGGCGGCAGCGGTGGCCGGGCCCAGCGGACCCTACGGTCGATGCAAGACGTGGTCTGCGACTGGGAAGTGATGGCGAGCGGGCCGGCCCTGCCATTACCCTAGGCCGGTGGCCCGGTCCCTTCCTTTGCGGACCTGGGGAGCGTCCTGGACCGGTGCTGGCAAGAGCTGGCCCGATTCATGGAGGCGGCAGACACCACCCTACAGCGTGCGGAGGTAAGCCGGCTGTTTTAACTTAGGATTTTTAGTGGGGGCGCGCGAGCGCACCCACTTGGTGTAGCCCTCGAGATGCAAGCTGGCTGACGGGCAGCCAAGCCAGATCTTTTTTAGCGTGTCTTGACCTTTGCCGTTTTGTGGCAGGAAGGAACCTCCCTGCGGCAGAAGCTATTCGCGAAGGCGGTCACCATCCACGACCACGAATACGGCTTCTACCGCCTGGAGGAGGAGCTGACTCGCATCCAAGGTCAGTTGCACTTCGCAGGAGGGGCACGTAGCCCCCGGGAGCCAGCTGACGCCCGTTGTATTTTGCAGGTGAGCTGGCCACGCTTCAGAGGGAGAAGACCGGACTTGTCTCCGAGCGGGACCGGCTGGCTCGAGCCGTCCAGGCGGCCGCGCAGGAGACGGACCGGCTGGCCGCACTGCTGGTCGACGAGGAGGCAGCCCGGGACCGGCTCAAGGCCGAGGCGGCGAAGGAAGCGGCGACCCAGGAGAACGTCGTCAAGGGGGCGGCTGACGCCGCCCTGAGGACCGCTACCCTCCAAGGGGAGGTGATTTGCCTCGAGAGGTGCTCGAGCAGGTCAAGGGTTCCCTCACCGCGTCGGAGGCGGCTCGAGAGTCGGAGCGCAAGGTGGTGCTCAACTTTGCCCTTGGAGTGGACGACGCGATCGAAGGTAAGTGCCATTTTTTCTCTTCCCCAGTCGGTTGCCTTTCCCTTTGTCGTTTCTCGTGTTTCAACTCGCCTTTCTTTTCCTTCTCTTCTTATTTCTTCCAGAGCGCTTTCTGGAAACTCATCGTCGCGCTGCGCGTGCCGTTGAGGAGCACCGGGAGTTCCTTCGGGAGTGCAGTCGCTCCATCGAGGAGGATGTCGCGTGGGACGTGGACAAGATTGGGCTTGCCATCAAGATGTGGATGACCCATCTCGAGCGAAGCATGGAGCGGCTCAAGACCGCCGACAAGGAGGTCATCGCCACGCTGTGGCCGGGCCGCGGGGGAGCTCCGACGCACCGTGTGGCTCAGTGGCTGGAGCATGCCGGCCCCCGCCTCGAAGCCTGGGAGGCATCGGCTGCCCGAGACGGGGCGCAGATGGCGCTCCAGTTCGTCACGTCTTGCTACCGTGGCGTGGACCTGGGTCGGCTGCGATCATGCGGGACATGCCGGCTGCAGAGCGGGAGGCCCGCGAGTCGGCCCTTGTCCAGCGGGCCAACGAGCTCGCGTCGTATGTCGACGCGGACGAGTTCCTGCCGGCCCTTGGCGAGGATGGCGAGCCACTGATCGAGGACTCCTTCGACATTCCTCAAGGCCCGGCGGATGATGAAGTCGCCGACGAGAGCACCGACTCGAGCGGTGAGACGGACGAGACCGAGGAGCCCACCTCGAAGGCCAAGGAGGCCGACCCGAAGGCCGCGACCACGTCCGAGGCGAGGACCGAGCCGCCCAGGGACACGCCGGCTGGGGCACGCCGGTTGGCGACACGCCGGTAGCCTGAGCCCCCGGGCGTCTTTTTTATCTTTCTCTTTTTTTTCTCCCTGCATGTTAAGCTTGAATCCACCCATTGGGGGTGTTTGTGTAATGAACTGAATGCTGGCCGTGAGCCGCTTTTGCCTTAATATTTATGCCGTGAATAGCTTGTCGTTTTTGCCTTGTGACTCATGCCGCCTCATCCTTATCCTTTTTTGCCCGCCTTGACTCCTTTCGTTTCTACTCCTTTTGCCCTTCGGTTTTGGCCCCACCAGCCCGATAGCCAGGAACCGGTCTATAGCTGGGTCGAGGCGTCCGCCTCAAGGGAGCCGGTTCAAAACTTAGGAATCGCGAGGGCTTTTCGGGATAAGTAGAGTGGTAGAGACGCGGCGATGGCCCGGCTGGGCCTAGAAGGGATCTCCCTTCGTTTTCACCTTTCGTGTGAGCCAAACCTTGCCGCCCCGAGGCCCCGTCAACCGGACAGCCGGGAGCCAGTTCTGTAGCTGGTAAGGGTGGGGAAGTTTGGCTGGCTCACATTACTTAGCCATTTTTTGGAGAGGCGTTTTTAGGCCCAGCCGACTAGCCCCCAGGCCGGGGAGCCGGGCCAGGGAGCCGGTGAGTGAGGAACACTTTTGAGGGAAACGAAACAGAGCATGCCCCAAGAGCCGGCTCGGGGCGCCCATTGCATTCATAAGCCCAAAAGGGTGGGGATAAATACATACATTGGGTTTTCAGCAGTAAAACGGGCGCAGGAGTGCCGCATTCCATGGGCGCTCCGTCTCTTCACCGGAGGCATCTCTTTTGTGCTTCTGCGGCTTCTGAGCGTCTATTAGGTAGTACGCATTGTTGTGCAGCGCCTTGCTGATGATGAACAGGCCCTCCCATGGGGAGGACAGCTTGTGTTGTCCGGCTGTTCGCTGGATCCTTCTGAGGACCAGGTCCCCTTCGTGAAAGGAGAGTGGCCGGATCCGCTTGTTGTGGTAGTGTCGTAGCTTCTGCTGTAGATTGTTGTCCGGGTCAAGGCCAGTTCGCGAGCTTCTTCGAGTAGGTCGACGCCATCTTCTCTTGCCTCCTTCACGTCCTTCTCCGTGTATAGGGCAACCCGAGGCGAATCGAACTCGATGTCGGTGGGGATGATCGCCTTGAATCCATACACAAGGAAGAAAGGAGTGTAGCCAGTTGAACGGTTCGGGGTGGTCCTGAGACTCCAAAGGACGGCCGACAGCTCGTCGATCCAGCAGCCGGACGACCTCACCAGCGGCGTCACGCGCCAGGGCTTGATGCCGGACAGGATGAGGCCGTTCACCCTCTTGACCTGGCCGTTTGACTGCGACTGGGCGACGGAGGCCAAGTCGAGCCGGATTCCTTGCTTAGAGCAGAAGCACGCGAGTGCGCCCTTGGCGAAGTTGGTGCCGTTGTCGGTGATGATGCTGTGGGGAACGCCGTAGCACACTGTGATGTCGTCGATGAACCGGACGGCCGTGGGGCCGTCCAGCTTCTTGATTGGTCGCGCCTCGATCCAATTTGTCGACAACCACCAGCAAGTGCATCATGCCACCTCGAGCGGTCTTGCATGGGCCCACCATGTCCAGCCCCCAAACGACGAAGGGCCATGAGAGGGGGATGGTTTGGAGGGCCGTTGCCGGTAGGTGGCTTTGCGTGCTTAAGCGTTGGCAGCCCTCGCACACGTCGACCAACTTCTTGGCCGCCTCGAGAGCCGTCGGCCAGAAGAAGCCGTGGCGGAAAGCCTTGGCCACCAGGGTCCGGGAGGCGGCATGATGCCCGCACTCACCTTGGTGAATGTCGAGGAGGATCTCCAGACCCTTTTTCGGCCCGACGCATCGCTGGAAAACGCCGGTGGTGCTGTAGTGGACGAGCTCGTTGTTGGTGATGTTGTAGGCCGTGGCCCGGCGTTGGACTTGCCTAGCCAAGGCCTCATCTGGAGGGAGCTTGCCACATAGGAGGAATGCCAGGATGGGTTGGGCCCATGAGGGGGCAGAGACGGGAGCCGGCTCGGGAGCCCCCGGTACTGGTTGATCAGTCCCCGGGACCGGCTTGCAAGCCCCCGGGACCGGCTCGAGAGCCCCTGAGACCGGTTGGTCAGCCCCTAGGGCCGGTGCGCCAGCCCCCAGGGCCGGCTCGTTGATGATCATCATGATGGCCGCGCCGCCATGGCTGTCCGCCTCGGATGCCGCCAGCTCGATCGAAGCCGGTTGGGCGGCCGACGGTTCGGGAGACGTTGGTGAAGGTGTCGGGGAGGCGGCCGGGACCGTTGACGGGCCCGCGACACCCGCCGGCACGAAGATTGACTCCGATTCGTGGGAAGGCTTGATCGACGTCTTCAGCAGCCGTTCAAGGGAGACGCCGGCTGGGATGGCCTGTCGGGTGGAGCCGATCTTTGCTAGCGCATCCACCGCCTCGTTGTCTGCCCAGGGGACGTGATGAAACTCACAGCCCTCGAAGGAGCTGGTGAGCTGTTGTATGAGGAAGCGGTAGCTGGCCATGTTGGTGTCCCTGGCGTCCCATTCACCAGAGACTTGCTGCACTACGAGGTTGGAGTCGGCGAAGCAGAGGATCTCCCTGGCAAGCCGGAGGCCATGGACGATGGCCTCGTACTCGGCCATGTTGTTGGAGGCGGCAAAGTGGATCTGGAGGGCGTATTTGAGCTGATCACCTTTCGGGGAGGAGAGGACTATGCCGGCACCTAGGCCGGTCCTCATTTTCAATCCGTCGAAATGCATGCGCCAATGCGTGGAGTCTGGGGGAGGCGGAAGGAACTCCGTCTCCACCCAGTCGACGAGGAAGTCCGCCAATGCCTGCGACTTGATGGCGGTTCTTGGCTCGTACTGAATCTCATGATCGACGAGGGCGATGACCCACTTGGCGATCCGACCGGTGGAGTCCCGGCCGCTCATGATCTCGCCAAGCGGGGTCGTGCTTACTACGGTAATGGTATGCTCCTGGAAGTACTGCTTGACCTTCTTGGCGGCGAAATATATGTCATAACACATCTTTTGGTAGTGGGGGTAGTTCTGCTTGGACGCGGAGAGGACCTCGCTGAGGTAGTAGACAGGCCATTGGACTAGTAGGGACTTGCCCCCTCCGGCCGCTCGACCACCAGGACGACGCTAATGACGCGGGTGGTCACCGCGATGTAGGCGAGCATTGGTTCCTTCTCAGCCGGCGCCAGGATCGGCGCGTGGGTGAGAGCCTTCTTGAGGCCGCGGAAGGCCTCATCCGCCTCGTTAGGCCAGTCGAAGACGCCTGGCCTCTTGGTTTGACCCGGCTCGATTAGAGACGTCTTGCGAAGGAGCCCGTAAAGGGGCAGGGCCTTCTCCCCCAGCGGGCTGATGAATCGGCTGAGCGAGGCGAGGCAGCCGGTGAACTTCTGGACGTCGTGGAGCCGGGTCGGCTTTGGCATGCGCTCGACCGCGTTGATCTTCTCGGGGTTAGCTTCGATGCCGCGAGCGGACACGAAGAAACCCAAGAGTTGGCCGGCGGGGATGCCGAAGACACACTTCTCCGAGTTGAGCTTGATCTTGTACTCGCACAAGTTCGCGAAGGTCTTCTGGAGGTCGTCGAGGAGGCTGAAGTGCTTCTTGGTTTTGACGACGATGTCGTCAACATAGATGTGGACATTCCTGCCTATCCGAGGCAGGAGGCACTTCTGCATGCACTGTTGGAAGGTGGCGCCTGCGTTCTTCAGGCCGAAGGACATGGTGATGTAGCAGTAGGCCCCAAAGGCCGTGATGAAGGAGGACTTGAGCTGGTCTTCCGGATCCAGCGTGATCATGTGGTAGCCGGAGTAGGCATCCAGAAAGGACAGCAAGTCACAGTCGGCCGTGGAGTCAATGACTTGATCGATCCGCGGCAGAGAGAACGGGTCCTTGGGACACGCCTTGTTCAGGCTAGTGTAGTCGATGCACATGCGCTAGGTCCTGTTCTTCTTCAGCACCAGGACTGGGTTGGCAAGCCAATCTGGGTGGAATACTTCCATGATGAACCTGGCTGTGAGCAGCCAGGCGATCTCTTTGCCTACAGTATGCCGCTTTTCCTCGGAGACACGGCGCAGGGGTTGCTTGACCGGTTTGACGTCCGGCCGGATGTGGAGTTTGTGCTCGGCGAACTTCCTTGGAACACCCGACATGTCCTTGGGGGACCATGCAAAGATGTCCCGATTCTCACGGAGGAAGTCGACAAGCTCGCCTTCCTATTTGCTGTTGAGGTGGGAGCCGATGGTGACGCACTGAGCCGGGTTGGCCAGGTCGAGCGGGATTTTCTTGGTGTCTTTGGACGGCTGGAAGGAGGCCTCGCTGATGGATTGCGAGGGAGGAGCTGGCACGGCCGGCCGGCTGACAGCAAGGGCCACAAGCCTGTCGAGCTGCCGTCTCTCCTCGGCGATCTCTAGGGCCTCGGCCAGCCGGCTGCTGTCTTGAGCGCACTCGAGCGACTTCTTGTAGTCACCCTTGATGGTGATGATTCCCTTGCGGCCTAGCATCTTGAGCTTGAGGTAGGCATAATGGGGGACCGCCATGAAGCTGACAAGATCCGGTCGGCCCAACAGCGCGTGGTAGGGGCTCGCGAGGTCTACGACCTCGAACAGCACTGGCTTGCGGCGGAAGTGGCCGGTTCCACCGAAGAGGACGTCGAGCGTGATCTTGCCGACAGGGGAGCAGGACTTCCCAGGCACGATGCCGTGGAAGACCGTCCGGCTCGCCTGCAGGTCTTCTGTTTTCAGCCCCAGCTTGTGCATTGTGTCGAGGTAGAGAATGTTGATGCTGCTGCCACCATCTATTAGCACCCGAGAGAAATGTCAAGCTCACTCCTTGGTGGCGATGATGGGGTCGAGGACCAAAGCATAGCTGTCGGGATTCGACATCATGGCAGGGTGATCAGCCTGGCTCCAAGTGATTGGCTTCTCCGACCAGTGCATGAACTGGGGAGTTGGCGGCATGGTGGCGTTCACCTCATGACGGAGCTGACGTTGAGCGTGTTTGCCCGTCTCTACATTGGTGAAGACGACGTAGCAACCGTCCTGGTTGGGGAACTGGTCGATTAGACGACCGTCGTTTTGGGCCAGAGCAGGAGCCGACGCCGGGGCGACAGCTTGGGCCGGGGCCGACGCGCTGGCTGGCGGCGCGGGAGGAGCCGGAAGGCCGTCCCCCCGGGCCACTCGCTGTGAGAAGCTGCACTATCGGAGCGTGTGCGTAGAGGGTTTGGCCCCCGAATGGTTCTTGCAGGGGAGGTCGAGCATTTGCTCGAAGGTGAGCTTCGGCTGCCAGGCAGCCTTGCCGGTGCGCTGGTGCTGGCCGGAAGGCTGGGCAGCCGGCTCCTGATCCTCGACGATATTGACCTGCCGGCTCCCGTAGCGGGGATCTGGCTGGTCATTCTTGCGTTTGTTGTTCTACGACTGCCGGTTGTCGGCGGCCGCCAGGGTCGTGGCCGGTGTCGTCGTCACCTTGGCAGGCGGGGTCGTCTTGACCCGGTTTGCCGAATCGGCCGTGGTGTATTTGTCCACCTTGGTCATGAGCTCGGCAAGCGTGGTCGGCTCGGAGCACAGAAGCTTATGTTTGAGAGGGGTGCCATCCCGGCAGCCCTCGATGAAGTACTGCATGGCTTGCACCTCGTGCACCCCCTTGCAGGAATTGCGGAGCTCGGTCCACCGAGTGAGGTAGTCGCGAAGGGATTCGTCCGGCCCTTGAACGCACATGGCGAGTTCACGGGGACGGCCAGACCGCTTGTAGGTGCCGGTCAAGTTGCGGACGAAGGCCTCCTCGAAGTCCATCTAGGTGTTGACGCTGCCAGCCGCCAGGCTGTTGAGCCAGGTGCGGGCCGAGCCGATCAACATGAGGGGGGCGTAGCAAATGGCTATGTGCTTGTTCCCCTGGCGATGCCAACCGTAGTGGTGTAGTCGGTCAGACAGTCTTTAGGCTTGGCGGCCCCGTTGTATTTCGGGGTGTCCCTTGGGAGCGTGAAGCCGGTTGGGAACGGCTCGGTGCGGATCCGGGGGGCGAAGCAGGCCGGACCAATCGATCCCTCCTCCTCGAGGAGGGCGGATTGCGCGAGCCGGTCGATGCGGTTGCAAGCGTTGTTCTCGTTGTGGGGGACACGTGGTCCGAGCCGAGCCGAGCCGAGAGCTCGGTACGGACGGTGGGTGGCACCGACTACCCCGACTCGTGCCGCGGGGGCGGTGTCTGCTCGTGGCTGCGCCGACTGTCGGCTGTTGACGCTTCGTGGTGGCGGCTGCTTCGAGGCGGATCATTGGTGCGCCGGCTGCTGACAGCCGGCAGTTTGCTCCCCAGCGTCTGAGAGGGCCGGGGGTTGTTTGCTCTGGCCCGGCGGCTGGAGACGCGAGGGGAGTAGGAGTACTGGGCCGCCTGGCGGCCGGCAGTTCCCGTGCCCTCGCGCTCTGGCCGGGGGCCTTCAGTGGCGGTGCCGCCTGTCGTGAGCACGATGTGGGCGACGCATCGATGAGCTCCTTGATGTGGCGCTCGTGGGCGGCCGCTCTTCGCCCTCCAAGGTGGCCAATTCCTTGTAGGCCACCTTGAGAGCCCGCAGGTTGGCTACGGGGGTGTCATAGACGGGTATCTTGCCGCCGAGGATTTCGGCGACCACGTGACCGCGGTCGCGCACAGCCCCACGCCGGCTGGGCTCGGTGCCAGCCGGGGTGAGACCGTAGGCAGAAGCATACTCCCGTTGTGCCGCCTCCATGCGGTGCCGCGTGGCCGCGAGAGCAGTGGCATCCTCAAACAGGATGCGACGAGCCGCCTCGAGATCGGCCGCGGAGGTGTCGGGGTTCGCCGTCGGGGCGATCGGAGTGCTCAAGCCCCGAAGGGCCGCGCCGAGCGGGTCGGACATGCCGACGCGGGCAGCGGCAATGGTATCCGCGACCCGCACCTGTCTGGAAACGGTGGAAGAGGTGATGGCCAGTACTCCCACGCGATCGTGGGAGCCGCTGGCCTGAGTCGCAGCAAGTGCGCCCACTGCCGTGGGCGGACCAGCGCAGACGAGCACCCTCATGGGGTACTCGTCAGCGACCAGAGCCTCGACGAGGCTAAGTGTACCGAAGTGCTCGGTGAGCGCATCGATGTAGGCCGTGAGGCCGACGGAGTTGCCCGCAGGGCGTGCCGGAGCAAGCCCCACGATCCCTCCACGGTTTCGCCAGGACGAGCGGCGACGGCGAGGAATGGCGAGGGGTCCCGCCCGGAGCATGAATCCGGCCGACACCACGTACGGCCCCATGGTGGGTGCCAACTGTCGTCGTTTTCTCACGACAGATGCCATAGGGTGGCTTATCGTAGGTGGTTGGGGCCGAAGGACGCCGACGGGCTCCGGGTGTGAGATTGGGCACAAGCAGTGTCGACACACTATGTACCCAGGTTCAGGGCCCTCCAGAGGAGGTAATACCCCTAGTCCTGCTTGGTTTTGGTTGGATGGATGGGTATAGCTACAATGGTGCTCCTGGAGCTGTGTCTAGAGGAGGAAGAAGGAGCAGCCGGCTCCTCTTCCTCCACTGCTAGAAGGGGTTGTGTGTATGTGGGGATGATTGTTCGCACGAGCGTCTATCTCCCCCCGTCGCATGGGGGCTCGGGGGGTTTATAGGCCAACCCCTCGGCTCTTACAATATGTTATAAGTACAAAGGTGGGGGGACCCGGCTGGCAGTCTCTCCGACTGGCCAGAGGGTCCCGCTATTTGCGTCGTCTCGTCGTTGGTGGGGTCCACCGGCCGAGCGGTCCCATCTCCCACTGGGGCCCGCCAGCCGGCTCTATGATTGTCCCTCGCCCACCTGCCCCGGCATAGGCCACTGGGTCGACGTCGCCTAGCGCCAGCCGGCCGAAGTCGTCGGTACGTCCGGCGGCAGTGTAGCCACGCCGGGACAGGTAATCGAGTGGCGAGGGCGTGCTGGCACTATTCCCATGCCCGGTCGCGCTCACCGAGGTCAGCGGCCGGGATGGTTTGACCGTAGCCACGCGCCGCCCGTCGTGCCGGTCATGTCGCGTCGTCGTACCCGCGCACAGAGGGACGGGATGGGGCATGTCCATCCCGAGGTCAACGGAAGAGCCGGCCCGTGGGCAGCCGGCCACGCCTAGCCGACCGAGGGTCCAGCCAGCTCCTTGACCAGCCAGCCGGGGCGCCGGCCGGCCTTGGCTCGTGCCGGACGTCCTCCAGCCGGCCACGGCCAGCCGGCCGTGTGGTTTTTCTTCGAAGCGAAAGGGGGAGTACTCCGTTGCTTAGGCCTACCTGGGGGTAACAACGCCATCATAGGTGAATCAAAGTTATCATTAATTTTAGCATTCTCAAGTTCTCCAGCCTTAGCAACATGAGCATCGAGTAATTCATTCAGTGGCGTGGTTTCAGTTTCATCAAGCATAGTAGTAGTATCATCATTAATTTTAGAAGTGACATCATCAAGTACTTGCGACATATCAGAACGAGTAGCAAGTGGTGGTGTCTTAATCTTATCCAAATAGTAGTTGAATCAAAAGCAGAGCTAGATGGCAGTTCCTTACCTCCCCTCATCTTAGAGGTGGTATGATCTTGGTTCTAGTATATTTCAGATTCTTCATAATCACAATGAAGTATCCTTGGTGAATACAATAAATAGATATTATGCTCCCCGACAACAACGCTAGAAAATAGTCTTGATAACCCACACGTGTGGAGGATTGCAACAGTCTTTGAGGGAAGTATTTTACCCAAATTTGTTTATTCGACACAAGAGGAGCCAACTAATATTTATCGGACCTAGCAGTTGAGTTGTTAATTTAACCATACCAGGTTATTCTTTGTCACAAAGATTTAGTAGCACATCAAAATAGGGATAGGAACAGTAACAGTAACAACAACAGTTTTGTAGTGATGGTTACAACAGTAGCAGCAATAGTAACTTAGTAAGATTCAGTATGTAAAAGCGTAGGCCATGGATCGGTGATGGATAATGATTCCGATGAAATTCATCATGTAACAGTTACACACTAGAGCGACACAGAACTAGCTACAATTCATCAATGTTATGTAGGCATTTATTCCGTATATAGTCATACATGCCTATAATAAGAACATGCATGACATCTTTTGTCCTACCCTCCCATGGAAGCTAGGTCTATAAGGAAACTAAGGGATATTAAGGCCTCCTTTTAATAGAGAACCAGAACAAAGCATTAACACATGGTGAATACATGAACTCCTCAAACTACGACAGTAACCGGAAAAAAACAATTATTGTCACCTTGGGGTACGCGGATCATGACACGTAACAGGTGCATACAACTTGGAAGATAGGATCTAAACACTCTCATTTTCATGGAAGCATAATAGGTTCAGATCTGAAATCATGGCACTCAGTTTCTAGTGACAAGCATTAAGCATAGCGAAGTCATAGCAACATCAATCTCAAAACATAGTGGATACTAGGGATCAAGAACTATCAAAATAACTCGATTATATGATCAATCTCATCAAATTACATCACCTTCCAGCAAGCTGATACGTCTCCAACGTATCTATAATTTTTGATTGTTCCATGCTATTATATTATCTGTTTTGGTTGTTTTATATGCATTAATATGCTATTTTATATTATTTTTGGGACTAACCTATTAATCTAGAGCCTAGTGCTAGTTTTTGTTTTTTCCTTGTTTTTGAGTTTCGCAGATAAGGAATATTAAATGGAGTACAAACGAAATAAAACCTCCAGAATAATTTTTTCTGGAATAAAAGTAAGCCACGAGACTTGAAAACCAAGGCAGAGGAGCTGCCACGGGGCCACAAGCCCGCTTGCCGCGGCCAGGGGGGTCACACGCGCCGGGCAGGCTTGTGGGCCCCTGGCAACTCCCCTAACCCTAGTCTTCGGCCTATAAATACCCAAATATTCCATCACTATCGAAATGAGACACGAAAACACTTTTCCGCCGCCAGAAGCCTCTGTTCTCGAGAGATCCAATCTTGGTTCCTTTTCCGGTAATCTGCCGGAGGGGATTTGATCACAAAGGGCATCTACATCAACTCCATTGCCCCTCCGATGATGCGTGAGTAGTTCACCACATACCTACGGGTCCATAGCTAGTAGCTAGATGGCTTCTTCTCTCTCTTTGCTTCTCAATACCATGTTCTTCATGATCTTCATGGAGATCCATCTGATGTAATACTCTTTTGTGGTGTGTTTGTCGAGATTCGATGAATTGTGGGTTTATGTTCAGATTATCCATGAATATTATTTGAGTCTTTCCTGAATTTTTATATGCATGATTTCATATCTTTGCAAGTCTCTTCGAGTTATTGGTTTGGTTTGGCCAACTAGATTGGTAATTCTTGCAATAGGAGAAGTGCTTAGTTTTGGGTTCAATCTTGCGGTGTCCTCACCCAGTGAAAAAGTAGGGGTAGCGAGGCACGTATTGTATTGTTTCCACCAAGGGTAAAAAGATGGGGTTTTCATCATATTGATTGAGTTTATCCCTCTACATCATGTCATCTTACCTAATGCATTACTCTGTTCTTTATGAACTTAATACTCTAGATGCAGGTAGGAGTCGGTCGATGTGTGGAGTAATAGTAGTAGATGCAGAATCGTTTTGGTCTACTTGTCACGGACGTGATGCCTATATGCATAATCCTTGCCTTGGATATCTTCATAATTATTCGCTTTTCTATCAGTTGCTCGACAGTAATTTGTTCACCCACCATAATACTTGCCATCATGAGAGAAGCTATCTAGTGAAACCCATGCCCTAGGGTCTATTTTCCATATTATACTTTTCGTTCTAAAACCAAAAACACCAAAAATACTTGCTGTCCTATTCTTACTTTTAGTTTTACTTTCCGTTCAAGCATCCTATTATATCTATCTCTACTAGATCTCATCCTTGCAAATAACCATACAGGGATTGACAAACCCTTTATACCATTGGGTGCAAGAGTTTGATTCTTTGTGCAGGTATATCTATTGGTGGATCGCTTGTATCTCCTACTAGATTGATACCTTGGTTCTCAAAAATTGAGGGAAATACTTATCTAGTTTGCTGCATCAAACCGTTCCTCTTCACGAGAAACCAACGCATGCTCGAGACGTAGCAAGAAGGATTTCGGCGCCGTTGTCGGGGAGATACATAGCCAGTCAAGGATACCAAGTACCCATCACAAACTCATCTCTTGCATTTACATTATTTGCCATTTTCCTCTCATTTTCCTCTCCCCCACTTCTAAAACAATTTTCAGAAAACACTTGCCTTTTTTGTTTGCCCTTCTTTCGCTTGCCTTTTTGATTAGCTGAACTATGTCGAACATCACCACATCCCCCTTGTCACCAGACTTTGAAGTTCTTTACTTCAAACAAAAACAAGGGGAAAATTTGAAGGATGCTTGGTATAGGCTAATGGAATCTTATCATGTTTCCAATCTAAGAGGGGATGCAAAAGTTTTGCTCGGAAATTTTTACATTGGTTTAGCTTTGCATCATAGGGAGCTTTTAGATTTCGCCTCAAAAGGAAATTTTATTGAGCTTGACACGAATGCAGCCTATGAAGTTTTAGAAGGGATTTTGGGGGTTCCTCTACCAAAAAGGGGGTTTGATTTCTCTCAAGAGGGAGTTCAAGTTATCGACAAATTGGGTGACTTACATAAGCACTTGGTCAAGTTACAACAACATCATGAACCCCTCAAACATATTAACGGGAACCTTAATAGCTTGAATACTTTGATCACCCTTTGCAATAAGCGTTTGGACATTTTGGACACCAAGATTGATCCTCCCCCTACAAGTGGGGAAAAGAGGAAAGAACCTCCTGGATTTGAGAAGGTCCTCACAAAAATTGCCAATACCAAAGATGACAATACCTGGATCTATTGTGTTTTGCCTAGCTAGGGGCGTTAAACAATAGCGCTTGTTGGGAGGCAACCCAATTTTATTTTGCTTTCTGCTTTTTGATTATGTTTTGGTGTGTTTGGAACATTATTACTTCTGTAGTATTGTGTTTTTTTGTTTAAATTAGTGTCTGAGCCAAGTAAAACCTTTGGGGTGATCTATGCCAGTTGTTGATTTGATCTTGCTGGAAAACAGAAACTTTTGTGCTCAGTGTAGGCATTTTCTGAATTTTTCAGGGCGTCAAATTGATCTGAAATTTTTTTAAGAGATTTATATATGAATTTCCCTGGTATTGCTAATTTTTTAGAATTTTTAGAGTTCCATAAGTATTCTAAGTTTACAGATTCCTGCATATTGTTCTGTTTTTGACAGATTCTGTTTTCTTTGTGTTGTTTGCTTATTTTGATGTATCTATGGGTCGTATCGGGGGGTATGAGTCATGGAAAAGTTGGAATACAGTAGGTATTACACAAATATAAATAAAGAATGAGTTCACAATAGTAGCTAAAGTGGTGATTTATTTTTCTTGTACTAACGGATCTCATGAGTTTTCTGTTGAGTTTTGTGTTGTGAAGTTTTCAAGTTTTGGGTGAAGATTTGATGGAATATGGAATAAAGAGTGGCCAGAGCCTAATCTTGGGGATTCCCAAGACACACCAAGTCATATTCAAGGATACAAAAGAGCCTAAGCTTGGGGATTCCCTGGAAGGCATCCCCTCTTTCGTCTTCAATCCATCGGTAAATTTACTTGAGGCTATATTTTTATTCACCACATGATATGTGTTATGGTTGGAGTGTCTTGTATGATATGAGTCTTTGCTTGTTAGTTTGCCACAATCATACTTTCTGCACACATCTTTTGAGAGAGACATGCTGAATCGTGAATTTTTTAGAATACTCTATATGCTTCACTTATATATTTTGAGCTAGGCAATGTTGCTCTAGTGCTTCACTTATATCTTTAAAGATCATGGTGGTGTTATATTTTGTAGAAATTATTGAACTCTTGTTCCTCACTTATATTATTTTGAGAGTTTCTTAAAACATCATGGTAATTTGTTTAGGTTATGAATTTAGTCCTAATATAATGACATCCAAGAGGGATATAATAAAAACTTTCATATTAAGTGCATTGAAAACTATGAGAAGTTGGATTCCTTGCATATAGTTTTGAGATAATAGGGATGGTAATATGAGAGTCATGCTAGTGATTAGTTGTGAATTGAAGAGATACAATTGTTAAAGCGTGTGATTCTCGTAGCATGCACGTATGGTGAACTGTTATGTAACGAAGTCGGAGCATGACTTGTCTAATGATTGTCGACCTTTGTGTGAGGGTCGGGAGCGCGTGATGGTTAACTCCTACCAACCTCTCACCTAGGAGCATGCATCTAATTCTTTGTTTGATAACTAATAGACTTTTGCAATAAGTATGTGAGTTCTTTATGACTAATGTGAGTCCATGGATTATACGCACTCTCACCCTTCCATCTTTGCTAGCCTCTCTAGTACCACGCAACTTTAGTCGGTACATCAAACCCTCCTTCCTCAAAACAGCCACCATATATTCCTCAAAACAGCCACCATACCTACCTATTATGGCATTTCCATAGCCATTCCAAGATATATTGCCATGCAACTTCCACCATGTAGTTTTTCTATGACTTGCATCATCACTTCATATTGCATATAGAGTTATATCTTGTCATAGAAATCGAGTTGTAATTTCTTTTTCTTTGAGTTATAAGTAAATAAACGTGTGATGATTTTTCATTAATAGATCATTGTCCCATGAGAGAAAAGGATGATGGAGGCGATGACTCCCTCACAAGTTGGGACGAGTATTCGGACTTTACAAAAAATTAAAAGAGGCCAGCGAAGCCCAAACAAAAAATAAAAGAGGCCAAAGAAGCCCACCAAAATAAAAAAATGAGAGAAAGAGAGAAGGGACAATTGCAACTATCTTTTTCCACACTTTTGCTTCAAAGTAGCACCATGATCCTCATGATAGAGAGTCTCCTATTTTGTCACTTTCATATAACTAGTGGATATTCATTATGCACGACCACTTAGTTTTATTTTTGAGCTTTCATACACTTGTAGCTCTAAGTGCATTTGTTGCATGGCAATCCCTACTCACTCACATTGATATATATTGATGGGCATCACCATAGCCCGTTGACACGCCTAGTTGATGTGAGACTATCTTCTCCTTTTTTTCCTTGCATCCCCTCCATATTCTATTCCACCTATAATGCTATATACATGGCTCACGCTCATGTATTGCGTGAGAGTTGAAAAGGTTTGAGAACACAAAAAGTGTTAAACAATTGCTTGACTTGTTCATCGGGGTTGTGCATGATTTAGATACTCTGTGTGGGGAAGATGGAGCATAGCCAGACCATATGATTTTGTAGGGATGACTTTCTAAGGCCATGTTATTTCGAATGGACACGACTACCTTGTTGGTGTGCTCAAAGTATTAATGTTTTTATGTTAATATTAGACTATTGTTTTGAATCTAACGGATCTGAATATGCATGCCACAATAAAGAATAATACATGGATAAATATGTTGGGTAGCATTCCACATCAAAAAATCTGTTTTTATCAATTACCTACTCAAGGACGAGCAGGAATTAAGCTTGGGGATTGATACGTCTCCAGTGTATCTATAATTTATGAAGTATTCATGTCATGTTTGCAATAATTCTATATGATTTTACTAGAACTAACCCAGACTGACGATGTTTTCAGCAGAACTACCGTGGTGTTGTTTTTGTGCAGAAATAAAAGTTCTCGGAACAAGCTGAAAATTTACGGTGAATATTTTTGGAAAATATAAAAATACTGGAGCGAAGACTCACCCGAGAGGAAGGCCGAGGAGGCCACAAGCCCCAAGGGCGCGACCTCCCCCCTGGTCGGGACCACCAGGCTTGGGGGCCCCTCGGGAGTCCACCGACCTCCCTCTCAGGTCTATAAATCCTCAAATATTCCAAAACCTCAGAGAAATAACCTAGATCGAGAGTTCCACCACCGCACACCTCCAGAGCCACGAAAAACAATCTTGGCCCTCTCTGGCACCCTGTTGGAGGGGGTCACCATCACCGGAGGCCATCTTCATCGTCTCGGAGGGGCCATCAACACCATGGAGGCCATGGACCAAAGGGAGAACCTCTCCCCACAGAGGGGGGAGGCCATGGAGGAGGAAGCACAAGGGGGAGAACCTCTCCCCCTCCCTCCCGATGGTGCCAGAGTGCCATCGGGGGAACCATCGCCGCGGTGATCGTCTTCATCAACATCACCTTCTTCATCACCATCCTCATCTCCTTTTAGCGGTCCACTCTCCCGCACCCCGCTGTAATCACCTACTTGAACATGGTGCTTTATGCTACATATTATGATCCAATGTTGTGTTACCATCCTATGATGTTTTGAGTAGATTACTTTTGTCCTTTGGGTTGATTGATGATCTAGATTGGTTTGAGTTGCATGTTTTATTATTGGTGCTGTCCTATGGTGCCTTCCGTGTCGTGCACACGTGAGGGATCCTCGCTGTAGGGTCTGCAATATGTTTATAATTCGCTTATGGTGGGTGGCGTGAGTGATAGAAGCACAGACCCGAGTAAGTAGGTTGTTTGCGTATGGGATAAAGGGGACTTGATGCTTTAATGCTATGGTTGGGTTTTACCTTAATGATCTTTAGTAGTTGCGGATGCTTGCTAGAGTTCCAATCATAAGTGCATATGATCCAAGTATATAAAGTATGTTAGCCTATGCCTCTCCCTCATATAAAATTGCAATAATGATTTCCGATCTTGTTAACAATTTCCTAGGATAATTCTACACATCGACCCATCATTATTCCGCACTCGCTATTTGTAATATATTGTAATATTATGATAACAGAACCTATATTTATATTTTAGTTCTCCGATATCATGCAAAGCTATCCTCTTCATACCCACAACGTAGTTTTATTTCTCGTTTCTAGATGGAAGCAAATGTTCGGTGTACGTAGAGTCGTATTGATGGCAGATAGGACTTGAGAGAATATTGATCTTACCTTTAGCTCCTTGTAGGTTCAAAACTCCATACTTATCACTTCCACCTTTTAAATTGTTACGATGATTCCTTGCACTTGGGGATTATCAAGCTCTTTTCTAGTGCGGTTTCCGGGGAGCAATAGCGTGGGGTTGATATTCTCGTGTATGCTTGTTTGCTTTCTTCACTAAATAGATTTTATTTTCCCTTTTTACTTTCTGTAGTTGTGGGTGAAACAAACAAACAAAAATTAAAAAAATAAAAATAAAAAAAGAGTTACTTGCCCCTTTTGCCTAAGAATTGTTTCAAAAAGAGAAGTGATTGGAAGGTTGTGCATTGGAGAAGTGAGGGTCGACCTTGAACACTTGTGTTCATGCTCATGGAAACAATGTAGAATTTTTCATGGAAGCTTCTGAAAAATAATTATCACCTTGTATTTATCCATTGTATTATAAAAATAATGTGCCAAGATTTGCTTTTAGGATGATTAGATTGCCTGTTTGGTGTGTGCAGTGCAAAAACAGAAACTTTGGCTGTAGTGCATGAATTTACATTTTTTACTGGAACGTCAAAATTTCTAAAAAAATTAAACAGTACTTCTATGCATTTTTTTTATTTTTCCTAAATTTTCAGATTTTTTTAACTTACAGAAGTATACGAAGTTTCCAGATTACTACAAATTGTCCTATTTTTAACAGATTCTGTTTTCTATGCATTGTTCTCTTATTTTGATGAATCTATGGCTTGTATCAGGGGTATGAACCATGGTGAAGTGGGACTACAGTAGATATAATTCTAATATGAATTTGGAATGAGTTCACAACAGTACTTAAAGTAGTAATTTGCTTTATTATACTAACGGATCTCACGACGGTTTTGTTAAGTTTCGTGTGAATGAAGTGTTCGAAGATCGCGGAGGTATCAATATAAGAAGAATACGGAGAGACAAGAGTTCAAGCTTGGGGATGCCCAAGGTACCCCAAGTAAATATTTCAAGGAGACTCAAGCACCTAAGCTTGGGGATGCCCTCGAAGGCATCCCGTCTCTATTCTTCAACAATTATCGGTATACCTTGGTTTTTGTTTTATTCACATGACATGTGTCTTTAATGTTTGTCTTTTCCTTCATGCTCAATTATAGTATGAGATATTCCTTGATGGATCTGTAGAATGCTCTTTGTTCTTCACTTAAATCTTTTGACTATGGATTTGTAGAATGCTCTTTGTGCTTCACTTAAAATTTTTGAGTATGGCTTTATAGAATGCTTCGTATGCTTTAGTTATATATTTTTTGAGCTTGGTTGTTGGTTAATCTATATTAATTAAGAATGCTCTATGAACTTCACTTATATCTTTTAGAGTATGAATATAATGATCATCGGAATTTGGCTTGCAAGAGTATCATTGTAATATCATGCCTAGCTAAAAAGGCATTAAAGAAAAGCGCTTGTTGGGAGACAACCCAATACTTTTACTTTATGTTTTGATGTGTTAACATGATTAATCTAATGTATTAATCATGTTTTGTGCCTTTCATTTCAATAAAGTGTCAAGTAAAGCCTTTGGGATAGTGCGGATACTTGCTTGCTTGATTTTGTGCAAAAACAGAAAGTTTTGCGTCCAGTATTTGAATTGTCTGATTTTATTGGAGATTCAAAAAATTCTGAAACTGTTACACAACATTTCTATGCAAATTCTGTGATATTTAATAATTTTTAAGAATTTTTAGAGTCAGGTAAGTATGGTTATCATTCAGATCTTTACAGACTATTTTGTTTTTGGCAGATTCTGTTTTGCATGCATAGTTTGCTTGTTTCAAGTGTTCCTATAGCTTATATTGAGTAATATAAATAATGGTAATGATATAACACAGTAGGTATCATGGGGGGACAATTATGAATCTTGTCTTGACAGTACCTAAGTGAACGATTTATCCTTATTACACTAACCCTTCTCACGAAGTTCCGTTAAGTTTTGTGTGATTGAAGTTTTCAAGTTTTGGGTGAGATACCGATATGAGGGGAATAAAGAGTGAAAATAACCCAAGATTGGGGATGCCAAAGGCACCCCCAATGTGACAATAAAGGAACACTCAAGCGTCTAAGCTTGGGGATGCCCCGGAAGGCATCCCCTCTTTCGTCTTCAACACCATCGGTATATCTTACTTGGAGCTATATTTTTATTAGTCACATAATATGAGTTTTGTTTGGAGCATCATTTTATATATTTTTTTTCTATGTTAGGTGTTATTTATAATCTTGTTTTCCAATAAAAATTTCCAAGAATTTCCTTAGGATGCTTGCATTGCATGTTTTATGTGTTCTGTGTAAAAAACACAAACTTTTGTTGTAGTGTTTAAATTTTTCATATTTTATAGGAATGTATAAAGTTTCTGAAATTTCTACACTGTATTCTCATATAAATTCCTTATCATTTCCTAAATGTTCATAATTTTTAGAGTTCCAGAGGTACACTGGTTTAATAAATTACTACAGACTGTTCTGTTTGGACAGATTGCTGTCATAGTTTTGTTATCTACTTATCCTATAGTTTTCATAGCCTATATTGGTAGATATAAATTGTGGAAATGTAGTATACAGAACCTAATGTTTGAAAATTATTGTGCAACTTGTCTTGGCAGTACATGAAGTGTTGATTTGTTCTTATGTGTACTAACCTATCTCACGAGTTCTTTTTGAGTTTTGTGTGGATGAAGTTTTTGAGAATAGGTGAAACCGGGATATGAGAGGATTTAACAAGATAAAAAATCTTAAGCTTGGGGATGCCCAAGGCACCCCAAGCAAATATTTCAAGAACTCTTAAATATCAAAGCTTGGGGATGCTATGCATCCCACCTCTCCTCATCAACAATTATCGGTTAGCCTATGCTGAGCCTAAATTTTTATTCGTTCACATGATGCATGCTATTATTGGAGTGCCACTTTTATTATGTTTTATGTTTCAATAAAATCATTGGATCTGTAATTTTGAATAATAGAGAGTCCTCACATGGCTATTTATCTAATTAACTACGCATTGATCTTCACTTATATGTTTTTTGGAGTAGTTTGTCGTTCACTCTCGTGTCTCACTTATATCCTATGAGTAAATGGTTGAATGAATTGAATATCATAAATCTGAAATTAAAAATGCTTCATATACTTATCCCATGAGGAGTAGTGACTTCACAAATAATAGGTATAGGTGGTGAAATTTATTGAAAGTTAGCAAACATCGCATTGGTCACTTGAACAATTCATGAAAGAATAATGAAGGAAGAGAGATTTCACATATGAATATACTCTTGCACATCTTCTATGATTGCGAATACCCATTAACTATTTTCAAACTTGAGCAAATTAGTTGAAGTTGGACAAGGAAGACAACTTAATGAGTTATGTTTGGGTATATTTGTATAGAAGTTATATTTTATGGATCCTCCAACATGTGGTGCTTGCTTCCACCTCATACTAGCCAAAACTTCCGCACCAAATAGAAATACTACTTGTGCATCCAAACATCATTAAACCAGTTTTGCCATAAGAGTTCACTATACCTACCTATGGATTGAATAAGATCCTTCAAGTAAGTTATCATTGGTACAAAAAGCAATAAAAATAGCTCCTAAATATGTAAGATCTTTTATTGTAAGGGAAAATAAGCGTTGTACGAATTTGGGATGACAAAAAAATAAAACCGACGGACTGCATAATAAAGGTTGCTATCACAATTGGCAATACAACGTGACATTCCTTTGCATTAAGAGTGTGCGCATTCGAAAACAAAAGGCGCATGACAACCTCTGCTTCCCTCTGCAAAGAGCCTATCTTTTATTTTCTAGTACTTACCTTTATGCAAGAGTCATGGTGATCTTCACCACTCCCTATATTTCATCTTTATCTCTTGGCAAGCGTCATGTGTTGGGGAATGATCTAGAGATATATATATCCACACAAATATATTTGATCATGAATTATTATTGTTGACAATTATCTATATGATAAATAGGTTGGGAGGCGAAACATTAAGCCCCTATCTTTCTCTGTGTTTGATGGATGCCATTTGTTCTAAAAATATGCATTGAGTGCCAACAATCATGGAAGACTATATGATAGTTGAGTATGTAGAATTTTCTAAATCAAAGCTCTTACATAGACCCTTCCTGAAAATAAGATGAATTGCAATTGTTCGATGACTAGGAATATGGTTTGTTAGTTTTCAAGAAGTTTTCTGGTCTATACTTTAACATATAAATAGCTTGTTACTCGATCATGAGAAGTTTTATGAGATGAGCTACTGTTTATGATACATATTGATGCTAGAAATAGTGATTGGAATTGACATTGATCAAACTTGTGCACTTGCTAGCATTCACACTTCATAAATTATTATTTTTATCATTTACCTACTCGGGGACGAGCAGGAATTAAGCTTGGGGATGCTAATACGTCTCCAATGTATCTATAATTTATGAAGTATTCATGCAATGTTTGCAATAATTGTATGTGATTTTGATATGATTTTACTAGAACTAACTCGGACTGACGTTGTTTTCAACAGAACTATCGTGGTGGTGTTTTTGTGCAAAAATAAAAGTTCTCGGAACAAGATGAAAATTTAAGGTGAATATGTTTGGAAAATATAAAAAATACTAGAGCGAAGAGTCACCCGAGAGGAAGGCCAATTAGGTGTTGGAAATATGCCCTAGAGGCAATAATAAAATGTTTATTATTGTATTTCCTTGTTCATGATAATTTTCTATTGTTCATGCTATAATTGTGTTAACCGGAAACCGTAATACATGTGTGAATACATAGACCACAACATGTCCCTAGTGAGCCTCTAGTTGGCTAGCTCGTTGATCAATAGATGGTCATGGTTTCATGGCCATGGACATTGGATGTTGTTGATAACAGGATCACATCATTAGGAGAATGATGTGATGGACAAGACCCAATCCTAAGCACAACACAAGATCATGTAGTTCGTCTGCTAAAGCTTTTCAATGTCAAGTATCATTTCCTTAGACCATGAGATTGTGCAACTCCCGGATACCGTAGGAATGCTTTGGGTGTGCCAAACGTCACAACGTAACTGGGTGGCTATAAAGGTGCACTACGGGTATCTTCGAAAGTGTCTGTTGGGTTGGCATGAATCGAGACTGGGATTTGTCACTCCGTGTGACGGAGAGGTATCTCTGGGCCCACTCAGTAAGACATCATCATAATGAGCTCAAAGTGACTAAGGAGTTAGCCACAGGATGATGTGTTATGGAATGAGTAAAGAGACTTGCCGGTAACGAGATTGAACAAGGTATTGGGATACCGACGATCGAATCTCGGGCAAGTATCATACCGGTAGACAAAGGGAATTGTATACGGGATTGATTGAATCCCCGACATCGTGGTTCATCCAATGAGATCATCATGGAGCATGTAGGATACAACATGGGTATCCAGATCCCGCTGTTGGTTATTGGCTGGAGAGGTGTCTCGGTCATGTCTACGTGTCTCCCGAACCCGTAGCGTCTACACACTTAAGGTTTGATGACGCTAGGGTTATAGGGAAATAGTGTACGTGGTTACCGAAGGTTGTTCAGAGTCCCGGATGAGATCCCGAACGTCATGAGGAGTTCCAGAATGGTCCGGAGATGAATATTGATATATGGGAAGTGAGGATTTGGTTGCCGGAAGTGTTTTGGGCGTCACTAGTAGTGTACCGGGACCACCGGAAGGGTTCCGGGGGTCCACCGGGAGGGGCCACAGGCCCCAGAAGGTTTCATGGGCCAAGAATGGGAGGGAACCATCCCCTAGGTGGGCTGGTGCGCCTCCCACCCTAGCCCAAGGCGCAGGAAGGTGGGAGGGAGGGGAAACCCTAGCCCCATATGGCCTAAGGCCCACTAGGTCTGCGCCCTCCCCTCTCCCTGTTAGAAATATGCCCTAGAGGCAATATATAAAGTGTTTATTATTATATTTCCTTGTTCATGATAATCGTTTATTATCCATGCTATAACTGTAGTGATCGGAAACACATTGCATGTGTGGATAAATAGACAAACACTATGTCCCTAGTATGCCTCTAGTGAACTAGCTCGTTGATCAAAGATGGTCAGGGTTTCCTAGCCATTGACATGTGATGTCATTTGATAACGGGATCACATCATTAGGAGACTGATGTGATGGACAAGACCCAAACTACAAACGTAGCATATGATCGTGTCAGTTTATTGCTACTGTTTTCTGCATGTCAAAGTATATGTTCCTATGACCATGAGATCATGCAACTCACGGATATCGAAGGAGTGCCTTGTGTGTATCAAACGTCGCAACGTAACTGGGTGACTATAAAGGTGCTCTACAGGTATCTCCGATGGTGTCTGTTGAGTTGGCATGGATCGAGACTGGGATTTGTTACTCCGTGTGACGAAGAGGTATCTCGGGGCCCACTCGGTAATGCAACATCACAATAAGCCTTGCAAGCAATGTGACTAATTGTTAGTCGCGGGATCTTGCATTACGGAACGAGTAAAGAGACTTGCCTGTAACGAGATTGAACTAGGTATAGAGATACCGACGATCGAATCTCGGGCAAGTAACATGCCGAAGAACAAAGGGAACGTTATACGGGATTAACTGAATCCTTGACATAGAGGTTCAACCGATAAGATCTTCGTAGAATATGTAGGAACCAATGTGTACATCCAGGTCCCGCCATTGGTTATTGGCCGTAGAGGTGTCTCGGTCATGTCTACATAGTTCTCGAACCCGCAGGGTCTGCACACTTAAGGTTCGGTGACGTTTCGGTAGTATAGAGTTATGTATGGTGGTGACCGAAGGTTGTTCGGAGTCCTGGATGAGATCCCGGACGTCACGAGGAGCTCCGGAATGGTCCGGAGGTAAAGATTCATATATAGGATGTCCCAGTTTGGTCGCCGGAAAAGTTTCGGGCTCATCGGTAGTGTACCGGGAGTATCGGTAGTGTACCGGGAGTGCCAGTAGTGTACCGGGGGACCTCCGGGAGGGGTATTTCGACCCCAAGAGGTCCATGGGCTGTGGGAGAATAATAACCAGCCCTTAGTGGGCTGGGAAAACAGCCACAAAGGCCCATGGCGCAGGAGAGAAAGTCCTAAAGCAAAAAGTGGAAAATCAGCCAATAGGAGGCAATCCTACTCCAACTAGGATTGGAGGTGAAGTAGGATTGCTCCCACCTCCTATTTCGGCCGACCCAAAGGCCTTGGCTGCCTCTCCTCTCCTCTCCTCCTATATATACTAGTGGATTGGGTGGTTTTTGGACAGAATTTCCGGCCACGTGCTACCCGTTCCACCGGTGCATAGTTTCTCCTCTAGATCGTAGTTCCGCAGTGCTTAGGCGAAGCCCTGCCGGAATTGCTCCACCACCATCACCGGAGCGCCGTCACGCTGCCGGTGAACTCTCTCTCCTCTCCACCCCTCTTGCTGGATCAAGACGGTGGAAATCGTCATCAAGCTGCACGTGTGCTGAACGCGGAGGTGCCGTCCGTTCGGTACTAGATCGGAAGGATCGTGATCAAGGCCACGAGACGTTCGTGATTGGATCGTGGGACGGATCGTGACGAGATCGCGGGACGGTTCGTGATTGGTTCGCGGGACGGTTCGTGATTGGATCGCGGGACGCTCGGCGATTTGGATCGCGAAGAAGTTCGACTACACCAACCGCGTTTCTTAACGCTTCCCGCTTAGCGATCTACAAGGGTACGTAGATCCACTCTCCCTCTCGTAGATGCTCATCACCATGGATAGGTTTGCGTGTGCGTAGGAAAATTTTTGTTTCCCATGCGACGTTCCCCAACAGTGGCATCATGAGCTAGGTTGATGGTTCGATGAGATCTCGAGTAGAACACAAAAGGTTTGTGGGCGTTGATGCTTAGATTGCTTCCTCCCTTGGTTGGATTTTGGTTCAGCGGGATTGTGAGATGAAGCGGCCCGGACCAACATTACTCGTACGTTTACGAGAGACCGGTTCCCTCGATGCAACTTGTTGCTTAGATGGCTTGCGGGTGACAGTTTCTCTCACTTTAGTTGGATCGGATCCGAAAAAGGCGGTCCTTGAGAAGGTTGAAAAGCAATCTATGTATCACCGTTGTGGTTTATACGTAGGTGAGAATCGTTTTTGCTAGATACCCGTAGCAGCCACGTAAAACATGCAACAACAATTAGAGGACGTCTAACTTGTTTTTGCAGGGTATGTTGTGATATGATATGGCCAATTACATGATGAGATATATGTGATGTATGAGATGATCATGTAATGTATAGATTATCACGACTTGCATGTCGGTGATTACGGCAACCGGCAGGAGCCATAGGGTTGTCTTTAATTATTGTATGACCTGCGTGTCAATCATTAAGCGCTATGTAATGCTTTACTTTATCGCTACGGTAGCAATAGTAGTAGAAGCATGCAGGGCGTGACAACCCCGATGGCGACACGTTGATGGAGATCATGGTGTCATGCCGGTGATGATGGAGATCATGTCGGTGTTTCGAAGATGGAGATCTTAAACACAAGTTGATAGCCATATCATGTCACTTATGAATTGCATGAGATGTTAATCCTTTTATGCACCTTGTTTTGCTTAGTACGACGGTAGCATTATAAGGTGATCCCTCACTTAAATTTCAAGATGAACTGTGTTCTCCCTGAGTGTGCACCGTTGCAAAAGTTCGTCGTGTCGAGACACCACGTGATGATCGGGTGTGATAGACTCTACGTTCACATACAACAGGTGCAAGCCAGATTTGCACGTGCAGAACACTCGGGTTAAACTTGACGAGCCTAGCATGTACAGACATGGCCTCGAAACACAAGAGACCGAAAGGTCGAACATGAGTCATATAGTAGATATGATCAACATAATGATGTTCACCATTGAAGCCACCTTAACTCACGTGATGATCGGACTTGAGTTGGTGAGTTTGGATCATGTGACACTCAGATGACCTGAGGGATGTCAATTTGAGTGGGAGCTTTAGTAATTTGATTAACTAAACTCATTATCTTGAACAATAGTCTAAGTAACCTTTGCATATTTATGTTGTAGATAAATGGCTCGCGCAGTAGCAACCCTGAATTTTAATGCGTTCCTAGAGAAAGCTAAATTGAAAGATGATGGAAGTAACTTTGTTGACTGGGCCCGTAATCTGAGGATTATCCTCACGGCTTCCCAGAAGTCATATGTCCTTGATGCACCGCTTGGTGACCAGCCAGAAGACATGACCTCCGAAGACGTTAAGAACGCTTGGGAGGCTCGTGCTGGAGACTACTCAATAGTTCAGTGTGCAATATTGTATGGCTTAGAACCGGGACTTCAAAGACGTTTTGAACGTCATGGAGCATATGAGATGTTCCAGGAGTTGAAGTTTATCTTTCAGAAGAATGCCCGGATCGAGAGGTATGAGACCTCCGATAAATTCTATGCTTGCAAGATGGAGGAGAACGGGTCTATTAGTGAGCACATACTCAGAATGTCTGGGTACTCAAACCGTCTAGCGGAGTTGGGAATTACCCTTCCGCCGGAGGCGATCACTGATAGAGTTCTTCAATCGCTGCCACCTAGTTACAAGAGCTTTGTGATGAACTATAACATGCACGGGATGAACAAGTCAGTCGCCGAGCTGTTTGCGATGCTGAAAGTCGCTGAGTCTGAAATCCAGAAAGAACATCAAGTGTTGATGGTCAATAAAACCACTAGTTTCAAGAAAAACGACAAAGGCAAAGGCAAGAAGGGTAAAACCAAGAAGGATGGCAAAGCAGTTGCTACTCCTACAAAGAAGCCTAAGCATGGACCTAAGCCAGAAACTGAGTGCTTTCATTGCAAAGGAACTGGTCACTGGAATCGGAACTGCCCCAAGTACCTGGCTGGCAAGAAGGCGGCCAACGACAAACAAGGTATATATGATATACATGTTATTGATGTGTACCTTACTAGTTCTCGTAGTAGTGCCTCGGTATTTGATACCGGTTCGGTTGCTCACATTTGCAACTCAAAACAGGAAGTACGGAATAAACGAAGACTGGCAAAGGACGAAGTGACGATGCGCGTGGGAAATGGTTCCAAGGTTGATGTGATCGCCGTCGGCACGCTCTCTCTTCGATTACCATCAGGATTAGTGATGAACCTAAATAATTGTTATTTAGTGCCTGCGTTAAGCATGAACATTATATCTGGATCTTGTTTATTGCGAGACGGTTACTCATTTAAATCAGAGAATAAAGGTTGTTCTATTTATATGAGTAATATCTTTTATGGTCATGCACCCAATGTTAGGGGTTTATTCATATTGAATCTTGATAGTGATGACACACATGTTCATAACATTGATGCCAAAAGATGTAGAGTAGTTAATGATAGTACCACTTTCTTGTGGCACTGCCGTTTAGGTCATATTGGTGTAAAACGCATGAGGAAGCTCCATGCTGATGGACTTTTGGAGTCACTTGATTTTGAATCACTTGACACATGTGAACCATGCCTTATGGGCAAGATGACCAAAACGCCGTTCTCTGGAACAATGGAACGGGCGAGTGACTTATTGGAAATCATACATACTGATGTGTGCGGTCCAATGAATGTCGAAGCGCGCGGTGGTTATCGTTATTTTCTCACCTTCACTGATGACTTGAGTAGATATGGGTATATTTACTTGATGAAGCACAAGTCTGAAACATTTGAAAAGTTCAAGCAATTTCAGAGTGAAGTTGAGAATCATCGTAACAAGAAGATTAAATTTCTTCAGTCTGATCGAGGAGGTGAATATCTGAGTTATGAGTTTGGCAATCACTTAAGACAGTGTGGAATTGTTTCACAGTTGACACCGCCCGGAACACCACAGCGTAATGGTGTGTCTGAACGTCGTAATCGGACCTTATTGGATATGGTGCGTTCTATGATGTCTCTTGCCGATTTGCCACTATCGTTTTGGGGTTATGCATTAGAGACAGCTGCATTCACTTTAAATAGGGCACCATCAAAATCCGTTGAGACGACGCCATATGAACTGTGGTTTGGCAAAAAGCCGAAGTTGTCGTTTCTTAAAGTTTGGGGATGTGATGCTTATGTCAAAAAGCTTCAGCCTGAAAAGCTGGAACCCAAAGCGGAAAAGTGCGTCCTCATAGGATACCCGAAAGAGACAGTCGGGTATACCTTCTATCTCAGATCCGAGGGCAAAGTGTTTGTTGCTAAGAACGGAACATTTCTTGAGAAAGAGTTTCTCTCGACAGAATTGAGTGGGAGGAAAATAGAGCTTGATGAGGTTATTGAACCTTTACTTCAACCAGAGAGTAGCGCAGCACAGAAAGATGTTTCTGTGGAACCTACAACGGTAGAAGAGGAAGTTAATGATGATGATCATGAAGCTCCGGATCAAGCTGCTATTGAACCTCGTAGGTCGAAAAGGACGCGTACTACTCCCGAGTGGTACGGCAACCCTGTCTTAGAGGTCATGTTGTTGGACAACAATGAACCTACGAGCTATGGAGGAGCAGTGATGGGCCCGGATTCTGAGAAATGGTTAGAGGCCATGCAATCTGAGATGGGATCCATGTATGAAAACAAAGTATGGACTTTGGAAGTACTACCTGAAGGGCGAAAGGCCATTCAGAACAAATGGATCTATAAGAAGAAGACGGACGCGGACGGTAATGTCACCATCTATAAAGCTCGACTTGTGGCAAAGGGTTTTTCACAAGTTCAAGGAGTTGACTACGATGAGACTTTCTCACCCGTAGGGATGCTTAAGTCTGTCAGAATCATGTTGGCAATAGCTGCTTATTTCGACTATGAAATTTGGCAGATGGACGTCAAAACGGCGTTCCTCAATGGTTTCCTTGAGGAAGAGTTGTATATGATGCAACCCGAAGGTTTTGTCGATCCAGAGAATGCTGACAAAGTTTGCAAACTCCAGCGATCCATTTATGGACTGGTGCAAGCATCTCGGAGTTGGAATAAACGCTTTGATGAGGTGATCAAAGCGTTTGGGTTTATACAAGTTTATGGAGAAGCTTGTATTTACAAGAAAGTGAGTGGGAGCTCTGTAGCGTTTCTAGTGTTATATGTGGATGACATATTGCTGATCGGAAACGATATAGAAATGCTGGAAAGCGTGAAGGAATATTTGAATAAGAGTTTTTCAATGAAGGACCTAGGAGAAGCTGCTTTCATATTAGGCATTAAGATCTATAGAGATAGGTCGAGACGCTTAATAGCACTTTCACAGAGCACATACCTTGATAAAGTTTTGAAGAAGTTCAAAATGGAACAGGCCAAGAAAGGGTTCTTGCCTGTTTTGCAAGGTGTGAAGTTGAGTAAGACTCAATGCCCAGTGACTGCAGAAGATAAAGAAAAGATGAGCGTCATCCCCTATGCTTCAGCCATAGGCTCTATCATGTATGCAATGTTGTGCACAAGACCCGATGTCAGCCTTGCCATAAGTATGGTTGGAAGGTTTCAAAGTGATCCTGGAATGGAGCACTGGCAAGCGGTCAAGAATATCCTTAAGTACCTTAACAGGACTAAGGACATGTTTCTCGTTTATGGAGGTGATGAAGAGCTCGTCGTAAAGGGTTACGTCGATGCAAGCTTTGACACTGATCCGGACGATTCTAAATCGCAAACCGGATACGTATTTATTCTTAACGGGGGAGCGGTAAGCTGGTGCAGTTCCAAGCAAAGCGTGGTAGCTGATTCTACGTGCGAAGCGGAGTACATCGCAGCCTCGGAGGCAGCGAAGGAAGGTGTCTGGATGGAGCAGTTCATGACAGATCTTGGAGTAGTGCCTAGTGCACTAAATCCAATAAATCTGTTCTGTGACAACACTGGTGCCATTGCTCTAGCCAAGGAACCAAGGTTTCACAAGAGGACCAGACACATAAAGCGACGCTTCAACTCCATCCGGTTCTACATCGAGGAGAAGGACATAAATATTTGCAAAGTGCACACGGATCTGAATGTTGCAGACCCGTTGACTAAACCTCTTCCAAGGGCTAAACATGATCAACACCAGAACTGTATGGGTGTTCGATTCATTACCATGTAAATCACATAGTGATGTGAAATAGATTATTGACTCTAGTGCAAGTGGGAGACTGTTAGAAATATGCCCTAGAGGCAATATATAAAGTGTTTATTATTATATTTCCTTTTTCATGATAATCTTCTATTATCCATGCTATAACTGTAGTGATCGGAAACACATTGCATGTGTGGATAAATAGACAAACACTATGTCCCTAGTATGCCTCTAGTGAACTAGCTCGTTGATCAAAGATGGTCAGGGTTTCCTAGCCATTGACATGTGATGTCATTTGATAACGGGATCACATCATTAGGAGACTGATGTGATGGACAAGACCCAAACTACAAACGTAGCATATGATCGTGTCAGTTTATTGCTACTGTTTTCTGCATGTCAAAGTATATGTTCCTATGACCATGAGATCATGCAACTCACGGATATCGAAGGAGTGCCTTGTGTGTATCAAACGTCGCAACGTAACTGGGTGACTATAAAGGTGCTCTACAGGTATCTCCGATGGTGTCTGTTGAGTTGGCATGGATCAAGACTGGGATTTGTTACTCCGTGTGACGGAGAGGTATCTCGGGGCCCACTCGGTAATGCAACATCACAATAAGCCTTGCAAGCAATGTGACTAATTGTTAGTTGCGGGATCTTGCATTACGGAACGAGTAAAGAGACTTGCCTGTAATGAGATTGAACTAGGTATAGAGATACCGACGATCGAATCTCGGGCAAGTAACATGCCGAAGAACAAAGGGAACGTTATACGGGATTAACTGAATCCTTGACATAGAGGTTCAACCGATAAGATCTTCGTAGAATATGTAGGAACCAATGTGGACATCCAGGTCCCTCCATTGGTTATTGGCCATAGAGGTGTCTCGGTCATGTCTACATAGTTCTCGAACCCGCAGGGTCTGCACACTTAAGGTTCGGTGACGTTTCGGTAGTATAGAGTTATGTATGGTGGTGACCGAAGGTTGTTCGGAGTCCCGGATGAGATCCCGGATGTCACGAGGAGCTCCGGAATGGTCCGGAGGTAAAGATTCATATATAGGATGTCCCAGTTTGGTCGCCGGAAAAGTTTCGGGCTCATCGGTAGTGTACCGGGAGTATCGGTAGTGTACCGGGAGTGCCAGTAGTGTACCGGGGGACCTCCGGGAGGGGTATTTCGACCCCAAGAGGTCCATGGGCTGTGGGAGAATAATAACCAGCCCTTAGTGGGCTGGGAAAACAGCCACAAAGGCCCATGGCGCAGGAGAGAAAGTCCTAAAGCAAAAAGTGGAAAATCAGCCAATAGGAGGCAATCCTACTCCAACTAGGATTGGAGGTGAAGTAGGATTGCTCCCACCTCCTATTTCGGCCGACCCAAAGGCCTTGGCTGCCTCTCCTCTCCTCTCCTCCTATATATACTAGTGGATTGGGTGGTTTTTGGACAGAATTTCCGGCCACGTGCTACCCGTTCCACCGGTGCATAGTTTCTCCTCTAGATCGTAGTTCCGCAGTGCTTAGGCGAAGCCCTGCCGGAATTGCTCCACCACCATCACCGGAGCGCCGTCACGCTGCCGGTGAACTCTCTCTCCTCTCCACCCCTCTTGCTGGATCAAGACGGTGGAAATCGTCATCAAGCTGCACGTGTGCTGAACGCGGAGGTGCCGTCCGTTCGGTACTAGATCGGAAGGATCGTGATCAAGGCCACGAGACGTTCGTGATTGGATCGTGGGACGGATCGTGACGAGATCGCGGGACGGTTCGTGATTGGTTCGCGGGACGGTTCGTGATTGCATCGCGGGATGCTCGGCGATTTGGATCGCGAAGAAGTTCGACTACACCAACCGCGTTTCTTAACGCTTCCCGCTTAGCGATCTACAAGGGTACGTAGATCCACTCTCCCTCTCGTAGATGCTCATCACCATGGATAGGTTTGCGTGTGCGTAGGAAAATTTTTGTTTCCCATGCGACGTTCCCCAACACTCCCTCCCTCTAGCCGCCACCCAGATGGGATCTAGGGCTGCCGCCGACTCCCTAAGGGTAACCCTAGGGCGCAGACTCTCCCCTTCCCTCCTCCTATATATAGTGGTGGGTTTTAGGGCTGCCAACACACGAGTTCATCTCCTCTCGGCGCAGCCCTACTCCTCCTCTCCTCGTTCTCTGTAGCGCTTGGCGAAGCCCTGCCGGAGACCACGCAGCTCCACCGTCACCATGTTGTCGTGCTGCCGGAGCTCTTCCCCAACCTCTCCTTCCTCCTTGTTGGATCAAGGTGTAGGAGACGTCACCGGGATGCACGTGTGTTGAACGCGAAGGCGCCGTTGTTCGGTGCTGAGATCAAAGTCCACCGCGATCTGAATCGCTACGAGTACAACTCCACCAACCGTGTTCTTGTAACACTTCCGCTTAGCGATCTTCAAAGCTACGAAGATCCACTCTCCCCTTACTCGTTGCTGGTTTCTCCATGGATAGATCTTGGTGAACACGTAGGAATTTTTTTTGATTTACTACTACGTCTCCCAACAGTGGCATCATGAGCTAGGTCTATGCGTAAAATCTATGCCCGAGTAGAACACAAAGCAGTTGTGGGCGTCGATCTTGTTAATTTTCTTACCACTACTAGTCTTATCTTGATTCGGCGGTATTGTGGGATGAAGCGGCCCGGACCAACTGTACACGTACGCTTACATGAGATCGGTTCCACCGCCTAACATGCACTTGTTGCATAAGGTGGCTAGCGGGTGTCTGTCTCTCCCACCTTAGTCGGATTGGATTCGATGAAAAGGGTCCTTATGAAGGGTAAATAGCAATTGGCATATCACGTTGTGGTGTTGGCGTAGGTAAGAAACGTTCTTGCTAGAAACCTATAGCAGCCACATAAAAACTTGCAACTACAAATTAGAGGACGTCTAACTTGTTTTTGGAGCATGTGTCTTGTGATGTGATATGGCCAAAGGATGTGATGTGATGCATTGTGATGTATGAGATTGATCATGTTCTTGTAATAGGATTCACGACTTGCATGTCGATGAGTATGACAACCGGCAGGAGCCATAGGAGTTTTCTCATTTTATTGTATGACCTGCGTGTCAATCATAAACGCCATGTAATTACTTTACTTTATTGCTAAACGTTAGCCATGGTAGTAGAAGTAATAATTGGCAAGGAAACTTCATGAAGAAACGATGATGGAGATCATGGTGTCGTGCCGGTGACACTGATGATCATGGTGCCCCGAAGATAGAGATCAAAGGAGCAAGATTATATTGGCCATATCATGTCACTATATTGATTGCATGTGATGTTTATCATGTTTACATCTTATTTGCTTAGAACGACGGTAGTAAATAAGATGATCTCTCAATCAAATTTCAAGAGATGTGTTCGCCCTAACTGTGCATCGTTGCTAAGGATCGTTGTTCCGAAGCACCACATGATGATCGGGTGTGATAGGTTCTAACGTTCGCATACAATGGGTGTAGGCCAGATTTACACACGCGAGACACTTAGGTTGACTTGACGAGCCTAGCATGTACAGACATGGCCTCGGAACATGGAAGACGGAAAGGTCGAACATGAGTCGTATAGAAGATACGATCAACATGGAGATGTTCACCATGGATGACTAGTCTGTCTCACGTGATGATCGGACACGGGCTAGTTGACATGGATCATGTATCACTTGGATGACTAGAGAGATGTCTATCTAAGTGGGAGTTCATTAGATAATTTGATTATATGAACTTAATTATCATGAACTTAGTCTAAAATTGTCTTTACAATCTATATTGTAGATCCAATGGCCAACGCTAATGTCACCCTCAACTTCAACGCATTCCTAGAGAAAACCAAGCTGAAACATGATGGAAGCAACTATGCGGACTAGGTCCGTAGCTTGAGGATCATCCTCATAGATTCCAAAAGATTGTATGTCCTTGATGCACCGCTAGGTGACCCACCCATTTTTCCAGCGGACCAAGACGTTACGAACGCTTGGCAGTCATGCTGTGATGATTACTCCCTTGTTCAGTGCGGCATGCTTTACAGTTTAGAACCGGGGCTCCAAAAGCGTTCTGAGCAACACGGAGCATATGAGATGTTCCAGGAGCTGAAACTAGTTTTCCAAGCTCATGCCCGGGTCGAGAGATATGACGTCTCCGACAAGTTCTTCAGCTGTAAGATGGAGGAGAATAGTTCTGTCAGTGAGCACATACTCAAAATGTCTGGGTTGCACAACCGCTTGACTCAGCTGGGAGTTAATCTCCCGGGTGACTTGTTCATTGACAAAATCCTCCAGTCGCTTCCACCTAGCTACAAGTGCTTTGTCATGAACTATAACATGAAGGGTATGGAGAAGTCCATTCCTGAGTTGTACTCGATGCTGAAATCGGCGGAGGTCGAGATCAAAAAGGAGCATCAAGTGTTGATGGTGAATAAGACCACTAGTTTCAAGAAGGGCAAGGGTAAGAAGAACTTCAAGAAGGATAGCAAAGTTGTTGTCGCGCCCGGTAAGCAAGTTGCCGGGAAGAAGAACAAGAATGGACCCAAGCCTGAGACTGAGTGCTTTCATTGCAAGGGTACCGGTCACTGGAAGCGGAATTGCCACAAGTACTTAGCGGATAAGAAGGCCGGCAACATTAAAGGTATATGTGATATACTTGTCATTGATGTGTACCTAACCAGCGCTCGTAGTAGCTCCTGGGTATTTGATACCGGTGCAGTTGCTCACATTTTTAACTCCAAGCAGGAGCTACGGAATAAGCGGAGGCTGGCAAAGGACGAGTTGACGATGCGCGTCGGGACTGGTTCCAAGGTCGATGTGATCGCCGTCGGCACGCTACCTCTACATCTACCTTCGGGATTAGTTTTAAACCTTAATAATTGTTATTTAGCACCAGCTTTGAGCATGAACATTGTATCTGGATCTCGCTTGATGCGAGATGGCTACTCATTTAAATCTGAGAATAATGGTTGTTCCATTTATATGAGAAAAATGTTTTATGGTCATGCCCCGCTAGTCAATGGTTTATTTTTTATGAATCTCGAACGTGATGTTACACATGTCCATAGTGTGAGTACCAAAAAGTGTAAGGTTGATAACGATAGTCCCACTTACATGTGGCACTGTCGCCTTGGTCATATTGGTGTCAAACGCATGAAGAAGCTCCATGCTGATGGACTTTTGGAGTCTCTGGATTTGGAATCATTTGACACGTGCGAACCATGCCTCATGGGCAAGATGACCAAGACTCCGTTCTCTGGAACAATGTTGCGAGCAACTGACTTGTTGGAGATAATACATACCGATGTATGCGGTCCAATGAGCATCGAGGCTCGCGGTGGCTACCGTTATGTTCTCACCCTCACTAATGACTTGAGCAGATATGGGTATGTCTACTTAATGAAACACAAGTCTGAAACCTTTGAAAGGTTCAAGGAATTTCAGAGTGAGGTAGAGAATCAACGTGACAGGAAAATAAAGTGCCTACGATCTTATCATGGCGGAGAATATTTAAGTCATGAGTTTGGCATGCACCTAAGGAAATGTGGAATCGTTTCACAACTCATGCCGCCTGGCACACCTCAGCGAAATGGTGTGTCTGAACGTCATAATCGCACTCTATTGGATATGGTGCGATCTATGATGTCTCTTACCGACTTACCGCTATTATTTTGGGGGTATGCATTAGAGACTGTCGATTCACTTTAAATAGGGCACCGTCAAAGTCCGTTGAGACGACACCGTATGAATTATGGTTTGGAAAGAAACCTAAGCTGTCGTTTCTAAAAGTTTGGGGATGCGATGCTTATGTGAAAAAACTTCAACCTGAGAAGCTCGAACCCAAAGCGGAAAAGTGCGTCTTCATAGGATATCCCAAAGAGACTATTGGGTATACCTTCTACCTCAGATCCGAAGGCAAAGTCTTTGTTGCCAAGAATGGATCCTTTCTCGAGAAAGAGTTTCTCTCGAAAGAAGTAAGTGGGAGGAAAATAGAACTTGATGAGATAATTGTACCTCCACTCGAACCGGAGAGTAGCGCACCACAGGAAGTTGTTTCTGTGGAGTCTACACCGGCTGGAGAGGAAGTTAATGATGATGATCATGAAACTTCAGATCAAGTTACTATTAAACGTCGAAGGTCCACTAGAACACGTTCCGCACCAGAGTGGTACGGCAACCCTGTCCTGGAGATCATGTTGTTGGACAACGGTGAACCTTCAAACTATGAAGAAGCGATGGCGGGCCCGGATTCCAACAAATGGCTTGAAGCCATGAAATCCGAGATAGGATCCATGTATGAGAAAAAAGTGTGGACTTTGGTGGACTTGCCTGGTGATAAGCGAGCCATTGAAAATAAATGGATTTTTAAGAAGAAGACTGACGCGGATGGTAATGTGACCGTCTATAAGGCTCGGCTTGTCGCTAAGGGTTATCGACAAGTTCAAGGAGTTGACTACGATGAGACTTTCTCACCCGTAGTGATGCTAAAGTATGTCCGAATCATGTTAGCAATTGCCGCATTTTATGATTATGAGATCTGGCAAATGGACGTCAAAACGGCATTCCTTAATGGCTTCCTTAAGGAAGAACTGTATATGATGCATCCGGAAGGTTTTGTCGATCCTAAATATGCTAACAAAGTATGCAAGCTCCAGCGCTCCATCTATGGGCTGGTGCAAGCATCTCGGAGTTGGAACATTCGCTTTAATGAGGTGATTAAAGCGTTTGGGTTTGTACAGGTTTATGGAGAACCATGTATTTACAAGAAAGTGAGTGGAAGCTCTGTAGCATTTCTCGTATTATATGTGGATGACATACTGATAATGGGAAATGATATAGAACTTTTGGAAAGTGTAAAGGCCTACTTGAATAAATGTTTTTCAATGAAGGACCTTGGAGAAGCTGCTTACATATTAGGCATCAAGATCTATAGAGATAGATCGAGGTGCCTCATAGGTCTTTCACAAAGCACATACATTGAAAAGATATTGAAGAAGTTCAATATGGATCAGTCCAAGAAGGGGTTCCTGTCTGTGTTACAGGGTGTGAGATTGAGTACGACTCAATGCCCGACCACGACAAAGGATAGAGAAGAGATGAGTGACATCCCCTATGCTTCAGCCATAGACTCTATTATGTATGCCATGCTGTGTACCATACCTGATGTGAACCTTGCCATAAGTTTGGTAGGGAGGTACCAAAGTGATCCCGGGGCGGAACACTGGACAGCGGTCAAGAATATCCTGAAGTACCTGAAAAGGACAAAGGACATGTTTCTCGTATATGGAGGTGCCGAAGAGCTCGTCGTAAAGGGTTACGTCGATTCTAGCTTCGACACAGATCCGGACGACTCCAAGTCGCAAACCGAATACGTGTACATTTTGAACGGAGGGGCAGTCAGCTGGTGCAGCAGCAAGCAAAGCGTTGTGGCGGCATCTACATGTGAAGCGGAGTACATAGCTGCTTCGGAAGCAGCAAAGGAAGGAGTCTGGATGAAGGAGTTCATCACCGACCTAGGAGTAATTCCAAGTGTGTCGAGCCCGATGACTCTATTTTGTGACAACACTGGAGCTATTGCCCTTGCGAAGGAGCCCAGGTTTCACAAGAAGACAAGACACATCAAGCGCCGCTTCAACTCCATCCGTGATTACATTCAGGAGGGAGATATAGATATTTGTAAAGTACATACGGATCTGAATGTCGCAGATCCGTTGACTAAACCTCTCTCACGAGCAAAACATGATCAACACCAGAATTCTATGGGTGTTCGATTCATCATAATGTAACTAGATTATTGACTCTAGTGCAAGTGGGAGACTGTTGGAAATATGCCCTAGAGGCAATATAAAATGGTTATTATTGTATTTCCTTGTTCATGATAATTGTCTATTGTTCATGTTATAATTGTGTTAACCGGAAACCGTAATACATGTGTGAATACATAGACCACAACATGTCCCTCGTGAGCCTCTAGTTGGCTAGGTCATTGATCAATAGATGGTCACGGTTTCATGGCCATGGACATTGGATGTCGTTGATAATAGGATCACATCATTAGGAGAATGATGTGATGGACAAGACCCAATCCTAAGCACAACACAAGATCGTGTAGTTCGTCTGCTAAAGCTTTTCAATGTCAAGTATCATTTCCTTAGACCATGAGATTGTGCAACTCCCGGATACCGTAGGAATGCTTTGGGTGTGCCAAACGTCAGAACGTAACTGGGTGGCTATAAAGGTGCACTACGGGTATCTCCGAAAGTGTTTGTTGGGTTGGCATGAATCGAGATTGGGATTTGTCACTCCGTGTGACGGAGAGGTATCTCTGGGCCCACTCGGTAAGACATCATCATAATGAGCTCAAAGTGACTAAGGAGTTAGCCACGGGATGATGTGTTACGGAACGAGTAAAGAGACTTGACGGTAATGAGATTGAACAAGGTATAAGGATAGCAACGATCGAATCTCGGGCAAGTATCATACCGGTAGACAAAGGGAATTGTGTATGGGATTGATTGAATCCCCGACATCGTGGTTCATCCGATGAGATCATCGTGGAGCATTTAGGATCCAACATGGGTATCCAGATCCCGCTGTTGGTTATTGGCCAGAGAGGTGTCTCGGTCATGTCTACGTGTCTCCCGAACCCGTAGGGTCTACACACTTAAGGTTCGATGATGCTAGGGTTATAGGGAAATAGTGTACGTGGTTACCGAAGGTTGTTAGGAGTCCCGGATGAGATCTCGGAAGTCGCGAAGAGTTCCGGAATGGTCCGGAGATGAAGATTGATATATGGGAAGTGAGAATTTGGTTGTCGGAAGTGTTTCGGGCGTCACCGGTAGTGTACCGGGACCACCGAAAGGGTTCCGAGGGTCCACCGGGAGGGGACACGGGCCCCGGAAGGTTTCATGGGCCAAGAATGGGAGGGAATCAGCCCCTAGGTGGGCTGGTGCGCCTCCCACCCCATCCCAAGGTGCAGGAAGGTGGGAGGAAGGGGAAACCCTAGCCCCAGATGGCCTAAGGCCCACTAGGTCTGCGCCCTCCCCTCTCCCTCCCTCTGGCCGCCGCCCAGATGGGATTTGGGGCTGCCGCCGGCTCCCTAAGGGCAACCCTAGGGCACAGCCCCTCCCCTCCTCCTATATATAGTGGTGGGTTTTAGGGCTGCCAACACACGAGTTCATCACCTCTTGGCGCAGCCCTACTCCTCCCTCTCCTCGTTCTCCATAGCACTTGGCGAAGCCCTGCTGGAGACCACACAGCTCCACCGTCACCACGCCATCGTGCTGTCGGAGCTCTTCCCCAACCTCTCCTTCCTCCTTGCTGGATCAAGGCGTAGGAGACGTCATCGGGGTGCACGTGTGTTGAACGCGGAGGCGCCATTGTTTGGCGCTGAGATCGGAGTCCACCGCGATCTGAATCGCTACGAGTACGACTCCACCAACTGCGTTCTTGTAACGCTTCCGCTTAGCGATCTTCAAAGGTACGAAGATCCACCCTTCCCTTACTTGTTGCTGGTTTCTCCATGGATAGATTTTGGTGAACACGTAGGAATTTTTTTTGATTTACTACTACGTCTCCCAACAGGAGGCCACAAGCCCCAGGGGCGCGGCCACCCCCCTGGTCGCGGCCACCAGGCTTGTGGGCCCCTCGGGAGTCCATCGACCTCCCTCTCAGCTCTATAAATCCTCAAATATTCCAACACCTCTGAGAAATAACCTAGATCGGGAGTTCCGCCGCTGCACACCTCCAGAGCCACGAAAAACCAATCTTGGCCCTCTCCGGCAACCTGCCGGAGGGGGCCACCATTATCGGAGGCCATCTTCATCGTCTCGGAGGGGCCATCAACACCATGGAGGCCATGGACCAGAGGAAGAACCTATCCCCACAGAGGGGGAGGCCATGAAGGAGGAAGCACGAGGGGGAGAACCTCTCCCCCTCTCTCCCGGTGGTGCCGGAGTGCCATCGGGGAACCGTCGCCACGGTGATCGTCTTCATCAACATCACCTTCTTCATCACCATCCTTATCTCCTCTTAGCAGTCCACTCTCCCGCACCCCGCTGTAATCACCTACTTGAACATGGTGCTTTATGCTACATATTATGATCCAATGTTGTGTTGCCATCCTATGATGTTTTGAGTAGATTACTTTTGTCCTTTAGGTTGATTGATGATCTAGATTGGTTTGAGTTGCATGTTTTATTATTGGTGTTGTCCTATGGTGCCTTCCATGCCACCACACATGAGGGATCCCCGCTATAGGGTTTGCAATATGTTTATGATTCTCTTATGGTGGGTGGCGTGAGTGACAAAAGCACATACCCGAGTAAGTAGGTTGTTTGCGTATGGGATAAAGGGGACTTGATGCTTTAATGTTATGGTTGGGTTTTACCTTAATGATCTTTAGTAGTTGCGGATGCTTGCTAGAGTTCTAATCATAAGTGCATATGATCCAAGTAGAGAAAGTATGTTAGCCTATGCCTCTCCCTCATATAAAATTGCAATAACGATTTCCGATCTTGTTAACAATTTCCTAGGATAATTCTGCAAACCGACCCGTCATTATTCCACACTCGCTATTTGTAATATATTGTAATATTATGATAATAGCACCTATATTTATATTTTAGTTCTCTGATATCATGCAAAGCTATCCTCTTCATACCCACAACGTAGTTTTATTTCTCGTTTCTAGATGGAAGCAAATGTTCGGTGTACGTAGAGTCGTATCGATGGCAGATAGGACTTGAGAGAATATTGATCTTACCTTTAGCTCCTTGCGGGTTTGACACTCCATACTTATCACTTCCACCTTTGGAAATTATTACGATGATTCCTTGCACTTGGGGATTATCAGGGATGCTGATACGTCTCCAACGTATCTATAATTTTTTTATTGTTCCATGCTGTTATATTATCTGTTTTGGATGTTTTATATGCTATTTTATATTATTTTTGGGACTAACCTATTAATCTAGAGCCTAGTGCGAGTTTCTGTTTTTTCCTTGTTTTTAAGTTTCACAGATAAGGAATATTAAATGGAGTCCAAACAGAATAAAACCTCTGGAATGATTTTTCTGGAATAAAAGGAAGTCACGAGACTTGAGAACCATGGCAGAGGAGCTGCCACGGGGCCACAAGCCCACTTGCCGCGGACAGGGGGGGCCACCCACGCCGGGCAGGTTTATGGGCCCCTGGCAACTCCCCTAACAATAATCTTCGGCCTATAAATACCCAAATATTCCATCATTATCGAAACGAGCAACAAAAACACTTTTTTGCCGCCAGAAGCCTCCGTTCCCGAGAGATCCAATCTTGGAGCCTTTTCCGGTAATCTGCCGGAGGGGGATTCGATCACGGAGGGCATCTACATCAACTCCATTGCCCCTCCGATGATGCGTGAGTAGTTCACCACAGACCTACGGGTCCATAGCTAGTATCTAGATGGCTTCTTCTCTCTCTTTGCTTCTCAATACCATGTTCTTCATGATCTTCATGGAGATCCATCCGATATAATACTCTTTTGCGGTGTGTTTGTCGAGATCCGATGAATTGTGGGTTTATGTTCAGATTATCCAGGAATATTATTTGAGTCTTTCCTGAATTCTTATATGCATGATTTCATATCTTTTCAAGTCTCTTCGAGTTATTGGTTTGGTTTGGCCAACTAGATTGGTAATTCTTGCAATAGGAGAAGTGCTTAGTTTTGGGTTCAATCTTGCGGTGTCCTCACCCAGTGACAAAGTAGGGGTAGCGAGGCACGTATTGTACTGTTGCCACCAAGGGTAAAAATATGGGGTTTTCATCATATTACTTGAGTTTATCCCTCTACATCATGTCATCTTACCTAATGCGTTACTCTGTTCTTCATGAACTTAATACTGTAGATGCAGGTAGGAGTCGGTCGATGTGTGGAGTAATAGTAGTAGATGCAGAATCATTTCGGTCTACTTGTCACGGACATGATGCCTATATGCATAATCATTGCCTTAGATATCTTCATAATTATTTGCTTTTCTATCAATTGCTCGACAGTAATTTGTTCACCCACCGTAATACTTGCCATCATGAGAGAAGCTATCTAGTGAAACCTATGGCCCTGGGTCTATTTTCCATATTATACTTTCTGATCTAAAACCAAAAACACCAAAAATACTTGTTGCCCTATTTTTACTTTTAGTTTTACTTTCCGTTCAAGCATCCTGTTATATCTATCTCTACAAGATCTCATCCTTGCAAATAACCATGAAGGGATTGACAACCCCTTTATAGCGTTGGGTGCAAGAATTTGATTCTTTGTGCAGGTATATCTATTGGTGGCTCACTTGTATCTCCTACTGGATTGATACCTTGGTTCTCAAAAACTGAGGGAAATACTTGTCTACTTTGCTGCATCAAACCGTTCCTCTTCATGGGAAACCAACGCATGCTCAAGAAGTAGCACAAGCCTACGAAGGAAGTACTCACTCCCAGTGGTGAGCATCATGGGGGTGTTGATGAAGAAGGGTTGGTGATGACGACCCCTCTCTGGAGCCCCAAACGGACTCCAGACCAGCCCTCCCGAGGAAGAACAGGACGTGTCGGTGGCTCCGTCTCATAAAACACGATAAAAATCTCTCTCCTATTTTTTCCTCTGAAAATAGGAATTTATAGGACTCAAATTAGGGTCTACGGAGCCACCAGGTGGCCCCAAGCCATGAGGGCACGCCTAAGGGGCGGTCATGCCCTGTTAGCTTGGCAGACACAGGTGCCCCCCCCCCCACCGATGGATCTTCGCTCCAATATTTTTTATATATTTCAAAAAAAATCCAAAATGTTTCGTTCAATTGTGATAACTTTTATTTCTACACAAAAACAACAACATAGTAGTTCTGATGAAAACAACGTTAGGGTTAGTTTCATTCAAATCCTTCAAATTAGAGTCCAAAACAAGAGCAAAGGTGATTGGAAAAGTAGATACGTTGGAGACATATCAATGTCCCATAAAGCAAAATCTTTAGTGATCAAGATTGTTTGACAGTCTGATGCTATTTTTTCCATTGTTTGCATGTTCTGAATGTCAAATTATGGAGCTCCAGTCTTCCATTTAGCATAACCATCTATGCTTCGTTCTTTTGATATATAAAATTAAGGCTTTTCTATTTCTGTGACCCTCCTTTCTTAGTTGTACTCGGTTTGCCCATGGCAGCAAACATTCCTCACTTTTCCCCTTCCCACTCGACCAATTCTCGTAGTTTCCCAAACAGAGCCTTGTCGTCGGGTCAAAGCACTTGACCATTACCTGTCAAAGTTACTGACGAGTGGGATCGGGCTCTTATGACTGGTGGTCGAGGCCGCTTATGGCAGGTGGGTCGATGCAGCTTCTGACGAGTGGGACCTAGGGTTGGGCTATCACCATTTCTTGCCTAAAATAGTGATACCCGCACACCTGACCCCCATTTAGCCGCCAATCCCACACAACCCTCATGCAGCCATCGTCATCGGGTGTTCCCCTATCCCCCACTTCATCTTTCTTCCGGTGGATAGGTCAATGATGGAGGTACCTGGTGCAACAGCGTCGCCCTTCGGCCCGTCAATTCAAGGAGCACCAGGTCCTTGACCATCCGGTAAGTTTCAAATCCAAACCCTAGATGTCTTGTTAAGTTGGGACAAGATAATTTTACCAAAATCAAAAGGAGGCTTGGGGTTACGATACATGTGGTGTTAACCAAGCCCTCCTTACTAAACAAACATGGCATCTCATTGATACCCATGACAATTTATGTGTCGTTTGTTGAAGGTGAAATAATACCCTAATGGTAGTTTGTTAGGCAGTGTTTTCGCTCACAATTCTTCTGAAGTTTGGAAAGGTGTGGCATATGGTCGAGAGCTTCTCAAGAAAGGGATTATCCGAGGGTTGGGAACGACACCGACATTTGGACCTAGCGGGATCCTTAGATCCCTTGAGGGCCATCTTTCCACCCCATTACCCCTAAGGGAAATTGTCGTTTGAACCGAGAATATTTTTTTGACCGTAATGGTGCATGGAACTCGAATCTCCTACATTATTTTTTGGTTGATGGACGTGGTGCAAATCTTGAAGATACGACCTTCCCCACGACAACGTCGGGATTTCATTGCCTAGCAGCCGAAGCGAAGTTGGGTGTTCTCTCTTAAGAGCGTCTATCGACTAGTTATGAGTGATCACGAAGAAGCTTTTGCGGGCGGCGCAACTAGTCTAATCCTAAGGGTGCAAGTCCAATGTGAAAGTTGATTTGGAAGACCGACGTCCCACAAAAAATAAAAATAATCATGTGGAAGGCGGCAACCGGCGCCCTAGCAACAACGCAAGGGAATGTGATGTGTCACTTGTCATCATGGGCGACGTTCGACGTGCCCAATTTGCCGGATGGAAGATGAAGGGTCTTTCCATGCCTTGGTTACATGCAATCCTGCTCGGAGGTTATGGGAGAAGATGAGTTTTTGCTTGACCATTTCCGGCCCGAAATATTTTACGGGATACCGACCAGTTGCTTCAGGTTCTTGCTCATTGTTCGAAAGTCGCCTAGAATAGGGTAATTATGTTGGTGAGGAGGATTTTGGCAATTACGCACATATATGTCTCACGCAAAGCAATGTGCACCTGTTGAGGCCCATCACCAACGAACATGTTGGCACTTTTAGTTGATGGGGAGTATGTGGAATATGATGGTCCAGTGGTTGTTGGAATGATTTTGAAAAGACACGATGGCCCGATGATTTTTGTTGCGTATCGGTACATACTTAATTACAACGAAACGCTTGAAGCTGATATACGTACGTGCGATAATGATGGGTATGACATTATAGTGCGGCATTCTGAAAGACCCATTCTCATGGAGTCACACTTAGCAGTGGCTCTTTCTACCCTTTCTAATAATAATAGCTTGGATCGCTCTGCTTATGGGCAGCTAGTTTCAAAGATTGAGTTTTTAACTATCGGTAAGTTTTTTATTTCAAAAAACATAGGATGAAAATAAGATTGCAGATTGCCAAGCCAGGTATAATCGAACTGAATGCATCTTGTGGTTGCATCGAGGTTCTCTATTCCTCTGCACTATAACCCTATTACCGTGAAATAAAACTCATATTAAACCCGCAAAAGAAAATCGCACAGTAGTTTTAAGGTTATTTCAGGCACGAATCATGACGCAACAATCAATGTCTGAACCATGGAGCCACCCGTCTCAGCACCGTGGCGGGTAAACTAACGGTTGGCGCCGGACCCGACTCCCCACGCACGCTTCCTGGTTCCAGGCTCCAGCCCAGCCCACTCCGGAGCTGCAGCTGAGAGAGAGGTTGATTGGACGCGAACCACGCGTCCCAAACCGCCAGCCCCTCTCTTCCCGTGCCGCACCACGCCACCCAACGACCTCGATCAAACCCGCCGCCCCCCGCCGCCGCCGCCGCCATGGGGAGGCGATCCGGAGGCAGGAAGCTGCCCTTCTTCTCCGCCGCCTCCACCTCGTCCTCCACCAAGCGCACCCGCTCCGCGCGCCGCCTCCCTTCCCTGCCCAAGCCCAGCTCGCCGCCTCCCCCCTCCCTGACCACTCCGCCCCCCGCGCCGCAGACCACCCCGTCTCCGCCCGCCCCCTCTCCCGGGGATGGTGCCGCCGTGCCCGCCGTGTCGGGCAAGGTCGGCAAGAAGAAGGCCGGCGCCCGCCTGTGGATGCGGCTGGACCGGTGGGGCTCCTCTGAGATCCTGGAGCTCGACAAGGCCTCCATCATCCGCCGCGCGGGCGTGCCCCCGCGCGACCTCCGCATCCTCGGCCCCATCTTCTCCCACTCCTCCAGCATCCTCGGTGAGCGCTCGCCAAATTAGTACCGACCGCCCATCAGGGACCGCGGATTTTGCTCTTGCAGAAACCAGGCAGACCCAGGCGTTGCATGCTGATGTACGATGATTGATTGTGCAGCTAGAGAGAAGGCGATGGTGATCAACCTAGAATTCATCAGGGCGATCGTTACTGCGGAGGAGGTCCTCCTATTGGACCCTCTGATGCAGGAGGTGCTCCCTTTCGTCGACCAATTGAGGCAACATCTCCCTCTAAGGAGCCTGGTGGGTGGGAATGGTGAACACGGCGGTGATGGCAATGGGGGAAAGCAGGATGGTTCGCCTGGGGATCAGGTGCCCTGTCTTAATGAGGCAACCGGGGCAGAGCATGAGTTGCCATTCGAGTTCCAGGTGCTGGAGGTTGGGCTTGAGGCTGTGTGCTCGACGTTGGACTCGAGCGTGGCCCATCTTGAGAGGCATGCTATTCCTGTACTCGACGAGCTCACCAAGAATGTTAGCACTAAGAACTTGGAGCGTGTGCGGAGCCTCAAGAGTAACCTTACCCGTTTGCTTGCCCGCGTTCAGAAGGTATCACTAGAGAACCCCTGCCGCCTCTCACCTTTATCATTTAGTCGAGTCGCCAATAGATGTATGTTCTTACATAGCCCTGTTCACGTGGATGAATAACTATTTGAGAACTCTCCTGCTGCAAGTTCTCAAAGAACCAAATGCTACAATTTATCTGCTTTATTAGATTACTAAATGATGAACATTTTAAGTTCTAATTCTGATTGAATTGTTCTATTAGAAAGATATTTAGATAGGGGGGGGGGGTCATAGAAATTTATCTGCTTTAGATTAATATATCTAAATGATGAACATTTTTAGTTCTAATTCTTACTGAATTGTTATATTAGAAAGACATCTAGAACAGGGGGGGGGGGGGTTCATAGACAGTTGACCATTTTTCGTTTTCTTCGATTCTCCATTAAGCTTCTCAATGTTATTCCTTACAGTGTGTTGCTTCTGGGAATTTCTATTGTAGTTTTGAGAACCTTGATGATAACCCACATGCTTCTCTTCTTAGGTCAGAGATGAGATAGAACATCTTCTAGATGATAACGAAGACATGGCACATCTTTATCTTACAAGGAAGCAAGCACAGAATCAGCAGGTTGAGGCTATAATGACATCTGCTGCTTCCAATAGCATTGTTCCTGTAGGAGCAAATCTGCCGAGGCTAAACTCCAGTTTTCGACGTAGTGTGAGCATTGCAACCAGTATATATTTGGATAACGATGTGGAAGACCTAGAGATGTTGCTTGAGGCCTACTTCATGCAGCTGGATGGAATTCGCAACAGAATTTTATCGGTTAGTCCTTCCGACATAAGACTTGTCACTGTTCTGTCAAGCTATTTAATACCATGGCTTGTCTTAATTCTTGATGTTGTACTTATTTGGTGCTGAGTGATCATGTGGAATTTAGTTGTTGTTCCATTTCTGAGAGTTTAATTGCGCAGATTAATTGTCTTTTGTTCTGCAAACACAGGGCTCAGGAAGCATATTATGTATCATATGCTGAATTATCAGGAGCATATTTTGTCATATTTGGGTTGAATTATTTGGTTTCTTATTTCATACTCAGATTGATGTAAACATTGATTTCTCTTTTGGAAATTTAACAGGTCCGAGAGTATATTGATGACACAGAAGACTACGTCAACATTCAACTCGACAACCAGCGAAATGAACTGATCCAGCTTCAGCTTACGCTGACCATCGCATCGTTTGGCATAGCTATCAATACCTTCATAGTCGGGGCCTTTGCGATGAACATCCCGTGCCATCTTTACGACATCACAGATGGCAGCTTCTTTTGGCCATTTGTTGGAGGTACCTCGTCAGGCTGCTTTGTGATCTCCATTGTTTTGTTAGGGTACGCCTGGTGGAAGAAGTTGCTTGGTCCCTGAACTCCAGCGAAGACAAGAGTCATTGGATGGTGAGAGGGCTCATCATTCTGAAGGTGGCAAACACTTCGCTTCTATGGCCTCCGGTAAGGAGCAAGCACTTGAAGGACAGTGGAGCTCCGTGGGGTTATAGGGAAAAGCTCTCGGGTGTTTATGTTTTGTAGTAGTAGTTAATAGGGTGAGCAATATGCAGTTTTTTTTTTTCATTTCCATAAATACAACTGCGTCATACTGAGGATGAATGCTGTGTATATGGTTCATCGATCTGCTTTCTCGTAGATTGGCACCAGATGTGTCTGCTGTCGGCAACAGAAAATCAGTGACACAAAATCTTAGTTATATCATGCTCGCAGGAACTTTAGAAGTTTCTTTCGATTTGCACGCAAAGAAACTAAAATGGGGCGCTTGGCTTCGGTGCAAGCTTCGGAAGGCATGCCATCACAAATGGGATCAGGTTCCCTGTGACAAGAGCCTTCCAATATGTGCAAGATCACATGTGACATCAAAATGTCAATAGAATAACGTTGTAGATCGTGTTGATCTGAGCTCAGCAGATTAAGCATCAAGAAAGCAACCTGCCACATGTCCAACATTAGCCACCCTGAGATGGCAGCACTTTGTGAGGGGCTAAACAAAATGAAATGGTGATGAGATGAACTATTATCACAAGACGATCCGGAGAATGTACACTAAGAATAATCTAATCTTATACCTTGCCGCTATCAGTACACTAGTAACCAGGTTGAATCTAAAAGGTTTTTCTTCTTCTTGCGAGGACGCACAGGAAACACGCTACAATTGACCATGGCTGTTGCTCTTCTTCTTCTCCATTTCTTCTCTGGTCTTCGTGTCTTCTTGACTTCAGTGAAAGGGCTAGGAACCTGAGAATGGAGCAAGGGAATTTGCAGGGAGCGCAACGCCGCCACCTCGCAGAGAAACTGTGGGACGGCTCCAGGCGTCCATGGCTATGGCATTCGAATCGAAAAATACCACGACAACCGTTATATCATCATGAAAGTGGCGCCTCACTCCACGGTCAATTTTCTTGAGATCTGAATACCGCATCTCCCTCTTCTTTGCTGCTTCCTGCATTGCAGCCTTCACTAGCTTTCGAGCAATCCCCTGAAACGTATAAAGTAAGGATAACATTAACAAAAATAAGAAAAAAATGCTGTTGTACAAAATAAATAAAGTAAGGATAACATTAACAAAAATAAGAAAACAATGCTGTTGTACGAAATAAATAAAGGAACACAAGACTCTAGTGGAATATGAGAACAAGATTGTTTAAGGATAATGAAGTTGGGTTCTACTACAGGTTTGTCTGCAAACTGAAATGTGAACTGAGATTCAATAACATGTCTACATAGGTGAGTTGGTGAGGTGCCAATCACAATAGTTCAGGAAGGTGTGATTAATATAAACAAATCAGTTGTAAAGTACCCATCCATTAACAAATATAAGATGTTTTGGATATTTCAATATGGACTGCATACGGACTGAAATGAGTCAACAAACACACTAAAATGCGTCTCTATGCACCCAAATCAGAAAAAAAGCTGGAACATCTTATAATAGTGAACTTAGGGAGTGGCTCATTCACAATGTTTCAATGCAGAATGCAGGTGTTGAAGAGATCTAAAAATGGTTTCCTCGGCAAAAAAAGGAGGTTCTTAAGATGATAACTGCTACCGAAAATCTCCACAATATGCTACCAACCAGGCATTTGCGGACTGAAGTTTAAGCATGTAACCTTCAATTCAGCAACTAGGGATTCCAATTAAGTGACATGCGAAGGGAGACATACATAATCAACAATAGAATCTATCACATTAGCCAGACATGACCTAATCCAGGACCGGCAGAGAAACACAAAGTTTTAGGGACTAAATCAACAACTTTTTGCTACACACAAATTCAAGTACCTAAAACACCAACAACTGAGGAACGGATACAAAATCGAGAACTTGGTGCCATTTAAGTCAGTTGCAACCATCGTGGCAGTGAACAATCCAATATACCCTAATATGACAATATATATATACTATGTTCTTGCAGAACTGTTACACCTTAACAGAACTTAGAAAGTTGTAAAGATGTTAAGATCTGGTGTTCCCTAATTCCTTAAGAAAGAAAACATGTCCACTTACCTCGACAGAAAAATCAACCAAAGGACGATGAAATTACTGCAAAAGCAGAAATACGTACTTTGTGGTTCGGAAAAAGAATGCACTTACTAGCACTTCACTTTCAAAGAACCCAGTAACACAAACTAAACATAAGATAAGAACACATACATTACGGGGACTACTGTGGACTAGCTCAACTGCTTTCTGATTACTAAGATGCTCCCAGAGTCCATCAGATGCAAAAATGATGAACTGGTCAGTTAACTGTATTTGGTGTACAGTGATTGCTGGCTCAGAACTAAGAAGGGGTCTCCGGAAAGTTTCTGGAAGCCGAAACTTGCTATGCAAAGGTTCTCTGTTGAATTCTGGTCTCTTCAGATACACATCTCCAATGGACCTTGTTATCTGCAACACATTATCCTACCATGTGAGATAGACCGCAGAAGCAATTGCTTGCATTTGCGAAGGGACTAAGCAGTAACCAATGCAAGAGACAACAGCAGATTAAAGTGATTCATCTACGGGAAATGCACATCTGTTTAATGCTATTCGTATGACGATATTGTACATGATTAGCACACCTGATATCTGTTTAAGGAACACAGGCATACATAATAATTTGTTTGCGGGATCAGCATTAAGGTAAATGCATTCAACAGCTAAATATGGTATTTGTCTTGGCTGATCCTAATAGCAAGATTCTTACTGTTGCATTATTGCAGATTGTATACATGGGAAGAAAAATAGGCAACGAGAAAACCTAAATATAGCTGATAACTGAAAATCTGCCTAATGTAAAAGCATGCAGCAACAATTCTAACAAAAGCACCAGGACACATTATTTAAAGTGCAGTTGTGGTTATAATGAAAAGTTAAGCCTAATGTCCGAAGACTGTATAAAGCAAAGCTACAGGATCACATGCCAGTTGCAATTTCTGAACTCTGAACAGTTACCTGAATAATACCCTTCACACGCCAAACATTGTGCTTCAGGACCACAATGTGGGGATCATCAGGATGCATTGCCTGCATCTCTCGCCTAACCTCCTCGAAGGATGCATTATGTTCTGCTGAGAGCTGCATTGCCACAACCTCTCCAGTTCCCTTGACAAGTCTCCCCAGAATAGCACGGGAGTCCCCAACATTTGCCACATAGAGAGTTCCAGCACAAATGACACCAACTAGACAGCAAGAGCCTACTGCCGCTAATTGAGGCCTCATCGACCATTGATTACTGACTAGAGAGATAAATCCCTCCTCGGTCGCTCGGAAAGCCTTCCGAATCACATCCACTGACATGCACTTTTGCTCGGATGCATATCCTGAAAAAGGAAGTTCATCATGCAAGGGAAGTAACGGAGATTGACATGTAGTTCAAACATATCATAATACGACACACTATCATTTATTCGCTCTACAGTCAACAATAAATGTGTTTCCATTCTATTTGGAGCGAAATAAATCAACAAAGGATCGAATATAGTGTGAACTAGGCGACTGCTCTAAACAAGACAACATTTAAATTGCGGCTATTTGTTTTATGTAGTACTACAAGTAGAGCCATACCACATGCAATGCAGGCATCCAATAAATATCTACTTCCATGGCAAAAAAAAAACTAGGCTGAGAACAATCAGCATCAATCACAGACACACTTACAGGTCACGGCAATGGGAAACAAAACAACTATGGATCGTATAGCATAGCTAGACTGACATTTGATCCAAATTCTATGACAGGAGAGCCGCAGCAACAGTTGAGGTATTACCCTTGAGATGGTTGAACATGTGGTCATTGATGTAGCGTGCCGTCTCCGGTCCACCATGGCCATCATAGACGCCGACGAAGGAGCCCTGCAGGTCGGGATCGGTGGTGCTCAGCGACCCGGATTCCACCTGACTGTGGTCCTCCAGCAGGTTATTGGCCTGGACGACGGCCATCGAGAACTCGCCGGCGACGAGCTGCCCGGCGTCCTTGTACCACAGGAGCCCGTCCTGCCGGCCGGCCGCATCCACCCCCTTGCGAGGGCGCCCGTCCGGCGACGACGTCGGACCCCAGCAAGATCTCAGGTAATCCATCGCAGACGATAGCATCCCTCATCTCCGCCACCTCCCCACCGCCAGCTGCCTCACGAAAGCCATGCCCGTTCGCCTCCTCTCCCGATACCCTCTCCCCTTTCCGCCAAATCTGCCATCGAAGCCAACCAACACAAGCACCAAGATCAAGAGCCCGATCAATCCACGGCAGACGCTGCGCGATCGAAGGGGGGGAGATCGCCAAGAACGACCACGCCATGCTCGCATTGGAAGAGAGACGAGGGACCAAACAAGAAAAGAAACACTCACCTTTTTCTTGGATGGCTTAGCTTCCGGCGGAGCCGCGCGCCCAGATTTCCTGCGATCTCGCGGCGGGGGAGGGGCGGGCTTGGATCTGGAAACCAATCGATCTCGAGCAAGCGGAGGATTGGGTTTTGGTGGAACAGGTGGGCTCCTCTGCGGGATCCAGAAGAAGAAGCAACCGCGAAGCTGAGGCGGGGAGACTAAAATAAGATGCGCTTTCCGGCTCTCCTTTTTCCCGTCTCCCTTGTCGCGCTGCCAAATTTTGCAGGCGGGCAGGCAGGCTCGATCGACGAGCGGATCAGGGAATCTCTCTATCTTCTCCGCTCCACAGCAAAGAGGGGGAGAGAGAGAGGACTAGCAAGCAAGAGAGAAGACGAACAAGGCAACCCAAGGACAGGGAGAGAGAGAGAGGGGGGTCGGGGCCAGCAAGGCAATCGCAAAGGCGATAGGACCTAATTTCATTCCGGGGTGGTGACTATTTCGTGGAATGCTTCCATTAATCTATCCCCTGTTTTCTCTGGCTGCCTTTTCTTACGCATGAAGAAAAAGGCTGTTGTTTATAAATAAAAAGAAGCAGGTACAAATCATCGTATATACACACATTTTTTTTAATTCATAGTCGCGTTCTATTGTCTTTTCAGTTTTGTCAACTCACGTATGTACGTAGCTTCTATTATGATTCTTAGAGCATAGTCGGACATCTTCACGGACGCCTCAAACCGGTCTCAAACGCATTGGTTGTCCGACGTCCCTCATATTTAATCAAAATGTAGGATGGATATGGGGCGGTCCGGACGCGTTTGGCACGTCAACACGGATCATCATCGACCCCACTCCGTCCCACAAAAGAAAACTAATCCGAACCCTAGCTCACTTCACCCTCCTCTATCACTCCATGCCCTCTTCTTCCCTATCTGATTTGGATCGCCGGCGACTCCGGCGAGATGTCGAGCTTCGAAAGTCGGTCCGACTCCGACTCTGACCTTGATGTCGACGACGAGCTGACCCTCCGCATTGCGTTGGAGCGGTCCAAGGTGGACACGAGGGGCAGCTCCAGATATGTCATGTCAATGCTCCCACGTCGGCGTAGCGGGGACATCGGAGTTGGCCCCTCCTAGCACATACGCAGCTCCGCGAGGGCTACGTCGCCCGCCACCCCCATGACGTCCCCTTCCCCCGTCAGTCACTATTCCGCGGAGGCGGCATTGGGTGTTAGTGCCCGCTTCGCCGGACCGAAACGTGCATGACGGAATCAGAGTTGCGTGGTGCCTGCCAGGAGAGGCAGCTGGCAAGGGAGAGGGACGCCGAGCAATCCGTGTGTCGTCATCGCAGGTTGTCGGCGGTGCCCGATAAGGATGAGCGGATCCTCGCTCGGCTCTACCACCAGTCGCCGACGACTGAGGAGACGGACACTCGCCGGCTATGAAGGAAGAACGCAAAGGCTCTTCGGCTTTCAATTGAGAAGTCGGAGTGCGAGGCGGAGGAGGCAACAGCGGAGGCGGCTCGGGTGGCAGAGCTGAAGCGGCAGCAAGACAGGGTCGTCCGACGGATGAAGGGGCTCATTGTTATCTCCGAGTCCTCATCCGACGACGGCGAAGACCACGGTTCCACCTCCGACGACTCAAACAATCCACCACATGCAACGGACACCTACAGTTGCGCTGACGACTGATAACCCATAAGTATAGGGGAATAGTTGTAGCCTTTTCGATAAATAAGAGTATTGAACCCGACGAGGATCTCAAGATAGAACTAATATTCTCTCAAGTTCTATCGACCACTGATACAACTCTATGCACACTAAAACTTACTTTAGCTTGAATAAGAAAAATACTACTTTACCTCAAATAAAAAGATAACATTGCAAGATAATAAATGTTAGTTTGTTTTAGTAAATAGTTTTTAAAGAACAATGGGAAGGATTGTCCATAGGCAACTGAGTATGACATGTGTGATACTTATCATATGCATGAGGGAGAGTGTTGGGGATATTCACCTGGGATGAGACCCGCCCAGTTGGGTCGGGTCGTGCGGTTGACGACTTACGATAGCTCCAGGAGGAAAGCATAACCGGTGGGCCGGAGGGCCCAGAGCCACAAGGCCAGGTGTAACCCGGTGGACTTAAGCCGCTGGGAGAGACTTGTTAGATAAGGCATGTTTAGTTAGAGGTGAGGTCGGTTGTTAAGCTTAACCCGACCCGGACTCTTGTAAGCCCAGGAGCCTGACCCGTGTATATAAGGGCGGCTTACCTGGGCAGCTTAGGCCACTAAACAACTGATCGAGAGCTAGGTCAAGCGAACTCGCTCCCTTGTAATCGATACACAATCAATACAACAAAAAGTAGGACGTAGGCTTTTACCTCTTTCCGAGGGGCCGAACCTAGGTAAACCTTTGTCTCTCGATTCTGATCAACCCCTTCGAGTTCACCGCCTTAGTGATGACCTCAAACCTAAGTTTGTTGACCCGGACATCTGCCGTGACAAATCCATAATAGTTGGCGCCCACCGTGGGGCTAGCGCTCTGTTGGGGAACGTTGCATGGGAAACAAAAAAATTCCTACGCACACGCAAGATCTATCCATGGTGATGAGCATCTACGAGAGGGAGAGTGGATCTACATACCCTTGTAGATCGCTAAGCGGGAAGCGTTAAGAAACGCGGTTGGTGTAGTCGAACGTCTTCGCGATCCAAATCGCTGAGCGTCCTGCGATCCAATCACGATCCGTTCAGCGAACTTATCACGATCCGTCCCACGATCTCATCACGATCCGTCTCGCAATCTTGATCATGGTCCTTCCGATCTAGCGCCGAACGGACGGCACCTCCGCGTTCAGCACACGTACAGCTCGACGACGATCTCCGCCTTTTTGATCCAGCAAGAGGGAGCGGAGAGGTAGACGAGTTCTCCGGCAGCATGACGGCGCCGCGGCGATGGTGGTGGAGTAATTCCGGCAGGGCTTCGCCTAAGCACTGCAGAAAACTGATCTAGAGGAGAAACTATGCACTAGAGGAACGGGTAGCACGTGGCTGAAAACTAGTGCCAAAAACCCTAAAACCTCTAGTATATATAGGAGGAAGAGAGGAGGAGGCTTGGCCCTCAAGGGCCCAGCCCTTGGTTCGGCCGAATCAAGGAGGAGAGGAGGACTCCTCCTCGAATCCTAGTAGGACTAGGATTCCTCCATATTTTGTCTTTTCCCACCTTTTTCTCTTTGGGTTTTCTCTCCCAGCCGCATGGGCCTTGTGTGGGACTTCCATCAGCCCAATAAGGGCTGGTATTCACTCTCCCACAGCCCATGTAGCCTCTTGGATCGAAATACCCCTCCCGATGGTCTCCCGGTACACTACCGCCACTCCCGGTACACTACCGATGAGCCCGAAACTTTTTCGGCGACCAAAATAGGACTTCCTATATATCAATCTTTACCTTAGGACTACTCCAAAGCTCCTCGTGACGTCCGGAATCTCATCCGGGACTCCGAACAGCATTCGGTAACCACCATACATAACTCTATACTACCAAAACGTCATCGAACCTTAAGTGTGCAGACCCTGTGGGTTCGAGAACTATGTAGACATGACCGAGACACCTCTACGGTCAATAACCAATAGCAGGACATGATGACCATATTGGTTCCTACATATTCTACGGAGATCTTTATCGGTCGAACCTCTATGTCAAGGATTCAGTTAATCCCGTATGATGTTCCCTTTGTTCTTCGGTATGTTACTTGTCCGAGATTCGATCATCGGTATCTCCATAACTAGTTCAACTTCGTTACCGACAAGTCTCTTTACTCGTTCCGAATACAAGATCCCGTGACTAACACTTAGTCACATTGCTTGCAAGGCTTGTTGTGATGTTGTATTACCGAGTGGGCCCTGAGATACCTCTCCATCACACGGGGTAACAAATCACAGTCTTGATCCATGCCAACCCAACAAACACCCTCGGAGATACCTGTAGAGTACCTTTATAGTCACCCAGTTATGTTGCGACGTTTGATACTCACAAGGCACTCCTCCGATGTCAGTGAGTTGCATGATCTCATGATCATAGGAACAAATACTTGACATGTAGAAAACAATAGCATTAAACTGACACGATCATATGCTACATTTGTAGTTTGGGTCTTGTCCATCACACCATTCTCCTAATGATGTGATCCCGTTATCAAATGACATCTCGTGTCCATGGCTAGGAAACCTTAACCATCTTTGATCAACGAGCTAGTCTATTAGAGGCATACTAGGGACATGTTTTGTCTATGTATCCACACATGCATCTAAGTCTCCGATCAATACAATTATAGCATGGATAATAAAAGATTATCATGAACAAGGAAATATGACAATAACTAATTTATTATTGCCTCTAGGGCATATTTCCAACAGTCTCCCACTTGCACTAGAGTCAATAATCTAGTTCACGTCACCATGTGATTCACATTGTTTATGAATCTAACACCCAGTGGGTTCTGGGGCTTGATCATGATTTGCATGTGAGAGAGGTCTTATATTCAATGGGTCTGCGATATTCAGATTCGTGTGTACTTTGCAAATCTCTATGTCAAACTATAAACACTACTACCACACTCCACTTGGTACTATTCCAAATGGCTGCTCCACTATACGTATCCAGATTGCTACTACGAGTCATCCGGATTGGTGTTAAAGCTTGCATCGACGTAACTCTTTACAACGAATTCTTTATCACCTCCATAATCGAGAAACATCCCCTTAGTCTTTTAGTTACTAAGGATAATCTTGACTGATGTCCAGTGATCTACTCTTGGATCACTTTTGTACCCCTTGACAGACTCACGGCAAGGCACACACCAGGTGCGGTACACAGCATGGCATAATATAGAGCCTATGGCTAAGGCATAGTGGACGACGTTCGTCCTTTCTCTTTCTTCTACCATTGTTGAGCTTTGAGTCTCACTCAACTTCACACCTTACAAATCAGGCAAGAACTCTTTCTCTGACTGATCCATTTTGAACTCTTTCAAAATCTTGTCAAGGTATGTACTCATTGAAAGTCTCATCAAGCATCTTGATCTATCTCTATAGATCTTGATCCTCTAAAATTAGGTAGCTTTATCCAGGTCTTCCTTTGAAAAACTCTTTTCAAACAACCGTTTATGCTTACTAGAAATTCTACATCATTTCCGATCAACAATATGTCAACCACATATGCTTACCAGAAACTCTATAGTGCTCCCACTCACTTTATTGTAAATATAAGTTTCTCATAAACTTTGTATAGACTCAAAAACTTTGATCACCTCATCAAAGTGTATATTCCAACTCCGAGATGCTTGCTTCAGTCCATCGAAGGATCACTTAAGCTTGCTCACCTTTTAGAATCCTTAGGACTGACAATACCTTCTGGTTGTATCACATACAACCTTTCCTCAAGTAAACCGTTAAGGAAATGATGTTCTGACATCCATCTGTGAGATTTCATAAGTGAAAAATGCAGCAACTGCTAACAAAATTCCAACAGACTTTAGCATCGCTACGAGTGACAAAGTCTCATCGCAGTCAACTCCTTGAACTTGGCAAAAACTTCTTGCGACGAGTCGAGCTTTATAAATGGTGACATTCACCATCAGCGTCTGTCTTCATCTTAAAGGTCCATTTGTACTCAACGACCTGCCGTCCAACGAGCAAGTCTACCAAAGTCTATACTTGGTTTTCATACATGGATCCTTTCTCGGATTTCATGGCCTCTAACCATTTGTCGGAATCCGGGCCCATCATCGCTTCTCCACAACTCGTAGGTTCATCGTTGTCCAACAACATGACCTCCAAGACAGGGTTGTCGTACCGCTCAGGAGCAGTACACGTCCTTGTAGACCTACGAGGTTCGATAGTAACTTGATCTGAAGCTTCATGATCATCATCATTTACTTCCTCTTCAACTAACGTAGGTTCCACAGAAACATCTTTCTGCGCTGCGCTACTCTCTGGTTGAAACAAAGGTTCAACAACCTCATCAAGTTCTATCTTCCTCCCACTCAATTATTTCGAGAGAAACTTTTCCTCGAGAAAGGACCCAGTTTTAGCAACAAACACTTTATGCTTGGATCTGAGATAGAAGGTTCACCCAACTGTTCTTAGGGTAATCTATGAAGATGCATTTGTCCGCTTTGGGTTCGAGCTCATTAGGTGAAAACATTTTTCCACACAAGCGTTGCAGCCCCAAACATTAAGAAATGATAGCTTAGGTTTCTATCAAACCATAATTCACATGGTGTCATCTCAACGGATTTAGATGGTGCTCTACTTAAAGTGAATGTAGTTGTCTCTAATGCATAACCCCAAAATTACAGTAGCAAAATGATAAGAGACATCATAGCACGCACCATATCCAATAGAGCACGACTATGACGTTCGGACACACCATCACACTATGGCGTTCCAGGTGGCGTGTGTTGTGAAACAACTTTCACATTGTCTAAAGTTGTATGCCAAACTCGTAACTCAGATATTCACCTCCACGATCATATCGCAGACATTTTTATCTTCTTGTCACTATGATCTTAAACTTCACTCTGAATTTGCTTGAACCTTTCAAACGATTCAGACTTGTGTTTCATTAAGTAAACATACACTATATCTACTCAAATCATCACTGAAGGTTAGAAAATAACGATATCCACCGCACGCTAAAAGACTCATTGGATTGCATACATCAACATGTATCATTTCTAATAAATCACTTGCCCGCTCCATCAATCCGGAAAACGGGGTCCTTAGTCATCTTGCCCAAGAGGCATGGTTCGCATGTCTCAACTGATTCAAAATTGAATGAGTCCAAAGATCCATCAACATGGAGTTTCTTCATGCGCTTTATACCAATATGACATTTAGCGGCAGTGCCACAAGTATGTGGTACTATCATTATTAACTTTGTATCTTTTGGCATCAATGTTATGAACATGTGTATTACTACGATCAAGATTCAACAAACCATTCTCACTGGGTGCATGACCATTGAAGGTATTATTCATGTAAACAGAATAACCATTATTCTCTAACTTAAATGAATAACTGTGTTGCAATAAACACGATCTAATCACGTTCATGCTCAACGCAAAACACGAAATAACATTTATTTAGGTTCGTCACTAATCCCGAAGGTAGAGAGAGCGTGCGATGTTGATCACATCAACCTTGGAAACATTTCCAACACACATCGTCACCTCATCCTTAGCTAGTTCTCCGTTTAGGAGTACTCGCAAGGTACACATCATTAACACATATATCAAATATACTTCTGTCGACGTTGCCAACCTTCTTATCTACCAAGTATCTAGGGTTGTTCCGCTTGAGCGACCGCTCTCCTCGTAATCGAACTTTGGGTTGCTTCACCGGAGCAGCAACTGATTTGCCATCCATGAAGTTTCCCTCCTTGCCCTTTCCCTCTCGAAACTAGTGGTTTTACTAACTATCAACACTTGACGCTTGTAACGCCCCGGACACACCCGTCGGTGGTCGTTACTCCTGGCGGGATCTAGACTGGCCTCACAGATCAATACTAGTCTTTTCTGCGCACTTTGTCCTCACTCATGCGTACCTAGGACCAACTTCCCGGTCGGTCACCCATCCTAGAACTACTCCAAGCCAAGCACGCTTAACCTGGGAGTTCTGTTTGAATGGGCTCCCGAAAAAGAAGGAATTCCTTACTGATATGAGTAGTCTATCATCCCTAATAAGCCAGGCTATCACATACACCACCACTCAGAGGAATCGACGTCCTCGTTGGGTCACAGGAACGTTCCCTCTTGGCACAAACGTTTGTGCTTCCAGTCCGATACATGTGTCATTCCGTGTGCCACGACGGGTCACCAACTTTGTGAACAACATGACCACGCACCTATTGGCAAACATCCGTAACCGCGAGGGTCAGCTCTGATACCAACTTGTAATGCCCCGGACACACCCGCCGGTGGTCGTTACTCCTGGCGGGATCTAGACTGGCCTCACAGATCAATACTAGTCTTTTCTGCGCACTTTGTCCTCACTCATGCGCACTCGGGACCAACTTCCGGGTCGGTCACCCATCCTAGAACTACTCCAAGCCAAGCACGCTTAACCTGGGAGTTCTGTTTGAATGGGCTCCCGAAAAAGAAGGAATTCCTTATTGATATGAGTAGTCTATCATCCCTAATAAGCCAGGTTATCACAACGCTCCTTCTTGATTTCTACCTTCGCGGTGTCAAACATCGCGAACGGCTCAGTGATCATTATTTCTATCCCTGGCATTTTATAGTTCATCACCAAGTTCTAGTAGCTTAGTGACAGTGACTTGGAGAACTATATCAATCACTGTCTTATCTGGAAGATCAACTCCCACTCGATTCAAGCGATTGTAGCACCCACACAATCTGAGCACATGCTCAACGATTGAGCTATTCTCCTTCATCTTGCAGGCAAAGAATCTTGTTGGAGATCTCATCTCTCGCAACACGGGCATGAGCCTGAGATCCTAATTTCAGCTCTTAGAATATCTCATATGTTCCGTAACGTTCAAACGTTTTGGAGCCAGAATTCTAAGCCGTAATGCATGACGCACTAAACTATCAAGTAGTCATCGGAACGCGCCTGTCAGATGTTCACAACATCTACAGACGTCGCTAGAGGGGTTGGCGCACCGAGCGGTGCATTAAGGACATAAGCTTTATGTGCAGCAACGAGGACAATCCTCACATCACGGAGCCAGTCCGCAATATTGCTACCATCATATTTCAACTCTATTTCTCTAGGAACATATAAAAATTCAAGGGAGCTACAACATGAGCTAGTAATCCACAACATAATTTGCAAATACACTACTGACTATGTTCATGATAATGAGTTCAATTAATCATATTACTTAAGAACTCCCACTCAAATTGACATCCCTCCGGCCAGTCGAGTGATACATGATCCAAATTCACCAACTCAAGTTCGATCATCACATGAGTTGAGGTGGTTTCAATGGTGAACATCATCATGTTGATCATATCTACTATATGACTCATGTTCGACCTTTCGGTCTCTTGTGTTCCGAGGCCATGTCTGTACATGCTAGGCTCGTCAAGTTTAACCCGAGTGTTCCGCATGTGCAACACTGGCTTGCACCCGTTGTATGTGAAAGTAGAGTCTATCACACCCGATCATCACGTGGTGTCTCGACACGACGAACTTTCGCAACGGTGCACACTCGAGGAGAACACAATTTATCTTGAAATTTAAGTGAGGTATCACCTTATAATGCTACCGTCGTCCAAAGCAAAACAAGGTGCATAAAAGGATTAACATCACATGCAAATCATAAGTGACGTGATATGACCATGAACTTGTGCTTTTGATCTCCATCTTGAAAGCACCGGCATGATCTCCATCGTCACCAGCATGACACCATGATCTTCATCATCTTGATCTCCATCAACGTGCCACCATCGTGGTTGTCGCGCCCACCATGCTTCTACTACTATTGCTACCGTTTAGCGATAAAGTAAAGCATTACATAGCGCTTAATTATTGACACGCAGGTCATACAATAATTAAAGACAACCCTATGGCTCCTGTTGGTTGCTGTACTCATCGACATGCAAGTCGTGATATTCTACACAATACATGATCATCTCATACATCACATATATCTCATCATGTAATTGGCCATATCACATCACAACATACCCTGCAAAAACAAGTTAGACGTCCTCTAATTGTTGTTGCATATTTTACGTGGCTGCTACGGGTATCTAGCAAAAACAATTCTCACCTACGCATAAACCACAACGGTGATATATAAGTTGCTTTTCAACCTTCTCAAGGACCGCCTTAGTTGAATCCGATCCAACTAAAATAGGAGAAACAGACACCCGCCAGCCATCTTTGTGCAACGAAGTTACACGTCAGTCGATGGAACCGGTCTCTCGTAAGCGTACGAGTAAGGTTGGTCCGGGCCGCTTCATCCCACAATACCGCTGAACCAAAAGACGACCAAGGGAGGAAGCAATCTAAGCATCAACGCCCACAAACTCTTTGTGTTCTATTCGAGATCTCATCTACACATAGACCTAGCTCTGATACCACTATTGGGGAACGTTGCATGGGAAACAAAAAATTTCCTACGCACACGCAAGATCTATCCATGGTGATGAGCATCTACGAGAGGGAGAGTGGATCTACATACCCTTGTAGATCGCTAAGCGGGAAGCATCAAGAAAAGCGGTTGGTGTAGTCGAACGTCTTCGCGATCCAAATCGCCGAGCGTCCCACGATCCAATCACGATCCGTTACGCGAACTTATCACGATCCGTCCCGCGATCTCATCACGATCCGTCTCGCAATATTGATCACTGTCCTTCCGATCTAGCACCGAACGGACGGCACCTCCGCGTTCAGCACACGTACAGCTCGACGATGATCTCTGCCTTTTTGATCCAGCAAGAGGGAGTGGAGAGGTAGATGAGTTCTCCGGTAGCATGACGGGCCCGCGGCGATGGTGGTGGAGCAATTCCGGCACGACTTCGCCTAAGCACTGCAGAAAACTGATCTAGAGGAGAAACTATGCACTAGAGGAACGGGTAGAACGTGGCTGAAAAACTAGTGCCAAAACCCCTCAAACCTCTAGTATATATAGGAGGAAGAGAGGAGGAGGATTGTGTTGGGGAACGCGACAAAAAACAAAAAATTTCGGTATAGCGAGCACGCCCAGGACCACTATGGAGACTGCATACAAGGTTTGATCTGATCCGTACCGACTCGAAGCGCAGCGGAAGAAGAGTCGGTGGAGATCGTTGGTGCAGATCCCCGCAGCTAGGATTTTACAACCTCCCAACCGCGAGGATGTACTCCCTCGTTGGACAGCCCTTCGGGAGGTGGTCGGACAGTCCCCCGGACGATGTCGCGGACAGCCCTTCGGGAGGACCCTCGAAACTCGAACGAAGACTCGGACAGCCCTACGGGAGGACACACGAACAGCCCCTCGGGCAAAAGATCGAAACTACGACCTCTCTACGGGGTTTCACACATACGGTGTCATCTAGCCGGCAGGGCTTCGCCGTCCAGAACTAGTTCCTGCCGGAACCCAGACAGCCTTTCGGCTCTACGAAAGACTCTTTTCGTGGGAGGGAGAGAGAGAGCTTGCAAAGCAAAGCATGTGTATGAGAGCACAAGGATGAATAAATGGCAGCCCACTCACCTCCTATTTATAGGAAAACCAAGGGGTAGGGTGGTTTTACAATAAAACCCAAAATGCACATGAATGAAGTCCTTCCACAAGGGCATAAAAGTGAAACCAAGGAACAAGAGGGACTCCATGAAGGAGTCAACCATGTGGCCGGCCACACCCTCATGTGGGCCCCCCAAAATGGCTCCAATCCATCCATGTCATCCCCAAGATCTTTTGGAGCAAAGCCCCAAAAGGTGGCTTTCCATAAAGTAGTCCAAAAAGCACTTTCACTATTCACGGCGACATTTTTCAGCGTCCGCTAGAACTGAAAATATTTATGTGGGCTTAGAACAATTCTAGTACCCCACTAAAATAATTTTTAATGCGACCCGGAACAATTCCGGAATAGTGATTTTCATCTGCGAAAAGCATCTGAAGTGGTTCCGGTGGCTCCGGAACATTTCCGGTTTTCATCCCGGAAAATTCCAGAAAGTTTCCAGAACGATTCTGGCACCCTTCAAGAATTATCAGGCATGTGCCGAAACCAATTTGACTTTTTGGTATCCCCTGAAACAACTTTTCAGTTTCACCGAAACTGTTCCGGTGACCTGTGTGCGGAACTTTTCCGCTGTCCGAAACTTTTCGGTGATTTTCTCTCAGACTCCCTGTCTAGTATTCAACAGATAGATGACCCTTAAGCGTGTGACCCTATAGGTTCGGTGAAGCATAGACATGACCCGGAACCCCTTCCGATCAATGATCAACATCGGAGCCGTGGACACCCATATTGACCCCTATACCCACACGAATGAATATTCGAGTGAACCTCTAGTTGCCGTGAGCTATTCCTGTTGCTTCGCGATATGTTTACAATTACCCGAGGTGAGACATGTAGGCATCCTCGTGGATCAACAACTTGTCCACTATGCCAGTTACCTCGTTGCCGGTATTGTTCTCTTTTCTCGTTCCCGTGTTCCGGCATCCCCGTGATCAAATCACAAAGTGTCTGGCCAGACGATGATGGATACCGTAACACCGAGAGGGCCCAGAGATATCTCTCCATCGTCGGAGGAGCAAATCCCAATCTTGAGCTATCAAGTTACTTGACATACTTTTCCATGAACCCGTAAGCCGCCGTAATAGCCACCCATTTACGGATGACGTTTAACAAACCCCAAAGTTCATGAAGCAAGCATGAAGAAACTCGATACTCTCATGGTCTAAGGAATTATGCAAACGTTAACCATCTCTGTGTTATTAACCATTAACTTGTGACGAATGTATCTCATAGCATAACATCAATTCGGATCGATTCAACACGAGTGTTCTACCAACATCGCGTCCTCAAAATTGCCGGCATAGCCATGCCCATGATCAGGAAAACAGGACCATCATGCAACACTTGAGCCAGTCTTAGAGGCAAGACTAGGAATACAATTCACCGTTTATTATACCACACGTGCACATGAGTTTCCCTCCAAGCCTCGTTTAATTTGTAGACTCGAGAATCATTGCAGTTATAGCATGAAACATAAACATTCATTACAAACTTTGGAGATACAAAATAACTGTTATTACTGCCTCTAGGGCATATCTCCTACAGCTTGGCCCTCTAGGGCCCAGCCCTTGGTTCGGCCGAATCAAGGAGGAGAGGAGGACTCCTCCATTCCTAGTAGGACTAGGATTCCTCCCTATTTTGCCTTTTTTCCCACCTTTTTCTCTATGGGTTTTCTCTCCCTGTCGCATGGGCCTTGTGTGGGACTTCCACCAGCCCACTAAGGGCTGGTATTCACTCTCCCACAACCCATGTAGCCTCTTGGGTCGAAATACCCCTCCCGATGGTCTCTCGGTACACTACCGATGAGCCCGAAACTTTTCCGGCGACCCAAATAGGACTTCCTATATATCAATCTTTACCTCCGGACCATTCCGGAGCTCCTCGTGATGTCAGGGATCTCATCCAGGACTCCGGACAACATTCAGTAACCACCATACATAACTCTATACTACTGAAACGTCATCGAACCTTAAGTGTGCAGACCCTGCGGGTTCGAGAACTATGTAGACATGACCGAGACACCTCTACGGTCAATAACCAATAATGGGACCTAGATGCCCACATTGGTTCCTACATATTCTACGAAGATCTTTATCGATCGAACCTCTATATCAAGGATTCAGTTAATCCCGTATGATGTTCCCTTTGTTCTTCGGTATGTTACTTGTCCGAGATTCGATCGTCGGTATCCCCATACCTAGTTCAACCTCGTTACCGGCAAGTCTCTTTACTCGTTCCGTAATACAAGATCCCGTGACTAACACTTAGTCACATTGCTTGCAAGGCTTGTTGTGATGTTGTATTACCGAGTGGGCCCTGAGATACCTCTCCGTCACACGGAGTAACAAATCCCAGTCTTGATCCATGCCAACCCAACAGACACCCTCGGAGATACCTATAGAGTACCTTTATAGTCACCCAGTTACGTTGCAATGTTTGATACACACAAGGCACTCCTCCGGTGTCAGTGAGTTGCATGATCTCATGGTCATAGGAACAAATACTTGACATGCAAAAAACAGTAGCATTAAACTGACACGATCATATGGTTCGTTTGTAGTTTGGGTCTTGACGAGGATATGTACCTAGGGTAGGGTCTTAGGCAAGGCCCACCTACCCTACCTAAGGACACTACATGGGAGGACTTGAAGATCAAGCATGAACTTCAGAGTGGATCCCTGGAGATGTCCAAGACCACTCGACAGTAATCCACTTGGAGCTTCTCCTCTCACTCGGCAGTCGCGTGTCACTCGACAGACCTCGCTTCACTCGATGCCATAAGACCAGGAGCCATCATCAAGAGCCCAACGGGCAGACGCTGGCTTAATGGCCCTTAATAGCTTTTACTACGTACGTTACCTGTAACGACAGACTTTACACCCCATGACCAGACCCTTTGATGCGGGGCCATTATGAGGGGCAGCGAACTCTATATAAGCCGCCCCTCCCCTCTTGCACAAGGGTTAGAAACTATTGTAATCTCTACATTCCACTCGACATAAAGCTCCCGAGCACTGAGACGTAGGGCTGTTACCTCCACGAGAGGGGCCTGAACTCATACATCTGTGTGTACACCCTCGCCGTAGCTAGGACTCTGCCCTCTCCATTCGTACCCCTACCATCTACTGTCAGGCTCGTTCCCACGACAGTTGGCGCCCACCGTGGGGTAGGCGTCTAAGCAACTTTCGGCGAGGTTGCGTTTTTCAAACTTCAACATGTCTTCCGGCGGTGTTTTTGCTCTGGGCCATGAGATCCGTTTCGGAGCGCTCACTTTCATCGCCGACGATTCGGCATGGCTCCAGGAGGCGCCTCTCGATGTCAAGGCGCTCCCGGTCCGTGGGGCCGTGCATTTTCGCGCGAGTCCGTGCGGCGTGTTGTTGCGTCAGCCGTCGACCCCTTACGCATCGGCTCCTCTCGTCGTTCGCGGTCGCAAGCGGTCCGACCGCTCACGACTCCAGCGGTGGGTCGAACACGCAGCGGCGTGTCAAGCTTCTTCGCAGGTTGTAGCACTCGAACCTACCGAGTCCCTTCATGGCGTGTTCGAGTCGGATTTCGATCCGTCCGACGTGCCTTCCGAGTGCGAGAGGTGCAATCCCGCAGCGGAGGTCTTGATGGCGGGCTCTCATCAGAGCTCTCCGCCTGGCTTTGGTCGTGGCAAGCACGAGGCTGGTGGCCCGTCGAACGTGTAGTCGCGTCGCAATGAGAAGGTCCTTCATACCCCCATCATCGGCGCGACCATCGAGGCCCGGGCTTTGGAGGCCGCACGCGTTCGTCTAGAAGAGCTCCAGGCAGAGATCGACAAGCGCGCCCGTCAACGCCTGCCGCGCCCCAGTCGACGTCAGCGACAGCTATTCCCGACTGGATCTCACGATGGCGTCGAGGTATACCGAACTCCCATGCTTAATGTTGTTGTTGCTGCTAGGATAGCAGATTCCATTCAGCCGTCCCGATTAGAGGCTGGTAGAGGGCTGTTGTAGATCAGAGCGCTGTTAGATGCAGCACAACGTCAGAATTCAGCAGTTTCTCAGTCTCGTCACAAGATACACAACAATTCACCCAAGGCAGAGACCGTTCAGTCGGCACATAGTCTTGGGTCGCCCTTACGTTGTCGAGGTGGCGGTTACCGTGAAGGGCAAGATAGAGATCAGCATTACTGCGAAGACCACCGTCGAGTGCCCACTCCTCCGCGGAGTGGTCTGTACGCGCCCTGGCGCCAGGACGATAGGCACTCCTTCGGTGACGAGCGGGACGCGGACTTTGATGCCCGCGCATACCTTCTTCAGAAGCGGATCGACAAGAGCAGAGCCTATAGAGAAGGACACGACAGAGATGTCCCGAGTGAAAGCTCAGCTGCAGTGTCTGGTCCAGAGTGTTTTAGCAGAGCTATACATTCTATGGAGATTCCCCCAACTTCAGAATGGTGGCGGGGATCGGAAAGTTTTTTGGTGAAACAAAACCAGAGACTTGGCTAGATGATTACCGAGTGGCTGTGCAGATTGGCGGTGGGAATGACAATGTCGTAATGAAGCACCTGCCTCTTATGTCGGATGGTCCAGCTCGAGCTTGGTTGAATCGTTTGGCTCCTTCCAGCATTCATTGTTGGGAAGATCTTGCCCGAGTGTTTGTCCAGACCTTTGAGGGCACTTGCAAGCACCCCGCAGGTCTGGTTGACTTACAACACTGCATCCAGAAGCCCAGTGAAACCTTAAGGGACTATATTTAGCGATGGTCCACCCTGCATCATACGGTGGAAAATGTGTTGGAACACCAGGTTGTTTGTACCTTCAAGACCGGTGTGAGATACAGAGAGTTATACTTGAAGTCCGGGCGCACTGGTGACATTTCACTCGGCAAGATGATGGAAATTGCCACTCGCTACGCCAATGGCGAGGAAGAAGACCACCTCCGTAGAGGCAAAGGAAAAGCGGTCACCAACGAGTCTGGCGGCGGCAACAATAGGAAACAAAAGCGGAAGGCCGAAGACCCAGCTCCGGCAGAAGCGGCAGAACTAGCGACTCAGTCGAAGAACAAGGGCAAGGACAAAGATCAGTATGCCCCCAAGAAGGGGAAGGGTTAGCTAGGAACCGATATCTTGGATCAGCCGTGTGTGATTCACACGAAGAAAGATGCAGAAGGCAACCTGATTTTGCCCAAGCACACCACTCGATAGTGTCGAACGCTCATCTAGCAATTCAAGGGAGACCAGTTGAGTGGGAAATCTCCTGAAAAAGAAGATGAAGATGAAGAAAGGAAACATTCCTGGATGTCACTGCTACACTAGTGATCTTTGCTGACGCTGAGAGCAAGAGCCGTCTGAAAGTCATAAATAGAGAGATCAACATGACTGTGCCAGACACCCCCACCTACCTCAAATGGTCTCAGTATGCTGTCACATTCGACCAGACTGACCATCCTGCTCGTGTGGCCACAGCCGGTCGACAAGCTCTGGTAGTTGATCCGGTGGTGCAGGGGACTCGACTCAGAAAGGTCCTCATGGACGGCGGCAGCGGCCTGAACATTCTGTATGCGGATACCCTGAAGGGAATGGGCATTCCTATGTCCCGTCTCAGCGAAAGCAACATGCATTTCCATGGGGTCATCCCAGGAAAGAAGGCCAAGTCACTCGGCCAGATAGCATTGGATGTGACATTCGGAGATAGCAAAAATTTCCGAACAGAAAAGTTGACGTTTGAAGTCGTGGATTTCAAGAGTGCTTACCACGCCATTTTCGGTCGACCCGCTTATGCACGTTTCATGGCCCGACCATGTTACGTGTATCTCAAGCTGAAAATGTCGGGCCCTAAGGGCGTGATCATGGTCACTAGCAATCGACAGCGGGCCGAAGAGTGTCTCCAGCAAGGGTCCAAGATCGCCGATCAATAGATGGCCATGGTGGAGCTAGAGGAGTACAAGAAAACCACTGACCCTGCTGATTTGCTCCGCGCAAAAAAGCTGCCTTCCAAGTCGGCATTTCAGTCAGCAGGAGAAGTGAAGAAGGTGCACATCCACCCGATGGATCCAACTGCTGCCCCGACGAATATCTCGACAATACTCGACAGCAAATAGGAAGCCGAGCTCATCCAGTTCCTCCGTGAGAATTGGGATTTCTTTGCATGGAAGCCTGCTGACATGTCGGGGATTCCCTGGGAGCTGGCTGAGCACCGTTTGCGAGTGGATCCGAAAGCCAAGCCCGTCAGGGAGCATTTGCGTCGATCCGCGGCTGAGAAGCACAAGGTAATCGGAGAAGAAGTGGCCCGTCTCTTGCAAGCCAAGTTCATTCGGGAGATTTACCACTCCGAGTGGCTCTCGAATGTTGTGATGGTGCCCAAGAAAAGATAAGTCGTTGCGCATGTGCATTGACTTCAAGCATCTCAATAAGGTGTGTCCGAAAGACCATTTTCCGCTCCCCCGCATAGATCAAATTGTTGACTCGACAGCGGGGTGCGAGCGATTATCGTTTTTGGATGCCTATTCTGGGTACCATCAGATCCGTCTGTTTGGCCCAGATGAAATAAAAACAGCCTTCATCACCCCGTTTGGGTGTTTTTGCTACATCACCTTGCCTTTTGGTCTCAAGAATGCCGGCGCTACTTTTATGCGCATGATTCAGAAATGTTTACTCGACCAGATCCCTCGGAATGTCGAGGCGTACATGGACGATATAGTGGTCAAGTCCCGCATAGGTTCCGACCTGCTGGCTGACTTGGCTGAGACACTCGCCAATCTGAGGCGATTCGACATAAAGCTGAATCCAGCCAAATGTACCTTCGGTGTCCCTGGCGGCAAGTTATTCAGTTTTCTCGTTTCCGAATGAGGAATTGATGTCAATCCCGAGAAGATCAGCGCCATTACCCGTATGAAGACTCCCATGCGAGTGCACGATGTTCAGAAGCTCACAGGTTGCTTGGCGGCATTGAGCCGATTCATTTCTTGTCTTGGTGAGAAGGCTCTACCCTTGTATCAGTTGATGAAGAAATCAGACACATTCGACTGGACTCCTGAAGCCGAAGCAACGTTTGTTGAGCTCAAAGCCCTGCTATCCACCTAGCCGGTGCTTGACGCTCCTCCCAGCAAAGAGCCCTTGCTCCTGTACATCGCGACCACAAATCAGGTCGTCGGTACAGTGCTGACTGTCGAGCGAGAAGAGGAAGGCAAAGCCTATAAAGTTCAGCAGCCAGTTTATTATGTCCCAGAAGTTTTGTCCCCCTCAAAGCAGACATATCCTCATTATCAGAAGCTGGTGTATGGTATTTACTTATCAGCGAAGAAGGTGGCACATTATTTCCAAGACCATTCGATCTCAGTCGTCAGTGATGCACCTTTATCAGAGATTTTCAGTAATCGCGACGCATCAGGTCGAGTGGCTAAATGGGCAATTGAGCTGCGACACTTCGACATCAGATTCGAGGCCAAGAAGGCAATCAAGTCCCAAGCATTGGCAGATTTCATGGCCGAGTGGATCGAACAACAATAGCCTATCCAAGTTCACTCGATGCATTGGACAATGTTCTTCGATGGCTCCAAAATGTTGAATGGGTCCGGTGCTGGCGTTGTTTTGATATCCCCCAGAGGCGACAAGCTTAGATATGTTTTGCAAATTCACTTTGATTCCTCCAACAATGAGGCAGAGTATGAAGCACTTTTGTACGGGTTGCGCATGGCTATCTCGCTCGGCGTCAAGCGCTTGATGGTTTATGGCGACTCGGATTTGGTGGTGAATCAAGTGATGAAAGAGTGGGATGTTAGAAACCCTGCTATGACTGGATACTGCAATGTAGTCCGGAAGCTGGAGAAGAAATTTGAAGGTCTGGAACTTCACCATGTTCCTCGACTGAAAAATCAGGCAGCTGATGAGCTATCCAAGATTGGTTCCACTCGATGGCCTGTCCCCAACGAAGTGTTCCTAGAGTATTTTCACACTCCTTCGATTCAAGAGGATCCCTTCACTGAAGATACCCCGCAAACCTTAAGCTCCTCTGACTCGACTGAAGTCGATGTTCCTGCTGTGATTGACCTAGTCATGGGGGTGCTAGTTATCATTCCCGACTGGACTTTACCGTACATAGCCTTTATCCTCAGACAGGAGCTTCCTGAAGATGAAGTAGAGGCTCGACAGATTGCGCGCAGGTCCAAGGCTTTCACTGTGATGGGAGATCAACTATTCAGAGAAAGTGTGACTGGTGTCACCCAACGCTGCATTTCACCCGAGGAAGGTTGAATGATTCTAGATGAAATCCACTCGGGAACTTGCGAACACCATGCATCTTCAAGGGCGATCGTCGCTAAAGCATACCGAGCAGGTTTTTATTGGCCACGGGCTAATGAAATGGCTAAGGACATTGTTGATCATTGCGAGGGTTGTCAGTTCTATGCAAACCTGTCACACAAGCCAGCGTCTGCTCTGAAGACAATTCCACTCGCCTCGCCGTTTGCGGTTTGGGAGCTCGACATGGTTGGTCCTTTCCAACCCGGAAAAGGAGGATTCACCCACCTGTTGGTAGCAGTCGACAATTCACCAAGTGGATTGAAGCCAAGCCCATCAAGAAGCTGAATTCCCGCACGGCGGTCACGTTCATGAGGGAGATCATTATCCGGTTCGGCATTCCCCACAGCATCATCACGGACAATGGCACTAATTTTGATCCGGAAGAATTCAGGAGATTCTGTAACTCCCAAGGCACCCGAGTGGATTACGCTTCCGTTGCACATCCTCAAACCAATGGGCAAGTTGAGCGGGCTAATGGTCTCATTCTGCAAGGTCTGAAGCCTCGTCTCATGCACGATTTGGATCATGCCGCTGGTGCGTGGGTAACTGAGCTGCCGTCTGTTTTGTGGGGGTTGAGGACAACGCCTAATCGGTCGACTGGACGAACTCCTTTCTTCCTTGTCTATGGTGATGAAGCTATACTGCCGAGTGACTTGGCCCACAATTCTCCTTGAGTGGAGTTGCATTTTGAGGCCGAAGCCGAGCAGGCCAGACAAGATGGGGTAGATCTTCTAGAAGAAGAGCGTGAGATGGATCTGATCCGGACCATAGCCTATCAGCAAGACTTACGGCGCTTCCATGCAAGGAATGTCAGAAGCCGAGCGTTCCATGAAGGAGATTTGGTGCTCAGAGTGAATCAGCACCGACCTCACAAGCTAGCTCCTGCATGGGAAGGCCCTTTTGTAGTCACCAAGGTGCTAAACAATGGAGCCTATCACTTATATAATCTCATGAAGCAGATGGATGAGCCACGAGCTTGGAATGCAGACCTGCTTCGACATTTTTACACTTGAAACATTAGTTTTCTAATGTAATAAGGGTACTTCGTCAATGCAATTTGTGTCTCTGCAATTAATACCTCGTCAATTCCAACCGTCTAGTTATTTACTTGGGGATACTCCGACTGACGAGCAATCCTCGCACTCGGGGGCTTAGCTACGAAACATGTTTCACCTAAGTTAAAAACCCTGTCGGGTGGATAGCAATCCATTCACTCGACGGCCTATTTACGAATCCGTCTTCGCTTGGGTTCAAAAAAAAACCTCGTTGACTGGATAGTAATCCATCCACTCGACAGCTTAGATGCGAATCGACATTCCCCTAAGTTCAAATTACTCCGAGTGATGAGCGATCCTCACGCTCGGGGACTTAACTGCGAATACACTTCGCCTAAGTTAAAAAAAACTCATCGACTGGATAGTAATCCATCCACTCGACAACTTAGATGCGAATCGACATTCTCCTAAGTTCAAAATACTCTGAGTGATGAGCAATCCTCATGCTCGGGGGGCTTAGCTGCGAACACATTTTGCCTAAGTTAAAAACCTCATCGACTGGATAGTAATCCATCCACTCGACAGCTTAGATGCGAATCGACATTCGCCTAAGTTCAAAATACTCTGAGTGATGAGCGATCCTCACGCTCGGGGGCTTAGCTGCGAATACATTTCGCCTAAGTTAAAAACCTTGTCGACTGGATAGTAATCCATCCACTCGACAGCTTAGATGCGAATCGACATTCGCCTAAGTTCAAAATACTCCGAGTGATGAGCGATCCTCACGCTCGGGGGGCTTAGCTGCGAATACATTTCGCCTAAGTTAAAAACCTCATCGACTGGATAGTAATCCATCCACTCGTCAGCTTAGATGCGAATCAACATTCGTCTAAGTTCATCAATCCTAATAGGTTCCGAAGGTTGTTTGGTGGTGACCGAAGGTTGTTTGGAGTCCCGGATGAGATCCCGGACATCACGAGGAGCTCCGAAATGGTCCGGAGGTAAAGATTCATATATAGGAAGTCCTATTTTGGTCGCCGGAAAAGTTCCGGGCTCATCGGTAGTGTACCGGGAGTGCCGGTAGTGTACCGGGAGACCACCGGGAGGGGTATTTCGACCCAAGAGGCTTAATGGGCTGTGGGAGAGTGAATATTAGCCCTTAGTGGGCTGGTGGAAACGCCCACACAAGGCCCATGTGGCTGGAGAAGAAAACCCAATAGGAAAAAGGTGGAAAAAGGAAAAAAGGGGACGAATCCTAGTCCTACTAGGATTGGAGGAGAGTCCTCCAATCCTAATAGGTTCGGCCGACCCTATGGCCTTGGCCCTTGCGCCATCCCTCCATCTCCCTCCCTCCTATATATACTGGTGGTATTGGGTGTTTTGCACTAGATTTTATGGCCACGTGCTACCCGTTCCACCAGTGCTCCTCTAGATCGGATTTCGGCAGTGCTTAGGCGAAGTGTAGGGGAACTCGACAGAAAACAAAAAAATTCGGTATAGCGAGCACGCCCAGGACCACTATGGAGAATGCATACAAGGTTTGATCTGATCCGTACCGACTCGTAGCGCAGCGGAAGAAGAGTCGGTGGAGATCGTTGGTGCAGATCCCCGCAGCTAGGATTTACAACCTCCCAACCGCGAGGATGTACTCCCTCGTCGGACAGCCCTTCGGGAGGCGGTCGGACAGTCCCCCGGACGATGTCGCGGACAGCCCTTCGGGAGGACCCTCGAAACTCGAACGGAGACTCGGACAGCCCTTCGGGAGGACTCTCGAAACTCGACCCGAGACTCGGACAACCCTTCGGGAGGACACTCGAACAGCCCCTCGGGCAAAAGATCGAAACTACGAACTCTCTACGGGGTTGCACACATACGGTGTCATCTATCCGGTAGGGCTTCGCCGTCCAGAACTAGTTCCTGCCGGAACCCAGACAGCCTTTCGGCTCTACGAAAAACTCTTTTCGTGGGAGGGAGAGAGAGAGCTTGCAAAGCAAAGCATGTGTATGAGAGCAAAGGATGAGTGTGGAGAGTGCATCTCCACCTCTATTTATAGGAAAACCCAAGGGGTAGGGTGGCACTTGAAATACCCAAAATGCCCATGAGGTGAGCACACCACAAGGGCATAAAGGGAAAGCCTCCAAATAGTGTTGCCTGCATCACCATGCCTGCATCATCCCCTAATAGTATTTCCACTATTCACAATAGTGTTTCCACTATTTACAATAGTGTTTCCACTATACATATATAGTGTTTCCACTATTTACAATAGTGTTTCCACTATACATATATAGTGTTTCCACTATTTATATATATAGTGTTTCTACTATTCAAAATAGTGTTTTCACTATTCACGAAGACATTTTTCTGCGTCTGTTAAATCCCAAATTATTTCTGTGTGCCTAGAATAATTCCAATACCCACTAAAACAATTTTGGACGCATTCCGAAACAATTCCGGAACAATGTTTTTCTTCAGCGAAAAGCTACCATAGCGGTTCCGGCGGCTCCGGAACACTTCCGGTTTTTTCCTCCGAAAAATCCCAGAAGTCCCCAGAATCATTCTGGCACCCTCCAAGAATTTCCAGACGTGTGCCGAAACCATTTTGACTTAATGGTATACTCCGAAACAACTTTTCGGTTTTACCGGAACTATTCCAATGTTCTCTCTCCGGAACTCTTCCGTTGTCTCCGAAACTTTTTCGGTGATTTTCTCTCAGACTCCCTATCTAGTATTCAGCAGATAGATGACCCTTAAGCGTGTGACCCTATAGGTTCGGTGAAGTATAGACATGACCCGGAACACCTTCCGATCAATGATCAGCATCGGAGCCGTGGACACCCATATCGATCCCTATACCCACACGAATAAATATTCGAGTGAACCTCCAGTTGCCGTGAGCTATTCCTGTTGCTTCGCGATATGTTACAATTACCCGAGGTGAGAAACATCGGCATCCTCGTGGATCAACACTTGTCCACAATGCCAGTTACCTCGTTGCCGGTATTGTTCTCTTTTCTCGTTCCCATGTTTTGGCATCCCCGTGATCAAATCACAAAGTGTCTGGCCAGACGATGATGGATACCGTAACACCGAGAGGGCCCAGAGATATCTCTCCATCACCGAAGGAGCAAATCCCAATCTTGAGCTATCAAGTTACTTGACATACTTTTCCATGAACCCGTAAGCCGCCGTAATAGCCACCCATTTATGGATGACGTTTAACAAACCCCAAAGTTCATGAAGCAAGCATGAAGAAACTCGATACTCGCATGGTCTAAGGAATTATGCAAACATTAACTTCTCTGTGTTATTAACCATAAACTTATGACGAATGTATCTCATAGCATAACATCAATTCGGATCGATTCAACACAAGTGTTCTACCAACATCGTGCCCTCAAAATTGCCGGCATGGCCATGCCCATGATCAGGAAAACAGGATCATCATGCAATACTTGAGCCAGTCTTAGAGGCAAGACTAGGAATACAATTTACCATTTATTATACCACACGTGCACATGAGTTTCCCTCCAAGCCTCGTTTTATTTGCAGACTCGAGAATCATTGCAGTTATAGCATGGATCATAAACATTCATTACAAACTTGGAGATACAAAAGTAATTGATATTACTGCCTCTAGGGCATATCTCCTACAGACTCCCACTTGCACTAGAGTCATAATCTTGTTACATGGCTTCCCTAACACCAATGGCAATCCGGTGTTGCTCATGCTTTGCTCGTGGTAGAGGCTTCGTCATCGGGTCTGACACATTCAGATCCGTGTGAACTTTGCGTACTTTCACTAAACCTTCTTCGACATGATGTCGAATGATTTTAAATTTGCGTTGAATATGCATTGTCTTATGGTGCGAACATGGCTCCCTTGCCTGAGCCACGGTGCCACTATTGTCACAATAGATCTCCACCGGGTCCAGAGCACTTGGAACCACACCAAGGTCTTCAAGGAATTGCTTGATACCGACAGCTTTCTTGGAGGCTTCTGAAGCAGCCACATATTCCGCCTCCGTTGTAGAATCCGCCATAGTCTTTTGTTTGGAACTTTTCCAATCAACTGCACCGCCGTTCAATAAGAAAACATAGCCCGATTGAGATTTGAAGTCATCTGGGTCAGTCATGAAGCCTGTATCAGTGTAACAACTTACAATGAGCTCTTCATCACCTCCTTACACAAGGAGTAAATCCTTGGTCCTCCTGAGGTACTTAAGAATACCCTTAACTGCGGCCCAGTGTTCCAATCCTGGATCACCTTGGTACCGGCTGCTAACACTTAGCGCATAGGAAACATCCGGTCTTGTACATAGCATGGCATACATAATAGAACCAACTGCCGAAGCATATGGAATATCATTCATTTGTACTCGCTCATCGAGGGTCCGAGGACACTGATTCTTGCAAAGCACTGTGCCAGGTGACATGGGGAGTAGGCCTTTCTTGGAGTTCTCCATGTTGAACCTTTTCAACACCTTGTCAATGTACGTGCTTTGGCTTAGCGCTATCAGGCGTCTTGATCTATCTCTATAGATCCTGATGCCCAATACATATGCCGCTTCGCCTAAGTCTTTCATTGAAAAACTCTTCTTCAATGAGTCTTTTATTTCGCTAAGAAATTTCACATCATTTCCAATCAACAATATGTCATCCACATACAAGATTAGAAATTCTTTTGCGCTCCCACTAAACTTCTTGTAAACACAAGATTCTTCATCGTTCCTGATGAAGCCAAACTCTTTGACCACTTCATCAAAACGAATGTTCCAGCTCCTTGATGCTTGCTTCAGACCATAAATGGCTTTCTGAAGCTTGCATACCTTTCTAGCATTCTTAGGATCGACAAAACCTTCTGGCTGTATCATGTATACATCCTGTTCAAGGTTTCCATTTAGGAAAGCCGTTTTGACATCCATCTGCCATATTTCATAATCGAAATAAGCAGCAATTGCTAGTAATATCCGAACAGACCTGAGCATGGCTACGGGCGAGAAAGTCTCGTCGTAGTCAACTCCTAGAACTTGCGTGAACCCTTTCGCGACAAGTCTAGCTTTGTGGATAGTAATGTTACCATCCGCGTCCGTCTTTCTTTTGAAAATCCATTTACAACCAATGGGTTTTACGCCATCTGGAAGTTCTTCCAAGTTCCAAACTTGGTTTTCGTCCATGGATTCCATCTCGGATCTCATGGCCTTGTGCCATTCCCTTGAGCTAGGCCCCGCCATCGCTTCCTTGTAGTGCGCAGGTTCATCGTCTTCAAGAATGAAGATTTCGTTATGAAACCATTCAGGTGGCTAGATAGCCCTACCTGATCTGCGCGGTTCAGTTACAACATTGTCTGAAGTTTCCGCATCACATGCGACAACTTCCGGCTCGGTTGTAGGGATAATTTGCGGAATTACTTCCGGTTCCTTAGCCATATCAACGGTTGCCGAAGATTCACTAATCTCATTAAGCTGTACTGTCCTCCTACTCAATTCTTTAGCGAGAAACTCTTTCTCGAGAAAATGTGCAACCTTTGCGACAAACACTTTGCCCTCGGTTTGGTGGTAGAAGGAATATCCAATGGTGTTATTTGGATAACCTACAAAGTAACATTTGTCTGATCTAGGTTCTAGCTTGGTTGGCTGTAAACGTTTTACGTATGCCTCACAACCCCAAACCTTGAGATGTGACACACTAGGTATCTTCCCATACCACATCTCATGTGGTGTCGTCTCAACAGACTTAGACGGTGCTCTGTTTAATGTATAAGCAGCAGTTTCTAGTGCGTGACCCCAAAAAGATATCGGTAGATCTGTAAGAGACATCATCGACCTTACCATGTCTAACAGGGTTCGGTTACGTCGTTCCGACACTCCGTTTCGCTGTGGAGTTCCGGGAGGCGTAAGCTGTGAAACGATTCCACGATCACTCAGATGTTGGCCAAACTCGTGACTAAGATATTCGCCTCCGCGATCAGACCGCAGAAACTTAATCTTTTTGTTACGATGATTTTCTACCTCATTCTGAAATTCTTTGAACTTTTCAAAGGTTTCCGACTTATGCTTCATCAAGTAGATATAGCCATACCGACTCAAATCATCAGTAAAAGTCACGAAGTAAAAATACCCACCCCGTGCGGCCGTGTTCATTGGACCACATACATCACTATGTATTATTTCCAATAATTCACCCGCCCATTCAGGATGACCCGTGAATGGCGTCTTGGTCATTTTCCCCATCAAGCAAGCTTCACATGTGTCAAATAATTCAAAATCAAGGGACGGTAAAACTCCATCTTTATGGAGTCTTTGCATGCGTTCTTTCCGATGTGGCCAAGCCGACAGTGCCACAAGTAAGTGGCGGTGGTATCAGCCTTCTTAAGGCGTTTAGCATTCACGTTAAAGACATCATTTCCACATTCAAGATTTAGTATGAAAAGGCCCCCAACAATGGGTGCAAATCCATAAAACATATCCTTACAATAAAGTGAACAACCATTGTTCTCAGACTTGTAAGAGTACCCGTCGTGCACTAAACATGATCCAGAGATAATGTTTCTACACAACAACGGAACAAAATAACAGTTACTAAGTTCCAAAATAAATCCTGAAGGGAGACGTAGAGGCATAATGCTGACGGCTTGAGCGGTGATCCCAGCGCCATTCCCGACACGCATCACGACTTCATTCTTTGCCAGCTTGCGCACCTTCTGAAGCCCCTGTATCGAGTTGCAAATGTGAGCAACCGATCCGGTATCAAATACCCAAGACTTAGAATTTTCGCTAGCAAGCAAAACGTCAATGACATTAACTTGTATAACAATTATACCTTTTCCGGTTTTCCCGGATTTCTTATCTTCCAGATACTTCTTGGAGTTTCTCTTCCAGTGTCCTGTGCCCTTGCAGTAGAAGCACTCAGTTTCATTCTTGGCTCCGCCCTTAGATTTGCGTTGGAAGCCGGTCTTACCGGCGCCCTTGCCTTTCTTTGGCTTGCCTTTCTTTTTGAAACTGACAGTTTTATTCACAAGCAACACTTGCTTGCGATTTTTCTGCAGTCCTCCTTCAACAGTTTTCAGCATGGCAAGCACCTCATTAGGTGTTTTGTCCATCCCATTCATGTTGTAGTTCATGACAAAACCTCCGTAAGAAGGGGGAGTGAACAGAGCAACATGTCCATTACATGCTCTTCTGGAAGTGGAAATTCCAGGGTTTTAAGCCTTTCAGCGTAGCCAATCATATTGACTACGTGCTCGCCAACTGAACTGCCCTCAGCCATCTTGGTCTCCGACATCATCTTCATGATATCAAAACGTTCAGACCTTGCATTAAACTTGTAAAGAGCATCCAGATCCTTGATCATATCAAAGGAGTTATGGAATTCAAAACGTTTTTGAAGCTCTGAACTCATGCAAGACAGCATGAGGCATTGCACTAAGTTGTAATCATCATCCTTAGTGGCCCAGACATTCTGTATGTCTACCGCGGTTGTTGCCGCCGGCTTTGGTGGAAGAGCTCCATCAAGCACGTACACTTTCTTAGCGCTCCTGAGGACAATCCTCAAGGTACGGACCCAGTCCGCATAGTTGTTTCCATTCGCAGCTAACTTCTCTTTCTCTAACATCGGGCCTAAGTTGAACGCGCTATTGCGAGCCATTTGATCTACAACGGAAAACACAAGTTCATTTTAGACATTGTTCATAATGATTTTTGGCACTAGTGAATAAACAATTTTATTCTAAAGTGCGCTCCCACTCAAATCAATATCTCTCATAATTGATTGTGAGTGATGCAAGATCCAACTTTCAATTTAGCGTCAAGGATGTAACCATCTCAAGTGACGAGAATTTCAATTGGTAGGCCAACTTGCCAATCACATCTCTATGTGACTCTTGTTCATCTTTCGATGCGTGTGTTCCGAGCTCATGACTTTCATGCCTGAACGTCAAGACAACCAAGTGATCTCGCTGCGAGGTCTCAACTCACCCGCCTCACACTTCTCTAATCGTTCGTATCCATGTAACCATGTGATACCCCGAAGAGATAGGTGCCGTGACGGTGCTACACTTGGGAGAACACTATCTACTTGATATTTTTGTGAGAGATCACCCTAATAAAAAGCGACTACCGCGCAATCAAGAAGGGTGCATCAAGAGGGATAAACATCTCAGGCAATTCATAATAGCATGATATGATATAGCCCCTTCTGACGGAGAAGTCAAGTATTTCTTCGTCTTCGGCATTCACGTCGGTGTTCACCTTTGCGAAGATTGCCACCACCTTGTCGATGCACCAAATAATATTGCTATCTCTATAGCTAATAAAATAAGTGCATTACATAAGGTTGACACGCAGGTCATTAAAGTGCAATCATATGGCTCCAGCCATCATGCCGAATCATGACACGCAGGTCATGTTAATTACATCATATAGCCATCTCATACATAATCAAATTGAATATGAGCATTGCTATACCACATCACATGCAAACCATCCTGCAAAACCAAGTTAGACGCCTCTAATCGGTTTATGCAAAATTTTATTTTACGTGGCTTCTAAGGTTTTGACTTAAACCGCAGCTACCAACGTTTATCATCAAGTATGATACTTCAAGTTGCTAGATTAACTTTCCAGGGTGTATGAAACACGAGATAGTAAAATCTCGAGCCCCATACTAAACTTCGTCATACGCGTGACCCCCGTGCAGATCATATCTGCATTGCCCTTCGTCTGCGAAACATCCATCTTTCTTTAACTATGGTGGAACCCAAAGACACTGAAGCACTTCGTTGATCTGTCAATCAGCATACTCAGGAGCAGCATGAAAGGATCGCGGATTGCCAGAACTTTGTAAGATTCCACCATTCCGTCAAGATCAGGAGTACGCAAATTCACGGGAAGCAACAAGAACATCGGGTAACAGATTTCATCTGCTACCCGCACAAATAATTTTCAGCAATAGATCTCATCTACTACAAAATTATACTATGCAATACTCATACATCTCATGTATTCTAGATCATACCATGCATCTACTCATAGCCTGGCTCTGATGCCACTGTAGGGGAACGCGACAGAAAACAAAAAATTTCGGTATAGCGAGCACGCCCAGGACCACTATGGACAATGCATACAAGGTTTGTTCTGATCCATACCGACTCGTAGCGCAGCGGAAGAAGAGTCGGTGGAGATCGTTGGTGCAGATCCCCGCAGCTAGGATTTACAACCTCCCAACCGCGAGGATGTACTCCCTCGTCGGACAGCCCTTCGGGAGGCGGTCGGACAGTCCCCCGGACGATGTCGCGGACAGCCCTTCGGGAGGACCCTCGAAACTCGAACGGAGACTCGGACAGCCCTTCGGGAGGACTCTCGAAACTCGACCCGAGACTCAGACAGCCCTTCGGGAGGACACTCGAACAGCCCCTCGGGCAAAAGATCGAAACTACGAACTCTCTACGGGGTTGCACACATACGGTGTCATCTATCCGGCAGGGCTTCGCCGTCCAGAACTAGTTCCTGCCGGAACCCAGACAGCCTTTCGGCTCTACGAAAAACTCTTTTCGTGGGAGGGAGAGAGAGAGCTTGCAAAGCAAAGCATGTGTATGAGAGCAAAGGATGAGTGTGGAGAGTGCATCTCCACCTCTATTTATAGGAAAACCCAAGGGGTAGGGTGGCACTTGAAATACCCAAAATGCCCATGAGGTGAGCACACCACAAGGGCATAAAGGGAAAGCCTCCAAATAGTGTTGCCTGCATCACCATGCCTGCATCATCCCCTAATAGTATTTCCACTATTCACAATAGTGTTTCCACTATTTACAATAGTGTTTCCACTATACATATATAGTGTTTCCACTATTTACAATAGTGTTTCCACTATACATATATAGTGTTTCCACTATTTATATATATAGTGTTTCTACTATTCAAAATAGTGTTTTCACTATTCACGAAGACATTTTTCTGCGTCTGTTAAATCCCAAATTATTTCTGTGTGCCTAGAATAATTCCAGTACCCACTAAAACAATTTTGGACGCGTTCCGAAACAATTCCGGAACAATGTTTTTCTTCAGCGAAAAGCTACCATAGCGGTTCCGGCGGCTCCGGAACACTTCCGGTTTTTTCCTCCGAAAAATCCCAGAAGTCCCCAGAATCATTCTGGCACCCTCCAAGAATTTCCAGACGTGTGCCGAAACCATTTTGACTTAATGGTATACTCCGAAACAACTTTTCGGTTTTACCGGCACTATTCCAATGTTCTCTCTCCGGAACTCTTCCGTTGTCTCCGAAACTTTTTCGGTGATTTTCTCTCAGACTCCCTGTCTAGTATTCAGCAGATAGATGACCCTTAAGCGTGTGACCCTATAGGTTCGGTGAAGTATAGACATGACCCGGAACACCTTCCGATCAATGATCAGCATCGGAGCCGTGGACACCCATATCGATCCCTATACCCACACGAATAAATATTCGAGTGAACCTCCAGTTGCCGTGAGCTATTCCTGTTGCTTCGCGATATGTTACAATTACCCGAGGTGAGAAACATCGGCATCCTCGTGGATCAACACTTGTCCACAATGCCAGTTACCTCGTTGCCGGTATTGTTCTCTTTTCTCGTTCCCATGTTTTGGCATCCCCGTGATCAAATCACAAAGTGTCTGGCCAGACGATGATGGATACCGTAACACCGAGAGGGCCCAGAGATATCTCTCCATCACCGAAGGAGCAAATCCCAATCTTGAGCTATCAAGTTACTTGACATACTTTTCCATGAACCCGTAAGCCGCCGTAATAGCCACCCATTTACGGATGACGTTTAACAAACCCCAAAGTTCATGAAGCAAGCATGAAGAAACTCGATACTCGCATGGTCTAAGGAATTATGAAAACATTAACTTCTCTGTGTTATTAACCATAAACTTATGACGAATGTATCTCATAGCATAACATCAATTCGGATCGATTCAACACAAGTGTTCTACCAACATCGTGCCCTCAAAATTGCCGGCATGGCCATGCCCATGATCAGGAAAACAGGATCATCATGCAATACTTGAGCCAGTCTTAGAGGCAAGACTAGGAATACAATTTACCATTTATTATACCACACGTGCACATGAGTTTCCCTCCAAGCCTCGTTTTATTTGCAGACTCGAGAATCATTGCAGTTATAGCATGGATCATAAACATTCATTACAAACTTGGAGATACAAAAGTAACTGATATTACTGCCTCTAGGGCATATCTCCTACACGAAGCCCTGCCGGAATTGCTCCACCACCATCACCGGAGCGCCGTCACGCTGCCGGTGAACTCTTCTTCCTCTCCACTTCCTCTTGCTGGATCAAGACGGTGGAGATCGTCATCAAGCTGCATGTGTGCTGAACGCGGAGGTGTCGTCCGTTCGGCGCTAAATCGGAAGGACCGTGATCAACATCGCGAGACGGTTCGTGATGAGTTCTCGAGACAGATCGTGATGAGATCGCGGGACGGATCGTGAAGAGATCGCGGGACGGATAGTGATGAGTTCGCGGGACGGATCGTAATTGGATCGCGGGACGGATCGTGATGTGATCGCGGGACGCTCGGCGATTTGGATCGCGAAGATGTTCGACTACACCAACCGCGTTTCTTAACGCTTCCCGCTTAGCGATCTACAAGGGTATGTAGATCCACTCTCCCTCTCGTAGATGCTCATCACCATTGATAGATCTGCGTGTGCGTAGGAATTTTTTGTTGCCCAAGCGACGTTCCCCAACAGTGGCATCATAAGCTAGGTCTATGTGTTGATGAGATCTCGAGTAGAACACAAAATGTTTGTGGGCATTGATGCTTAGATTGCTTCCTCCCTTGGTCGTATTTTGGTTTAGCGGTATTGTGAGATGAAGCGGCCCGGACCAACATTACTCGTACGCTTACGAGAGATAGGTTCCCTCGACGCAACTTGTTGCCTAGATGGCTTGCGGGTGGGAATTTCTCTCACTTTAGTTGGATTGGATTCGACAAAGGCGGTCCTTGAGAAGGTTGAAAAGCAAATTATGTATCACCGTTGTGGTTTATGCATAGGTGAGAATCGTTCTTGCTAGAAACCCGTAGCAGCCACGTAAAACATGCAATAACAATTAGAGGACGTCTAACTTGTTTTTGCAGGGTATGTTGTGATGTGATATGGCCAATTACATGACGTGATATATGTGATGTATGAGATGATCATGTGATGTATAGAATTTCACGACTTGCATGTCAATGAGTACGGGAACCGGCAGGAGCCATAGGGTTGTCTTTAATTATTGTATAACCTACGTGTCAATCATTAAGCGCTATGTAATGCTTTACTTTATCGCTAAACGGTAGCAATAGTAGTAGAAGCATGCAGGATGTGACAACCCTGATGGCGACACGTTGATGGAGATCAAGATGATGGAGATCATGGTGTCGTGCCGGTGACGATGGAGATCATGCCGGTGCTTTCATGATGGAGATCAAAAGCACAAGTTCATGGCCATATCATGTCACTTATGATTTGCATGTGATGTTAATCCTTTTATGCACCTTGTTTTTCCTTAGGACGACGGTAGCATTATAAGGTGATCCCTCACTTAATTTCAAGATAAATTGTGTTCTCCCCGAGTGTGCACCGTTGCGAAAGTTCGTCGTGTTGAGACACCACGTGATGATCGGGTGTGATAGACTCTACGTTCACATACAACGGGTGCAAGCCAATGTTGCACATGCAGAACACTCGGGTTAAACTTGACGAGCCTAGCATGTACAGACATGGACTCAGAACACAAGAGACCAAAAGGTCAAACATGAGTCATATAGTAGATATGATCAACATGCTGATGTTCACCATTGTAACCACCTCAACTCACGTGACGATCGGACTTGAGTTGGTGAATTTGGATCATGTATCACTCGAATGACCGGAGGGATGTCAATTTGAGTGGGAGTTCTTAAGTAATATGATTAACTGAACTCATTATCATGAACATAGTTAGTAATGTCTTTGCAAATTATGTTGTAGATTACTTGCTCGCGCTGTAGCTCCCTTGAATTTTTTATATGTTCCTAGAGAAATAGATTTGAAAGATGATGGTAGCAATATTGCAGATTGGCTCCGTGATCTGAGGATTGTCCTCGTTGCTGCACAGAAGGCTTATGTCCTTAATGCACCGCTCGGTGCGCCAACCCCTCTAGCGTCGTCTATAGATGTTGTGAACATCTGACAGGTATGTGCTGATGACTACTTGATAGTTTAGTGCGTCATGCATTACAGCTTAGAATTGAGGCTTCGAAACGTTTTGAACGTCACGGAACATATGAGATGTTCTAAGAGCTGAAATTAGGATCTCAGGCTCGTGCCCGTGTTGCGAGATATGAGATCTCCAACAAGATTCTTTGCATGCAAGATGAACGAGAATAGCTCAATCGTTGAGCATGTGCTCAGATTGTCTGGGTGCTACAATCGCTTGAATCAAGTGGGAGTTCATCTTCCAGATAAGATAGTGATTGATATAGTTCTCCAAGTCACTTTCACTAAGCTACTAGAACTTGGTGATGAACTATAAAATGCCAGGGATAGAATCAATGATCCCTGAGTTGTTCGCGATGTTTGACACCGCGAAGGTAGAAATCAAGAAGGAGCATCGAGTGTTGATGGTTAGTATAACCACTAGTTTCGAGAAGGGCAAGGGCAAGGTGGGAAACTTCATGGATGGCAAGTCAGTTGCTGCTCCAGTGAAGCAACCCAAAGTTGAACCCAAACCCGAGACTAAGTGCTTCAATTATGAGGAGAGAGGTCACTGAAGCGGAACAACCCTAGATACTTTGTAGATAAGAAGGCTGGCATCGTCGACAGAAGTATATTTGATATACGTGTTATTGATGTGTACCTTGCTTGTACTCCTAGTAGCACCTGGGTATTGGATACCGGTTCGGTTGCTAAATGTTAGTAACTCAAAATAAAAGCTACGGAATAAACGGAGAACTAACTAAGTGTGAGGTGACGATGTGTGTTGGAAATGTTTCCAAGGTTGATGTGATCAACATCGCACGTTCTCTCTACCTTCGAGATTAGTGACGAACCTAAATAAATGTTATTTGGTGTTTTTTGCGTTGAGCATGAACGTGATTAGATCATATTCATTGCAACACGGTTATTCATTTAAGTTAGAGAATAATGGTTATTCTATTTACATGAATAATACCTTCAACGGTCATGCACCCAGTAAGAATGGTTTGTTGAAACTTGATCGTAGTAATACACATGTTCATAACATTGATGCCAAAGATATACAAAGTTAATAATAATAGTACCACATACTTGTGGCACTGCCGCTAAATGTCATATTGGTATAAAACGCATGAAGAAACTCCATGCTGATGGATCTTTGGACTCATTCGATCTCGAATCGGTTGAGACATGCGAATCATGCCTCTTGGTCAAGATGACTAAGGACCTCATTTTCTGTTTTGATGAAGCGGGCAAGTGATTTATTGGAAATGATACATGTTCATGTATGCAATCCAATGAGTATTGTAGCATGCGGTGGATATCATTATTTTCTTACCTTCACTGATGATTTGAGTATATATAGTGTATATTTACTTAATGAAACACAAGTCTGAATCGTTTGAAAGGTTCAAGCAAATTTGGAGTGAAGTTTAAGATCATCGTGACAAGAAGATAAAAATGTTTGCGATATGATCGTGGAGGTGAATATCTGAGTTACGAGTTTGGCATACAACTTTAGACAAATGTGAAATTTGTTTCACAACTCATGCCACCTGGAACACCATAGTGTGATGGTGTGTCCGAATGTCATAGTCGTGCTCTATTGGATATGGTGCGTGCTATGATATTATCGTTATGTTACTATGATTTTGGGGTTATGCATTAGAGACAACTACATTCACTTTAAATAGGGCACCATCTAAATCCGTTGAGATGACACCGTGTGAACTATGGTTTGATAGAAACCTAAGTTGTCATTTCTTAATGTTTGGGGCTGCGACGCTTGTGTGGAAAATGTTTTCACCTAATGAGATCAAACCCAAAGCGGACAAATGCATCTTCATAGAATACCATAAGAATAGTTGGGTGAACCTTCTATCTTAGATCCAAGCATAAAATGTTTGTTGCTAAAACCGGGTCCTTTCTCGAGAAAGGGTTTCTCTTGAAAGAATTGAGTGGGAGGAGGATATAACTTGATGAGGTTATTGAACCTCTGCTTCAACCAGAAAGTAGCGCAACGCAGAAAGATGTTTCTGTGAAGCCTACGTTAGTTGAAGAGGAAGTTAATGATGATGATCATGAAGCTTCGAATCAAGTTACTATCGACCTACAAGGAAAATAGAACTTGATGAGGTTATTGAACCTTTACTTCAAACAAAAAGTGGCGCAGCGCAGAAAGATGTTTCTGTGAAGCCTACGTCAGTTGAAGAGCAAGTTAATGATGATGATCATGAAGCTTCGGATCAAGTTACTATCAAACTTCGTAGGTCGACAAGGACGTGTACTGCTACTGAGCGGTACGACAACCCTGTCTTGGAGGTCATGTTGTTGGACAACGATGAACCTACGAACTATGGAGAAGCGATGATGGGCCCGAAAACCAACAAATGGTTAGAGGCCATGAAATCCGAGAAAGGATCCATGTATGAAAACCAAGTATAGACTTTGGTGGACTTGCTAGTTGGACGGCAGGTCGTTAAGTATAAATGGATCTTTAAAATGAAGACAAACGCTGATGGTAAATGTTACCATTTGTAAAGCTCGACTTGTTGCAAAGTAGTTTACGACAAGTTCAAGGAGTTGACTGCGATGAGACTTTCTCACTCGTAGTGATGCTAAAGTCTGTTGGAATTATGTTAGCAGTTGCTGCATTTTTCAATTATGAAATCTGGCAGATGGATGCCAAAACATCGTTTCCTTCCTTAAGGAAAGGTTGTATGAGATACAACCAGAAGGTTTTGTCAGTCCTAAGGATGCTAAAAGGTGTGTGAGCTTCAGCGATTCTTCTATGAACTGAAGCAAGCATCTCGGAGTTGGAATAAACACTTTGATGAGGTGATAAAAGTTTTTGAGTCTATACAAAGTTTACGAGAAATTTGTATTTGCAATAAAGTGAGTGGGAGCACTATAGAGTTTCTGATAAGTATATGTGGATGACATATTGCTATTCGGAAATGATGTAGAATTTCTGGAGAGCATAAACGGTTGTTTGAAAAGAGTTTTTCAAAGGAAGACCTGGATAAAGCTACCTAATTGTTGAGCATCAAGATCTATAAAGATAGATCAAGATGTTTCATGAGACTTTCAATGAGTACATACCTTGACAAGATTTTGAAAGAGTTCAAAATGGATTAAGTCAGAGAAAAGTGTTCTCGCCTGCTTTGTAAGGTGTGAAGTTGAGTGAGACTCAAAGCTCGACCACGTCAGAAGAAAGAGAAAGGACGAATGTCGTCCACTATGCCTTAGCCATAGGCTTTGTATAGTATGCCATGCTGTGTACCGCACCTGTGTGTGCCTTGCCATGAGTCCGTCAAGGTGCACAAGCGTGATCCAGGAGTGGATCACTGGACAACGGTCAAGATTATCCTTAGTAAATAAAAGACTAAGGAGATGTTTCTCGATTATGGAGGTGATAAAGAGTTCATCGTAGGAGTTACGTCGATGCAAGCTTTAACACCAATCCGGATGACCCGGAGTAGCAATCTGGATACATATAGTGGAGCAGCCATTTGGAATAGTACCAAGTGGAGTGTGGTAGCAGTGTTTACGGTTTGACATAGAGATTTGCAAAGTACACACGGATCTGAATGTTGCAGACCCGTTGGCTATAAGACGTCTCTCACATGCAAAGCATGATTGAGCCCCAAAATTCATTGGGTGTTAGATTCATAACAATGCGAATCACATGGTGATGTGAACTAGATTATTGACTCTAGTGCAAGTGGGAGACTATTGGAAATATGCCCTAGAGGCAATAATAAATTAGTTATTATCATATTTCCTTGTTCATGATAAATCGTTTATTATCCATGCTATAATTGTATTGATCGGAGACTTAGATGCATGTGTGGATACATAGACAAAACCATGTCCCTAGTATGCCTCTAATGGTCTAGCTCGTTGATCAAAGATGGTTAAGGTTTCCTAGCCATGGACATGAGATGTCATTTGATAACGGGATCACATCATTGGGAGAATGGTGTGATGGACAAGACCCAAACTACAAATGTAGCATATGATCGTGTCAGTTTATTGCTATTGTTTTCTGCATGTCAAAGTATGTGTTCCTATGACCATGAGATCATGCAACTCACTGACATCGGAGGAGTACCTTGTGTGTATCAAACGTCGCAACGTAACTAGGTGACTATAAAGGTGCTCTACAGGTATCTCCAAGGGTGTCTATTGAGTTGGCATGGATCAAGACTCGGATTTGTTACTCCGTGTGACGGAGAGGTATCTCAGGGCCCACTCGGTAATACAACATCACAATAAGCCTTGCAAGCAATGTGACTAAGTGTTAGTCATGAGATCTTGTATTACGGAACGAGTAAAGAGATTTTTCGGTAACGAGGTTGAACTAGGTATGGAGATACCGACGATCGAGTCTCGGGCAAGTAACATACCGAAGAACAAAGGGAACATCATACGGGATTAACTGGATCCTTGACATAGAGGTTTGACTGATAAAGATCTTCGTAGAATATGTAGGAATCAATGTGGACATCCAGGTCCCGCCATTGGTTATTTACCGTAGAGTTGTCTCGGTCATGTCTACGTAGTTCTCGAACCCGCAGGGTCTGCACACTTAAGGTTTGATGACGTTTTGGTAGTATAGAGTTATGTATGGTGGTGACCGAAGGTTGTTTGGAGTCCCAGATGAGATCCCAGACGTCACGAGGAGCTCCGGAATGGTCCGGAGGTAAAGATTCATATAAAAGGAAGTCCTATTTTGGTCGCCGGAAAAGTTCCGGGCTTATCGGTAGTGTACCGGGAGTGCCGGTAGTGTACCGGGAGACCACCGGGAGGGGTATTTCGACCCAAGAGGCTTCATGGGCTGTGGGAGAGTGAATATCAGCCCTTAGTGGGCTGGTGGAAACTCCCACACAAGGCCCATGTGGCTGGAGAAGAAAACTCAATAGGAAAAAGGTGGAAAAAGGAAAAAAAAGGGGACGAATCCTAGTCCTACTAGGATTGGAGGAGAGTCCTCCAATCCTAATAGGTTCGGCCGACCCTATGGGGCCTTGGCCCTTGCGCCAGCCCTCCACCTCCCTCCCTCCTATATATACTGGTGGTATTGGGTGTTTTGCACTAGATTTTACGGCCACGTGCTACCCGTTCCACCGGTGCTCCTCTAGATCGGATTTCGGTAGTGCTTAGGCGAAGCCCTGCCGGAATTGCTCCACCACCATCACCGGAGCGCCGTCATGCTGCCGGTGAACTCTTATTCCTCTCCAATTCCTCTTGCTGGATCAATACGGTGGAGATCGTCATCAAGCTGCACGTGTGCTGAACGCGGAGGTGCCGTCCGTTCGGCGCTAGATCGGAAGGACCGTGATCAAGATCGCGAGACGGTTCATGATGAGTTCGCGGGACGGATCGTGATGAGTTCGCGGGACGGATCATGATGAGATCGCGGGACAGATCGTGATGATTTCACAGGATGGATCATAATTGGATCGCGGGACGGATCGTGATGTGATCGCGGGACGCTCGACGATTTGGATCGCGAAGATGTTCGACTACACCAACCGCGTTTCTTAATGCTTCCCGCTTAGCGATCTACAAGGGTATGTAGATCCACTCTCCTTCTCATAGATGCTCATCACCATGGATAGATTTGCGTGTGCGTAGGAAATTTTTTGTTTCCCATGCGACGTTACCCAACAGACCCTGACTAGTGACAACGCCACGTCGGCCCCGCAACGAGCAGTAGATTTTTTCCAAGATTGCACTCGAGTGGGAAGTTCATTCAGGCGAGCCATCATGGAGTTGAGGTCGAGCTGAAGAGTGTCCTCAGGCCATAACTCCTTGCCGATTCTTTCCATGGCAGATTTTAGTCGAGCGATATAGGCCTGGGCACCCTGGAGCTGAAAGTTGAGCTGCAGCATGTTCATCGCCACCGTATCAGCAACTGGTGACTTGGTGGGGTCAAGCATGGGCTCAATCTCCTCTATTTCCTTTTCAAAGTCCTGGCGGAATTCTGTTGAAGAAGGGGAATCGGTGAACTGCAACCCTCAATTTTTTTTTGCAAATGTCGGTCGACAAGAAATACTCACCGTCGAGCAAAAGATACATCTTCTTCGAGAATTCGCCCAGATGCTTCTCCATGCCATTACTCCTCTTGGTTAGTTGCTCGGCCTTCTTGACAAGGTCCGCACGCTCCTGCTTCAGCTTGGTGTTCTCCTCTTCTAGCTTCTGGACGGCCGCCAACTTCTGCTCTGCAGCTTCAGTTTTGTCCTTGGCCACTTCGTGGGTGCCAGCAAGTGCTTTATCCTTCTCCTCTAGTGCCCTCTTCATGGAATCTAAAGAAACAATATTGTTGAGTCGCGCTTGGAGTCGACGGTTTTCATTGCGCACGTCTGTTCGGGCGAGAGAACTCGGTTCAAAACATGAAAAGGTGAAGATGGGAATGCTGATAGTCGACACTTATTACCTCCTAGAGACTTCAGCTCGGCACATGCTCGCTCCAGGGCATTGTTGGCAACCGCCAAGTCCACCTGCAATTGGTTCTTCTCCTCCTCCATCTCCTTGTACTGCGTCCCAAGTTCGCAAGGCGTCTGGAACCAACAAAAGACAGGAGTTCAATCAGCAAGTAGTTCTTGGACACTCGACTGAGTTATTAAAACCGGCGAATGCCCATGTTGGAAGAATTCAAACAGAAAGTCCACTCGACATATCGAGTGGCTCTAGCGCTCTGCACGTCGTAAACAAATTCAAACAGAAAGCTATCTCTATTAAGACCCCTGCCGACGCAAGCACTCGACAGTGGTCTCGGGGACTACACCTAGTGGGTGCGCTAAGAGTGCCCCCACTGAGACGCTTAACTCTCGATCCGTCAAGTAACTCATCAGAAAAAACACACTCGACAAGGTCGGCCCTGTCGTGACACTCAACCCGTTGAGCGACACACCTCCCCCACTCTATGAAGTGCAGTCGATCCCTATGCAGCGTCATATAATGGTTTCATAATAATATCCATGAAACCTGCAAGGTACCTATGGAGTGGTGTTATTTGAAGACAAAATGTATCCTGTATACTCTAAAGACCCCCGCCAATGCAAGCATTCGACAACGGTCTCGGGGCCAGTGGGGGCGCTAAGAGCGCCCCCACTGAGAAGGTTAGATCTCGATCCGTCGAGCAACTCGTTAGAAAAGACACTCGACATGTCGAGCGACAATAGTACCGCGTGTACTACCAATCCTAGTCCTACTCGACTATGATCCGATCTATTCGATTGGAGAAAGTTCAAACATTCTACGGCGATCACCCAGTGGGTGTATGACAGCCAAGAAAAGACAAGAATTCAATCGACAATGGACTTACAATCAAACTTACTCGGACATTGTTGCGGAGGACTGCGCTGACGTCAAAAGCCAGTTTGCTGGCCTTGTACGCCTCCTTGGTCCTCAGCATGAGCTGCTCCACTTGGATCATGGCTTCCTTTGCAACTCCGGTTTGGTCTTTCGGGGTGCGATGCAAAGGGAAGGCCATCACAGGTGGGGTCGGCGTAGTCGCTGGAGCAGCCGAGGCAGCCTGAAGAGGTCCGGTCGGAGTCGACGTCACGACGGTCAAGACGGTTGGAGGAGCATGCGACAGAGGCGTTGCAGGCTCAGCCCTGGGTCGCGTCAAGTCACCTCTCCACTGGGAAGAGTCCGCAGTTGAGTGCTGAGGTGCTCGCGACGATGACGCCCTTCGGGTGCGAGCGCGCGAAGTGTGCAGCGGCCCCTCATCGTCCTCCACTTGAATGACCTCTGCAACAACCGACAACATCAACATCTGCATGTGTCGAGTCCTATTCGGACAAACTAACAACTTTCTTACCTCTATGAGAAGTGGCAGCGCTAGCGGTATCAACATCCATCTCGTCCTCTTCATCTCGACGAGGCGAGGTCACAGATGTTGCAGCTCTGATGGATTAGACAGCTTTCACTCAGATATAACTCAAGACTTCAGTCGACAGAACAATTCAGAAATGAACACTTACGTGGAGACGACAGGTATGGCCACCCTCATGCGGGGCAGTGCTTTGCGAGGCTTGGAGGTGGCTTGCTTGGGCTGCTTGGCCAGTCTTTCATTCAACTCGACAGTTGAGGGGCGGCTCCGTTTTGGGTTCTTCTCGCTTGGGCCCGGGACCTTGTCCTCAGCAGCTGCCGGATCATGGAGGGCCTTAGTGCGGCCTTCGCGATGAGGGGGCGACTCGACTCCTTCCTCTTTGCCGGAATCTTCATATTCATCCTCAGAGTCGGAAAGTCCGTCGCCATCCACGCTGCAGCCCTCGCTCACCACGCCGTCATCCACATGGTTCCCGTTGGGAACGGGCGAGTGCATGTTCGTCCACTCCTGCATAATTCAAACAAGAGAGTCAGTCTACAAGTCAATACATCACTCGAAGGTATGAATGTATCAGTCAACATCACATGTCTCACCAGGTTCTTCGGTGGGTTTTCAGCCAAGTAAGGCCGGATCCTCTTAGCTCCCGAGGGGTTGTCGCAAGCCCCAGTGATGCTCCGAAGCCACTACTCGACAGTCTCCTGTGTAACTTCTTCTGGATGCATCCTGGTCAAGTCCCCCGAACCTGCGTAGTGCCACATGGTATGGTCTCTGGCCTGGAGTGGCTGAATATGTCGAACAAGGAACGTTTCAAGCAGATCCATGCCTGTCACCCCACCCCGGATCAGCTACACCACTGCCTCGACTAAGATACCTACTTGGACATGCTCCTCGTCGGTCACCTTCAGGGACTTGGGGGCAGTGGGTCGGTCAGGTGAAAATAGGGGAAGACCAGTTGACATGTTGGGTGGCGCTACATCTTTGCAGTAGAACCAGGTCGACTGCCAGCCTCGTACAGACTTGGGAAAAGTAATGGCAGGAAAGGAACTACGTTGCCTTTTTTGGACCCCTAAACCTCCACACAACTAGAGCACGTGAGTCTTCCCGCCGGTGGCAAGGGCTTTCACAGTCTGTGATCTGACCGTGAAGAGATGCTTAAACAACCCCCAATGGGGAGAGCACCCCAGGAAACACTCACACAAGGTGACGAATGCAGACAAGTACGCCATGGTGTTCGGCAGAAAGTGATGCAGTTGCGTGCCAAAGAAATTTAGAAATCCCTGAAAGAATGGGTGGGGTGGCATGGAGAAACCTCCTACATGGGAGAGGAGAAGAACTCGCTCCCCGTCGTGCGGCTCTGGCTCGCGCTCCTCCCCCGGCAGCCTCCAGGCGCCGTCCGCCACCAGCCCGTCGGAGACGAGGCCCTCGAGGTCGGCGCGAGTGACAACAGAGGGGAGAAAATCCCCCTGCATCCACCCCACTGGCGCGATGAACCGAGCAGTCGAGGGCTTCTTGCCCTTGAGCTTCAACGTCCCCTTCTTTGTGCGCTCCAGCTTCTTCGTCGCGTTCTTCGTCATCGGAGTGGCGGCTCTGGTCGGAGGAGAGCGGTGTGCTGCGTTGGGGAGCAGAGGAGGCGGAGGAAGAGAGGGAGAATCGGCGGAAGGTACTGTGCAATCCGCGGCTCCGGAAGATTTATATGCTGTCGAGTGTCTCACTGACCAGTGGGCCTACGAGATAACCGTACACGCCAACCGCTGACGACGCCCAGTGCATGGCGAGATGACCGGCGCGAGAATCGAGGCGTCATGCCTCCACTGGCCCTGATCGTGGCGTCATCTTCACGCATGCGCGCGCTTCCTAAATTTTCGTATCCCGGAGAATCCGGGCCCGTCAGACCGACCCGTCACCTCCCCAAGATGCGCTAGATTCACTCAGTCACTTTTAAGTCTGAATGGATCCAGGCGAGCGGAGAAGAATTTAATCGACATCGATTTCGTTGAAGACCCGAATATCATTCGGAAGATCTCGCATGTCGATCCTAAATAAACGCCGATGCTCAGAGTTCAATTGACACAAGTTTCATGGAAACCCCAAATACCATTCGGAGGATTCAATGCATTAACTAAAGGTTGACGTTGATACCTCCTTCCACCACTTGAACCCCGATCCATTTGGGGGCTAATGACGAGGATATGTACCTAGGGTAGGGTCTTAGGCAAGGCCCAGCTACCCTACCTAAGGACACTACATGGGAGGACTTGAAGATCAAGCATGAACTTCCGAGTGGATCCCTGGAGATGTCCAAGACCACTCAACAGCAATCCACTTGGAGCTTCTCCTCTCACTCGGCAGTCGCGTGTCACTCGGCAGACCTCGCTTCACTCGACGCCAGAAGAGCAGGAGCCATCATCAAGAGCCCAACAGGCAGACGCTGGCTTAATGGCCCTTAATAGCTTTTACTACGTACGTTACCTGTAATGATAGACTTTGCAGCCCACGACCAGACCCTTTGATGCGGGGCCATTATGAGGGGCAGCAAACTCTATATAAGCCGCCCCTCCCCTCCTGCACAAGGGTTAGAAACTATTGTAATCTCTACATTCCACTCGAAGCTCCCGAGCACTGAGACGTAGGGTTGTTACCTCCACGAGAGGGGCCTGAACTCATACATCTGTGTGTACACCCTCGCCGTAGCTAGGACTCTGCCCTCTCCATTCGTACCCCTACCATCTACTGTCAGGCTCGTTCCGATGACAGGTCTTGTCCATCACACCATTCTCCTAATGATGTGATCACATTATCAAATGACATCTCATGTCCATGGCTAGGAAACCTTAACCATCTTTGATTAACGAGCTAGTATATTAGAGGCATACTAGGGACATGGTTTTGTCTATGTATCCACACATGCATCTAAGTCTCCGATCAATACAATTATAGCATGGATAATAAACGATTATCATGAACAAGGAAGTATGATAATAACTAATTTATTATTGCCTCTAGGGCATATTTCCAACACACTCGGTGGTGTAAAGTTCTCGAAGGGATCTCTTCCAGGGATCGAGGGATACGACGCCGGCAGGATGACCAAGAGTCGTCGCGGCAAGCTCTACATCGACGACGCCGGCTGGGGCCCTGAGGCTGACTCAATCGAGTACGGGTACCGGGTCCCCTTTGGTGGAATTCACGCTTTCATCGGCAAGATTGACAGATCTGAACCTAGGCCGGACATCTGCACCGACCTCGTCGAGCCAGCCCGGCGCGTGCAACCCGCCCGTGTTAACCCGAGCAGGAAGCATGTCTTCGTCGGCTTTACCCAAGGCAGGGAGCTTGAAGGCTCCATGTCAGGGGATGGAACACTCATCTGCTCAGAGGATGGCTCCTTGAGTGGAGAGACGGAATCAATCAATCAGCTTCACAACAACAGACTTGGGGACTACATCAAGCATTACCCCGAGTCGAATACCATGAGCCGGAAGAGTATGAGTCGCTGAACCACGTTGTTGTCTTCATGGCAGGTTCCGCGGCAGCACACAATAGTACGGGCGCTAGTACGGCCGGGTCTGAAGCCGACAGGCTGCTGGCTCAAGTTCTTTTGGATCCGATGAACGAGCTTACCGCCCTGTTGGAGACCGAGGTCACTATTGAATACCAAGCGTCCCATAACACGGAGATCACAAGGTTGAAGGACCAGATGTCCGGAGTCCAACAAGAGATCAATGCAATTAAGGCTCAAATGGATGTTGACTCGGAGCGCCTTAGGGCAAAGGCTTTTCGTTTGGAATTAGAGCAGCAATCCGCAGCGGCGATTCATCGGATGAGGCATCCGTCGCGTTTACCGGGGTAGTATGAAGCATGAAATCTGTCTAACACGCCAGGGACGGGACGGAATATGCCCCTGGCCGTAACCCGGATGACGAAACTACCTAGAGGCCGGGCGGCGGTTCAGCGTCAACAGCCAGACCCGCCCCGCCGTAACCAGGTCACCCCTAGTCTTTTCCGACGCCGCCGGGTCATTATTGTAACCCGGCGGAAAACATGGTGGCAGCGGCGACCAGGCTTGGTACAATCCCGATCCCCGACGAGGTACCTTTTGCAGAGGAAGTGCGGAACACCATTGGGTACCTGCAGACGGCGGTGGCCCAGCGGGAGAAGTATAGCTATAGCCGGAGTCGTGTGCATTCAACCCTCATCCCGAGACGCAACTACAGCTAGTGTTATGAGTCGCCGGAGGTTTCCAATAGTGATCTACATCAAAACCCACCAAGGAATGATCAGCCGGTTCATGATGCTCAGGCGTTGGTAGATCGGGCAAGGGCCCAGCAAGAGGCGTCGGCTCTGGCAGCTGCAACGGCTTATCAAGAACCCACAGTCGCGCCCTCCGTCTCAATAGGAGCCAGCTTAACTTCTAGGGTTGTGGGAGTGCCGTGCTTAGCGCCGGCTTTGCGGAACAAGCGCCTGGTGAAAGACTTCAAAGGTCCTCGCAAGGTGCCCAATTATACTGCTCACCTACCTCCGGAGGCATGGATTGAAAGTTATGAATTGGCCATGGAGATGTTGGACATTAGTGACGCAGTGTGTGCCAAGTATTTCATCATGATGCTGGAGGGGCCGGCTCGTACGTGGTTGAAAGGTTTGCCACCCAACACCATTAACACCTGGGCCGAGTTAAAGGCGAAGTTCATCAAAAAATTCCAGGGAACATGCAAGCAGCCCATGACGATTGTGGATTTGGATCATTGCGTTTAGCGTGAGGATGAATCGGCTCATCATTGGGTCTGGCGGGTCTCGACCATCATCCACTCTTTTGATAATATCACGGCGTCTCAAGCAGTTCTAGTCCTGGAGAAAAATTGCCACTTCACACCATTGAAGCAGAAGCTTGGCCGGCTCAAGCGCACATGTCAAGACATGGGGAACTCATGACGGCTCTCACCAAGTATGTGGACTCTGACGACATGAAGGACCTGGTTCCGATGATGAGAAATCGGCCAAGGGCAAGAAGAATAACAATGGCAAGGGTCAGTCGCAGAACGGGGGAGGAAACAATAATAATGGCAATGGCGGGAAGCAGAAGAACCAGGACGGCAGTTCAAAGCTAGTGCCCAACGCCAACACTAGGAATAACCGCGGCAAGGGCAATGGCAATTCATTGTTTAAAAGCAAGACTCCTAACTTGGAGACAATGTTGAATGATCCCTGCCCCAAGCACAGTCGTCCGGATCAACCGTCGGGTCATGCTCGGAAGGATTGTTGGATCATGAGAGAATATCAAAACTATGACAGTAACCAGCATCTAGGCGGCGGCGGGCCATTCGGCGGGTCAGGACCTTCTGGGTCTGGTTTCAGTCCAGGCAGCTCAGGTTCAGGCCACCAGGGCCAAGGAAATCATTGAGGGAATAATCAGCAATCCGGCGGTGGAGGTCAGCAGCAAAATAACCAGTGTGGGTTCCAGAGTAATCCCAAGTAGCTTAACTTCGGCCAATACCACGTCTTCACAACCTGTCTTGACAAGTGAGACCGGAAGTTACACAAGCGGGCGGTTAACACAGCTATGGCGGCTCTCCCGCAATATTTGAAGTGGTCTAAGTATAATATCACTTGGAACAGGGAGGATCACCCGCCGCATGTGGATAACCTGAGGCATTTGGTTCTGGTGGTCACCCCCCAAGTGGGAGGATATGTGTTCACCAAGGTTCTTATGGATGGAGGCAGCAACATCAACATTCTGTATTATGACACTTTCCGCCGGATGAATTTGCTTGACAAAGATCTCAAGCCTTCTTCAATAGTTTTTCATGGTGTGGTGCCTGGGAAGTCGGCTTATCCGGTGGGAAAGATTTCGTTGGAGGTTGCTTTTGGCGACGAATTCAATTACAGGGTGGAGTCTCTGTGGTTTGAAGTGGTCAAGATTAAGAGTCCATATCATGCTCTGTTTGGACGGCCGGCTTATGCCAAGTTCATGACTAGGCCTTGCTATGTTTATTTGCAGCTCAAGATGCACGGGTTGAACGGGACGATCACGATGCATGGAGACCGGAAGACGGCTGCTGAGTGTGAGGAAGGGGATGCAGCTTATGTAGAATCCAGTTGTGTAGAGGCAGAGCTCAAGTTTTATAAGGAGAATGTTGACCCGGCGGATATGACCCCGTTGAAAAAGCCTAACACAGAGTCCGAGCCGCCGCTTAAGTTTGCAGCGGATGATACCAAGTTGGTGGACTTCGCGCCTGGCGACTCATTGCAGTAGTTCACTATTGGGGCTAATATGGATCCCAAATAGGAAAGCGTGCTCATCGAGTTCATTCGTGAGAATCGGGACATCTTTGCATGGAAACCTTTTGACATGCCGGATGTATTGAGAGAACTCGCTGAGCACCATCTTAATGTGGATCCTAAATTTAAGCCAATTAAGCAGTTTCTACGCCAATTCAATGAGGGGAGGCGGAAGGCTATTGGCGAAGAGGTGGCTCGGCTCTTGGCAGCAGGGTTCATTGTTGAAGTGTTTCACCCAGAGAGGCTTGCTAACCCGGTGCTGGTGCTTAAGAAGAACGAGACGTGGAGTATGTGCGTGGATTACACGGACCTTAACAAAGCATGTCCGGTTGACCCGTTTGCTCTCCCCGTATTGATCATATCATTGACGCGACGACGGGTTGTGAGAGTCTGTGTTTTCTGGATGCTTATTCAGGTTATCACCAGATCAAGATGGCGGTTAAAGACCAAGAGAAGACGTATTTTATTATGCCTTTTGGTGCTTTCTACTATGTGTCTATGCCTTTGGGGCTTAAGAGTGCCCAGGCGACTTACCATCGTTGTGTGCAGAACTGTCTTCATGGTCAGATTGGGTGAAACGTTCATGCTTACGTACACGATATTGTGGTCAAGTCAAGGAAGAAGGAAACTTTGCTGGATGATCTGAAAGAAACCTTTTACAATTTATGGGTCTACAAGATGATGCTTAACCCGACAAAGTGTGTCTTCGGTGTACCCGCAGGCAAGCTATTGGGGTTCTTAGTCTCGGAGCGTGGCATTGAAGCTAACCCGGACAAAATAAAGGCTATTACTTCCTTGTCTAAGCCGGCATCCGTCAATGACGTTCAGCGCCTGGCGGGCCGTATTGCTGCACTAAGCCGGTTCATAAGCCGCCTGGGTGAGAAAGCCATTCCTCTATACCAGATGATGTAAAAGATAGATGACTTCGTTTGGAGCAAGGCTACGGATGAGGCACTTGAGGCGCTCAAGAAGCAGTTGGCTGAGCCGCCGGTCTTGGCTGCTCTGGCTGAGAAGGAGCCTTTGCTCATATACATGGCGGCTAACAACAGGGCAGTCAACAGCATGGTTGTTGTAGAGCATATGGAGGCAGAGAAAGAATATCTCGTCCAGAGGCCGGTTTACTATGGCAGCGAGGTGTTGATAGAATCCAAGCAAAGGTATCCGCATTGGCAGAAGCTGGTTTATGGGGTGTCATGGCAAATCACAAGCTGAAGCATTACTTCCTTGGGCATCAGATCACGGTGGTTAGCTCTGCCCCCTGGGAGATATTACCCAAAATAGAGAATCCACGGGCAGGATTGCTAAGTGGGTACTTGAGCTTGGGCCCCTCAATCTGAAATATGCGCCTCACACGACTATCAAGTCTCAAGCCTTGGTGGACTTCATAAATGATTGGACAGAAAGTTAGTCGCCTGATGAGAAGCTGGACAACACATACTGGACGATTCACTTTGATGGATCCAGGCAATTGGAAGGCTCGGGGGCTGGCATTGTTTTAACTTCCCCATGAGGTGACAAGTTCTGTTATGTTTTGAGGCTAATGTTTCCTTGTACTAATAGTGCAGTAGAATATGAGGCTTTGCTTGATGGGCTTCGGGTAGCTAGTAGCTAGATGGCTTCTTCTCTCTCTTTGATCTTCAATACCATGTTCTTCATGATCTTCATGGAGATCTATCCGATGTAATCTTGTTTTGTGGTGTGTTTGTCAAGATCCGATGAATTGTGAGTTATGTTTAGATTATCCATGAATCTTATCTGAATCTCCTCTGATTTCTTATATCCATGATTTCACATCCTTGCAAGTCTCTTCGAGTTATTGGCTTGGTTTGGCCAACTAGATTGGTAATTCTTGCAATGGGAGAAGTGCTTGGTTTTGGGTTCAATCTTGCGGTGTCCTCACCTAGTAACATAGTAAGGGTAGCGAGGCACGTATTGTATTGTTGCCATCAAGGGTAACAAGATGGGGTTTTCATCATATTGCTTGAGTTTATCCCTCTACATCATGTCATCTTTCTTAATGAGTTACTCTGTTCTTCATGAACTTAATACTCTAGATGCAGGCAGGAGTCGATCGATATGTGGAGTAATAGTAGTAGATGCAGAATCGTTTCGGTCTACTTGTCACAGACATGATGCCTATATGCATGATCATTGCCTTGGATAACTACATGATTATTCACTTTTTTATCAATTGCTTGACGGTATTTTTTTTACCCACCATGATATTTGCCTTCAAGAGAGAAGCCTCTAGTGAAACCTATGGCCCCCGGGTCTATTTTCCATCATATTTTTTCAGATCTATACCTTGCTGCAATTTACTTATCTTTTACTTTCCGCACTCGTTTACATCTATCTCTTTTAGATCTAATCCTTGCAAATAACCGTGAAGGGATTAACAACCCCTTTATAGCGTTGGGTGCAAGAGTTTGATTGTTTGTGTAGGTGCATCCATTGTTGACTTGCTTGTTCCTCCTACTGGATCGATACCTTTGTTCTCAACAACTGAGGGAAATACTTATCTACTTCACTGCATCACCCTTTCCTCTTCAAGGGAAAACCAACGCATGCTCAAGAGGTAGCACTGACCCAGAGGGGGGAATTGGTGGCGGCTCTCCATGCGATCCCTGATTGGACACTGCCTTACCTGGCGTACTTGACTCGCGGCGAGTTACCTCAAGATGAGACCCTGGCGCGTCAGATCTCAAGGCGATCTAAATCTATGATTATCAAGAATGGCGAGTTGCATCGACGCAGTGTGACTGGTGTTTTTCAGCGTTGCATCTCTCCTGATGAGGGTCGTGAAATATTATAAGAAATCCATGCCGGTGATTGTGGTCATCACGTCGGGTCAAAATGATTGGTGGCCAAGGCTTTCCTCCATGGATTTTACTGGTTAACGACTCGTAAAGATGCAGAGGACTTAGTCAGTAAGTGTGGCAGGTGTAAGAAATTTGGACGCCGTGCTCACGTGCTGGCTCAAGAGCTGCAGATGATTCCAATCACCTGGCCGTTTGCGGTATGGGGGCTTGATATGCTAGGACCTTTCAAAAGGTCCAAGGATAAGATGACCCACCTCTTGGTGGCGGTTTACAAGTTTACTAAGTGGCTTGAGGCGGAGCCGGTCAATAAATGTCATGCAGCAATGGCGGTTCAGTTCGTCAAAAAGCTGATTTTTTTCGTTTTGGCTATCCACATAGTATCATCACTCATAATGGCACGAATCTGTCCAAGGGGGCTATGGAGGACTTCTATGATGAGGAGCATATACGCCTTGATGTGTCTTCAGTGGCGCACCCCTAGTCCAATGGTCAAGCTGAGCGTGCTAACCAGGAATTTTTGAGAGGTATTAAACCCCGGCTTATGGTTCCTTTGGAGCGCATGCCGGGTTGTTGGGTGGAAGAGTTGTCGTCTGTTCTTTGGAGCATAAGAACCACACCAACAGGTCTACATGCTTTACACCTTTCTTCATGGTTTATGGCGTAGAGGCAGTTCTCCCTAGTGATATACGTCATGATTCGCCAAGGGTGGCGACTTACGTGGAAACTGACAATGAGGCGGCACGTCAGGATGCTTTGGATGCCTTAGATGAAGAACGGGATCTTGAAGCCGCTCGTTCGGCGATTTATCAACAAGACCTGTGTCGCTATCATAACCACAGGGTCAAGACCCGGACATTTCAAGAAGGTGACTTGGTACTCCGTTTAATTCAAGACCACACAGATATGCACAAGTTATCACCTCCTTGGGAAGGACCGTTCGTGATCATCAGGAATCTCAATAACGGACCTTATTATGTCATAGACATACGGGAGAGTGACAATTCTCACAATTCTGGTGAAGAGACCAAGAGGCCATGGCAATTTGCTCACGTTCGGCCATATTACACTTAAGCCGCCATCCGGCTCTCATCAATGTACATACATCTGTCATTGTACAAATCATCTTTTATGATATAATAAAGTGGGCATCCCCATGATTAGGGGCCTTTGCCGTGTTCTCCACACCGAGTGTCATGCCAAGGAGTTAACCCTTCATCAGGTCATTTGGGGGCTTTTAAACCCCCTTGGCCAGGCTTTTTATGCCATTAGGAGTCGATCCTTAATCTGGTGCTCTAAGGAGGGCTTTTAAACCACTCTTGCCCAAATTTAAAATAGAAAAGGAGTTGATCCTTTAAACTGGTCATTTGGGGGGCTTTCGGCCCTAAAGGTTAAGCTTATTACCTCCTCTTGACCCGGCTTTTCGCCATCTCCGAGTTATACCTGCCTGTTTGCAACTTGCTACTCCACCGTGTGACCCACCGAACTCTTGACAGTTAATCTTGATAAGAGACCCTGAACTTTTTTAAATTTAATCTCGCAGAAAGACACTGAACTTGTCAAGGTTTAAACGGCGGCTTTGTCATGAGAGAGCCGGCTTACAGTGAGCAAGGACAAATTCGTCTTGTCTACTGTATCCCCTCTGCTATGTGGCATGTTCGTACTCTTAGCAATGTCAATCTTTCAAAGACCCTGAACTTGCTAAGGTTTAAATGAAAGATTTATGTCATGTGAGGCCCGGTTTACAAATTCTTAGGCTTTCCACCTCGTTTCTTTGGAAACAAAAATATTTTTATAAAAAAATAGGACAAGAGTTGTCTTATCCTGTTGCGCCTTTAAAGCCGGTTTATAGGATGAGGCATATGATTGTTCGTTCTTGCAGGTGCTCTCATGATAAGGTTATAAGTCTTGGGAAATTTCTGGCTTAACCCACGGAGTGCAAGCCGCCCGACGAGTCAGAACAGCTAAAGTACTCCTATATAAGCAGTTGAGTTTGCTGAATCACCAGCGAAGATTTCAAGCATAAAATATTGCAAGTGCAGGAATAGGCAATCAAGAGTTTTTATATGCCTATTACAAAGCTCTCCAGGAGCCCAAAATATAAGCGACTTAAAGTTTCTGTACACTTCCAACCTCGGCGACTCAGCTGGCCGGGTCACCTTCAGTCAGGTTCAATGGGTTTCAACTCGTCGGCGGATCATCCTGTGTCGGGTCTTTGACTTCTTTGATCAGAAGGTTGTCCACATCCCAGTTGCGGTTTAATAAAGCTTCAAAATGAGCCTTGTCAAAGAGGGCAGACAAGTCAACTTCAGGAGTGAAGAGTGGCTTACGGCATGCAGGAATTAAGCCCTTGGCTTCAAAAGTTGGGCAGCGTATCCGTTTGCTATCTACACCATAAGCCGCCTGGTAGGAGGTCAAGTCAATCTCATTGACAAGGGTTGATGCAAGCACTTGGGAGTCCTTCATGCAGTTGGCATAGTCAGCTTCGGTGAAGTCAGACCCGTCATCCTTCTTGGACGGGAAGCCATCCATCATCTCTTCGGGGCTCAGCTCAGGAGCAAAGGCCAGAGACTGGCTTAGGGCAGCCATCGCCCCCTTCCTGGCGACTGATCGCCTTAGCTCCTCAATCTGCTTGGGCAGAGTCGACAAGACCTCTATTACCCCCTTCATAAATTTGGGGATGCCTTTTTCAGTCATCAGGGTTTTGATGGTGCAGAGAGTCCCACTATACAGTTGTTCTGTCAAGGTGTATATTGCCTTCAACTTCAACAAGCTGTCAGAAGATAATTGGCGACTCCTTCGGCCTGCACAGAAAGTCAAATATTATAAGCCGCCTGAAAGGTTGTTGCAAACATAGCAAGAACTTTTTTAGAGTTGTAAAGTTCTTACCAAAGATAGCGACAATCATCTTGGATATAGGGTGCTTGAGGGTGGTCAGTTCTTTTGATACAAGCTTGAGCTGTTCGTCAGCGTCGTTTGCGCGTTTGGTTAGGGCGCGTTGTTCAGGCTCAACAGTCTTTTTGAAGGTAGCAAAATCAGTTTGGACCCTCTCAAGTTTTTCAACGGCAATCCACAGTTTTTCTTCTACCATAGCTTGGGCAGACTGCTGGGAGGCAAGATTATCCTTTAAGCCGACCAGATCAGACTCAGCTGTGTCTAGAGCTTCCTGCAACATGCAAGTCAAGGTTAAGTCGCCAAGAGGAAATAGTAATGACCCAAAATGGTAAAGCTATTACTATACAAGTCTCAAGCAGATTGCAAGCAATATACTTGACACTTGGGGGCTAATGTATGTGTTTTCTCTCAAAAGTCTACAACAAAGTACCGACTCATCTATTTACAAGTTAAGCCGACACTTGGGGGCTACATTTGGCGCTTTGAGGTAGTGAAGTTCCCGCTCATCTTTCCTTGTTCATGATAATTGTTTATTGTCCATGCTATAATTGTATTGACTGGAAACACATTACATGTGTGGATACATAGACAACACTTTGTCCCTAGTGTGCCTCTAGTAGACTAGCTCGTTGATAAAAAATGGTCAAGGTTTCCTAGCCATTGACATGAGATGTCATTTGATAATGGGATCACATCATTAGTAGAATGATGAGACAGACAATACCCAAACTATCAACCTAACATTTGATCGTGTCAGTTTATTGCTACAGTTTTCTACATGTCAAGTATATGTTCCTATGACCATGAGATCATGCAACTCACTAACACCGAAGGAGTACCTTGTGTGTATCAAACATCGCAGCGTAACTGGGTGGCTATAAAGGTGCTCTACAGGTATCTCCGAGGGTGTCTGTTGGGTTGGCATGGATCAAGACTGGGATTTGTTACTCCGTGTGACAGAGAGGTATCTCAGGGCCCACTCGGTAATATAACATCACTACAAGCCTTGCAAACAATGTGACTAAGTGTTAGCCACAGGATCTTGTATTATGGAACGAGTAAAGAGACTTGTCAGTGACGAGGTTGAACTAGTTATACAGATAGCGACGATCGAATCTTAGACAAGTAACATACCGAAGAACAAAGGGAACAATATACAAGATTAACTGAATCCTTGACATGGAGGATTGACCGATAAAGATCGTCGTAGAATATGTAGGAACCAATATGGGCATCCAGGTCCCGCTATTGGTTATTGACCGTAGAGGTGTCTCGGTCATGTCTACATAGTTCTCGAACCCGCGGGGTCTGCACCCTTAAGGTTCAGTGACGTTTTGGTAGTGTAGTGTTATGTATGGTGGTGACCGAAGGTTGTTCGGAGTCGGATGAGATCCCAGACGTGACAAGGAGCTCCAGAATGGTCTGAAGGGAAAGATTGATATATAAGAAGTCCTGTTTTGGTCGCCGGAAAAGTTTTGGGCTCATCGGTAGTGTACCGGGAGTGCCGGGAGGGTGCCGGGGGACCACCGGGAGGGGTATTTCGACCCAAGAGGCTACATGGGCTGTGGGAGGAGGTATACCAGCCCCTAGTGGGCTGGCCTAAGTCACACAAGAGGCCCATGCGGCTGGGAGGAGAAGTCCAAAAGGAAAAAAGGTGGAAAAGGGGTTTTCCAAGTGGGAGAGAAGAAGTCCTAATCCTACTAGGATTGGAGGAGGACTCCTCCTCCTCCTCCCACTTCGGCCGACGCAAGGGCTGGCCCCTTGAGGGCCAAGTATCCTCCTTCCTCCTCCTCCTATATATATATACTAGAGGTTTGAGGGTTTCTTGAGACACAAAAACAGCCACGTGCTACCTCTCCTCTAGTTCGTAGTTTCTCCTCTAGATCGGTTTCAGCGGTGCTTAGGCGAAGCCCTGCTAGAATAGCTCCACCACCATCGTTGCAACGCCGTCGTGCTGCTGGAGAACTCGTCTACCTCTCCGCTCCCTCTTGTTGGATCAAGAAGGCGGAGATCATCATCAAGATGTACGTGTGCTGGACGCGGAGCTGCCGTCCGTTCGGTGCTAGATCGGGACGGATCATGATTGGATCGCGGGACACTCGTTGATTTGGATCGCAAAGACGTTCGAATACATCAATCGTGTTTCTTAACGCTTCGTGCTTAGCGATCTACAAGGGCATATAGATCCACTCTCCCTCTCGTAGATGCTCATCACCATGGATAGATCTTGAGTGTGCGTAGGATTTTTTTTGTTTCCCATGCAACGTTCTCCAACAGGCTACACCCGTCGAGTTTTTCTCCCATTGAAGTTCCGACTCATCATTATCATCATGACCCGGACTTGGGGGCTACACTTGGATCTAATTTTCAAGTAAGTACCGGCTTTTTATATGTGTTAACCCATTACTTGGGGGCTACAAGCTAAGTTATTTGCAGTATGACATAATTTGGAAGACCCGGTCTACTATTTGCAATACTAAAACAACTCTTGGGGGCTATGTAAGGTTATAAGGAAAAGCAAGAGAAGAAGATTACCTCATATTTTTTCTTCATTAGCCCGACAAGCTTGGACTCCATATTGCGGCTGGCAGAAAGGCGGTTCAGATAACCAGCATGCAAGTCATCCATAGTCATTTTCTCCAATAAAGGGAATTCAAAATCAAGTTTCTCTGGTTAGAACGTCTCAGACTTGCTGGTGTGTTTGGTTAGCACATGAGAAGCAAGGGTTTGATGACCCGTCCCAGTAATGACAACCTCTAGAGGAGCCATGTCTTCGACGACCGCTGAAGCGCTGGGCGGCTTAGGATCAGCCGCCTGAGGACTCTCAGGAGTGGCCATGTTGTGATCAGCTGGTTCAGAGGGCTGAGGACTATTTTCAGGTGCATCTTTCCCGACATTAGAAGGCTCATTACGGGCTGCAGGGGAGTCTGACTTAGCACTCTGTGGGTCTTGGACAGTAGGAGTGATGGTAGACCCGCCTGCCTTCCTGCGTTTGGCTTGAGCCCTGAAAACAACAAGAGTCATTTTTGCAGCACGAGGACAATGATGATAATATGTATGTTGAAAAATAAAGATACATACTCTGGATTGATCTTCAGAGGAGGAATTTTGGATGCAGTTGAGTCACCAGACGAAGGGGGCGACTCCTGAAAAATTAAAAGTCAACAAAAATAGAGTAAGGTAGCATGAAAAAAATCTCATACATATGTTGGGATTGGTTGGAAGAGTACCTCGGCATGTTGCTTCCAGGGAGCCGGAGAGTTAGGTAAGCCGGCCATAAGATCTTCAGAGTCGGTGCTCTGGGTCTGACATCGAGAGTCGAGTTGTTGCTTTTTCAAAGGAAATTCGGGATCTAAGTAAGCAAGAGGATGTGAAAATGGAACTTTTCGGACGACCCGTCGTATTTTGTCTCGCGGTAAGACCTTTGAGTCGGAGGAAATGTAAGTTACCTCAGGGGCGTTGGCATGACTCGTTTCCGTTTCCTCCTGTGTACGATCATCGTCAATAAGTTGCATAAAGAGACGACCAAGGGAATCAAGTTCTACCTCTGAATCGTCAAGTTCAAGCAGTTCCTGAGCCGAAGTTTTCTTCTTACGGCCACGGACTTTACCCGCTTGAGACTTCTTCATGGGGGGGGTATATTTCTTCTTCCAGAAGCTAGATCCGGCCTGTGCGAAGAGCCGTCAAAGGGTTAAAAGAGCGAGGCAAAAGGTCAAGACAAGAACAAGCGGTTTTGTGAAGAAGGTTTTCTTACATCCGGAGCTTGGTTTTTGACGCAGAAAGGTTTTAACCCGGTTCTATTGCAAACCACCTGGGGTTCACCGAGAAGGGATTTGACAGCAAAGTTAACATCTTGTTCTATTAGGGGAGTGTGGTTGAAGCAGAGAGGGTCATCCATGTCGCCCGTGTATTCGCACATGAGCCGGTCGTGCCGACTTAATTGCAAGACTTTCCATGAGACGTAGCAACAGGTTAGGTCGACCCCAGTGAAGCCGTTCGCTAGAAGGGCCTTGATTTTCGCAAAATATGGAGCATGCTTCACCCATTCTGCGGCAGACATCCGGCCTGGAAGCTCAGTAGAAGTGCAAAGCCGGGTAGGGCAATAACCCGGTAGCGGATCTTCCTCTTTGGAGGAGGTATCTTGGCAGTAAAACCAAGTCTTATTCTAGTCCTTGGGGTGGCTTGGCAAGAGAGCAGCTGGATAAGGCAGATCTCTCCGTCTTTGGATAGATACGCCGCCAAATTCGAAGCTTGGTCTAGCCGCCACTTCAGTTTGGCGATTGACATAAAAGAAATCACGAAAGAGGTCGACAAACGGGTCTTCTTACAGATATACTTCACATAGAATTTGAAACTAGCACATGTTGGTGACAGAGTTCAGGGCTATATCTTGTGGGTGAAGTTTGAAAAAGTGAAGAACGTCCCGGAAGAATTTTGAGCCGGGCGGGTTGAAGCCGCGGAAAAGGTGATCGGTGAATATGACAACTTCCCCTTCCTTAGGGACAGGTCTGATTTCTGACCCCGAAACCCACCAATGAATGACATCCTGAGCCAGCAATGAGCCAGTCTCTACGTATTCAAGCAGAAGCTCTTTGGTGACTCCAGAGCCAACCCAATCACGGGATGAGGGTGCTCTTGACATAGTGGCGGGTCAAACTGTGAGAAAATACAAGATATGGCGGATTATAAATGCCAATAGAATCAGGACAACTAAGATTAACGTGATAGGTGAGGTGTTAAGCTGCCAGTGCATTTTATCGGAGAGCCGGCAACCCGATGGCGGGTTAAGTGGACAAGACAATGCCAGGAATATTGCTAAGTGCAGGAAACATGTTTCGTATGTTGTGACCATGGATACAAGATCTACCAGCGAGGATAAATGAAAATATATTCAAGACCTAAAAACAACAGCGGAAGACCAGGTGCTCAGACAGTGCGCTGCTCGATATGTGCAGACCTATAGTGAGCGGATCTTGGCGTTCGAGTGAGTGGCTGCAACGGATAATCAACATTACGAGAGATGCTTGACGATCTACATTACAAGGAGTAATCCGACGAATAGCAAAGAACACTAATGAACCCGATGAACTCAGGGAGATTCTATGCTAGATGATTACACATTCAACAAAGGGTTGAGAGGAGTACCTCGTGGATGCGGATGTGCATGCGAAACTCTGGACCTAGTCAGGTTGACGCAGCGGCCTGCATTGAGGACGACGACGAGGTTCGGTCGGTGCGGCGGAGCTCCTAAGGAGTGAGCGTCTGGAGGAAAGAAGACAGGGGCGACGGAGAGAAAGAGAGTGTCCCCTTGTGTCCTTATTTATGAGATGAGATGGCCAACAGTGCACGCGAGAATCGGGGAGACACAGTGATGATTGACCGAAGTGGCCGCCTCGATTTTCGAGCTGACCATTTAATGAGAAAGATCCGTTGCGAATGTCATGGAATCTTTTTGACATATTCAAGATGACGTCATGGCATGTTATGCGTTTTTTCTTTCAGGTGATAAAGATGAGAGACTCGCCAACCAGAAGACTTGAAGATTGACATGAACTGGTTCAAATCAATCTGGGGCCTAATGTTGGGGATATTCACCCGGGATGAAACCCGCCTAGTTGGTCCGAGTCGTGCGGTTGGCGGCTTACAATAGCTCCAGGAGGAAAGCATAACTGGTGGGCCGAAGGGCCCAGAGCTAGAAGGCCAGATGTAACCCGGTGGACTTAATCCGCTTGGAGAGACTTGTCAGATAAGGCATGTTTAGTTAGAGGTGAGGTCGGTTGTTCAGCTTAACCCGACCCGGACTCTTGTAAGCCTAGGAGCCTGACCAGTGTATATAAGGGTGGCTTACTTGGGCGGCTTAGGCCACGAAACAACTGGTCGAGAGCTAGGTCAAGCGAACTCGCTCCCTTGTAATCGATACACAATCAATATAACACAAAGCAAGATGTAGGCTTTTACCTCTTTCCGAGGGGCCGAACCTAGGTAAACCCTTGTCTCTCGATTTCGATCAACCCCTTCGAGTTCACCGCCTTAGCGATGGGCTCGAACCTAAGTCTGTTGACCCAGACATCTACCATGACAAATCCTTGATAGAGAGTGATACAGGGCAAGACCCAAGGTGGCCAATCTTTCATGAATTGGAGGGGAAAACACGAAGAACACGGGGAAGAATGAGAGGAAGCACTCAAGAGCAAACTCAATCACACATCAACTAGATCCATAACAACACAAGAGGTACGAGATCCCAAATCAACCAACGATACAAGTAGCAGTACGCGATCTCCCACTCCGGAGGAGGGGACTTGATATGTTGGAGGATATTCCCTCTAGAGGGGCCTTGGCATCACTTGGATCTACTCCCAAAGGAGGTCAAGCTCCTCAAGAGAGTCAAGTAATGGATCTAAGCTCAAGAGAAAACATTAGCTAACCCTAGAAAGAGGAGGGGTGACGTTTATATAGTCTGAGACGGGGTTGAGGAATACATGGGTCGAAACCCTTGAGCCTGTGTGCAGATAGGGCCTATATGTCTGGACGGGGTCGGACGTCCGACGGCTGAGGACGGTCCGGACGTCCAGAGGGGGCCGGAAATCCGTAGATTCGGGGCAGGAGCGGCTTGGCTGGATATTCGGACGGGGCCGGACGTCCGACGACTCAGGACTGTCCGGACTTCCAGAGGGGGCCGAAAATCTGTACATTCGGTGCGGGTGTGGCTTGGCTCGATTTCCAGGGCGGCTCGAACATCCGTGCTACGTATCCCAGTTGGCCTTCGAGCTGTGCTGATTCCCAAGCATCGGTCGTCCGGGCCCGTCCGGACGTCCGGACCTTGTAGCCTGCCCTCGGGCCCTTCCTTGTCCTTTAGATCTTGGCATCCTTCTCCTTCTTCTTGGCATCCTTCTCTCAAATACCTGTGTACACACAACACTTCCCTCTGAGGTAGCGACCATGTCTCTAGTGGGTCACACGTAGTTTGATCAAGGAGACATGTCACCTTGTTTTCGATGGCGCGTGCACGGGCTCTCGTCATGGGTCCTCTTGTGGCTTGTGATGTTGGGGAAGTGTCCATGGTGGTGTTTAATGGGGTGCTCCGCATCATCTCCCCCCCTCAGGGAAGATCCGTCCTCGGATCAAGATCTTCATCACCATGGAAGAGGGATAAGTCCATGACGTTGAATGTGTCGCTCACATTGTGCTTGTGACGAGGGATGTCTATCTTGTAGGCATTGTTGTTTTAGCGTGCCAACACTTTGAAGGGGCCATCGGCGCGAGGTATCAGCTTGGAATTGCACTCGGCAGGGAAACAGTCCTTGCGAAGGTGCACCCATACAAGATCGCCGGGCTTGAACACCATGGGGTGTTTGTTTGTGTTGCGTTTGGCGGTGGTGCGTTCCACTTGGCGCTCGATGGTTTTCCTTGTGTCTTCGTGCATCCTCTTGATGTAGCTTGCCCTTGCACTTGCATCCATGTTGACGCGCTCTTGGAGTGGTAGAGGAAGGATGTCCAATGGGGACAATGGGTTGAAGCTGTAGACCACCTCAAAAGGAGACTTGTTGGTGGTGAAGTGTCTTGCTCGATTGTAGGCGTACTCGGCAATGGGAGGCAATCTTCCCACTCCTTGATGTTCTTCTTGATCAACACGCAGAGAAGAGTTCCAAGTGTCTGGTTCGTCACATCCGTTTTGCCATCGGTTTGCAGATGGTATGCTGAAGAGAATAGTAGCTTGATTCCGAGCTTGGCGCAAAGGGTCTTCCAAAAGTAGCTCAATAACTTGATGTCGCGATCCGAGACAATGGTCTTTGGTAGTCCATGTAGGCGTAAGATGTCCCTACAAAAGATATTTGCAATATGTGAAGCATCATCTATCTCTTGGCAAGGGATGAAATGAGCCATTTTGGAAAAACGATCAACAACAACAAAAATGGAATAATGGCCATTCTTTGTTCGTGGCAACCCAAGCACAAAATCCATGCTAATGTCTTCCCAAGGTTGGAACGGTATAGGAAGGGGCATGTAAAGACCATTGAGGGAGTCTTGTATTAGGGGGTCCTCGGATAGCCGACCTGTTGTGTACGGGCCAGACTGTATGGACCACTCGCCGAACACATAATGATCTGAAGGCCCAGTTACCAGGTTGGAAGCTTCAAGGAGCGCAGCTTGTGCTCCACGTTTGGTGTAGTAAATAGGCATGTTTATCTCTTCAGCATGTAACCGACCATGTGTAAACCCTAGGCCTCCTCAGCATCTATATAAGCCGGAGGGTTTTAGGGTATATAGAGAGAACAACTCATCTAGGGTTAGACATACGATCTTGAGGTAGATCAACTCTGTAACCTCTTACACCATCAATACAATCAAGCATGACATAGGGTATTACGTCCATAGGAGGGCCCGAACCTGGGTAAACTTGTGTCCCCTTCGTCTCCTGTTACCGTGATCCTAGTCTCATAGTTCGGGACCCCCTACTCGAGATCCTCCAGTTTCTACAACGACATTGGTGCTTTCATTGAGAGTTCCTCTGTGAGTGAGATGGGATCGACGCCTCGCCTTTTCATCAACGAAGAGGTCCGCAACATGGATGTTTTCGTCCCCGAGCAGATCTTCGCATTCGGCAGTGTTGTGCTACATGCTGGTTCCACTGGTCATTTAGGCCGTGTTGAGAGCCTCGCCCCCGATCAGGATGTAAAATTTGGAAACCTAGAGTTTTCTATTGAATCTCGAGGAGACTTGACACTAATCGGGTTCACGACTTCGCCCGTAACCCCCAAGGACTCTGAGGCCTTAACCTCGAGCCCCTCCGTCGGACATGCCAATGGGGTCACCCATGGCGGTAGCCCGATCTCTAACCCTGGCCTGGCCATCAAGTCATATGACCGAACCTGTGTTCCTACCGAACACTCCCCAAGGGTGGGCTTCATGGGGGTCGACTCCACGCGTTTTGGATAGATGGATCCAATCGGGCCCTCAGCGGTCGACGAGTCCATGGAGCAATTCTCATCGTTGAAAATCACTGACGATCTAGCCCCGACCTATGTCCGGCCCAATTACAGTTTGGGCAGGGACGGATTTTTTGACCCACCCACCACCCACTTGATAGCCACCGTTGAAGACTTAAGCGACGTGCTAGACTATGCCTCCGAGGAGGAAAAATACATGGACGAAGAGGACCGTGCTCCCACCCCCGTTAACACCGGGAGTTGGACTGCCACTTCTACGCACGACGTTTACATGGTGGATACTCCTGCCACCAACGGTGACAACACGCCTCACAACGATGGTGACAAATCGGGCGACGCGCCATCAAGACACCGGAAATCGCATAAGCAGTCCAAAAGCAAAAAGGGAAGATGAACTATTATCAACAGCAGGGATGGTAACACCCCTGCCGATCATGATCATCCCGATGTACCCGAACACCCGCTGGAGGGTCCAGACAAGCCCGCGAACCAAAACAACCCCGATACCATCAAGGACCCCGAGGGCAATGATTACCTTCCCTCCGCCAAGGAGGAAGACCTACCAGAAGCCGATGACTTCTACATCCTTGATAACCTCGAGGATCAGGAAGAAAATAGGCAGCAGCTCATAGCAACGGCTCGTAGCCTGAAGGCCAAAGAGCGGCAACTTAAAGCCGAACAGGCCGACCTCACTGATCGATGGACGAAAGTCCTCTCAACAGAAGAAGCATACAACACTGGTTTGTCAAACCAGCCCAAAAGCTACCCCTCGGAGGCGGCTGCTACCACAATTCGACGATGAGCTCACGGACACTCCGTCTCCACATCGTACCGCATACGACGAGCCGGAACGCCCTCCTCGTGGGCGTGACAGAGCGGCCAACGACACCGGTTACATACCGGTGATGCCCCGAAAGTACAGTCGGCTCCATACAAACGCCGACTACAGACGAGACATAGCTCGGGTTAGGGGCACCGCTCACCCACTATGCTTCACGGATGAGGTAATGTGGCATCAGTTCCCTGAAGGGGTTAAACCCGTCAATATACAAAAGTATGACGGGACCACTGACCCAACCTTCTAGATCGAGGACTTCCTCCTCCATATCCATATGACACGCGGAGACGATCTCCACTCAAATACCTACCTCTTAAGCTTAAGGGACCAGCTCGGCACTGGTTAAACAACCTCCTCGAAAACTCCATAGGATGCTGGGAAGACTTGGAAGGTGCATTTCGCTCTAACTTCCAGGGGACCTATGTTCGCCTGCCAGACTCTTCCGACCTCAGCAACGTCGTCTAGAAGCCTCACGAGTCTGCCCGGCAATTCTGGAATCGGTTCTTGACTAAGAAGAACCAAATTGTCAACTGTCCGGATGCCGAGGCTATCGCCTCTTTCCGGCACGATATTTGAGATGAATGGCTGGCCCGCCAGCTAGGCCAGGACAAACCTCGGACTATGTCCGCCCTTACCTCCCTCATGACCCGCTTTTGCGCGGGCGAAGTAACTGGCTGGCAAGACGCAGCCACAATTCTGAAGATCCTGTGGCACCCGAAGCCCAGGATGGCAACTCAAAGTCGAAGCGCAATAAGAACAAACGTCGGCACAATGGTAACGACGCCGATGACACGGCGGTCAACGCCAGATTCCGCAACTCTCGCCCCAGGCAGCGGAAGAAGCCCCCGGAAGGCAATCGTGATGGACCCACCCAGCTCGAGAAGATCATGGACAGGACTTGCCAAATCCATGGAACTCCGGAGAAGCCAACCAATCACACACACCGCAACTATTGGGTGTTTAAACAGGCTGACAAAATACAACCCGAAGACCAGGGCAAGAGCTCACACAGCGAGGACGAATAAGAGCCTCGGGGTCCAATATGTGGCGGTCAGAAGAAATCCCCTCCCGAAGTCAAATCAGTGAATATGATATACGCCACCCACATACCTAAGAAAGAGAGGAAGCGGGCCCTCCGGGAGGTCTATGTTGTGGAGCCCGTAGCCCTGAAGTATAGTCCATGGTCAGCATATCTGATCACCTTTGACCAGCGCGACCATCCTACCAGTATCCGTCATGGGGGCTCGGTTGCCCTCGTCCTAGATCCCATTATAGATGGGTATCACCTCACTAAAGTCCTAATGGACGGAGGAAGTAGCCTTAACCTAATTTATTTAGACACGGTGAAAAATATGGGTATAGATCCCTTAAGGATGAAACCCAGCAGCACTACCTTCAAGGGAGTGATCCCAGGCGTTGAGGCCTGATGTACGGGCTCTATAAGCCTGGAGGTTGTGTTTGGCTTGCCTGATAACTTCAGTAGTGAGGATTTGGTCTTCCACATTGTGCCCTTTCGCAGCGGCTATCACGCGCTGCTCGGCTGGACGACGTTTGTTTGGTTCAATGCAGTCCTGCATCACACATACCTCAAGCTCAAGATGCCGGGCCCCAAGGGGGTCATTACTGTAAATGGCAATACTGAGCGGTCCCTTAGTACAGAGGAGCTACATAGACGACCGACAAGCTTTGGCACTCGTCGTAAAGGCACCAAAGGCCGGGAAGCGAGTTCGGATTCAGACCAAACACTCCGACCCTCAATAAGGACTCGCCCCCACCTCACAACCTCTGGACCGGCAAAGTATGTGCCGCGGAGGCACAACTTCGCACTTAAGATTCCATGGGTGGCGATGGGGGACTTCCAATGGGTGTTCGGTTGCTCCGAATTGTAACCATCAACACGTCTTCGGACCAGACGCATGCACTCCTAAAAGAGCCTACCTGCGGCGTAAAGCCCATCTACATAATCGGCGACTTCTCAAGACATAGTTTGCAAGGTCCGTTCGTTGAACACTATCACCTATCAAGGTATATCCAAAGGCAGGAGTTACCAAGCGACAAGGTATATCGAAGACGTTTAGTCAACAATTGAAGACCCCTGTTACAACAGCTCCTTTAGGCCTTTCTATTTTCTCTTTTTTCGCATACCTATAAACAGTTGCTTCGGCAATCCGAGTTATAAGAGTTGGTTGAGGAAATATGAAGTTGCCTGGCGCAAGTACGCCTCAATTGTTTTGTTTTTGGCACATACCAATTTTTTGCCTCCCTCTTCTCGTGAATCTGTTTGGTATGGCTTGAAGTCATCGGCTATTAGACCGGGGGCTTGACTTCAAACTCAAACCGTCTTAACCATTGTATGCTTGGTGTCTTGGTGCTCGCTCTGTGTGCATCAGTTCCAAACTGTGTCTTTGGTCATTAAGTTGGGTTGCCCGACTCCTGTGCTTGCCCCTTTATGTTCCGCTCATTCGGCTAAAGGGGCCAAGGGAGCACCCCTGCGATTGTGCTTCCGGATAGCCCGGTCAAGCGCCTCAAGGGAGAAAGCCGATAACGGATTGTCATAGTATGTGCGAGCCGATTTGTGAACCCCAAGTTAGAAGTATTACGCTTCAACCCTCGAAAGCGGTTATCCCACATTACACGACGAATTTTCCCTTTATGCAAATGATATGATGTTGGCTTCGGCCTGGTTTATCCGAACATCGCAACTACTTCGGTGGCTCATTGTGCACCTCCTGCAGTCCTTTTCGCGCCCCTTCGGTTAAGTGATAGAAATAAAGCATAATAGTCCAACTGCCTAGTTTGCCGCACTCAAACCGCCTTCGGGTTTCGTTAATACGGCTAAGGAACATAGTGCTTTGGCATAGATACCCCATGTAGTATCTACATGGGGGCTGAAGCCGACGACCCCAATCTTTCAGTATTAAGAAACCACACAGGAGTTATAAAGGAAGGCAAAAAATACATAAGAGCGGATACTATTATCATTAAAAGTCATCACATGTCTTTGGAGACATTACAATATTATTCAAAAATCCTTTCGCCCGAACAGTGTGAGGCGATCACCCGAGCACTCTCCATGACCCCATCGAAGTACAGCTCGGGGCATCAGTGTGACTTTTCGGGAGGCGGCTGGTCGGTGACGACCTTCATCGGATTGAGCCCCAGCTAGTGCACTTTGGCCTTGGCAAGGGCCATCCGGACTCCTTCGATGCAGGAGGAGCGCTTGACGGCGTCGAGGCGGGGCGCAACATCAATCAAACGTTGCACTAGGCCGAAGTAGCTACTTGGGAGTTGCTCATCGGGCCATAAGCGGATACAGAGGTCCTTGATGGCTGGCTCCACCATCTGGTGCATCTCCACCAGCCGCTTCAGCTGCTCTACCAGAAGAGGAGGACGTTCGGGGGCTCCGAACTGCGCCTAGAACATCAGAGCTTCGTCTTCCTCTCCCTGCGTGGCAAGCAACTGATTGGTGTCCGCGACGCTCTTCTGGAGATCAGCGACCACACCGGAGGATCGGCACACCCGGTCAGCAATTCGAATTTTCTATTCCCGAATATGCACTTTAGGGAGTACGGCTTACCATCGGCTATCTCCTTAGCCTGCCGAACTTGTTTCTTGAAGAACCGTCTGTCCATCCGCTCCTTCTGGAGATCGGACCTCAGGGAGGACAGTTCGGTCGTGACCGCCTTGTTCTTCTGCTCTAAGGCCTCGCACTTATCGCTAGCATCCTTGAGCTCATCCTGTAGCTCCGCCACACGAGCCTGGTGTTTATCACTGGTGGCTCGTAGGGTAGAGAGAGCGGTGGCCGCCTCTTTGGCCGCCGCCTTCTCCACGACCACTTCATCTTTGGCATGTTGAAGCTCGGCCTTGAGATTTTCGATCTCTTTTGACGAGGCTACAACACGATTAAAACCTTATACAAATGAAATCTACATTGACAGAATTTGGGGGAATAGTAAAATTCAAATCGAACTTACTCCGTGCATCGTCGAACCTCTTGTTGAGGGCTTCCACCTCATCCTTGGCGCGCTGGAGCTTCCGATTTAGCTCGTCCAGTTTGGCGCCGTTTTTGGTCGCCGCCGATGACGAGGCCTATATCGCACATAATGCATACATTACATCGGCACTTACTTCCCGAACTATAGAGATGACCCCTAGGTGAGTTTGTTCAAACTCACCTAGGGCTCGGGGGCTGCCATGTATACAATACGACTAAATGAAATCTCAGCAAAAACGACGGGCAACTTACTTGAAAGCCTTCAAGGAGACCTTTGAAGGCCTCCTTCAGTCCGTTGTCAATAGACTAGATGCTTTGTAATACCACACCCTTGGGGATGGAGGCGCTTGTTAGAGCCTCCCCCATGGCCGACCACTCATTGGTCGGTGGTACCAGGGATGACCGGATTTCCCGATCACCCACTAGGGTTTGGACGGATGCCTCCGGAGGCACCATGCGCTCCGGAGATGTTCTCAGAGGGGACTAACAGCCCGCCCGTCCGATCTCCTCGATGTCTGGGCAGGGGGTCGTCCCATGTTCTTTGGCGGTCGAAGCGTTAGCTTCGGTCATGGGGGTATCCTTCGCGCCCCTTGTGTCTGCCTCCATTGGAGTGTGCTGGGATGACACCACCACGACGTCCTTCGTAGCGCCTGGAGTGGGGGTGTGAGGCGTCCCCGCTCTCTGCCAATTCGGCAGGCAGGGTCTCCCCATCCGATATAACCTCGGTGGGATGACACGCGGGGGGCTATTGGACCAACAACCTGCGCATTAGCAAACTCTGAGCAGACTGGCGAAAGAAAGAAGGGTCTTCGGATCCTAACCTGGATGGAGGGGGCTTGACCCTAAGGCTCCTTCAGGGAACCTCCTCGACATCTTCGGACACGGATGTCAAGTCTGAACTTTCGTCGGACAGGACCATCCGCACCTGTCGCGCCTTCTTCGAGGCAGGAGAGGCTCTCCTGCCCCGGGGCGTCCGAAGACGCCGCTCTCTTCTTGGTACGAGGGGGATCGCCTCCCCCATCGCTCTCAACCTCCTCCTCCTCCTCTTCTTCTTCTTCCTCTTCGGCCTCCTCCTGATTTGAGGAGGCAGGTGTGTCTTCGGAAGCAGCATCAGGGAGATCCCTGATGCGGATACCAGCCTGACCTGGTTTCTTCTTCTTCTCCTTCGTGGGAGGCTTGTAAGGCCTGTCCACGAGCATCTTAGCTAATAGCCCGGTCCTCTCATCCTCTGGCCGAGGGGCCGGACTGTTGATGTTGTTGGCTTTCTTCACCCACCTCTGCACAAGCATATCGGATACAGGGTTATGGACCTTCTATGTAATAAAACCGATCAGGCTAGGATGTGGCATACCTCGGAGTCCGGCTTGGCAGCGTGTAGACCCTTGTCCTCCTCCTCAGCTGGCCAACTCTTCATGGATTTGAAGAAATATTTCCACAACTTCTCCCACATAGTGCCTATGAGTTTTCGGACTGTGGGCTCGACATCGATTTCCCGAGCCCACAGGGGAGTATCTCGACGCTGGCAGGGGAGGATGTGTCTTCGGAGCATTACCTGAACCACATCGGCCAGCTTGACACCGTTCGCGACCAAGGATCAGATCCACTTTTGTAGATCGGTGACCTCCTTGCTCGACCCCCAGATGAGACCATTTTTGATCCATGAAGCTAGTCTGGTTGGAGGACCGAATCTAAATACGGCAGAGGGGTGCATACCTTGTTCCTGTGGTTCGGTGATGTAGAACCACTCCTTTTGCAACCCCTTGATGGTGTCGATGAGGGAACCCGCCAGCCAGTCGATGCGCGTGCTTACCACCAACACACTTCGGCTTGATGTTGAAAACCTGTAGCCAGAGCCTGAAGTGCGACTCGACGTGCAGGAATGCCTCGCAGAGGAGGATGAAGGAAGAGAGGTGCATAATGGAGTTCAGCAGGAGATCATGGAAGTCGAGTCCATAGAAGAACATTAGGCCCCTGACGAAGGGGTGCATCGGAAAGCTCAACCCCCTACTGAAGTGGGGGATGAACACCACCCGCTCGCCTGGCTTGGGGGTGGGGATTACTTGTCCCTTCTCCGCCGGGCGATGAGGAATATCGACAGGGAAGTAACCGGCCTTCTTGAGGTCGACGATGTCTTGGTTGGTGACCATGGAAACTTCCCACTGGATGTTGGAGCCCGTCATTGCTGAACTTAGAAGTGGAGATGGAAGAAACCTAGATCCGTGCTCTAGAGGCACAGGGGAGTAGGAGGCGGAGAAGTCAAATGGAGAGCATGGAGGGCCTGTGGGGTTTTCTTTCCCCCTTTATGAGGTTTGTCGATTCGGGTTCCCTCTGCCACGCCGTGAATTCCTCCACTTCCCGAAACTCGCGAGCTGTTGCGGGTGCGTGATTAAGTGTATCTCGCATAAAACGGGACACGATCGACATGTTGATAGATCGTGTGGATGGAATAGCCTTGAACCGCGCATCGAGTGCCTGTAACTGGCCTATCGGCCGTGGTGGGATGTGACCTTTCGTCAAAAAGGTCGTCAGGAAAACATTGTCCTTTTTCCCACTGACGTTTGGCCTTCAAAGCTAACTTATCTTGCAGGATTCGGACGTGCCACTTGCAGAAAACTATTTGTCATCAGAGGCCGAACTATGGTTCGGCAAAAGAAACTCACCTCGCAAGCCGGAGACTCTGTTTGTGAAGCAATTGGAGCTGAAGACTCTTGGCATTGGAGGCAAGTTCGGGGGCTACTGAGGGAGTCCTGTATTAGGGGGTCCTCGGATAGCCGACCTGTTGTGTACGGGCCGGACTATATGGACCACTCGCCGAACACATGATGATCCGAAGGCCCAGTTACCAGGTTGGAAGCTTCAAGGAGAGCGGCTTGCGCTCCACGTTTGGTGTAGTAAATAGGCATGTTTATCTCTTCGGCATGTAACCGACCATGTGTAAACCCTAGGCCTCCTCGGCATCTATATAAGCCGGAGGGTTTTAGGGTATAGAGACAGAACAACTCATATAGGGTTAGACATACGATCTCGAGGTAGATCAACTCTGCAACCTCTTACACCATCAATACAATCAAGCAGGACGTAGGGTATTACCTCCATAGCAGGGCCCAAACCTGGGTAAACTCGTGTCCCCTTCGTCTCTTGTTATCGTCGATCCTAGTCTCACAGTTCGGGACCCCCCTACCCGAGATCCGCCGGTTTCTCACCGACAACGATGAGATTGATCTTTTGACTTAGCTTTGCGGCATGTAGAGCATTGGTTGGTGAAGCCTGCAACATCACGAAGCATCTTTGACCAATATAACTTGTTGGAGAGGGTGACATATGTCTTGTTGCATCCAAAGTGACCCATTAGTCCTCCACCGTGTGTCTCTTGCAAAAGTAACAAACGAAGAGAAGACTTTGGAATGCAAAGTTTGTTAGCACGCATAAGATATCCATCTTTCATGTAGTAGTTCTCCCAGCAAGTTTTCACTTTGCAATTGGCATAAGGAATAGCAAAAGACTCATCATGCTCATACAAGTCTTTTATGTGCTCAAAACCTACAACAGTCAATTCAAGTTAAGTAACGAGCATGCATTTGTGGGAAAGAGCATCCGCCACAACATTTTCTTTGCCCTTAATGTATTTGATAACATAAGGAAAATACCCAATAAATTCAATCCATTTATCATGACGTTTTTTCAACTTAGTTTGACCCTTGAGGTACTTTAGAGTTTCATGATCAGTGTGAATGATAAATTCATGCGGTCGCAAATAATGTTCCCAAGCTTGTAAGACTCTCACCAAAGCATACAATTCCTTGTCATAGATAGGATAATTGAGTTGAGCGCTGAAAAGTTACTTACTAAAATACGCAATTGCGCGCTTTTCTTGCATAAGCACACCTCCTACACCATTACCACTACCGTCACAATGCACTTCAAAAGTTTTGTCAAAATTAGGCAAGGCAAGCAAAGGTGCATGAGTTAGCAAATTCTTAAGTTCATGGAAAGCGGTGTTTTGGGATGGTCCCCAAACAAACGGTGCATTTTTCTTGCTCAAAGCATGTAGGGGAGTGGAAATGGTGCTAAAGTCTTTCACAAACCGACGGTAAAAACCGGCTAGTCCTAAGAAACTATGCACTTGTTGCAAATTGGTGGGTGTTGGCCAATTTTTAATTGCCTCAATCTTAGACTCATCAACATGGACACCCTTTGAGGAGACCACAAATCCTAGAAAAATGACTTTTTCCACACCAGAAATGCATTTGTCCATGTTAGCATAAAGTTTTTCTTTCCGAAGAGTTTGCAAAATGTTCCTAACATGTGTGGAGTGTTGTTCTAGAGATTTGCTAACAACAAGGATGTCATCAAAGTATACCACAACACAATATCCAATGTAGGGGCGCAAAACATGATGCATCATGCGCATGAACGTACCCGGTGCTTCGGATAAACCCATGGGCGTCACTAGCCATTCATAGAGACCAAATTTAGTTTTGAAAGCCGTTTTCCACTCATCACCCTCTTGTATGCGAATTTGGTAGTAACCACTTTTCAAGTCTATCTTGGAAAATATAGTGGCACCACTAAGTTCATCTAGCATGTCATCTAGGAGTGGGATAGGGTGACAGTAGCGAATGGTGATAGCATTTATAGGGCGTCAATCGAAACACATGCGCATACTACCATCATGTTTAGGCACTAGGATCACGAGAACCGCACAAGGACTCAAACTCTCGCGAACATGTCCTTTATCTAGGACTTTTTGGACTTGCCTTTGTATCTCCTTTGTTTCGTCGGGGTTGACGCGGTAGGGAGCCTTGTTGGGAAGCGGTGCGTCGGGGATGAGGTCGGTGCGGTGTTCGATCCCTCGTTTTGGTGGTAGTCCGGGAGGTAGCTCATCGGGGAACACATCTTGAAATTCTTGCAACAATTGAGATAGCACAAGAGTAAGATGTTATGAAGGGTTAGGTCAGGTAACATCATCCTTGCACACTATCACGTAGTGAAGGACGGTCGATGTGCTCTCACTCACATCCCTCGGATCTATTTTGGTGGCAAATAATACTAGGTCACTCATGCCCCTCATCATGGAGTCACTCAAATTTGGCTTGTGGCGCTCACTCGCTTTGAGGTGGATCACTCTCTCACTTTTCTCTCCATGATGGGACGAAGCTTGCTTGTCGGCGATCACTTGATTTGGAGACATAGGGCGACGCACATATTCGGTGCCCTTCAACTTGAAGCTATATTGATTTGTGCGCCCGTTGTGTATGGCGCCACGGTCGAATTGCCAAGGTCTGCCAAGGAGTAGGTGGCAAACCGACATGGGCACCACATTACACTCCATGGTGTCTTCATAAGCTCTGATCTTGAAGGAAACTTGCACGGTGTGGTCGACTTGTATTGTGCCGGAGTCACTTAGCCATTGGACCTTGTAGGGGCTAGGATGCTTTTTCTTGGTCAAGTGCAACTTGGAGAAAAGTTCATCACTTGCCAAATTATGTCAACTTCCTCTGTCGATGATGACCTTGACGGATCTCCCTTGGATACCGGCTTTGGTGTGGAAGATGTGGCAACATTGGTCCTCGTCTTGTTGTGGTTGAAGTGTCAAAACCTTTGAGACAACGAGAGCGGGGCTCAGATCATTGTCACAAAAGATTTAAGAGTCTTCATCTTCATTGACTTGTCGGTGCATAGCCACTTGTTCCAAAGCTTCCATCTCATCTTCACTCATGGAGTCATAGGAGCCGTCATCTTGAAGGATAATGGTCCGCCTTGTGGGACACTCATGCATCTTGTGTCCTCGGCCTTGGCATGTGAAACGGTTGATGGAGCTTGTTTTCACATCATCCGGTGTTGGTGTAGAGGATGTCTCTCTTATTTTGCTTGTAGGGGCGTTGCAAGATGATGAAGACGACTTGTCCTTGGAGCTTGACTTGTCATCTTTTGTCGTGGAGGTTCTTGTAGAAGGAGTCATAGTTGGAGTAGCTTGGGTATTTGCACCACAGGTCTTGTAGGAGGTCTTGGAGTACTTGTAGTCCTCTTGAACTTGACGTTCTGCCTTCGTGGCTTGATGCACTAGCTCGAGCCAGTTGGAGTAGGGTTGGAAATCCGCAATTTTCTTGACGTGGTAATTGAGACCATTCAAGAAACGTGCCATATTTTGCTCATCCTCCTCCTTCACATTGGCTCTTATCATGGCTATCTCCATCTCTGTGTAGTACTCTTCCACCAACTTGGTGCCTTGTTTGAGTAGTTGTAGCTTCTTGAAGAGATCGCGACTATAGTGTGTTGGGACGAATCACACTCTCATGAGATATTTCATTTGTTCCCAAGTGGTGATTGGAGGGTCACCTCTTTCTCTTCCTTGCTCAATCACTTGTTCCCACCAAATGAGCACATAATCTTGGAACTCAAGGGAGGCCATGGCAATCTTCTTGTCTTCTTCATAGTTGTGCAACCAGAATATTTGTCAACCTTGAGTGCCCAAGAGAGGTAGTCTTCGGGATCATAGCTTCCAGAGAACTTAGGCATGGTGAACGTGAGCTTGCCAAAGTGATTTTCCTCATTGTTTTTGTGATTGAGGTATCCTTTTCGTGGAGGAGCATAGTTGTCTTGTTGACGTTGCCCTTGCCTTGGAGCGTGATCATCCACGTGGTTAATGGGATTTGCTTGAGGTCTCGCATCCTGTCATGGAGGGGCATAGTTGTCATGTTGATCTTGCTCTTGCCTTGGAGTGAGCTCGTCAATGTGTTTCTCCTCTTGCCTTGGGAGTTGTTGATGTTGTTAACGCACCCGTTGTTGGCGTCCTTGGTGCTCCTCTTGACGTGCGGCTTCTTCTTGGTGTTCTCGACGTAGAGCTTGTTGTTTCTCGCGAGCTAGACGGTTGCGTTCTTGCAAGGCATGGGTTGATTCGCAAAGCGCTCTATGTGCTTCTCATGCTTGATCTTCATGGCGCTGGTCTTCCTCATGGCGGTGACGTAGGCGGTTTTGCTCGTAGGCATCTTGCTCTTGTTGGTGACGGTGATCGCGCTCACGATGTCGACCTTGAGGCTCGACGTCATGGAAAGGATTGCTTGAGTCTTGAGAGAGGCGACATGTGTGACGTTGCTGTGGTCGAGCTCGAGGAGGAGGACTCTCGTCGGAGGAGTCCTCGGAGGAGTGTCGACTTGTGGTGCACCGTCGAGTTGAGGTAGAAGTGGATGATGCGTGGTTCACCATCAAGGCTCGAAGCTCGTCCATTTGGGTTGTCATGAAGCCCGTGTCTGCTCCTCGGATTCACGTATGTTGGTGGCGAGGTGCTTGATGCGGTCCGTCATGACATCATGTGCTTGGCGCATTCCCTTTTGTGCGGCGAAGAATTGTAGTTTAGTGATGTAGTTGTTCGCGTCGTCATCGTGCTCCTCGAATGTCGGGTTCGTCATAGTGTTCCTATCCATGGTACTCAAGTAGATATAAGTGGAATAATGAGAAAACACAATACGAAATACCATTCCGAAGGTTGAAATGAGGATCAATCACTCAATGTGAAATCATGGAAATAGTGGAATTGGTACCGAATTTGCCCTTCTCACACCTATAAAAGTAATGCTTATGGAGTAGCTTGGTTAGGATTATGGCATAAAATTTCAAGCAATTCAAGAATCTGATGCAATAAAGTTGAAATAGATTCAGAAGTTCGCAAGTAAGACAAGGTGAATCAATAGCAATGAGTGAACTCGGAAACACACACGAATAGAAAAGTGGGGTTGTGCAACCAAGAAATGAGCTCAAAATGTGGAATCCATGGAAAACACTCATGTTGCACAACTCTAGAGAGACGCTAGCATGATTGCTCTAGTGGGCGTGATACGAACTTGTGCACAACCTATAAGAAACAAAATGCGTTGTCTTCCTATTCCCGACTTGCTATGTATGTATGAGGCACGAGTCAGTCGCTCAAGTGATCCACGATGATCAAGTATGATATGCAAATTTGGCGATGCTATTGCTCTTTTGTCCTTGCTTAAAAGCTTCACTTCTCTTTCCTTTAGCAATGAAATTTGGATTGTCACTATGCGGGACGTGCACACCAAGATAGCAATTATGTATGCGGGTACTTTGTAACACAAGAGATGATACTAAGATGTATATGCATGCAATTGTAGCTATGCGGAGTATGTATCACTAAATGCACAAGTAGCATGGCCCAGCAATACTCAATGGCTAGTCTCGATAGGCAAGTAACACAAATAGGCTAGGGGTAACAATGCAATGGCAAGGGTATAAGTCAAAAGTGTCGTCGCGGTTACCGTCCTTGCTTACAGTGTAGTGTCAATGAAGAGTTGGTTGGCGACGATCCAGGGCGATGATGAGCGGCGATGTCGATGAAGAACCACTCCTAATTAGTCGAAACACCTTAGGAAGTGGCAGGGCTCGCAACTCAAAATCTCAAATGCAAATGGGTTGCGGAAGAAATGGCGGAAGAAATCCAAAATTTTTGGTCAAAATTTTAGTTTCGCCGGACTTGCTCGGACGTCCGAATGGGTTCTGATGTCTGGTGGTCTGGTCGTCCGGAGCCTGTGGGTTTCACCGGATGAACTTGAACCAAAAGAAAAATGTTGGGCAAAATTGAGGCGATTTTGCGGATGGAAATGATGGGGATGATGAGGGAATGATAAATCCACTTGTCCTCTATGAAATCCACGGATCCAAATCAACAAAATCTCATCAAATCCAAGAAATCCAAGAAATTTTGGGTAGGGCTATTTTTGTGGGAATTTTCGAAATTAGGACGAATCAAACCAAAATTAGGCTACCAAACGGTGGGGGAGACTCCAAATTTGTGATTAACGTGGCTCATGATACCATATGATATGGGGCAAGACCCGTGGTGGTTGATCTTTCACGAATTGGAGGGGAAAACACGAAGAACACGAGGAAGAACGATAGGAAACACTCAAGAGCAAACTCAATCACACATCAACTAGATCCATAACAACACAAGAGGTACAAGATCCCAAATCAACTAACGATACAAGTAGCGGTACGCGGTCTCCCACTCCGGAGGAGGGGCCTTGATATCCTGGAGGATCTTCCCTCTAGAGGGGCCTTGTCATCACTTGGATCTACTCCCAAAGGAGGTCAATCTCCTCAAGAGAGTCAAGTAATGGAGCTAAGCTCAAGAGAAAACATTATCTAACCCTAGAAAGAGGAGGGGGTGACGTTTATATAGTCTGGGACGATATTGAGGGATACATGTGATAGAGGCGAAGTTGTCCCTGTCTTTCGATGAGATGGTGGCTATCATTTTTTGTGGAGTAGACTTTGACGATCTGACTACGAACGTGTGATGACGCCGCGCCTTAGCAATCGCTAAACCAACTCCGAGAGGTTATTGACCACGCCGAAGCACGATCAACCTGACCACGAGGGTCTGTTTCCTGCACGCAAACGAAGAACAAGCAAGAAACTAAGATTGCAATCTAGATATTGCGAATATTGCGAATATAAGACGAAAGTACCTGGTAATTCAATTGACGTGCGCGAGCTCTAGTAATTGGTCCTGTATGTATAGCAGTCGGAGTTGTGGGTGTAGCATTAGCAGGGATGTCCTCATCATCCTCCCCTTCTTGAACTGAAGTCGTCCTCGACGGAAGCTCATCTTCCTCACCCAAATAAGGCTTCAAATCCGCAATGTTAAAAGTGGGGTTAACCCCAAACTCTACAGGCAGCTCAAGTTTATATGCATTATCATTTATTTTCTCTAACACCTTAAAAGGACCATCAACACGTGGCATTAGCTTTGACTTGCGCAAATCAGGAAATCTATCCTTACGCAAATATAACCAAACAAGATCTCCAGATGCAAAGACATAATGTTTTCTACCCTTATCTCCAGCAATTTTGTATTTAGCATTCATACGCTCAATGTTTTCCTTCCTTAACTCATGCATCTTTAATATCAATTCAACACGTTCTTTAGCATCAAAATTAACCTTCTTCGAAGACGGACGAGGCAACAAATCAATAGGTGCACGAGGTAAGAAACCATACACAACTTCAAAAGGGCACATCTTAGTGGTAGAATGTAGTGAACGATTATAAGCAAATTCAATATGAGGCAAGCATTCTTCCCAGATTTTCAGGTTATTCTTCAAAACAGCCCTAAGCATAGTAGACAATGATCTATTGACTACTTCAGTTTGGCCATCAGTTTGGGGATGACATGTAGTACTAAAAAGTAGTTCAGTCCCCAACTTAGCCCATAAACATCTCCAAAAGTGGCTAAGAAATTTAGCATCACAATCTGAAACTATTGTATTTGGCACACCATGCAACCAAATAATTTCACGAAAGAACAAATCAGCAACATGAGCAACAACATCACTTTTATGACATGGTATAAAGTGTGCCATTTTGGAAAATCTATCCATGACAACAAATATGCTATCCCTCCCCTTCTTAGTTCGAGGTAAACCTAAAACAAAGTCCATAGATATATCCTCCCAAGGAACACTAGGTATAGGTAAAGGCATATATAAACCATGAGGATTGAGTCATGACTTAGCTTTTTGACATGTAGTGCAGCGAGCAACAACTCAACATCCCATCTCATCTTTGGCCAAAAGAAATGTGTAGAAATTACGTCCTCCATCTTCTTCACGCAAAAGTGTCCCATTAATCCTCCTCCGTGTGCCTCGTGTAACAACAAAAGATGAACAAAGCTAGCTGGAATGCATAGCTTGTTAGCATGGAACACAAATCCATCATTAATAACGAACTTGTTCCATGTTCTCCCTTCTTTACAATGCTGCAACACATCTCTAAATTCAGCATCATGCACGTATTGATCTTTGATGGTCTCCAAACCAAATATTTTAAAGTCAAGTTGTGAAAGCACAGTATAACGACGAGACAAAGCATCAGCAATAACATTTTCTTTACCCTTCTTGTGTTTAATGACATAAGGGAAAGTCTCAATGAATTCAACCCATTTAGCATGTCTACGGTTCAGTTTTGCTTGACTTTTAATATGTTTCAAAGATTCATGATCAGAATGTATAACAAATTCTTTGGTCCATAAATAATGTTGCCATGTTTCCAAAGTCCGAACAAGAGCATATAATTCCTTATCATAAGTAGAATAATTCAGACTAGGCCCACTCAGTTTTTCAAAAAAGTACGCAACAGGTTTACCATCTTGTAATAACACACCTCCTCACCCAATTCCACTAGCATCACATTCAAGCTCGAAAGTCTTATTAAAATCAGGAAGTTGGAGTAAAGGAGCATGTGTTAACTTATCTTTCAAGACCGTGAAGGCTTCTTCCTGTGCGGTACCCCAAGAAAAAGGCACGTCCTTCTTTGTAAGCTCATTGAGAGGCGCAGCAATGGTGCTGAAATCTCTCACAAAACGCCTATAGAAACCAGCGAGGCCAAGAAAACTCCTCACTTGTGTGACCGTTTTGGACTGCCCCAACTCTCAATAGCTTCAATCTTGGCTTTATCAACTTCACTTCCCTGTGGAGTAACAACATAGCCAAGAAAAGATACTCGGTCGGTGCAAAAGGTGCACTTCGCAAGGTTACCAAACAAACGTGCATCACGTAGAGCAATAAAAACAGCACGTAGATGTTCCAAATGCTCCTCCAAAGATCTACTAAAAATCAATATATCATCAAAATAGACTACCACAAATCGTCCAATGAAAGCATGTAAAACCTCGCTCATTAATCTCATGAAAGTGCTAGGTGCATTAGTTAACCCAAAAGGCATGACTAACCACTCATATAATCCAAACTTAGTTTTAAATGCTGTTTTCCATTCACCTCCCAATTTCATACGAATTTGATGGTATCCACTACGCAAATCAACTTTGGAGAAAATTGTAGAACCACTTAATTCATCAAGCATATCATCTAGTCTAGGAATAGGATGACGATAACGAATAGTAATATTATTAATGCCTCTACAATCCACACACATGCGCGATGTACCATCCTTTTTAGGCACTAGAATAATAGGAACAGCACAAGGACTAAGGGATTCACGTATATAACCTTTGTCAAGCAGCTCCTGTACTTGACGCATAATCTCATTTGTCTCCTCTGGATTGGTACGGTATGGCGCACGGTTGGGTAGGGATGCACCGGGAATTAAGTCAATCTGATGCTCAATCCCGCGAATAGGTGGTAATCCTGGTGGCATGTCTTGTGGGAAGACATCAGCGAACTCCTGCAAAATGTTAATGATAGCAGGAGGCAAAGAGGGAGGCATGTCCTCGAATGAAAATAATACCTCTTTGCATACAAAAGCATAGCAAACAGATGTAGCAACATCCAAATCATTAATATCAGATTTAGTACCAAGTAAACATCGACTCTTAAATTTTGTTTTAGATGCAACATTAGATGATGGTTTATTATGCTTATGGTGTTGCTCAAATTCCTGTGCTACAATCTGATTTTCACTCTTATTTTTCTCCTGTTTTGCTTTACTAGCTCTAGCAATGTCATCTTTCGTAATATGTTCTGGAGACATAGGAAGCAAAGTGATATTGTGATCCTTATGAACAAGAGTATACTGATTTGTCCTACCATGGTGTACAGAATTTTTATCAAACTGCCATGATCTACCAAGTAGAACAGAACATGCTTGCATGGGTACCACATCACAATCCACATAATCAGAATATGTAGCAATGCTAAAATGCACACGAACAGTACGTGTTACCTTAACCTTGCCACTATTGTTGGACCATTGGATGTAATAAGGATGAGGATGTGGTCTGGTGGTTAGAGACAGCTTCTCCACCATCTCCATGCTAGCCAAGTTATTCGAACTCCCTCCATCGATGATGACACAAACAGAATGCTCCTTCACAACTCCCTTTGTGTGGAACAAGTTGTGCCTCTGATTTTGCTCAGCCTGTGTAACCTGCACACTGAGAACACTTTAAGCAACTAAACTTTCATACATGTCAGCGTAATCAGCAGCCATGCAGCGAAAGAACAAACAGCAGCAGCAACACGTCTATCCTCAGGAAATTGTAAGCATGTAAAACGTTGTTCTGTTTCTAACTCCCATGTAAGATATATATCAGGAACATATCTACCCTCAAACGTCGGAATATTCAATTTAAGTTTAAGGGGATGGTCATGATCCCGTACCTAAGGGGGTGGTGTAGCCCTACTGTTATGGTTGTAGCCATGTGGTCGACCTCGTGCGTATCGTGGTGGTTGCCCCTGAGGCTGATCTGGAGCAACCTCTCCCTCATCATCGTAATCACCATCATAATCTTCAACCTACTCAATGAGAGTAGCAGCAGGAGCTACAGAAGTAGCAGCAGTATCAATAGTACCAGTATGTTGGCCTTGGCCGAGAGGCACACGTCGCGCTCGTCGTTCGAAAGGGATAGGAGCTGCAGCTGGTGGTGGTAGACGGGCAAGCACCTCATTGAACTTGGCATCCATATTGGTGTCGAATGTCTTCTCCAAACCATCAAGCTGTTGGAAATATGCCCTAGAGGCAATAATAAAATGGTTATTATTGTATTTCCTTGTTCATGATAATTGTCTGTTGTTCATGCTATAATGGTGTTAACCGGAAACCGTAATACATGTGTGAATACATAGACCACAACATGTCCCTAGTGAGCCTCTAGTTGACTAGCTCGTTGATCAATAGATGGTCACGGTTTCTTGACCATGGAAATTGGATGTCATTGATAACAGGATCACATCATTAGGAGAATGATGTGATGGACAAGACCCAATCCTAAGCATAGCACTAGATCGTGTAGTTCGTTTGCTAAAGCTTTTCAATGTCAAGTATCGTTTCCTTAGACCATGAGATTGTGCAACTCCCGGATACCGTAGGAATGCTTTGGGTGTGCCAAACATCACAACGTAACTGGGTGGCTATAAAGGTGCACTATGGGTATCTTCGAAAGTGTCTGTTGGGTTGGCATGAATCGAGACTGGGATTTGTCACTCTGTGTGACGGAGAGGTATCTCTGGGCCCACTCGGTAAGACATCATCATAATGAGCTCAATGTGACTAAGAAGTTAGCCACGGGATGATGTATTACAGAACGAGTAAAGAGACTTGCCGGTAACGAGACTGAACAAGATATAGAGATACCGACGATCGAATCTCGGGCAAGTATCATACTGATAGACAAAGGGAATTGTATACGGGATTGATTGAATCCCCGACATCGTGGTTCATCCGATGAGATCATCATGGAGCATGTGGGAGCCAACATGGGTATCCTGATCCCGCTATTGGTTATTGACCGGAGAGGTTTCTCGGTCATGTCTACGTGTCTCCCGAACCCGTAGGGTCTACACACTTAAGGTTCAATGACGCTAGGGTTATAGGGAAATGGTATACGTGATTACCGAAAGTTGTTCGGAGTCCCAGATGAGATCCTGGACGTCACGAGGAGCTCCGGAATGGTCCGGAGGTTAACATTGATATATAGGAAGTCCGGTTTTGGTCACCAGAAAGTTTTCGGGCTCATCGGTAGTGTACCGGGAATGCCGGGAGGGTGCCGGAGGACCCCCGGGAGGGGTGTGACGACCAAAGGACTTTGTGGGACCTTAGAGGAGTTGTGCCAGCCCATATTGGGCTGGCCAAGACCTTCTAGAAAGGCCCATGTGGCTGGAGATCTGGAGATAAAGGGCAAAGGGTTTTAAAAGAGGAGATCCACCTCCCTTGTGGGAGGTGGACTCTATCCCCACTTCGGCCGAAGCCCTCCTCTTTGGAGGAGGGGCCAAGGCAGCCCTCCCTCTCCCTCCTCCTATATATACTTGAGGTTTTGGTTTTTTGAGAATAGTTCTAAACTCTCTCTCTCTCTCTCACACGGCAAAGCCCTACCTCTCTTCTTCCTCCTCCGCAGCGCTTAGGCGAAGCCCTGCCGGAATACCTTGCTACTCCACCACCACCACGCCATCGTGCTGCTGTTGGATCCCTTCCCTAACCTATCCTTCGTCCTTGCTGGATCAAGGCGTAGGATACGTCACCGGGCTGCACGTGTGTTGAACACGGAGGCGCCATTGTTCGGCGCTTAGATCGGAATTCACCGCGATCTGAATCACTGTGAGTACGACTCCATCAACCGCGTTCTTGTAACGCTTCCGCTTAGCAATCTTCAAAGGTATGAAGATGCAATCTCTCCCCACTCGTTGCTGGTTTCTCCATAGATAGATCTTGGTGACACGTAGGAAAATTTTGATTTACTACTACGTCTCCCAACAGTGGCATCATGAGCTAGGTCTATGCGTAGAATCTATGCACGAGTAGAACACAAAGTCGTTGTTGGCGTCGATTTTGTTAATTTGCTTACCACTACTAGTCTTATCTTGATTTGGCAGTATTGTGGGATGAAGTGGCCCGGACCGACTTTACACGTACGCTTACGTGAGACTGGTTCCATCGCCTGACATGCACTTGTTGCATAAGGTGGCTAGCGGGTGTCTGTCTCTCCCACCTTAGTCGGATTGGATTCGATGAAAAGGGTCCTTATGAAGGGTAAATAGCAATTGGCATATCACGTTGTGGTTTTGACATAGGTAAGAAACGTTCTTGCTAGTAACCTATAGCAGCCACGTAAAAACTTGCAACTACAAATTAGAGGACGTCTCACTTGTTTTTGCAGCATATGCCTTGTGATGTGATATGGCCAAAGGATGTGATGTGATGCATTGTGATGTATGAGATTGATCATGTTCTTGTAATAGGATTCACGACTTGCATGTCAATGAGTATGACAACCGGCAAGAGCCATAGGAGTTGTCTTATTTTATTGTATGACCTGCGTGTCAATCATAAATGCCATGTAATTACTTTACTTTATTTCTAAACATTAGCCATAGTAGTAGAAGTAATAGTTGGCGAGACAACTTCATGAAGACACAGTGATGGAGATCATGATGATGGAGATCATGGTGTCGTGCCGGTGACAGTGATGATCATGGTGCCCCAAAGATGGAGATCAAAGGAGCAAGATGATAATGGCCATATCATGTCACTATATTGATTGCATGTGATGTTTATCATGTTTACATCTTATTTGCCTAGAATGACGGTAGTAAATAACATGATCTCTCACTAAAATTTCAAGAAAAGTGTTCACCCTAACTGTTCACCGTTGCTAAGGATCGTTGTTCCGAAGCACCACGTGATGATCGGGTGTGATAGGTTCTAACGTTCGCATACAACGGGTGTAAGCCAGATTTACACACACGAAACACTTAGGTTGACTTGACGAGCCTAGCATGTACAGACATGGCCTCGGAACACGAAATACCGAAAGGTCGAACATGAGTCGTATGGAAGATACGATCAACATGGAGATGTTCACCATGCATGACTAGTCCGTCTCACGTGATGATCGGACACGGGCTAGTTGACATGGATCATGTGTCACTTGGATGACTAGAGAGATGTCTATCGAAGTGGGAGTTCATTAAATAATTTGATTATGTGAACTTAATTATCATGAACTTAGTCTAAAATTATCTTTACAATCTATATTGTAGATCCAATGGCCAACACGAATGTCACCCTCAATTTCAACGCGTTCCTAGAGAAAACCAAGCTGAAAGATGATGGAAGCAACTATGCGGACTGGGTCTGTGGCTTGAGGATCATCCTCATAGCTTCCAAGAAATTTAATGTCCTTGATGCACCACTAGGTGACCCACCCCTTCTCCCAGCAGAGCAAGACGTTGCGAACGCTTGGCATTCTCGCTGCGATGATTACTCCATTGTTCAGTGCGTCATGCTTTACAGTTTAGAACCGGGGCTCCAAAAGCGTTTTGAGCAACACGGAGCATATGAGATGTTCCAAGAGTTGAAACTGGTTTTCCAAGCTCTTGCCCGGGTCGAGAGATATGACGTCTCCGACAAGTTCTCCAGCTGTAAGATGGAGGAGAATAGTTCTGTCAGTGAGCACATCCTCAAGATGTCTGGGCTACACAACCGCTTGACTCAGCTGGGAGTTAATCTCCCGGATGACTCGGTCATTGACAGAATCCTCCAGTCGCTTCCACCTAGCTACAAGAGCTTTGTGATGAACTGCAACATGCAAGGGATGGAGAAGTCCATTCCTGAGTTGTACTCGATGCTGAAATCAGTAGAGGTCGAGATCAGAAAGGAGCATCAAGTGTTGATTTTAAATAAGACCACTAGTTTCAAGAAAGGCAAGGGTAAGAAGGACTTCAAGAAGGACGGCAAAGCTTTTGCCGCGCTCAGTAAGCAAGTTGTCGGGAAGAAGAAGAACAAGCATGGACCCAAGCCTGAGACTGAGTGTTTTTACTGCAAGGGTACCGGTCACTAGAAGCGGAACTGCCCCAAGTACTTAGCAGATAAAACGGACGGCAACATTAAAGGTATATGTGATATACTTGTTATTGATGTGTACCTAACCAGTGCTCGTAGTAGCTCCTGGGTATTTGATACCGGTGCAGTTGCTCACATTTGTAACTCCAAGCAGGAGCTGCGGAATAAGCGGAGGCTGGCAAAGGACGAGGTGACGATGCGCGTCGGGAATGGTTCCAAGGTCGATGTGATCACTGTCGGCACGCTACCTCTACATCTACCTTCGGGATTAGTGTTAAACCTTAATAATTGTTATTTAGTACCAGCTTTGAGCATGAACATTGTATCTGGATCTCGCTTGATGCGAGATGGCTACTCATTTAAATCTGAGAATAATGGTTGTTCTATTTATATGAGAGAAATGTTTTATGGTCATGCCCCGCTGGTCAATGGTTTATTTTTTGATGAATCTCGAACGTGATGTTACACATGTCCATAGTGTGAGTACCAAAAAGTGTAAGGTTGATAACGATAGTCCCACTTACATGTGGCACTGCCGCCTTGGTCATATTGGTGTCAAACGCATGAAGAAGCTCCATAGTGATGGACTTTTGGAGTCTCTTGATTTTAAATCATTTGACACATGCGAACCATGCCTCATGGGCAAGATGACCAAGACTCCATTCTCCAGAACAATGGAGCGAGCAACTGACTTGTTGGAAATAATACATACCGATGTATGCGGTCCAATGAGTGTCGAGGCTCGTGGTGGCTACCGTTATGTTCTCACCCTCACTGATGACTTGAGTAGATATGGGTATGTCTACTTAATGAAACATAAGTCTGAAACTTTTGAAAGGTTCAAGGAATTTCAGAGTGAGGTAGAGAATCAACGTGACAGGAAAATAAAGTGCCTACGATCTGATCGTGGCGGAGAATAATTAAGTCACGAGTTTGGCACGCACCTAAGCAAATGTGGAATTGTTTCACAACTCACGCCGCCTGGCACACCTCAGCGAAATGGTGTGTCTGAACGTCGTAATCGCACTCTATTAGATATGGTACAATCTATGATGTCTCTTACCGACTTACCGCTATCATTTTGGGGATATGCATTAGAGACTGCCGCATTCACTTTAAATAGGGCACCGTCAAAATCCGTTGAGATGACACCGTATGAATTATGGTTTGGAAAGAAACCTAAGCTGTCGTTTCTAAAAGTTTGGGGATGTGATACTTATGTGAAGAAACTTCAACCTGAGAAGCTCGAACCCAAAGCGGAAAAGTGTGTCTTCATAGGATATCCCAAAGAGACTATTGGGTATACCTTCTACCTATGATCCGAGGGCAAAGTCTTTGTTGCCAAGAATGGATCCTTTCTCGAGAAAGAGTTTCTCTCGAAAGAAGTAAGTGGGAGGAAAATAGAACTTGATGAGGTAATTGTACCTCCACTCGAACCGGAGAGTAGCGCAGCACAGGAAGTTGTTTCTGTGGAGCCTACACCGGCTGGAGAGGAAGTTAATGATGATGATCATGAAACTTCAGATCAAGTTACTATTGAACGTCGAAGGTCCACTAGGACACATTCCGCACCAGAGTGGTACGGCAACCCTGTCCTGGAGATCATGTTGTTGGACAACGGTGAACCTTCGAACTATAAAGAAGCGACGGAGGGCCCGGATTCCAACAAATGGCTTGAAGCCATGAAATCCGAGATAGGATCAATGTATGAGAACAAAGTGTGGACTTTGGTGGACTTGCCTGATGATAAGCGAGCCATTGAAAATAAATGGATCTTTAAGAAGAAGACTGACGCGGATGGTAATGTGACCATCTATAAGGCTCGGCTTGTTGCTAAGGGTTATCGACAAGTTCAAGGAGTTGACTACGATGAGACTTTCTCACCCGTAGCGATGCTAAAGTCTGTCCGAATCATGTTAGCAATTGCTGCATTTTATGATTATGAGATCTGGCAAATGGACGTCAAAACGGCATCCCTTAATGGCTTCCTCAAGGAAGAACTGTATATGATGCAGCCAGAAGGTTTTGTCGATCCTAAAGATGCTAACAAGGTATGCAAGCTCCAGCGCTCCATCTATGGGCTGGTGCAAGCATCTCGGAGTTGGAACATTCGCTTTAATGAAGTGATTAAAGCGTTTGGGTTTGTACAGGTTTATGGTGAACCTTGTATTTACAAGAAAGTGAGTGGGAGCTCTGTAGCATTTCTCGTATTATATGTGGATGACATACTCATAATGGGAAATGATATAGAACTCTTGGAAAGTGTAAAGGTCTACTTGAATAAGTGTTTTTCAATGAAGGACCTTGGAGAAGCTGCTTACATATTAGGTATTAAGATCTATAGAGATTGATCGAGACGCCTCATAGGTCTTTCACAAAGCACATACCTTGATAAGATATTGAATAAGTTCAATATGGATCAGTCCAAGAAGGGGTTCTTGCCTGTGTTACAAGGTGTGAGATTGAGTACGACTCAATGCCCGACCATGGCAAAGGATAGAGAAGAGATGAGTGTCATCCCCTATGCTTCAGTCATAGGCTCTATTATGTATGCCATGCTGTGTACCTGACCTGATGTGAACCTTGCCATAAGTTTGGTAGGGAGGTACCAAAGTGATCCTAGAGCGGAACACTGGACAGCGGTCAAGAATATCCTGAAGTACCTGAAAAGGACAAAGGACATGTTTCTCGTATATGGAGGTGCCGAAGAGCTCGTCATAAAGGGTTACGTTGATGCTAGCTTCGACACAGATCCGGACGACTCCAAGTCGCAAATCAGATATGTGTATATTTTGAATGGAGGGGCAGTCAGCTGGTGCAACAGCAAGAAAAGTGTCGTGGCGGCATGTACACGTGAAGCGGAGTACATAGCTGCTTCAGAAGCAGCAAAGGATGGAATCTGGATGAAGCAGTTCATCACCGACCTTGGAGTAATTCCAAGTGCGTCGGGCCCGATGACTCTATTCTGTGACAACACTGGAGCTATTGCCCTTGCGAAGGAGCCCAGGTTTCACAAGAAGACAAGACACATCAAGCGCCGCTTCAACTCCATCCGTGATTACATTCAGGAAGGAGATATAGATGTTTTTAAAGTGCATACAGATCTGAATGTCGCATATCCGTTGACTAAACCTCTCTCACGAGCAAAACATGATCAACACCAAAGTGCCACGGGTGTTCGATTCATCACAATGTAACTAGATTATTGACTCTAGTGCAAGTGGGAGACTGTTGGAAATATGCCCTAGAGGCAATAATAAAATGGTTATTATTGTATTTCCTTGTTCATGATAATTGTCTATTGTTCATGCTATAATTGTGTTAACCGGAAACCGTAGTACATGTGTGAATACATAGACCACAACATGTCCTTAGTGAGCCTCTAGTTGGCTAGCTCGTTGATCAATAGATGGTCACGATTTCATGACCATGGACATTGGATGTCATTGATAACGGGATCACATCATTAGGAGAATGATGTGATGGACAAGACCCAATCCTAAGCATAGCACTAGATCGTGTAGTTTGTTTGCTAAAGCTTTTCAATGTCAAGTATCGTTTCCTTAGACCATGAGATTGTGCAACTCCTGGATATCATAGGAATGCTTTGGGTGTGCCAAACGTCACAACGTAACTGGGTGGCTATAAAGGTGCACTACGGGTATCTCCGAAAGTGTTTGTTGGGTTGGCACGAATCGAGACTGGGATTTGTCACTCCGTGTGACGGAGAGGTATCTCTGGGCCCACTCAGTAAGACATCATCATAATGAGCTCAATGTGACTAAGGAGTTAGCCATAGGATGATGTATTACGGAATGAGTAAATAGACTTGCCGGTAACGAGATTGAACAAGGTATAGAGATACCGATGATCGAATCTCACGCAAGTATCATACCGATAGACAAAGGGAATTGTATACGGGATTGATTGAATCCCCGACATTGTGGTTCATCCGATGAGATCATCGTGGAGCATGTGGGAGCCAACATGGGTATCCAGATCCCGCTGTTGGTTATTGACCGGAGAGGTGTCTCGGTCATGTTTACGTGTCTCCCAAACCCGTAGGGTCTACACACTTAAGGTTCGATGACGCTAGGGTTATAGGGAAATGGTATACGTGATTACCGAAAGTTGTTCGGAGTCCCGGATGAGATCCCGGACGTCACGAGGAGCTCCGGAATGGTCCGGAGGTAAAGATTGATATATAGGAAGTCCAGTTTTGGTCACCGGAAAGTTTTCGGGCTCATCGGTAGTGTACCGGGAGTGCCGGGAGTGTGCCGGAGGACCCCCGGGAGGGGTGTGACGACCAAAGGACTTTGTGGGCCCTTAGAGGAGGTGTGCCAGCCCATATTGGGCTGTCCAAAATCTTCTAGAAAGGCCCATGCGGCTGGAGATCTGGAGATAAAGGGCAAAGGGTTTTAAAAGAGGAGATCCACCTCCCTTGTGGGAGGTGGACTCTATCCCCACTTCGGCCGAAGCCCTCCTCTTCGAAGGAGGGGCCAAGGCATCCCTCCCTCTCCCTCCTCCTATATATACTTGAGGTTTTGGTCTTTTGAGAATAGTTCTGAACTCTCTCTCTCATGGCAAAGCCCTACCTCTCTTCTTCCTCCTCCGCAGCGCTTAGTCGAAGCCCTGCCGGAATACCTTGCTACTCCACCACCACCACGCCATTGTGTTGCTGTTGGAGCCCTTCCCTAACCTCTCCTTCCTCCTTGCCGTATCAAGGCGTAGGAGACGTTACCGGGCTACACGTGTGTTGAACGCGGAGGCACCGTTGTTCGGCGCTTAGATCGGAATCCACCACGATCTGAATCGCTGCGAGTTCGACTCCATCAACCGCGTTCTTGTAACGCTTCCGCTTAGCAATCTTCAAAGGTATGAAGATGCAATCTCTCCCCACTCGTTGTTGGTTTCTCCATAGATAGATCTTGGTGACACGTAGGAAAATTTTGATTTACTACTACGTCTCCCAACTATTTTTTTGGAGCAATGGCGAGTGTCTCAAAACTCATCCCACGTCGTATAAGCAAGATGGGCACAAAATTTGTTGGACTATTTTTTTCTTTTTTTGGAGCAATTCGGGGGCTACAGCGACCAAAAATTTCGACAAAAATCACTATGATGGCAAGTGTCTCAAAACGCTCCGAAGAACCTAAAACCAAGATAGGGAAAACATATTTTCAACCGATTTTTTGGGCCAAAACGTGCTCTAAAAACCGTGCCAGACTTTTTTTCCGACACCTACGCAGGTTGCAAAACACGAATCTGAAACCAAAAGGATCTCGAAACTAAACCGAAAACGAGCCAGACTCGGATTGTTGGAGGATTTGTGGTGGTATATATGGACACCAATGGATAGTGATGATGGTGGTGGTATATGGCAACTATGAAGACGATGCGGTGGCGGCGTGACAACCTGTGAAAAGAACTCGAAACTCTAAAGGACTAGACACTAAGACCAGCAACTCGACACGAGATGTAACCGCAAATTCAACAAAGCAAAATACTAAAAAGACTATGCAAAGGCTCAGATTGGTTTGGATATGATGATCTAACCCTAATGTTTTTTTGTGGCTTTTTCGTGGACTAAAGGTATGAAGAATAGATGCGATCTAAACTACGAAAACTGGTAAAATCTCACCGAGCAACCTGGAAATCTGATACCACTTGATAGAGGCAAAGTTTTCCCTATCTTTCGATGAGATGGTGGCTATCGTTTTTGGTGGAGTAGACTTTGACGATCCGACTACGAACGTGTGATGACGCCGTGCCTTAGCAATCACTAAACCAACTCCGAGAGGTTATTGACCATGCCGAAGCACGATCAACCTGACCACGAGGGTCTGTTTCCTGCACGCAAACAAAGAACAAGCAAGAAACTAAGATTGCAATCTGGATATTGCGAATATAAGAGGAAAGCTTTATTGATGAAGTGGGGTTCTGTGACGCCTTTGTCTGGTCGTGGAACACAAACGAAGAACGCGAAGTTGCAGCTTTGGCGAACTTGTAATCTAAACAAAACCCAACCCTAAAACGATGCCCTAAGGGCTGTATATATGGGGGAATAGAGGGGAATTTCGTGGCCCCTTGGAGGAGGGGTCCGAAACCGACCTTAACTCAGTTTCCCCATACATACGGACTCTAAAAACAACCTATAATATGGTATTTCGAAATTACATGGGCCTGGCCCAACAATAAGGTGGCGCAGCACCTATATTAGCCTAGGGACGAATTTTATAAAGTAGCATCATGCATATTTCGTCCAAGGCTTCTTGCTCCCATTATGGTGGCTTCAAAGTGCGAAAATCATCACTGGAAGCTCCATTGTTCTTTCCCGCGTGCGCACCTTCTTCTCCATGCTTGATCCCGCTCCCATGGTCATCCTTCTTGTCCATGCCAGGTCCTTCATTCATAAGTAAAACAAAAGTATCTAATTTAGACAACATCATATGTTCATGAACATTATAAGGAATTGCAAGAAACGGAAGTACCTGGTAATTCAATTGACGTGTGCGAGCTCTAGTAATTGGTCTTGTATGTATAGCAGTCGGAGTTGTGGGTGTAGCATTAGCAGGGATGTCCTCATCAACATGGGTCGAAACCCTTGGGCCTATGAGTAGATAGGGCCCGGACGTCCGGACAGGGTCGGATATCCGACGGCTTAGGACGGTCCGGACGTCCGGAGTGGGGGATCCGTAGTTTCTACACGGGAGTGGCTTGGCCAGACGTCCGACGGCTCAGGATTGTCCGGACTTCCGGAGGGGGTCGGAAATCCATAGATGTGGTGCGGGTGTGGCTTGGCTGGATTTCTGGGGCGGCCCACACGTCCGTGTTGTGTATACCAGTTGGCCTTCGAGCTGTGCTGATTCCCAGGCATCGGTCGTCTGGGCCCGTCTAGACGTTCGGTCCCTGTAGCCTGCCCTCGGGCCCTTCCTTGTCCTTTCGATCTTAGCGTCTTTCACCTTCTTCTTGGCATCCTTCTCCTGAATACCTGAGTACACACATCACTTTTGTCTGAGGTAGCGACCATGTCTCGAGTGGGTCACACATAGTTTGAGCAAGGAGAGATGTCACCTCGTTTTCGATGGAGCATGCACGAGCTCTCGTCATGGGTCCTCTTGTGGCTTGCTATGTTGGGGAAGTGTCCATGGTGGTGTTCATGGGATGCTCCGTATCCGAGAGGCTTAAGCTAACATACTTTCCATTCTTGGATCATGTGTACTCATGATTGGAACTATAGCAAGCATCCACAAATACTAAAGATCATTAAGGTAAACTCAACCATAACATTAAGTGTAAAGACCCATTTAATCCCATACGCAACCACCCACTTACTTGGGTTTAGGTTGTTGTCACCCCTGCAACCCACTATAAGCGAATCATGCACACACGCTTGCACGACACGAAGGGGAAAATAGGACAGCACCATAATAACATTCAACTCATATCAATCACACCATACCACAATTAACCCGTAGGATAAAAGGAATCTACTCAGACATAAGGTGCAACACATCATTGAATGATAATGTATAGCATAGAGCATCATGTTGAAATAGAGATTACATCAGGAAGAAGAGAGGTTACACTGCTACATAGAGGGCGAGAAAGTTGGTGCTCAAGGCATCGATATTGTTGTTGTACATCATTGTCATGATGGTTCCCCCTGTTAATGCTTCAACGCCATCGGGAGAGAGGGAGAGGTCCATTTTGGAAATATACCCTAGAGGCAACAATAAATTGGTTATATCATATTTCCTTGTTCACTATAAGTGTTTATTAATGACCGAGAAACTTAAATACATGTGTGGATACATAAATAACATCGTGTCCCTAGTGAGCCTCTACTAGACTAGGTCGTTGATAAAAGATGGTTAAGGTTTCCTAACCATAGACATGAGTTGCCATTTGGTAACGGGATCACATCATTAGGAGAATGATGTGATGGACAAGACCCAACCATAAGCTTAGCATATGATTGTATCATTAAAGTTTAATTGATATAGATTTCTTCATGTCAAGTATCTGTTTCTTAGGCCATGAGATCATGCAACTACCTGACACCGGAGGAATAATTTGTGAGCTGTCAAACGTCACTTCATAACAGGGTGATCATAAAGGTGCTATTCGGGTATCTCTGAAGGTATCTATTGGGTTGGCATGGATCGAGAATGGGATTTTGTCACTCCGTGTGATAGAGAGATATCTTTGGGCCCTCTCAATAATACACAAGAAGGTTGCAAGCATGTGAATAATGAGTTTAGTCACGGTATCTTGTATTATGGAACGAGTAAATAGACTTTCTAGTAACAAGAAGAGATACCGACGATCGAATCTTGGGCGAGTAACATATCGCTGGACAAAAGGAATTGCATACGAGATTAATTGAATCCTCGACATCGTGGTTCAACCAATAAATATCTTCATGAAATATGTAGGAAATAATATGGGCATCTAGGTCCCGCTATTGTTTATTAACCAGAGAGGTGTCTCGATCATGTCTACATGATTCTCAAACCCGTAGGGTCCGCACGCTTAACGTTCGATGACGCTAAGTAGCATTGGGATATGTACATTGGTAACTAAATGTTGTTTAGAGTCCCGAATGAGATCCCGGACATCACGAGGAGTTTCGGAATGGTCGGGAGGTAAAGATTTATATATGGAAAGTTATATTTGGGCTATCGGAAAAGATTTGGGTTTTACCGGCAAAGTGTCAGAAGTGACAGAAGGGTTTCAGGTGGGGGTCCACATAACCCGGGGGAGCACATGGGCTCCAAAGAGGGTGCACCAGCCCCTGATGGGTTGGGCGCCAATCCCCCTAGGCCCATGCGCAAAGGGTTGGTGGGGAAATCCTAGGGGGCGCCTCCCCCTTGCCTGGGGGGCAAGCCACTTCTAGAGGCGCCACCTCCCCTCCTTAGAGGAGGGGTTAGTTGGCCGACGTCCCTCCCCCTTCCCCTATATATAGTGAGGGGTTGGGAGGGATGCCACACACCACTTCCCCCTCCCCCAACACATCGCTCCCGCTCCCGTCTCTCACGTTCTTCCTTGTTATTCGTATCGGTGGTGCTTGGCGAAGCCCTACCGTCGTGCTGGTTGTGATCCCAACTACTTATCTAACCTTGGTTGTTGGTTCATTTAAAGGACAATATGCTCCCTTGGTGGTTTTGATAATTCATGAAAAAAATACATTGTCTCTTGGACTAATGCTTTCATCTAGTGTATTTTAGATAAAGTCCATAGAGAGAGATGGGTTGGCAAAAGGAGTGTGGAGAGTATCCCCAAGAAGAAGGAGAAGGAATAGCATTGGTAAAGCTTCAATGAAGAGGACTCTACATTTTACTTTGTGAGAAATCACTTTGAGTCCATAGGAAAGCCAATACTATCAAAAGGGGGTAAGGTATTGTTGGTGAACAAGATGCTCAAACATGCACAAGTGATAGTCACCAAAAACACCCACAAGATCTTCCACAAAAGTCTGTCCAAAGCCAAATATCCAAAATTGATGCAACCAACAACTCCCACTCGATGCCACCGATTCCCAGACTTAGACACACTCAAGCCAAACCCTAACCCTTCGGTGCAACCGATTCTGCTTAGGTGCCACCAAGTTTGGGTCGCCAACATTCTATTGCCCAATTTCACAAAATCGGTCCCACTGAGTTTGTGGAATCGGCATCACCAAGTTTGGCAATCTGCCCATTGGTCACCTAATCGGTGCAATCCAGTTTTATGTATCAGTCTCATCGAGATTCAAAAGTTTCTACATTTGAGGCAACTCGGTACCACCGAGATTAACACATCGGTGTCACCGAGTTGGACTTATTAGGTGTAACGGTTGGAACTTTGGATATGCCTATATATACCCCTCCACCACCACTCTCTCACAAGAGAAGCACTCAGAACAGACCCCCACTCATACCAACTGATTTTCTGAGAGAGAGCCACCTACTCATGTGTTGAGATCATGCCATTTCATTCCAACCATATGAAGCTTGATCTTTAGCCTCCCTAGGTTGCTTTACACCCAATCAATCTCTTCCACCAAAGCCAAATCTATGAGAGAGTGATTGTGTGTTGAGGAGTCTATCATCTTGAATCACAAGAGCAAGGAGTTCATCGACATTATCGAGCCTGTTACCTTTTGGAGGGTGGTGCCTCCAAGATTGGTTAGGTGTCACTTGGGAGCCTCCTACTTCGTGTTGTGGAGTGAACCAAGAAGTTTGTAAGGTCAAGGTGATCGCCTACTTCGTGAAGATCCACCCCGAGTGAGTCTAGTCCTTCGTGGATGGAAGCCGTTACGGAATAGTCAAGGTTGCTCCTTCGTGGACGCTTATGGGTGGAGCCCTCCGTGGACTCTCGCGACCGTTACCGTCCGTGGGTTTAAGACTCCATAAACATGGACGTACGATATCACCACCTGCTGGAACCACGGGAGAAATCTTCGTGTCCTTCATGCGTTTGATCTCCCTATCTCCACTCCTTAATTTCATGTGCAATGTCTTTACATTCCGCTGCTATACTTGATAACTTGCATGTGTAGGGTTCGCTAGACTTGCTATATATGCTAAAATATACCAACACTTAACTTTGCACCTTGTGTAGATTTTAAATTCCTGCTAGTAGTCTATTCACCCCCCCTCTAGACATAATCTTCTAGTGATCCCACAATCATGAAGAGCATACGTCACCGAGCCACATGTGTGCTGAGCACGGAGGTGCCATCCGTTCGGTCAGATTGGATCATGATTGGATTGTGAAGAGTGCGACAACATCAACCGTGTTATATACGCTTCCGCTTAACGATCTACAAGGGTACATAGACACACTCACCCCTCTCGTTGCTATGCATCTCGATAGATAGATCTTCGGTGTGTGTAGGAATTTTTTTTCCATGCTTCGTCCCAATAGTGGTATTAGAGATAGGCCTATGTGTGATGATATGCACGAGCAGGACACAAAGTAGTTGTGGGCGTTGATGTTCAGATTGCTTACATCTATTTATCTTATTTGGATTCGGTGCTATTATGGGATGAAGCGGCCCGGACCAACATTACTTGTCTTCGCACAAGAGACCGGTTCCACTGAGAGACATACAAATTGTATTGCATAAAGTGGCTGACGAGTGTGTGTCTCCCACTCTAGTTGGATTCAAGTTGAGAATAGCAGTCCTTGTAGAATGTTAAAGGCAACTTGAATATCACCATTGTGGCTTTGCGTAGGTAAGAACGGTTCTTTCTAGTTGCCCAACAAGCCATGTAAAATTTGCAACAACAAAGTAGAGGATGTCTAATTTGTTTTTGCACGGCATGTTGTGATTTGATATGGCCAAGACGTGATCTGCTATATAATTAATGTATGCGATGATCATGTTTGTAATACTTTTCAACTTTTCACGACCTTGCATGCCGAAGAGTACGGCAACTGACAGGAGCCATAGGGTTGTATTTAATTTATTGTATGACATCTGTGTCAATCATTAAATGCCATGTAATTGCATTACTTTATCGCTATGCGTTAGCAATAGTTGTAGAAGCAATAGTTGGGAAAGACAACCACATGACGCCATACCATGCCGGTTGTAAGAGTATATTTCTCCATATGTGGTTTTGGTAATTGATGACAATCCCTATGGACTAATGGTTTCCTTGAGTTATATTCGAAGGTTTTGTCCATAGGCACTTCTTGAAGTCCATCTATTGGTTTCAAGGAGTTTATATGGTGACCAAGGTGGTATTCAAGGGTTTATCCAAAGATTGATCATGTGAGAGTTGAGCTTATTGCAATCATATCTTGAAGAAGAAGATTGTGGGAACATTCATGTTTACCTTCAAGACATCATCTTTATGAAGAGAGAAGATAAGATACAAGGTTGATCAATACTAAGTCAAAGAGTGAATCAAGTTGATCAACAGACAAAGCGTACAAGATGTACCGAAAGGGATCAAGTGATCCCATGGTATGGTAATCATTGTACATTAAGCTTTGTGTACTAACCCATGGTCTATGTGAGATTTCTGTGTGGGGTTAGGTATGTTTCCATGGGCTTGCATCAAGAGGAAGAACTCATACAGCCCATGGAAGATTACATCAACTGGTGATCGTCATCAAGATTGTGGCGTGCAAGTTCAAGTAGAGCATCACAAAGAGATCATTCTTGAAGCTTGTCATCCATTGTGGTGACAATGGACTTGTGAAGATGTGCCGTAGTGTGGCTCACCCATAGTGGAGTATGGGGGAGTAATCACCTAGTCTTCATCGAGCTAATGCAATCAAGAAAGGTGGTCCATCTTGAGGAAGTCAGGATCGTCATCATCTAGCTCAAGTGGACCATGTGCAAGATATAGGTTTTCTATTTTACCGGTCTCATATGGTGGTAGTTGGGAGACGAGGTTACAGGATCGAATGTCGTACTATCAAGGGGGGCTCTCAAGTGAGTAGGTCAATTGTATCGTTCATTGATATCTCAAGCCATTTCATCCTTGCATCATCTTTCCTGGTCCTTATTTGGATTTTCTCCATGTGAGTTTTTGATCTTATGGTCTTCATCGTGATAAGATCAAGCTCATCGAAAACAGATTTCATATGCATCATATTTGTGTTTTCGGTGTTGGAGATCTTGCCGGATATTTATTGGTAAGGCCATCTTCCTTATCCTAGTGGCATTTAGGGGTTGTTTGGTTGTTGCCCCCGAGCACCATGCCAAATCGTGGGCGTCACGAGCGTGCCAAAAAGTTGGTGAGCAATTTGTCCACCCTTAGTTTTGCCAACGAATTGGCGTAGTAGCAAAGAGGAAAGGGCGAGGTGAGTTGTCGAGCCAAAGTTTTGGCGCTCATCCAAACAAACCGATGTGTCCCAGTCAACGCCAAAATATAGGCTAGGCGTGCGAGGGATTCAATCAAAACAGTCCCTTATTCTCCATTGCTTATTCTTAATTTAACTAGTGATTTTTGGATATCTCTTGTTGTCCTTTATCCAACAAGCTTGAGTTTGCTCAAATCGGAGCTCATATGTGAAAGTTATGGTTGTTTCAATCTTACCTATTTTACATAGAGAGGTTGTACCAGTTTTTATTCCGGTTCTACCGGTCGACCGGTTGTACCGGTGTTTGGAGCTGTTGTACCGCTCCAGAACTAGTGTGAAGGTTGTTCCGGCCATGTACCGCTCTACCACCGGACTAGGTTCTATTGTGGAGTGGTTCTTGGGCGGTTGTGGACTGGTTGTTCCGATTTAACCGGTACTACCGGTGCCCCGGGCGGTTGTGACGCTTACTTCTTTTCCTAAATGTAGGTTTTGTCTGCTTTGACTAGTTGTACCAGTACGCATAGTGGTTGTACCGCTCCTATATTATTCCGCACATAACGAGTAGATTCATGGGGACCTATTTAAGGGGGTCATCTTCCCCCAACGGTTCCTATCCTTTGAGCTTGAGTTTGCCCGCCATTTTTGACCTTCTTCGAGCTTGCTAACTCTCAATCCCCCCAATAATTTTGCTAGTTCTCGAGGGGAAAGATAGAGGAGATCTAGATCCACATTTCCACCAATCACTTTCTCCTCTATGTGAGGGGAACCCCTTGGATGTAGATCTTGGAGTTCTTTGTGCTCTTCTCCGTTCTTCCTCTCATTTTCCTCCATAGCATTAGTTGTTGTGGTGGGATTTGTGAGACCTTGTCATTGCATTTGGTGCATAGGTTTGAGTTCTCCACGGTGATACGTGGAAGTGAAGTTCAAGAAGCTTACTGCTCTTGGGTGTTTGAGCACCGTAGAGCTTGTTCCTCTTGGGTGCCTTGGCGCCCTAGACGGCCGATGGTGCCTTGGAGCTCAATCATTGTGGTGTAAGGATCCGGTCAAGTGTCGGGGTCTCTAATTAGGTTTTGGAGATTGCCCTAAGCAATTTGTACGGGTTTCGATGACCGCCCCCAAGGGTTGCCAAAGTGTACAGGTTTGGTGACCGCCCCCAAGGGTTGTTATCTGTACGGGTTCGGTGACCGCCCTCAAGGGTCCCTTGGTGGAATCACGACATCTTGCATTGTCCGAGGGCGTGAGGAGATTACAGTGGCCCTAGTGGCTTCTTGGGGAGCATTGTGCCTCCACACTGCTCCGAACAGAGATTAGCATCGGCAAGGGTGAGGGCTTTGGGATACATCATCGTCTCCTCGTTCCTGGATTATCTCTTACCCGATCCCTTTACTTATGCACTTTACTTTGTGATAGCCATATTGTTTCTTGTTATATATCTTGCTATCACTTAGTTGTTTATGTTGCTTAGCATAAGTGATACGTCAGCAACGTATCTATTATTTTTACTTGTTCCATGTTGTTATATTATAATTCTTGGATGTTTTACAATCATTTTATTACAACTTTATATCATTTTTTGGGACTAACCTATTGACATAGTGCCAAAGTGCCAGTTGCTATTTTTGCTTGTTTTTTACTTTGCAAAAAATCAGTACCAAACGGAGACAAAGCGCTACGGGGATTTTTGTGGATTTTTTACGGACCAGAAGAAAGAAGATGGGCCAAAGAACATCAGAAGAGGGGGCCTAGTGTGCCCAACACTCACCAGGGCATGCCAGAGGCCCCCTGGCGACCTGATGGGTGCTGAGGCCCTCGGGCGCCCCCTCAACCGACTATCATACCTATACATTCCCAGAAAATCCGAAAACCCTAGAGGAGTCGATGAAACACAATTCCAGCCGCCGCAAGTTCAAGAACTTCGAGATCCAATCTAGACTCCATCATGGAGGGGTTCATCTTCATCATAGGCGCCTCTCCGATGATGCATGAGTAGTCCACCATAGACCTACGAGTCCGTAGGCGGTAGCTAGATGGCTTCCTCTCTCCCTTATGATTCTCCATAAAATGGTCACTTGGAGATCTATTTGATGTAAACTTTTGCGGTGTGTTTGTTGGGATCCGATGAATTTTGAGTTCATGATCAGTTTTTATCCATGAATATTATTTGAGTCTTCTTTGATCTCTTATTTGCATGATTGCTTATAGCCTCGTATTTATTCTTCAAATCTTTGGTTTAGTTAGGCCAACTAGATTGATTTTCTTTCCATGGGAAGAGGTGCTTTGTGATGGGTTTGATCTTGCGGTGTTCTTTCCCAGTGACAGAAGGAGCAGCAAGACACGCATGTATCATTTCCATTAAGGATAACAAGATGGGGTCTATTACTACATGAATAGATCTTGTCTACATCATGTCATCGTTCTTATTGCATTACTCCATTTTTCCATGAACTTAATACACTAGATGCATGCTGGATAGCGGTCGATGCATTGAGTAATAGTGGTAGATGCAGGCAGGAGTCGGTCTACTTATCTTGGATGTGATGCCTATATAATGATCATTGCATTGGATATTGTCATGACTATTCGATTTTCTATCAATTGCCCAACAGTAATTTGTTCACCCACCGTGCGCTATACGCATGAGAGAAGCCACTAGTGAATCCTACGGCCCCCGGGTCTACTTTTCCATCATATTGCTTTCCGATCTACGTTTTTGCAATCTTTGTTTTCAGATATACAAAACCAAAACCCAAAAAATATTGTTGCATATTTACTCTTTTATTTTGTGTTCTTGAGATATATATATATCTCCTATCTATCATTACCTAATCTATATTATTACCGTAGAGAGTGTGGCAACCTCTCTTTTGCGTCGGGTTGCAAGTATTTGTTGTTTGTGTGCAAGTGTTGTTTACGTGGGTGCATGATCTTCCTCTATGGATTGATATCTGTGTTTCATAACTGAGGGAAATACTTATCGTCGTTGTGCTGCATCATCCCTTCCTCTTTGGGGAAATACCGACGCGGTCTCAAGCCACGTCAAAGGAATTTCTCGCGTCGTTGCCGAGGAGGAAGCAATCTCATCTACCAGGTTCCTAATCACAAATCTCATCTCCTTGAAATTACATTATTTGCCATTTGCTCCCGTCTTCCTCTCCACCACTTCACCAATTTGCCGTTTTATTCGCCCTTTTTCTTGCCGGATCTCTTCCTTGTTTGCAATCTTGTTTGCATAGTCATGATGACTCAAGAGAACACGAAGTTGTGTGATTTTTCCAATACTAATAACAATGATATTATTAGTACACATATTGATCCTCCCGCCACTAGTGCGGAGTCTTGTGACATTAATGCCGCTTTGTTGAAACTTGTCATGAAATAGCATTTGCCGGTAATCCTAATGAGGATGATGTGTCCCAAATTAACACGTTCGTTGAATTGTGTGATATGCAAAATAAAAAAGATGTGGACAATGATATTGTGAAGTTGAAACAATTTCCTTTTTTCTTGCCAGATCGTGCAAGAATTTGGTTTTCCTCTTTGCCTCCCAATAGTGTCGATTCTTGGAATAAGTGCAAAGATGATTTTATCACTAAGTATTTTCCTCCCGTGAAAATTATTTCCCTTAGGATGCAAATCATGAATTTTAAGCAACTTGATCATGAACATGTTGCCCAATCTTGGGAAAAAATGAATTTGATGATAAGAAATTGTCCTACACATGGTTCGAATCTTTGGATGATCATAATTTTTTTATGCGGGGTTGAATTTTGTCTCTAGAAATCTTTTAGATTCCGCCGCGAGTGGTACTTTTATGGAGATTACTTTGGGTGAAGCTACTAAATTGCTAGATAATATCATGGCTAATTATTCTCAATGGCATACCGAAAGAGCACCTACCTGTAAAAAAGTTAATTCGGTAGAAGAAATTAGTACTTTGAGTAGTAAATTTGATGCTTTGATGAAATTGTCTGCTAGTAAAAATTCTCCTATTGATCTTAATGATGTGACTTTGTCTACTTTTATTGAGCAAAATAATGAATCCATAGATGTGAATTTTGTCTCGCGCAACAATTTCAATAACAATGCTTATAGAGGTAATTTTAATCCTATGACTTTTCCTAGAAATTCCTCTAATAATTATGGTAATTCCTATGGTAATTATTCTTACAATAATAATAGGAACACCTCTGATCTTGAGACTAATATTGAAGAATTTATCAATGCACAAAAGGCTTTCAATACTACGATAGAAGAAAAGTTGAATAAGATTGATGATATGTCTAGAAGCATTGATAGAATTTCTCATGATATTGAAAATATCAAGTTGAAAGCTTTTATGCCTAAGATTTATGAATCTATTAAAGCTTTATATGTATATATGGATGAAAGTAAGAAATGAACCGCTATGCTTAGAGCTAAAAGACAACTCTTAGAAAAAACGACTTCTAGTGATTTTCGCTACAAAAACAATGAAGATCTTAAAGTGATTAGTGTTTATTATATTGATTCCTTGTTTAGTAATGTTAAAATTGATAATGAAGGGACTGAATAAGATTCAACTTTAGCTAAGAGGCATCCCAATAATTTGGAGGGTGAAGATCTTGACGATTTTTTTGATAAAAGTGGGTGTGAAGAGGTCAAAACTTTAACTAGTGATGTGCCCACTATCTTCTATTGCAAAGATTTTAACTATGATAGTTGCTCTTTGATTGAATGTGTTTCTTTGCTGGAATCCATGTTGAATTCACCCCATGCTTATGAACAAAATAAAGATTTTACTAAACATATCGTTGATGCCATGATGAAATCTTTTGAAGAAAAGTTGGAGTTGGAGATTTCTATTCCTAGAAAATTGCATGATGAGTGGTAACCTACCATTAATGTCAAGATTAAAAATTATTAATGCTTTGCTTTGTGTGATTTGGGTGCTAGTGTTTCCACGATTCCAAAATCTCTATGTGATGTGCTTGGTCTTATAAACATTGAAGAATGCTCTCTTAATTTGCACTTGGCGGATTCTACTATTAAAAAGACTATGGGAACAATTAATGATGTTCTTATTCTTGAAAGTAGGAATTATGTACCCATTGATTTTATTGTTCTTGATATTGAGTGCAATCCGTCTGGTCCCATTATACTTGGTAGATAGTTTTTACGCACTATAGGTTTCGTGATTGATATGAAAGAAGAAAATACTAAGTTTCAGCTTCCTCTCAGAAAGGGTATGGAACACTTACCTAGAACTAGAATTAGGCCACCATATGATCAATCATGAGGGCATCCTATGGATCCAAAACCAAAGATGACAATACTTGAATCTATGCGTTATGCCTAGCTAGGGGCATAAAAAGATAGCGCTTGTTGGGAGGCAACCCAATGAATAAATATTTTTTTGCCTTTTCATTTATGTTTTAGTGTGTTGACACAATTATGCCTCTGTTATGATTGTGTTTTTATGGTTTATTTAGTGTTTGTGCCAAGTAAAGCCTTTGGGATGATTCATGGGAAGAGTAGAAGTGACGCTGAATCTGGAACAGAAACTTGCATCCAGTATATGAATTTTCATTTTTTTACTGGAACGTTATATTGAGCTGAAATTTTAACACATTGTTTCTATATAAATCCTTTACGTTCTTCTAATTTCTCAGAATTTTTAGAGTTCCACAAGTATGGGTAGAGTACAGATTACTACAGATTGTTCTGTCTGAAACAGATTTTGTTTTGGTTGCGTTGTGTGCTTGTTTTGATAAATCTATGGTATGTATTGGGGGGTATAAGCCATGGTAAAATTAAAATACAGTAGTTATAATGCGGTAATAAAAATATGAATGGGTTTGCAACAATACCTAAAGTAGTGATTTGGTTTCTTATACTAACGGATCTCACGAAGATTTTGTTGAGTTTTGTGTGATTGAAGTTTTCAAGTTTTGTGAGAGATCACGATGGATAAAGGAATAAGGAGTAGCAAAAGCCTAAGCTTGGGGATTCTACTGCACTCCCAAGATATATCCAAACATAAACAACAACTAATCTTGGGGATGCCCCCGATTGGCATCCCCTCTTTCTTCCAACAACCATCGGTATACTACTTTGAGCTATATTTTTATTCGTAACATATCATGTGTTTTGCTTGGAGCATCGTGTATCTTTGCTTGCTTTGTTAGTTTGTTTTTCCTTGGTATCCTTGTTGTACACACCTATTTGAGAGATTCACAATCATGCTATGATTTTTAGAATTGCTCTATCCGCTTCACTTAAACTTTTTGAGCTATAGAATTGCTCTAGTGCTTCACTTATATCTTTTTGAGCACGGTGTGCTTGGAAACTTTTGTAGAAATACTATCATGATTCACTTAGATTAATTTGATAGTTAGTAAATTTTGAAGAAATCCTCTCATGTTTCACTTATATTATTTTGAGAGACAAAACTTGTATGCTCATGTTCTTCACATATATCCATGTGAGCTTATCAAAAGCAATGACAATATATGAAACAAGTCCCAAAGTGACAGATATTCAAGAGGGATATAATAAAAACTTTCATGAAGATCATTGGACAAATTAAACTTGATTCTTTGTAATAGTTTTGAGACATGACAATAGAGATATGTGAGTTATGTTGATAAGTAATTATGCTTAGTAGGAATATTGGTGTTAAGGTTTGCGATTCCCTATGCAAGCACGAAAGTCAATAGTTGTGCTACGAAATTACATCCTACTTGTGGTGCATTATTCAGTGTTAGTTATGCTTAATGCTCACTTATGTGATTTTTCGTTTCTTAGTTGGATGATTCTCAACCTCATGCTAGCCTTCCTTGTACTAAGTATAAATACTACTTGTGCATCCAAAATCCTTAAACCAGGTTTTGCCATATGAGTCCACTATACCCACCTATATACGTTATTTCCATGCCGTTCCAAGCAAATTTGTATGTGCCATCTCTAAACTTTCAAAATAATTTTTTATTTTTGTGTGCTCATACCGCTCATGAAACGGTAGGGGTGACCGATAATTTTTTATGCTAGACGTGTAATTCTTAAGATGAGTGGTTATTCACTTGTCATTGCACGAGATTATGGTGGTAATAGGGATTCCTAGTCCCAAAATGAAAAAGAAAAAATATTTACTTTATGTTGTAAAATAATAAATTCATTGGAAAGTGTTGGTATGGAAGGCAACCGTGGATACGACCCGCCATGGAAAGTGAAAGTTTGGTGGAAAAAGGAGTAACTTTATTTTCTGTTTGGGAACCGCCTATGATGCATCTAGTGTGGAAAGATATTGAAATCTCTCAGTCGATTTCGTTGACAGGAAAGGCATGCCACTCAAAATATTTCTCTCTCTCAATTTAAACACTTGATCTATGGCACCTCTACAAATCCCTACTTCCCTCTGCAAAGGGCCTATCTATTTACTTTATGCAATTTTTAAAAAAAATCGAGTCTCCATCTTCTCTTATAAAGAACCAAATAGGAGGAACTATGATCGTACTTGAGCATTAGGTGTAGCTAATATCTGAGTGTGTATTGTGAATGGATCAATGATTGAGCATGATGGGCTAGGGATAACTTGCTTTAGTGTTGATATTTTGAAAGACATGGTTGCTTGTTGATATGTTTGAGTATTGAAGTCATTATGTTAAAACTAGACTATTGCTTTGAATCATTTACAAGTCCAAATGTCCATGCTATACAAAGAAGAAAATAATGCAATGAACATGTTAGGCAGCATTCCACATCAAAAACTCTGTTTTTATCATTTACCTACTCGAGGACGAGTAGGAATTAAGCTTGGGGATGTTGATACGTCTCCATTGTATCTATAATTTTTGCTTGTTCCATGCTGTTATATTATCATTCTTGGATGTTTTACAATCATTTTATTACAACTTTATATCATGTTTTGGGACTAACCTATTGACATAGTGCCAAAGTGCCAGTTGCTATTTTTGCTTGTTTTTTTACTTCGCAGAAAATCGGTACCAAACGGAGACAAAATATTGCAAGGATTTTTGTGGATTTTTTACGCATCAGAAGAAAGAAACTGGGCCAAAGAACATCAGAAGAGGGGGGGCCATGGTGCCCAGCACCCACCAGGGCGCGCTAGAGCCCCCTGGCATGACCTGATGGGTACTAAGGCCCTCGGGCGCGCCCTCAACCAACTATCGTGCCTATAAATTCCCAGAAAATCCAAAAACCCTAGAGGATTCGATGAAACATAATTCCAGCCACCGCAAGTTCTAGAACCACAAGATCCAATCTAGACACCATCAGGGAGGGGTTCATCTTCATCATGGGTGCCTCTCCAATTATGCGTGAGTACTCCACCATAGACCTACGGGTCCGTAGGCAGTAGCTAGAAGGCTTCCTCTCTCTCTCATGATTCTCAATACAATGGTCTCTTGGAGATCTATTTGATGTAAACTTTTGCGGTGTGTTTGTTGGGATGCGATGAATTTTGAGTTTATGATCAGTTTTTATCCATGAATATTATTTGAGTCTTCTCTGATCTCTTATTTGCATGATTGCTTATAGCCTCATATTTATTCTTCGAATCTTTGGTTTAGTTAGGCCAACTAGATAGATTTTTCTTGCCATGGGAAGAGGTGCTTTGTGATGGGTTCGATCTTGCGGTGTTCTTTCCCAGTGACAGAAGGGGCAGCAAGACACACATGTATCGTTGCCATTAAGGATAACAAGATGGGGTCTATTCCTACATGAATAGATCTTGTCTACATCATGTCATCGTTCTTATTGTATTACTCCATTTTTCCATGAACTTAATACCCTAGATGCATGCTGGATAGCGGTCGATGTGTGGAGTAATAGTGGCAGACGTAGGTAGGAGTCGGTCTACTTATCTTGGACGTGATGCCTATATAATGATCATTGCCTTGGATATCATCATGACTATTGAATTTTCTATCAATTGCCCAATAGTAGTTTGTTCACCCACCATGTGCTATACTCATGAGAGAAGCCACTAGTGAATCCTACGGCCCTCGGGTCTACTTTTCCATCATATTGCTTTCCGATCTACGTTTTTGTAATCTTTGTTTTCAGATCTACAAAACCAACCCAAAAAAATATTGCTGCATATTTACTCTTTTATTCTGTGTTCTTGAGAGATCTATATCTCCTATCTATCATTACCTAATCTATCTTATTACCTTAGAGAGCGTGACAACCTCTCTTTTGTGTCGGGTTGCAACTATCCCTCCTCTCGGTGTATAAGTCATCCTAGGTTGTGCATTGCGACCAAGACGAAGAGGAAAACAAGAGAAATTAATGTTAATTTGCTAATTAATACTATTGCATGCAATGAATTGACCACTGCATGTCATGCTAGTTAGTGTCAAGTCATTAAAAACACACATGCCTCACGTCTCTTATTGGTTGATTTCAAAAATGAGGTGAAAGTTAATGAACCGTGCCTTAGTGTTTTGGGATTATTTGGTTTTGCAAGATGACTTATACACCGATACGGAGGGAGTATTTGTTGTTTGTGTGCAGGTGTTGTTTACATGGGTGCGTGATCTTCCTCTACGGATTGATACATTGGTTTCATAACTGAGGGAAATACTTACCATCGTTGTGTTGTATCATCCCCTCCTCTTTGGGAAATACCAACGCAGACACGCAGTCTCAAGCCACGTCAATAAGTTGTTGGTGCACATAGGTGAGCCTAGTTGTTTTAGGTTTTGTGCTTGACATATTAAATGCTAGTTTTATTCTGCATTTGTTCAAGCCTAAACTGTAATTATTTTAAAGCGCCTATTCCCCCCTCTAGGCAACATACACGTCCTTTCAATAGGTATCGGAGCTAGGTCTCTCATTATTAGGTTTTAACACCTAGAGAGTGAGGACGTCGAGTAGGGGATTAGGATTCATCGACACTCTTAGTTTTGATGGCACAAATTTTGATATTTGGGTAATTCACATGTTTAATCTCTTTGGGGTCATGGACCTGAATTTAGAGCGAATTGTAGATATGGGTTTTGCTCCTCCAAAGGAATCCCAAACCATATCTTTATAGGATGAGAAAAACTCTTATCTCAATGCTCAAGCTTCTAATGTGCTTTTTTATGCTTTGAGCAATGTAGTTATATTTCAACTCATGTCATTCTGGGATGCTCATGAGTTGTGGTCAAAGCCTCGAGATAAATATGGTGTGTCCAAGATTTGTATGGATGCTTGTTTTCCCTCCACCTCCGGTCGTTTTGTCTTCTCAACTTCATCTTCTTCACCTACATGTGGATTGCCACAAGGTAATTATATGGTGACTGGTGGTGATCATTGCAATGATTATAGTGGGCTTATTCTTGATGGTCCTTCATCACTATCTTATTGCAATGCTTCATCTTTGGACTTTAACACTTTGAGCACTCTAAATGTTTCACATGCTTTTGTGATAGTCCTTGCATATCATGTAGAAATTGCTCGACTAAATATCATGATGATATGCTTGCTATATCTTGTTGGCATGATAAAAATTTATCTATTTCCTCGAGTTGTTGTGCTATCATGTAGAGGAAACAAAACACTCCATGGAACAAGATGTGGTCTTAAATGGTGCTTCAAGGGATCCTACATCATCATCATCTATTGTTTCTCACTTTTGTCTTATGGCTAAGGCTTCAAAGGTATCTCCTACTTTGAACCCCAATATTTCTCATGATGATGATGTTGATAATAATGAGGATGAGCTTATTGATGAAGAGGATGATGATGTTTCTTCCTTAAAAATTAAGGGATAAATGATTTTTAAAGCTCTTCATAATAATAAAGTTGCTTGTTCCAACTTCATGGAAATCATATCTATTGCCATTCAGGGCAAGAAATATATTGAGGAGTTGGAAGCTCATATTGAGGGGTATGAGGCCACCATTGATAAAATGGAAGGTCATGAGCGTGATTACGCTAATGAGATCATGGAGCTATCTCAATCTCTTGAAAATGAACAAGCCACCAAGGAATCTCTTGAGGAGACCTTTGCTCTAGAATTATCTAGATTGAAGGAATCCCATGATAGAGCTCTCAAGGTGTCTAATAATTGTAGAACTAAAAATGATAATCTTGAATTTTCACATACTAAACTCCTTGAGGACTTTGAGCACCTTGAAAATGCATCGAGGGTCATTAAGAGTTTGCTCATTGAACTCACCGAGTCTCATGGTCAACTTGAAGCTTCTTATGCAAAAGAGCTTGCCAAGTTGCCTTCTCCTCTTGTTGTTAATGATGATGCTTGTGCTACTAACTCTATTTATTGTGAAACATGCATATTGAAGGAGAATGTTGAGCTAAGGTCCCAACTTGATTTGCTATGTAGAAATTATGGGAAATTGGAAGAAAGTCATGAAAAGCGTTCTAGCTCTCATGGTGATATTCTAGTATCCCAGAATGTGTTAAAGATGGATCATGAGGCTGGTACTACTAATGTAACATCTAGTGAGCCTCATGTGGACATTAGCACTACATCTAGTCAAAATGCTTTATTGCCATGTGCTAGTCGTCATAATTCATCTACTCATAATGTTGCTACATCTTGTGATGAATTAATTTCCTTGCCTTGTTGCTCTAACGATGAAGCTTATACTTCCTCTAGTACTTGTGTTCATACCAACCATGTAGAGGAAATCAATGAGCTCAAGGCCCAAGTCACTTCTTTGAAGAAAGATTTGGAAAAGAGTCATGAAGGGAAGTCCACACTCAACAATATCTTGAGTGTGCAAAAATCCCCAAATGAGAAAGGTGGACTTGGATTAAACTCCAATAAGAAGAATAAGTCCAAGAGCAACAAGAAGAAGGGCCAAGAACAAGTCAAGATCTGAGCCAAGATTGTTTGCTTCAAGTGCAAAATAGAAGGGCACCATGTTAGATCTTGCCCATTGAAGAAGAAGCCCCATAGTGACAAGCAACAAGGGAAGTGGCCGGAAGTTCAGTCTCATGCTCAATGTCGACTTGAAGAAAGTCCATTTCTGAAGAAGACACAAGTTGATGCTCCTCAAGTTGAGAAATCAACTGAGAAGAAAGTAAAGGGTAGATGTTGCTACCTATGTCATGAGAAGGGTAACTTTGCTTCTTCATGCACTAATGGTAAAGTATCCAACCCAATTATCTTGATGATATCTATTCTCTTGGGAAGGATAAGGTTGGCGTTGTGTTTGCCAAGTTTGTTGGTACTCAATGTGTTGTCAAGAAAAGAACCATTTGGGTAGCCAAGCCATTGTGACTAACCTCTTAGGACCCAACTTGGTTAGGGACCAACAAGCTCAAACTTGATCAATAGGTGTTGTTAGAGGCCATTGGAGACTTGTCTACCTCATGAACAATTAAGGGATCTTCATCACGTATATTTTCTCTAGCCAAGTCATTTGGATTATCATGTGTCTATCTTACATCCAATGTTCCTCATTGCGGTAACATGTACATAAACTGAATTCATTGTGAGTTACTTGTCCCTTTGCATGTTGTGGTTTTGTACCTTGCATGTGATTGTATATGTTATACTTCATATCTGTTTATCTTGAGTAATCAAGCATGTATGGTGGGTTGCACATCATGTATGTGTGAGTCATGTGTTTGAGCCTTTTTGCATCTTGTTTGTATCTTAGTTGGCTCTTTTGAGAGATTAATGGATTATCCCATTTTGTGGGAGTGATGTGCTTTATGCACTTCACGATCCTAAAAGTGTATGTACATGAGAAATACCACTTAGTATTGATATTTTCAGATTATCTAGCTTCTATGTGGTATGTCTTCTCATGAGAAATTAAAATTCTAAATGGTCCATTAATTATCTCTTGTTGGATTTCATTTGACACTTTTTAGTTATTTTGAGTTATCGCATTATGGGGGAGTAATATTCTATTTGCATATCTGATACGGGGCACACCCATGTGCATCGATCTTTTCACACTTGGAGGGGGGAAAGGAGAAATCAAGAGAGAAATCAAACACTTATGCACAAAATCCGATCACACGTTCACTAAGAACAAGCAAACACATGAGGTATTTTGATCCACAAGCAACAAACGGATACAAGTAACCGGTAGTTCTTCCTCACTCCAGAGAGGAGGCCTTGAATCCACGGGGGATCTTCCCTCTAGAGGGGCCTTGGCATCACTAGGATCTACTCCCAAAGGAGGGCAATCTCCCTAGGAGAAGCAAGTAATGGAGCTAAGCTCAAGTGCAAACATTAGCTAACCCTATAAAGTGGGGGAGGGGTTCTTTATATAGTGCTAGTGGAAAGAGGGGCGAGAGAGGGGGTACAAGGGCCTCCAGCCCGCGTTTGCCGGATGTCCGGGCCTAGGGTACAAATGTTCGGGGCTTCAAGGGACGTCGGATGTCCGGGCTTCGGCCTGATGTCCGACGCCTATAGCCTGGTCTTGGCGCTGGTGGATTCTCCAGGGGCCGGATGTCCGGGGCCTTGAGGGGAGACTTGTCTTCCTTTAGTGATCTCATCCATCCTTGTCCGTGTCCATCTCCCTGGGGGCTTCTACTTCACTCCAAGCATCCACTAGGCCATCTCCATTATACCTGATCACGCATAGGCTCTCCGCTTGAGGTAGCATCCAAGTTCCAAGGACATCAAAGGGATAATCATATTGGAGGTATGTCACCTCGTTTGAAATGGCACGTGCACGGGCTCTCGTCATGGGTCCTTTCATAGCTTGAGGTGTTGGTGATGGGTCCATGGTGGTGATCCTGGGATGCTCCGCATCATCTCCCCCCCCTTGCCAGGGATCCGAGCTCGGATCAAGATCTTCATCACCATGCAAAGGGGAGAGGTCCAGGACGTTGAAGGTGTCGCTCACATTGTACTTGTCATGTGGAATGTCGATCTTGTAGGCATTGTTGTTGTAGCGCGCCAACACCTTGAATGGTCCATTGGCTCGAGGTAGTAACTTGGACTTTTGCTCGGCGGTGAAACGGTCCTTGCGAAGGTGTAGCCACACAAGATTGCCGACCTTTAACACCATGGGTTGTTTGTTGGTGTTGCGCTTGGCGATGTCGCGCTCCACTTGACGTTCGATCGTGCGCCTTGTATCGTCATGCATATTCTTGATGTAGCTTGCCCTTGTGCTTGTGTTCATGTTGACGCGCTCTTGTAGTGGTAGTGGGAGAATGTCCAATGGGTACAACAAGTTGAATCCATAGACCACCTCGAAGGGAGACTGGTTGGTGGTGACGTGTTGTGAGCGGTTGTAGGCATACTCGGAGATGGGGAAGCAATCTTCCCATTCCTTGACGTTCTTCTTGATGAACACGCGGAGGAGAGTCCCAAGCGTCCGGTTCGTCACCTCCATTTGGCCATCGGTTTGTGGGTGGTAGGATGAAGAGAAAAGTAACTTGATGCTGAGCTTGGTGCAAAGGGTCTTCCAAAAGTAGCTCAAGAACTTGGCATCGCGATCCGAGATAATGGTCTTGGGTACTCCATGTAGGCATAAGATGTCCCTACAAAAGAGATTGGCAATATGTGAAGCATCGTCATCTTGTGGCAAGGAATTAAATGAGCCATTTTGGAACAACAATCCACAACAACAAAAATGGAATCATGGCCATTTTTTGTTCGAGGTAAGATCCATGCTCATATCCTCCCAAGGTTGAAACGATATAGGAAGAGGCATGCAAAGACCATGACATTGAGCTTTTGACTTAGCTTTGCGGCATATAGATCATCGGTTGGTGAAGTGTGCAACATCGCGAAGCATCTTTGGTCAATAGAACTTGTCGGAGAGGGTGTCATATATCTTGTCACGTCCAAAGTGACCCATCAGTCCTCCACCGTGAGCCTCTTGCAAAAGCAATAAACGAAGAGAAGACTTGGGAATGCAAAGTTTGTTAGCACGCATATATATCCATCGCTCATGTAGTAGCTCTCCCAACAAGTTTTCACTTTGCAATTGGCATAAGGAAGAGTAAAAGAATCATCATGCTCATACAAGTCTTTTATCTGCTCAAAACCAACAACATTCATTTCAAGTTGAGTAACGATCATGCATTTGTGGGAAAGAGCATCCGCCACAATGTTTTATTTTCCCTTAATGTATTTGATAACATAAGGAAAAGACTCAATAAATTCACTCCATTTAGCGTGTCGTTTGTTCAACTTAGTTTGACCCTTTAGGTACTTGAGAGTTTCATGATCGGTATGAATGACAAATTCATGCGGTCACAAATAATGTTCCCAAGCTTGTAAGACTCTCACCAATGCATACAGTTCTTTGTCATAGATAGGATAATTGAGTTGAGCGCCGGAAATTTTCTCACTAAAATACGCAATTTGGCGCTTTTCTTGCATAAGCACGCCTCCTATGCCATTACCACTAGCATCACAATGCACTTCAAAAGTTTTGTCAAAGTTAGGCAAGGCAAGCAAAGGTGCATGAGTGAGAAAAATCTTAAGTTCATGGAAAGCGGTGTCTTGGGATGGTCCCCAAACAAACGGTGCATTTTTCTTGCTCAACGAGTGTAAAGGAGTGGCAATGGTGCTAAAGTCTTTCACAAAGCAACGGTAGAAACTGTTGGTAGACGTAGTAGTAAATCAAAAAAATTCCTACGTGTCACCAAGATCTATCTATGGAGAAACCAGAAACGAGAGGGGAGAGATTGCATCTTCATACCTTTGAAGATCGCTAAGCGGAAGCGTTACAAGAACGCGGTTGATGGAGTCGTACTCGCAGCGATTCAGATCGCGGTAGATCCGATCAAGTGCCGAACGGACGGCACCTCCGCGTTCAACACACGTGCAGCCCGGTGACGTCTCCTACGCCTTGATCCAGAAAGGAGGAAGGAGAGGTTGAGGGAGAGCTCCGGAAGCACGACGGCGTGGTGGCGGTGGAGCTGCGTGGTACTCCGGCAGAGCTTCGCTGAGCACTACGGAGAACGAGGAGAGGAGGAGGTAGGGCTGCACCAGAGAGAGAGGGAGAACCGTGTATTGTGCAGCCCCAAATACCTCCACTATATATAGGGGAGAGGGAGGAGGGGTGGCTGCGCCCTAGGGTTCCACCCTAGGGGTGGCGGCAGCCACCAGATGCCATCTGGCCGGCGGCTAGGGCAAGGGAGAGGTGGGGCACCCTAGGGTGGGCCTTAAGGCCCATCTAAGCCTAGGGTTTGCCCCCCTCCACCTTTGCCACGCCTTGGGCTGGGGTGGGAGGCGCACCAGCCCACCTAGGGGCTGGCTCCCTCCCACTCTTAGCCCACGGAACCTTCCGGGGCAGGTGGGCCCACTTGGTGGACCCCCGGAACCCTTCCGGTGGTCCCGGTACACTACCGGTGACACCCGGAACACTTCCGGTAACCAAATCCTCACTTCCTATATATCAATCTTCGTCTCCGGACCATTCCGGGACTCCTCGTGACGTCCGTGATCTCATCCGGGACTCCGAACAACCTTCGGTAACCACGTACACTATTTCCCTATAACCCTAGCGTCATCGAACCTTAAGTGTGTAGACCCTACGGGTTTGGGAGACACGTAGACATGACCGAGACACCTCTCCGGCCAATAACCAACAGCGGGATCTGGATACCCATGTTGGCTCCCACGTACTCCACGATGATCTCATCGGATGAACCATGATGTCAGGGATTCAATCAATCCCGTATACAATTCCCTTTGTCTATCGGTATGGTACTTGCCCGAGATTCGATCGTCGGTATCCCCATACCTTGTTCAATCTCGTTACCGGCAAGTCTCTTTACTCGTTCCGTAATACATCATCCCGTGACTAACTCCTTAGTCACATTGAGCTCATAATGATGATGTCTTACCGAGTGGGCCCAGAGATACCTCTCCGTCACACGGAGTGACAAATCCCAGTCTCGATTCGTGTCAACCCAACAGACACTTTCGGAGATACCCGTAGCGTACCTTTATAGCCACCCAGTTACGTTGTGACGTTTGGCACACCCAAAGTATTCCTACGGTATCCGGGAGTTACACAATCTCATGGTCTAAGGAAATGACACTTGACATTGAAAAGCTTTAGCAAACGAACTACACGATCTTGTGCTATGCTTAGGATTGGGTCTTGTCCATCACATCATTCTCCTAATGATGTGATCCCGTTATCAATGACATCCAATGTCCATGGTCATGAAACCGAGACCATCTATTGATCAACGAGCTAGCCAACTAGAGGCTCACTAGGGACACGTTGTGGTCTATGTATTCACACATGTATTACGGTTTCCGGTTAACACAATTATAGCATGAACAATAGACAATTATCATGAACTAGGAAATACAATAATAACCATTTTATTATTGCCTCTAGGGCATATTTCCAACAGTCTCCCACTTGCACTAGAGTCAATAATCTAGTTACATTGTGATGAATCGAACACCCATAGCATTCTGGTGTTGATCATGTTTTGCTCGTGAGAGAGGTTTAGTCAATGGATCTGCGACATTCAGATCCGTATGCACTTTACAAATATCTATGTCTCCCTCCTGAATGTAATCACGGATGGAGTTGAAGCGGCGCTTGATGTGTCTTGTCTTCTTGTGAAACCTGGGCTCCTTCGCAAGGGCAATAGCTCTAGTGTTGTCACAGAGTAGAGTCATCGGGCCCGACGCATTCGGAATAACTCCTAGGTCGGTGATGAACTCCTTCATCCAGACTCCCTCCTTTGCTGCTTCCGAAGCAGCTATGTACTCCGCTTCACATGTAGATGCTGCCACGACGCTTTGCTTGCTGCTGCTCCAGCTCACTGCCCCTCCATTCAAAATATACACGTATCCGGTTTGCGACTTGGAGTCGTCCGGATCTGTGTCGAAGCTAGCATCGACGTAACCCTTTACGACGAGCTCTTCGGCACCTCCATAAACGAGAAACATGTCCTTTGTCCTTTTCAGGTACTTCAGGACATTCTTGACCGCTGTCCAGTGTTCCGCTCCGGGATCACTTTGGTACCTCCCTACCAAACTTATGGCAAGGTTCACATCAGGTCTGGTACACAGCATGGCATACATGATAGAGCCTATGGCTGAAGCATAGGGGATGGCACTCATCTCTTCTCTATCCATTGCCGTGGTCGGGCATTGAGTCGTACTCAATCTCACACCTTGCAACACAGGCAAGAACCCCTTCTTGGACTGATCCATATTGAACTTCTTCAATATCTTTTCAAGGTATGTGCTTTGTGAAAGACCAATGAGGCGCTTTGATCTATCTCTATAGATCTTAATACCTAATATGTAAGCAGCTTCTCCAAGGTCCTTCATTAAAAAACACTTATTCAAGTAGGCCTTGATACTTTCCAAGAGTTCTATATTATTTCCCATTATCAGCATGTCATCCACATACAGTATAAGAAATGCTATAGAGCTCCCACTCACTTTCTTGTAAATACAGGGTTCTCCATAAACTTGTACAAACCCAAACGCTTTAATCACCTCATTAAAGCGAATGTTCCAACTCCGAGATGCTTGCACCAGCCCATAGATGGAGCGCTGGAGCTTGCATACCTTGTTAGCATCTTTAGGATCGACAAAACCTTCCGGCTGCATCATATACAGTTCTTCCTTGAGGAAGCCATTAAGGAATGCCGTTTTGACGTCCATTTGCCAGATCTCATAATCATAAAATGCGGCAACTGCTAACATGATTCGGACAGACTTTAGCATCGCTACAGGTGAGAATGTCTCATCGTAGTCAATTCCTTGAACTTGTCGATAACCCTTAGCGACAAGCCGAGCTTTATAGGCGGTCACATTACCGTCTGCGTCAGTCTTCTTCTTAAAGATCCATTTATTTTCAATGGCTCGCTTATCATCAGGCAAGTCCACCAAAGTCCATACTTTGTTCTCATACATGGATCCTATCTCGGATTTCATGGCCTCAAGCCATTTGTCGGAATTCGGGCCCGCCATCGCTTCTTCATAGTTCGAAGGTTCACCGTTGTCCAACAACATGATCTCTAGGACAGGATTACAGTACCACTCTGGTGCGGAACGTGTCCTAATGGACCTTCGAGTAGCAACTTGATCTGATGTTTCATGATCATCATCATTAACTTCCTCTCTAGCCGGTGTAGGCTCCACAGAAACAACTTCCTGTGCTGCGCTACTCTCCGGTTCGAGTGAAGGTACAATTACCTCATCAAGTTCCATTTTCCTCCCACTTACTTCTTTCGAGAGAAACTCTTTCTCGAGAAAGGATCCATTCTTGGCAACAAAGACTTTGCCTTCGGATCGTAGGTAGAAGGTATACCCAATAGTCTCTTTGGGATATCCTATGAAGACGCACTTTTCCGCTTTGGGTTCGAGCTTCTCAGGTTGAAGTTTCTTCACATAAGCATCGCAACCCCAAACCTTTAGAAACGACAGCTTAGGTTTCTTTCCAAACCATAATTCATACGGTGTCGTCTCAACGGATTTAGACGGTGCCCTATTTAAAGTGAACGCGGCAGTCTCTAATGCATATCCCCAAAATGATAGCGGTAAGTCGGTAAGAGACATCATAGATCGCACCATATCCAATAGAGTGCGATTATGACGTTCAGACACACCATTTCGCTGAGGTGTGCCTGGCGGCGTGAGCTGTGAAACAATTCCACATTTCCTAAGGTGCGTGTCAAACTTGTGACTTAAATATTCTCCGCCACGATCAGATCGTAGGCATTTTATTTTCCTGTCATGTTGATTCTCGACCTCACTCTGAAATTCCTTGAACCTTTCAAAGGTTTCAGACTTGTGTTTCATTAAGTAGACATACCCATATCTGCTCAAGTCATCAGTGAGGGTGAGAACATAACGGTAGCCACCGCGAGCCTCGACACTCATTGGACCGCATACATCGGTATGTATTATCTCCAACAAGTCAGTTGCTTGCTCCATTGTTCCGGAGAACGGAGTTTTGGTCATCTTGCCCATGAGGCATGGTTCGCATGTGTCAAATGATTCGAAATCAAGTGACTCCAAAAGTCCATCAGCATGGAGCTTCTTCATGCGTTTGACACCAATATGGCCAAGACGGCAGTGCCACATGTAAGTGGGACTATCGTTATCAGCTTTACACTTTTTGGTACTCACACTATGGACATGTGTAACATCACGTTCGAGATTCATCAAAAATAAACCATTGACCAGCGGGGCATGAGCATAGAACATTTCTCTCATATAAATAGAACAACCATTATTCTCGGATTTAAAAGAGTAGCCATCTCGTATCAAGCGAGATCCAGATACAATGTTCATGCTCAAAGCTGGTACTAAATAACAATTATTAAGGTTTAAATCTAATCCCGAAGGTAGATGTAGAGGTAGCGTGCCGACGGCGATCACATCGACCTTGGAACCATTCCCGACGCGCATCGTCACCTCGTCCTTTGCCAACCTTCGCTTATTCCGCAGCTCCTGCTTGGAGTTACAAATGTGAGCAACTGCACCGGTATCAAATACCCAGGAGCTACTACGAGCGCTGGTTAGGTACACATCAATAACAAGTATATCACATATACCTTTAACGTTGCCGTCCTTCTTATCCGCTAAGTACTTGGGGCAGTTCCGCTTCCAGTGACCGGTACCCTTACAATAGAAACACTCAGTCTCAGGCTTGGGTCCATTCTTGTTCTTCTTCTTCCCGGCAACTTGCTTACCGGGCGCGGCAACAGCTTTGCCGTCCTTCTTGAAGTTCTTCTTACCCTTGCCTTTCTTGAAACTAGTGGTCTTGTTTACCATCAACACTTGATGCTCCTTTCTGATCTCGACCTCTGCTGATTTCAGCATCGAGTACAACTCAGGAATGGACTTCTCCATCCCCTGCATGTTGTAGTTCATCACAAAGCTTTTGTAGCTAGGTGGAAGCGACTGGAGGATTCTGTCAATGACTGAGTCATCCGGGAGATTAACTCCCAGCTGAGTCAAGCGGTTGTGAAGCCCAGACATCTTGAGGATGTGCTCACTAACAGAATTGTTCTCCTCCATCTTACAACTGAAGAACTTGTCAGAGATGTCATATCTCTCGACTCGGGCATGAGCTTGGAAAACTAGTTTCAGCTCTTGGAACATCTCATATGCTCCGTGTTGCTCAAAACGCTTTTGGAGCCCCGATTCTAAACTGTAAAGCATGCCGCACTGAACAAGGGAGTAATCATCGCAGCGCGACTGCCAAGCGTTCGTAACGTCTTGGTCCGCTGGGAGAATGGGTGGGTCACCTAGCGGTGCATCAAGGACATACAATCTCTTGGAAGCTATGAGGATGATCCTCAAGCCACGGACCCAGTCCGTATAGTTGCTTCCATCATCTTTCAGTTTGGTTTTCTCTAGGAACGCGTTGAAATTGAGGTTGACATTTGCGTTGGCCATTGGATCTACAATATAGATATTAAAGGCAATTTTAGACTAAGTTCATGATAATCGAGTTCACATAATCAAATTATTCAATGAACTCCCACTCAGATAGACATCTCTCTAGTCATCTAAGTGACACATGATCCATGTCAACTGGCCCGTGTCCGATCATCACGTGAGACGGACTAGTCATCCATGGTGAACATCTCCATGTTGATCGTATCTTCTATACGACTCATGTTCGACCTTTCGGTCTTCCGTGTTCCGAGGCCATGTCTGTACATGCTAGGCTCGTCAAGTCAACCTAAGTGTTTCGCGTGTGTAAATCTGGCTTACACCCGTTGTATGCGAACGTTAGAACCTATCACACCCGATCATCACGTGGTGCTTCGGAACAACGATCCTTAGCAACGGTGCACAGTTAGGGTGAACACTTCTCTTGAAATTTTATTGAGAGATCATCTTATTTACTACCGTCGTTTTAAGCAAATAAGATGTGAACATGATAAACATCACATGCAATCAATATAGTGACATGATATGGCCAATATCATCTTGCTCCTATGATCTCCATCTTCGGGGCACCATGATCATCATTGTCACCGGCACGACACCATGATCTCCATCATCATGATCTCCATCATTGTGTCTTCATGAGGTTGTCTCGCCAACTATTACTTCTACTGCTATGGCTAACGCTTAGCAATAAAGTAAAGTAATTACATGGCGTTTGTGATTGACTCGCAGGTCATACAATAAATAAGACAACTCCTATGGCTCCTGCCGGTTGTCATAGTCATCGACATGCAAGTCGTGAACCCTATTACAAGAACATGATCAATATCATACATCACAATGCATCACATCACATCCTTTTGGCCATATCACATCACACGGCATATGCTGCAAAAACAAGTTAGACGATCTCTAATTTGTAGTTGCAAGTTTTTACGTGGTTGCTATAGGTTTCTAGCAAGAACGTTTCTTACCTACGTCAAAACCACAATGTGATATGCCAATTGCTATTTACCCTTCATAAGGACCCTTTTCATCGAATCCAATCCGACTAAGGTGGGAGAGACAGACACCCGCTAGCCACCTTATGCAACTAGTGCATGTCAGGCGGTGGAACCGGTCTCACGTAAGCGTACGTGTAAGGTTGGTCCGGGCCGCTTCATCCCACAATACCGTCGAATCAAGATAAGACTAGTAACGGCAAGCATATTAACAAAATCGACGCCCACAACTGCTTTGTGTTCTACTCGTGCATAGATTCTACGCATAGACCTAGCTCATGATGCCACTGTTGGTAGACGTAGTAGTAAATCAAAAAATTTCCTACGTGTCACCAAGATCTATCTATGGAGAAACCAGCAACGAGAGGGGAGAGATTGCATCTTCATACCTTTGAAGATCGCTAAGCGGAAGCGTTACAAGAACGCGGTTGATGGAGTCGTACTCGCAGCGATTCAGATCGCGGTAGATCCGATCAAGTGCCGAACGGACGGCACCTCCGCGTTCAACACACGTGCAACCCGGTGACGTCTCCTACGCCTTGATCCAGCAAGGAGGAAGGAGAGGTTGAGGGAGAGCTCCGGCAGCACGACGGCGTGGTGGCGGTGGAGCTGCGTGGTACTCCGGCAGAGCTTCGCTGAGCACTACGGAGAACGAGGAGAGGAGGAGGTAGGGCTGCACCAGAGAGAGAGGGAGAACCGTGTATTGTGCAGCCCCAAATACCTCCACTATATATAGGGGAGAGGGAGGAGGGGTGGCTGCGCCCTAGGGTTCCACCCTAGGGGTGGCGGCAGCCACCAGATGCCATCTGGCCGGCGGCTAGGGCAAGGGAGAGGTGGGGCGCCCTAGGGTGGGCCTTAAGGCCCATCTAAGCCTAGGGTTTGCCCCCCTCCACCTTTGCCACGCCTTGGGCTGGGGTGGAAGGCGCACCAGCCCACCTAGGGGCTCGCTCCCTCCCACTCTTAGCCCACGGAACCTTCCGGGGCAGGTGGGCCCACTTGGTGGACCCCCGGAACCCTTCCGGTGGTCCCGGTACACTACCGGTGACACCCGGAACACTTCCGGTAACCAAATCCTCACTTCCTATATATCAATCTTCGTCTCCGGACCATTCCAGGACTCCTCGTGACGTCCGGGATCTCATCCGGGACTCCGAACAACCTTCGGTAACCACGTACACTATTTCCCTATAACCCTAGCGTCATCGAACCTTAAGTGTGTAGACCCTACGGGTTCGGGAGACACGTAGACATGACCGAGACACCTCTCTGGCCAATAACCAACAGCGGGATCTGGATACCCATGTTGGCTCCCACGTACTCCATGATGATCTCATCGGATGAACCACTATGTCAGGGATTCAATCAATCCCGTATACAATTCCCTTTGTCTATCGGTATGGTACTTGCCCGAGATTCGATCGTCGGTATCCCCATACCTTGTTCAATCTCGTTACCGACAAGTCTCTTTACTCGTTCCGTAATACATCATCCCGTGACTAACTCCTTAGTCACATTGAGCTCATAATGATGATGTCTTACCGAGTGGGCCCAGAGATACCTCTCCGTCACACGGAGTGACAAATCCCAGTCTCGATTCGTGTCAACCCAACAGACACTTTCGGAGATACCCGTAGCGTACCTTTATAGCCACCCAGTTACGTTGTGACGTTTGGCACACTCAAAGTATTCCTACGGTATCCGGGAGTTACACAATCTCATGGTCTAAGGAAATGACACTTGACATTGAAAAGCTTTAGCAAACGAACTACACGATCTTGTGCTATGCTTAGGATTGGGTCTTGTCCATCACATCATTCTCCTAATGATGTGATCCCGTTATCAACGACATCCAATGTCCATGGTCATGAAACCGAGACCATCTATTGATCAACGAGCTAGCCAACTATAGGCTCACTAGGGACACGTTGTGGTCTATGTATTCACACATGTATTACGGTTTCCGGTGAACACAATTATAGCATGAACAATAGACAATTATCATGAACTAGGAAATACAATAATAACCATTTTATTATTGCCTCTAGGGCATATTTCCAACAGAAACCAGCTAGTCCGAAGAAACTACGCACTTGTTGCAAATTGGTGGGCGTGGGCCAATTTTTAATTGCCTCAATCTTAGTTTCATCAACATGGACACCCTTAGAGGCAACCACAAATCCTAAGAAAGCAACTTTGTCAACACCCAAAATGCATTTGTCCATGTTTGCATAAAGTTTTTATTTACGAAGAGTTTGCGAAACGTCCCTAACATGTGTGGTGTGTTGTTCTAGAGAGTTGCTAAAAACAAGGATGTCATCAAAGTAAACCACAACACAATATGCAATGTAGGGGCGTAAAACATGATGCATCATGTGCATGAACGTACCCGGTGCTTCGGATAAGCCCATGGGCATCACTAACCATTCATAAAGACCAAATTTAGTTTTGAAAGTCGTTTTCCACTCATCACCCTCTTGTATGCGAATTTGGTAGTAACCACTTTTCAAGTCTATTATGGAAAATATAGTGGCACCAGTAAGTTCATCTAGCATGTCATCTAAGCGTGGGATAGGGTGACGGTAGCGAATGGTGATAGAATTTATAGGTCGGCAATCGGAACACATACGCATACTATCATCTTGTTTAGGCACTAGGATCACGGGAACCGCACAAGGACTCAAACTCTCACGTACATGCCCTTTTTATAGGAGTTTTTGGACTTGCCTTTGTATCCCCTTTGTTTCGTCGGGGTTGACACGGTAGGGAGCCTTGTTAGGGAGTGGTGCGTCGAGGATGAGGTCGATGCGGTGTTCGATCCCTTGTTTTGGTGGTAGTCCCGGAGGTAGCTCATCAGGAAAAACATCTTGAAATTCCTGCAACAATTGAGATAACACAATAGGAAGATGTTGTGAAGGGTTAGGCCGTGTAACATCATCCTTGCACACTATCACATAGTGGAGGATGGTCGATGAGCTCTCACTCACATCCCTCAAATCTCTTTTGGTGGCAAATAGTACTAGGTCACTCATGTCCCTCATCGTGGAGTCGCTCAATTTTGGCTTGTGGCGCTCACTCGCTTTTAGGTGGATCACTCTCTCACTTTTATCTCCACGATGGGATGAAGCTTTCTTGTCGGCGATCACTTGACTTGGAGACATAGGGTGAAGCACATATTCGGTGCCCTTCATCTTGAAGCTATATTGATTTGTCTGCCCATTGTGTATGATGCCACGGTCGAATTGCCAAGGTCTCCCAAGGAGTAGGTGTCAAGATGACATGGGCACCAAATCACACTCCATGGTGTCTTCGTAAGCTCCTATCTTGAAGGAAACTTACACTGTGTGGTCGACTTGTATTGTGTGGGAGTCACTTAGCCATTGGACCTTGTAGGGGCGAGGATGCTTTTTCTTGGTCAAGTGCAACTTGGAGCAAAGTTCCTCACTTGGCAAATTGTCAACAATAATAATTCATGATCAAATATATTTGGATGGCCATGTATGCTTGGATCTTTCCCCACCACATGATGCTTGCCAAGAGAAAAAGGCGAAATATAGGAAGTGGTGAAGATCTCCATGACTCTTGTATAAAGGTAAGTACTAGAAAACAAAAGATAAGCCCTTCGTAGAGGAAAGCAAAGGTTGTCATGCGCTTTTTGTTTTTGGATGTGCAAACTCTTAATGTAAAGGAACGTCACGTTATATTGCCCTTTGTGATAGCAACCTTTATTATGTAGTTCGTCGCTTTTATTTCTTTGTCATCACAAATCCGTACAACGCTTATTTTCCCTTACAATAAAAGATCTTACATATTTAGGAGCAATTTTTATTGCTTTTGCACCAATGACAACTTACTTGAAGGATCTTATTCAATCCATAGGTAGGTATAGTGGACTCTCATGGAAAAACTGGTTTAAGGGTGTTTGGATGCACAAGTAGTATTTCTACTTGGTGCAGAAGTTTTGGCTAGTATGAGGTGGAAGCAATCACCACATGTTGGAGGATCTAAAACAATATAACTTCTATACAAATATACCCAAGCATAACTCATTATGTTGTCTTCCTTGTCCAACTTAAACTAATTTGCTCAAGTTTGAAAATAATTAATGGGTATTCACAATCATAGAAGATGTCCAGGATAGTATATTTATATGTGAAATATCTCTTCCTTCAATATTCTTTCACGAATTGTTCAAGTGACCAATGTGGTGTTTGCTAACTTTCAATAAATTTCACCACCTACACTTATTATGGTGAAGTCATTACTCCCCATGGTATAAGTATATGAAGCATTTTTTATTTCAGATTTATGATATTCAATTCATTCAACCATTTACTCATAGGATAAAAGTGAAGCACGAGAGTGAATGACAAACTACCCCAAAAAGATATAAGTGAAGATCAATGCGTAGTTAATTAGTTAAATAGCCATGTGAGGAGTCTCTCTTATTCAAAATTTCAGATCCAAAGATTTTATTGAAACAGCAAACAAAATAGAATGACACTCCAAGAATAGCACGCATCATGTGAACGAATAAAAATTTAAGTTCAACATAGGCTAACCGATAATTGTTGATGAAGAGTGGGTGGATGCGTAGCATCCCCAAGCTTAGATACTTGAGAGTTATTGAAATATTTTCTTGGGGTGCCTTGGGAACCCCCAAGCTTGAGCTTTTGTATCTTGTTCAATCCTCTCATATCCCGGTTTCACCTATTGTCAAAACCTTCATCCACACAAAACTCAAAAAGAAGTCGTGAGATAGGTTAGTACACATAAGAACAAATCAAAACTTCATGTACTACCAAGACAAGTTGCACAATAATTTTCAAACATTAGGTATTGTATACTATCATTTCCACAATTTATATTTACCAATATAGGCTATGGAAACTATATGATAAGTAGATAACAAAACTATGACAACAATCTGTCTAAACGGAACAGTCTATAGTAATTTATTAAACCAGGGTACCTATATAACTATAAAAATTATGAAAACTTAGGACGTGCTATGGAATTTATATGAAAACACTGTGTAAAAATTTCAGAAACTTTCCACGTTCCGGTAAATTTGAAAATTCAGACACTACAGCAAAAGTTTCTGTTTTTACACAGCACACATCAAACATGCAATGCAAGCATCCTAATGCAATTCTTGGAAATTTTTAATGGAAAACAAGATTATAAATAACACCTAACAGAGAAAAACACAATAAAATGACAATCCAAGCAAAACTCATATTATGTGACGAATAAAATATAGCTCCAAGTAAGATATACCGATAATGTTGAGGACGAAAGAGGGGATGCCTTCCGGGGCATCCCCAAGCTTACATGCTTGAGTGTTCCTTGAATATTAACTTGGGGTGCCTTGGGCATCCCCAAGCTTGGGTTCTTGTCACTCCTTATTCCCCTGGTATTGGTTTCTCACCCAGAACTTGAAAACTTCAATCACTCAAAACTTATAACGGAACTTTGTGAGAAGGGTTAGTGTAATGAAGATAGATCATTCACTTAGGTACTGTCAAGACAAGATCAATAATTATTCCCACATGATACCTACTGTATTCCATCATGCCCACAATTTATATTACTCAATACAAGTTATAGGAACACGTGAAACAAGCAAACTATGCATGCAAAACAGAATCTGTCAAAAACAGAACAGTCTGTAAAGATCTGAATGATCACCATACTTACCTGACTTCTAAAATTCTGAAACATTAGGAAATATCACATAATTTTCATATTTTTTATAATTTCATAATTATTTGACTCTCCAGCGAAGTCCTATAATTCAAATATTGGACGCAAAACTTTCTGTTTTTTGCACAGAATCAAACAAGCAAGTATCCACACTATCCCAAAGGCTTTACTTAGCACTTTATTGAAATAAAAGGCACAAAGCATGATTAATACAGTATCTTAATCATGTTAACACATAAAAACAGAAAGTAAAAGTGTTGGGTTGTCTCCCAACAAGCGTGTTTATTTGATGCCTTTTTAGCCACGCATGATATTTCAATGGTACTCTTCCAAGCCAAATTCCGATGATCATTTTATTCATACTATAAAATATATAAGTGAAGTTCATAGATAATTATACAATTAATATAGATTAACCAATATCCAATCTCAAAATATATAAGTGAAGCACACGAAGCATTCTATAGAGCCATACTCAAAAGGTTTAAGTGAAGCACAAAGAGCATTCTACAAATCCGTACTCAAAAGATTTAAGTGAAGCACAAAGATCATTATACAAATCCATCAAGGACTATCTAATACTAGAAGGGTGCATAAAGGAAAATAAAAAAACTAAAGACGCATATCATGTGAACAAAACAATAACCGAGGTATACCGATAATTGTTGAAGAATAAAGATGGGATGCCTTCCGGGGCATCCCCAAGCTTAGATGCTTGAGTCTCCTTGAACTATTCACTTGGGGTGCCTTGGGCATCCCCAAGATTGAATTCTCGTCTCTCCGGATTCTTCTTATATCAATACCTCCTCGATCTTCGAACACTTCATTCACCCAAAACTTAACAAAACCCTCGTGAGATCCGTTAGTATAATAAAGCAAAATACTATTTTAAGTACTGTTGTGAACTCATTCTAAATTCATATTAGCATTATATCTACTGTAGTCCAACTTCACCATGGTTCATACCCCCCGATACAACCCATAGATTCATGAAAATAAGAGAACAATGCATAGAAGACAAAATCTGCCAAAAACATGACAGTCTGTAGTAATCTGGAAATTTTGTATACTTCTGTAAATCAAAAGATTCTGAAATTTAGGACAAATTAAAAAAATCACAGCAGCACTGTGTCAAAATTTCAGCAACTTTTGACGTTCCAGTAAAAAATGTAAATTCATGCACTACAGTCGAAGTTTCTGTTTTTGCACTGCACACACCAAACAAGCAATCTAATCATCCTAAAAATAAATTTTGGTACATTATTTTTATAATAAAATGGATATATACAAGGTAATAATTATTTTTCATAAGCTTACATGAAAAATTCTACATTGTTTCCATGAGCATGAACACAAGTGTTCAAGGTCCACCCTCACTTCTCCAATGCACAACATTCCAATCACTTCTCTTTTTGAAAAACTTCTTAGGCATAAGAGGCAAGTAACTCTTTTTGTATCTTTAATTTTTTTTAATTTTTTGTTTGTTTCACCCACAACTAAATAAATAAAAAAGGGAAAACAAAATCTATATAGTGAAGAAAGCAAACAAGCACACACGAGAATATGAACCCCACGCTATTGCTCCCCGGCAACGGCGCTAGAAAAGAGCTTGATAATCCCCAAGTGCAAGGAATCATCATAGCAATTTCCAAAGGTGGAAGTGATAAGTATGGAGTGTCTAACACACAAGGAGCTAAAGTTAAGATCAATATTCTCTCAAGTCCAATCTGCCACTGATACGACTCTACGTACACCGAACGTTTGCTTCCATCTAGAAACGAGAAATAAAACTATGTTGTGGGTATGAAGAGGATAGCTTTGGATGATAATGGAGAACTGAAATATTTAAATATGTTTTGTTAAAATAATATTACAATATATTACAAATAGCGAGTGTGGAATAATGATGGGTCGGTTTGCGGAATTATCCTAGGCAATTGGTAACAAGATCGGAAATCATTATTGCAATTTTATATGAGGGAGAGGCATAAGCTAACATACTTTCTCTACTTATGATTGGAACTCTAGCAAGCATCCGCAACTACTAAATATCATTAAGGTAAAACCCAACCATAGCATTAAAGCATCAAGTCCCCTTTATCCCATACGCAACAACCCCCTTACTCGGGTTTATGCTTCTGTCACTCAAGCAAATGATCGTCAGGCCATTGAGAACAAATGAACCTTTAAGAAGAAGACATGTGCTAATGGTAATATTACCATATGCAAATCTCGACTTATCGTAAAGGGTTTTCGACAAGTTCAAGGAGTTGACTACGATGATACTTTCTCACTCATAGCAATGCTAAAGTCTGTTAGGATTATGTTAGCAGTTGCTGCATTTTACAATTATGAAACCTGGCAGATGGATGTCAAAATTGCATTCCGTAACTGATTCCTTAAGGAAGAGTTGTATATGATGCAACCGAAATGTTTTGTCGATCCTAAGGATGCTAATAAGGTATGCAAGATCTAGCGATCCATCTATGGACTGGTGCAAGCATCTTGGAGTTGTAATCTTTGCTTTGATGAGGTGATCAAAGCTTTTGGGTTTATACAAGTTTATGGAGAAGGTTGTATTTACAAGAAAGTGAGTGGGAGCTCTATAGCATTTATAATATTATATGTGGATGAAATATTGTTGATTGGAAATAATATAGAACTTCTGGAAAGCGTGAGGGATACTTGAACAAGAGTTTTTCAATGAAAGACCTCGGAGAAGCTTCTTACATATTAGGCATCAAGATCTATAGAGATATATCAAGATGTCTCATAGGACTTTCACAAAGCACATACCTTTACAATATATTGAAGAAAGTCAAAATGGTCCAGTCCAAGAAGGTGTTCTTACCTGTGTCGTAAGGTGTGAACTTGAGTAAGACTCAAAGCCTGACCATGTTAGAAGAAAGACAAAGGATGAAGGTCCCCATATGCCTCAGCCATAGGCTCTATAATATATGACATGTTGTGTACCAGACCTGGTGTGTGCCTTGCCATAAGTCGCGCATGGAGGTACCAAAGTGATCTAGGAGTAGATCACTGAACACTCATAAAGTGTTACGTTGACACTAGCTTTGACATTGATCGGGATGACTCTAATTCTCAAACCGGATACATATTTATTCTGAATGGTGGAGCAGTCGGTTGGTGTAGTTCCAAACAGAGTGTCGTGGTGGGATCTAGATATGAACCGAAATATATAGCTGCTTCGGAATCAGTGTAGGAAGGCATCTGGATGAAGGAGTTCATGACCGATCTAGGAGTTGTGCCTTGTGCATCAAATCCGATGACTACCCTTTGTGATAACACTGGAGCCATTGTCATTGCCAAAGAGCCCAGGTTTCACAAGAAAACCAAGCATATAAAACACCATTTCAACTCCATTTGTGATTATGTCAGGGAGGGAGACATAGAGATTTTCAAAGTACACACGGATCTGAATCTTGCAGACCCTTGACTAAACCTCTCTCATGAGGAAACACATGATCAACACGAGAACTCCATGGGTGTTAGATTCATTACAATGTAAGCTATATTGACTCTGGTGCAAGTGGGAAACTGTTGGAAATATGCCCTAGAGGCAACAATAAATTGGTTATTATCATATTTCATTGTTCATGATAAGTGTTTATTATTCATGCTAGAATTGTATTGGTCGGAAACTTAAATACATGTGTTGATACATAAACAACATTACGTACCTAGTGAGCCTCTACTAGACTAGCTCGTTGATCAAGGATGGTTAAGATTTCATAACCATAGTCATGAGTTGTCATTAGATAACAGGTTCACATCATTAGGAGAATGATGTGATGGACAAGACCCAACCATAAGCTTAGCACATGATCGTGTCATTAAAGTTTAATTAATATAGCTTTCTTCATGTCAAGTATATGTTCCTTAGACCATGAGATATGCAACTCACTAACACCGGAGGAATACCTTGTGAGATATCAAAGCCACTTCATAACAGGTGATCATAAAGGTGCTATTAGGTATCTCCGAGGGTGTCTGTTGGGTGGGCATGGATTGAAACTAGGATTTTGTCACTCCGTGTGACAAAGAGATATCTCTGGGCCCTCTCAGTAATATAACATCAAAAAAATCTTGCAAGCATGTGACTAATGAGTTTACTTGGAGGGATCTTGTATTATGGAACGAGTAAGAGACTTTCCAGTAAATAGATTGAATTAGTTATCGATATACCGACGATCGAATCTCGTGCAAGTAACATCTTGCTGGACAAAGGGAATTGCGTACGGGGTTTACTGAATCCTCGATGTCGTGGTTCAACCGATAAAGATCTTCGTGGAATATGTAGGAACCAATATGGGCATCTATGTCCCTCTATTGGTTATTGATCGAAGAGGTGTCTCAGTCATGTCTACATGATTCTCGAACCCCTAGGGCCCGCACGCTTAACGTTTAATGACACTATAGTAGTATTGGGATATGTACATTGGTGACCAAATGGTGTTTGGAGTCCCGGACGTCAAGAGGAGTACTAAAATGGTCTGGAGGTAAATATTTATATATGAGAAGTCATATTTGGGGTACCGAGAAAGTTTCGGGTTTTACCGACAAAGTGTCAAAAGTGCTAGAAGGGTTCCGAGGGTCCACCTGCCCATGGGGGGCACATGGGCTCCAAAAGGGAGAATCAACCCCAGATGGGCCGGGCGCTGATACGCCTCCAATGCATCTATATTTTTTGATTGTTCCATGCTATTATACTATCATTCTAGGATACTTTTTGGGTATTTATTTACCAATTTATAATATTTTTGAGCACTAACCTATTGACCCAGTGCCTAGTGTCAGTTGCTGTTTTATGCATGTTTTTGACTTTTCTGGTTTATAGTACCAAATGAATCGCAATTGGCACGAAATTTTTTGATGATTTTTTCTAGACCAAAAGAAGACCTGGAAGCTTCGGAGGGAGGCCGGAGGACCCACAAGGGACCCACAAGCCGATAGGGCGCGCCACTAGGGGGTGCCCTGATGGCTTGTGCCTCCCTCGGGCGTCTCCCGATGCCCCTCTCTGGCCTATAAATTCCCTTTTACCCTAAATAATCTAAGAGATCTCCCGAAACACTTTTCTCGCCGCGGCAAGTCTCTGTTCCGACGGGAGGCCATCTACACCTTCGTTCCGGCACCTTGCCAAAGGGGAGATCGATCATGGAGGGCCTCTTCATCAACCTTGCTGCCCTCACCGTGATGTGTGAGTAGTTCACCACAGACCTATGGGTCCATAGGTAGTATCTAGATGACAATCTCTCTCTCTCTCTTCAATACAATGTTCATCGCATCTTTGCCTTGATCTATCCGACGTAATCCCTTTGTATGGTGTGTTTGTTGGGATCCGATGAATTGTGATTTTATGTTTAGATTATTCGTGAAAAGTATTTGAGGCAAATCTGAATACTAAGATTCTTATTTGCATGGTTATCATAGCTTTGTAATGCTCTCCGAACTATTGAGATAGTTTGGTCAACTAGATTGATATTTCTTCGGTGGGAGTGGTGCGTTGTAGTTGGTTCAACCTGGCGAGTTCCTATATCCCAGAGACAGAAGGAGACAAGTTGCGTCTTCGTGTTGCTGCTACTAAGGATAAAACGATGGGGTTTATTCATACTGATTGAGTTTACTTTGTCTACGTCATGTCAATGTTCTCCAAGCATTACTCTGTTTTACTTAATACTCTAGATGCATGTTGAATAGCGGTCGATGGGTGGAGTAATAGTAATAGATGCAGGCAGGAGTCGATCTATTTTCTTATGGACGTGATGCCTATATACACATGATCATTTCCGTGAAAATTGCATAACTATTCGCTTTTCTATCAATTGCCCAACAGTAATTTGTTTACCCACCGTATGCTATATCTATGAGAGATGCCACTAGAGAACTCTACGGCCCCCAGGTCTATTCACTTATATATTCCTAAATGCTTCCATTACCTTGTTGTTATTCATTTGCTTTTATTTTATTTTGCAATTTAGAATTATCCACAATTATCTACACAACTCACTTGCTTGCATATAACGAGATCAAGAGGATTGACAACCCTCTTGCCGGCATTGGGTGCAAGTTGTTTGTTCTTTTGTGTGCAGCCGATGAATACGTTCGAGGATTGGTATTCCTATTGGTTCGATAAACCTTGGTTTCATAACTAAGGGAAATACTTACCCACTTTGTGTTGCGATAACTCATTCCTCTTCACGAAAACCCAACGCAGATCAGAGTATGAGGCGCCACTCCCCCCTTGGCCCATGCGCCAAGGGTTGGTGGGGAAACTCTAGGGGGCGCCCCCTTTCTTGGGGGGCAAGCCACCCCTAGGGACACCGCCCCCTCCTCCTCAAAGGGGTTAGATGGTCGATGCCCCTCCTCCCTGCCCCCATATATAGTGAGGGAGGGCTACCACACACCAATTCCCCCTCCCCGCCGTAGCCCTCCCTCTCCCGTCTCTCCCGTTCTTCCTCGTTGTTTGCCCTGGCGGTGCTTGGCAAAGCCCTACTGGCGCTGCACTGCCGCATCACCACCACACCGTCGTGTTGGTTGTGATCCCATCTACTTCCCCGACCTCGCTTGCTGGATCGGATCCACTCAGATCCATTGAGTCACTCAAGTGTCCTCTAGTCAGTCGGTCAGACATCATCACTCGAAAGTGAAGAGGCATGGATGACGTGGGAGCTGCAACCGCTGAGGGACTTAACACCACACATGAAGTGCAGTCATGAATACTGTTACCTGTAACTGTTGTAGTTAGGGCCGCCATTACTAGTAACCCCCGTAGTTACTCGCATTAATTGCCCTTGTAATGAAGCATGATAGGTCCTGGCGAACTCTATATAAGCCACCCTAATCTCTATGACAAGGTTTCAACACTTTGTGTAATCATACACCCACACAAAAAACACAAGCCTCCAGGAATGAGATGTAGGGTCTTTACCTCTCCTAGAGGGGACCGAACTCGCTAAATCCGAGTGAAACACCTCTGCCATAGCTAGGCTTCGTCCCTCATTCGTACCCCTAGCATTGATTGTGAGGATCATTCCCATGACATAAACAACCCCCTTACCCGGGGTATAAGCTTCTGTCACTCTTGCTGCCCCACTATAAGCGGATCATGAACGTATTGCAACACCCTACAGTGGGAATCCCCCATGTGTGTGCAACACAGAAGGCACCATAATACAACACCATCAATCAACCCATAGGACAAAACAAATATACTCAAACATCATAGGACAGAACATATCATTGGATAACAATATGAAGCATAAATCACCATGTTCAAGTAGGGGATACAGCGGGTTGTGGGAGAGTGGACCGTTGTAAATAGATGAGGAAAGGTGGTGATGGTGTTGAGGAAGACGACAGAGTTGTTGGTGTAGATCGGTATCACAATGGTTCCCTCAGTGGCTATCCTACGCTACCGAAAGAGAGGGGAGAGGGCCCCCCTCCCCCTTCTTCTTCTTCCTTAGACTCACCCCTGGATGGGAGGAGAGTTTCCCCTCTAGTCCTTGCCCTCCATGGATCCCGGAGGGGAGGAAAACCTCCAAGATTGGATCTCTCTCTCTCTCTCTCTCTCTCTCTCTCTTTGTGTTTCTCTTTTGTTTCACATTCTTGTTTTCTGGTGTTTCACCATTTCTTAAACTAGTAAGTGTGCACGTGCAACGCACGTCTAAAACAACACACATTATGTCAAACATCATAAATCCTGACCAAATATATGATAGTTTTGTTTAAAGTTTCAAATTTCACATGAAATGGATTGCATCTAATTCCTTACTCATACAAATAATTGGAATTACCAATCTTCATGAATCAACATGCCTCTTTAATCCATATCACACATCCTCTATATATGTTTGATCGGAAATAATTTGCTACCCATGGTGAGAGCTACGCACGGCCCCAATTTCTATATAATAAAAATACACTTGTGCCAATGTCATTGAAACCCGACATCTCATATATATAAAAAGTCACTTATACCAAAGGGTTTGTAGCTACCACCATGCATAGTAAATCACCTCTCTATGTTTGATTTCCAACATATGAATAAAGTGCAAACTTGTTGCACCTCTCACTGTTACGGGGAATTGGAAGTTCAAAATCATTTCCCAAGCACATAATTTTAGCGAAGCCTTGTTGACCCTTCTCACTGTAGCATACCTAGTAGGAAGACAAGTTGTTTTGTAGAGGCAAAATAAAGTTAACAAACAAGACTTCATTAAACAAGAAACCATGTTAAGTCTGTATACATCCTCTCACACTCGGTAACCTCTTGTTAAATCTATATTTTAATATCATATTATCCTTGCAGTCAAGAAAATTCACAACCATGATGCACATGATGATTCAGAAAATGGACCGGCCAACCGTAACAAAAAATAAAGGATTCATACAAAATGAAAACGATATAAAAAAAATGACCAGTTGGGATATAAAAAATGTTCATAGTCTAACACATTGAGTGAGTTGCATCTAAAATTGCATTTCATTAAAAGGGAGGAAATGTTCGATTCAAGGGCCACCAAAACAAAACAAAGATACAACCAGCAGCTTTGCTTGTAGTCATCTTTAAACTTCATTCTCCTTATGATATTCTTATCCTTCCCTAAGAATTTGAATCAGTACATGACTCTTCTTAACATGTTCAGTAGCATTTGTTCAGTAACATGTTCAGTCATCTTTAAACTTCATTGTCCATAACATATTCTTGTCCTTCCCTAAGAATCTGAATCAGTACATGACTCTTCTTATCATGTTCAGTAGCATTTGCTGCATAAAAAAGGAGCAAGAATATTCTGGTTTCATGTCAACAATGCGACAATGCATTTTCTTTATCTCCAACGCCATATTTGCAATCAGGTATTCAAGCATAGAATGCAAAGCTCTGATGCAATTAACATGAAATCTTCAGAAGTGGAGGCTAAACTCATAATAAAGCATGAACCAACAGGGAGGGCAATAGAGCAAGTACCATCAGCTTATATCTTGATAGTTCTCCAACGTCAAATTGTTTCCTTGACTGTTCAAGCTCTATCCCACTCACTCTGCTCGCAAATTCAGAGAGCAGAGAGTTTCGCCCAGGTCATTCTCGTTTGGGCTAATTTGAACACATATCAAAGTTTTGGAGTCTCCACCTGCAGTGATTTACACACATTATAACGAAAACTAAAGAATAACTTCAAATCATATCGGCACAAGGAGAAGAAAATTAGATACTTAGTGAGTCTTACAGCAAGTATGTTAACTTTGAATTACTGCCAGTTGGAAAAAAGGTTAGCGAGATCATATATATGATCACTTAATCAGCAGTGCAAATTATAACGAACGTTTGAAAGTTGCAAACCTGAAGGGTATGTGCTCGCTCGTAGTTGCAAGAGCAGATATGGCTCACCATTCATCAAGTTTTCTCCTTTGACCATCACACAATATATACTGTATGGACAATTAGTGAGGACGGGATTATACGGTCTGCAACTTAGTGTGAGTGAATGAAAATCTGGTGAACGACCAGTGTGACCGGCTGCTGTGCTCATTAGCATTTGTAGAACCAACAACTCTGGCTTTGATTCTAGTTTGCAGGATGCCCCGTGCCTCATCCATGTTAGTGAATTGTGATTCGACCAGTCCTAGTACATGACGAACTCCCTCTGCAACGTGTCCTATTTATAGCCTGCATATACCAAGAACAGATATGAGAAGCATGTATTCAGAGAACAGATATGAGAAGTGTGTACTGGAAATTCAGAGAAGCGTAGCTCACGGGGAAAGATGCCTCTTGATGGCTAGGACCTGCGCCGCGTATGGAGGGGGTGTGGGCGAGCGCGTCCATGGAGCAGCAGCCGAGCGGCGGGCGGCGACGACCCGCGCTCCAGGAGAGGCTGGCGGTGACCGCGTCCTTGCGGCAGCAGCCGAGTGGAGGAAAGGCGGACGGAGATAACGACCGCGACCATGTCTGTGGGGCAGCGGAGGAGCGGTGGCATGACCGGAGGAGTTGTTGGGGAAGAATGGCAGATTCGGCTGGTGAGCAGTAGTGGTTGGTGGTGGCGATAAAGGGAAAGCTTTGGAGACGGGCGATGTTCATTCCGTGGAAGACGAGATATGAGATGCGGCGGCGGCGGAGAGGATTGCGGATCAAACGTTGATGCATGCGGGCAGAAAACAAGAGTGGGACGAAGGACACGGGCATGCATGCGGGATGGCAGAGTTTTCATCCGTCCGAAAAAAATGTTAAACTCACTTTAGACGTGTGTTGGTGTAATCTTAACGATTAGATCTAATTTAGTGAACTGATCCTAAGGATGTAATTTTTCTGTGTTGTTCTGTATAGCTTAGGTTGAGTGCACGTAGTGATGAATATGTTGGCTTGTTTAATAGTAGTATAAATTTCCGGAGATCCGCAATTTTGATTGGGTTAAAATTTTGAGGGGATTTTTATCCGGATATTAGCTTCCTTGCGGCTGAAGGACATCCCCAACCAACCTCTCAGGACCCCACAAGCTTGCCCAACACGCCTAGCGAGCTCGTGGGCCCCTCAGACATTGTCTCGCATTGATTCATTTTCCTCAAAATCACATATATTCCTAAATATATCTGCGTAAATTTTTATCGCATTTGGACTTCGTTTGATATGAATTTCCTGCGAAGCAAAATACATGCAACAAACGAGAACTTCCACTAGGCACTGGATCATTATGTTAGTCCAAGAAAATCATATAGATTGCTAGTATGTATATAAAATTTGTAAAATAATGGCATGAAAAATTTAAAAATTATAGATATGATGGAGACGTATCACCCTAGTGGCATTTTGGGGGAACATTGTCCCTTCACACCGCTCCAAACGGAGCTTAGCATCCGCAAGGGTGTGAACTTCGGGATACATCGTCGTCTCTACGTGCCTCAATTATCTCTTACTGAGCCCTTTACTTATGCTTTTTTACTTTGTGATAGCCATATTGTTTCATGTTACATATATTCCTACCACTTGGTTGTTTATCTTACTTAGCATAAGTTGTTCATGCACATAGGTGAGCTTTGTTGATTTAGGTTTTGTGCTTGAGAAATTAAATGATAGTTTTATTTCAAATTTGTTCAAGCCTAAAACATAATTATTTTAAAGAGACTATTCACCCCCCTCTAGGCGACATCACGGCCTTCCAGTCAGGCTCTGGATTAAGCCCATGATCGTACTGGTACCAGGAAGGCATTACAGTAGGCTCCACAAAGAAGTCTTTGAAGTCCGGGTGGACTTTCTGAATGGTTTAGACATGGGGGGTGGTAATCTCCTTGTCAGGTGGCTCATTGGTGACCAGGGTTGTTGTCCAAATGTTATTATCCACTTTCATGTGATGTTGTTCATAGGTGTTGAGCTTCGAGATGGCGGAGGTCAAATGATCTGATGTCGTTGTAGCTGAACCATTTTGCCCTCTGCAATGAATGCGAATGTCTTCTCGATCCAGTGACATGTCATGGGACCGTGCCCGGATAGCCAGTCTGTCATTAGCACATCGTCGTAGGCACTCGGGTTTAGCACCCACAAACTGTGTGGAAAGTGTGCCCTCGCACTTTCCAAGCCAATGTGAGAATGATGCGATCACAATAGAGATGCTATCCATGGGCGATCATAGTGTAGACATGGGTCATTGTCCATGCACACAAAAACTGACGGCAATGGTGCAGTAGGCACCGCCAGATGAGTCACAAATGCATCACTAAGGAAATTGTGGGTCCTCCCCATATTGATCAAGAGTAGCATGGCATGATCGCTGACATGCGTACACAAATAGATGGTGTATGACGCTGATACGTCTCTGATGTATCTATAATTTATGAAGTATTCATGTCATATTCACCTATGTTTACAATACTTTTATATGGTTTTGATGCAGTTTATATGATTTATTTAGAACTAACCCAGACTGACGCTGTTTTCAGCAGAACTACCGTGGTGGTGTTTTTTGTGTAGAAATAAAAGTTCTCTCAATGTAATGAAACTTTTTGACGTTTTTTGGAACAAAAGAGGCACTAGAAGCTTTGTGGGAGGGCCAGAAGAGCCATGAGGTGGGCACAACCCACCACCACGTGCCAGGCCCCTCCGACGCGACCTGGTGCGTTGTTCTCTCCTCGTGGCCCATCTTCACGTCAAACCGACGCTCAAAAATCCTATAAATATAGAAACCATCAAAAATAACCCTAGACTCCTCGTTTCGCCAATGCAACTCTCTGTATCGATGAAAAACCAATCTAGAGGCATTCTAGTACCCTGCTAGAGAGGGTAGATATCAGGTGGCCATCTTCATCATCCCGGTGAAGGCCATGATGAGGAGGGAGTAGTCCATCCTCAGGGCTGACAATTTGTGTACCGGTAGCTATGTGTTCAATCTCTCTCTTTCGTGTTCTTGACATGGCAAGATCTTGATATATCACAGGCTTTGTTAATATAGTTGGATCACATGGTGTTTTCCTCTCTCTATCTTGTTGTGATGAATTGAGTTTTCCCTTTGAGATTTTGTTATTATTGGATTGAATAATTTTATGGATTTGAGAGCACTTGATGTATGTCTTGCATGCAAATACCCGTAGTGACATTGGGGTATTCAAGTGATTCACTTGACATATGTTATGGCGTCAACTTGTAGATTCCGGTGATCTTGGGGATCTATGCATAGGGGTTGATTGCACGTTTTCATACCTTGTTCTCCGATATAAATCTTGGGGCACTATTTGAGGTTCTTTGTGTTGGGTTGTGTATTATGAATCTGAAATTGTTTGATGCATATAGTATAATCAACTCATGGATACTTGTGGTGACATTGGAGTATCTAGGTGACATTAGAGTTGGTTGAGGCGTATCATATGGTATTATTCTAGTACGAACTCTTAGATAGATAAATCAAAAAGGATAACTTGGTTATTTTAGTACTAACTCTTGGATAGATTGATCGGAATGTTGGAAATAAGCCCTGGAGGCAATAATAAAATGGTTATTATTGTATTTTCTTCTTCATGATAATTGTCTATTGTTCTTGCTATAATTGTGTTAACCGAAAACCGTAATACATGTGTGAACACATAGACCACAACATGTCCCTAGTGAGCCTCTAGTTGGTTGGCTCATTGATCAATAGATGGTCACGGTTTCATGACCATGGACATTAGATGTCATTGATAATGGGATCACATCATTAGGAGAATGATGTGATGGACAAGACCCAATCCTAAGCATAGCACAAAGATCGTGTAGTTCGTCTGCTAAAGCTTTTCTAATGTCAAGTATCGTTTCCTTAGACCATGAGATTGTGCAACTCCCGGATACCGTAGGAATACTTTGGGTGTGCCAAATGTCACAATGTAACTGGGTGGCTATAAAGGTGCACTACGGGTATCTCCGAAAGTGTCTGTTGGCACGAATCGAGATTGGGATTTGTCACTCCGTGTGACGAAGAGGTATCTCTGGGCCCACTCGGTAAGACATCATCATAATGAGCTCAATGTGACTAAGGAGTTAGCCACGGGATGATGTGTTACAGAACGAGTAAAGAGACCTGCTGGTAATGAGATTGAACAAGGTATAGGGATACCGATGATCGAATCTCGGGCAAGTGTCATACAGGTAGACAAAGGGAATTGTATATGGGATTGATTGAATCCCCGACATCGTGGTTCATCCGATGAGATCATCGTGGAGCATGTGGGAGCCAACATGGATATCCAGATCCCGTTGTTGGTTATTGACCGGAGAGGTGTCTCACTCATGTCTACGTGTCTCCCAAACCCGTAGGGTCTACACACTTAAGGTTCGATGACGCTAGGGTTACAGGGAAATGTTGTACGTAGTTACCTAAGGTTGTTCGGAGTCCCGGATGAGATCCTGGACATCACGAGGAGCTCTGGAATGGTCCGGAGGTAAAGATTGATATATAGGAAGTCCAGTTTTGGTCACCCGAAAGTTTTCGGGCTCATCGGTATGTACCGGGAGTGCCGCGAGGGTGCCGGAGGACCCTCGGGAGGGGTGTGATGACCAAAGGACTTCATGGGCTGTTAGAGGAGGTGGACCAACCCTTATTGGGCTGGCCAGGTCCTTCCCTAAAGGCCCATGCTTCTAGGGATAAAGAGATAAGGCAAAAGGAGATTCAAAAGGAAGAGATCCACCTCCCTTGTGGGAGGTGGACTCCTCCCTTATCTCGACCGAACCTCTCCTCCTTGGAGGAGGGGTCAAGGCAGCCCTCCCTCTCCCTCCTCCTATATATACCCGAGGTATTGGGGCTGATTTGAGACACGAGTTATCTCTCTCTCGGCGCAGCCCTACCCTTCCTCTTCCTCGTTCTCCATAGCGCTTGGCGAAGCCCTGCCGGAGTCCACGTGGCTCCACCTTCACCATGCCGTCGTGCTACCGGAGCTCTCCCTCAACCTCTCCTTCCTCCTTGCTAGATCAAGGCATAGTATACGTCACCGGGCTGCACGTGTGTTGAGCGCGAAGGCGCCGTTGTTCGACGCTTAGATCGGATTCCACCACGATCTGAATCGCTGCGAGTATGACTCCACCAACCGCGTTCTAGTAACGCTTCCGCTTTGTGATTTTCAAAGGTATGAAGATGCACTCTCCCCACTCGTTGCTGGTTTCTCCATAGATAGATCTTGGTGAACACGTAGAATTTTTTGATTTACTACTACGTCTCCCGACAGTGGCATCATGAGCTAGGTCTATGCGTAGAATCTATGCACGATTAGAACACAAGTTGTTGTGGGCGCCGATCTTGTTAATTTGCTTGCCGTTACTAGTCTTATCTTGATTTGATGGCATTGTGGGATGAAGCGGCCCGGACCAACTTTACACGTACGCTTACGTGAGACCGGTTCCACCGCCTGGCATGCACTTGTTGCATAAGGTGGCTAGCGGGTGTCTGTCTCTCCCACCTTAGTCGGATTGGATTCGATCAAAAGGGTCCTTATGAAGGGTAAATAGCAATTGGCATATCACGCTGTGGTTTTCGAGTAGGTAAGAAATGTTCTTGCTAGAAACCTACAGCAGCCACGTAAAAACTTGCAACAACAAATTAGAGGACGTCTAACTAGTTTTTGCAGCATATGCATTGTGATGTGATACGGCCAAAGGATATGACATGATGCATTTTGATGTATGAGATTGATCATGTTCTTGTAATAGGATTCACGACTTGCATGTCGATGAGTATGATAACCGGCAGGATCCATAGGAGTTGTCTTAATTTATTGTATGACCTGCGTGTCAATCATAAACGCCATGTAACTACTTTACTTTATTTCTAATCGTTGGCCATAGTAGTAGAAGTAATAGTTGGCGAGACACCTTCGTGAAGACATGATGATGGAGATCATGGTGTCGTGCGGTGATAGTGATGATCATGGTGCCCTGAAGATGAAGATCAAAGGAGCAAGATGATATTGGCCATATCATGTCACTATATTGATTGCATGTGATGTTTATCATGTTTACATCTTATTTTCTTAGAACGACGGTAGTAAATAAGATGATCTCTCAACAAAATTTCAAGAAATGTGTTCACCCTGACTGTGCATCGTTGCTAAGGATCGTTGTTCCGAAGAACCACGTGATGATCGGGTGTGATAGGTTCTAACGTTCGCATACAACGGGTGTAAGCCAGATTTACACACGCGAAACACTTAGGTTGACTTGACGAGCCTAGCATGTACAGACATGGCCTCGGAATACAGAAGACTGAAAGGTCGAACATGAGTCGTATTGTAGATGTGATCAACATGGACATGTTCACCATGGATGACTAGTCCATCTCATGTGATGATCGGACACGGGCTAGTTGACATGGATCATGTATCACTTGGATGACTAGAGAGATGTCTATCTAAGTGGGAGTTCATTAAATAATTTGATTATGTGAACTTAATTATCATGAACTTAGTCTAAAATAGTCTTTACAATCTATATTGTAGATCCAATGGCCAACGCTAATGTCACCCTCAACTTCAACGCATTCCTGCAGAAAACAAAGTTGAAAGATGATGGAAGCAACTATGCGGACTGGGTCCGTGGCTTGAGGATCATCCTCATAGCTTCCAAAAGATTGTATGTCCTTGATGCACCGCTAGGTGACGCACCCATTTTCCTAGCAGATCAAGACGTTATGAACGTTTGACAGTCACGCTGCGATGATTACTCCCTCATTCAATGTGGCATGCTTTATAGTTTAGAACCGGGCCTCCAAAAGCATTTTGAGCAACATGGAGCATATGAGATGTTCCAAGAGCTGAAACTGGTTTTCTAAGCTCATGCCCGGGTCGAGAGATATGATGTCTCCGACAAGTTCTTTAGTTGTAAGATGGAGGAAACAGTTCTGTTAGTGAGCACATACTCAAAATGTTTGGGTTGCACAACCACTTGACTCAGCTCGGAGTTAATCTCCCGAATGACTTGGTCATTGACAGAATCCTCCAGTCGCTTCCACCTAGCTACAAGAGCTTTGTGATGAACTACAACATGCAGGGTATGGAGAAGTCCATTCCTGAGTTGTACTCGCTGCTGAAATCAGCGGAGGTCGAGATCAAAAAGGAGCATCAAGTGTTGATGGTGAATAAGACTACTAGTTTCAAGAAAGGCAAGGGTAAGAAGATTTTCAAGAAGGACGGCAAAGTTGTTGCCGTGCCCGGTAAGCAAGTTGCCAGGAAGAAGAACAAGCATGGACCCAAGCCTGAGACTGAGTGCTTTTATTGCAAGGGTACCGGTCACTGGAAGCGGAACTGCCCCAAGTACTTAGCGGATAAGAAGGCCGGCAACGTTAAAGGTATATCTGATATAATTGTTATTGATGTGTACCTAACCAGTGCTCGTAGTAGCTCCTGGGTATTTGATACCGGTGCGTTTGCTCACATTTGTAACTCCAAGCAGGAGCTACTGAATAAGCGGAGACTGGTAAAGGACGAGGTGACGATGCGCGTCGGGAATGGTTCCAAGGTCGATGTGATCGCCGTCGGCATGCTACCTCTACATCTACCTTCGGGATTAGTTTTAAACCTCAATAGTTGTTATTTAGTACCAGATTTGAGCATGAACATTGTATCTGGATCTCGTTTGATGCGAGATGGCTACTCATTTAAATTTGTGAATAATGGTTGTTCTATTTATATGAGAGAAATGTTTTATTGTCATGCCCCGCTGGTTAATGGTTTATTTTTAATGAATCTCGAACGTGATATTACACATGTCCATAGTGTGAGTAACAAAAAATGTAAGGTTGATAACGATAGTCCCACTTACATGTGGCACTGCCGCCTTGGTCATATTGGTGTCCAACGTATGAAGAAACTCCATGTTGATGGACTTTTGGAGTCTCTTGATTTTGAATCATTTGACACATGTGAACCAGCCTCATGGGTAAGATGACCAAGACTCCGTTCTCCGAAACAATGGAGTGAGCAACTGACTTATTGGAGATAATACATACCGATGTATGCGGTCCAATGAGCGTCGAGGCTCGCGGTGGCTACTGTTATGTTCTCACCCTCACTGATGACTTGAGTAGATATGGGTATGTCTACTTAATGAATACAAGTCTGAAACCTTTGAAAGGTTCAAGGAATTTCAGAGTGAGGTAGAGAATCAAGGTGACAGGAAAATAAAGTGCCTACGATCTGATCGTGGCGGAGAATATTTGAGTCACGAGTTTGGCACGCACCTAAGGAAATGTGGAATTGTTTCACAACTCACGCCGCCTGGCGCACCTCAGCGAAATGGTGTGTCTGAACGTCGTAATCGCACTCAATTGGATATGGTGCTATCTATGATGTCTCTTACTGACTTACAGCTATCATTTTGGGGATATGCATTAGAGACTGCCGCATTCACTTTAAACAAGGCACCGTCTAAATCCGTTGAGACGACACCGTATGAATTATGGTTTGGAAAGAAACCTAAGCTGTCATTTCTAAAAGTTTGGGGATGCGATGCTTATGTGAAGAAACTTCAACCTGAGAAGCTCAAACCCAAAGCGGAAAAGTGTGTCTTCATAGGATACCCCAAAGAAAATATTGGGTATACCTTCTACCTCAGATCCGAAGGCAAAGTCTTTGTTGCCAAGAATGGATCCTTTTTTGAGAAAGAGTTTCTCTCGAAATAAATAAGTGGGAGGAAAATAGAACTTGATGAGGTAATTCTACCTCCACTTGAATCGGAAAGTAGCACAGCACATGAAGTTGTTTTTGTGGAGCTTGCACCGGCTAGAGAGGAAGTTAATGATGATGATCATGAAACTTCAAATCAAGTTACTATTGAACGTTGACGGTCCACTAGGACACGTTCTGCACCAGAGTGGTTCGGCAACCCTATCCTGGAGATCATGTTGTTGGACAATGGTGAACCTTCGAACTATGAAGAAGCGATGGGGGCCCCAGATTCCAACAAATGGCTTGAAGCCATGAAATCCGAGATAGGATCCATGTATGAGAACAAAGTATGGACTTTGGTGGACTTGCCTGATGATAAGCGAGCCATAGAAAATAAATGGATCTTTAAGAAGAAGACTGACGCGGATGGTAATGTGACCATCTATAAGGCTCGGCTTGTCGCTAAGGGTTATCGACAAGTTCAAGGAGTTGACTACGATGAGACTTTCTCACCCGTAGCGATGCTGAAGTCTGTCCGAATCATGTTAGAAATTGCTGCATTTTATGATTATGAGATCTGGCAAATGGACGTCAAAACGGCATCCCTTAATGGCTTCCTCAAGGAAGAACTGTATATGATGCAGTCGGAAGGTTTTGTTAATCCTAAAGATGCTAACAAAGTATGCAAGCTCCATCGCTCCATCTATGGGCTGGTGCAAGCATCTCGGAGTTGGAACATTCGCTTTAATGAGGTGATTAAAGCGTTTGGGTTTATACAGGTTTATGAAGAACCCTGTATTTACAAGAAAGTGAGTGGGAGCTCTATAGCATTTCTCGTATTATATGTGGATGACATATTGTTGATGGGAAATAATATAGAACTTTTGGAAAGCATAAAGGCCTACTTGAATAAGTGTTTTTCAATGAAGGACCTTGGAGAAGATGCTTACATATTAGGCATCAAGATCTATAGAGATAGATCGAGACGCCTCATAGGTCATTCACAAAGCACATACCTTGACAAGATATTGAAGAATTTCAATATGGATCAGTCCAAGAAGGGGTTCTTGCCTGTGTTGCAGGGTGTGAGATTGAGTACGACTCAATGCCCGACCACGACAAAGGATAGAGAAGAGATGAGTGTCATCCCCTATGCTTCAACCATAGGCTCTATTATGTATGCCATGTTGTGTACCAGACCTGATATGAACCTTGCCATAAGTTTGGTAGGGAGGTACCAAAGTGATCCCGGAGCGGAACATTGGATAACGGTCAAGAATATCCTGAAGTACCTGAAAAGGACAAGGGACATGTTTCTCGTATATGGAGATGCCGAAGAGCTTGTCGTAAAGGGTTACGTTGATGCTAGCTTCGACACAGATCCGGATGACTCCAAGTCACAAACGTGATATGTGTATATTTTGAACGAAGGGGCAGTCAGCTGGTGCAACAGCAAGCAAAGCGTCGTGGCGGCATCTACATGTGAAGCAGAGTATATAGCTGCTTCAGAAGTAGCAAAGGAAGGAGTCTGGATGAAGGAGTTCATCACCGACCTAGGAGTGATTCCCAATGCGTCGGGCCCGATGACTCTATTATGTGACAACACTGGAGCTATTGCCCTTGCCAAGGAGCCCAGGTTTCATAAGAAGACAAGACACATCAAACGCCGATTCAACTCCATTCGTGATTACATTCAGGAAGGAGATATAGATATTTGTAAAGTACATACGGATCTGAATGTCGCAGATCCGTTGACTAAACCTCTCTGACGAGCAAAACATGATCAACACCAGAATGCTATGGGTGTTCGATTCATCACAATGTAACTAGATTATTGACTCTAGTGCAAGTGGGAGACCGTTGGAAATATGCCCTAGAAGCAATAATAAAATGGTTATTATTGTATTTTCTTATTCATGATAATTGTCTATTGTTCTTGCTATAATTGTGTTAACCGAAAACCGTAATACATGTGTGGACACATAGACCACAACATGTCCCTAGTGAGCCTCTAGTTGGCTAGCTCATTGATCAATAGATGGTCACGGTTTCATGACCATGAACATTGGATGTCGTTGATAATGGGATCACATCATTAGGAGAATGATGTGATGGACAAGACCCAATCCTAAGCATAGGACAAAGATCGTGTAGTTCGTCTGCTAAAGCTTTTCTAATGTCAAATATCATTTCCTTAGACCATGAGATTGTGCAACTCCCGGATACCGTAGGAATACTTTGGGTGTGCCAAACTTCATAACGTAACCGTGTGTCTATAAAGGTGCACTACGGGTATCTCCAAAAGTGTCTGTTGGGTTGGCACGAATCGAGACTGGGATTTGTCACTCCGTGTGACAGAGAGGTATCTCTGGACCCACTCGGTAAGACATCATCATAATGAGCTCAATGTGACTAAGGAGTTAGCCACGGGATGATGTGTTACGGAACGAGTAAAGAGACTTGCCGGTAACAAGATTGAACAAGGTATAGGGATACCGACGATAGAATCTCGGGCAAGTGTCATACCGGTAGACAAAGGGAATTGTATACGGGATTGATTGAATCCCCGACATCATGGTTCATCCGATGAGATCATCATGGAGCATGCGGGAGCCAACATGGGTATCCAGATACCGTTGTTGGTTACTGACCGGAGAGATGTCTCGGTCATGTCTACGTGTCTCCTGAACCCGCAGGGTCTACACACTTAAGGTTCGATGCCGCTAGGGTTATAGGGAAATGTTGTATGTGGTTACCAAAGGTTGTTCGGAGTCCCGGATGAGATCTCGGACATCACGAGGATCTCCGAAATGGTCCGGATGTAAAGATTGATATATAGGAAGTCCATTTTTGGTCACCGGAAAGTTTTCGGGCTCATCGGTATGTACCGGGAGTGACGGGAGGGTGCCGGAGGACCCCCGGGAGGGGTGTGACGACCAAAGGACTTCATGGGGTGTTAGAGGAGGTGTACCATACCTTATTGGGCTGGTCAAGTCCTTCCCTAAAGTCCCATGCGGCTAGGGATAAAGAGACAAGGCAAAAGGAGATTCAAAAGGAAGAGATCCACCTCCCTTGTGGGAGGTGGACTCCTCCCTTATCTTGGCCGAACCTCTCCTCCTTGGAGGAGGGGCCAAGGCAGCCCTCCCTATCCCTTCTCCTATATATACCCGAGGTATTGGGGCTGATTTGATACACGAGTTCTCTCTCTCTCTCTCGGTGCAGCCCTACCCTTCCTCTTCCTCGTTCTCCGTAGCGCTTGGCGAAGCCCTGTCGAAGTCCACGTAGCTCCACCGTCACCATGCCGTCATGCTTCCGGAGCTCTCCCTCAACCTATCCTTCCTCCTTGTTGGATCAAGGCATAGGAGACGTCATCGGGCTGCATGTGTGTTAAACGCGGAGGCGCCGTTGTTCGGCGCTTAGATCGGATTCCACCGCGATCTGAATCGCTACGAGTATGACTCCACCAACCGCGTTCTAGTAACGCTTCCGCTTTGCGATCTTCAAAGGTATGAAGATGCACTCTCCCCACTCGTTGCTGGTTTCTCCATAGATAGATCTTGGTGAACACGTAGAATTTTTTTGATTTACTACTACGTCTCCCAACACGAAAAGGATAACTTTAAGCCGGTTTCGTACCCTACAAACAATTTCTTCTTATGTTCTCCGCTGGACAGTGGCGGAGCCAGCTAGCTCAAGGAGTCACGGAAAAACCTTTATATCGTGACGTGGTCCATCATTTGCCCAAGAAATTAGAAATACTAATCATTGTTTCTTAGTACTTTAGTGAACAATGGCCGGATCAACCCGAGCAGCTGCCCCGGGTCACCGGGAGCTAGCTCCGCCACTGTCGCTGGATAAGAACTTTGGAGTGATTGTTTGTTGCACGTTGAGGGATGGTTATGTGATCCAATTATATTAGCATTGTTGAGCGATTGCACTAGCGAAAGTACGAACCCTAGGCCTTATTTTCAAACATTTATACACCATTTTGCTCGCTGTTTTACACTTGCTACCTTGCTGTTTTTATATTTTTAGATTACAAAAACCTATATCTATCATCCATATTGCACCTATATTACCATCTCTTCGCCGAACTAGTGCACCTATACAATTTTGCATTGTATTGGGTGTGTTTGGGACACAAGAGATTTCTTGTATTTGATTGCATGGTTGTTTGAGAGAGAACATCTTCATCCTACACCTCCCGCAAATTGATAAACCTTAGGTCATCCACTTGAGAGAAAATTGCTACTGTCCTACAAAACTCTGCGCTTGGAGGCCCAACATGAGTCAACAAGAATAATGTTGCGTAGTAGACATCAGACGCCTCTTCACCAGCAACTTCATGTTGTGACAGGGAGCAACATTCGTGTTCCTAAGCATCCGGAGCATCCAACAGTTTCCGCACGTGAATGATCATCACAGAGCATTTTGCCACAGTCGCCCACCTTAATCATCAGAACTTGTCTGATGTGCTTGCATTGATATTCTCGATAGTATTTATCCCCGCAACAAAAATTGAGGCAGTTGATGTTCACGCTCGTAGTCGTCGTCGCCCGACTATGGTGGTGCGGCCACGTGTGCAGGAATTAGAGCCGACAATGGTGGTGGTGGTCATTCAACTAGCGCGACACAATGTCGTGGCACACTCAGTTACTCTAGTTCCTCCTCCTGGATGCACGCAAAGACGGTTGCACGCGTGAGTTGGTTGATGCTCGAAGGCAAAGGCCCAGTCGGAGTTTATCTTTCAGGCCAAGAAGAAACTGAGAGACAAAAAGCTTGGGGCTTAACAACGAATCCAGCGACAACAAAAGGTACATGGAAATTTTCAAATTTTTGGTGGCATTTGTCCATGTTGCCGATTTGCCGCAACTACACGAGGCGATGCATCTGAATCTCAAAATTCCCGTGACCAAATTCTTCTTCGACTGCTACCCGGAACACTGACCATGTCAGCCTCAGATGTATTTCATGAAATTCTTGGAGCCACATTACAGTGAGGCAAACCATGTAGAGTGTCGCACTAGTCACCCAACTGTGCGATGACACCTGGTGAAGCTCGAAGTAGGAGACACAACGCTCACTTGAGATGCGTAGGGCGTAGCTGTCGAACCACGGAAAATCGAGCTTCAGCTGATTCATGTAGTAGTCAGTTGCACGGTTCTGGCTAGGGCACGCCACTGATCGTGGTGGAAGAAGCGACAACCTGTGGTTGATGAGGCACGTGAATGGAAGTTGTGTTGGTCCATCGGTGTAGAGAGGCTGCGCGCGGCCCACAGTTGGTGGTGTGGCCGTCGGGTCAGGGATAGGCTGGGACTCCGGGTGGGTGGAAAAGCCTATGAACGCGGTCACGCCGGATGGCGAGGTGCCACCCACCGCAATAAGAGCTGTGATCGATGGTGGGGTCGGATTTGCGCGCTTCATCGACATACGTTTGGGTAAGGTCAATTTGTTTGGCCAGATTCTTGAGCTCGTGGGAAACCTGTTCGTTCTAAGTGAGTTGCGCCTCATATCACTTGTTGGCAGTGACTCGGTTACGTCAAGGCGGTGGATGACCATATGAAGCAACATCCTCAATCGGTTGGTGGTCTCGTCCATGGGGAGAAGTGGCGGATCTCGACAGATGGTTTGGATGGTAGCGCCGTCGTTTCGCTCTGAATCGTATCTCACCCCATGTAGGATTTCGAGCAATTCACCGAGATGAATCACACCTAGCACGATGGATTTTACAGATCAATCAAGAGAGTATGAAATCAACGACGGTTGGAGGTGGAAGAAAGAAAAATTCCATGGTTCTGATTACCAGATTGTCACGTACCGATTGCGATGGGGATCAGGAGAGGGAGTAGGTGAGAGGAGAAAGGGGAGCACGTGAGAAGAGAGAATGAGAGGGTGATGATTTGCTTCTCAATTTTGATCAACGATAAATCCTTTTTTAGAACAATCAATGATAAATCCTAACAGTGGCTTACACACGCTTAAGTACTACGTGAAGGGGACCGTAACACTGAATTCTTCCATGCATGGGCGTCGGCACGTCGAAAAACTAATAGGATTAATTCTCTGGTGTGTGAGGATGGCTCTATTTGTAACTCCCAGACTGGAATCAAAGGTATGGTTCAAGGTTTTTATGAAAATTTATTCACTTCAGAATCTTGTTTGTCTGGTGATACTGTTCTTCATGCCATACCACGTAAAATTTTGGATGAGATGAATGAAGATCTTTGTAAACCTTACACTAATGAAGAAATCAAGACAACTTTATTCCAAATGGGACCAACTAAAGCTCCCGGTCCTGATGGTTTTCCTGCTCTATTTTATCAAACCCATTGGAATTTTCTCGAAGACGATATTTGTCATGCTGTGCGTGGTTTTTTGGAGGGAAGACCTATACGAGAGGGGTTTTGTGATTCAGTGATTGTTTTGATTCCGAAGACTGCCAGACCGAAGCATCTGAAGAATTTTCGTCCTATTAATCTGTGCAAAGTTCTGTACAAGATTGCTTCCAAAGTTCTAGCCAATCATTTGAAGGTGCTTCTTGGTGTTGTGGTGTCCGAGTACCAGAGTGCTTTTGTGCCCGGTAGACTGATCACTGACAATACTTTGATTTCTTATGAGTGCATGCATACTTTTAGAAAACAACGGACAAAGCATCCTTTCTTTGCCTTGAAGATTGACATAATGAAAGCTTATGATCGCGTGGAATGGAGTTATCTTCATGGTTGTTTGAGTAAGCTTGGCTTTGCTCCTATATGGGTTGAGACTGTCATGAGATGTGTCACCAATGTCCGGTATGCTGCTTGAGTGAATGGTGAACTTACTGACCCCGTTGTTCCTTCTTGGGGCATTCGTCAAGGGGACCCTATCATCCCCTATCTTTTTCTTTTGTGCACTGAAGGACTGTCGAGTCTGTTATTAAAAAAAGAGAATTGTGGCGAACTACATGGTATTCGAAATGGCCGTTATGGTCCACCTATCTCACATCTCCTATTTGCCGATGACAACATTTTCTTTGCCAAAAGTGACAATCGTAGTGTGGTTGCTTTGTAATCTACCTTGCGTTTATATTGTGAAGGCTCAGGTCAGCTTATCAATAAAGACAAATCCTCAATATTCTTTGGGAATCATTGTCCTGTTGCTGTGAAACATCGTGTTATGTCCATGTTGGGTATCAATAATGAAACTCTTCACGATTTTTATCTTGGAATGCCTACTGAAGTGGGGCAGTCACCTATCAGTACTTTCAAGTTCCTTCCTGATAGAGCGTGGCAACGCATTCATGGATTGTCTGATAGGCCTATATCTCGTGCTGGTAAAGAAACTTTTTTCAAGTCAATTATTCAGGCTATACCGACCCATATTAGAGCTGCTTTCAACTCCCTATTGCAACGTGTGAAAAATTCCGTCAAATCATTTCCGACGAATGGTGGGGTAGGAAGGATGGAAGGAAGAAAATCCATTGGCGTTCTTGGGAATGGTTAACAACACCGAAAGCTCTTGGTGGTATGGGTTATTGTGATATGGCACTTTTTAACCAAGCTATGCTCGGCAAGCAAGGATGGCGTCTTATCACTGAACCAGATTCTTTATGTGCTAGAGTGATCAAAGAGAGATATTACCCTCAAGATGATTTCTGGAACGCGACGACACCTCGGTCGGCTTCTTACACTTGGTGGAGTATTTTGTATGGACATCAGTTGTTGAAACAAGGAATTTGTTGGGGCATTGGTGATGGCAAGCGAATACGGATACTTACTGATCATTGGATACCTTCTTTTTCTCCGTCTTTGCTCAAGCCGATCTCTCCAATTCCGACAAATGCAACAGTGCACTGTTTGATTGATGAGGCTACAACCACATGGAATAATGAAAATGTACTAGCTTTTTTTGACGAACATGTTGCTGCAGCTATTTTACATGTACATATTAATCAGTTTGTTGGTGAGGATTTTGCTCACTGGCCATCTACCAGGTATGGGGCGTATACTATGAAATAATCTTATAACTTGGCGCATTCAAAACGTTTCATGTTAGCTCGTAGCCACATTGGACGTGGCCAGTCTTCTGACAGAGCGGCTAGAGAGAAATTTTGAAAATCAATCTGGTCAATTAAGGTTCCTGATAAGATGAAAATTGTCCTTTGGCGTATCGCACATAATTGTTTACCTTCCGGTGAACAACTTCTTCGACGTCAAGTTCCGACTACGGCAAATTGTTGCTTCTGTGACAGAATAGAAAGTGTTGAACATACTATCCTATTTTGCCCTCATGTTCGTGCTATCTGAGATGAGATAAAATCTTTCTATCATGTTAATTTGTGTCGTTCAGTTTTTCGCTCGCCTTTGCAGTGGCTGTTTGATTTCCTCCAAAGATCTTCTGATCGTGAGGCATCTGTTCTTGTGGTGACGATATGGCATATATGGGAGGCTAGAAATGAGGCAAGAATGAGGCTATTTATCATCATCCATGAGTTACTGTTATGAATGTCCATGCTTATGTTGAGATGATTTTTATGCATTTGTTGAAGCCAACATATATTCAAAGACGTGAAACATATGCTTCTAGCTTCAATTGGTCTACGCCGTTGGCAGGTATGATCATGGTTTATTGTGATGCCGCTATTTTTGCTAATCTCAACAAGGCTGGTTTGGGTGTGGTGGCCCTTAATCATGAAGGAAATTGCCTTGTGGCATGTTCGGAGCCACTATATAGATCTTTCGATCCGGAAATGGCGGAAGCCCTTGCGCTCCGTCGAGCAGTCATTGTGGCTCGGGATAAAGGATTCACGCATGTGATCTTCGCCTCATATTGCCTTTCTTTGATACAACAGATTAATTCTAATATCCGAGATCGATCCGATGTGGGCTCTGTAGTTATGGATATCAAACAACGAGCTATGAATTTTACTTCTTCGATCTTCAAGCATGTTCGTCGGCATTGTAATGTAGTTGTCCATGTCTTGACCAATTATTTTAAGAATTCTAGTTTGTTGTCTGTTTTTCATTCTGTTCCGGATTGTATCCGAAAGACCTTGTATGACTTTATTGCTTAATCACTAAATGCCGACTTTAAAAAAAAAGTACTTGGGCCCTCGCAGGAAGACCCGGCCCAAGGCCCAACTGTTCATCTTCAGTCCGCTGCATGTTCAGGTTCAGATACCCGAACCGCAGGCGTGACAAGTTTGCAGTCAAGGAGATTGCCAAGCTGAGAGAGAGTTAACCCCATTACTCCCACGCAAACCGCAACAGAGAAAACCCATTCTCCATCGCCGAGCACCGCCTCCAACCCTCCAGTGCTGCCTCCTCAGTCCTCACTCTCCGCCGCGCCGCCGCCGCCGCCATGGCGATCACGGCACAGACCCCCGACATCCTGGGGGAGCGCCAGTCCGGCCAGGACGCCCGCACGCAGAACGGTAGCACTCCTCGATCGTCTCCTGCTCGCCCTACTCATCAGCGCCAGATTCCGCGGAGTAGCGCGGGGTCTGTAAGATCCAGTGGCCTGGATAGCCGTCCGAGCGCGCGCATGTGTTTAATCTACGTTTCGTGCTTCTGTGATTGCAGTGACGGGGTGCCAGGCGGTGGCCAACATCGTCAAATCATCGCTCGGGCCCGTCGGGCTCGACAAGGTATGTGGCTTTACCTTCGATCTACTTGGTTGCGCATTGCTTGCTGCTTTATGAATAGGATCCGAAGTTATGATCTGCGTGCTAGAAACTTAGAACGGGGGTGCAGGAGTTGCTTGTTTGTTGTGGATGTAGTTCACCCGCAAACTTGGTTGCCGGTGATGATGAAGATGTAAGATGTGCTTTCTGTATAATCTAATGACGAACAGTGAAGTTAGATGGTAGTGCATCCTCTGTAATTTTGAAAAAAAAAATCATGGTTCGAACCTTTCCAAAAGGAAAAATGTCATTGTTGGAATGAACTAATTTAGCGTATCTACAGATGCTGGTGGATGATATTGGCGATGTTACAATCACAAATGATGGAGCAACCATTTTGAGGATGTTGGAAGTCGAGCACCCAGCAGCAAAGGTGATGCCTGTTAGCCAAAGCTTCCCATTTTTCTTTTTGCTTCTGTTGCTGCTTCGTGCTTATCTTTGCGGGTCGATTCATTGTTAGATTCTTGTTGAGTTGGCCGAGCTCCAAGATCGGGAGGTTGGTGATGGAACAACATCTGTTGTTTGCATAGCTGCAGAGTTGCTCAAGGTATGAAATGGAGCTTTAGTGGCAGGCTTTTCTTCACTATGAATTTCCTAAGCATCATGCATACAAATTTACAATGTTCTATTTTTCTTCACCAGAGTGCCAATGAACTTGTGAGGAATAAAATCCATCCGACCTCGATTACTAGTGGCTACAGGGTGAGCTTTGTAATCTTTATTTTAGCAGCATTAGCATTTTAATTTTGATTAAACATTGTGAAGTCACATCGTCTCTTACTTTTTATTGCCTTCATATTCTATCAGCTCGCTATGCGTGAGGCTTGCAAGTATGTCGAAGAAAAGCTCTCTGTCAAGGTAAAACCATGTTGCCTGCTGAACAAATGGCCGCATCTTGCTGCTCGATTTGAGGCCTATTGTCTTGCTGACATGCGCATTCTTCTACACTTTCAGGTTGATAAACTTGGAAAAAATTCTCTTGTTAACTGTGCAAAAACTAGCATGTCTTCGAAATTGATTCACAGCGACAGTGATTTCTTTGCAAATCTGGTAAGTTCCTGTGGTCATGTGTACTTCAGGTTTCTTAATCATGCCTCCTTTTTACTTATCTTTCTACTGTAAAATTGGAATTTGATTGTATTGTTGTATATTTGATCAGTGGTGTTTGTTAACTCTAAAATAAGTACTTTTAGACGAGAAAGTAAGTACTTAGTTTATGCATGTATTTTTAGGTGTTCTGTCCACTGCTATGGTTTGCTGTGGTCTGATATTTTTATCTACTAGTCATCCCTGGAGCCAAATGTTAAGGTCCAGCTGTCTTTACGTTAACATTGCCCCAAACTACGTGCTATTTAAATGAACTGCTATGGTTTTGTAGGTTGTCGAAGCAGTTCAAGCAGTGAAGACTACAAATGCTAAGGGAGAAGTGAAGTATCCAATCAAGGCAAGTAAAGCGCATTAGGTTACAAACTTAATGTATTACTTCATCGGACGAAAATTTGTGAAAGCTGTTTTTAACTTGGTTGCTTCGTTCTGAATATAGGCTTAGATATTATCTCCTATAATTTTTTTGGGCAATGTCGGCACTGTAGGCACATCTGTTATACCAATTTGTCATGTTGTCTTGCCTCATGCGTCTTTTGTTCTTCCGGCTTATTATGTGTTAGCTATGCCTTAACATTGTGCTGTCTTTGTTTTTGAGATTCATCTAAAGATTCTGTTTGTACTTAGTTTCTGAGTCATTTTTAAAATACATTCTGATATATTTCTTAAAATTTTGCTTATAATTATAGTTTTCTTTCTTCTGCAGAGCATTAATATTTTGAAAGCTCATGGTAAAAGCGTCAAGGAAAGTTACCTGCTCAATGGTTATGCGCTGAACACAGGCCGTGCAGCTCAAGGAATGCCTACAAAAGTAACGGCTGCTAAAATCGGTTGTCTTGATTTTAACCTCCAGAAGACAAAAATGCAAATGGGCGTTCAAGTTCTTGTATCTGATCCAAGAGAACTTGAGAAGATCCGTCAGAGGCATGTGCATTTTCAGTTTTGCACTGCATTCTCACTGCTTGCTGTTATCTCCTGAACAAATCAGCAATTACGATGCTCTATGTCCTTTTAGCATATGTCCCCCCATTTCTTATGCTGGATCCCCATGCCTTCTGTCATTGGATTCGAAAGCAAATTATTTTATATTTTATGATCTTCAAGAGTATACCTAATAGCTTACTCTTTTTTTTGGCAGAGAATCTGACATAACAAAGGAGCGAATTGAGAAAATTCTCAAGGCTGGTGCTAATGTTGTATTGACCACCAAGGGAATTGATGATATGTCATTGAAGGTATGCTTTCATAATTCAAGCATAAGCTATTTATTTACCTATTTTTAATATGATTTTAACTATAGTGCCCAGCACCGCAGCAGAAACTATTTATGTAATTTCTTTGCTTTCACTGGTCAGTTTTTGCTGATATTCTAGCTAGTTACTGTTAGTTTTGGTTAGGGTGGGGCATCAAGAATCTTCTGCACTACGTATTACACAGTATCTTGATCTATTCCTGAGTGCTAGATCTGACTTCTATCTCCTTAAAAAATATATTTCATGGTTAAATTGAATTGATGATTTCAAAAAGAGCAAATTGAATTGATGATTTCAGAAGGAGCTACTGCATTATTCGGATATATCATGTCTTTTCCTGTGACTATCTAAATCTGTTGTGTGTGATAAAACATCATTTCAGTACTTTGTTGAGGCTGGAGCAATTGCGGTGAGGCGTGTGCGTAAGGAGGATTTGCGTCATGTTGCCAAGGCAACTGGTGCAACAATGGTAAGGACCTTCTCGATAGCTATGATGAAGCAGCACTGAGTATTTCAATATTGTAATTCTTTTTAATTTCATCCATGACTTGTTGACTTCAATCCCATGAATTTACTTGTGATTGCAATTGTACTGAACTTGATCGATCTGTGCTTAAGAGATTAAGGCAATGTTGCAACACATCATCTGAACTAAAATACCTTCACAACATTGCTTTATGTTTATTTGGTTTTCATCGGTTTCTGAGTATGCTTTGCTAATCTAGCGTAACAACTTTGAGGTGCTAAATTGTATTATCATCTGGGATGGAGTCGATGCAAATAACAGAAAATTATTAACTTCAGCAAATTTTATCCGTGTTTTTCTGAGAAATAAGCATAAGATTAGCTTTTTCATTCTAAGTGAACTTCAACATCCTAATGAAGTGCGAAAGTGCAGGTGAGTACTTTTGCTGACATGGAAGGTGAAGAAACATTCAATCCATCATTCCTTGGACATGCTAATGAAGTTGCGGAACAACGAATTGCCGACGATGATGTAATTCTGGTGAAAGGCACAAAGAACACTAGGGCGGTTAGTATTTTGCATGCCATGTTGACCTAGTCATGATATGAGTGGGAACTATAATTTGCACCACACTTGCATTTGTTATGTGCAGGTCTCAATTATACTTAGAGGAGCGAATGACTACATGCTAGATGAGATTGAGCGGTCTTTGCACGATGCACTCTGCATTGTGAAGAGAACACTGGAATCCAATATGGTACAACTTATTGCCACTGTTCCTTATTGCCTTCCTCTGGATGAATACATGAACATAATGATGTTGTCATAACTGAAAATTTTGGGACATGAGACCGTTCACTAAACTTGTATATTCTTCTTCTTGTTTCTTTGCGTTGCTTGCGGTTAAATTGCTAGCTGCCGCTGCCTGATTCTAATATTTAATACTTCCTCTGTCTCACCATATATGACGTTTTGGTAAGCAATTTCAGCTTGCCGAAACGTCTTATATTAAGAAACAGAGGGAGTATTTATCTTTTATTGAGCCATGTTTCCTGTAGCAGCAGTCCCTAATTCTAGAACAATGTTTCCATGGTTGAAGGCGAACATGAACATTGAAAATTTACCTTGTAATATTCCTAAAAAGAATCATCATTTAAATGAGCAACTAATGCTTTAATCACAATGTCTGTTTAAGGCATTCCGTATAAAGTTGATATCATTGAACTTCTCGGTAGACAGTCCAATGAAGTGCTTCGAAGCATCATTTTCTTCTGACATGTAAAACAAGCATTGTTTTTTGTTTTGTTTTGAACACATAAGTTTATCATCGTCTGCATTGTGCGTAACATGCCTCGGTCTTTCAGGTAGTTGCTGGTGGTGGTGCAGTAGAAGCTGCGTTGTCTGTGTACTTGGAGAATCTCGCTACTACTCTTGGCTCTAGGGAACAGCTTGCGATTGCTGAATTTGCAGAATCTTTGTTAATTATCCCAAAGGTTTTATCAATTCTATTTGATTATATTACCTGCAGAATTAGCCGCAGAACATATTAGTTAGAATCGTCATCTTTTCATGGCAGGTTCTTTCTGTTAATGCTGCAAAGGATGCAACTGAGCTTGTCGCAAAGCTTAGGGCCTATCATCATACCGCTCAAACAAAGACTGATAAGCAACACTATTCAAGGTAAGTACAGAATTTATCCTCCTCATTGCTTATCTGCATGAACCATATTTCTACCTCGAATTTGTAAGGACATGGACCTTTGAAAACTACGGTAGAAGATTTTTTTTTTCCGCGAATACGCTAGATTGCGTATCATTGCCTTGATAGGGGGTAAAGTACAGGGGTGCAACTCTCAGACTGCGTGCACTCGGAGGCGTAGTTGAGAGCGTGGTTTGAGCAGAGAAAGCAAGCGGGGTTGCTCAGCCCCAACTACAAGCTAAAGTACAGGAAGGATCTCGCTAAGTCCTTTCGTGCCGGCCGAAGCCCACAGGCGTGCTTCCTCCTTGATGCTAGCAACCAGGCTGGCGTGGGATGGTTGGAGGCCATCGAAGATGCCGGCGTTACGATGCCTCCATAGGGACCAGGTGACTAGGGCTGCCTTGGAAAGAAGACCCTTTCGAAGCCTTGGCGTAGCATCAGTAACCACGGTTAGCCAGAAGTAGCCTAGCGATCCGTCCGGAACCGGGGCCGTCGCTCGTGTCTAGGACAAGATCTCGTGCCAGGTAATTTGCGAGAACACGCAGACCACGAGAAGGTGGTCAAGCATTTCCGGTTCCTGGGCACAAAGCTTGCACAGGGGGTCGTGGGGGAGGCCATGCCCAGCAAGACGCTCCACGGTCCAGCATCTATCTTGTAGAGCTAGCCAAAGGAAGAATTTGATGCCCAAGGGCGCTGAACACTTCCAGATCACCCGCCAGTCAGGGGTCTTGGTGGAGCCAAGAGTGCTTTGTAGGCGGAGGCAGCAGAGTAGGAGCCGCTCGCCGTCCAATGCCAGTGGAGGGAGTCCAGACGGAGAGGAGATAGGTTGACGTCCCGGAGCAGGTGCCAGAGGTCCACGTACTCCACCGTGGCGGCCACTCCGAGAGCTCCCTGTACGTCTTGAATCCAGGCCCTATCGGTCAGTCCCTCATAAACCGTCTGCGTCCGACGTCGGCGTCGAGGAACAATGGCCGAGAGGGTTGGGGCGATCTCAGGGATGGAGCGGCCCTAGAGCCATCGATCGGTCCAGAGGCGGCAAGAATGACCATCCCTGACGGTCCAGAAGAATTTGTTGTCTTCATTACTGCGTAAAGACGGTAGTTCTAAAGCATTGTAAACTTCTGCGGGTGTTTTATTAGATTAACCAACCTCCATAAAAGAACAAAGTGATAACTTTTAGGATATGTGTAACTAAGATGCAAGTACCATCTCAAGTACCATAAAAGAACAAAGTTATCGTTTCGGTTTCTCTTACTTTGCAAGTACCATCTCTAGTTCCATTCCCAGCCTTGTTTCTGAGTTGCTCCCTCCGTTTCAACTTATAAGATGTCAAACTTCTGTAAGTTTAACCCAATTTATAGAAAAATGTACCAACATCTACAACACCATTATATCCACCATAAAGTATAGTTTCATAATATACTTTTTTGATATTGTAGATATTGATATATATTGCTACAAATTTGATCAAATTTAAAGAAATTTGACAATGCAAAGTTAGAACACCTTATAATTTGAGATAGAGAAAGTAATGGTTACCATCTAGAATCCATTTGTAACTTGAACCTTTCATTATATTTGAGATTTGCTATTCATTTATGGCTGCTTCACATCTTCTGTTCGTAAAAGTGATTTGACTTGTGTTCTGCAGCATGGGTCTTGACCTTGTGAAAGGAATCGTCCGCAACAACCTTGAATATGGTGTGATTGAGCCAGCAATGAGCAAAGTAAAGATTATTCAGGTTGGTACACTTGCCTAGTTGCCTTTATGTTCATGGTATGGGATTGTGATTTTTTAGATTTATTTCCAATTTTCATTTCTATTGCAGTTCGCCACTGAAGCGGCCATTACTATTTTAAGGATTGATGACATGATCAAGCTTACCAAGGAAGAGTCTGGGAACGAAGAGTAGCCCACTTAGTCACCCCCATTTTTTAGGGTATCCAGTGGACTGTATGATGTGATGGCTGCTAGTTAGATCTAGAATGTTCTTGATGTTTTTGTTGCTCTCGGGATTCATGGTTATTCTCGTAGAATGTTGAACGAAAGTAGACCTTATTCTACTAACACCTTCAAAACTCCCTTCTCCCCCCCCCCCCCCCCCCCTCCCCCCCCAACCGACCAAAGGGCCGAACATACAGGCGAAGTGCACGCACGCAAGTTGGCGGCCTCTCCCCCTTGCAGTCATCCATTCCCCCACCTCCTGCAGGGTCATCGGATTTGTGAGGCGATGCCTTGTTCCGCGTTGTCCTAGGGCCCAACCGCCATGGATCTATGATGCCTCAATCTTTTGACAGCCGACCCGTCCCGAGCTCCTCCTATTTGCTACCGGCTAGCCCTACCATGAAGCTCTCCATGGCCTCCACGGGCTTGTGCGCCTCCACACTCAATATGGCTTGTGCGCCTCCACTCTCGATGCAGTCGAGCATCAAGCAGGAGGGCGATGGCCACATGCCAGAGTTTGGTGCATGTTGTGCGTCTGGTGTTTTCTAAGGGGATGTCGCCATGGCCGCCATAAGTGCACTATTGCTGGGGTGACCCCCCACCCCCACCCCCCCACCCCCTCCCCGACCATCAGATTTGGTGCATATTCTGCCTCTCGTGTTTTCCAAGTGGATGCCGCCATGGCCGCCTGAAGTGCACTATTGCTGGGGTGCTCGTGGATCACCGACGGCTGCCGTGCAGTACACATCGAAGATGCAGTGCTGTCGCTAAGGCATAACACACGTGCCACTCTCTGGGAACATTTTTTGTCCGCGTGAACCCAAATAAACTTAGGCAAACAAAATGCGTCGGTCCTCGAGTTGCCCTTACATCAAGGCATAAAGATATCTCACTTTGAATCTGCTAGAAATGATGTTGAGAGAAATTTTGGTGTGCTTCAAAAACGCATTGCGATTGTCTATGGTCCCGAATACTGGAAGCCCTAGAGCACGTGGCATGTCATGGCAACATGTGTTATCCTGCATAACATGATCATGAAGGACGAGAGGGACCCAAAGAATTTCAGTGGTTCCTCCACAATGGTGCCATGCTGGAGCCGGAAGGTCACCCAAACAATATCCAAGCATTGAGAACTAATAAGATCACAACCAACTACAAGAAGATCTTGTGGAGCACTGTTGACAACTTCATAGCACTTGATTCTTGTCATATTTTCAAGTTTATTTGGATTATTAATTCATTTAGACTGGTTTTTGTGTTTGAATTTGAATGGTTAAGTTTGAGAACAATACATTTGATATGTATTTGAATTGTGTGTATTTAAATTCTCAAGTTTTGAATTAATGTGTTGTGAAAATGTTCAAATAGAGTTTGTATGCAAAAGTTTGAATGAATTGGAAAAGGGAAATTATTTGGCGGTTTAAGTTTCGAGGGATGGGCTAGATGGAAAAAACTTTAATTCCCCAAAATATCGGGAATTAAAGGACAAGAATAGAGTAGGAAACTGAATTACGGAGATGGGCTAGAGATGCTCTTGCATCCCGCAAAACAATTGGAGATATCCCCTGGACTTTCGGCTCCAAACTCCATATCCCAGATGGTACCACAATTCAATTCTTGATGACTAAACCTTTGGTGTCTTGGGATGATGAAATCATGCAAAGTTTCTTCGCTGATGAGATAGCTAACCATATTTTGCAACTCCCGGTTACTCGATAAGTTGGAGTGGATTTCTATCCTGGACACATGAAAAGTTTGGCCTCTACTTGGTCAAGTCTGGGTATAACCTGGCCCGAGGTGAGTCGTTTTTCTCCTCTAGGAGAGGAAAGGGTCAAGAACTGGCATCCAACCGCCAAGTACAAGAGAAGGATTGGAAAGCATTGTGGACCACTAATTTTCCGAACAAGATGAAGATTGTTTGTGGCGTTTTGTGCATGAATGTCTGCCTTTCGGTCACCAACTGGCGAGTCGCCACATCTCGAATGGAAGCGAATGTTCTTTCTGCAACCAAGTTGAGCAGGTAGAGCATCTCTTTCTGATCCACCCTTTCGTTTATTCGGTTTGAAAATGTGTATCACGGAGCTTTTAAGTGCTCGATAATGGTTGTTCGACTTTCTCTCTTATGAATCCGAGCTTCATGCTACATTCATGGTTATCACCATATGGCATATCTGGGAAGTGGGGAACGATGCCCGCGAGAATGGTGCATTTTGGGGCCCGGGAGAGTTGCTTCAGTAATCCGAGCTATATTCAATTGGTCTTGCAACACTGCTTGAAGCCCGAGCCTACTCCTAGGCGAGTCCACGTCGGCAAGTCTCCAATGGATTCACCACCACCAGCTACAGTTGCAGTCAATGTTGATGCCGCCCATATTTCCCTTAATTCGTCAGATATGCTTTGGGTTGTGGTCAAGAACCACAATCGGGGTTGTATTGTTACTTGCAATGGTCAATAAATAAATACTACTAAGCCTGAACTTGCAAGGCTCCTGCCATTTGGCATGATTTGGATGTTTGCCAAGTGAAGGGTACATGAGTGTTTCTCTACCTTTAGATTGCCTCTTTTTGGTGAAAACGGTCAATTCTTGGGTCAAAGATTGATCAAATGTCGGGGCTATTGTTTCTGACATCAACTTTTAATGATTACAATTTCCTTTGTGTTTTTTGTGGTTTAAATTCACTCCAACACAAGTCATCTTGTAGTTGTGAGCTTAATATAGATTATTGTTTATCGTGTGATTTCATATTGAATTTGCGATGAACTATGTAATGATGTTCATTAATCAATAAAGTGCCATGACTTTGTAAAAAAATTGGAGTTGTCTGGCTGGAGTATATACACACCCTTTTCCATCCATGCCTTGAGTACAAAATAAAGGGAAATAATATTCTATCGACATGTCTCTTCTCATGCAGGTGCAGGGTTGCGTGCCCGCACGCTGCATGTTTGGGGCATTGGCTTCTCGCTGGGACGGATTGTACGTGCATGTATTACTTAAGAATGTTCATCAGGATACAACCCAATCCAAAGGATCCAAAAAGCAGCACATGTCTACCCTTATTGAGAAAAGTAGCAAAATTAACAAGAGAATGTGCATCCCTATTTTTCCCTCATCGTTCATGGCCGAAGTGACCATTTGAAATGTTTTTTTGTCATCTTTATCTCCTTTAAGTGGCGCCATATGTCATCACCGAGTTCATCTCAAGATTCTTCATAACTTATTAACAGTGCGAGATGATCCAAAGTGAAGTCATTCACATCAATAGCAAAGGACAAGGCCTCACTCACTATTGTGGCTTCATGGGCTACTTGGGACAAAAGTTCATTGATCACTGTAGCTGATGCACCTCTAAAAGCTCATGTTTCATCCCTACATACAACCGTCTATGTGCCACGACAACCAATCTTTGCCAAACCTCCATCAACATGGATATTCTAAATTCCCACCCTTGGAGGATTCCATCTCCTTAATATCACAGAGCTTGTGTGATTCAATTTCTCTCTCTCCCTCTCCCCCCCTCTCTCTCTCGCGCATAAATGTCCAGCTCGACTATGTACTCTGTAATGAAAGCATAAGTCGACAAAGGCAACTAGAATTCATTGTCATTAATAGCCGCCTTCTAACCCACCATATTGCCCATAAAATGACAAGCATCTTTGCAAATTCATCTTGGCAGAGATTCTTTCTCAATTCAAACAACATTAGCCTAGATATTTGAGTCTCATCCAACACAACAAATTGAAATAGCTCCAAATTGGACAAAGCCCACACACTTCCTTCCATATTGCACTCCAGGAGAGAATGTCTACCAAAAGTCATGATTAACACCACAAATTGAGCAAGCTTTCAATTGTATGTACAATCAAATATCTCCTCTTTATGTAACTGCTAGGGGTGGGAGATAAGTGTTCACTTTATGTTAAGTGGAGTGATTTGGTCCATAATTGGCTGGTGGAGCACTCCACCATTAGTAAATTTCACTAGAAGTCAAAGTTTCCCAACACAAACGACTCACCTCCTCTAAATTAGGTTTAGGAGGTAACAATCTGTTGACTAGAGTCTGGAGACGATGGTTCTCGGGTTCTAAAGTCTCCTTCCCAATGCTCCACCTTACGCAGATGCTAAGGTTGTCAAATGGGTAAAAAGATCTAATGGAGAGGAAGGAGTTTGGCAACCCAAGAAGAAACGATACAGGTCGTGTGTACTTAGACGAAAACACATTTCACAGTATAAAACTAATGAAATGAAGAAAGTCTAGCAAAAAAACTAAATAAACACTTACACATCAAGGAATTTAGTTGCTAAACTCTTTCTTGCATTTAATATTTTACCTTTTCTTTAGGCGTGTTTAGCATAAAAAATGATACACCCATCTATTCAAAATAAGTGTCATGGATCGGAGTGAGTAGTACACTCACGAACATTTTTTCAAGGACTGGTCTTATAGAAAGCTCCTCCACCAATCCCCCTCCCTCGCGTTATTCTCACTCATGGGCCACTCTCCCCTCCCACCCTCCAAAAATGATACATCGGCAAGCTTGTTACGTGGTTTCAACGGACTCTTCCAACAAACTAAACTAGCCCCCCTCCTTGTGGGGAGGAGGGAGCCTCAGCCCCTCCTTTTTTTGAACATACCCTCCTCCTAGTCCAATCATAATTTGCCAACTCAAAGCCACCTCGTAAAACGCATGTAAGTCCGTTGATGTAGCATTGCCCCTTTCCCCCTAATCTCATACTCTTCAATCATTTGACACATCCATCTGTAACAAAGATCCCGTAAAATGTGTCTTGTAGGTGTACCTGGTCGTGAAAAACCCGGGCCTGGGCTTGTCCACGAACCGGGCTAGGGCCTGAGAATCAAGCCCGAAGGTCAAGCCGGGCCGAGCTTGGGCATGCGACAACCAGTTTTTACACCTATATCGGGTCGGGTCTGCCGGCCCAGCCCAAGCTTCTTCGGGCTCGGGCCTAAAAACTAAGTTCAATGGTCAGGTCGGACCAGGCCTGGGTCTGAGTTTTGTACCGTAGTATTTTTTTTAGCTCAACCCGGTCCAAGTTTTGGCCAGTTTAGCACTTCATCCAAGGATCTATGCACGCGTGCTATGCTGGAAGAGGCCGCTACTCCAATTGACGCACAAGGCTTACCAGCCCACTGCTTGGGAAACAACTCGTCGATCGAGATAGATACAGGCCCTGTTTGGATTCATGGGTTAGAGCTAGTTTTGGTTAGTTCAGGCTCCAATAATCCAAAAGTATCCAAACAGGAAGGGTTAAAGTGGGTTAGTTCCATCTATCCCGGTGGAGAGATGCTTATTTGAGTTAGAATGGGTTAGAACTCTAACTTTAACTGTGTTAGAGTATCCAACCAGCGCCACAAATTGCGTGCTTATTTTAAGCTTTCCTCGTGTCGTCTTGCAGTTCGTGCGCGGCGTGCGTGCAATAAAATCAGAACGTGCAAACAATCCTCAGAGTAGCAGGAAGCCAGGTCGGTCAGCCCCGAACAAATTCTTCTTTCTTATCCACAAGTTCACGTTCCCAATTCATTTCATTTCACGCATCGCTACACAAGTGGCGGCTTCTTTTGCCGCCGGTCCCCTTACGGGCACCTGACGCACGGCGAACAATGACGGACGAGTTAATCACGAGCAGGGCGGCCGGCGGCCGGGCTCAGATGTCTCGCCGGCATAGCGGGCAGGAGGCGTGCCTGACGAGCCAGCGGTCGATGCAGGGCGCGTGGAAGACGTGCCGGCAGCCGGGCAGCCGCCTCGCGGACTCGCCCACCTCGAGGTCCTGCAGGCACACCGAGCAGCACAGCGCCTCCCCGGCCTCGTCCACCGCCGTGTCCGCGCCGACCTTGATCGCCGGCAGCCGCCGGAGCGCGTGCGCCGGCAGCCCTCTCGAGCCGCCGGTCTCGAACAGGTCGCTCGGCTCCGTGAACGGCGAGCTGATGGCGCTTATCTGCATGCCAATGTGTGCGTGGTTAATTAACTAATTAATGCCGACACCGACGGTGAAAATGTGACACACCATTGACAGTTTATTTTATCTTATCCTTGTGACATGATCTAAATTGTTGTGATCGACATGGAATAGAAAAATGGGCGTAAAATCAGCGTTAGTTAACCATGCCGTCATCGATGCAATATTTTTAACACTTATGGGTGATAAGCTCACCCCACTAGGCACTAGCTACGACTTACAGCGAGCGTGACTCGGTGAGTGGTCTACAAGATTTGCACTAGGATAGCACCTTTGTAACCAACCATGTATATGTTACCTAAATAGGAACCCTTTTTAGTCTGCTCTCTTGTGCATGGATTCATTCTGTCACAAGAAAACCTTGTGTCTAAAGATACCAATAGCTTGGCTTGTAGACAATGCAAATGAGCCATCACTGACAGGGTGACAGCCACCTCGTGATGGTGGAGTAAGTATGTATGCTGAGGGAGATTGGTTAATTAATTGGAGTGGTTGATCACTCGTAAAGAGCCTTATTAAATACTGGTATTTAATCAAGCATGGTGCGCCATGATTTTCGTTCGGGCTGATGAGTGAGGTCGAGGCGCTACCTGACTCTGCACGGCGCTCTGCACCGCCGGCCCCACCTTCTCCCGGACCAGCCTCCCGCTCAGCAGGCTGACCACGATGTCCACCTGCACGTCGTAAGTACAGTGGTACAAACACAGTCAGTAAATAAGCCACTCTCCATTAACTCGGTGTACCTCCACGTCACTGACAAATGCTAAACAGTAGCAGCCTCGTCGATAACAAAGTACAGATTCGATGACGAGAGTCGAGATTCGACGTCATTTTGGTTGGTGTTTTTATCATCATCTCCCGCCGCCCGTGCAAGGCCATGAAATTCAATGGCGTTTACAAAAACAGAGCAATGGAGTGCTCTGAATTCTGCAAATTCGCTCCAGACGGCGGAGTCGCCGGAGTCTTGGAGAACATCAATGCAGATGCGGTGATACGTACCATGAAGAGGACGCTCCAGACGGCGGAGTCGCTGGTGTGCCAGAGGTCCCGCGACGACTCGGCGACCTCGATGGAGAAGACGGCGCCGGAGATGGCGCCGATGCCGGCGCCGCGCACCACGCCGCTCTCCGTCGCCAACCCGATCACCGACCCGGACACAGCCCCGACCAGCGACCCCACCGCGGCGAAGGCGCAGGTCGCCACGACGCAGAGCACTTTGCACGCCAGCTCGCACGCCACGGACGCCAGCCCGGCCCATTGCCGGGGCTCCGGCGCGGACGAGGAGGGGCCAGGGGACACCGACGTGTCCATCGCGGGGAGGGAAACCGAGAGACCAAACTGTTGAACTGAAGTGGAGCGAACTGACGACGCACGCACGCACGAACGCCGGTGACGCGGAGGGGAGATGATGAGCGGGGAGTGATGAGTAGGATGGTAGTGGAGAGGAGGAGAGAGTGCTCGGGTGTATAAATAGCGGCGCGGGAAATCTGTGGTCGGGTCCGGTGGTGAGGCCGCCACTGGTTTTGATTTTGTCCTGTGCTCGCTGCGGCTGCGGCTGCGGCTGCGGGCCTGCGGCGTGGCGTGGGTCGCTTCTGCTCTCGGCTCTGTTCCGGTGGGTGCAGCGTACGACGAGCTCGTGCGTATATGTGGCATGCTTATTCAGCTAAGCAGCACTCGACCCCATCGTTTGGCGGCGGTCACGGTATCCTGGGACCTAGATGAATTAAGATGGGCGATTCTGTAGACGTGGGTTTCTAGGTTGGATTGCCATCGTGGTTCTATTGGTTCGGACCCTCTTTGATCTGTCTGCAATGTCATGTCATTCTAGCATTTTTTAAACGATGGCAAAGATTGCCTTATCAATTACTCCAGGCTGACTTTGCGGAGTAATTATCAAGCACAAAAAAATTGTCTGATTAATTAGAGCATCTACAGGCTGACTTTGCAAATCCGTCTCTTCAAACGACCGTAGACGTGTCCTGATGCGTCCGTGAACACTAACCGGTCAAGCCACAAATAATGCATTTTATATTCGGACATCTCAAATCTCATATCTCAAATCCATACAAACTAATGCAACTACTACGTTGATGCATTACACATATCGTCTGGCTACTCCATCACTACTAACATGTCATCGGACTAAATTTGGCATGTTTGACTATGGTGAACGTCAACCACGGCTGCCCTTGCCTTTCCTGGAGCCCTTGCCGTCCTTCTCGTGAAAGTACTGATCGAAGACGCGGTACGGATCGAGTCGAATCTGCTCGTCACCGGAGCTGTCCTCGCCCTCGCTCACCTCTTCCTCCTCCTTCGATGACAGTCCGGCCATTTCACAGACCGCTTGATTCTGCTCGAGGGCACGGGTGTTCCTTTGCAGCAGTTTCTTTAAAATGCGGACGCGGATGGCTTCCTCCTCTTCAGCTACCCGCTCCGCCGCATCAGCCGCCTCCGCCTCCGCCATTTCCTCCGCGAGATAGGCCTCGACGATCCTTATCCTCTCCTTCCCACGATGAACAACCCGTTCCTAGTGGGACTCGAAGTCCGCGGGCCCACCGAGACATGGAGGATCCCGCCCCAGAGAAACCGAGTTCCCTTTGAGCGGACGCTATGGAGTCGTGACGAACAGATCCTACCGTCGGTCGGACGCTGCCCTCGCGGGAGCGGCGGAGTGCAATGCGAACCGCCATTGCCTCCTCCACTCCACATGGGACAACCCCCCAGTCGATGGATCTGGACTGGTTGGAGTCGGATCCGTTGCCCTCCATGCCGGAGAAGGCCGGAGATTGCCGGAGGTGAGGTAGGGTGGCGGATGGGAGTGGATGGGAGTGGAGTGAAGTGACTAGGGTTTGGTCCGTCCAACGGATGAGGACGAATATATGTGGAGTCGATGCGGGCCAGTGCAGGCCACTGCGGGCCACACGGGCGTGCCCGGTGCGCTCGGGCTACCCTATATCTAACCCATATTTGGGCAGGATGAGGGGTGCCGGTCAGCCCAGGCATTTGAGGCCCATTTGAGGGGTCCGGTTGAGTCGTTTTTTTGTGACTGCTCAGTGACCGGACGGCCTACCCGGGCATTTGAGGCGGGTTTGAGGGGTCGACTGTAGACGCTCTTATGAAAATACCAGAAGAAAACCAAAACAAGGGTCAACCTTATTCCCAAACACGCAAAGCCCACTCTCACCAAGCAACAACAAGCATCAATCAAACACCACCACACCAACGGGGAGTCCTCTCAACCGATCAAGCTGGCCTTCCGCTACTGCTGGAAAGAAGTCAAGACTGCTACGAAATAAGCAGACTGAGGACTCGAGTGCAGTGGTCAAAAGGCAAGCACTCCATAATCGTGCGATAGCCGCAACAATCGACATGTTGATGACTGGGAATTTATCAGGTGCACCCACATTTATGGTGCTATCGCTGCGTCGGATGTCGTAGAACATTTAAAAAAATTGGAAAAAATCTAGCACAAACCTAAAGCCAACTTACATTATGTACTATCCAATGTTGAATTTATTGTTTTTTATGAGATATGATAATTTTGACTTGATTTTTGTAACAAGCTACATTATATTGCATGAATGTGGTAAATATTTTTGAGAAATTTTGAACATTTTAAAATGTGCAATCGTGGGTTCGGTGCACCGGTAGCATCACAAGCATCGGTGTGCCAGATATTCTCGTGCCGATGATCAACATCGACGGCAACCACGTCGCCCACACGACACGAGATCTATGGCCTACAAATATCTCAAGGTAGTTGCCCCAATATCCACTTGCTACGAGGTATGAGCTACGAGGTTGAATTTATCGTTTTTGTTTTATGAGCTATGATAATTTTGACTTGATATTTTGTAACAAGCTACATTTATATTGTACGAATGTGCTAAATACTTTTGAGAAATTTTGAACATTTTAAATGTGCAACGTGGGTTCGGTGCACCGGTAGCATCACAAGCATCGATGCGCTAGATATTCTCGCGTCGATGATCAACATCGATGGCAACCACGTTGCCCACACGACACGAGATCCATACCCTACAGATATCTCGAGGTAGTTGCCCCAATATCCACTTGCTACGACGCGCTGGAAGAACATATGCTCCTTTGGAGGTTTTGATAATTCATGACAACACACATTGTCTCTTGGACTAATAGCTTTTACCTAGATTATTTCAGATAAAGTCCACAGAGAGAATTGGCTGGAATGTGTGGAGAATCCCCAAGGAAAGAAGAAGAAGGAAATTAATAGGAATTGCAAGTCATCAAGATTCAAGACTCTACATTTTGTATTTTGTGAGAAATCACTTTTGAGTCCATAAGAATGCTAATACTATTAAAAGGGGATGATGTATCCATAACGATCCGGTTGCTCAAGTGCTTAGAGTTAGCCACCAAAACACCCATGAAATTCTCCCACAAAACACTCCGTCTAAACCCTACAACTCAAATTCGGCGCCACCAATATTTCCAAATTGGCCCTACTAAGTTTCACCCTAGACAGATCCTAAGCCAAACCCTAAGGTCTTAGTGACACCAAGTTTCCTTTCGGTGAAACCAAAATCAGTGATCAACTTTCGGGTATCCTATTTCTAAGAATCGGAATTTCCATGTTTTAGGAATTAGCCTCACCAAGTTTGGGTAACTGCCTAGGTTATCCAAATCAGACCCACCGAGATTTATATATCGTTCTCACCAAAACACCAAAAGTTGCCACATTTTGCACTAGTCGGTGTAACCAAGTTTTTGCTTCAGTTTCATCGAATTGGGCAATAATGTGGTAACGGTTGGATTTTTGGAGATGCATATATATAACCCCCCATCTGCCTCTCACTCAAAGAGGAAACACTCATAATAGACCAACACTTGTTCCATCCATTTTCTGAGAGAGAACCACATACTAATGTGTTGAAATCAAGATCTTCCACTGCAACCATATGAATCTTGATCTCCAGCCTCCCCCAAGTTGCTTACCACCCAATCAACCTCTTCTACCAAGCCAAATCTGTGAGAGAGTGATTGTGTGTTGAGGGGGCTATCTTTTTAAGCACAAGAGCAAGGCTTTCATCATTCTTACCACATCTATTACCTTTTGAAGAATGATGTCTCCTAGATTGGTTAGGTGTCGCTTGGAAGCCTTTGTCTTTGTGTGTGGAGTTGAACCAAGAAGTTTGTACAGGCAAGGATATGGCCTACTTCGTGAAGATCTACCCCGAGTGAGGCTAGTCATTCGTGGACGTAAGCCGTGATGGAATAGACAAGGTTGCTACTTTGTGGACCCTTATGGGTGAAGCCGTCCATGGACTCTTGCGACCGCTACCCTCTGTGGGTTGAAGTCCCCATCAACGTGGACGTACGATAGCACCACCTATCGGAACCACGAGAAAAATCGTCGTATCTCCAATTTCGTTTGATCTCCTCCTCCCTATTCTTACTTATACGTGCTTGTCTTTACTTTCCGCTGCTATACTCGTTGACTTGCATGTGTAGGGTGTGCTAGACTTGTTTGAATTGCTAAATCTGCCAACCATTAAAATTTGGAAAAGGTTAGGTTTTTAATTTGTCAAGTAGTCTATTCACCCCCCTAGACGCCCCTTCTCGACCCCACAATTAGTATAAGATATTTGGTCTCCATAGCGTTGGTTTTATCACCATTGGAGGAATATGGATGTGTCTAGTTTGGGGAGTCTTAGTTGTAGAGTGCCTATTCTTGATGGCAAGTACTATAGTCAATGGAAAGATGAGATGGTTGGTCTATTCAGTGAATTCCATTTGAGCAAGTATGTTAAGAGCCCTTATGTGACCCCCATTGATCCCTTACATCCCTCACACGAAGAAGAAATTGACATGCTTTGTAATCTTAGAACTGTTAATCTTATCATCAAAGGATTGCCAAGAATTGTGTTTGATCAAATAAGAAACTTTGAGTGTGCTTATACTTTGTAGAATGATTTAGAAAAAATATATCCAAATTACTCTTTGTAAAACCTTGGTGTCATTCTTCATAAAACTATTGCATTTCACAAGATGAAACCTAGTGATCCTAATTTTGATGACTATCTCTTTGAGCTTACAAATCTCATGCGTGCTAAAGGAGATGTCATAACTATCAACAACATCATTATTGAAGACATTCACATTCATAATCTTGAACATTATCATGGTCAAAACTCTTGATTCTTATGACGAGAATACTCCATTTGATGATGAAAATGCGGAACATGACTACTATGATGAAGATGAGTTCTTTGCCATCGAATACAAGATGACTATGAAGAATCTAAGTCTCATGGGAACTTTAAATATTACATGTCCGAAGGAAAATAGTGGATTCTTGATAGTGGATGCACATATCACATGACTGGAGATAGAGTCATGTTTCAAGAGATCACACCAAACCATGGACCACAGAGGTATGTGAATTTTGGAGACAACTCCAAGGGTAAGGTACTCGGTCTTGATAAGGTGACCATATCTCATGATAGCTCCATTCAAAATGTCATGCTTGTTGAATCCCTTGGCTACAATCTTCTTTCTGTATCTAGATTAGCCGACTTCGGTTTCAATGTGCTATTTACTAAAGTTTATTGCCATGTGTTTCATCAAGATAATCATAACATGGTCTTCACCGGTTTTCGTAGAGGTGGTCTACACATTGTTGATTTCACTAGGAGATTCAAACCTCGTACTTGCCTTATTGCAAAATCTTATAAAGGTTGGATTTGCATAGAAGGCTAGGACATGTTGGTATGCGTAATCTACACAAGCATCAAAGGTGATCATATACTTGGTGTTAAGGATGTTATCTTTGAAAAAGATAGACTTTATAGCGCTTGTCAAGCAGGAAAACAAATGGGTGGAAGTCATCCCGTAAAGAACATCATGACTACTAGGAGACCACTCGAGTTGCTTCATATGGATATCTTTGGTCCCAATGCTTACAAGAGACTCGGTGGAAATTCCTTTGGTCTAGTTATAGTTGATGATTTTTCCATATTTACATGGGTATTCTTTCTTGATGACAAATCGTAGGTGCAAATCTTCAAGAACTTCCCTCGCAAGGCCCAAAATCAATTTTAAGTGAAGATCAATAAAGTTCGGAGTGACAACGGATCGGAGTTCAAGAACACCAATGTGGATACCTTTCTTGATGAAGAAGGGATTTCGCATGAGTTCTCGGCTACGTACACACATCAACAAAATGGAGTCATTGATAGGAAGAACCGGACTCTTATAGAGATGGCTAGAACGATGCTCGACGAATACAAGACACCAAGACACTTTTGGGCGGAAGCCATGGAAACAACTTTTTTTGAGACAATCTTGCGAGGATTTTATTCATGAGTTCAAAATGTTTACAGGTACAAAATCAAGATTACCGGGATGGCCTAACCAAACATGGCGGCCCACCCCTAAGTGCAAACCCCGTCTCGCTAGATTGTGAGCCTCGAAATTCGAGCTCCGAAATTCATGGGCAAAGGTACATGCCACAAAAGAACTGTTGTGATATATAATTTCAGTTATGATGGCTCCATAACTTGCCTTGTTCCGCTGTTTGATGTCATCCACTACCACTTTGCTATCCGATGCGACATGTATCCTTTGCAGGTTTAAATCATCCACGAGGGCTAGCGCCTCCCTAACCGCCAAAACTTCCAAAGTTGTGGGATCGCTAACACCTCTGATAACCAAGGATGATGCCCCCTAGAAATTTCCCTCGTGGTCACGACATATAGCAGCTATAGACCCTCCCCCTTGACTTCCAGCCACCGCTGCATCGACGTTTATCTTGAAGAGCATATCAGGAGGCTGTAGCCAGCTGGTTGGGCGTACCAGAGTTTCCTTCCTTGTGTTCTCCTGAAGCTTACCAATGGATTCCAAATCCGATATATATGACAGGATGAACATGTTTGTTGACACCGGGCTCTCAAAAATATCCTCATAGATGGCCTTTCTTCTTGTTCTCCATACTGCCCACAGCGTCACCACCAAGAGCACAAATTCCTTTTGGGAAAGATCATCATGTAACTTAAATAGCCAATTCTTGGCGTTGGTGTCTTGGTTTTGGCTCATCTTGTCTACCATTTATCCATCAGTTAATGCCCATATACACCTAGACATAGTGCAATCCAGAAGGGCATGCCTCCAGGAGTCATGTCCTCCGCATAATAAACATGAAGATGAAGTAGCCATGTGACGGTGATGAAGTAGATCCGCCGTCGGTATCGAGTGCTGCGCCAGACACCATGCAAATATTTCGAGTTTTGACGGTACCTGCATGTGCCACAGAGATGTCCATGCCTTGCTCGTATACATATCTAATGATCCCTCGTTCTCTACTAGCCAATTTCCCCCATTCTCCCGAGTGTTCGGAATCATACGGTATGCTGATCTGACTGTAAACTTCCCACTTCTCTCGTGACCCCATGACCAAAAATCTTCTACGTTCCGGGTACATAGCGGGATCGACAGAATGGCGTTAGCATCAATAGGCAGGAACATCTATTGGATCAGGTCTTCCCTCCAGGAAGCAGAAGTGATCTCGATCAGCTCGGAAACTAGCTTCAGTGGAGTCCCCGACTATGGTGTGATTGGTCGCATAGAGCCAGCCCTCGGTATCCAGTTGTTCTCCCATATATCCGTTGTTTGGCCATTCCCGATCCTCCGAATGATACCATGTGTGAGTATGTGTTTGCCATCTAATATGGCCCTCCATATCTGGGAAGGCTTGCTACCCAGCTCAGCTTCTAGCTCTGACCGGTCTGGATAGTAGGCTACTTTCAGGATCCTTGCACCAAGAGAATTTGGGTCATCCAGTAGCCGCCATGCCTGTCTCAAGAGTAGAGCAAAATTTAAAATTTCTGTCTCTGAAGCCCAATCCTCCAAGGTGTTTGGGTTTTGTCATCTCATCCCAGGAGACCCAGCACGGTTTCCTTTTGCCTTGTTTACTCCCCCACCAAAACTGCCTAATGATAGATGTGATATTATCGCATAAACCCCTTGGCAATCTAAAGCATGCCATGGAATATACTGGAATTGCTTGGGCTACTGATTTAATGAGCACCTCCTTCCCTGTAACGGAAAGTAACTTCTCCATCCAGCCTCTTACCTTCTCCCAAACTCTGTCTCGCAGATATTTAAAAGTTCCCATCTTAGCATGGCCTACATCAGTAGGCATTCCCAAATATCTCTCACTCAGAGATTCGTTGTGCACATTCAACACCTGTTTGACAGCGTCTCTCCTGACTTGTGGGCAACCTTTGCTAAAGAAAATAGAGGATTTTTCATGATTAATCCGCTGCCCTGATGCACTACAATATGTTTCCAGCAGGTTTGATACCATCGTAGCCCCCTCGACACTTGACTTAAAGAGCAATAGGCTATCATCAGCAAAAAGGAGATGGTTAACAGATGGACTGTGGAGGCCACCTTAATCCCTTCAAGAGCGGACGACTGAGAACTGGTTTTTTAAAGGCACGAAAGGCCCTCTGCTGCTACTAAGAAAAGTTAAGGAGAGATCGGATCTCCCTATCGGATACCTCTGGTTGGTGTGAATTCTTCTAGTTTCTCCCCATTAAACAGGACTGAAAAGGACACTGAACGAACCATATTCATCACCATTTGTATCCATGTCGGGGCGAAGCCTAGCTTCCCCATCATAGCCTGGAGATAGTCCCACTCCAATATGTCATATGCCTTCATCATGTCCAACTTCAAAGCACAGAAGCTATTTGTCATGGCCCTACTTCTATTCATAAAGTGTAGACATTAGTAGGCGCAAATAATGTTATCTGTGATTAACCGACCTGGTACAAAGCCATGGAAACAACTTGTCATGCTACGAATCGACTCTACCTACACAATCTTCTCGATAAAATGACATACGAGCTACTCACCGGTAACAAACCCCAAGATGGATACTTTCAGATATTCGTCTCAAAGTGCTATATTCTTGATAAGCATCATCGTTCTAAATTTGCTCCTAAATCTCATGAAGGTTTCCTACTCTGTTACGGATCAAAATCTCACACTTACCATGTCTACAATAACTTCACTCGAAAAGTTGAAGAGATGGTAGATGTGAAGTTTGATGAATCCAATGGTTCGCAAGTCGAACAATTGCCAAATGATATAGGATATAAGGAGCCTTCAGAAGCCATTCAAGATCTGTCCATCGACAAGATTCATCCCATGGAGGTGAAGGAAATCACTTCATCAACACAAGTAGAAGCTCCTACCTTGCATCAAGGCGAACCACAAAACGACATGCAAGCATCGACAAGCGGTACACGACAAGATGAAGAGGAGGAAGAAGTACATCATGATGATCCACCTCAACCTCCTTCACCACCACCTCAAGGAAACGACACCTTCAACAACAATGAGGATGAAGATGATGATGATGATGAGGACGCTCCACCATCCAACAAGCAAAAGATACCACGAGTTCAAGCAAGAGTGAATAAGAATCATCCCTTAGAGCAAATATTTGGCGTTATACAAACTAGGATAATCACTCGCTCTAAAACTCGGTAGGATTGAAAGTAAGTCTAAAGGGGGGTGATTAGACTACTTGACCAAATAAAAATTCTACCTTTTCCCAATTTTAGTTGTGGGCAGATTTTAGCAGTGATAGCAAGTCGAGCAAACCCTACACATGCATGTCTAAGAGTATAACAGCGGAAAGTAAAGACAAACACATGTAGTAGAGGGCAGGGTTAGAAGATCGAACGCAATTGTAGACACAAAGATTTTTCCCGTGGTTCCAATAGGTGGATATCATACAACCACGTTTATGGAGTCTACAACCCACGGAGGGTAATGGTAGTGAGAGTCCACGGAGGGCTCCAACCATAAGGGTCCACGAAGTAGCAACCTTGACTATTCCATAACGGCTTCCTTCCACGAAGGACTAGCCTCACTATGGGTTGATCTTCACGAAGTAGGAGATCTCCTTGCCCATACAAACTTCTTGGTTCAACTCCACAACACGAAGTAGGAGGCTCCCAAGCAACACCTAACCAATCTAGGAGGAACCACCCTCGAAAAGGTAATATGCTTGATAGTGATGACGAAATCCTTGCTCTCGTGCTTCAAGATGATAGACTCCTCAACACTCAATCACTCTCTCATAGATTTGGCTTGGTAGAAGAGATTGATTGGATGGAAAGAAACTTGGGGAGGCTAGAAATCAAGATCCATATGGTTGGAGTGGATGATCTTCATCTCAACACAAGGGTAGGTGGTTCTCTCTCAGAAATTTGGATATGGGAAGTGGGGAACTATTCTGGGTGCTTCTCTTACGAGTGGGATTTGGTGGAGGGGTATATATAGGCATCTCAAAAAATCCAGCTGTTACACACATTATTGACCAACTCGGTGAAACTGAAGCAAAACTCGATCGTACCGATCTGTTCAAAATGGAAACTTTAGGGATCTCGGTGAGACCGATATATGATTCTTAGTAGTACCGATATGAGTGGCCAGGGCAGTTACCAAAACTCGATGACACCGATTCATAAAACTCAAAAATTCTGATTTTATAAACTGGGTCATCAGAAGGTTTGCCACTGATCTCGGTTGCACCGATAAGGCACTCGGTTGTACCGAGAAGGTAGGGTTTGTCTAGGGATCTGCCTGAGGGGAAATTGGTAGAGCCGAATGGGAAAACTTGGTGGCACCGATTTTGTGTGATAGGGTCTAGACAGAGTATTTTTGTGGGAGAGCTTGTGGGTGTTTTGGTGGCTAGCACTTGTGCACGTGGAGCAATTTGTTCACCAACACTACCTTACCCCCTTTTAATAGTATTGGCTTTCCTATGGACTTAAAGTGATTTCTCACAAAGTAAAAAGAGAGTCTTCTAGATTTAAGCTTTGCCAATCCATTCCTTGCATCTTGGGGTCTCCTCACAATTTATAGCCATCCCATCATTGGACTTTTCCTGAGATATACTTAGTGGAAACATTAGTTCAATGACATATATGTTGTTATTAATTACCAAAACCACCAAGGGAGCAAATGCGCTTTCAATCTCCCCCTTTTTGGTAATTGATGACAACATATAGATCAAAGCTTTGACATATGATATAATCAATGAATAGAATCATCGCTTTGAGAAGTATATGATAAGCAAGACCCCCCCTAAATTTGTGCACTATTTAGAATTTGCATTTTGATGCAAATGCACAATTGATTAGGTTCATGGGGCACTCTTCCATGTCACATACATCTTGGTGGTGTGCAAGAATAATATGAATGAACAACATAACACAACACATCAAGCAAGAAGTGAATGATCATCTCATAAGCATCTCAAAAGATAAGACGTAGTAGCAACACATATGAAGTGCATGGTCAAACACCAACAAGTTTAACACAGCCGATAAACCAAAAGATTTTAAAGTTTTGGAGAGTGATAAAAGCAACACTCTCACTCTCTTGAAGCCCTATGATCTATACATCTTATACCCCTTTGGCAACAAGTTACCAAAAAGTTCAAAGGTATAGGACTAATCGTCTCTCTGGGGTTGATCTCCTCTGGTTGTTGATGTAGGAGTCGAGAGAACCACTTCTGCATAGACTTCTACAGATGTCATGGAAGGGGTTGGAGTAGACACTGGAGGTGTTGATGGAGCTGGTGGAACTGAAGGAGCTGTAGCAGGGGCTGATGAAGATGGTCTCAACTCTGGAGCTGGCACTGACATAGATCTGGGCTGGGTGTTGAACTGAGTGCTAGGATGGAGAGGGTGATTGTCATCATCATCATCATCATCAGAATCTAAAGTGTGGGGAAGGGGTATTGAATCCCCTCCCTTATTGAGATCATCAACAATTTTAGTCAGCCCATCAACCTTGTTGTTCAAAGTGTCAAGCTTGTCCTTAACAATCCTTTCCATACTCTTCTGGTTCTTAATGATCTCAGTGATGTTATTCTACATGCCTTGGATAGAGCTAAGAATAAGGTCCATCTGCTCATTCCTTGTCCTTGGCACTGGAGCACTAGTGGCTCTGGCTGTCGCAGCTACTGCATGTGCAGTAGATGAAGTGGGATGATATGGGTTCATCACGACAACATTATCCTCAAACTCAGCATGGAGTGTCATATTAGGCCGATCAAGTGCATATACATTCTTTTCAAGCTTTGAATTGATAATCATTTGAATATATGGAGCATATCCACATGATCTATTTTGGTCGGCAACAATCCTCTTCACTATCTCAACAATCAAATCCATAACCCTGAATCTGGTGTGAAGGTCAATGTGATGCAGCATGTTGATGGATAATCCTTTGATCATCTTGTCATATCCTGACTTGGGCATCAAAGTGTACCTCAAGATGGTGTTGGTGGTTGGCAAACCTGCCTGCAGATAGTACACTGAGCCAAACTTATGTGAATGCACATAGTCAGCAGGGATATCCTTGTACATCTTAGCCATGAAATTATGATTCATCTTGGCCTGAGAGTACACATCCAAGTCACCATCCTATACCTATGGGGCTCCTAAGATGGTAGCCCACTCTTCCACTGAAGATTCATAACTGACACCTTCTATTATCCAAACAATTTTTCCATCACCATACAAGTGAGCTGTGGAATAGAATTGCATGATCATCTCATTATTCCAGGGGGTCATCTGCCTACCAACAAATGCTTCAGTATCAATGGCCTTGAAGTTTTCTTGCACATGGGGGAAGTAGTCCTCATTCTCCTTAATGTATCCCAAGTCTACATATTCTCATGTCACTTACAGCCGGGCTCTTGTCTAAGCGAGTGGTCTCATAGAAATCTTGCTGCTCCTTGGTGTGAAATTTGTAGTCTACATTAGTCTTTCTCCTCTAAGAATATGGATCAATAGCTCTCCATACTCTCAACCATGAATCCTTCCTCTTCTTTGTGTCCTTGGCAATAGGATGGATGTCACTATGCTCTGGAAGGTGAGGTCTTAGCTTCCTCAAAATTGTCATCTCATCCTCTTCAGCAGCAGCTCTGGAGGAGGAACGCTTGTTCTTGGCTGTAGCTAGAACATCCTTGGTTGTCCTCTTGGACTTAGGACTTGTGGGCTTCATGGGAGCAGTTGCCTTGCTTTTGGATGGGGCCTGATAGGTCATGGCATCAGCAAGCAACTTATTCTTCTTCTTCTTCTTCTTGGGAGGTGCCTTGGCAGCTGACACTTCCTCTTCTTCAGCTTCACTCTTCCCAGGTGTTCTCACCATGGTAGCAACCTTTCCAGTCACATAGACAGTTGTATTCCTCTTCCTCTTCTTCTCACCAACCTTCTTAGGCATAGAACTCTTGGCTGGCTGAATTGTCATAGATGCCCTAGCATTCTCAGGTGCTCTCATAGTAGCAGAACTGGCATACTCCTTTCTCACTGGCCTCCTAGATGAGGTGGCCTCTATTGTAGACTTCTTGGCAGCTTTCTCTGCTTTGTCTTGCCTTTGCTTGGCTGGCACAAAATCTGAGTCTTCTTCATCTGAATTCAATTTCCTCCTCACTCTTGTAGCAGCCTTGGGCAACCCATGATAACTAGGGTGCCTGGATCTTCTGAAGAAGAGCTGGCCTCACGACTAGTGCCTGGATCTGCATTAACACTGGGCCCTCTGAAGTCATTCCGGCTATCCACTAAATCTGACATGTTGTTTGTGTGAAAAGAGTATAGAAGAGCAGTGGCATTGAGCATCACAAAACACATCATTTCTTTCAAATTTGAACAGGGAAAACCTTAGTTTTAAATTTTTGCAAAATGAATTTCGGTACCACTGAGTAAGGATTTCTGGATTCACCAAGACATATGGCCTACTTTACAGAAACTTTGGCAGGCACTTCGGTATCATCGAAAATGACCGCTCAGTTTCACAGAGACCATTCTCAGAAACCCTAGAACCAAATCGGTAGGACCGATTTTTGTGACTCAGTTTCACCGAGATGCGTTTTGCGGACGGCTAAACCTAAAATCTTCTTGTTTGCTAATCTAATGAGTTTTCTGGTGGGACAGGAATATTGCATGTCGTGGATTGTAGATGGAAATATCCTAATGTGCATGAATCGTATAGAGTCATACTTTGTAAGATATCTAGCATGATGTTTCGATGGCTTGTCCCTTTTTTATATCTTTGCTATGCTAGATCATTGCATTCATATAGAGTCATACTTTGTTCTACTATCGAGTTGTAATGTTGATTTGTAAGTAAATAGAAGTGTGATGATCATCATTATTAGAGCATGTCCCAGTGAGGAAAGGATGATGGAAACTATGATTTCCCCACAAGTCGTGATGAGGCTCTGGAGAAAGAAAAAAGAAGAGGAAAAAATAGGAAAAAATGTGAGACAAAGAGAGAAGGGGCATGCTAATCCCACACTTGTGCTTCAAATTAGCACCATGTTTTTCATGTTGAGAGTCTCCTATGTTGTCACTTTCATATACTAGTTGGAATTTTTCATTATAGAGTTAGATGCACACCCACTTAGTTTTCATATTGAGCTTTCATACACTTATAGCCCTTAGTGCATCCGTTGCATGGCAATCCCTACTCCTCACATTGATACCAATTGATGGGCATATCCATAGCCCTTAATTAGCCGCTTCGATGTGAGACTTTCTTACCTTTTTGTTTGGTCTATATTTACCCCTATCATCATACTCTATCCCACCCATAGTGTTATATCTATGGCTTGTGCTCATGTATTGTGTGAGAGTTGAAAATGCTGAAGCGAGTTAAAAAGTATGAACCAATTGCTTGGCTGACACCGGGGTAGTACATGATTTATACTTTGTGTTAAGAAGACAGAGCATGACAAGGCTATATGATTTTGTAGGGATAGTGTTCTTTAGCCTTGATATATTGACATACATGACTTTTTGTTGGGATGCCTGAGTATTAAAGTCTTTATTTCAAAACTGGACTATTGCTTTGAATCACTTGTGTCTTAATATTCATGCCATGATTATATATATGATCAAGATTATGCTAGGTAGCATTCCACATCAAAAAATATCTTTTTTATCACTTACCTACTCGAGGACGAGAAGGAATTAAGCTTGGTGATGCTGATATGTCTCCATCGTATTTATATTTTTTTATTGTTTCATGCCAATATTATACAACTTCTACATACGTTTGGCTACAATTTATATGATTTATTGGACTAACTGTTGATCCAGTATCCAATGCCAGTTCTTGTTTTTTTGTGTTTCTTGTTTCGCATAAATTCCATATGAAATGAAGTCCAAACGCAATACAAATTTATGGCGATTTTTTTGGAATATTTGTGAATTTTGAAAAGTGGAATCAAAGCAAACGGAGGAATATAATGAGCACATGACACCAGGGCACGGGCTAGAGCCTAGGCGCGCCCTGGTGGGTGGTGCTCACCTCGTATGTCTGTTGGAGTTCTCCTTCGTCTGCAAGAATGCTAATTTTTGGATAAAAATTCTCTCAAAATTTCAGCCTGATCAAAGTTACGGATCTCCGGGAATATAAGAAACGGTTTTCGGCCAGAAAACAGGAACGCGAAACAGAAGAGAACAGAGAGGGAGATCCAATCTGGGAGGGGCTCCTACCCCTTCGCCACCATGGAGGCCATAGACCATTGGGGGAACTATCCACCCATCTAGGGGGAGGCCAAGGAAGAAGAAGGAAGGGGGCTCTCCCCCCTCTCTGCCGGTGGCGCCGAAACGCCATCGGGCCAATCATCATGACGGCGATCTACATCAACAATCTTGCCGCCGTCAACACCAATTCTCTCCCCCTCTATGCAGTGGTGTAACAACTCACTTCCTTGTTGTAATCTCTACTTAAACATGGTTCTCAACTCCATATATTATTTCCCAACGATATTTGGCTATGCTATGATGTTTGAGTAGATCTCTTTTGTCCTATGGGTTAACTATGGTATGATGTTATGGATGCGAGTTGTATGTTGATATGGTGCTGTCCTATGGTGCCCTTCGTTTCGCACAAACGTGAGGGATCCCCGCTATAGGGGTTTGCAATATGTTCATGATTTGCCTACGGTGGGTGGCGTGAGTGACAGAAGCACATACCCGAGTAGGTGGGTTGTTGCATATGGGAGTAAAGAGGACTTGATACTCAATGCTATGGTTGGGTTTTACCTTAATGAACTTCGGTAGTTGCGGATTCTTGCTATAGTTCCAATCATAAGTGCATATGATCCAAGTAGAGAAAGTATGCTAGCTCATGCCTCTCCCTCATTGCATATAACAAGTATCATCGTATCATATTCAATTGCCTATGGAGAATCTTTCTCTTGCGCTACACAAAAATCTTGCTACTAAATAGTTTAATTTTATTGTTCTTTTATTAAAACAACACCTAAATTTTATTTCCGTGTTCTTTATTATCCTACAAAGTCCTTCTAGTTTTATTCCCGCAAAGTAGTTTCATACTTGTTCTAGGTAAAGTAAACGTTAAGTGTGCATAGAGTTGTATCGGTGGTCGATAGAACTTGAGGGAATATTTGTTCTACCTTTAGCTCCTTGTTGGGATTCAACACTCTTACTTATCGAAAAAGGCCACAAACAATCCCCTACACTTGTGGGTTATCAAGACCTTTTTTAGCGCCGTTGCCGAGGAGCAATAGCGTGGGGTGAACATTCTCGTGTGTGCTTGTTTGCTTTATCACTAAGTAAATTTTCTTTTCTTTTATTAGTTGTTTTCTATCTTTATATATGGGTAGGAAACGCAAAATACCAAAAAAATGCATGTACTTGCTGCTCCAAAAGTTGAGGAACCACTAGTGTTCCGTACCACGAAAGAATATTACTTGGATCATCTTCGACCCACTTGTGCTCATGCTGAAAACCTAACTAGCTTAGTTGAGATAAAATCATTAAATAAGCATGCTCATTATGTGCGACACCACATATCTCAAAAATGGAAACTCTTGTGGCATCAAATTAATACTTTGTGTTGCTATGATTGGAATCTATGTGAAATTTATGATTTTAGTTGTTGTTCTGAAGAAACTAAAAAACACCTTCCCTACCAATGTGTGTTTAATGATAATGAAATACTATCTTATTATGCCAAGGAGGCCTATTGTTATTTTGATGGTGAGCAAATTGAAGAATTTGTTGCTGTTAAGGGTGCCTATGAAATTGCTTCTTTGATTGAAAAGTATGATGCTACTCTTTACAAATCTGAAATTTTTGCCATACTTAAATATTTCTATGAAAACTATGCTTATAATGCTTATATCAATGAATTTATTGAAATAATGACTGCTGCCTTGGAGGAGACTAATATTTTGCAGGAATCTATGGAAGAGGAAGTTGCTGAAATTTTGAGCGCATTAGATGAAAAAGATGAGGAGGAGAGCGCAGAACAAAAGGAGGAAGAGCGGACTAGCTACCCGTGCCCACCTTCTAATGAGAATAAATCTTCAACTCATACATTATTTAATCTCCCTTTGCACATATCAAGGGATGAATGCTATGATGATTGCCATGATCCCTTGGATTTGTTTGAAATATCCCTTTTGGACGAACTTGATGCTTGCTATGCTTGTAGCCATGATGCCATATGAATTATGCTTATGAAAATGAACTTGCTATATTTCCTTATGTTAAGCATGAAATTTTTGCTATTGCACCCACACATGATAGTCCTATTATCTCTTTGAATTCTCCCAACTACACTATATCGGAGAAGTTTGCACTTATTAAGGATATATTGATGGGTTGCGTATTACTATCACACATGATGATTTTGATGAATATAATATGCATGTGCTTGCTTCTCCTGCTTGCAATTATTATGAGAGAGGAACCAAATCTTCACCTCTCTATGTTTTCAATACGATAAAATTGCAAGAAACTACTTATACTATGTATTGGCCTTTACTTGATGTGCATGAATTGTTCTTTTATGACATGTCAATGCATAGGAAGAGAGTTATACTTTGTTGTTGCATGATATATATATCATTTTGTTCTCACTACTAAATTTAAAATCATTTTAATTAAAATTGGCTTTGATATACCTTGGGTTCCGGGTGGAGCAATTACTTGAGCACTTTATGCCTAGCTTATTGGCTTTCAAGAAAACGCTGCCAGGGAGACAACCTGGAAGTTTTAGTGAGTCATTTTATTATGTTTTGTGATTTTATAAATTTTAAAAACAAAAAACATAGAGGGGAACCTAAAACTTCACAAAAGGAAAGCTGAAAGTGAGAGAGATGATGGGCATCGTTGAAGTGGGGGACGTCCTTGAACTTTTGTTCATGCCCATGGAAACTTTGTGAGTCTTGAATCAAGGAAATTTTCCCAAAAAAATTAATTATCCCCTTGCACAAATCCATTGTATTATAACATTATTGTTCCAAGATTTACCTTTAGGATGATTAGATTGCTTGTTGGTATGTGCGGTGTAAAAAGAGAAACTTTGGCTGTAGTGCGTAAATTTTTGTTTTTTACTGGAATGTCGAAAGTTTCTGAATTTTTTACGTTGTAGTACTATAATTTTTTTATTTAGTCCTAATTTTTAAGAAGTTTTGGAGTTATATAAGTATGGTCAAAGTTCATATTACTACATACTTTCCCGTTTAAGACAAATTCTGTTTTTGATGCATTGTTTTTCTTGTTTTGATGAAACTATCGATTTTATCGGTGGTGTAAGCGATAAAAAAGTTATAATTCATCAAGGATAATTCAAATATAAAATATTAATGGGTTTTCAATAGTACTTAAAGTAGTAGTTTTCTTTATTATGCTAACGGATCTTATCAGTCTTCTGTTAAGTTTTGTGTGGATGAAGGGTTCGAAGATCGAGGAGGTCTCGATATGAGGAGAAGGAGGAGATGCAAGAGTTCAAGATTGGGGATGCCCAAGGCACCCCGAGTAAATATCCAAGGAGACTCAAGCGTCTAACCTTGGGGATGCTCCGGAAGGCATCCCATCTTTCTTCAACAAGTATCAGTATGTTTTTGAATTCGTTTCATTCATGTGATATGTGCAAATCTTGGAGCGTCTTTTGCGTTTAGTTTTCACTTTTCTTTTATGCACCATGCTGATATGAGATATTACATGGCTTATTTATAGAATGCTCATTGTACTTCACTTATATCTTTTGAGTATGGCTTTATAGAATGCTTCATGTGCTTCACTTATATCATTTGAAGTTTGGATTGCCTATTTCTCTTCACTTAGAAATCTGTTATTTGTAGAATGCTCTTTTGCTTCACTTATATATATTAGAGCATGGTCTTTTTTATAAATAATTAAACTTTATTGATTCACTTATATCTATTTAGAGATTCAATAGGAATTGGTCATTTCCATGGTTAGTCATAAAATCCTACATAAAACTTAGGGATCACCGAATATGATATGTTTGATTCCTTGCAATAGTTTTGCAATATAGAGATGATAATATGTGAGAGGTACTAGTGGATGATCTTGTTTAGTAATATATTGGTGTTAAGGTTTGTGATTCCCGAAGCATGCACGTATAGTCTCCCGTTATGCTAGGAAGTTTGAGCACAATTTATTCTTGATTGTCTATCTTTGTGTGAAGGTCGGGGGCACGCGATGGTTAACTCCTACCAATCTCCCCAAGGGGCATGCATAGTAGTACTTTGTTTCGAGGGCTAATAATTTTTTTCAATAAGTATATGAGTTCTTTATGACTAATGTGAGTCCATGGATTATACACACTCTTACCTTTACGCAATTTGCTAGCCTCTACGGTACCGCGCATCGCCCTTTCTCACCTTGAGAGTCGGTGCCAACTTCGCCAGAGCATCCAAAACCCGTGATATGATACGCTCTATCACACATAAGCCTTATTATATCTTTCTCGAGACATCAACCATACCTACCTATTATGGCCTTTCCATAGCCATTCCGAGATATATTGCCATGCAACTTCCACCGCTTTCGTTTTGACGACTTGAGCATTCATTCTCATATTGCTTTACATGATCGTAAGATAGCTTGCATGATGTTTCCATGGCTTGTCCGTTTTTTGATATCTTTTCTATGCTAGATAAATGCATTCATATAGAGTCATACTTTGTGCTACTATCGAGTTGTAATGTTGAGTTGTAAGTAAAAAAGTGTGATGATCATCATTATTAGAGCATGTCCCAGTGAGAAAAGGATGATGCAAACTATGATTCCCCCAATAGTCGGGATGAGGCTCCAGACAAAGAAAAAGAAGAGGAAAAAGAAAAAACAATGAAAAAGAAAAAAAAAGAAAAAAAATGAGAGACAAAGAGAGAATGGGCATGCTAATTCCACACTCGTGCTTCAAAGTAGCACCATGTTTTTCATGTTGAGAGTCTCCTATGTTGTCACTTTCATATACTAGTGGGAATTTTTCATTTAAAGTTAGAAGCACACCCACTTAGTTTTCATATTGAGCTTTCATACACTTATAGCTCTTAGTTCATCCGTTGCATGGCAATCCCTACTCCTCACATTGATATCAATTGATGGGCATCTTCATAGCCCGTTGATTAGCGGCTTTGACGTGAGACATTCTTACCTTTTTGTATTCTCTATATTTACCCCTACCATCATACTCTATTCCACCCATAGTGATATAACCATGGCTTGCGCTCATGTATTGCGTAAGAGTTGAAAATGCTAAAGCGCGTTAAAAAGTATGAACCAATTGCTTGGCTGACACTAGGGTAGTACATGATTTATACATTGTGTTAAGAAGACAGAGCATGACAAGGCTATATCATTTTGTAGGGATGGCGTTCTTTAGCCTTGATATTTTGAAAGACATGATTGTTTGTTGGGATGCCTGAGTATTAAAGTCTTTATGTCAAAACTAGACTATTGTTTTGAATCACTTGTGTCTTAATATTTATGCCATGATTTGATATATGATCAAGATTATGCTAGGTAGAATTCCACATAAAAATATCTTTTTTATAATTTACCTACTCGAGGACGAGCAGGAATTAAGCTTGGGGATGCTGACATGTCTCCGTCGTATCTACAATTTTTGATTGTTTCATGCCAATATTATACAACTTATACATACTTGTGGCAACAATTTATATGATTTATTGGACTAACCTATTGATCCAGTGCCCAGTGCTAGTTCCTATTTTTTTTGTGTTTTGTTTTGTAGAAAGTCCATATCAAAAGAAGTCCAAGCGTGATAAAAAAATTATTGAGATTTATTTTGAAATATTTTTGAATTTTGAGTAGTGGAATCAACGCAAACGGAGGCCCACATCGAGCGCAAGACACCAGGGCGCGGGCTAGGGCCTAGGTGCGCCCTGGTGAGTGGTGCTCACCTCGTATGTCGGTTGGAGTTCTCCTTCATTGTCAACAAAGCTATTTTTTGGATAAAACCCCCCTCAAAATTTCATCCCGATCAGAGTTACGGATCTCTGGGAATATACGAAACGGTTTTGGTCCACAAAATAGAAAGGAAAAACAGAAGAGAACAGAGAGGGAGATCCAATCTAGGAGGGGCTCCTGCCCCTCCGCCGCCATGGAGGCCATGGAATAGAGGGCGAACTCTCCTCCCATTTAGGGTGGAGTCCAAGGAATAAGAAGGATGAGGGGCTCTCTCCCCCTCTCTCCCGGTGGCGTCGGAACGCCGTTGGGCCAATCATCGTGACAACGATCTTTATCAACAATCTTGCCACCGTCAACACCGACTCTCCCCCCTCTATGCAGTAGTTTAACACCCTCTTCCCCACTGTAATCTCTACTTAAACATGGTGTTCAACTCCATATATTATTTCCCAATGATGTTTGGCTATCCTATGATGTTTGAGTAGATCTCTTTTGTCCTATGGGTTAATTGTGGTATGATGTTATGGATGTGAGTTGTATATTGATATGGTGCTGTCCTATGGTGCCCTCCATGTCGTGCAAACGTGAAGGATCCCTGCTGTAGGGTGTTGAAATATGTTCATGATTTGCCTATGGTGGGTGGCGTGAGTGAGAGAAGCACAAACTCGAGTAGGTGGGTTGTTGCGTATGTGAGTAAAGAAGACTTGATACTTAATGCTATGGTTGGGTTTTACCTTGATGAACTTTGGTAGTTGTGGATGTTTGCTAGAGTTCCAATCATAAGTGCATATGATCCAAGTAGATAAAGTATGTTAGCTCATGCCTCTCCCTCATTGCATATAACAAGTATCTATCGTATCATATTCAATTGCGTATGGGCAATCTTTCTCTTGCGCTACACAAAAAGCTTGCTACTAAACAATTTACTTTTGTTGTTCTTTTACTAAAACAACACCTAAATTTTATTTCCATGTTCTTTATTATGCTGTAAAGTACTGCTAGTTTTATTCCCGCAAAGTAGTTTCATACTTGTTCTAGGTAAAACAAACGTTAAGTGTGCGTAGAGTTGTACGATGGTCGATAGAACTTGAGGGAATATTTGTTCTACCTTTAGCTCCTCGTTGGGATTCGACACTCTTACTTATCGAAAAAGGCTACATACGATCCCCTACACATGTGGGTTATCACACCGAGTTCCTCAACTTTCAGTTGACAGGGAAACTCGATGAAGCCGAGAATATGGAATCGGTGTTACCTGATACGTCTCCAACGTATCTATAATTTATGAAGTATCCATGCCATGATTACAATAATTCTATATGATTTTGGTATGATTTTATTATAACTAACCCGGACTAATGCTTTTTTTAGCAGAACTACCATGGTGTTGTTTTTGCGCAGAAATAAAAGTTCTCGGAATGAGCTGAAAATTTATGGAGAATATTTTTGGAAAATATAAAAAATACTGGAGCAAAGAGTCGCCGGAGAGGAAGGCCAAGGAAGCCACAAGCCATAGGGGTGCGACCCCCCTAGGGCGTGGCCCCCGGGCTTGTGACTTCCTCAGGAACCTTCTGGACGTGGGACCGATGCCAAAAATTCCTATAAATACCAAAAACCCCAGAAAGAAACCTAGATCGACAGTTCCGCTGCTGCAAGCCTACAAAGCCATGAAAAACCAATCGAGAACCCGTTCCGGCACCCTGCCAGAGGGGGAAACCATCACCGGAGGCCATCTTCATCACCCCGAAGCTCTCCATCACGAGGAGGGAGTAGTTCACCCTCAGGGCTGAGGGTATGTACCAGTAGCTATGTGTTTTATGTCTCTCTCTCTCTCTCTCTCTCGTGTTCTTGAGATGGTACGATCTTGATGTACCGCAAGCTTTATTGATATAGATTGAATCATATGGAGTTTTCCCCTCTCTATCTTCTTGTGATGAATTAAGTTTTCCCTTTGAAGTTCTCTTATCGGATTGAGTCTTTAAGGATTTGAGAATGCTTGATGTATATCTTGCGATGGGATATCTGTGGTGACAATGGGATGTTCTGTTGATCCAGTTGATGTATGTTTTGGTGATCAACTTGCGGGTTCCCTGACCTTGGGAATCTATGCATAGGGGTTGGCACACGTTCTTGTCTTGACGTTCCGGTAGAAACTTTGGGCCACTCTTTGAAGTTCTTTGTGTTGGATTGAACATGATGAATCTGAAATTATGTGATTCATATCATATAATCAAGCCCATGGATACTTGTAATGACATTGGAGTATCTAGGTGACATTAGGGTTTTGGTTGATGTGTATCTTAAGGTGTTATTTTAGTACAAACTCTAGGGCTATTCGTGACACTTATAGGGATAGCTCATAAGATTGATCAGAAAAGATAACTTTGAGGTGGTTTCGTACCCTACAATAATGTCTTCATTAGTTCTCCGCTATTTGTGACTTTGGAGTGAACTCTTTGTCGCACGAGAGGTACTTACATATGATTCAACTATGTCAATAATGTTGAGAGAAATTGCACTAGTGAAAGTATGGACCCTAGGCCTTGTTTCCAAGCATTTATACAACGTTTTGCTCGCTGTTTACTATTTGTTACCTTGCTGTTTCTATATTTTCAGATTACAAAAACCTATATCTACCATCCATATTGCACTTGTATCACCATCTCTTCGCTGAACTAGTGCACCTATACAATTTACCATTGTATTGGGTGTGTTGGGGACACAAGAGACTCTTTGTTATTTGGTTGCAGGGTTGTTTGAGAGAGACCATCTTCGTCCTACACCTCCCATGGATTGATAAACCTTAGGTCATCCAATTGAGGGAAAATTGCCGCTATCCTACAAAACTCTACGCTTGGAGGCCCAACACGAGTCTACAAGAAGAAGGTTGTGTACTAGACATCATTACCGAGGTTGAAAAACCAAATCAACTTAGTGATTCAATGGAACCGAGTTTGTGGAGTTGGTTACACCGAGATTTAGAGAGAGGTTTTGTAATGCGGCTCTTGTCAACACGGTACTCCGAGTGCTCCTCACACAGAGGGTTCGAGAAGTGCTTGTTCAAGTTTTGTGATGTAGCATGAATATAACTTGAGACAAGAAAGGTTAGATAGCTGGAGAGGGGTCCTAGGCATTCTTGTACATTCAATTGGCAAAAGAAAATAAAAAAGCCAAATAGCTACAATTGGATATCCTTGAATGAGTTAAGATATGCAGACCAAAATGCTCACACAATAAGATGTCAAATGAAATCATGGCAAACATTCACAAACACTCTAGCATCTATAAAGCACTTGGGTGATGACGTAGTCATCTATATATGAGTATATTGACTTAGGAGCCAAGTAAGAATACTTGATCATAGGTCATACTCATCGTTTAAGCACAAGTGGGGTTGCCACTTTTACATAAAGCTTGTTAATGTTGTCACATTGTAAGAGATGCTTTAACTCAAGTCTTATAGTAAAGCTCCCCCTTGATGTGACATCCCCCCTAAGAGGGATAAACTAACCTTGGGTTTTGTCGTAGAAGACTTCATGTGGGTGATGTAGTAGTGGATGCTCAAAGTTCATGAAGATCATCTTGAGTTGGCAGCAATCCTTTTTGTTTATTACTCTCCTCACCTACATGAGTTAGTCCCAAACACACGAGACAAATACAAGGATATATATGGATATGGAGTGCAGCATACATGATGATGTCCATGGATTCATTAATTACCTTGTCCCTTGCTTACCTTTGAGGGAATGTGTGACTCCTTGAAATATTGCATAATGTTGATGGTGATTGCAACTAGTCCTTCCCAATAATGAATGTTAGTGAATTTCATTGGTGGAGTCACCCCTCAAGAACTTCTCTAGTTCTTATTCTAGGGGACCCACATCAAGTTGATGGGAATCCTTTGAGTTGAGGTGACACTTGTAGAAGTCGAGCTTGTGGAAGCCTTGGGAACCCACTTGACCAAAGCTTGGGATTCATGTTCATATGAGTCAACCTCCTCTTGAAGCTCTTCCTTGAACTTGAGCTTGTGGTCTTGTGGTGGAAGGTCATCTTGAGCTTTTGTTCCCTTGGGAAGGGTATGTTCATACTTCTCCCTTTGAGGAATAAACTTGGGCTTGGGGTATAGACCTTCTTCCCATTCAACTCCATTTGTGTTGAAGTAGCCAATGCCATGGTTCTTCCGGTATCCTCCATGCTTGCGTACAATTTGTTCAAATTGCTTACATCCGGCAAGACTTTTGTAGATACCTTTATCTATAATCCCTTTCAACATATCATTTTCTTGCTCAAGTGTAACTTGTCTAAGAGAGTCGTAGTGGGATCAATAGAACTAATCAAAGCAATATTTATTGTTACTAGTTGAAGAACCTTTCTTGCCTTTGTTACTAGTTTGATTAGCCTTAACTTGTGTAATGAATGTAGACAAGAGAAGTTGTTTGGGTATATAAGAGGAAGTCTTCATTCGAAGATCGTCATTGATAGCTTTAAGGAATTCATGCTCTTCCTCCAAATTGAGCTTCTCGAAGCGGAGATTCTCATGAGTCCTTACAAGTTCTCTATGATCTTCTAGAGTATACTCGTGGCTAACTTATGAGTGTTTAGTTCTTTAGTTAGTCACTCTATTTCCAACTTATCATCATCACACGACTTATCTTGACTAGAGTGATTACTAACAAGTTCATTTTGACTAGTATCACTAGATTTGTCAAATAGCAAGTCATCATCTCCTAGTATGTCATCCTCATCACTATTGAAATCAAGATATTCGGGGTGTAATACCTTGGGGCCTTTACCATGAAGCAACTTCCACTCCCTTCATTTGGCGAATCAAATATGTCGTAGGAGTTGGAGGAAATGAGTGCAAGTCTAACAACACCTTCATCTTGACTATAGTCGGGGTCGGAGTGATAGCTTCTCTTGGAGTGGTTGTCGGATTCGGAGACGGAAACCCATTCACCAACATGATCTTGATGTCTTCTTCTTGAGTATCTCTTGGTGTACTTGTCCTTCTTCTCCGAGTCCCTACTTCTTCTTGATGGTCTTTGTTCATAACGATTATCTCTAGTCCTTCTCTCTCTTCGAGGTGACACATATCTTGAGATCTTTCTTCCTCGTGACTCTCCCCTTATTTTGTGGTGGGTGGGGGGGCATGCACTCATTTGAGTAGTGATGAGGTCGTCTACCATGGGTAGGGTCACAAGACTGACATCTAGGGCCCACCTGTGGCTCCTTATTATCATTAAAGTTCCTGAAGTAAAAGTGCATTCGGATGCATATGAAGATTCACTCGGGTCATCAAGTCATTCGGACGCCCATAGCTTAACTCAGGTAATAGAACTGCAACGACTCAGTAGGCATAGCATCCGAAGTATTTGAAGCGACACTCACGGTGTAGTTAATTATGCGTTACCAGTAATGCTCCACTCAATCTATAGTTTCCGTAACTTTACATTAATTAGCATTAATGACGGTGCTCGGCCGGTGGTGGCGCACTCTATATAAGCCACCATCGGGCTCCATAGCAAGGGTTCTAACATCTTGTAATCTTCTACCCCTCATAAGCAAACACCAAAGCCTCCGGGCTCGAGACGTAGGGCTTTTACCACTTCCCAGTGGGGCCTAAACTCGTACACATCCGACTGAATGCCCGTGCCGTAGCTAGACTTCACCCCTCCGTTCGTACCCCTGGTACTATTGTCAGGCTAATTCCCTTGACAGTTGGCGCCCACCGTGGGTTGCACGTCTAGTGAATTCTGGCACAGGTGAAATTTCCACTTTTCTGATCATCATGATGACACTCGGCGGCGAGATCCTCTTCGGTTCCCTCAGCTTCACCATCGACGATTCGGCGTGGCTGTAGGAAGTGTCGCTTGATGATGAGGCACTGCCCACCCGAGGCGCGGTGCATTTCAGCGCGACGACGTTCTGAGTCCTCCTCCGACAACCATCCACACCATATCGACCAACTTCTCTAACTCGCGTTGCAGATTGTTGCAGGCGCTCCGGGCACTCACGGCTGTAGTGCTGGATCAAGCACGCTGTGGCAGTTCAGGACGTAGCCGGGCAGACAGCCGTATGTGACGTCGACGAGTCCGTCCACTGCCTTTTCTCATCGTCAGATGACAAGTATTCCAATGCGACCGAGAACGAGAGCAGTGGGAACGTGGCGGAGGTCCTGATAGCCGTTCCGGGCCGAGACACCCCTGCTCCTCAGTACTCCGCAGGAGATACCCACGACTGAGACGGCGACCGCAACAACACTAGCTCCGACGATTACGCTCCCTGACCCCTCACTCGGGAGCAGCGGGAAGAAATCATGCGCAGGAATGACCAGGTTCTTCTCACTCCCATCGCTGGAACTACCCCGGACGAGTTGGCCCTAGAGGATGCGTGCCACACCACCTTGGCGGAGCGCGAGCGACTCGAGTGGCTCCAACGATCACTCCACGAGCGTGCAGCAAGGGAGATACCCAGTTGCAGCCGTAGTCGCCATCAACTATTCATGATGGATCGGCCATACACCATCCCGATGATGCGCACCCCCTTGCTGAATTTGGCCGTGACCACTCGGATTGCGGATTCGATCCAGCCGTGTGACTCTGCAGCTGGTGAGGGAATTCGGCAAATCCAGGCCTTGCCGAAAACTTCTTTGCAGCAAAATCCAGAGGTGTCACAGTATGACCAATGCATTCACAATGCATCCACTTGGGCAGACACTGTCCAGTCTGCTCATAGTCCTCTCACACCAAGGAAAGATCCGCGAACTCCCCCTCTTTCGAGAGGCCCACACGAAGGACGCGGGCATGATGACCACGATATCAGTCGGACCCCCCCTCTGAGGGGCAGCATGCGTGGCCAACGTCCATTTGACGGGGGCTACCCATTAGGGCGAGACTGTGAGTGGAGCCTTGCTTGGCATAGAAGCTATGACGCTTAGTCTGACATTACTCAGCGAGTGGTTGATCGGAACAGGGACAACAGGGACCAAGTGAGTGGCTGGGGCGCGTCTGATCTCGGGTGCTGTAGTTGATACATCGAGGAGGCCGAGATTCCCCCTAATTACCATTTAGCAATAGGAATTGGCAAATTCAATGGCGAATCGAAGCCGGAAACCTGGCTCGAAGACTACAAAGTGGCTGTTCAGATTGGCGGAGGCAACGACTTTGTTGCGATGAAGCAACTTCCGCTCATGTTGGAAGGATCAACACGTGCGTGGTTGAACCAACTACCCGCTAGTTGCATCTATTGCTGAGAAGACCTAGCCCGAGTGTTTGGGAAAAACTTTGAGGGCACGTATAAGCACCCGGGTGGACTGATAGAACTACAACATAGCGTCCAGAAGAGCAATGAGACTCTCCCTGAGTACATCCAGCGCTGAACCACGTTGCACAACACCGTGGAAAATGTGACTGAGCATCATGCCATGTGCGCCTTCAAGGCAGGCACTCGGTATCGAGAGTTGATTCTTAAGTTTGGTCGATTTGGGGATCTGTCCCTCAGTCAGCCCATGGAGATCACAAATAAGTATGCCAACGGTGAAGAAGAAGACCGCCTCCGTAGCAGCAAAGGACGAACTGGCGACGCCCCTTAGTTGGGGGGCAACGCTGGGAAAAAACAGCAGAAGCGGAAGGCTGATGCCTCCGGCATGGCAGAGGTTGCGGCCGTCTCCGGACAGGGCCAAGGAAATCCCAAGCCCAAGAAAAATAAGAAAGAGTGGACTCCCAAGAAGAGTTTCGACTCTAAACCCAACATTCTCGATCAGCCTTGCGAGGTTCATACCAAGATGGATGAAGAAGGCAACATTGTGCTCCTGAAGCATACCACTCAAGAATGTTGCATGCTCAAGAGGGCAATGGGAAAAGAGTACTTGGATGATAAAGATGACGCAGATGAAGAAGAGGCTTCTCCCGAGTACCCATCAGTCGACAAGGTCCTAATGATTTTCACTGATGTCGAGAGTAAGAGACAGTTGAAGGTTGTTAATCGGGAAGTCAACATGGCAGTTCCGATTGCCTCCAAACACTTCAACTGGACGAAGACTCCATTTACTTTTCACCAATCCGACCATCCTCCTCACATAGTGACCCTCGGGAGGCAGGCGCTGGTCGTTGATCCGGTTGTGAACGGTGTCCGTCTGCGTAAGGTCCCGATGGACGGAGGCAGCAGACTCAACATAATCTACATTGACACGCTCAAGGCGATGGGCATCCCGATGTCCCAAATGAGCAAGAGCAACATGCATTTCCATGGGATTATCCCTGGGAAGAAGGCAGAGTCACTCGGCCAGATCTCTCTGGACGTAGTATTCGGGAAAAGTGAGAAGAACTTACGGAAGGAGCGGTTGACCTTCGACGTGGTAGATTTCCGCAGCGCTTATCATGCCATCTTGGGCAAGCCCGCTGATGCACGTTTCATGGCCAGACCATGTTACATGTATCTTGAGTTAAAGATGCTAGGGCCGAATGGCGTGATCACTGTGACAGGCGACCGGAAGATAGCCGAGGAATGCCTCTAGCAGGGTTCCAAGATCGCCAACGAGCAGGTGCTCTGCCTAAGCTCGAAGGATACAAGACTGAGGTGGACGCAGCTGATCAGCTTAGTTCGGAACAGCCCGCTTCCGAGTCGGCTTTTCAATCGGCTAGCGAGACCAAGCACGTCCATATTCACCCGACCGATCTAAGTGCCGCACCAACGAACATCTCCACATCACTGAGGGAGAAATAGGAAGCCGAGCTATCCATTTCCTCCATGAGAACTGGGACATCTTCACATGGAAGCCATCTGACATGCCCGGTGTTCCCAAGGAAATGGCTGAGCACCAACTCCGAACTGATCCCAAAGTCAAGCCAGTCAAAGAGTACTTGTGTCGATGTTCTATCGAGAAGCGCAAGGCGATTGGCTAAGAAATAGCACGACTCTTAGCTGCAGAGTTCACTCATGAGGTATACCACTTCGAGTGGCTCGCGAAAGTCATTTTGGTGTCCAAGAAGGACAAATCAGTCCGAATGTGTATTGACTTCAAACAACTCAATCGGGCATGCCCGAAGGATCATTTCCCTTTACCACTTATAGATCAAATAGTGGATTCTACTGTCGGATTCGAATGCTTGTCATTCCTGGATGCGTACTCCGGGTACCACCAGATCCGAATGTATGGGCCCGATGAAATAAAGACAACCTTCATCACACCATTCGGGTGTTTTATTATGTCACAATGCCATTCGACCTGAAGAATGCGGGCGCTACTTTCCAGCGCATGATACAGGAATGCTTGCAAAAGTAGATCAATCAAAATGTGCAGGCCAACATGGACGATATCGTGGTCAAGTCTAGGAAAGGTTCCAACCTCTTGTCTGATCTCATTGAAACCTTGGCGAACCTACGACGTTTTGGGATAAAGTTCAATCCATCCAAATGCACATTCAGAGTGCCAACGGGAAAGTTGCTCGGTTTCCTTGTTTCCGAAAGTGGGATCGATGCCAATCCAGACAAGATCGGTGCCATAGTCCGAATGAAGCAACCAAAATGCTTACATGATGTGCAAAGGCCGATAGGTTGCCTTGCAGCCCTGAGTCGATTCATCTCAAGACTCGGTGAGAAGGCTCTACCTCTCTACCGACTGATGAAAAAGTTTGATAAGTTCGAGTGGACTACCAAAGCGTAAGCCGCGTTTGAAGAACTAAAGGCATTGCTTTCCACACAGCCGGTGTTAGCTGCTCCGGGCAGCGAGGAACCCTTACTCCTATACATCGCAGCTATTAACCAAGTGGTGAGCATTGTCCTTGTAGTTGAACGCGAGGAGCGAGGAAAACCATTCAAAGTTCAAAGACCTGTTTATTATATCTCGGAAGTATTGACCCCCTCCAAGCAGAGATACCCGCATTATCAAAAGCCGGCCTATGGTATTTACCTGACCGTAAAAAAGTGGTTTATTACTTCCAAGATCACTCGGTCATGGTCATCAGCAACGCTCCCCTATCGGAGATCCTACATAATCGAGACCCGGCGGGCCGAGTGGCAAAATGGGAAATTGAGATCCTTCCGTTGGAGATCAAGTTTGAAGCTAAGAAAGCAATCAAGTCCCAAGCATTGGTTGACCTTATGGCCGAGTGGACTGAGCAAGAGCAGTCGACCCCAATTGTTCCTGAGAATTGGACCATGTTCTTTAATGGATCCAAGATGCTCAAGGGCTCGGGGGCTGGCGTTGTTCTCGTTTCTCCCAAAGGAGACTGGCTGAATTATGTCCATCAAATCCATTTTGATTCATCAATCAATGCGGCCGAGTATGAAGCCTCCTGTATGGGCTCCGAATAGCCATATCACTCGGCATTCGTCGTTTAATGGTCTACGGTGATTCAGACCTCGTTGTCAATCAAGTGATGAAAGAATGGTATGTTCAGAGTCCAACTATGACTGGTTATTGCAATGTAGTTAGAAAGCTAGAGAAGAATTTTGAAGGTTTGGAGCTGCATCACATTCCTCGCACAAAGAATCAGGCAACAGATGACCTAGCAAAAATTGGATCCACTCAGTGGGCAGTTCCCAAGGACATATTCCTCGAACATCTGCATGACCCTACAATTGCAGAAGATCCTTTCACAAAGGAGCCCCCACAAGCAGTCGGTCCATCAAATTCAACTGAGGTTGACGTCCCAGCTGTGGTCGACTTAGTCCACGAAATGCTGGTAATCACTCCCGGGTGGACTCATCCTTATTTGGCATACTTGCTCCGGCAAGAACTCCACGAAGATGAAGAAGAGGCTCGCTGAATCGTTTTTCGATCCCAATCATTTGAAGTCTTGGGAGATCAATTGTACAAGAAAAGCACCACATGAGTCACTCGGAAATGCATCTCCTTGAGGAAGGGGTGCAGATCCTAGATGATATTCACTCGGGAACTTCTGGCCATAATGCGTCTCTCAGACATTGGTCTCGAAGGCTTTTCGAGCAGGTTTCTATTGGCCCCGAGCCAATGAAGCTGCGATAGATCTGGTTGATCTATGCGTCAGGTGTCAATTCTACAAGAACAAGTCCCACAAGCCCGCTTCCGTGTTAAAGACGATCCCGCTCACTTGGCCATTCGCCTTGTGGGGCCTCGACATGGCCGGACCCCTGCGGACATGAATGAGTGGATTCACCCACCTGCTTGTAGCGGTCGATAAGTTCACCGAGTGGGTTGAGGCGAAACCCATCAAGAGTTTGGATGCGAGCACTGCCGTCAGTTTCATTCGACAGATCATCTTCAAGTTTGGTGTGTGGCACGACATCATCATAGATAATGGGAAGAACTTTGACTCAGACGAATTTCGTGAGTTCTGCTATTCCCAGGGTACTCGGGTTAATTATGGCTACATGGCTCACCCACAGTCGAATGGGCAGGCAGAACGAGCAAACAGGATGATCGTCCAGGGGTTGAAACCTCGATTGATGAGGGACTTGAAGTACGTCATGGGTTCTTGGGTAGAAAATCTGCCATCCGTCCTATGGGGCATTCGAACAACTCTCAACCACTCTACACAGCGCACTCCCTTCTTCATGGTGTACGGATCAGAAGTCGTGTTGCCGTGTGATCTTCGGCACAATTACCCCCAAGTGGAACAATACGATGAAGCCGAAGTTGAAACAGCATGCCAAGATGGTCTGGACCTCTTGGAGGAGGATAGAGAGCTAGCCCTCATCAGATCTACGATCTATTTGCAAGATTTGAGACGTTACCATGACAGACAGGTCAGGGGCCGAGCTTTTCAGGAAGGAGATCTTGTTCTCCGACTGGACCAGCAGAAACCCCATAAGCTGACGCCTTCGTGGCAAGGGTCGTACGCGATCTCCAAAGTCCTGCATAATGGAGCTTATTGACTGTACAATATTGAGGACGACATAGAAGAGCCTCGAACCTGGAACGCAGACCTGCTTCGCAAGTTCTATACATAAAACACTTTGAGTTTAGTTTGTCATTCCCGTAATAAATCCGAGTGAACTCGATGAATAAAGTTTCCTTTATTTATATTTTCTCAAAATTTAACCGTTTTCTCGCTCTGGTGAATTAATTTTACATATCACCCTAGTGGGTTTGAAATACTTAGCTGCAAACCTGACTTTGCCTAAGTACAAACAAATCCGAGTGCAGGTCTCGCCCACACTCCGGGGGCTTAGTCACGACCCCATGTCGCCTAAGTTAGAAAACATTTCGAGTGGGACATTCTCCTCACTCGGATGACAAGATGAACATGACCATCATTGTTCGTCTAAGTATAAACTAATCCGAGTGTGGGTCTCGCCCACACCCGGGGGCTTAGCCGCGACCCCATGTCGCCTAAGTTAGAAAACGTTTCGATTGAAACATTCTCCTCACTCGGACGACAAGATGAACAGGACCATCATTGTTGGTCTAAGTACTAATCCGAGTGTGGGTCTTGCCCACACTCGGGGGCTTAGCTGCGACCCTACGTCGCCTAAGTTTAAAAATGTTTCGAGTGGGACATTCTCCTCACTCGGATGACAAGATGAACAAGACCATAATTGTTCATCTAAATATAAACTAATCTTAGTGTGGGTCTCGCCCGCACTCGGGGGCTTAACCGCGACCCTGCGTCGCCTAAGTTTGAAAACTTTTCAAGTGGGACATTCTCCTCACTCGGATGACAAGACGAACATAACCATAATTGTTCATCTAAATATAAACTAATCCAAGTGCGGGTCTCACCCACACTCGGGGAGGGGGCTTAGCCGCGACCCCTTATCGCCTAGGGTAGAAGACGCTTCGAGTGGGGCATCCTGCACACTCAGACGACAAGATGAACAAGACCATCATTGTTCGTCTAAATACGAACTACTCCGAGTGCGGGTCTCGCCCACGCTCGGAGACTTAGTTCCGACCCCGTGTCGCCTAAATTTAAAATCATTCCGAGTGTGAACGCCATTCACACTCGGAAACTCGTGCGCGATCCTGCAATCGCCTAAGCATAAACACTCACATATAAAGGATCAAATATAGATAAGGCAGATAAAAACTGCGCCACTCAAAGTGAAGGTACGAATGTAAGTACGGATGACATGAGCCTCAGGCTCATTTAAAGTCTTATGTTTACAACTTCCACTCGACATTTCGAGTCAAAAGTTTAAAGAGTTTTTTCAGCCCGATGATCACTTGGGGCAAGGCGGAGCCACTGCTTCAACGAAGGTATCCAGATCAATGCTCTCTGGGATTGGAGTGGTAGCTTCCATGAAGTCTTCAATCTTGATGTGCTTCTTGTTGGCAACCTCCAAGGACTTCAGCTTCTTCTCGTCTACTCCCTTGCAATGGACACGAACCAGCAAGAGGGCGATGTTTGCTCCGGCTCGGGCCGCTGACTTCTTCCAAGTCTTCACTCGGCTCGGAACGTCTCTCACTCGGGTGAGAACGGTTTCCAGATCCTTGGAAGGTTCTTCACCAGAAAAGATTTCCTTCTCGATGTCCAAAACGGCGGTGCGGAGCCTCTTGATGTACGCAACCACTTCATCGACGCGTTCATCCAGACGGATAACAGCCATGGCAGCACTATCCTTGAGCAACTCTCGGGACGGGTCCATCTCCTTCTCAATCTTGTCGGTCTCCTCGGCAACATCGACGCGGAACTCTGGATTCATTCGAATGAAGAAAAGAATCAGATACAAGAAAATTTCATTCGACTAAACAAGGCTACACAAGAGTCACACGGGAAAGTTTACCTTTGAGCTTCTCATTCGCAGTGTCGGCGAACTCTTCGACGAACTGCTCCAGCTCGGCCTTGCAGTGATATGCTCAAGTTTGGTCTTCAATTTGGCGAGATCCTCCCTAAACTTCTTTGCAACAACCTCAAGGTTTTTGTTCTCCTCCTTCAGCTTTCCAATTGTCTTAAGTTTCTCCTCGGCCTCCTTGGCCGTTCGACTTGCCTCCTTCTGGGTATCTGCCAGTTTTGTTTCCTTCTTCTCGAGGTCCGTCTTTATAGTTTCTAAAGAAATAGAATTCTTCAGCCTCTCGACAAGTTTACGATTTTCTCCATGAAGATCTGATGAAGTAGACTCAGTCGGACAGGGAGGAAGAACAGTTATGATGGCAGTCGGACAGGATGAATATACCTTTCATCATTTTTTTCTCCCGCTCCAATCGAGCACTCTTGGACTTCTCAACTTAAAGGTCGAGGCATAGGGCCAGCATCTCCTTCTCCCGAGCACTGTAGTGGTTTCCGAGCTCACAAACAGCCTGCAAAAATCAAATGGAAGAAAAATATTAGTCAGACAAAGACATATGGTTTGTCAATCAGATACAAGATAACAACTCACTCTGTTAAGTTTCAAAGTTCTAAGACTCCTGCCGCCTGCTTCAGTCAACGACAGTCTCGGGGACTACACCCGGTGGGTGCGCTTAGCGCGCCCCCACTTGAAGATCAAATTCAAGACACCTTTTTTAACGACGGATCGAACACTTCTACACTCTTAGACTACCGCTGACTGCTTCAGTCGACGACAGTCTCCGCGGCTACACCCAGTGGGTGTGCTCAGCGCGCCCCCACTGACCATGGTGTGCCCAGATACAAACCCACTCGGGACCAAAAGCAAAAAGGGCATTCAGATCAAAATTCCAATTGAGTAAGGTACTTACAAGAGTACTTACTCGGACATTCTTTTGTAAAGCCGCACTCACATCATACGCCGTCTTCAGCCGTTTGCTCATCACCTCTTGCTGGATCAACGACTCTTTGCTCGCTCCCACCTGCTAATCTGGGATGTGGTGTAGCACGAAGATGTTGGCCACAAGAGGAGTTGGCAAGGAGGACGATGCACTAGTTTCGAGTGCCACCCCAGCGGCCGAGCTGGTTTCCAGTGATGACACCAAGGCACCAGCAAGCGATGGCTCCTGCATCACACCCTCTATGTTGGCAGGAGGGTTTGGCGGGTCAACCTTGTCATCCACATCGCTGTCGATCACATCACGTGGAGCTTTAAGTGTTCAAAAACACCCGGGAGTAAGCACAAAGAAAACCATGGTGTGTGCCAGAAAGAATTCAAAGTTTACCTTTCGAAGACGCGACGTCGACTTCAGCCCTCTCCTTCTCCAGAGTTTGGGGTTCAGGCGAAGTAGTCAAAGTGTCAGCACTGCAAAGGAAACACTCGGAATGTCACATCATTCGGTTGAATCTAAACAACGACTGGAAAAGTGGAAATACTTATGCCAAAGCAACATGAATAGTCATCTTGATCTTCGGGGTGGGGACTACCTTTCGAGGTTTGGCCACGGCAACTTTGGCTTGTTTTGCCGCCTTCTCAGGCGGTGAAGCAATTTCCCCACGGCCACGCTGCGAGCTACGAGTCGGGAGGAGATTTGTAGTCGGCTTGATGACATTTGATCCCTTGGAGCCGCCACCACGAGCTCCCGGGTCGTGGCATGCCTTGGAGCAGGATTCGGGCACTTGGTCGTCCGAGCGTGAAGACTCCACTTCATAGCTCTCGTCCAAGTCCTCCTCTTAATCATCATTGTCGTCGTTGTCATCTTCTTCTTCTCTCTCTTAATCATCATCGTCGTCGTTGTCATCGTCTTCTTCTCTTTCTCCCGTTCCGACCGAGTCCTCCTGGTGATCGATGTCACTGGCCACATCAATTGGGCCTCGATCTACAACTGGCACTTGATTATCCATGTCCTTGAAAGCCTGTCGAATGAAGAGCATATCGATTAAGTCAAATACAATAAGTGCGCAAATATCATCCGAATAATGGATCTTCGGCAGTTACCTCATTCGATAGATTATCTGATGAAAGCGGAGCCACCAGTCTGCTCCCCCTGGGGTTGTCATGTGCCGGGTGATTGCCTTGATCTTGTTTTCCACCATTTCTGCTGTGAGCTCTTCTGGGTGCGTTCAAGTGTTGTGAAAGCACATTTGCTCCCTTGGTGGTTTTGGTAATTAATAACAACATATAAGTCATTGAACTAATGTTTACACCAAGTATATTTCAGGAAAATTCCAATGATAGGAATGGCAAAAGGATTGTGGAGATTGTGGAATTACCCCACGATGCAAGGAAATAGGTTGGCCAAGCTTCAAGCAAGAGGACTCTACATTTTACATTTGTGAGAAATCAGTTTGAGTCCATAGGAAATCCAATACTATTAAAAGGGGTAAGGTTTTTTGGTGAACAAAATGCTCATACGTGCACAAGTGATAGTCACCAAAAATATCCACAAGCTCTCCCACCAAAGTCTGTCTCTAGACAAATACTCAAAATCGATGCAACCGACATTCCTATCCCGGTGCCACCGATTCCAAACCCTAGACACACTCAGCTAAACCCTAGCCACTTCGGTGCAACCGATTCCATACCGGTGCCATCGAGTTTAGGTTGCCAACTTTCTGTTATGCAAATTCACATTTTTGGTCCCACCGAGAATGTTGGTTCGGCGTCACCGAGATTGGAAATCTGACCGTTGGTCACCTTATCGGTGCAACCGAGATTCCTATCTTGGTCTCACCAAGATTCAAAAGTTGCCACCTTTTGGTCACTTCGGTACCATCGAGATTAACACATGGGTGTCACCGAGTTCGTCATTTTGTGTGTAACGGTTGGATTTTTGGGGATGCCTATACATACCCCTTCACCACCACCTACTCGAAAGAGAAGCACTAAGAACTATTCCATACCTATCCTACTCAGTTTTCTGAAAGAGAACCACCTACCCTTGTGTTGAGGTCAAGATCTTCCACCCCAACCATATGGATCTTGATTTCTAGCTTCCCCAAGTTGCTTTCCACCAATCCCATCTTTCCTACCAAGCCAAATCTGTGAGAGAGTGATTGTGTGTTGAGGAGTCTATCATCTTGAAGCACAAGAGCAAGGAGTTCATCGTCATTACCGAGCCTATTGCCTTTTGGAGGGTGGTGCCTCCTAGATTTGTTAGGTGTCGCTTGGGAGCCTCCTACTTCATGTTGTGGAGTGAACCAAGAAGTTTTTAAGGGAAAGGAGATCGCCTACTTCGTGAAGATCTACCCATAGTGAGGCTAGTCCTTCGTGGACGGAAGCCGTATGGAATAGTCAAGGTTGCTACTACGTGGACCCTTATGGGTGGAGCCCTCCGTGGACTCTCACGACCGTTACCCTCCGTGGGTTGAAGACTCGATAAACGTGGATGTACAATAGCACCACCTATCGGAACCATGGGAAAAATCATCGTGTCTACAATTGCATTTGATCTTCCTACCCTATCCTTTTTACTCATGCTTGTTGTTACTTTCCGCTGCTATACTCTTAGACATGCATGTGTAGGGTGTACTTGATATGCTATGGATGCTAAAACTTGCCAAGAATTAAAATTGGAAAAAAGGCAAAACTTTTATTTGGTCAAGTAGTCTAATCACTCCCCTCCAAACCTACTTTTGATCCTACAAGAGGTATCATAGCTTTGGTCTCCATTGCATTGGTTTCACAACCTAGGAGAAGTATGGCATCTAGTGAGGTAAATTATCACCGTAGAGGTCCGTACTTTGATGGCACTAATTTTGCTAGTTGGAAGCATAAAATGAAAATGCATTTTCTTGGTCATAGTCCTGCCGTTTGGGCTGCTGTTCGTGTTGGCTTGCAAGGTGAATTCTTTGGTGATGGAAGAGAACCGGATTGTGAAGCAAACGCGGATGAATTGAAGATGTTGCAACTCAATGCTCAAGCATGTGACATCATCTTCAACTGCCTATGCCCCGGAGAATTCAACAAAATCAGTCGTCTTGAACAGGCAAAAGAGATTTGGGACACTTTGGTTGATATGCACGAAGGAATTGAGTCCGTGAGAGAATCCAAGTTAGATGTTCTTCAAGGTCAACTTGACAAGTTCAAGATGAAGGATGGTGAAGGAGTCGCTGAGATGTACTCTAGGCTAGCTCTCATCACCAATGAGATTGTCGGCTTAGGGAGCGAAGAAATGACTGACAAGTTCATCATCAAGAATATACTTTGAGCTTTGGATGAGAGATATCACACCGTGTGCACATTGATCCAAATGATGCCCAACTACAAAGATCTCAAACCAACATAAGTGATTAGTAGGATTGTTGCTCATGAGATGACGCTCAAAGACAAGGAAGAGCTTCACCACAAGTCTAGCGGTGCTTACAAAGCCACAAGTGATGCTCCCGCTACCTCAAGCGACAACCTTGTCACAAATGAAGACATAAGCCTCATGGTCAAGAAATTCAACAAGTTCTACAAGAATAGAAGCAAAGATTGTAGCTCCAACTCAAGACATGAAGAGAAGCGTTCGTTAAGTCGTGATCGAAACTGCTACAATTGTGGGAAGCCCGTACACTACTCCAATGAGTCAACGGCTCCCTACAAATGAAGAGAAGAGTCACCAAGAAGATGAAGCTCAAGAGATGAATCACCTCGAAGAGAGAGAAGGAGTAGAGATGATCATTATGAACGAAGACCCTCAAGGAGAAGTAGGGACTCGGAGAACAAGGACAAGTACACCAAGAGCTACTCAAGAAGAAAACATCAAGCTCATGTTGGTGAATGGGTTTCCGGCTCCGACTCCGACAACCACTCTGACAGAAGCTATCACTCCAACTCCGACTATAGTCAAGATGATGGTGTTGCCGAAATTGCACTAGTGACAACCAACTCCTATGATCTATTTGATTCACCAAATGAAGGGAGTGGAAGTTGCTTCATGGCTAAAGGCCCCAAGGTATCACACCCCAAATATCTTGATTTCGATAGTGATGAAGATGATTTTCTTTACGATGATGACTTGCTATGGGATAAGACTAGTGATGCTGATCATAATGAACTTGATATTTCTCATGCTAGTCAAGATTTGTCAATTGACGATGATAAGATGAAAATAGAAGAACTAACTAAAGAACTTAACACTCTTAAGTTAGCCCATGAATCTACTCTTGAATATCATAGAGAGCTTGTAAGAACTCATGAGAAGCTACGCTTCGAGAAGCTCAATTTGGAGCAACAAAATGAATTTCTTAAAGCTATCAATGACGATCTCCGAAAGAAGACTTCATCTTATCTTGCCAAACGACTACTCTTGTCTACATTTATGCCACAAGTCAAATCTAAGCAAACTAGTAACAAAGGCAAGAAAGGTTCTTCATATAGTAGCAACAATATAAATGCTAAACCAATGGTGTTGCTCCTAGTAGTTCTAATTATTCCACTAATGATGATTCTCTTAGCCAAGTTACACTTGAGCAAGAAAATGCTTTATTGAAAAGAATTATAGAGAAAGGTATCTACAAAAGTCTTGCCGAGTGCAAACAATTTGAGGAGATTGTATGCAAGCACGAAGGATACCAGAAGAATCGTGGTGTTGGCTATTTCAACGCTAATGGAGTTGAATGGGAACAAGGTCAATATCCCGTGCCCAAGTTTGTTCCTCAAAAGGAGAAGTATGAAAATACTCTTCCCAAGGGGACAAACACTCAAGATGACCTTCCACCAGAAGACCACAAGCTCAAGGGAAAGAACAAGCTCCAAGAGGATTTTGACTCTTATGAAGATGAATCCCAAGCTTTGGTGAAGTGGGTTCCCAAGGCTACTACAAGCTCAACTTCTACGAGCGCTACTTCAACACCAAGGATCCCCATCAACTTGATGTGGGTCCCCAAGAAGAAGAACTAGAAAGTTCTTGAGGGGTGACTCCGCCAATGAAATTCACTCACATACATTATTGGCAAGATCTATTTGCAATCAACATCAACCCTATGCAATAGTTCAAGGAGTCACACATGCCCTAAAAGGTAAGCAAGGGACAAGGTAATCAACAAATCAATGGACATCATCACATATGCTTTGCACTCTATGTCCATAGTTATCCTTGTAGTTGTCTCTTGTGTGTTGGGACTAACCCATGTAGGTGAGAAGAGTAAAGAAACAACAAGGATGCTCCCAACTCTTGGTAATCTTCATCAACTTTGAGCATCCACCACTACCTCACCAACATGAAGTCTTCATCGACAAAACCCAAGGTTAGTTTATCCCTCTTATGGGGGGATGTCACATCAAGGGGAGAGCTTTACTCTAAGACTTGAGTCAAAGCATATCTTAGTATGTGACAACATTAAATGCTTTATGTAAAAGTGGTAACCCCACTTGTGTGTAAACGATGAGTATGACCTATGATCAAGTATTCTTACTTGGCTCCTAAGTCAAAATACTCATATATAGATGACTTCGTCATCGCCCAAGTGCTTGTTAGATGCTAGAGTGTTTGTGCATGTTTGCCATGATTTCATTTGACATCTAATTGTGTGAGCATGTTGGTCTGCATTTATTTACTCATTCGAGGATATCCAATTGTTTCTATTTGGCTTTTGATCTATCTTTTGCCAATATGATAGACAAGAATGCCTAGGACCACTTATTTAGCTATCTATACTTTCTCACCTCATACTCTATTCATGATTCATCACAAAATTTGAACAAGTGCTTTTTGATCCCTCTGTGCGTGGAGCACTTGGAGTTCCGTATCGACAAGGACTGAACATTAAAACCTCCCAAGTGCATCTCGGTGGAACCAACCACAAAATCTCGGTCTCACCGGATGCCTAGGGTTGATCTGGTTTTCAATCTCGGTACCACCGATTCCATCTTATCGGTTACACCGAGTTTCCCTGTCAACTCACAGTTGAGGAACTCGATGACACCGAAAAGTTAGAATCGGTGACACTGACAGTGGTGGGTATAAATACTGTGGACCCCGATGCTTTGAATTTCATCCTCAAACCGTCACACCTCAGAACCCTAAGCTGCCGCTTTCGAGACCCCTGGTCGTTGCCCTTGTCTCCCTGCGCTCCTCCGCCGCTAGGAATCGCCGCCGTCGACGAAATCCTCTCCACCGTCGCCACTGTAGCGGATCCACACCAAGTTAGGGTACGGATTCGACCTCCTTTGCGTTCCTCCTCTGATTCTTGTGCATGGGATTTGATTTTATCTATAAGCCACTCATTGCACGTATTCCTATCCACACAAAATTCCAATAGTCTAGCGAATGTTAGATTTTCTAGGGTTTTGCCGTCTGCCCGATGAATCTTGGTGGAACTGAAGCAAACAAATTGGTCTCACCGGTTTGTCTTTGTGTGTTGTTGAGAATGGTCTCGGTGGAACCGAGTACTACTTTTCGGTCTCACCGAAAAGAGTGCCAAGGTTCTGTTAAGAGATACAACCAGTCTTGATAGCACCAAAAATTTTGCTTCAGCTGTATCGATATTCATTTGACAGAATGCAAAAACTTTGAAAATCTATTGTTCAAACTTTCAAAAACCAACCTCATTTTGTGATGACTCATCTACTTCTGCTCTTCTATACTCTATTCACAGGGTCAGTATGTCAGATGCTGAGGACAACCAAAACTTGCCAGAGCAGGGTGCTGGCATGAGTTTAGGCACAAGTCCAGAGTCCAGTTCATTTTCAGATCCAGGCACCCCCAGCTCCCATGGGTTGCCCAAAGCTGCTACAAGGACCAGAAAGAAGCTGAATTCTGATGAAGAGGATTCTGAGTTTATCCCTGAGGAGATTCTTGCCAGGAAGCAAGAAAAGGCTGCTAAGAAGTCTGCTACTGAAGCTACTTCTTCCAGGAGAGTTGTCAGCAAGATCTATGCCAGCTCTGAAACTATCAAAGCGCATGAGAGTGCTAGGGCCACAATGTCCATTGATCCCCCAAGGAAGTCTATGCCTAAGAAGGTAGGGGAGAAGAAAGCCAGGAAGAGGATTATTCATGTGATTGGCAGGCCTACCTCCATGTATGAAGATCCAGAGGAGGCTGCTGGTGCTGCTGCTGAGGAAGACCCAGCTGCAAAGGCTCCTCCCAAGAAGAAGGCCAAGAAACTTATGGCTGATGCTATGCCAAAGACTGGCACATCCAAGAGCACCAAGTATACATCCAAGAAGCATGCTGCTGAGAAGCCAAAGAGGACATCCATGTAGATTCTAGCTTCTGAGAAGAACAAGGGAACTGCTTCCAGAGTTGAAGATGATGATGACTTGACAACATTGATGAAGCTCAGACCACATCTTCCAGTACATGATGCCAGCCACTTAGTTGCTGAAGATATGAAGAAAAGGAAAGACTCGGGATTGAGAGCTTGGAGAGCTATAGATCCATATGCCCAGAGGAAGAAGGCTGTTGTTGACTACAGGTTCTACACCAGAGAACAACAAGACTTTTATGAAACAATGCTGCTAGACAAGAGCCCAGCTGTTAGTGATATGAGATATGTTGATTGGAAATTCATTAAGGAGAATGAGGACTACTTTCCAAGTGTCCAAGATAATTTCCACTGCATTGGTCTGGATGAGTTCATTGGCAGAGAGCTTACTGCATGGAACAATGAGATGATCATGCAATTCTACTCCACTGCACACTTCTACGGGGATGGTAGAATTGTATGGATGACTGAAGGAGCAAGGTATGAATCCACTGTTGATGAGTGGGTTGCGCTTCTAGGAGTTCCAGAGGTTCAGGATGGTGATCTGGATGTATACTCAAAATCCAAGGCAAGCCACAATGCCACGAAGGATATGTATACTCCTATCCCTGCAGACAAAGTGCAATCTCACAAGCTAGGATCCATCTACTATCTGCAAGCTGGCCTCCATACCATGAACACTATTCTGAGGCATACCTTATTTCCCAAGTCAGGAGATGACAATATGATCCGTTGCTGCTCCATTAACATGTTGATCCACCTTGACAGGAACACCAGGATTATAGTTATGGACTTAATTGTTGAGACAATTAAGAGGGTTGTTGCTGATCAAAAGCGCTCTTGTTGCTATGCACCCTACATCCAGATGCTTATCAACTCTCAGTTGGAAAAGCACATATTTCCTCTAGATCGTGCACACTTGCCCCTACAGCCAGAACTCGAGGATAATGTTGTGGTGATGGACCCAGATCATCCCACATCTGCTATAGCTCAGGCAGAGGCAGAGGCAGTTCGAGCCGCTAGTGCTCAAGTCCCTAGATCCAGAAATGAGCAAATGGATCTTTTGATCTCAGCAGTTCAGGGCATGTAGAAGGATATTAAGGGGATTCTGGATAACCAGAACAGTCTCGTGAGGATCTTTGAAACAAGGATCAAGACTCTTGGTGATAAGATGGACAAGGTGACTAAGACAATCATAGAGCTTCAGAAGGAAGTTGACTCAGTGCACATCCCTCGGGTCTCTCTACTTCTTCTTCTAATGATGATGATGTTGAGGATGGATCACCTCTCAATCCGAGCACACAGTTCACTACTCAGGCTAGATCAGCCATAGTGCCTGCACCAGACTTAAGGCCCACTTCATCAGCTCCTGCTACTATCAGCACAACTCCTGCTCCATCAGCTCTAGTTCCTCCAGTGTCCACTCCAGCTCCATCCACGACATCTGTAGAGATCTTAGCCGATGCTGTTCTCTCAACACCTTCATCAACAACCGGAGGAGATCAGCCCAAGAACGCTTAGATATATGCCTTTGAACTTTTTGGTAACTTGTTGCCAAAGGGGGAGAAGTGTATATAGATTTTTAGGCTTCGAGCAAGAGAGCATTTGGTGCTTGTTGCTTTTTCAAAGACAATTGCTTTTGTTTGCTTGTGATACGCGCTTGATGATGTTTTATCATACGCTTTAATGCGTGATGCTACTATTTACTATCATCTTAATGCTTATGGGGTAATCATTCATCTTTGCTTGATTGTGTTGTGCTATGATGTTCATTCTAATTATTCTCACACACCACCAAGTGGTATGTGACATGTAAGAAGTGACCCATGTACCTAATCGATTGTGCATTTGCATTCAAACGCAAATTTAAAATAATGCACAAATTTAGGGAGAGCTCTTGCTTATCACATACTTCTCAAAGCGACGATTATATTCATTAATTATATCTTTGTCGAAGCTTTGATCTATATGTTTTCATCAATTACTAAAAAGGGGGAGATTGAAAGCACATTTGCTCCCTTGGTGGTTTTGGTAATTAATAACAACATATAAGTCATTGAACTAAGGTTTCCACCAAGTATATTTCAGGAAAAGTTCAATGATAGGAATGGCAAAAGGATTGTGGGAGATTGTGGAATTACCCCAAGATGCAAGTAAATAGGTTGTCCAAGCTTCAAGAAAGAGGACTCTACATTTTACATTTGAGAGAAATCACTTTGAGTCCATAGGAAATCCAATACTATTAAAAGGGGGTAAGGTTTTGTTGGTGAACAAAATGCTCATACGTGCACAAGTGATAGTCACCAAAAATATCCACAAGCTCTCCCACCAAAGTTTGTCTCTAGCCAAATACTCAAAATCGGTGCAACCAACATTCCTATCCCGGTGCCATCAATTCGAAACCCTAGACAGACTCGGCCAAACCCTAGCCACTTCGGTGCAACCGATTCCATACCAGTGCCACCGAGTTCAGGTTGCCAACTTTCTGTTACACAAATTCACATTTTCGATGCCACCGAGAATGTTGGGTCGGTGTCACCGAGATTGGAAATCTGACCGTTGGTCACCTTATCAGTGCAACCGAGATTCCTATATCTGTCTCATCGAGATTCAAAAGTTGCCACCTTTTGGTCACTTCGGTACCGCCGAGATTAACACATCGGTGTCACCGAGTTGGTCATTTTGTGTGTAACGGTTGGATTTTTGAGGATGCCTATATATACCCCTTCACCCCCACCTACTCGAAAGATAAGCACTCAGAACTATTCCATACCTATCCTACTCGGTTTTTTGAGAGAGAACCACCTACCCTTGTGTTGAGGTCAAGATCTTCCACTCCAACCATATGGATCTTGATTTCTAGCCTCCCCAAGTTGCTTTACACCAATCCCATCTCTTCTACCAAGCCAAATCTGTGAGAGAGTGATTGTGTGTTGAGGAGTCTATCATCTTGAAGCACAAGAGCAAGGAGTTTATCGTCATTACCGAGCCTATTACCTTTTGGAGGGTGGTGCCTCCTAGATTTGTTAGGTGTCGCTTGGGAGCCTCCTACTTTGTGTTGTGGAGTGAACCAAGAAGTTTGTAAGGGCAACGAGGTCGCCTACTTCATGAAGATCTACCCATGGTGAGGCTAGTCCTTTGTGGACGGAATCCGTCTGGAATAGTCAAGGTTGCTACTTCATGGACCCTTATGGGTGGAGCCCTCCGTGGACTCTCGTGACCGTTATCCTCCGTGGGTTGAAGACTCCATAAACATGGATGTACGATAGCACCACCTATCGGAACCACGGGAAAAATCATCGTGTCTACAATTTCGTTTGATCTTCCTACCCTATCCTTTTTACTCATGCTTGTTGTTACTTTCCGCTGCTATACTCTTAGACATGCATGTGTAGGGTGTGCTTGATATGCTATGAATGCAAAAAATTGCCAAGAATTAAAATTGGGAAAAAGGCAAAACTTTTATTTGGTCAAGTAGTCTAATCACCCCCCTCTAGACCTACTTTCGATCCTACATGGTGTCACTCTGTCCGATGTATTCCCACATGGGATGAACCCTAGCTTGGAGAGGTTGAATCCTTCTTTGGAATAAAACCTCTAACAAGTCTAGGTCGTTGATGCCTTTCTGCACCAAGGCCACCAAAGCAATCACCAAGATGTCTACTTCTATGTTCTCGTTCTTGGCCACGGTTAGCCTCGGGACTGGCCGAATGCGTTCACACGTATACGGTGGGAGTCCCGACTGACCTTCTCCAACTGGAACATCCTGGCAGTAAAACCAATTTTTCTGTCAGCCCTTCACCAAATCTGGGAACGTCATCATTGGGAAAAAAACCTTTCCCCTCAGCTGGATCCCTAACCCCCACAGAGCTAAGCTACAATTGTCTTATCCTCTGACCGAGTTGACTTCTTCACAGTCATCACTCGGTAGGTGAAAAGATGTTTGAATAAAATCTAGTGGGGATGACAGCCCAAGAAGTTTTCGCAGAGGGTATTGAATGCAACTAAGTATGTGACGGTATTAGGAGGAATGTGATGGAGTTGAGCACCCAAAAAATCTAGGAATCTACAGAACAACGGATGAGGTGGAAGAGGGAAACCTCGCTCGAGGTGGGTCACCAGGAGGACGTGCTCGTTCCCTCGCGGTGAGGGCTCGTCCTCGCCCGCCTTTGGCAACCACCATCTCCCCTCAGACATGAGTCCTTCTCCATCCAACTCAAGCATCCGAGCCTTGGTGTCCCGCGAGGACATCCAATCGCCTTGGGTCGATTCCGCTGGCACACCGGCGCTTGAGGAGGAGCCATGCGAGCTCTTCTTCGCCCGCTCGAGCTTCGCGGTCGCTCCTTTCATCATCTCCGGCAAACTCGAGTCTGGACCACAGCGAGAGCTCGGTGGGTTATTTGTGTGTGGGCGTCGGAGAAGACGAGGGAAGGGGCACAAAAGTAAGATCTATTTCATCCCCAACAGTTCCCACGCCTTTTATATCAAAAATCAGGCAAAATATCTAGCCATCAATACGCAAATGGAGCGAGATCTGCAGATCCATTATTCAAAGCCTCGGGGGCACATGGCGAAAATCTCAGAACGAAAACCAAGGCGTCGTGCCCACTACCCCCAATTCCCGTGACTCGACTGTTCTGTCGCACGTCTATGCACGTCCTTTGCGATTCCGAATGTGCTCCGCGCTCCCAAGCATCCGTCGATTCCTTTTCTTAAACTGAATGGACAACTTGTTGTTGTCTACGCACTCGGATGGAATACAAGAGTACTTGGACCATTTCCTTTGGGAAGCGTTTCAATTTCAAATGACAGTATCACATATTCAATCTAAGTCATTTGGTCAAAGAATGATAATCCTGAATCCGTCAAGGATTGAAGTCGAGTGAAAATGATGTCAAACATTTCTTGGACACCTCCGGGGTGTCGTCGATGCTTCCGAGTGCCGATCACTCGACCACTAAAACCTCACGGATTCGGGGGCTACTGATGAGGTCGTCTACCATGGGTAGGGTCACAAGACTGACATCTAGGGCCCACCCGTGGCTCCTTATTATCATTAAAGTTCCTGAAGTAAAAGTGCATTCGGATGCATATGAAGATGCACTCAGATCATCAAGTCATTCGGATGCCCATAGCTTCACTCGGGTAATAGAAGTGCAACGGCTCAGGAGGCGCAGTGTCCGAAGGATTTGAAGCGACACTCGCAGCGTAGTTAATTATGCGTTACCAGTAATGCTCCACTTAATCTGCAATTTCTGTAACTTTACATTAATTAGCATGAATGTCGGCGCCCGGTCAGTGGTGACGCACCGTATATAAGGCACCATCGGGCGCCATAGCAAGGGTTCCAACACCTTGTAATCTTCTACCCCCCATAAGCAAACACCAAAGCCTCCGAGTCCAAGACGTATGGCTTATACCACTTCCGAGTGGGGCTTGAACTCGTACACATCCGAGTGAATGTTTGTGCCATAACTAGACTTTGCCCCTCCGTTCGTACCCCTGGTACTATTGTCAGGCTAGTTCCCTCGACAAGTAGTGTCTGGGCCTTCCACAATTGTAACAATTCCGGTCACGAGTAGATGAACGCTTCTCTTCATATCTTGAGTTGGAGTTCCTCTCTTTGCCTCTACTCTTGTAGAACTTGTTGAATTTCTTGACCATGAGTCTTATCTCTTCATTGATAACAAGGTTGTCGCTTGAAGTAGCGGGTGCATTACTTGAAGCTTTGTAAGCATCGTTTGACTTGTTGTGAAGTTCTTCCTTGTCTTTGAGTGACATCTCATGAGCAACAATCCTTCCAATAACTTTCGTAGGCTTGAGGTCTTCATAGTTTGGCATCATTTGGATTAATGTGCACACGGTGTCATACTTTTCATCCAAAGCTCTAAGTATCTTCGTGATGATGAATTTGTCAGTCATTTCTTCGCTTCCTTAGCCGGCAATCTCATTGGTAATGAGAGCTAGCCTAGAGTACATCTCTGCGACTCCTTCACCATCCTTCATCTTGAACTTGTCAAGTTGACTTTGAAGCACATCCAACTTAGATTCTCTGACGAAATCGTACCTTCGTGCATATCAACCAAAGTGTCCCAAATTTCCGTTGCATTCTCAAGACGGCTGATTTTGTTGAATACTTTGGGGCATAGGCAGTTGAAAAGAATGTCACATGCTTGAGCATTGTATCGCAACATATTCAATTCTTCCACGGTTGCATCACGATCTGCTTCCTTTCCATCACCAAAGAATTCACCTTGCAAGCCAACACAAACAACAGCTCAAACGACGAGTTTATGACCAAGAATATGCATTTTCATTTTATGCTTCTGACTAGCAAAGTTTGTACCATAAAAGTATAGACCTCTACAGTGATAATTTCCCTCACTAGACGCCATACTCTCCTAGGTTGTGAAACCAATGCAATGGAGACCAAAGATCTGATACCACTTGTAGGATCGAAAGTAAATCTAGAGGGGGTTTATTAGACTACTTGACCAAATAACAATTCTACCTTTTCCCAATTTTAGTTGGGGGTAGATTTTAGCAATGATATAAAGTTAAGGACACCCTACACATGCATGTCTAAGAGTATAGTAGCGGAAAGTAAAGACAAACACATGTAGTAGAAGGTAGGGTTAGAAGGTCAAACACAATTGTAGACATGAAGAGTTTTCCCATGGTTCTGATAGGTGGCGCTATCGTACATCCATGTTTATGGAGTCTTCAACCCATAGAGGGTAACGATCACGAGAGTCCACGAAGGGATCCTCCCATAAGGGTCCATGAAGTAGCAACCTTGACTATTCCATAACAGCTTCCGTCCACGAAGGACTAGCCTTAGTATGGGTAGATCTTCGTGAAGTAGGCGATCTCCTTGCCCGTATAGTCTTCTTGGTTCAAATCCACAACACGAAGTAGGAGACTCCCAAGCAACACCTAATAAATCTAGGACGCACCACCCTCCAAAAGGTAATAGGCTTGATAGTGATGATGAACTCCTTGCTCTTGTGCTTCAAGATGATAGACTCCTCAACACTCAATCACTCTCTCACAGATTTGCCTTGGTATAAGAGATTGATTGGATGGAAAGCAACTTGGGGAGGCTAGAAATCAAGATCCATATGGTTGGAGTGGATGATCTTGATCTCAACACAAGGGTAGGTGGTTCTCTCTTAGAAATTTGGATATGGGAAGTGGGGAACTGTTCTGAGTGCTTCTCTTACGAGTGAGCTATGGTGGAGGGGTATATATAGGCATCTCCAAAAATCCAACCATTACACACATTATTGACTAACTCGGAGAAACCGAAGCAAAACTCGATCGTACCGATCTGTCCAAAATGTGGCAACTTTAGGAATCTTGGTGAGACCGATATATGATTCTCGATAGTACCGATATGAGTAGCCGAGGACAGTTACCAAAACTCGGTGACACCAATTCATAAAACTCAGAAATTCCGATTTTATAAACTGAGTCATCAGAAGGTTTACCACTGTTCTCGGTTGCACCGATAAGGCACTCGGTTGTACCGAGAAGGTAGGGTTTGTCTAGGGATCTGTCTGATGGTAAAATCGGTAGAGACGAATAGGAAAACTTGGTGGTATCGATTTTGTGTGATAGGGTTTAGACAGAGTATTTTTGAGGGAGAGATTGTGGGTGTTTTGGGTGGCTAGCACTTATGCACGTGGAGCAATTTGTTCACCAACATTACCTTACCCCCTTCTAATAGTATTGGCTTTCCTATGAACTCAAAGTGATTTCTCACAAAGTAAAAAGAGAGTCTTCTAGCTTGAAGCTTTGACAATCCATTCCTTGCATCTTGGGGTCTCCTCACAATCTATAGCCATCCCATCATTGAACTTTTCCTGAGGTATACTTAGTGGAAACATTAGTTGAATGATATATATGTTGTTATTAATTACCAAAACCGCCAAGGGAGAAAATGTGCTTTCAAACTCGTTCAACTAACTTTTGTGGGCATTACTCATTTATCTCTAGCATCGAGCCAATGAAGGTAGAAGAAGCACTTGAAGACCTAGATTAGGTGAATGCCATGCACTAAGAGCTACACAACTTCGAGAGGAATGAAGTGTGGACACTAGTGAAGAAGCGCAAGGATGAGCAAAACATCATTGGAACAAAATGGGTGTTTTGAAACAAGCAAGATGAAGATGGTCAAGTGGTACGCAACAAGGCACATCTAGTAGCTCAAGGTTACACTCAAGTCGAAGGTATGGACTACGGTGAGACTTATGCCCCCGTTGCTAGACTTGAAACCATTCGTATACTTCTTGCTTATGCCAATCACCATGATATTACTGTGTACCAAATAGATATCAATTTTTATCTAAATAATGAAATTGAGGAGGAACTTTATGTTAAACAACCTCCCATCTTTGTGAACCCTAAGAAACCTTATCATATTATACACTTCATAAAGCTCTTTATGGTCTTAAGCAAACCCCACGAGCTTGGTACAAATGCTTAACGAAGTTCCTTGCTGAAAAGGGTTTTGAAGTTGGTAAAATTGACACAACCTTGTTCACAAAAAGAGTTAACGATGAATCATTTGTGTGCCAAATTTATGTGGATGATATTATCTTTGGATCTACTAACCCACATTTTAGTGAGAAATTTGGAAGGTTGATGTCCGAGAAGCATGAGATGTCTATGATGTGTGAGCTAAAAAATTCCTTGGTTTGCAAATCAAGCAAACAAGAGAAGGAACATTTATCTCTCAAACCAAGTATACCAACGACTTTATCAAAAGTTCAACATGCAAGAGTGTAAAGGTATGAAAACTCCTATGCCTACTAGTGGACATGTTGACCTCACCAACGAGGACAAACCAGTTGATCAAAAGGTTTATCGATCAATGATCGGTTCATTGCTAGTATATCTATGTGCCTCTCGACCCGATATCATGCTTAGTGTGTGCATGTGCACTCGATATCAAGCTGCTCCTAAAGAGTGTCATCTTAAGGTCGTGAAAATAATTGTGAGATACTTGATACATACACCAAACTTTGGCATTTGGTATCCCAAGGGATCTTCTTTTAACCTTGTTAGCTATTCCGACTCGGATTATGCCGGAGATAAGGTTGATAGAAAATCCACCTCGGGTACTTGTCAATTTCTTGGGAGATCTCTTGTATCTTGGTCATCCAAGAAACAAAAACTCAGTATCTCTATCTACCGCCGAAGCGGAATACATTGCCGCTGGATCATGTTGTGCACAAATACTATGGATGACTCAAACTCTTGAGGATTATGGAATACATGTGAGACATGTTCCATTGTTTTGTGAGAATGAGAGTGTTGTTAAGACTGCTCATAATCTCGTGCAACATTCTCAAAGTACATATATTAAAGTTTGTCATCATTTCATTCATGATCATGTTGCTAAAGGGTACATTAATCTCAAACATGTTCGCACCAACAAGCGATTGACTGATCTTTACTAAGCCTCTTGATGAGAAAGTGTTTTTTCACTTAAGGAATGAGTTGAACATCATTGATGCATCAAACATTATCTAGAACCAGTCGGATGCATGCAAGGGCATGAGATTACTTGACTATTCCTTGTTACTATTGATTTGATATTATCTCAAAAACTTGGAAATATATGATCCCTTGTATTGCATCTAACCTTTCATAGGTACTTGAATGAACTACATTCCACAATATTGACAACAACTACTATCAAAATCAATCTTGTCTTGGCCAAGTATCAAGAATCCTTGTTGTGATGGAGGAACAAGATAACACAAACTATATCCTTGACATAAATATGATGAAATCCTCACTCTTTTCATTTGGATATATCTTGTTCTTCCTTGGATGACTAACCCTTATAGGAGGACCTATCTACAAAGAAAAGAATGATTGCTTCCAACTCAAGATGACCTTCATCAACTTTGAGCATCCACAACAAGTCCACGTACACACCATGTCGTCTACATCACTCAAAGGCATGTGCTCATATCCTTGAAAAAGCTTTACTCCAAGTCATGAGATAAAGCAATTCAATGTGATATGAAAACATCAAAATGCTTAAAAGAAAAATGGTAAACCCATTTTGAGCTTAATGATGAGTATGACCTATGATCAAGTATTCTTACTTAGCTCCTAAGTCAATATACTCTAATACAGGTGACCTAGTCATCGACCATCATCTAGATGAAGTTACTTGTTTGGTTCATCTTAGAGATGCATGTTTTCTTGGAACCACTCAATCTTCATCTAGTTGAAATTTCATTGCAAATATTCTTAAAAGTTCATTGCAAATCTTTTAGAATCTATTGTGACTTATTGAAAAATAATTTTCATCAACAAAATGGTCAAAAATAACATCACCAAGTTTCTGTTTGCAATTTCGGTCTTTCCAAGTTGGGAAAATCGGTTTCACCGATAATGCAAACATACTACCAAGAGCTTCTTTGGTACCACCGATATAAAACTCTTAAGTTGTACTAATTTTAACCAATGCCCTAATATTTCCTTATTGGTTCTACCGATTCACTTTGCCTCGGAGTCACTGACTTTTTTCCATCACCTGTGTTCATTGCCATTTTCCTAACATCTTTTGTTAATGATCTCAATGACCCTTACTCTCAAGGATCCCTTACCCTGTGACCCTTTTTGGAAATCAATTCCAAAGGGGGAGAAATATCAAAACTTATGCTTGTTAAAGGGGGAGGAATATGAAGCTTATGCCTCCCAAGGGGGAGAAATATTTAAGTTCACCCAAAAGGGATAAACATTACATTAAGGGGGAGAGAGAAGACCAAATTCGTACTATCATTTAAAGAGATAGAGAGAGAGTATATGATTTTGTGTTAGACTTGTCTCACTCTACCTACTCCCAATATCTACATGCTAAGATTCAGGGGGATATGAAGAATCACAAATCTATATTTAGGGGAGAAAGTTCTAAATGTTCTTGCAGAATGTCAATTTTAAGAAATACCATTTTCTATATGTCTTCCATATCTTGGTACATTTTAATTCTTTTTCATTTGGATGAGAAGAATACTCTTGTGTTTTCCAACATTGTTTTTTCAAGTGTGTTCCTACTGTTAAAATGTTCTAGAACTTCAAGATAAGTATATGCATCATATCCTTGGTCAAGATGATCTCTTGTTTCTTGCACATATTGTTTGCAAGAGAGAGTCTTGAACATGGAGTTAACTCATTCACATATGTTTGATGCATGTAGCCAAGGTTCACATGACTTATTATATCCCTTCTACCATGTGTATGTTCATGCATTCCAAAGCAACTATCTTCAAAAAGGGATTTCACACATTTAGGGGGAGCTTGTCTTAGTCATGTGTTTTTCAAAAAGCTTTCATATATCTTTGCATATATAAAATTTAAGCTTTTATTGTATGTTGTCACCAATTACCGAAGGGGGGATTGAAAGCACATATGCTCCCTTGGAGGTTTTGATAATTCATGAGAACATACATTGTCTCTTGGACTAATAGTTTTACCTAGATTATTTTAGATAAAGTCCACAAAGAGAATTGGCTGGAATGTGTGGAGAATTCCCAAGGAAAGAAGAAGAAGGAAAGGAATAGGATTGGCAAGTCATCAAGCTTCAAGACTCTACATTTTGCATTTTGTGAGAAATCACTTTTGAGTCCATAGGAAAGCCAACACTATTAAAAGGGGATGAGGTATCCATGATGATCTGGTTGCTCAAGTGCTTAGACTTAGCCACCAAAAACACCCATGAAATTCTCCCACAAAATACTCCGTCTAAGCCCTACCACTCAAATTCGGCACCACCAATACTTCCAAATCGGCCCTATCAAGTTTCACCCTAGACAGATCCTAGGCCAAACCCTAAGGTCTCGGTGCAACCAAGTTTCCTTTCGGTGAAACCAAAATCAGTGACCAACTTTTGAGTATCCTATTTCTTAGAATCTAATTTCCAAGTTTTAGTAATTGGTCTCACCGAGTTTTGGTAACTGCCTAGGTTAGCTAAATCAGACCCACCGAGATTTATATATCGGTCTCACCGAAACCCCAAAAGTTGCCACATTTTGCACTAGTCGGTGCAACCGAGTTTTTGCTTCGTTTTCACCGAGTTGGGCAATAATGTTGTAACTATTGAATTTTTGGAGATGTTTATATATACTCCTCCACCTGCCTATCACTCGAAGAGGAAGCACTCAAATCAGACCGACACTTGTCCCATCCATTTTTTGAGAGAGAACCATCTACTCAAGCGTTGAGATCAAGATCTTCCACTCCAACCATATGAATCTTGATTTCTAGCCTCCTCAACTTGCTTTCCACCCAATCAACCTCTTCTACCAAGCCAAATTTGTGAGAGAGTTATCGTGTGTTGAGGAGACTATGTTTTGAAGAACAAGAGCAAGGAGTTCATAATTCTTACCACATCTATTACCTTTTGGAGAGTGATGTCTCCTAGATTGGTTAGGTGTCACTTGGGAGCCTCCGTCTTCATGTGTGGAGTTGAACCAAGAATTTTGTATGGGCAAGGAGATTGCCTACTTCATGAAGATCTACCACGAATGAGGCTAGTCCTTCGTAGACGTAAGCCGTGATGGAACATACGAGGGTGATACTTTGTGGACCATTATGGGTGGAGCCCTCCATGGACCCTCGCGACCGCTACCCTGTGTGGGTTGAAGTCTCCATCAATCTGGACGTATGATAGCACCACCTATCGGAACCACGGGAAAAATCTTTGTGTCTCCAATTGCATCTGATCTCCTCCTCCATACTCTTACTTACATGTGCGTGTCTTTACTTTCCGCTGCTATACTAAGACTTGCATGCGTAGGGTGTGCTAGACTTGCTAGAACTGCTAAATCTGCCAACCATTAAAATTGGGAAAAGATTAGGTTTTCAATTTGTCAAGTAGTCTATTCACCCCGACCCCTCTAGACGCCCCTTCTTGATCCCACATGCGCCCTGCCCACTCAACCGACACCACATTCCAGGGCCACAACCCCGACATGCTGCTACTCTCCCTAAATCTACAATGTTGCATGACCAAGCTGCTCACAGCATGCGCTGCTCAGGACAACCGCACACAAACTATTAACCATTAGGACTAGTAGAAAACAAAAAACAAAATCCCCTACAATCAACCAGGAACACTATGAAGATACAATAATAGTTGGGATCAGATCGTTACCAACTCCGAGTTACAGACGAAATTGTGTAGATCGTTGACGAGGTCCCACGAGACATAGATGAACGATACCGTGAACCACCCATGAACGATCCCACAAACCAAATATCGAAAACACAACCTCTCCACAATTGCAAGCGTATGATCGCCATGATCCAGTAGCGCTTCACCATCCATAGCTAATATTAGCTAGAGAATTAGAGTAAGAATATTAGAACCACACTAGGCTTCTATTATGAGGATTAGAGGATCTGTGTCTAGCTCTAATTGATCAACTAGGATCAACTAGAAATAGAACTAGAGAACCAGAGGAGACTTCAAAAGTTATGTGTCCAAAAGGGTGAAAATATTCTAGTATATATAGGTGGAGGGGAGACGAGGGGCTGTTCCCTCGGTGCACGAACCATAGGGGGAACCCTCCCCTAATCGAATTTGCCCCCCACACACCCCTCCCGTGAAGGGGAGGGGGGCGCCACCTCCACTTGGGCCCTTGTGGCCAAGTTGCCTTCCACCTCTAGGACTTTTAAGACCTTTTGATAGGAGTCTTTTATTATTAATTTAACACCTTTGAAAAACATTTTACACCTATATATTATTTATCACTAATACCTGGTATTGCCCGATAGTCTCTGAAACCATTCCGGTGACCCCAAAACGCTTCCAGGTCATCTGAAAACTATTTGAATATTAATGAAAGAATTTCACAAATATGATATCATTAATCCCCCGCTACTAACACTCAACAGATCATGATTGCCTTAAGCTTGTGACCCCATAGGTTTGGTAACTCTTAGACATGAATGAAACTCCTTCGTTCAGTCACCGATAGCGAAACCATGGACGTCCATATCGATCCCCACGAGTGCATGAATAATATTCGAGTGACCCATTGGTTACCATGAGACATTCCCTTTGCTTCCTTATACTTTACAAAAACCGAGAAGCATCGGCATCCTCTTGAGTCATTCACATGCTCATTACATCGTTGTCATCGTTACTGGTTTTGTTCTTCTTTATCGTTGATGTGTTCCAGCATCCCCGTGACATAGTACCTTGTGTATGGCCATACGGTGACGGATGTCATCACACCGATAGGGTCCTAAGAATATCTCTCCATCGTCGAAGGAGCAAATCCTACTCTCGAGCTATCTAGTCCCTTGTCAAACTTTCCGATGAACCTGTAAGTTGTCGTTATGAACACCTAGTTACAATGATGTTAAGCAACCCCAAAGCTCATTGTACTGTAAGAAGTGACTACGATACTCTCATGGTCTAAGAAACATAAAATACATGTTAACACTCTCTATTATAACAATTGATTTTAGACTATATTATCTCAAAGTATAACAAACAAGTTTTGAGTCGATTGAATATGATTGTTCTTCTAGCGTCATACTCTCAATGTTGTTTCGGGATTATCATTACAATTTATGACATCCTAATACATCGTGCCGGACCTCGTGTTGTGACTGCTGGCTGCGTGTGCTAGAATGACAGGGTATGTGTTGCAACCGATGAGGGAGTGATGTCGCGGGCCGGGTGACGGTGGTGCATGAGGAGCATGTGTTGCGACCAAAGGCGCACCATGCTACAACCGACACGAGGAAAAGCTGTAACAGGAGGTGCAACAAGCTACAACGAGATTTTCTTGGTGCTTCAACCAGAACAACGGTCACACGAAGCTACAACAAGGGGTGATGGAACTACAACAACATGTGGCCATAGTTGTGATGCCAACAATGATGAAAACCAGTATTGAGCTACGGGGAGACGGAGCTGCAACCACCTGCTGCCAGAGCTACAACCGCTAGCAACAGTGAGCACCAATGCGGCAACCACATGGTGGCGTAGCTGCAACCGCCTGCAGCTCGAGCTGGGGTGCCAGCGATTGTGAGCACCGATGTTGTAACCATGGGGTGTCGTAGTTGCAACCACCAGAGTTGCGACGGCAAGGTCAATGAGCACCGATGTTACGACCACGACACGGCGGAGCTGCAGTCGTCTGCGACCAGAGTTGCAATGGTGCTGCAATGCGAGCTGTGTACTGCCATGAGGCTTGCAATGTGCACTACGGTTAGGCAGTCGTTGCTAGTCCGACCAGGAGATGCGTTGAAGAGAAGGGCACGCGTGAGGGGAGAAGGTACGCAAGACGCACAAAAATCCCATTTTTATGGACTGTGGCCTTGGGGAAAAGTGCTTTTGTGAAACAATCGATGGATTTAACGGCTATGCGTGTGTTGATCCAACAGTGATGGAGGCCACTAATCCAGGCTGGGCCCTGTCAACCAGCCCATAGCAATGCCCATTCTACATTTATGTTAGGGTGTTGAAAATCAGCCTGGCATAAACCATGAAACCTGGCAGCAATCGGCTAGAGTAGCATGGCAAGTCAGATCACCCTGTTTTGCTAGTTCAAGTACTAGCGGAACATTACCTGGCTGAAACAAACGGTTCAGCAGGTAATTTCGGGCAACGCGTAGGTCGTAGGGGGTCCATAAAGGAATAGGAGGTTGCACTGCCTTATCCGGTTACCCTCTTCTTCTCAATTCTGGTCTCTCACTATGCCACACGCATTGTCTCTCTGGACCAATTGAACCACCACACAAATCACACTGACGAGTTCGATGATGTCAATCCACAACTATGAGCCCCTGCTTTTCGACTTTCTCCTCCATCCTACACCCCGCAGGAGACACAACACATCCCCTCTACTCGCGCACACCGCACCCTTGCCTAATTGGCGGGAGTTCAATCTCCTCTGTGTCGCCTTGAGGTCGACTATCACACACCTGAGGGCGTGTCCTTCCTCAAAGGTTGGTGCAACCGAAGTACGTTGTGCCAAACCTCGTGTTGCGACTACCGGCTATGCGTGCTGCAAAGGCAGGGTATGTGCTGCAACTGGCGAGGGGGTGATGTTGCGGGCCGGTAACGATGGTGAGTGGGGAGCGTGTGTTACGACCGAAGGCGCATGATGTTGCAACCGTCATGAAGGAAAGCTATAACGGGAGGTGCGGTAAGTTACAACCAGATTTGCTTGGTCCTGCAACTGGAACAACGGTCACGCAATGCTACAGGAAGGGGCGATGGAGCTGCAATAACCTGTGGCCATAGTTGTGATGGCAACGATGACAAACACCGGTGTTGAGCCGTGGGGAGACGGAGTTGCAACCGCCTGCTACCAGAGCTACAACCGCTAGTAACAATGAGCACCAATGCGGCGTAGTTGCAACCGCCTACGGTCGGAGCTGGAACGCCAGCGATTGCGAGCAACGATGTTGCGGCCATGGGACGTCGTAGTTGCAACCACCAGTGGACAAAGCTAGGGCAACAACATCAGCGAGCACGAATGCTACGACAACTAAGCGGCGGAGCTGCAACTGCCTGTGTAATTGCAATGGTGTTGCAGCGCGAGCTGCGTACTGCCACGAGGTCGACAATGTGCCCTACGGTTAGGCAGCCGTTGCTATTCCAACCAGGAGATGCACTGAAGAGAAGGGCAGACTGGAAGGAAGAAGGTACACACGACGCACGAAGATTTTATGTTCAGTGACTTTGGGAGAAAGTGCGTGTGACGCAACTGATCGATCTAACGGCTATGTGTGGGCTGATCTGACAATGTTGGAGGCCAATGATCGAGGTTGGCCCGGGCTGGCCCCGGCCAACCGACCCTAGCGTCGCGCCAATCAACATATGCGTAGGGATGTTGAAAATCAGCCTGGCATAAACCCATGAAACCCGGCAGCTCTCGGCTACACTAGCCTCTCCCCCAAGTCTAGATTATTCTGTTTTGCTAGTTCCGATACTTATTCTTCACCCCAGCCAACTCACGCATTGGGTCGGACTAGCTTTCATGCGGTGTAAGAATAAAATGGATGGGAGGTAATCTTACCTTTTCTTAGAAATGGTCGTACGCTTGTATACAGCGGCTGTTGTTTGGTAAGATTTTATTGTTTGTGAAGTAAATTACGGTCTATGAAATAATAGAGAGGATCGGTCGTAAAATTACTGTGCGTTTCGCCCCCTAGTAAAGCTGCATGGCTAGACGAGGATATGCATTCGTGACTTTGTAATAGGATAAGGCTCAGTTCCTAAATCGTTGGTATTATTCAGAGATCTATTAATAATCATATTAGACTGAGTACACCGGATCTGCTGCAGGAACGAAAGGCCTCCTTCGTTTTGGTTTGTTTTGCATGTCCGAAATAGCGCGTCTTGTTTACTGTGTCTCGGATGCAATTCCACAACGTATCACTACCAAAAAGAAAAAAAAATCTCCAAATTGGGGGGAGAAACAGAGGGGAGAAACGAAGGAAAATACTGTCAATATTAACAAGCAGACATGGCTGCTCGTCCATGGTAGGCACTCCCATCCCTGGCTACTTCGGGTGCCAAGGTGGGATCCCGCGGAGGTGCCTCGTCGCCGGGATGAAGACTCACCTCGTCGGAAGAGATCTCTTTCCGCCCGCCGATCCGTACTCTCGTCGGGGCGGGCTCTCCATGGCAGCCTCCTTAGGCCCTGTCGCCAGGAAGAGCTCTGCCTCCATCAGCCGATTCGCTTCCTCATCACACGGCCTAGCCGGTGTCAGCCTCCCTGCGGCGATGGCAATGGTGCGGCTCTCCCATGGTAGCCACCCGCGAGAGTACAACAGGGGAGGGAGGGGGTAAAATTACCACGAAGGAGGTGTATGAGATTTGTCTAATAACCCGTTTAGGGACAAAAGTAAATTTACCTCAGCAGTAAAAAAACTTACGGCAGAGCTATCGACAGGATGGGGTGCGATTCAGCCTATATTGCGTCGGTCGAACGATTGGGGTGAAGAATAACTTATTCTTCTATATATATACATATATATATATATATATATATATATATATATATATATATATCATTTGTGAAAAGCTCGCGTGTCGACCGATGCTCGGAGCATCGATCACCACACGTCCACACTGTTCCTTAATAACCCCAATAAGAGAACAAAACCAGTGGGCTACAGCTCAACTATTCATGGCGTGACAACAAAGCGAAACACACAAGGGGATGAACCGAGCCAGCGGCCTAAATTATTTTTTGCTTTGAAAAGTAACCAGTGGTGGGTTTATAAATGAAGGGGCATGGGCGCACGTCTCCGGCGGAGTTTGAGTCGAGATAGGTGCAGGTACTATACTACTACTACATGCTTGCAGTGGACGTGCATTCGGTATGAGGAAGCAGGCCCAGCTAGCACGGTGGTTTTCCCAAGCATGGCACGGGATCCCGGTCATAGAATGCAGCGCGACTGGAGGAAATTGACAGGCGTCTCTGTCGGTAGATTCATTATCTTGCTGAGCTGAAAGCGACGTGGACCGCGACGGGCAGGTACGTCGGCGTTTCGGAGCCACGGGCTGCTCAGTGCTCACACTTCTGAAAACGGTGGGGCGTTGTCTGCAAATACATACTCAAATCTGGTAGTTCCTTCTATTCGAATTAATTGACACAACCTCTGCTCTGTTTTCATCTGGTTCCAAATATAAGATGTGTTTTTTAGGTTAATATAAGGCGTGTTTTAACTGTCTGGATTCACTCAAATCTAGTAACCAAACTAGCATTACAAACATCTCTGGACACAAAAGAATTACATTAAAGTCCCTTAGGCTGACTGCCTCCTTCCTTTCGAACAGACCTATGTTGCATCGCCGCAAGCCGCTCCAACACAAGAGCCAATATAATATCGTTGATCCAAGTATTTGATCTATTTTATGCTCTGTTACTATTATTATTATTATTGTTTTGACTTTTCGTCTTATGATATCCAAGAAGACCCTCTTATGCTTTTACCGATATCATGATCGAAGGCTTCTTGACCACTCAATTCTAGTAACCAAACCATCAACACAAACATCTTTGAAAATAAAGAATTTTCATTAAAGTCCCTCGGAACAACCGTCTGCTTCCTCTTGAACGGACCGATGATGCATCGTCGCAAGTCACTTCAACGCTAGAACTAGCATAATATTGTTGATCTAAGTATTCGATCTATTTTCTACTTCGTTGATTTTTTTTACTTTTTATATTATGATATCCAAGAAAACATTCTTATGTTTTATTGACATCACGAGCGAAGCGCACGCACACACGCGCACGTGCGCACGTACACACACACTTTGGTTCATCAAATAGTTACGCTCCACAAGGTATATGAATCTGATGTTTTTCTTTTAATTTGAGATTCTCTAGCATGTTCCCTTTTGTGCTATTTAAAAAACCATTTAGTTGTAATGCATAGTACACATATATTGTACATGGAATTTATGATGGTAGTTTAAAAAAAGAAAATCAAAATAAGCTCTACATTTCAGATCAGAGATGCTAAGATATAACCGGACGAGCGGGCATGTACATCCTCACCAACATTTTTTTGCGTTGGAATGCTAAACGATAGTATATGCTTGCATGACCTCTTTGGGTCATACAATTTTTGAAGAATTTGTTTTTGCCATGAACTAGTGAGTTTATTCCTCAATTAATGGGGTATTAGGGTTACGGTTGCAAGAAGCAACCGATCAATGCGAGGAGGGTTTTGGCTCATCCAACAAACAGTGGACAAGCCTGTTCTACAAAACTTTGCCAAACAATGGACAACCCTATTTTGATCACGACTAAGTTTCGTCAAAGAGATACTAGGATATAACCAGACGAACGGGCATGTACATCCTCACCAACATTTTTTTGCGTTAGAATGCTAAACGATAGTATATGCTTGCATGACCTCTCTGGGTCATACAATTTTCGAAGAATTTGTTTTTGCCATGAACTAGTGAGTTTATTCCTCAATTAGTAGGGTATTAGCGTTACGGTTGTAAGAAGCAACCGATCAATGCGAGGAGGGTTTTGGCTCATCCAACAAACAGTGGACGAGCCTGTTCTACAAAACTTTGCCAAACAATGGACAACCCAATTTTGATCACGACTAACTTTTGTCAAGACAAACTTGCGAAGTCCCAAGAATCGACGAATCTCTGATATGAGATGACTATAAGCAAAACCATCCAGAGAGCTTCCTATCAAAAACATTCAGAGTAACAGAGTAGTCGGTTTGGACAATATATAATTGACAGGGTAGACCACCTAATGAGAGAGTCAAACCCTCCATCATCACATGTAGCTCGGCTTGAGTTGCATAATTGCAATGACACTAGTTGTGATGTGTTGCGAATACCACATTACCTGATGTGTCTCGCAAAATCATTTCACCTGACTAGAAGGTGGTGTGTTGTTGTCATTCCCGCATGCATTTCGCTAGAGAAGTTGGGACGACGAAAGGATTTCTCGATCAAAACCCTAGCCAAAGCTAGCGAACGACCACTTCCGTTGATCGATGGATCTTCCTCATCCACCACCAAATTGTGGAAGACATCATCCCGAAGATCGAGCTGCTCAAAGAAGTCACCCATATGGATAGAAGGGGCGCCCTTGGCGGCGCCGCTCATTGATGAGTGTGTGTCAGAAAAAAATGTTATCACACGCTAAACCCTCGCAACACAGTGGGGGCTCCTGCGGTATAAGATAATCGGTAATAGCGATATTTATCATAGACGCGGACGAATTCAAGAAGAACACTCAGCAACGATGATATCTCCTAGAGGAGACTAAACCTTAACCGGTACATAGGGAATTTTTTATTATTATGAAAAATCGCAGGATTTGAATACAGGGATTTTTTTACGCTATAGAAACCTTTTAGGGTTTTATTATGAAAATGAGTTCAATTTTTGCACTCTACCTCTCTCTAAACTCTCGATCCTATTTTTTCTTTCTATTATAAGTTTTAAAAATCCTGCAATCCAAAAAGAATGTAAAATGTAGACTATCATCCTTGCTCATTTATGAAACTATAGGCAGCGAATGTGGCGCGCAACTGACAGAGGACATTGTGCAGGCGTGGCCATGCTCCACATAGTCCAAACCTAGGCAATTAGTACACCCTAGGAGCGCCGCAATGCAATACCGCCCTGCACCGAAGCCCACAGGATGCTGGTTGATCGGTGGCGCTCGAGCCACACTGACAAGATCTCGTCGACCAATAACTCGCCCGGGCGCGTGGAGCCGCAAGGCAAGATCCGCCCAAAATATCACCCGGCACCTAGCTAGCTGGCTACCTAGCTCGTACCCAAGCATCAAGCATGGCATCGGAGAAGTGACGGAGACGCGCGGTGTTCGTCCCTGGCGCCGATGGCTGCGAGCTTGCGCACCGAACGGGGACAGGAGTGACAATGAGACAATGTAGCAGGTGAGGCCTCAACGGCCGGCAATTAAGCGCGGCGTTAGCCGACGACAGCGGCCTAAGCGAACTGCAAGGCATCAATGCGGCGAACGAAGTGCCGCCATCATTGGCGGGACGGCGACGTCCGGCGCCACGTCACTGGCAGGGCAAGGGAGCCATGGCCGGTGAGCTAGCACCGTCTCCTTCCGTTCGACCGGCGAAAGTATAGAGAAGTAATCTGTTCTGCTCTGCGTCTCTGCGATGCAGTGCAGAAAGTAGTGCCGGACGGTGTAACCGAACAAGGTATGGTGAAGCTGACACATGGAGTGTGGCACAAGAAGCCGGGATGGAGACGGCGCATCTAGCCATTTGAACCTGGTAAAAACTAGGACCCAGCTGCCTCTCTGTGCTAGCCCCTTGGACTGAGAAGTGGAGTGAGGCGAGGTGCAGTGTAACTGTGTAAGCAGAACGTCCCTCCCTACCTGTCGACACCTGTGCGCGCGAGTAAATCCTCATCAATGGTTGAAGGTGATTCGAGCAAACAGCCCTTTAATGGACAGCGAGCGAGATACGCAGAAGGATCGAGCAATTCCGTGACGGCGACCAGTTCGGGGGAAAAGGATCGTCCCAGATATGAATTACGACACGCTTTCATCTTTTTCTGGCGTGAGATGGTTAATTTGGACAGTTTCATCTTTTTCAATTCCTATCTTATATATACACCAGTTATTGCTTGTCAGATTTTGGGTCGATGTTTTTTTTTCTTGAGAACTAAATTGTGGTTGGATGGTTAGAGAAAAAGTCGTATCCCTAGTGTTCAAGTTCCGATGCTCGCATTATATCTGGATTTATTTCAGGATTTCTGGCGATGCGTATTTAGTGAAAGAAGACGTTTTCATTGATGACGAGAAGCATACGCTGACATCGTAAATCTCAAGATAATATGTCGACTTAGTCTCTCGGAGGTGTTTACAAGGATAGAGTGTGTGTGCATGTTCATAGGGTGATTGTATGCAGGTATACATAAGCGTTTGCGTCTGTACTGTCTTAAAAAACGATGTTTTCTTCTTCTAAAAAATAATCCGAACTTATTATACTCCCTGGACCGGTGAACGAGCATTGATGTCGCCTCCGCTGACGCGCGTTGTCGTCGCTCCTCTACCAAAGCTGCTTGACCTTGTTGATGACAGCGAATAAATCTTCCTGCATGTGCCCTAAGGACCAGCATCCTAAAGCCATGGTCATCTTTGGTTCAACCTTGAATAGATTTAAACTTTTGAACCACCTGACAGCAAATCTCAGTCATTGGGTACGTACGAAAAAGAAAACCTTACCATGCCGCACCAAGGAAATAACATGAACCTATGTTGGAGGTCCATCGACTACGTCGGTTTGCTGGTCGTCGCGGCAAGCCTCCCTTGCCAAGGAGCCAACCTGCCCGCGGCCTTATCCACGAGATACTGCAAATCAATCTTGCGCGGCCGATGAGTCGTCAGAGGTAGCCCGAGGTATCTGAGGGAAAATGAGGATCTCGTAGCTGGAAATGGTTGTAGGACGTCGTCAAGGTCAATCTCAGTGCACCTAATTGGGGCGACAATGCTCTTATTGACGTTGGTGACAAGCCCCTTTACGTACTTGGCCAAACTAGACAAGTATCTCGGTGAGGCGTTGGACGTCCGCCTTAACTGGAGTCAAGAAGATAGCCGAACTGTGGAATGAGAGGAACGGGTGAGTTTTTCGCAACTAGTCTACGCTATCTTCCATCGTCTTCGCATATGTTAGGGTTGAAGTGGGGTTGTGGGTCACCGCCCGTGCGAAGCACTTGGGTTCTATTATGCCTCGAGAGTAGGCTTTTTTTTGTCCCATTTGTTAAGGAGCAATACCTTCACTTTGAAAAACCGATTGCCAACTTTTCTTCTTTATTAATGAGATGAGGCAAAAAAAATTGTCTTCGTTTTAGAAAAAAAGGAGAAGCGTTGTCATCCTCTCGAGTACCGCACTTGCGAGGACTAAAAAATCTTAACCTGAATAACTAGCCCGAATGGAGGCATCGGAATTCTCTTCCTCCTTAATGACCGCTGGAGCGACAGACAAAGGGAAGGTGAATCCACGGGTTAAGGAGGCGAGTTTGCCCTGGCCGTTGAGGGGAAGGGAAGAAACATCCGCATATATTGGTTGTCAAGTAGAAATATTCCCTATAAATAGAAATAAGAATATGAAAAATCCAAAAGAAGATAAGCTTCTTAAAAACCTGATTTCAATCATTAATTAAGTAAATCCTATCAATGTACGCTTGCTTAGAAGTCACTACCTCTGGTTTTACCTTTTGCATCTCGACTTTTTCTTTTCTTTTGAAGTGTTCACAATAAAAATGCAGAATGCCAGACATGTAATAAGATGGACTAATCGCATAGCTATGAATACCACTTGAAGGACCGCCCAATAGGTAAAATCCGTAACACACTATGCTCGGAGACACGCCCTTGAAAAAAGGTTGTCAAACCACTACTTAATTGTCGTAATATCCGGATAAAAACCGAGCAAACAAATGAAAACGGGAGAACAAAAACTAACCAAGCCAAACTAAAATATACATTGCATTTTTTGGGGGAAAGGCTGTATATTATGTAGCACAAATCATTATTATGAAGCGTCACAAAAGTTGGACAACACCGCCAAGTTCCTGGGACCCTGGGCAGATTTTTTTTTAGGGTTCTAGAACTTTTTGACTATTTTTCATTTTCCCTTATTCTTGTGTTTTCTCTGCAGGCTTTATCGTTTTTTGTTCGTTTTTTATTTGCTCTGGGCAGTTTTTATTTAGGGTTCTAGGACTTTTTGACTATTTTTCATTTTCCCTTATTCTTGTGTTTTCTCTGCAGGCTTTATCGTTTTTTGTTCGTTTTTTATTTGCTATTCTTTTTTGTTTCTTCTCCTGACATTTCATAAAATGGGGGTTTAATTCATGAGCATCTTTTAAATCGGGGCCATTTTTAACAATTGTAACTTTTTTGATTTGGAAGATTCTTAAATTTAAATAATTTTAAAAATTGGTGGACATTTTTATATTTTGGAAAATTTTATCATATATTCACAATTTTCTTACAGATTCCTTATTTTTTATAATTTAGTATGAGTTAAAAAATCATGAACATGCTTAATTCAATTTTTTGAAAATTCAAAAACACTTTTTAAAATTCAAGATATTAAAAAAATCACGAATATGTTTTTAATCCTTGAACGTTTTGAAAAATTGCTAAGTTTTAAACCGTGCAAATCTTTTAGATCCTTGCACATCTGTTGAATTCAAGAATTGTTTTATAATCTACCTCTGTACCAAAATACGTCTTATATTTTGGCACGGAGTAAAAACGTCTTATATTTTGGCACGGAGGGAGTATCAAAGAAAATCTAAGTTGCTTTTACTTGTGAACTTGGAAGTTGTTGGGTTTTTCGGCAAGGGCAAGAAAGAAAACTGAGCCAGGCTTGGGGCACTAGCGGAAAGAGGCCATCACTATTATTGGGCCAGGCCCATAACATCGATATTTTAGCGTATGCCAACACGTTGCGCGCGGAGCAGGTGTACTCTGGAGGTTGGCCCTAGCTACCGTAGCAATTTTCTCAAAACTTTGGTTGCGGTAAGAAGGATTGAAACCATTGTAAAACTGAAAACATTTTTTTCATTACTTTTGTGAACACTTTTTAAATATTCTAACTTATTTTAGGAAACATGAACAATTTTTATAACTTTTCAGCAGTTCTATAGAACTATAAACATTTTTCAAAAAACCCAAACATTTCTGTTAGAGAAAGCACAATTTTTTTTTTTTGAAAATATGATTATTTCCAGAAAAGCATTAAAGATTGAGTGCTTTTCAGCCTTGCTTTCATAAAGAAGCAAAGGTTGAGAAAAGCACACTAACAAAAAGAAAAAACGAAGGGAGCCCTTGGTAAATCCTGTAGTGAAATTTAGACTGTTCAACCACACAAGCTGAGAACGGGACGTCGACCCGTTGGCTGGGCAGCTGGGGTTGCTGCCAGCCCGCCCCTTGGCTCTTGCACGCAGCGCTCATGAAGCTTCTTCTATAAATAAAAACTAACGAGGATTAGCTCTTGGGTTGGTTCCATTTTTTTTAACCTCGGAAGCTATTTTGCGTGTAGGCAGCCTGTACCTATTCTGCCTTTTTTCTCAAGAATGAATGAGTCGCTCAGACATTCCATTTGCATCAAATGACCCGGCTTCGCCTGGCTCTTCCACCGTCTGGGTTTCCTTTCCTACCTATACAACCTTAAATAGTCTAAACGAACCAGATTTCACAAACGAAAGGAAAATCTTGCCGAGGCAATCGTATTTGTTTTGGCAGATACTCTTCAAGCACTTCAACCCGCTTGGATCACGAAGATAGAAACAAGATATGAACATCATGATGGAAAAATAAGGACACATATATTTCCCAACAATTCGGTTACACTAAGACCCACGGAAACACGTATGGGCTCGGGAAAGGGGTCCCCGTATATTGGGTAGTCGTTTTGAAATCGGGTTGTATACTTATTGAAAATGGGGGAGCATCTAACATTGTAGCTAGAGCAGCTATATCCATAGCTGCCACCAGAAGCAAACCTTTCTTAAACAAGGAAAACCCGATTCAAAACCTCCATTGTTGTAAGTTAATCCTGCAGACTTTCTTCTGCATATGAGGCAGCCCTAGCCTTCAGTAAACACTCCGGCGACCAAAAAAAATCAATAGTGGAACTGATAAAATGCAACCTGGAAACTGGTCTGCTAAAAGTCTACCTCTATCAATCATCCCCCCAAATCAAGAAAAGGACTATATAAAGTAAACTTATGCGGTTGATATCTTTGCTACTTACTCCACTTAACTAACATATTTGGCAAGCAAGAAGGGAGTCGGAATACTTGATCTAACTTGAGTAAATGTGTGATGCAATAGCACCAATGGTATTGACTAGAAATATACCGATAAAATAATACTCGGATATGTGTAGCAGCATGAAATCTGATGTCACCCGCTAACACAAACCTGACAGAACAGATATATATTTCTTGTGGTTCAGTGTTTCCTCTCTGTTATGTAATTTTTTAACTGATCTCATTCTAGTTCACAAATCATAAAAAGTTAAAATTTACCCGAGCTAATAAACTCTGATAAATAGAAGTGGCAATGGTTCCCCAGAGTTAATAAAGCTACCTTACCAAAGATTAAAACATGTTCTCTTCACTACAAGAGAGGCACTTCAAAACATGATAAAAGAACAAGAGCCATCATTTCATAACAAAAGATCAAATCAAGTTCTTGCAAGTATCAAGATATAAAGAGTTAAGCTGCTTCCAGCTGTTATATATCTCACTGTGAAAAGATTTCTATCATAGCTTGTCCAGAGTACAGGTTACACATACTGTAATAGACGAGCGACCGTAATGTCTAGTACTCCCTCTGGAAACTAATATAAGAACGTTTAGATTACTAAAATAGTATTCTAAACACTCTATATTAGTTTACGGAGGGAGTACTTCTCACTGAATAAAAAATATTGAAAAAAAGTACTCTGTTATGAGTTCATCACTAGCCGAGGAAACTACTGATATCATTTGGTATCAAAATTGCTACAGTACTTGAGAACAGAAAGGGATTCCAGAAGGATCGGAAAAAACTAGATGCCTGTTATACTCCATGTACAAAACTTGTGAATGGGTGCATGGTGGAAGTCGTACATTCGGCGAAAGGATTGCTTTCAAAGATCTTCTTAAACTGCAAGGACTCAAGATGGACCATGAAGACGCCTTCATTTGTTGACACAAACATCACATTCTCATCTCCAGCAACCCCCAACACCGTTTGCAGATTTGTCCACTCGCCTGGAATCAGCGGAAGAAGCTTGTCCAACTCAATTGCTTGTGCCGGCATCCATCCAGCAACTCCAGCAAAATCAGCCGTCCTCACCCATAGTTGAGCTACGAAGTCGGCTGACACAACGATGAAGCCAAGCCCACCACCCAGCGTGCTCAGGTAGAGGCCATGATGGCTAGCAAGGGCATCCGGTGGCACCTCTACAACAGCTAGGGTCTGCGTATCCAAATCGAGCTCAAGGATGCCAGTCTGAGTACCAAAAATAAACCAGTGGAGGGAATTCCCAACCAGGATGCTTCGGCTTCCAACACAAGACATGGTGTGATATGGAACATCGGTCGATATGAGACCGCCCCATGACTTGGTCTCCGATGAGTAGACGCAGGCTCGCGCGACGAGCTTGTCGGCGGACACCAAGACGACCTTGAAGGGGCTCGAGTGGCAGCTGCCGTGCACGTGGTCCTTGTCGCCGGCAACACAGAGCACATCCGCTTGCACATATGACTTGCTCCAGTCGTGATCCAACTGCGGCGGGTTGCCGATGAAGCGGCGGTCGCGTGTGACGGGATCCCACACCAAGACCTGACGGCAGCCCTTGCCGAGACGGTCCCCTCTGGTGAAGATCACGCGGCCGTGTCGGCACCGGCGGAAGGACCAGATGCCGTCGTTTCCCTCGCCGCCGCCGCCGCCTTCGATGCCGTCGAACCGCACGGAGAAGCGCTCGGGCGGGATGCGGTCCGGGGCATCCAGGACCGACCTGAAGGAGAGGTCTCCGCGGTAGAATTCCAGGAACACGCCGATGATGGGGGCCTCCCGGTGGTGGGCGCAGAAGCGGCGGATGAATTGGGGATCGGCGATGAGGTGGCGCCACTGCTTGCAGACGAGGGAGGCGCGGGGGAGGGAGGAAGGCTGCGCAGGGAGGCGGATGAGTACCTCGGAGAGGAGGTTTTCATCGTCCGTCAGGGTCGTCTTCGCCGGCGGCGGCAGCGCGGGGCGGCGGCGGCAGATGGGGTTCATCTCGTCTCTCGTGTCGATGCGGCGTGATCGATTGTTTCCTGAGGAAATACGTGCTCCTTGTGCGCTGAGTATTTATTATTTTCATTGTACATACGGGCTGAGCCATCCGAATTCGAATACAATGGGGACTACGTACAGTGCAGAACGTATGCGTACACGAACAGATTTCTTAATCGGAAACAACCTTTTCTTTCTTTTTTTTTTGAAAAACAAACTATCTTTACCGTCTTTGTCCCGTCTTACATACCTTTTTTTTTCAACTAGCAGAAATGTCCCTGTTTCGGTGGCTAGCTCTAGTGGCAGTAGTGGTAGTTTGGCGATCTCGGAATTTTGATGTAATTTTTTATTATATATAAATTTTTTATTTTAATGATTTTTTATAATATATCATACCATTTTTATAAAAAGAAAATCCATGAAAAAATTAGTTTGATGTGTTGTCGGCCTCTTTGATTCAAAGAAATTCTATAGGATTTTTGAAGCATTAAAATCTTTAAGATTTTTTTCCTGCATTGGTCATTTGATTCATATGATTGGATCTCATAGAAATTTTTACTATGAAATTTTGTGTACTACATTTCATAGAAAATCTAACATCCATTCCAATCTCTTTTTACGATTTCTTTGTTTTTCCTAAGACATCAAACACTCATTGCTAATCCTATAGGATTCAAGTGGGCATGCCACTCAAACCCTATACTTTTCCTATTTCTATGTTTAGTTACTAAGATGTAAGTTAGGACCCGAATCCAGCTAATATTAGATTTTTAGGCGTGATAAATTAGAAGGTATTTTTTTTAGAAAACTTTTATTTTCTTCATCATGCCAGTATAAAGAACATAAAAATAACAAAAATGCATTCATGTCATAGACCACCTAGCGACGCTCACCTAGCATTGTTGTCATTGCCCCTTACCCATCGTAGCCGAGCCAAACTTTTTTATAGTACATAGTCGAGAATTCGTGCTGCTAAGGCCATACAAAAAACAACGTACTAAAACAAAAACAATTGCGGATGAAAAAAAATATAGATCGAAAGGATCAAATCTATTGACACACGAACAAGGTCTGAATCCAAGCAAATCCATCAAAGATCAACACCGTTGAATCCCACGAGATCCACGGGAGATACACCTCCACATGCCCCCTCGACGATGCTAAACGCATCATCCAGACATGGTCTAGGTGGGAAGAACCTTATTGCATCTTCAAAGAGCCGTCACCGTTCCATCTTCTCGAGCAAGGCATAAACACCAAACAAACTCATAAAAAACGGAGCAAGATCCCTCCCGCCGGCAAGGGCCAGGGGCCATCACGCCTCCATGACCTTAGAGTTACCGAAAACGAGGTAGATGGTGGCGACGCCAACGGACAACATAGAAACCCTAAGTTCTTTTGAAAGGATGACAACTAGGTTTAATGATAGCTAATCAAACATTTTTTATGGTAAATTATGTTTGTCAAGAGTGACAAGTTTAGTTGGTGAGTATGGTAAGATATGCCTTAGTTTATCTTTTTGCAAAAAAACAAACATAAATTGCCATGTACAATACTCGTTTGAACCATCTCCAATATAGGAAGAGAAAAACATCTTAAATCTGTGCAATACATCGCGCTGGAAAAAAAAAACAGGAGTCCTCACAACCGAATTGTTCCTCCGACTCATCTTCCATCGATAGTATTCGCTTTTTTCTCACACGGAAATTTCGGTTCCCTAAACGCCCTCCTCCGTCAGCGATGCAGCCCGATTTCGCGGCGGCGAATCGCCGCGTGATGGAGGGTTTGACGAAGAAATACGGAATGACCCCCGGAACCGTGGACTACGTGACCCTCGGCCCGGTGTGCGCCGAGCCCCGCCGCGTCGTCAAGGTGCCACGCCCTCCGATCCCTGCCGCCGGCGCGGAGGGTCACCCCCGGGCGGAGCCGAGCCCGCTCGAGGCGGCGCTGCTGGACACCGTCCATCGGCACCACCTCCAGGCGCTCGCCATGATGGGCCGCGAGCTCGTCGGCCGGCACGCGCGCGGCATGCTGCTCGCGGGCTACGCCTACGGCCTCCACGACCCCGTCTGCAACATCCTCGCCAGCTGCCTCTGGCACGACGCGGTGTTCCCCGCTTCCTCGAGCCGGGAGGTTCTCCGGCCCATGATGCTGAGCTGCAAGGCCGTATTCCGCCTGGCTCGCCGTTCCCTCGACGCCCTCGTCGCCTTCATGAGGGCGTACGCGCCCACCCTGTCCGCTGAGGAGGCCATCTCCTACCTGAGCAGAAGCCATGTCAACCTTCACCATGCCGCCATGCTTGTTGACAGAGAAGGTGCTCTCCACGCGAGCCGCATGGACGACGCCTTCAGGGCTGCCATCCTGGCAGCGCGTCTCCCTAGCGACGCAGCGCGCGAGGCCCAGTTTTTCTTCATTGTCAACGGTGCTCCTACTGACGCGTTTCTTGCAAAGCATGGAATTCCTGGTCACCCATTAGCTTTTGGATTATCTGACCTGAGGTCGCAAAGCAATTCATCGCTTATAGTGCTTGAATTTGTCAAGCTCGTTGTTTCCAGTTTAGCCCTCACACAGCCGCCACCAAGCTCGCCGAGCCTAAGCCAAGGAGCATATAGGGCGTTAAGGATCAAGATGCATGCCTTCAAGAGGGATCATGAGTTTTGCCTTGGTATAGTAAACATGGCACTCAAGAAACTTGCTTTCCAATTTGGGGTAATATTGCTGATTCCCGTTTGCCTCATGGCTGATTTATATTTTGGTTTTCCTTCAATCTGCTGCATCTCTGACATGGTTTAATTTTCATTATTTAGGAAACTTGTCAGATTCATCTCCTATGCGGCAAAAAGTTTGGTTACTTTGGTTCCTGATAGCTATTATCATGTCAACTTCTTGGCATCTCGTGAGAGTGAACCTAATCAGCCTAAGCTGTTTTTTGCTGAGGTTCGTGCTTCACTTCAAGATGTGGATGATGTGACCTTGTGCTGTCCTGTGACATTGTCAGGAAGAACTGTTATGCCGAGTTTTCCTTGTTTTTGACTAGTTCATATGACTGAATTCTCATGTTATACTTGACTCATGATATTATTATCCGAAATTTACCATTGGCAAGTAACGTCTAGTTTTGCGCATATCCTGTTTATATTTAGTATCTCCTCTTACTGAATGAATTTTTGATACTAAAAGAGAGTAGGGGGGAAACATGAATTTGTGCCGTCTTTTGGCTGTGGTGGTTGCTTTATTTATAAAACGGAACGAAAGTCTTTTCCGATAAACATGGATTAATGCACAAAACACTTAACTGCAGTTGCACACTTACACGGAAATTATTTTTGGGTTAAACAGGAAGTTTCTAAGTTCGGATTGTATGATAGGCTCGAGTAGCAACTGAACTTTCACATTGGACCCGAATAAGAGTTTCTAAAGTCAAGTATTTGCAACAGATTTACACATTTAGCATGAATGGTGTTGTTCTAAGATCAATCGTTTATTTAATTGTGTGGCACGCACATTTTGCTGAAACATCTAATTCTGCATAGAAACTGTTTATTTCAGCTTTATTCCAATTGAATTTTGAGATACCAAGGAAATTTTGCACTCCCTCTAATATAGTAATATGTATTTTCTGTCACTCAAACGGATGTATGTAGCAGTGAAATACGTCTAGATATCCATTTGAGCGACGAGTAATATGGATCGGAGGGAGTATTATATGCTCCATCCAATACGAAATATGAATATTATAATACAACTTTTGTTGGTCGATGCATTCTTGCCCTTGCAATCCAAGCTAATTATTATTTTCCTTTTGGTGTCTGCTTGGTAATTAGGTGGATGCTCTGCTTGTGAGTTTATGGGAATGAAACTCATCTATCCTGTAGATGAGAAGTTCAATGGACAATATGACTTCACTAAGGGCAGAGACCTGCACATGGCTGAACTTTTCAGGAAAGACCCTACCTCAGAGTTTGATGTTCCATTGATTGATGATTATATTTTCTTTGAGCTTGATCAACACCCTGAGGTTATAACCTTCCTGGAGACCACTTACTCCTATATGAGTGATGATCAAGTGGACCTGAGTCTTTTGTGGTTTGAAAATTACTTGCCTTGAGCTGTGTTATTAGTATGTAGTCCCTTTGATTGAATTGCAAAAATGTCTTATATTTATTAACATGGCCAGTATATGATATTTATATATATTTGTATGCAGTAACTTATGCATTTTATTTTTCTCAAAAGGAGATGTAATCATAGAAACTAGAAACTTTGGGGATACACGCATGCATACATCTTGAATACACTAGCAACAATTAAAGCATAGATTACTATGGGTGTCTAAGATCTCTCGATGAGGAACACTTCTCGATTGGGGTAAAGATAAATTTGAAGATCTGACTATAACGAGCGTTAACTTAATGCATATCTGATGGCGAAAGAAACTCCGGGGATGTTATTGACCATGCCGGGACACGATCAACCTGACCATGAAGGCATAATCCTAGCTTGTGATTAAACAACAAGCAATACCTATAATATGCAATTTGGTTATTGTGAATACAAATGAAGTATAGATGATGGTTGTGGTCTCGTAAGTGGTTTGACCTAGTCGTTCGACAAGTGAAGTACATGAATTTGCAACTATTTACAACTATGGTGAACTTGAACGTTTGGACAGTCCCAACTCGAACCCCTCCCCTCTCGTCGCTCCCGCGAGCGACTGAGGGCCTAACCCTAGCCGCTGACGATCGCCCCCTCCCATCCCTCCCCTCACAGCCATTTGTCCGTGCTGCCGGGTAAAGCTCATGGGTGTTGGAGTGGCGGGGCCCTTTCTCTCCTCGCTCGTGGGGGCTTGGTGCGGGCAGGCGCTCTGAGCGGCGGCATGGAGCGGATCTGGGTGCGATGGCGCGCGACTGTACTGCGGAGCGGCATGCTAGGCGTGGAGGGCTCGAGTGGTGTAGGGCATATGTGTGGCCGAGGTGGCGTTGTCATCTTCGCCTGGATATGCCCCGCGGGCGATGCGGGTTGCGACGACTCTGTTCGAGGCGGACCTGGTGGCCACTGGGCGGCTCAGGCGATGATGCCTAGCAGGGGCGTCGTGACGTCACGACGGTGGTGCTGGTCAGTGTGCTGACCCCTATGGAGACCTTTAAAGGCAGGGTACGACCGATCCGATGGCCCTCTCCTGCGGACGGGCGACTGCCTTTTCCTCGCGTGGATCCGGCTGGAGGCCATGGTAGAGCATTAGGGGGGACGCAAGGAGGCTGCTAGAGGGACGGGTAGGCCAACTACCTATCACCAGTGTAGGGGTGCGTCGGTCTAGACGAGCTGTCGGGGAACGTTGCATGGGAAGCAAAAAAATTCGTACAAAACACCCAAGATCTATTCTATGGAGATGCTAGCAATGAAAGGAACAGGTGTCTACATGCCATTATAGACCGAAAGCATTAACGATCTAGAGATCGTGGTTGTCGTAGTCGTACTCGCGTCGCGATCCAATCCGATCTAAGCAATGCGCGTGCGACACCTCCGAGTTTAGCACACGTCCGGCTCGATGACGTCTCCTCCTCCTTGATCCAACAAAAGAGGAAGAAGAGGTAGATGAGATCTGATCCAACACGACAGCGTGTTTGTGCTGGTGGAAGCGGAATTCCGGTAGGGCTTCGCCAAATGTGTAGCGGAGAAACATTGGAGGAGTTAGGAGAGCCAATGGGCAAGGGTGAAGGGTGGCTGCTCCATGCACCTTCCCCTTCTATATATAGTCTAGAGGGCAGGCGAGGGATTCCAAAACCCTACGAGGGCCGTCCACAAGGAGAAATCTCTTTCAACATGAAGATAACATCTTATCTCTAGATTCAGCCCTTTAAATTTAGAGATAAGACCTTATCTCTAGATTTAAACGACATGTGCCTTGCGGAATGGTGCAGCCAGTCCATGTGGGCTGTAGCCCCAGCCCTCGGTCCATGTGGGCCCTTCCCGGGTGGTTGCCCCACACGGTGGACCCCTTAGAACCTTCTAGAACCTTCTTGCTACTCTACCAAAAAATTATCGAACTTTTCTGGAACCCTGAATATGACTTCTCAGATATAAATCTTTACCTTCGGACTATTTCGGAGCTTCTCGTGCCCATCCAGGACTCCGAACTACTTTCAGACTTTCCACTATTAATATCTCAACATTACCCTAGCGCTACCGAACGTTAAGCGTGCGACCCTACAGGTTCAAGAATCATGTAGACATGACCGAGACACCTCTCCAATCAATAACCAATAGCAGGACCTAGATACCCATATTGGTTCCTACATATTCCACGAAGATCTTTATTAGCTGAACCACGATGTCGAGGACTTAGTTAATCCCGTATGCAATTCCCTTTGTCTGGCAATATGTTACTTGCCCGAGATTCGATCGTCAGTATCTCCATACCTAGTTCAATCTCGTTACCGACAAGTGTCTTTACTCTTTTCATTATACAAGAGCCGGTGACTAACCCATTAGCCACATTGCTTGTAAGATCCTTGTGATGTTGTATTACCGAGAGGGCCCGGAGATACCTCTTCGTCATACAAAGTGACAAATCCACGTCTCGATTCACGCCAACCCAATAGACACCCTCAAGGACACCTGTAGAGCACCTTATGATCATCCAGTTATGAAGTGATGTTTGATAGCACACAAGGTATTCCTCCGGTATCAAGGAATTGCATGATCTCATGGTCTTAGGAATAGATACTTGACATGAACAAAGCAGTAGCAATACACTTAATTGATACGATCATATGCTAAGTTTAAGGTTGGGTCTTGTCCTAATGATGTGATCTCATTATCAAATGACTACTCATGTCTACGGTTAGGAAACCTTAACCATCTTTGATCAATGAGCTAGTCTAGTAGAGGCTCACTAGGGACACGGTGTTGTTTATGTATCCAAACAAGTATTTAAGTTTCCAGTCAATACAATTATAGCATGGATAATAAACGTTTATCATGAACAAGGAAATATGGTAATAACCAATTTATTATTGCCTCTAGGGCATATTTCCAACACAAGCTCATCCTCCCTCCCTCTTTTCATGTCTGTGCCTCTTGGTTGTAGATCGGTGTTCACGGAGGGATGGCCACCGGTGGCTCCGATGGTGCTTGGAATCTGCCGGTCGACTCAAAGCATATACCTTTGATAGCCTCCTAAGTGTATGGATGTAGGGCGGCGGCCTTGGTGGAGGGAGCTACGGGCTCGTGGGCAGAGCTCGTGGCTTGGGCGCTGACGGGGTCACTATCATGTCCGCATGGGCGGCATGGGGGTGGGCCTTCGACGCTCTACGGTGGTGGTGCGGCTGGTGCTATCATGTCGTGACGTACCCCGTCCGGAGGCGAAGGGTGGTTCGGGGTGAAAACCTCGTCTAGTTCTGGTCAGACCGATGTTGGCGACGTCGATGCGTCGCTCCCTTCTTGAAGGCTCCATCTCGATGGCCCTGCGTCCTTCATGTTACTCCGGGTGAAAACCTCGATTCCGTGAATCAGGGGGGGTCACGATGTTGGAAATATGCCCTAGAGGCAATAATAAAATGGTTATTATTGTATTTCCTTGTTCATGATAATTGTCTATTGTTCATGCTATAATTGTGTTAACCGGAAACCATAATACATGTGTGAATACATAGACCACAACATGTCCCTAGTGAGCCTCTAGTTGACTAGCTCGTTGATCAATAGATGGTCACGGTTTCATGGCCATGGACATTGGATGTCATTGATAACGGGATCACATCATTAGGAGAATGATGTGATGGACAAGACCCAATCCTAAGCATAGCACAAGATCGTGTAGTTCGTTTGCTAAAGCTTTTCAATGTCAAGTATCGTTTCCTTAGACCATGAGATTGTGCAACTCCCGGATACCGTAGGAATGCTTTGGGTGTGCCAAACATCACAACGTAACTGGGTGGCTATAAAGGTGCACTACGGGTATCTCCGAAAGTATCTGTTGGGTTGGCATGAATCGAGACTGGGATTTGTCACTCCGTGTGATGGAGAGGTATCTCTGGGCCCACTCAGTAAGACATCATCATAATGAGCTCAATGTGACTAAGGAGTTAGCCACGGGATGATGTATTACGGAACGAGTAAAGAGACTTGCCAGTAACGAGATTGAACAAGGTATGGGGATACCGACGATCGAATCTCGGGCAAGTACCATACCGATAGACAAAGGGAATTGTATACGGGATTGATTGAATCCCCGACATCGTGGTTCATCCGATGAGATCATCGTGGAGTACGTGGGAGCCAACATGGGTATCCAGATCCCGCTGTTGGTTATTGGCCGGAGAGGTGTCTCGGTCATGTCTACGTGTCTCCCGAACCCGTAGGGTCTACACACTTAAGGTTCGATGACGCTAGGGTTATAGGGAAATGGTATACATGATTACCGAAGGTTGTTCGGAGTCCCGGATGAGATCCCGGACGTCACGAGGAGCTCCGGAATGGTCCGGAGGTAAAGATTGATATATAGGAAGTCCAGTTTTGGTCACCGAAAAGTTTTCGGGCTCATCGGTAGTGTACCGGGAGTGCCGGGAGGGTGCCGGAGGACCCCCGAGAGGGGTGTGACGACCAAAGGACCTCATGGGCCCTTAGAGGAGGTGTGCCAGACCATATTGGGTCGGCCAAGACCATCTATGTGGACCCATGTGGCTGGAGATAAGGAGATAAGGCAAAAGGGATTTAAAAGGAGGAGATCCACCTCCCTTGTGGGAGGTGGACTCTCCCTTTAATTCGGCCGAACCTTTCCTCTTTGGAGTAGAGGCCAAGCCAGCCCTCCACGTCCCTCCTCCTATATATACTTGAGGTTTTGGATGTTTTGAGACAAGATTTGATCTCTCTCTCACGGCAAAGCCCTACCTCTCTTCTTCCTCCTCCGCAGCGCTTAGGCGAAGCCCTGTCGGAATACCTTGCTACTCCACCACCACCACGCCGTCGTGCTGCTGTTGGAGCCCTTCCCCAACCTCTCCTTCCTCCTTGCTGGATCAAGGCGTTGGAGACGTCACCGGGCTGCACGTGTGTTGAACGCGGAGGTGCCATCCGTTCGGCACTTGATCGGATCTACCGCGATCTGAATCGCTGCGAGTATGACTCCATCAACCGCGTTCTTGTAACGCTTCCGCTTAGCGATCTTCAAAGGTATGAAGATCCACTCTCCCCTTGCTCGTTGCTGGTTTCTCCATAGATGGATCTTGGTGAACGCGTAGGAAATTTTTTGATTTACTACTACGTTCCCCAACAGTGGCATCATGAGCTAGGTCCATGCGTAGAATCCATGCACGAGTAGAACACAAAGCAGTTGTGGGCGTCGATTTTGTTAATATGCTTGCCGTTACTAGTCTTATCTTGATTCGACGGTATTGTGGGATGAAGCGGCCCGGACCAACCTTACACGTACGCTTACGTGAGATCGGTTCCACCGCCTGACATGCACCAGTTGCATAAGGTGGCTAGCGGGTGTCTGTCTCTCCCACCTTAGTCGGATTGGATTCGATGAAAAGGGTCCTTATGAAGGGTAAATAGCAATTGGCATATCACGTTGTGGTTTTGACGTAGGTAAGAAACGTTCTTGCTAGAAACCTATAGCAACCACGTAAAAACTTGCAACTACAAATTAGAGGACGTCTAACTTGTTTTTGCAGCATATGCCGTGTGATGTGATATGGCCAAAAGGATGTGATGTGATGCATTGTGATGTATGAGATTGATCATGTTCTTGTAATAGGGTTCACGACTTGCATGTCGATGACTATGACAACCGGCAGGAGCTATAGGAGTTGTCTTATATTATTGTATGACCTGCGTGTCAATCATAAACGCCATGTAATTACTTTACTTTATTGCTAAACGTTAGCTGTAGTAGTAGAAGTAATAGTTGGCGAGACAACTTCATGAAGACACAATGATGGAGATCATGATGATGGAGATCATGGTGTCGTGCCGGTGACAGTGATGATCATGGTGCCCCGAAGATGGAGATCAAAGGAGCAAGATGATATTGGCCATATCATGTCACTATATTGATTGCATGTGATGTTTATCATGTTTACATCTTATTTGCATAGAACGACGGTAGTAAATAAGATGATCTCTCAATAAAATTTCAAGAAAGGTGTTCACCCTAACTGTGCACCGTTGCTAAGGATCGTCGTTCCGAAGCACCACGTGATGATCGGGTGTGATAGGTTCTAACGTTCGCATACAACGGGTGTAAGCCAGATTTACACATGCGAAACACTTAGGTTGACTTGACGAGCCTAGCATGTACAGACATGGCCTCGGAACATGGAGGACCGAAAGGTCGAACATGAGTCGTATAGAAGATACGATCAACATAGAGATGTTCACCATGGATGACTAGTCCGTCTCACGTGATGATCGGACACGGGCTAGTTGACATGGATCATGTATCACTTGGAAGACTAGAGAGATGTCTATCTAAGTGGGAGTTCATTAATAATTTGATTAAATGAACTTAATTATCATGAACTTAGTCTAAAAATGTCCTTGCAAATTATGTCGTAGATAGCTCGCGCTGTAGCTCCACGGTTTTATTGATACAATCCTAGAGAAAAGTAAGTTGAAAGTTGATGGTAGCAATAATGCGGACTGGGTCCGTGATCTGAGGATTGTCCTCATTGCTGCATGGAAAGCTTATGTTTTTGATGTACCGCTAACTGCACCACTCCCTCAAGCGTTGTCTGTAGATGTTGTGAACATATGACAAGCACTTTTTGGTGACTACGTGATAGTTCAATGCGTCATGCATTACGGCTTAGAATTGAGGCTCCAAAACGTTTTGAACGTCGCGGAACATATGAGATGTTCTAGGAGCTGAGATTGTGATCTCAGGCTCGTGCCTATGTTGAGAGGTATGAGACCTCCAACAAGATTCTTTGTCTACAAGATAAAGGAGAATAGCTCAATCGCCGAGCGTGTGCTTAGATTGTCTGGGTGCTACAATCACTTGAATCAAGTGGGAGTTAATCTTCCAGATGAGATAGTGATTAATGCAGTTCTCCAAGTCACTGCCACCAAGCTACTAGAGCTTCGTGATGAACTATAACATGCCAGGGATGGATAAGATGATCCCTGAGTTGTTCGTGATGTTTGACACCACGAAGGTAGAAATCAAGAAGGAGCATCAAGTGTTGATGGTTAAGTGAAACCACTAGTTTCAAAGGGGCAAGGGCAAGAACGGAAAACTTCAGGAATGGCAAGCCAGTTGTTGCTCTAGTGAAGAAACCCAAGGTTGAGCCCGAACCCGAGACTAAGTGCTTCTGTTATGAGGAGAATGTTCGTTGAAGCGGAAAACCCCTAGATGCTTGGTAGATAAGAAGGCTGGGAATGTCAATGGAAGTATATTTGATATACGTGTTAGTGATGTGTACCTTGCTGGTACTCCTAGTAGCACCTGGGTATTGGATACCGGTTCGGTTGCTAAGTGTTAGCAACTCGAAATAAAAGCTACGGAGTAAATGGAGACTAGCTAGGTGAAAGGTGACGATGTGTGTTGGAAGTATTTCCAAGATTGATGTGATCACCATCGCACGCTCTCTCTACCTTCAGGATTTGTGATAAACCTAAATAAATGTTATTTGGTGTTTGCGTTGAGCATGAACGTGATTAGATCATGATTAGTGCGATACGGTTATTCATATAAGTTAGAGAATAATGGTTATTCTGTTTACATGGATAATGCCTTCAATGGTCATGCACCCACTCGAAATGGTTTATCGAATCATGATCGTAGTAGTACACATATTCATAACATTGGTACCAAAAGATACAAAGTTAATAATGATAGTACCACATGCTTGTGGCACTGCCACGTAATGTCATATTGGTATAAATCGCATGAAGAAACTCCATGATGATGGATTTTTTTTGACTCACTCGATTTTGAAACGGTTGAGACATGCGAGCCATGCCTCTTGGGCAAGATGACTAAGACCCCGTCATCCAATATGATGGAGCGGGCAAGTGGCTTATTGGAATTAATACATGTTGATGTATGTGGTCCAATGAGTGTTGAAACACACAGTGGATATCGTTGTTTTTCTTTACCTTCACTGATGATTTGAGTAAATATGGGGATATTTACTTAATGAAACACGAATCTGAAATGTTTGAAAGGTTCAAGGAGTTTCAGAGTGAAGTTAAAGATCATCGCGACAAGAAGATAAATGTCTATGATATGATCATGGAGGTGAATATCTAAGTTACGAGTTTGGTATGCAATTTTAGACAATGTGGAAATTGTTTCACAGCTCACGCCTCCTGGAACACCATAGTGTGATGGTGTGTTCGAACGTCGTAGTCGTGCTCTATTGGATATAGTGAGTACTATGATGTCTCTTATCGTTTTACCACTATCGTTATGGGGTTATGCATTAAAGACAAATCCATTCACTTTAACAGGGCACCATCTAAGTCTGTTGAGATGACACCGTGAGAATTATGGTTTGACAGAAGCCTAAGCTGTCATTTCTTAATGTTTGGGGCTGCGACGCTTATGTGAAAATGGGTTTTTCACCTAGCGAGCTCGAACCCAAAGCAGACAAATGCATCTTCATAGAATACCCTAATGAGACATTGGGTATACCTTCTATCTCAGATCCAAGCGCAAAAGGTGTTTGTTGCTAAGAACGGGTCCTTTCTTGAGAAAGAGTTTCTCTCGAAAGAATTGAGTGGGAGGAAGATAGAACTTGATGAGGTTGTTGAACCTTTGTTTCAACCAGAGAATAGCGCAACACAGAAAGATGTTTCTGTAGAGCCTACTCAGTTGAAAAGGAAGTTAATGATGATGATCATGAAGCTTCGGATCAAGTCACTATCGAACCTCGTAGGTCGACAAGGACGCGTACTGCTCCTGAGTAGTACGACAACCCTGTCTTGGAAATCATGTTGTTGGACAACGATGAACCTACGAACTATGGAGAAGCGATGGTGGGCCCGGATTCCAACAAATGGCTAGGAGCCATGAAATCCGAGAAAGGATCCATGTATGAAAACCAAGTATGGACTTTGGTAGACTTGCCTGTTGAATGGCGGGTCATTGAGTACAAATGGACCTTTGAGATAAACATAGACGCTAATGGTGAAATGTCACCGTTTATAAAGCTCGACTTGTTGCAAAGAAGTTTCCGCCAAGTTCAAGGAGTTGACTGCAATGAGATTGTCTCATCTGTAGCGATGCTAAAAGTCTATTAAAATTTTGTTAGCAGTTGCTGCATTTTTCGATTATGAAATCTGGCAGATGGATGACAAAACAAGGTTTCCGTAATGGTTTCTGTGAGGAAGAGTTGTATGTGATACAACCAGAAGGTTTTGTCAATCCTAAGGATGCTAATAATATGCAAACTCCAGCGATCCTTCTATGGACTGGAGCAAGCATCTCGGAGTTGGAATATATGCTTTGATGAGGTGATCAAAGTGTTTAAGTTTATACAAAGTTTATGAGAAACTTGTATTTGCAAGAAAGTGAGTGGGAGCACTATGGAATTTCTTATAAGAATATGTAGTTGACATATTATTGATCGGAAATGATGTAGAATTTCTGGAAGAGCATGAAGGGTTGTTTGAAAAGTTTTTTTTTTCAAAGGAAGACCCAGATAAAGCTACTATTTTATTGAGCATCAAGATCTATAGGGATAGATCTATTCGCTTGATAAGTTTTTTCGACGAAGACATACCTTGACAAGTTTTTGAAGGAGTTCAAAATAGATGGGTCAAAGAAGGAGTTCTTGACTGTATTGTAAGGTGTGAAATTGAGTAAGACTCAATACCCGACCACGGCAGAAGATAAAGAAGAGATGAGTGTCATCTCCTATGCTTTAGCCATAGGCTCTATATAGTATGCCATGCTGTGTACCGCACCTGTGTGTGCCTTGCCATGAGTCTGTCAAGGGGTACAAGAGTAATCCAAGAGTGGATCACTGGACAGCGGTCAAAGTTAGCCTTAGTAACTTGAGAACTAAGGAAATATTTCTCGATTATGGAGGTGATAAAGAGTTCATCGTAAAGTGTTACGATGATGCAAGCTTTAAAGCCAATCCGAATGACTCTTAGTAGAAATCCAGCTACGTATAGTGGAGCAGCCATTTGGAATAGCTCCATGTGGAGCATGGGAGTAGTATCTACAAATATGACATGGAAAGTTTGCAAGGTACACACGGATCTGAATGTCGCAGACCCGCTGACTAAAAAACCTCTTTCACGAGCAGAACATGAACAAACCCCAGAACTTATTGGGTGTTAATCACATGATGATATGATCACATGGTGATGTAAGTGTTAACCACATGGTGATGTGAACTAGATTATTGACTCTAGTGCAAGTGGGAGACTGTTGGAAATATGCCCTAGAGGCAATAATAAAATGGTTATTATTGTATTTCCTTGTTCATGATAATTGTCTATTGTTCATGCTATAATTGTGTTAACCGGAAACCATAATACATGTGTGAATACATAGACCACAACATGTCCCTAGTGAGCCTCTAGTTGACTAGCTCGTTGATCAATAGATGGTCACGGTTTCATGGCCATGGACATTGGATGTCATTGATAACGGGATCACATCATTAGGAGAATGATGTGATGGACAAGACCCAATCCTAAGCATAGCACAAGATCGTGTAGTTCGTTTGCTAAAGCTTTTCAATGTCAAGTATCGTTTCCTTAGACCATGAGATTGTGCAACTCCCGGATACCGTAGGAATGCTTTGGGTGTGCCAAACATCACAACGTAACTGGGTGGCTATAAAGGTGCACTACGGGTATCTCCGAAAGTATCTGTTGGGTTGGCATGAATCGAGACTGGGATTTGTCACTCCGTGTGACGGAGAGGTATCTCTGGGCCCACTCGGTAAGACATCATCATAATGAGCTCAATGTGACTAAGGAGTTAGCCACGGGATGATGTATTACGGAACGAGTAAAGAGACTTGCCAGTAACGAGATTGAACAAGGTATGGGGATACCGACGATCGAATCTCGGGCAAGTACCATACCGATAGACAAAGGGAATTGTATACGGGATTGATTGAATCCCCGACATCGTGGTTCATCCGATGAGATCATCGTGGAGTACGTGGGAGCCAACATGGGTATCCAGATCCCGCTGTTGGTTATTGGCCGGAGAGGTGTCTCAGTCATGTCTACGTGTCTCCCGAACCCGTAGGGTCTACACACTTAAGGTTCGATGACGCTAGGGTTATAGGGAAATGGTATACGTGATTACCGAAGGTTGTTCGGAGTCCCGGATGAGATCCCGGACGTCACGAGGAGCTCCGGAATGGTCCGGAGGTAAAGATTGATATATAGGAAGTCCAGTTTTGGTCACCGAAAAGTTTTCGGGCTCATCGGTAGTGTACCGGGAGTGCCGGGAGGGTGCCGGAGGACCCCCGAGAGGGGTGTGACGACCAAAGGACCTCATGGGCCCTTAGAGGAGGTGTGCCAGACCATATTGGGTCGGCCAAGACCATCTATGTGGACCCATGTGGCTGGAGATAAGGAGATAAGGCAAAAGGGATTTAAAAGGAGGAGATCCACCTCCCTTGTGGGAGGTGGACTCTCCCTTTAATTTGGCCGACCCTTTCCTCTTTGGAGTAGAGGCCAAGCCAGCCCTCCACGTCCCTCCTCCTATATATACTTGAGGTTTTGGATGTTTTGAGACAAGATTTGATCTTTCTCTCTCACGGCAAAGCCCTACCTCTCTTCTTCCTCCTCCGCAGCGCTTAGGCGAAGCCCTGTCGGAATACCTTGCTACTCCACCACCACCACGCCGTCGTGCTGCTGTTGGAGCCCTTCCCCAACCTCTCCTTCCTCCTTGCTGGATCAAGGCGTTGGAGACGTCACCGGGCTGCACGTATGTTGAACGCGGAGGTGCCGTCCGTTCGGCACTTGATCGGATCTACCGCGATCTGAATCGCTGCGAGTACGACTCCATCAACCGCGTTCTTGTAACGCTTCCGCTTAGCAATCTTCAAAGGTATGAAGATCCACTCTCCCCTTGCTCGTTGCTGGTTTCTCCATAGATGGATCTTGGTGAACGCGTAGGAATTTTTTTGATTTACTACTACGTTCCCCAACAGACGACCCTCTGATGTCGTTTCTTTCCTGGAAGCACCGGTTTGGAGTCCCTGGTTCATCGAGTTTTGGCTTTGTCTCCTCGCAATGACTCGTTGACGGTGGAGAGCTGTAGGATCGAAAGTAGGTCTAGAGGGGGGGGGTTGATTAGAGTACTTGACCAAATAAAAATCTATTTTTTCCCAATTTTAAGTGTCGAAAGATTTTAGCATTCATAGCAAGTCAAGCACACCCTACACATGCATGTCTATGAGTATAACAGCGAAAAGTAAAGACAAGCATGAGTAGAAAAGGAAGGGAAGGAAGATCAAACACAATTTGGAGACACGATGATTTTTCCCGTGGTTCCGATAGGTGGTCCTATCGTACATCCACGTTTATGGAGTCTTCAACCCACGGAGGGTAACGGTCGTCGCGAGAGTCCACGAAAGGCTCTACCCACGCAGGGTTCCATGAAGAAGCAACCTCGACTATACCATGATGGTCCACGGAGGACTAGCCTAACTTGGGGTAGATCTTCACGAAGTAGGCGATCTCCTTGCCCTTACAAACTTCTTGGTTCACTCCACAACACGAAGTAGGAGACTCTCAAGTGACACCTAACCAATCTAGGAGGCACCACCCTCCAAAAGGTAATAGGCTCGATAATGTCGATGAACTCCTTGCTCTTGTGCTTCAAGATGATAGACTCCTCAACACACAATCACTCTCTCATAGATTTGGCTTGGTGGAAGGGATTGATTGGGTGGAAAGAAACTTGGGGAGGCTAGAGATCAAGATTCTTATGGTTGGAATGGAATGACATGATCTCAACACATGAGTAGGTGGCTCTCTCTCAGAAAATCAGTTGGTATGAGTGGGGATCTATTCTAAGTGCTCCGTTTACAAGTGAGTGGTGGTGGAGGGGTATGTATAGGCATCTTCAAAAATCCAACCATTACACCTAATAAGTCCAACTCGGTGACACCGATGTGTTAATCTCGGTGGTACCGAGTTGCCTAAAAGGTAGCAACTTTTGAATCTCGATGAGGCCGATACATAAAACTCGGTTGCACTGATAAGGTGACCAACGGTGAGATTGCCAGACTCGGTGACGCCAATTCAACAAACTTGGTTGGACCAATTTTGTGAATTTGCGTAACAGAAATTTGGCAACCCAAACTTGATGGCACCAAATCAGAATTGGTTGCACCGAAGGGTTAGGGTTTGGCTGAGTCTGTCCGAGGCTGAGAATCGGTGGCACCGAGTGGGGAGTGTTGGTTGCATCGATTTTGGATATTTGGCTTTGGAAAGACTTTTGTGGAAGAGCTTGTGGGTGTATGTGGAGAATATCACTTGTACACATCTGAGCATTTTGTTCACCAACACTACCTTACCCCCTTGTGATAGTATTGGCTTTCCTATGGACTCAAAGTGATTTCTCACAAAGTAAAATGTAGAGTCCTCTTGCTTGAAGCTTTGCCAATCTATTTCCTTTCATCTTGGGGTATTACACAACCCTTTTGCCAACCCATCATTGAAATTTTCCTGAAACATGCTTAGTGGAAACATTAGTTCAAGGACATATATGTTGTTATTAATTACCAAAACCACCAAGGGAGCAAAGGTGCTTTCAGTCTCCCCCTTTTTGGTAATTGATGACAACATATAGATCAAAGCTTCGACATATGATATAATCATTGAATATAATCGTTGCTTTTATAAGTATGTGATAAGCAAGAGTAATAAGAGTTAATATCATAGCACAACACATCAAGCAAAATGAATGATCATCTCATAACCATCAAAAGGATAGGAAATAGTAGCAACACACATTAAAGCGTATGATCAAACACGAACAAAAATATAACACAAGCAACCACCAAATGTTTTTTAAAAATGCAATAAAACCAAACGCTCTCTCACTCGAAGCCTAAAGATCTATATACAACTTCCCTCCCCCTTTGGAAACAAGTTACCAAAAATTTCAAAGAGATATAGCTAATCGTCCTTCTGGGGCTGATCTCCTATGATGGTCGATGTCAGAGTTGAGAGAAGTGCGTTAGCGAAGACCTCTACAGATGTCCTAGACGGAGTTTGAGTAGCAACTAGTAGCACTGGAGGAGCTGATGGAGCTGAGGTGACAGTAGCTGGTGCAGACGATGAAGGTCTCATCTCCGGAGCTGGCAGTGTAGGTGTTCTAGCCTGAGTCCTGAACTGTGCAGTCGTCCTGATAGGTGCACAATCCTCATCAACATCAGAATCCGACTCTCAAAAGGTGCTAGGATCAGGACTAGTGCCTAGATCTACTTCAGCACTGGGCTTTCTGAAATCATTCTGACTGTCTTCAGCATCTAACATATCTGACCCTGTGAATAGAGCGTAGAAGAGTGGATAGGTTGAGCATCACAAAACACAAAGTTTTTTTGAAAATTTGAACAAAATTTTCTCACGGTTTGCATTTTGTCACATGAAGATCGGTACAGCCGAAGCAAAATTTTCGGTGCTACCGAGACTGACTTTCTCTTTAATAGAAACTTGGCACTCTATTCGGTGAGACCAAAAAAGAGTACTCGGTTTCACCGAGATCGTTCTCAGCAGCACAGAGGGCAAATTGTTGACACCGATTTGTTTGCTTTGGTTCCATCGAGTTTCATCGGGCGGACGGCAAACCCTAGAAAATCTCATGTTCGCTAACTACGGGAATTCTTTCGTGGATAGATCAATCCCAAACGATGGCTTATGGATGGAAAAGTCCTAATGCGCAAGATTCGGAGATGGGAGTGCATGAGGGGTTAGAAATTGTATGCTAGCTTGGTGATGACTTTGCTATGGCGGTGACGGGCGTGGAGATTCCATCGACGGCATGGACTTCCAATGGTGGAGGTGCTCTAGAAGACAACGACGATGACCAGGGGCCTTGGTTTGGCAGCAAGGGTTTCGGAGGGGCGACAGTTGAAGAATAGATTTCAAAAGTCGGGTCTGCCTCTATGTAAACCCATGGCTATCGGTGAGGCCGATTCTAAATTTTCGGTGTCACCGAGTTTCTCAACTGTCAGCTGACAGGGAAACTTAGTGTAACCGAGAATATGGAATCAGTAGTACCGAGATAGAAAACTAGATCAACCCTAGGAATTTGGTGATACCAAGATTTTTGAGTTGGTTCCACTGAGATGCACTTGGGAGGTTTTAATGGTTAGTCCTTTGTCGATACGAAACTCTGAGTGCTCCTCACACAGAGAGATCGAAAAGTACTTGTTAAAATTTTGTGATGCAACATGAATATATAATGAGGTGAGAAAGCATAGATAGCTAGAGGAGTGGTCCTAGGTGTTCTTGTACATCCAATTGGCAAATTAAAAATCAAAAGCCAAATAGCAACAATTGGATGTCGTCGAATGGGTAAATAAATGCAGACCAACATGCTCACACAATAAGATGTCAAATGAAAACATGGAAAACATGCACAAACACACTAGCATCTAACAAGCACTTTGGCGATGACGGAGTCATCTATATATGAGTATATTGACTTAGGAGCCAAGTAAGAATACTTGATCATAGGTCATACTCATTGTTTAAGCACAAGTGGGGTTACCACTTTTACATAAAGCATTTAATGTTATCACATACTATGAGATGCTTTGACTCAATTCCTAGAGTAAAGCTCCCCCTTGCTGTGACATCCCCTCATAGGAGGGATAAACTAACCTTGGGTTTTGTCGATGAAGACTTTATGTAGGTGAAGTAGTGGTGGATGCTCAAAGTTGATGAAGATCACCATGATTTGGGGGCATCCTTGTTGTTTCATTACTCATCTCACCTACATGGGTTAGTACCAACACACAAGAGACCAATACAAGGATATCTATGGGCATGGAGTGCAAAGCATACATGATGATGTCCATTGGTTACCTTGTCCCTTGCTTACCTTTGAGGGAATGTGCGACTCCTTGAACTATTGCATGATGTTGATGTTGATTGCAACTAGTTCTTGCCAATAATGAATATGAGTGGATTTCATTGGCGAAGTCACCCCTCAAGAACTTCTCTAGTTCTTCTTCTTGGGGACCCACATGAAGTTGATGGGGATCCTTGGTATTGAAGTAGCACTTGTAGAAGTTGAGCTTGTAGTAGACTTGGGAACCCACTTCACCAAAGCTCGGGTTTCATCTTCATATGAGTCAATGTCCTCTTGAAGCTTGTTCTTGCCCTTGATATTGGGGTCTTGTGGTGGAAGGTCATCTTGAGCTTTTGTTCCCTTGGGGAGAGTATTTTCATACTTTTCCTTTTGAGGAACAAACTTGGGCTTATGGTATTGACCTTCTTCCCATTCAACTCCATTAGCATTGAAGTAGCAAATGCCATGGTTATTCCCGTATCCTCCGTGCTTGTGTACAATCTCCTCAAATTGTTTGCACCCGACAAGACTCTTGTAGATACCTTTCTCTATAGTCCCTTTCAAAAGTTCATTTTCTTACTCAAGTGTAACTTGGCTAAGAGAAGAGTTAGTGGGATCAATAGAACTACTAGAAGCAATATCATTGGATTTATCATTTTTAATGCTACTAGTTGAAGAACCTTTCTTGCCTTTGTTACTGGTTCGCTTAGTCTTAACTTGTGGCATGAACATGGACAAGAGAATTCGTTTGGCTAGATAAGAGGAAGTCTTCTTTCGAAGATCGTCATTGATAGCTTTAAGGAACTCATGCTCTTGCTCTAAATTGAGCTTCTCGAAGCGGAGCTTCTTGTTGGAAATATGCCCTAGAGGCAATAATAAAATTGTTATTATTGTATTTCCTAGTTCATTATAATTGTCTATTGTTCATGCTATAATTGTGTTAACCGGAAACCGTAATACATGTGTGAATACATAGACCACAACATGTCCCTAGTAAGCCTCTAGTTGGCTAGCTTGTTGATCAATAAATGGTCACGGTTTCATGACCATGGACATTGGATGTCGTTGATAACGAGATCACATCATTAGGAGAATATTGTGATGGACAAGACCCAATCCTAAGCCTAGCACAAGATCGTGTAGTTCGTTTGCTAAAGCTTTTCAATGTCAAGTATCGTTTCCTTATACCATGAGATTGTGCAACTCTCGGATACCGTAGGAATGCTTTGGGTGTGCCAAACGTCACAACATAACTGGGTGGCTATAAAGGTGCACTACGGGTATCTCTAAAAGTGTCTGTTGGGTTGGCACGAATCGAGACTGGGATTTGTCACTCCGTGTGACGGAAGGTATCTCTGGGCCCACTCGGTGAGACATCATCATAATGAGCTCAATGTGAGTAAGGAGTTAGCCATGGGATGATGTGTTACGGAACGAGTAAAGAGACTTTCCGGTAACGAGATTGAACAAGGTATAGAGATATCGACGATCGAATCTTGGGCAAGTATCATACCGATAAACAAAGGGAATTGTATACGGCATTGATTGAATCCCGACATCATGGTTCATCCGATGAGATCATCGTGGAGCATGTGGGAGCCAACATGGGATCCAGATCCCGCTGTTGTTTATTGACCGGAGAGGTGTCTCGGTCATGTCTACGTGTCTCCCGGACCCGTAGGCTCTACACACTTAAGGTTCGATGATGCTAGGGTTATAGGGAAATGGTATACATGATTACCGAAGGTTGTTCGGAGTCCCGAATGAGATCTCGGACATCACGAGGAGCTCCGGAATGGTCCGGAGGTAAAGATTGATATATAGGAAGTCCAGTTTTGGTCACCGGAAAGTTTTTGGGCTCATCAGTAGTGTACCGGGAGTGCCGGGAGGGTGTCGGAGGATCCCCGGGAGGGGTGTGACGACCATAGGACTTTGTGGGCCCTTAGAGGAGGTGTTCCAGCCCTTATTGGGCTGGCCAATACCTTCTAGAAAGGCCCATGCGGCTGGGATCAAGAGATAAAGGGCAAAAGGGTTTTAAAAGAGGAGATCCACCTCCCTTGTGGGAGGTGGACTCTATCCCTAGTTCGTCTGAACCTCTCCTCCTTGGATGAGAGGCCAAGGCAGCCCTCCATCTCCCTCCTCCTATATATATGCAAGGGTTTGGGGTGATTTGAGACACGACTTCTCTCTCTCTCGGCGCATCCCTACCCTTTCTCTTCCTCGTTCTCCGTAGCGCTTGGCGAAGCCCTGCCGGAGTCCACGTAGCTCCACCGTCACCACGTCGTCATGCTATCGGAGCTCTCCCTCAACTTCTCCTTCCTCCTTGCTGGATCAAGGTGTAGGAGACGTCATCGGGCTACACGTGTGTTGAATGCGGAGGCGCCGTTGTTCGGCGCTGAGACCGGAATCCACCGTGATCTGAATCGCTGCGAGTACGACTCCACCAACCGCGTTCTTGTAATGCTTCCGCTTAGCGATATTCAAAGGTATGAAGATGCAATCTCTCCCCACTCGTTTCTGGTTTCTCCATGGATAGATCTTGGTGATCGTAGGATTTTTTTGATTTACTACTACGTCTCCCAACAGTGGCATCATGAGCTAGGTCTATGCGTAGAATCTATGCACGAGTAGAACACAAGTTGTTGTGGGCGTCGATTTTGTTAATATGCTTACCACTACTAGTCTTATCTTGATTTGGCGGTATTGTGGGATGAAGCGGCCCGGACCGACTTTACACGTACGCTTATGTGAGACTGGTTCCACCGCCTGACATGCACTTGTTGCATAAGGTGGCTAGCGGGTGTCTGTCTCTCCCACCTTAGTTGGATTGGATTCGATGAAAAGGGTCCTTATGAAGGGTAAATAGCAATTGGCATATCATGTTGTGGTTTTGACGTAGGTAAGAAACATTCTTGCTAGAAACCTATAGCAGCCACGTAAAAACTTGCAACTACAAATTAGAGGACGTCTAACTTGTTTTTGCAGCATATGCCTTGTGATGTGATATGGCCAAAGGATGTGATGTGATGAATTGTGATGTATGAGATTGATCATGTTCTTGTAATAGGATTCACGACTTGCATGTCGATGAGTATGACAACCGGCAGGAGCCATAGGAGTTGTCTTATTTTATTGTATGACCTGTGTGTCAATCATAAACGCCATGTAATTACTTTACTTTATTTCTAAACGTTAGCCATAGTAGTAGAATTAATAGTTGGCGAGACAACTTCATAAAGACACAATGATGGAGATCATGATGATGGAGATCATGGTGTCGTGCCGGTGACAATGATGATCATGGTGCCCCGAAGATGGAGATCAAAGGAGCAAGATGATATTGGCCATATCATGTCACTATATTGATTGCATGTGATGTTTATCATGTTTACATCTTATTTGCTTAGAATGACGGTAGTAAATAAGATGATCTCTCAATAAAATTTTAAGAGAAGTGTTCATCCTAAATGTGCACCGTTGCTAAGGATCGTCATTCCGAAGCACCACGTGATGATCAGGTGTGATAGGTTCTAACGTTCGCATACAACGGGTGTAAGCCAGATTTACGCACGCGAAACACTTAGGTTGACTTGATGAGCCTAGCATGTACAGACATGGCCTTGGAACACGGAAGACCGAAAGGTCGAACATGAGTCGTATAGAAGATACGATCAACATGGAGATGTTCACCATGGATGACTAGTCCGTCTCACGTGATGATCGGACATGGGCTAGTTGAGATGGATCATGTGTCACTTGGATGACTAGAGATATGTCTATCTAAGTGAGAGTTCATTAAATAATTTGATTATGTGAACTTAATTATCATGAACTTAGTCTAAAATTATCTTTACAATCCATATTGTAGATCCAATGGCCAACACGAATGTCACTCTCAATTTCAACGCGTTCCTAGAGAAAACCAAGCTGAAAGATGATGGAAGCAACTATGCGGACTGGGTCTGTGGCTTGAGGATCATCCTTATAGCTTCCAAGAAATTGTATGTCCTTGATGCACCACTAGGTGAGCCACCCCTTCTCCCAGCAGAGAAAGACGTTACGAACGCTTGGCATTCTCGCTGCGATGATTACTCCCTTATTCAGTTCGGCATGCTTTAGAGTTTAGAACCGGGGCTTCAAAAGCGTTTTGAGCAACACGGAGCATATGAGATGTTCCAAGAGTTGAAACTGGTTTTCTAAGCTCATGCCCGGGTCGAGAGATATGACGTCTCCGACAAGTTCTTCAACTGTAAGATGGAGGAGAATAGTTCTGTCAGTGAGCACATCCTCAAGATGTCTGGGCTACGCAACTGCTTGACTCAGCTGGGAGTTAATCTCCCGGATGAATCGGGCATTGACAGAATCCTCCAGTCGCTTCCACCTAGCTACAAAAGCTTTGTGATGAACTACAACATGCAAGCGATGGAGAAGTCCATTCCTGAGTTGTACTCGATGCTGAAATCAGCGGAGGTCGAGATCAAAAAGGAGCATCAAGTGTTGATGGTGAATAAGACCACTAGTTTCAAGAAAGACAAGGGTAAGAAGAACCTCAAGAAGGACGGCAAAGCTGTTGCCGCGCCCGGTAAGCAACTTGCCGGGAAGAAGAAGAACAAGAATGGACCCAAGCCTGAGACTGAGTGTTTTTATTGCAAGGGTACCGGTCACTGGAAGCGGAACTTCCCCAAGTACTTAGCGGATAAGAAGGACGACAACATTAAAGGTATATGTGATATACTTGTTATTGATGTGTACCTAACCAGCGCTCGTAGTAGCTCCTGGGTATTTGATACTGGTGCAATTGCTCACATTTGTAACTCCAAGCAGGAGCTGCGGAATAAGCGGAGGCTTGTCAAGGACGAGGTGACGATGCGCGTCGGGAATGGTTCCAAGGTCGATGTGATCGCCGTCGGCACACTACCTCTACATCTACCTTCGGGATTAGTGTTAAACCTTAATAATTGTCATTTAGTACCAGCTTTGAGCATGAACATTGTATCTGGATCTCGCTTGATGCGAGATGGCTACTCATTTAAATCTGAGAATAATGGTTGTTCTATTTATATGAGAGAAATGTTTTATGGTCATGCCCCGCTGGTCAATGGTTTATTTTTGATGAATCTTGAACGTGATGTTACACATGTCCATAGTGTGAGTACCAAAAAGTGTAAGGTTGATAATGATAGTCCCACTTACATGTGGCACTGTCGCCTTGGTCATATTGGTGTCAAACACATGAAGAAGCTCCATACTGATGGACTTTTGGAGTCTCTTGATTTTGAATCATTTGACACGTGCGAACCATGCCTCATGGGCAAGATGACCAAGACTCCGTTCTCCAGAACAATGGAGCGAGCAACTGACTTGTTGGAAATAATGCATACCGATGTATGCGGTCCAATGAGTGTCGAGGCTCGTGGTGGCTACCGTTATGTTCTCACCCTCACTGATGACTTGAGTAGATATGGGTATGTCTACTTAATGAAACATAAGTCTGAAACTTTTGAAAGGTTCAAGGAATTTCAGAGTGAGGTAGAGAATCAACGTGACAGGAAAATAAAGTGCCTACGATCTGATCGTGGTGGAGAATATTTAAGTCACGAGTTTGACACGCACCTAAGGAAATGTGGAATTGTTTCACAACTCACGCCGCCTGGCACACCTCAGCGAAATGGTGTGTCTGAACGTCGTAATTGCACTCTATTAGATATGGTATGATCTATGATGTCTCTTACCGACTTACCGCTATCATTTTGGGGATATGCATTAGAGACTGCCACATTCACTTTAAATAGGGCACCGTCAAAATCTGTTGAGATGACACCGTATGAATTATGGTTTGGAAACAAACCTAAGCTGTCGTTTCTAAAAGTTTGGGAATGCGATGCTTATGTGAAGAAACTTCAACCTGAGAAGCTCGAACCCAAAGCGAAAAAGTGTGTCTTCATAGGATATCCCAAAGAGACTATTGGGTATACCTTCTACCTACGATCCGAGGGCAAAGTCTTTGTAGCCAAGAATGGATCCTTTCTCGAGAAAGAGTTTCTCTCGAAAGAAGTAAGTGGGAGGAAAATAGAACATGATGAGGTAATTGTACCTCCACTCGAACTGGAGAGTAGCGCAGCACAGGAAGTTGTTTCTGTGGAGCCTGCACCGGCTGGAGAGGAAGTTAATGATGATGATCATGAAACTTCAGATCAAGTTACTGTTGAATGCCGAAGGTCCACTAGGACACGTTCCGCACCAGAGTGGTACGACAAACCTGTCCTGGAGATCATGTTGTTGGACAACGGTGAACCTTCGAACTATGAAGAAGCAATGGCAGGCCCGGATTCCAACAAATGGCTTGAGGCCATGAAATCCGAGATAGGATCCATGTATGGGAACAAAGCATGGACTTTGGTGGACTTGCCTGATGATAAGCGAACCATTGAAAATAAATGGATCTTTAAGAAGAAGACTGACGCAGACGGTAATGTGACCATCTATAAGGCTCGGCTTGTCACTAAGGGTTATCGACAAGTTCAAGGAGTTGACTACGATGAGACTTTCTCACCCGTAGCGATGCTGAAGTCTGTCCGAATCATGTTAGAAATTGCCGCATTTTATGATTATGAGATCTGGCAAATAGACGTCAAAACGGCATTCCTTAATGGTTTCCTTAAGGAAGAACTGTATATGATGCATCCGGAAGGTTTTGTCGATCCTAAAGATGCTAACAAGGTATGCAAGCTCCAGCGCTCCATCTATGGGCTGGTGCAAGCATCTCGGAGTTGGAACATTCGCTTTAATGAAGTGATTAAAGCGTTTGGTTTTGTACAGGTTTATGGAGAACCTTGTATTTACAAGAAAGTGAGTGGGAGCTCTATAGCATTTCTCATATTATATGTGGATGACATACTGATAATGGGAAATGATATAGAACTCTTGGACAGTGTAAAGGCCTACTTGAATAAGTGTTTTTCAATAAGGACCTTGGAGAAGCTGCTTACATATTAGGTATTAAGATCTATAGATATAGATCGAGACGCCTCATAGGTCTTTCACAAAGCACATACCTTGACAAGATATTGAAGAAGTTCAATATGGATCAGTCCAAGAAGGGGTTCTTGCCTATGTTACAAGGTGTGAGATTGAGTACGACTCAATGCCCAACCACGGCAAAAGATAGAGAAGAGATGAGTGTCGTCCCCTATGCTTCAGCCATAGGCTCTATTATGTATGCCATGCTGTGTACCATACCTGATGTGAACCTTGCCATAAGTTTGGTAGGGAGGTACCAAAGTGATCCCGGAGCGGAACACTGTACAGCGGTCAAGAATATCCTGAAGTACCTGAAAAGGACAAAGGACATGTTTCTCGTATATGGAGGTGCCGAAGAGCTCGTTGTAAAGGGTTACGTCGATGCTAGCTTCGACACGGATTCGAACGACTCCAAGTCGCAAACCGGATATGTGTATATTTTGAACGGAAGGGCAGTCAGCTAGTGCAGCAGCAAGCAAAGCGTCGTGGCGGCTTCTACATGTGAAGCGGAGTACATAGCTGCTTCGGTAGCAACAAAGGAAGGAGTCTGGATGAAGGAGTTCATCACCGATCTAGGAGTAATTCCAAGTGCGTCGGGCCCGATGACTCTATTCTGTGACAACACTGGAACTATTGCCTTTGCGAAGGAGCCCAGGTTTCACAAGAAAACAAGACACATCAAGCGCCGCTTCAACTCCATCCGTGATTACATTTAGGAGGGAGATATAGATATTTGTAAAGTGCATACGGATCTGAATGTCGCAGATCCGTTGACTAAACCTCTCTCACGAGCAAAACATGATCAACACCAGAATGCTATGGGTGTACGATTCATCATAATGTAACTAGATTATTGACTCTAGTGCAAGTGAGAGACTGTTGGAAATATGCCCTAGAGGCAATAATAAAATGGTTATTATTGTATTTCCTTGTTCATGATAATTGTCTATTGTTCATGCTATAATTGTGTTAACCGGAAACCATAATACATGTGTGAATACATAGACCACAACATGTCCCTAGTGAGCCTCTCGTTGACTAGCTCGTTGATCAATAGATGGTCACGGTTTCATGACCATAGACGTTGGATGTCATTGATAACGGGATCACATCATTAGGAGAATGATGTGATGGACAAGACCCAATCCTAAGCCTAGCACAAGATCGTGTAGTTCGTTTGCTAAAGCTTTTCAATGTCAAGTATCATTTCCTTAGACCATGAGATTGTGCAACTCCCGGATACCGTAGGAATGCTTTGGGTGTGCCAAACGTCACAACGTAACTGGGTGTCTATAAAGGTGCACTACGGGTATCTTCGAAGATGTCTGTTGGGTTGGCACGAATCGAGACTGGGATTTGTCACTCCGTGTGACGGAGAGGTATCTCTGGGCCCACTTGGTAAGACATCATCATAATGAGCTCAATGTGACTAAGGAGTTAGCCATGGGATGATGTGTTATGGAATGAGTAAAGAGACTTGCCGGTAACGAGATTGAACAAGGTATAGAGATACCGACGATCGAATCTCGAGCAAGTATCATACCGATAGACAAAGGGAATTGTATACGGGATTGATTGAATCCCGACATCATGGTTCATCTGATGAGATCATCGTGGAGCATGTGGGAGCTAACATGGGTATCCAGACCCCGCTGTTGTTTATTGACCGGAGAGGTGTCTCGGTCATGTCTACGTGTCTCCCGAACCCGTAGGGTCTACACACTTAAGGTTCAGTGACGCTAGGGTTATAGGGAAATGGTATACGTGATTACCGAGGTTTGTTCGGAGTCCCAGATGAGATCCCAGACATCATGAGGAGCTCCGGAATGGTCCGGAGGTAAAGATTGATATATAGGAAGTCCAGTTTTGGTCACTGGAAAGTTTTTGGGCTCATCGGTAGTGTACCGGGAGTGCCGGGAGGGTGTCGGAGGACCCCCGGGAGGGGTGTGACGACCATAGGTCTTTGTGGTCCCTTAGAGGAGGTGTGACAGCCCAATAAGGGCTGGCCAAGACCTTCCAGAAAGGCCCATGCGTCTGGGATCAAGAGATAAAGGGCAAAAGGGTTTTAAAAGAGGAGATCCACCTCCCTTGTGGGAGGTGGACTCTATCCCTAGTTCGGCCGAACCTCTCCTCCTTGGAGGAGAGGCCAAGGCATCCCTCCCTCTCCCTCCTCCTATATGTATGCAAGGGTTTGGGCTGATTTGAGACACGACTTCTCTCTCTCTCGGCGCAGCCCTACCCTTCCTCTTCCTCGTTCTCCGTAGCGCTTGGCGAAGCCCTGCCGGAGTCCACGTAGCTCCACCGTCACCACGCCGTCGTGCTGCCGGAGCTCTCCCTCAAACTCTCCTTCCTCCTTGCTGGATCAAGGCTTAGGAGACGTCATCGGGCTGCACGTGTGTTGAACGCGGAGGCACCGTTGTTCGGCGCTGAGATCGGAATCCACCGCGATCTGAATCACTGCGAGTACGACTCCACCAACCGCGTTCTTATAATGCTTCTGCTTAGCGATCTTCAAAGGTATGAAGATGCAATCTCTCCCCACTCGTTTCTGGTTTCTCCATGGATAGATCTTGGTGATCGTAGGAATTTTTTTGATTTACTACTAAGTTTCCCAACACTTCTCATGTGTCCTTTCGAGCTCTCTATGATCTTGTAGAGTAGACTCATGGGCTAACTTAAGAGTTTTTAGTTCTTGAATCATTTTGTTTTCAATTTATCATCATCACACGACTCTAGACTAGAGTGACTACTAGCAAGTTCATCTTGACTAACATTACTGGATTTGTCAAATAGAAAGTCATCTTCAATTAACAAGTCATCCTCATCACTATTGAAATCAAGATACTCGAGGTGTGATACCTTGGGGCCTTTAGCCATGAAGCAACATCCACTCCCTTCATTTGGTGGATGAAATAGGTCGTAGGAGTCGGTTGTCACTAGTGCAAGTCCGGCAACACCTTCATATTGACTATAGTCGGATTAGAGTGGTAACTTCTCTCGGAGTGGTTGTCGGATTCAAAGCCGGAAACCCATTCACCAACATGAGCTTGATGTCTTCTTCTTGAGTAGATCTTGGTGTACTTGTCCTTCTTCTCCGAGTCCCAACTTCTCCTTGAGGGTCTTCGTTCATAATGATCATCCCTACTCCTTCTCTCTCTTCGAGGTGACTCGTCTCTTGAGCTTCGTCTTCTTGGTGACTCTTCTTTCCTTTTATAAGGAGTCGTGCACTCATTCGAGTAGTGTCCGGGCTTCCCACAATTGTAGCAGTTTCGGTCATGACTTGACGAACACTTCTCTTCATATCTTGAGTTGGAGATTCGATCTTTGCCTCTATTCTTGTAGAACTTGTTGAATTTCTTGACCATGAGGCTTATCTCTTCATTTGTGACAAGGTTGTCGCTTGAGGTTGCGGGAGCATCACTTGTGGCCTTGTAAGCACCGCTAGACTTGTTGCGAAGCTCTTCCTTGTCCTTGAGTGTCATCTCATGAGCAACAATCCTTCCAATCACTTCTATTGGTTTGAGGTCTTTTTAGTTGGGCATCATTTGGATCAATGTGCATACGGTGTCATATCTGTTGGGGAACGTCGCATGGGAAACAAAAATTTTCCTACGCACACGCAAACCTATCCATGGTGATGAGCATCTACGAGAGGGAGAGTGGAACTACATACCCTTGTAGATCGCTAAGCGGGAAGCGTTAAGAAACGCGGTTGGTGTAGTCGAACTTCTTCGCGATCCAAATCGCCGAGCGTCCCGCGATCTCATCACGATCCATCCCGCGATCCAATCACGATCCATCCCGCGAACACATCATGATCCATCCCGCGAACTCATCACGATCCGTCTCACGATCTTGATCACGATCTGTCCCGCGAACTCATCACGATCCGTTCCGCGATCTCATCACGAACCATCTCGCGATCTCGATCATGGTCCTTCCGATCTAGCACCGAACGGACGACACCTCCGCGTTCAGCACACGTGCAGCTTGATGATGATCTCCACCATCTTGATCCAGCAAGAGGAGGTGGAGAGGAGAGAGAGTTCACCGGCAGCGTGACGGCGCTCCGGTGATGGTGGTGTAGCAATTCCAGCAGGGCTTTGCCTAAGCACTGCAGAAAACCGATCTAGAGGAGCACCGGTGGAACGGGTAGCATGTGGCCGTAAGTTGTGTCCCGTGTGCTAGCCCTGCCCCTCTATTTATATGTTGAGCCCTGGGGTCTAAACTTGGAGCAAAAACCTCTACAAGGTTGATTTTGCCCGCACAAGGTCGGTTTGGCCCGCAAGAAAAGAGTCCAACTCGGATCCCTGCAGTCCCACGCACAAGCGGTAGTACCGCTTCACGTGAGCGGTAGTACCGCTTGAGCGGTAGTACCGCTTCACAAGCGGTAGTACTGCTTGAGCGGTAGTACCGCTTCACAAGCGGTAGTATTGCCTTACTGCTTAAGGCAGCAGCAAAACTTCCTTTTTCCCTTTCCAATACCTCGTGGGTTTTACCCCATTGGTCCATATAAAGTGTTGCTGTACCCGAACACTTCGGTAAACATCCGGAACCCCTTCCGGTTAATCCCAGAACTCTTCCAGAGATCAAACACTATTATCACATATATCAATCTTTATCTCCAGACTCTTCCGGAGATCCTCATCATGTCCTGGATCGTATCCGAGACTCCGAACATCCTTCGGTCACCACCATATATAACTCTATACTACCGAAACGTCACCAAACCTTAAGTGTGCAGACCCTGCGGGTTCGAAAACTATGTAGACATGACCGAGACACCTCTATGGCCAATAACCAATGGCGGGACCTGGACGTCCACATTTGGTTCCTACATATTCTACGAAGATCTATCAGTCGAACCTCTATGTCAAGGATCCAGTTAATCCCGTATAACGTTCCCTTTGTTCTTCGGTATGTTAGTTGCCCGAGATTCGATCGTCGGTATCTCCATACCTAGTTCAATCTCGTTACCGGCAAGTCTCTTTACTCATTCCGTAATACAAGATCTCGCAACTAACAATTAGTCACATTGCTTGCAAGGCTTATTGTGATGTTGCATTACCGAGTGGGCCCTGAGATACCTCTCCGTCACACGGAGTAACAAATCCCAGTCTCGATCCATGCCAACTCAACAGACACCATCGGAGATACCTGTAGAGCAACTTTATAGTCACCCAGTTACGTTGCGACGTTTGATACACACAAGGCACTCCTCCGATATCTGTGAGTTGCATGATCTCATGGTCATAGGAACACATACTTGACATGCGGAAAACAGTAGCAATAAACTGACACGATCATATGCTACGTTTGTAGTTTGGGTCTTGTCCATCACATCATTCTCCTAATGATGTGACCCCGTTATCAAATGACATCTCATGTCCATGGCTAGGAAACCTTAACCATCTTTTGATCAACGAGCTAGTCTATTAGAGGCATACTAGGGACATGGCTTTGCCTATGTATCCACACATGCATCTAAGTCTCCGATCAATACAATTATAGCATGGATAATAAACGATTATCATGAACAAGGAAATATGATAATAACTAATTTATTATTGCCTCTAGGTCATATTTCCAACAGTCTCCCACTTGCACTAGAGTCAATAATCTAGTTCACATCACCATGTGATTCACATTGTTATGAATCTAACACCCAACGAGTTCTGGGGCTTGATCATGCTTTGCATGTGAGAGAGGTCTTTTATAGTCAACGGGTCTGCGATATTCAGATCCGTGTGTACTTTGCAAATCTCTATGTCAAACCGTAAACACTGCTACCACACTCCACTTGGTACTACTTCCAAATGGCTGCTCCACTATATTTATCCAGATTGTTACTACTAGTCATCCGAATTGGTGCTAAAGCCTGCATCGACGTAACTCTTTACGACGAACTCTTTATCACCTCCATAATTGAGAAACATCTCCTCAGTCTTTCAGTTACTAAGGATAATCTTGCCCGCTGTCCAGTGATCCACTCCTGGTTCACTCTTGTATCCCTTGACGAACTCATGCCAAGGCACACGCATGTGCGGTACACAGCATGGCATACTGTACAGAGCCTATGGCTAAGGCATAGGGGACGATGTTCGTCCTTTCTCTTTCTTCTGCCGTTGTTGAGCTTTGAGTCTCACTCAACTTCACACCTTACAAATCAGGCGAGAACTCTTTCTCTGACTGATCCATTCTGAACTCCTTCAAAATCTTGTCAAGGTATGTACTCATTGAAAGTCTCATCAAGCATCTTGATCTATCTCTATAGATCTTGATGCTCAACAATTAGGTAGTTTTATCCAGGTCTTCCTTTGAAAATCACTTTTCAAACAACCATTTATGCTTTCCAGAAATTCTACATTATTTCCGATCAACAATATGTCATCCACATATACTTATCAGAAATTCTATAGTGCTCCCACTCACTTTATTGTAAATACAAGTTTCTCATAAACTTTGTATAAACCTCAAAACTTTGATCACCTCATCAAAGCGTATATTCCGACTCCGAGATGCTTGCTTCAGTCCATAGAAGGATCACTGAAGCTTGCACACCTTTTAGCATCCTTAGGACTGACAAAACCTTCTGGTTGTATCACATACAACCTTCCCTCAAGTAAACCGTTTAAGGAAACGATGTTTTGACATCCATCTGCCAGATTTCATAATTGAAAATGCAGCAACTGCTAACACAATTCCAACAGACTTTAGCATCGCTATGAGTGAGAAAGTCTCATCGCAGTCAACTCCTTGAACTTGTCACAAACATCTTTGCAACAAGTCGAGCTTTAGAAATGGTGACATTTACCATCAGTGTCTGTCTTCATTTTAAAGATCCATTTGTACTCAACGACCTGTCGTACAACGAGCAAGTCTACCAAAGTCTATACTTGGTTTTCATACATGGATCCTATCTCGGATTTCATGGCCTCTAACCATTTGTCGGAATCCGGGCCCATCATCGCTTCTCCATAGCTCGTAGGTTCATCGTTGTCCAACAACATGACCTCCAAGACAGGGTTGTCATACTACTTAGGAGCAGTACACATCCTTGTCGACCTACGATGTTTGATAGTAACTTGATCTTGAAGCTTCATGATCATCATCATTAACTTCCTTTTCAACTAACGTAGGCTTCACAGAAACATCTTTCTGCGCTGCGCTACTCTCTGGTTAAACAAAGGTTTAACAACCTCATCAAGTTCTATCTTCCTCCCACTCAATTCTTTTGAGAGAAACATTTCCTCGAGAAAGGATCCGTTTAAGCAACAAATACTTTGTACTTGGATCTGAGATAGAAGGTTCACCCAACTGATCTTAGGGTATTCTATGAAGATGCATTTGTCCGCCTTGGGTTCGACCTCATTAGGTGAAAACATTTTCCACACAAGTGTCACAGCCCCAAATATTAAGAAATGACAGCTTAGGTTTCTATCAAACCACAATTCACACGGTGTCATCTCAACAGATTTAGATGGTTCCCTATTTAAAGTGAATGTAGTTGTCTCTAATGCATAACCCCAAAATTATAGTAGTAAAACGATAAAAGACATCATAGCACGCACCATGTCCAATAGAGCATGACCATGATGTTCGGACACACCATCACACTATGGTGTTCCAGGTGGCGTTTTAGTTGTGAAACAAATTTCACATTGTCTTAAGTTGTATGCCAAACTCGTAACTCAGATATTTACCTCCACGATCATATCGCAGTCATTTTTATCTTCTTGTCACAATGATCTTAAACTTCACTCTGAATTTGCTTGAACCTTTCAAACGATTCAGACTTGTGTTTCATTAAGTAAATATACACTATATCTAATCAAATCATCAGTGAAGGTAAGAAAATAACGATATCCACTGCACGCTACAAGACTCACTCGATTGCATACATCAACATGTATCATTTCCAATGAATCACTTGCCCGCTCCATCCAACGGGGTTTTTAGCCATCTTTCCCAAGAGGCATGGTTCGCATGTCTCAACCGATTCAAAATCGAATGAGTCCAAAGATCCATCAACATGGAGTTTCTTCATGCGCTTTATACCAATATGACATTTAGCGGCAGTGCCACAAGTATGTGGTACTATCTTTATTAACTTTGTATCTTTTGACATCAATGTTATGAACATGTGTATTACTACGATCAAGATTTCAACAAACCATTCTCACTGGGTGCATGACCATTGAAGGTATTATTCATGTAAACAGAATAACAGTTATTCTCTAACTTAAATGAATAACCGTATTTGCAATAAACATGATCTAATCATGTCCATGCTCAACGCAAAACACCAAATAACATTTATTTAGGTTCGTCACTAATCCTGAAGGTAGAGAGAGCGTGCGATGTTGATCACATCAACCTTGGAAACATTTCCAACACATATCGTCACCTCACCCTTAGCTAGTTCTCCGTTTATTCCGTAGCTTTTATTTCGAGTTACTAACATTTAGCAACCAAACTGGTATCCAATACCCAGGTGCTACTAAGAGTACTAGCAAGGTACACATTAATAACTCGTATATCAAATATACTTCTATTGATGTTGCCAGCCTTCTTATCTACCAAGTATCTAGGGTTGTTCTGCTTCAGCGACCGCTCACCTCATAACAGAAGCACTTAGTCTCGGGTTTGAGTTCAACTTTGGGTTGCTTCACTGGAGCAGCAACTGACTTGCTATCCATGAAGTTTCCCTCCTTGCTCTTGCCCTTCTCGAAACTAGTGGTTTTGATTAACCATCAACACTTGACGCTCCTTCTTGATTTCTAACTTCGCGGTGTCAAACATCGCGAATAGCTCAGGAATCATTATTTCAATCCCTGGCAATTTATAGTTCATCACCAAGTTCTAGTAGCTTAGTGACAGTGACTTGGAGAACTATATCAATCACTATCTTATCTGGAAGATCAACTCCCACTTGATTTAAGCGATTGTAGTATCCAGACAATCTGAGTACATGCTCAATGATTGAGCTATTCTCCTTCATCTTACAGGCAAAGAATCTTGTTGGAGATCTCTTATCTCGCAACACGGGCACGAGCCTGAGATCACAATCTCAGCTCTGAGAACATCTCATATGTTCCGTGACGATCAAAATGTTTCGGAGCCTCAGTTCTAAGCCGTAATGCATGACGCACTAAACTATCAAGTATTCATCGAAACGTGCCTGTCAGATGTTCACAACATCTACAGACGACGCTAGATGGGGTGGCGCATCGAGCGGTGCAATAAGGACATAAGCCTTCTGTGCAACAATGAGGACAATCCTCAGATCACGAACCCAGTCCGCAATATTGCTACCATCATCTTTCAATTCTATTTCTCTAGGAACACATAAAAATACAAGGGAGCTACAACGTGAGCTAGTAATCTACAACATAATTTGCAAAGACACTTTGACTATGTTCATGATAATGAGTTCAATTAATCATATTACTTAAGAACACTCACTCAAATTGACATCCCTCAGATCATTCGAGTGATACATGATCCAAATTCACCAACTCAAGTCCGATCATCACGTGAGTTGAGGTGGCTGCAATGGTGAACATCATCATGTTGATCATATCTACTATATGACTCATGTTCGACCTTTCGGTCTCTTGTGTTCCGAGGCCATGTCTGTACATGCTAGGCTCGTCAAGTTTAACCCGAGTGTTCTGCACGTGCAAATCTGGCTTGCACCCGTTGTATGTGAATGTAGAGTCTATCACACCCGATCATCACGTGGTGTCTCAACACGATGAACTTTCGCAACGGTGCACACTCGGGGAGAACACAATTTATCTTGAAATTAAGTGAGGGATCACCTTATAATGCTACCGTCGTCCTAAGCAAAACAAGGTGCATAAAAGGATTAACATCACATGCAAATCATAAGTGACATGATATGGCCATGATCTTGTGCTTTTGATCTCCATCATGAAAGCACCGGCATGATCTCCATCGTCATCGACATGACACCATGATCTCCATAAACGTTTCTCCATCGGGGTTGTCGCGCCCAACATGATTCTACTACTATTTCTACCGTTTAGCGATAAAGTAAAGCATTACCTAGCGCTTAATGATTGACACGCAAGTCATACAATAATTAAAGACAACCCTATGGTTCCTATCGGTTGCCGTACTCATCGACATGCAAGTCGTGATAATCTATACATCACATGATCATCTCATACATCACATATATCACATCATGTAATTGGCCATATCACATCACAACATACCCTGCAAAATCAAGTTAGACGTCCTCTAATTGTTGTTGCATGTTTTGAGTGGCTGCTACGGGTATCTAGCAAGAACAATTCTCATCTACGCAAAAACCACAACGGTGATACACTAGTTGCTTTTCAACCTTCTCAAGGACCGCCTTTGTCGAATCCGATCCAACTAAAGTGAGAGAAACTGTCACCCGCAAGCCATCTAGGCAACAAGTTGCGTCGAGGGAACCAGTCTCTCGTAAGTGTACGAGTAATGTTGGTCCGGGCCGCTTCATCTCACAATCCCGTTGAACCAAAATACGACCAAGGGAGGAAGCAATCTAAGCATCAACGCCCACAAACCTTTTGTGTTCTACTCGAGATCTCATCGAACCATCAACCTAGCTCATGATGCCACTGTTGGGGAACGTCGCATGGGAAACAAAAAAATTCCTACGCACACGCAAACCTATCCATGGTGATGAGCATCTACGAGAGGGAGAGTGGATCTACATACCCTTGTAGATCGCTAAGCGGGAAGCGTTAAGAAACACGATTGGTGTAGTCGAACTTCTTCGCGATCGAAATCGCCGAGCGTCCCGCGATCTCATCACGATCCGTCCCGCGATCCAATCACGATCCGTCCCGCGAACTCATCATGATCCGTCCCGCGACCTCGACACGATCCGTCCCGCGAACTCATCACGATCCGTGCCACGAACTCATCACGATCTGTCTCGCGATCTTGATCACGGTCCTTCCGATCTTGGGGAGTATAGAGATAAAGATTCATATGGTTCGAATGGAATGGCATGATCTCAGCACATGAGTAGGTGGCTCTCTCTCAAAAAATCAGTTGGTATGAGTGGGAATCCGTTCTGAGTGCTTCTTTTACGAGTGAGTGGTGGTGGAGGGGTATATATAGGCATCTCCAAAAATCCAACCGTTACACCTAATAAGTCCAACTCGGTGACACCAATGTGTTAATCTCGGTGGTATCGAGTTGTCTAAAAGGTAGCAACTTTTGAATCTCGGTGAGACCGATAAAACTCGGTTGCACCGATAAGGTGACCAACTGTGAGATTGCCAAACTCGGTGATGTTGATTCAACAAACTTGGTCGGACCGATTTTGTGAATTTGCGTAATAGAAAGTTGGCAACCCAAACTCGATGGCACAGAATTAGAATCGGTTACACCAAAGGGCTAGGGTTTGGCTGAGTCTGTCTGAGGCTGAGAATCGATGACACCGAGTGGGGAGTGTTGGTTGCACCGATTTTGGATATTTGGCTTTGGACAGACTTTTGTGGAAAAGCTTGTGGGTGTATGTGGTGACTATCACTTGTGCACGTATGAGCATTTTGTTCACCAACAGTACCTTACCGCCTTTTGATAGTATTGGATTTCCTATGGACTCAAAGTGATTTCTCACAAAGTAAAATGTAGAGTCCTCTTGCTTGAAGCTTTGCCAATCTATTCCTTGGATCTTGGGGTATTTCACAATCCTTTTGCCAACCCATCATTGAACTTTTCGTGAAACATGCTTAGTAGAAACATTAGTTGAATGACATGTATGTTGTTATTAATTACCGAAACCACCAAGGGAGCAAATATGCTTTCAAGAGCTCCTTGGTTCCTTTCCTATGTTGTTCTATCTACTTGTTGTTTGCTTTGGGGTTTTGGAGCAGTGTTGCTGCTCGTCACCTCCCTTGTATTTGTCTGGGGTGTGTGTGCGGTGTCGGGTTGTTTGCATTCTGTATGTCGATCATTGCTTTTATTATATAAAGCGGGGCGAAAGCCTTTTTTGGTAACTATGATGAGATTTTGAGTAAATAAACCTAGGTCTATACGATACCCTGTGAGCACTATTTATGGAGGGGTGGGGTGGAAATTCAGCTAGCCCAACTCTAGGTACGTTTGCTCCGCAAAAGTCACTAAAAAACTGCTTACGCCCAAAAAGTTAACTAGTGCAACATTTGTCGAAGGCTATGGACGAAATAATAAAGTGTCATCTTATATATTTGATCCAAGCCTTGATGCATGTCATTATGGTGACTTCAAAGTCCTGACATCTTTGAGTCTCCATCGCCGTTCATTGTGTGTTCATCTGAGTCAATATGGTTGATCATTCTTCAACGCTCGTTCTTCTTGTCCATGCTAAGCCCTTCATTCCTAAGAAATATAAACATTTGAAATTTACACAACATCATGTTCTCATGAATGTTTGAACTAGTTCGAAGAACGTAATTATCTGATAAATTAATTGGCACGGGGAGCCCTAGTGAGTGATCCAGGTTTATGTGGCACTTGAATGTGAGTAGGTGTGGAGGTTGTGGGTGTAAAAATCACCGGGATGTCCTCGTCAAAAGGTCCTCCTAGCTAAGTAACCAACACATATAGGTTTGTAATACACATCAAAGTACAATCTTGCTATAGCATGGCGACCCTCTCTCCTCCTCTCCCCTCCTATCATCCGACGGGTGCGCCTCCTCCTCTATCACAGAATGTATTATACGGATTTGGGGTGGGACCACTCCTTGGGGGTCGGGGTGGGAACACCAGATTATTTCGGCATATCACATATCTTTCCTCTCCTCTTTGCCCTTAACCCCTTCTTGTTCCGATCTTTAGAGTTTTGGGTATCGACAAGCCCTCAGATGAAGGTAGAGACACGAGACAAAAAATAGGTGCACAACAATATAGAATATAGTTATCTTTAAGTAACTGACGATCTCTTTGTGTGCGTACATGAGGATGTGAGTATATGCCTCAACCCTTAGCCCGAGGCTATTACTCACACATTGTAATCAAATCAAGGAATAGACATTGTGTAATATTTACGTGAAGATGGATGATTACAATTTCACTAATTGTGATGGTATCTTGTTTGCAAATAATTAACCTAATGAAGGTAGAGGCTATGATGGTGGAGATGGCTATAGAGATGGGATGTTGATGGTAGCCGCGTAGATGGGAAAGATGAAGATGACATCTACATGGAAATTCTTTGTCTCCTCCTTTCACCGGTGGGTCTCCTTCATGGGCAAACGATCAAGAATAGGGTTTTGGGGAGCCTCTATTGCATTTGGTAACATAATGACGATGATGGCGTCTGGTACGACCAATTTTGGTTGTACCGTGCACTGTCTTCTCTCCTAGAACCTCCTCTACACGCCCAATTGTATGGAAATGATCATGTCCAATATATACCATATATGGCTTGATTTTTCACCTATAATGTTCATTTATGCACGGAACAAAATAAAATTTATTAATCATTAGTGGGAAAATCGAAGAGATAATCTCAAAAAGATCTGAGAATATCCAATTTAAACATGGTAAGAATGAGTGGAAAATACTCAAAATACGCTCGCATTGAATGCGCGGAGTCGATGTGACACTACGATAAGCATTCCACATGATCGTGGTCGTGTTTCATGCAGCCCAAAGGTCACTTTGACTTATTTTTACTGAAACAGGCGGTGCTTCTCGCGGTCGGTAGACCCATCAAGAAGTCGGATTTGACTTCATAACACAATTCAAAGGTGACACCCGGTGCACCGATTGCACACACTCGAACAAAGACCGACCCTATGAAATGGGCGTCAATGGTCGACTCCCTCGAGTTTCACATCACTCGGCAACGCCTGAGCTAAGGGCGGATTCGATGTCCCCAGCGACAAAAGTCAGCCTCCGTACCAAAGCCAAATGATAAGCCTCCATACTGTGCTCCAAAGCTGAAAGTCGAAAGAATTCCTCTTCGGGACAGATAGATGGCAACGGTCGACTCGGATAAGTCCACACATTCTTCGAGTTTCACTCAAAATTCTTGATTCACCCCTCATCAGGCCTCCCGCCAGACTCCCAGCAGATAATTTTTGGTATCATTGTGACATTGCCATATGACCTTTTCACGTATTTTTCCGAGTCCATCGAGGCCTCCACGTAGGCGTCTTAGTAGTACGCACAACCAATTCTTCAAACAAAACTTTCTGAAGCCAAGAGTCGACGATGATGATGGAACCGAACTCAGGGCCTATTTGACAGTGGGATTCCGTGGGTAGGCCCATAACAAGGCCTTGGAACAGCACCACAAGAAAAGCTCTAGGTCCATTTGGGTGCACCCACTTCATTGGGGCGGCCCGAGAAGCACATCTGGTTGATCCACATCTAGAAGCTTATCCTACTGATCCTCCACGTCCACCCCACTGGACCGTTCGTCGGTCATTAAAGGTGGTGTTATAGATAGTGCCATCAAGTTAACTTCATTGCGATGTATTAAATCCAGTGGTTACATGGTTGACACATTCATTGTATTGCCATTCGCGTCACCTCTATATAAGGCGATGTTAGGTGAGAATCTGAACAAGTATTACGACATTTTTTCATCAAACCGTACACCCTAAAAGGCCGCGGATATATTCCGACATATCCACAGACAGCGGTAGCGGATCCAACCATCTAACCCGATGCACCGAATGTTCAAACCTTGTCCAACCGGAGAGCAAAGAGAATGGAACAAGAGGGAAAAGGTGGGTTTATTATGTGGTCCGATGCTTGTAGTGTGTGCGGGCTTCTCCTAACGACTTCTATATTTACCATAAAGTTGCGGAATTGAGAATATTTATCCATGTCCAAAAACGTTTGATGAACCCCATTGGATGTTATAAAGTGTGTGGGTCATTCGGCCCTGACATTTAGAAGCCATTTTTGTGTAAACTGTTGGACATGTCCTTAGACAGATACGTGAGATCTAAAGGCACAATAATACTTAAAACTACTTATATAAGGCCTGATAAAACACCTACCAAAAATCGAGTATTACCTCTAAAAGCAAATGGTCGAAACCTAGGTAAAACTCGTGTGAAATCACGTATCTAAATCATTCACGTATGCCTTGATTCACAAAAATCCTCTCTAAATTATTCACGTGTGCCTTGCTTCACAAAAATCCTCAAACCATATGCATTGTCATGAAATCCGCACAACTTATATTGTAAGCATCAAAACCAAATGACTAGATCAACCAGAATTTGCACATGAAGCGTGTTTACTTGCATCCCTACTAACATAAGATAAGGACATTTCTAACCAATCGGAATAAACCTTGAAGTAAAACCTTAGTGGAGTATATTTACTCAACTAAGTCTTGATCGGACATAGCCGATCCCCTATATATAACGAAGTAAATTTAAATTTGGCTCATACATTTCGTCGAACACTTGCTATGCACCTCCATGACAAGTGGCGAACATGATGACCACATCGGCGGTGAGCAGCAGCAGCAGAAGCACGCAACGGGAGGAGCAGCGGCAGTTCCAGCACGCACCGGCGGCGGCAGCAGCAGCACGCACCGGCAGCGACGGCAGCAGCAGCACGCACCGGTAACAGCGAGCAGCAACAGTAGCAACACGCAGCGGGGAGGAGCAGCGGCGAGCAGCAAGCACCAGCGGCTGCGAGCAGCAGCAACACGCAATAGCACGGGCAGCAGCAACAGCACACAGTGGCCGTACCTCTAGTAGTACGGGCAGGGGTTGCCGTCGAGGTCACTGGTGAGGCCCTAGGTCGCTGGAGAGACCAAGGAAGCTTCACGTGAGTCGCCGGCCGGCCACAAGAAAGCCTTTGCGTGAAGAAAAATTATCCTCGACCGCCTTCAAACGGAATATATTCCGAGAAGAGAGACGCTGGAGGATATTTTTTCTCCACTAACCTTTTTGGGATCGATTAGGTGCACGTCAGAAGAGTAAAATTGACCTTTTACTTCTCTAACACCGAATAGGGACGGCTGTGTTTGTGGGAAATCTGTAATGTGAGCCCGGTACATATACAGTCTCTGACTTTTCCGCTGCTTTTATTTGCTTCTGATGAAAGAATAATACGAGAACACAAACTTGAAAATAAACTCGGGAGAAACCTCAGCATCTTGTTCTCAAGATGATTAAGGCACACAACGAATCAAACGGAAGACGAACGAGCATCGATCGGGAGCGCAGGCCAGCAGCGCTTCGCGGAAACAAACGATCCTTCTCACGCGGTCTACGCTCCCTCCGGTATGCCGCCCAGCTCAGGCCGCCAATCGCCGCGCCGCACGGCGGCGCCATCCTCCCACTCCGGCCATCGCCGCAGTAGCCGATCACGCCCCCCCTCGCGCGCCGGCTGCTCTTCCCCCGGAGTCCCGGGCGCCGACGGCACGGCGACGTGCCGGTGCCCGCACTGCCTCCGGCTGACGCCCGCGGCGATGCGCTCCAGCTCGCCCCTGCTCACGACGATCTTGACGGTGCCCTCGCCCTCGCCGCAGGACACGACGGTGACGCCTCCGCCGTGATGAGCCGCCTGCCGCCGGGTGCTCCGGGAAAGGAAGCAGCGTTGCATGGATTTTTGGTATGCGAGCTACTAACCGATGGCACGTTCAGAATTATTGGTGCTCACGGTTTCTTTCTCCTGGAGCGCTGATTACGAGTATATATAGATCAGTCGGAGAAAAGTATTTTAAACATAATTTTGTTCTTCGGCTACTCATGATCCGGCCGCTATAATTAATTGTTAAGTTGACATTCCATGCTGCTCGTTCAATCATCCAACTCTACGTGCGGCCGCGGCGAAGTTGGCGCCGTTCCCGTCCAATGATTTGCTCGCATCGGAGTTAGCCGGCCACAGGCACAACTGACATTCTTCCATCGCATAATTGATAGACATTCCTACCGTTTTCTTGAAAAATATTAGTCCGATTCTGGAAAGGTTGCGTGCATGCATACCCCACTCCCATCCACGATCCATTCGATGCAGGTACTTCATAATGCATCTCTTCGGTTGAATTCCTTCCACCTTTCCTCCTCTCTTTTTGAGCCCTTGAATTGTAACCTGCAAAGGGAAATTCCAGCACTGTCGTTGGAAGGTTGTAGGTCAATCAGGAACTCCACATCTACCAGTCTAGGTCGTTTTTAGCACATCTGCATTTACCACATGTTCTATGTTCGATAACATCAGCAGGACAGAAACAAAAACCAAAAGTCTAGCGCATGGACTCTTAGTTAATTAGATGATATCCCGCACGTTATTGTTGGAATATTTTACATCATATTTCAGTGACATGAATATTTGAGGTAATAAAATAAAAAGCTAAAACTGAAAATGCATATAATTTATTAAGTTTGATTATTATATAGTTCTAAACTATTTATTAAATATATATAGCATAATAGAATGAAAATTCTCACGTATGTTTGCATGTTGAGATGGATTTTTTTTGCATGCATGTAATGATAAAGTGGCATATTTGCATGTTAAGAGACATTTCTCATGTATGTTTACATGTTGAGATGGATCTTTTTTTCATGCATGTCATCATGAAGTGGCATGTTTTCACGAAAATTAGCAATGGTGGACGGGCACCATGGTGCCCGTTTCAAACAATCATTTCTCTACAATGTAAAAAGACTGAAACTTTTTGTAGACACACACACACATGTATATTATGTATCTGCAAAATTTCAAATCATTTTACTTTCACACGTGGCATACAAAAAGTAACAAATTTGTATTTTTAAATGGGTTTCTTTTTTCTGTTATTGGGCCGGAACTTTTTTATTTTTGTACAGCTTACAAATCACATTTTTTTCAAAACAAAATTTCACGGATTCGTAATGAATACATAGAAGTTTCCATAGAATTAGTTTTGAATTTTTTTGAAACTTTCAAATATGCTTTTCGATTTTTTTTAAAGGGCACCAAGATGCCCGAGCACTATAACTTCGCGTTCCATGTTTTCATGCTTACAGATGATAGTATCTTGCCCGAGCACTATAACTTCGCGTTCCATGTTTTCATGCTTACAGATGATAGTAGGGTAAGCCTTTTGTCATGCACATTGTACGGTGATGTGACATACTTACATGTTAAGAAAAATAGTTAATAGGGACTAGCTATTTAAATATAGAAGATTCTTGCAGTTATATAAATACCATTTAGAAGTGGGAAACCTCGAGTAAACTAAAAACATCTACAATCGAGCTCTCAAACCCCCTGAACGTCTGGGCTGACAACCCGGACAAAAGAGAAAAACGAAAGGAAATATTAAGTGGTTTACATTCGCTGGTGGTATGCCAGGGCAGCTCCTAACGAACGCCCAAACAACCTTTTGATGATATCACGAATCTTGAAGCAACTCGACTCTCCACACAAAAGTAATCATTCGCTTGGTGGGATTCATCACGTGAACGTTCTTAGAGCATCTTTAACAGGCATCTTAAAAACATCCATGTTGTAAAATTGCGTGTTTTAACGTCCGACGCAGCGAAATCGGGCGCCCCAGCGGCCGCCAAAAACCGCGCACGCGGCATAAGTGCTTCTGCGTGTGAAGCGAAACGGCATCGCGCACCGTTTATTTGGTGCACCCGCTTCTGCGTGTGAAACCACTCAAACGCTCGCGCATCGTCTCCCAACTCCTTCCACACCAGAGCCCGTGCCGCCATCGCGTCGCCGCCGCGCCACCCCTTTGCTCCGGCGACCCGACGACGTGTCCCGGACCTATCCCCGCGCCTCTGCAGCTTCCTCCCCCTCCTTCTAGTCGCCGCCGGCCCTTGTGCACGCCATTCCTCCAGCGAAAAGCGCTCGGCCATCCACCGCCGCTCAGCGCCCACAAGGTGTTCGACAGAGCGCCGACAAGGTATATATTGCTCAAACTACATATTTTTTTACATTAATTTGATGCATGTTGTTCGTAGTTTTTATAGACTAGTTTAAATTTAATATTATAGATGAGTTCATCATATAATTCTTCCGAAGAAGAATTTGATATGGAAGAGGAAGAGGACCTTGCAATCATCATAGCTATGCACATCAATAAAAAATCGAAGCACGATGGTTCGGTTATGGGTCGGCAGAAAATTTGGAGGGACAAGATCGTGCCGACAACAGATTGATGATGCACTATTTTGTGGAGAATCCCACATATCCGAGTAGTATTTCCGACGCCGTTTTAGGATGACCACCCGGTTGTTCACGCGCATTGCAGAGAAACTAGCAAGCCATGATCATTTTTTCAGCAAAGGAGAAACGCCGCCGGAGAACTTATGATGATTTGGTTATTTGATGTTGTATTGTTGAACTATTTGTTATATTAAATGATAAACTATTTGTTTGAGTTGTAATAATAAAATTAAACTATTTATTGTTGGTTGTTTGATCTTTTGGTTGTATTTGCAGCGCCTGCTGGAGCGCCGCGTGCGCTAAATTTTGCGGCGGCCGCTGGAGCCAGCACTGTGTTGTGTGCTGCAAAACCGTTTTATGCGCGCCGCGCAAAGCGCGCCTATTGGAGATGCTCTTAGAGCATCTACAGCCGGACTTGGCAAATTCGGCCCCTCAAACGCCCGCGGACGCGCCCGGACGTGCCCGCGGGCACTGACCGGAGACCCCTCAAATGTTGCGTCACACATCCACATATAGCAAAATCGGAGCCTCGAATCCATGCAATCCATGCACGTTTATCATACGAAACAAACTGTCTGAATACCAAAGTTCGAAAGAAAGCAATGCAAAGCAAATCATAGTTCAACAAATCGGACATGGCAAAATCAAATCAATGTCCGAGCATGACCAGGTTGAGGTCAGCCTGGGCAGTGTGGAGCCCGTGATCATCCACGCCCGTACGAGCTCCGGCGAGTCACACACGTCCACCGCCGGCATCTGCGTGAGCGGAAAGCTATCCGGAATGGCCCAGCCGTTGCTCGGATCGTCGTCTGTCCTAATGGGGTCGGTGATCGTAATCCTCGTTGGCGCTCGGAGAGAAAGGGGTGCAGGGATCCGGCCGCGGCGGAGGAGACATCTGCTCCTGCGCGTCCGAACCTCCGCGCGAAGCCAAAGCCGCCGCCTCCCTCTCTCGCTGCCGGCGTCGCCGCAACTTGCGGGCGACGTTCTCTGCCTTGCAAGTCATTGCGGACGAATTCACGCCGCCGATGGACGAGGCGGACTCCGTCGCGACGATCTGGGTCGGGCTTGACGATATCGCCGACGGTGGATCGGGACCGGAGGTGAGGATTGAGAGAAAGGATGGAGGCGGGCGAGGGTCCGGGCGCGGGAATTGTTCTAGAGCGACGTGACGAGGACGAAGGGTTTGAAGGGATTTGATGCAATTTTGGATGGGAACGGGCTGTCGGGTCCGATGTGGCGGGCGTGTCCGGACGCGTTCAGGCGTCCCCATACCTGCCTCATATTTGGATTGGATGTGGGGGGTGCCGGTCTGTCTGGTCGTTTAAGGATCGTTTGAAAGGTCCGTCTGGATCAAAATTTTGTGACCGGGCGATGCCCGGACGTTCGAGGCGGGTTAGAGAGGTCCGATTGTAAATGTTCTTTTGACCTTATTATTTTTTGAAATCGATTTCAAAAAAGAACTACTAATCCTTAACTTTTCGAGGAATCCTTCATCAGTGGTTGTGAATGACTGACTTTTTCAATATCCTCTTAGCGATACATGCCAAGGTTTCATTCCTCATTTCTGCCCTCACTCTCCTCCTTGCTAGCGATCACGATAAGGGGTGACCCGTGCGCGACAGAGGCGACGGTTGCACAGACTCCAGCGGACGTCGTCCAGGTGGCTCTCCACCTCAGCCTATCGGAGGGGCTCCTGCGGGGAGCTCGAGTCGGAGGCGTACACGGCCAAACATCTCCTCAGTGGTGACCGCGACTGAGTTGCTTGCACGGTTGCACCGGCACGCTCTATGGTAGGCAACGGTGGCACGGATCCAACGGAGGTAGTCTCGGTGGTTCCACCGCCAACATATTAGGGTGGCTTCCAATATGATCTCGGGTAAGAGGAGGAGGTGACCGGACCCGCTCACATCACGGCACATTCGTGGTCTTGTTGGGCAACATACGCCATCCTCTGTGGTGTCTCGAGCGGTGTGCGGAGGGGATTGCAACAGTGACGACGTGTGAGGTGATTTTCCACAGAGCACGGGATGTCGTGGCAGCGCGTGAAGGATTTGCAGCTGAGGGCCAGCGTCCGCACAGGGAGCTGCGATAGAGGGCTACGACGGTGGGCAAGGAGCAACTTTGTTCTTGTACATACATGGCCTCATCCCTTCTTCATCCACCGTCCCTGATATAAGGCATGTATCTCCTCATGGCTTTTTTACCCAATCCTTACTATATTTTCCATTACACTGCGAGGTTTCTCTGTTTTTTTATTAACTGGCTAGTTGATTATGTTGTGTATTGAACTTAAGCAATTTTTGGACATGTTGTGATGCTAATTTGTCATGGTCATGCATTCACCATTTTTTAGATAGTTGTGCAAATGAGTGATTAATTCCATACGGTTTTACTTAAATAATTGCCACTATACTGGACACACAATTACCATATACTCCGTATGCTTTAGTAAAATGTACTATGTTTCGTCATGGCAATTTAAAGATACTTTTTTGCCATAACAACTAAACATTACAGGTTAAAAGTGTATCTAATCCTCGGGTGGTTTTGGTAATTCATAATAACATATATGTCATTAAATTAGTGCCTATTTAGAAGAATATCTCAGAAAAGTTCAAATTAGGTACAACATTGGGATGTGAAATTGGGCACCTCAAAATGCTAAGGACAATTGTAGGCCAAGCCTCAAGACTTCATTTTATATTTAAGTGATCCAATACCACTATGAGTCCATAGGTATGCCAATACTATCAAAAGGGGATGAGGTTGTGATAATGGATTCGCCGCTCAAGTTCTTAGAGATCAAGCTCCAAAAGCCTCATAGAAATTCCCACATTTCCACTATATCAGAAACCCCAAATGCTACTCGGACTCACCGAAAAAGGTTACACAGGAGTTACTGAGTCATCCTTGATATAATTGTCGCCTAAGCCCTACGTTTTTTAATCTAACTGAGTTGACCCTTCGATTTCATCGAAGAACACTTGCCAATATTTTGTTGCCTACTGTACTTCAGAATTTCTGGACAGTTTCAGTCGGTGATACCAAACTGTGTAAAGTGCTTAAATCATCACAACTCAGAGCCACCGAAGATTTTCATTCGCAGTCACCAAAAAACCTAAAGTTCAAACCATTTGCAATGTTCTGTCCAACCGAGTGTTTTCATCCAGTCTCACCGGATAGTGCATAAAGGTGTGTAACAGTCGGATTTTTTGTGCTGCCTATATATACCCCACCCACTCTACTAAATTCTCAAAGAAAAATCAAATTGAAGCATACACATTTCATACCCATATTCCTGAGAGAGGGCTCCCCGGCCTTGTGCTGATTTCAAAGGGATTCCACTCCAACTATTGAACCTTTAATTTCTAGTAACCACATTACTTTCTTTCCAAACCCTCTCCTACCCCAAGGCCAAAATCCGTGAGAGAGTGTTTGAGTGTTGAGGAAATTATCTTTTAAAGCACAAGAGCAAGGAGTTCATCATCAACAACCTCATATATTACCTTTTGGAGGGTGATGCCTCCTGATTGGCTAGGTGTGCTTGGGAGTCTCTAAATTGTGTGTAGAAACCAAAAAGTTTGTGAGGGTGAGGAGATCACTTACTTCATGAAGATCTACCCTGATTGAGGGTAGCCCTTGATGGGAGTAATCCCTGGTGATAAAGGCAAGGTTGCTTCTTGGAGCCCTCCGTGGACTCAATTCCACTAAGGAATTTCGTAACTATTCTACTTGAGGTCATTAATCCTTGAGATTGAAGCCTCCATAAATATGGACGTACGATAGAACCACCTATCAAAAACGCCGATCAAAAATCCATTGTGTCACCATAGTGTTTGCATCTTTCCAAACCCATCCCTCTACTTTACTCACTTGCAATGTCTTTACTTTTTGATGCCTATGATCTAGACTTACATGTGTAGAGTGTTATTAGAATTGCTAAAATATGTAGAGAACTAAAACTGGAAGAGGGAGAATCATATTTAATTTGGTAACTTCCTTTCTCCTAGCTTTTTAGGCTCTAACCATGTGACAAATCATGCACAATCCCAATGGCATTTCATGCACCGAAGTCTGTCGGTGTGCCAGAAACATCTTCTATATCCATCTTTTAGAGAGTATTTTTCCAGCAAAATAATTGTTTTATAACATGATTGCATTCTTAGTTTTGCTCATGGATCTATTCGAGTTTTTACTTTAGGAATTTGATAGGGGTATGGGGGTTGGCATTAGTGGCATATCCATGATTTTGCAACACCTTAGGCCAACAACAGAGGAATAAAGCAAACAATAATGAAAAATGCTACATTAATGAACATACAACTATGGACCGTGTTGCCATGCCCTAGGCCATTGCCAGTGTAGCCTGGGGCCTGGCTACCGGGAATGTTTTCGGTGCACCCGCACTTGTAGTGCTACCAGTACACCAGCTACCATAGAATGTCTTTTTAACTAAAAAAACCTAGCACATTGACACAACATCAATGTATATTGTCACAAAATTTTGTGTCAACATTTGAAACAATTCTTAAGATACAAAAATGATAAATTTTACATCAATGTTATAATGGGCTAAATATAAAGCCCAACTTGTTTTGTACTATTGAATGTTGAATTTGTCATTTATGTTTTTGGACTACGTTTGAATTTGTCTTGAAATTTTATGACAACCTATATTGATGTTGTGTGAATGTGCTATTTCCCCCAAAAAAAATTTAGAACATTTTAAAATGTGCAATGTGAGTTCGATGCACCAGTAGCATAAGCACTGGTGCAACATATATTCTCCCATGTCTACTCCCTTGGTTGTCATAAAGTGGAGATGGCAACCTAACACGGAAGGTTTTAAACATTTTTATGGCAAGCACATGACAATTTTTATGAGTTATTGATTTAAGGGGAGTGGGATGGGGTGGCAAATCTGGTTTTTATTGAATTCATGGCAACATTATATCATTACACCACGGCAAATGTTTTGTATATACCATGAAAAAAAATCCTATTTTGCCACAATACATGACAAATTTATTATACATACCATGAATTTTGTTCTTATATGTGTTTAAAAGGGGTCTCATGTCAAGTTTAAGTTTTCATGCATGATAATTTTAAGGTTTGGTGCATGGCAGGTTTAGGGTTCCATGAATGGCAACTTAGACAAAAAACACATGGGACACCCCTTGATTCTAAATATATATAAAAAAATTGTACTGTCACATGGTAAATTTTACAAAATTTTGCTATCTAGATCATGGAAATGTAAAATTAATCTTGCATTGATCACATGATCATGCATTCTTTTAGTTAGACCATGACAAATATATTAATTAGACCATGGTAGTTTTATTGTAGGTAGCATGGCACATTAACTATTATAGACCATGGCAATTTTATTGATTAGACCATGGAAATGTTATTAATTACACTATGGTAGTTTTATTGAAGGTAGCATGACATTTTGTTTATTTATTATGATAGTAGTTTTAGTATGCCACTTTTATTATTATACCATGGAAATCTTATTAATTAGACCATGGTATTTTTGTTACGGGTAACATGGTACTTTTATTGTTTAGAACATTGGACTTTATTTATTTATTCGAATGCAATTTTATTATTTTTAGACCATGGTAGTTACATTATAGGTAGCATGTCATTTTTAAATAAAAATTGTCTCAAGTAACTTGTCAATGTGTCATAATTTTAAATTTTTGGCTAAAATAAAGGTCTGCCATTGAATTAAGATAAGTGATTACAATCCCGAATAAGATCGAAATTACAACGATGCCCCAATACACATGTGCCACTCAACCGTGCAGGGAGAGCGCACTTGGGAAGCCATGCATTCAACAACAATAGAGAAAACCGTTCGGTGTCGTCCCACCTCACAGATTCTCCGCCGATGTCCACCACCATGTTGATTCGCATCCACATGTTGGTGATGAACATGAATGCCATCAATCAGACATTCGGCAATTTTTTTCCTAGCATCCTCTTGAATAACATGAACAAGATCTCTCTGACTCTAGATATCTTGTAGAACCGCATGAATCGGAGAGAAAGAAGTCCCTTGGTTGGATGGAGGGCTCACAATGGAGAACGAAGCAACTCTAGTAACCTGCTTGCGAAGGAACAACACCCGATGTCCACAATGTGAGCCTCCAACAAAGGAGGTTGAGAATGAAGCAAGCTTTGCAAACTCAGGTTCCTAAATAAGGCTCCCCTCAAGCCAAAGCAGAAGAAATGGCAAGAAACTATCTCCAATTCATGTGAAGAAATCTGGCACCAAATCATGGACAAAAAAGTATTGCACCAAATTCAAAGGAGCATGTGTCGGCCTCCAAGAGACCAAAATTAAAGCACTATATATCCTGATTGAGGGATATTTTTGCGGCTCCGGAGACAACAAATAGGGGAATAGGTGGCAGGGATGAAGAACAAGAGAAGGGGATCCAATCGAATGCGACTCCTGGCGCAACCCTTTGTCGGTGTCGCATGATATGTCTCCAACGTATCAATAATTTTTACTTTTTTAATGTTATTATATTATCAATCTTTTATGTTTTATATGCCATTTTATATTGTTTTGGGGGCTAACCTATTATCTTGGTGGCCAGTGCCAACTCCTGTTTTATGCATGTTTTTGGCTTTCTAGGAAATCCATATCAAACGAAGTCCAAAACCAACAAAACTTGTTAACTTTTTTTTCTAGATAAAAAGATACCCTATAAGCTTCGAGAGAGGACAAGACGGTGCAGGGTAAGCCACAAGGCATCGTGTGGCCCTAGGGGTACGACGTGCCTAGGTGCCATTGGGGCCCCCTCTGCCTCCGATTGATCTGATTCAAGCGCTATAAATTCCCATCTATTCAGAAACCCTCGGGGGAGCACCCGAACCAATTTTATCGCCGTCACAAGTCTCTGTTCTCCCACGATCCAATCTGGAGGCCTTTTTCGGTACTCTACCAGAGGGGGAACCATCACGGCCGGAGGCCATCTTTATCAATCTTGTACCCTCCATGATGACGTGTGTGTAATTCTCACGGGACCTGGGGGTGCATAGTAGTAGCTCTCTCTCTCTCTTATGATTTTCAACACAATGATCTCTTCAAAGACCTTTTCAATGTAACTTTTGTGGTGTGTGTGTTGGGATCTTATGAATTGTGGGTTTATGATCAGATTACTCATTGAAAGTATTTGAGACATTCCTGATATTTATCTATGTGTAATTTTATAGGTATGTATGCATTCTAGTCTATGAGTTTATTAATGAGTACATGTTGAGAGGAAGTGATGCATAGTAGTAGGTTCAATCTTGTGTTGTCCTTAGTCCATGACAGGGGGAGTTGCAAGGCACGTATTTGTATTGTTGGTACTAAGGGTAAAACTATGGCGTTTGTCCATATTAATTGATCTTAGTTTGTCTACATCATGTCATCATGCTTCAAGCATTACTCTATTTGTTATAAACTTAGTAGCTTATGATGCATGCTGGATAGCGGTTGTGGAGTAATAGTAGTAGATAAAGATGGATGTCGATCTACTTGACAAGGACATAATGCCTAGCTATATATTGATAATGCCATGAAGAATTGTCATAACTATGTGCTATTCTATCAATTGTCCAACAGTAATTTATATACCCACCGGTGTTATGCTTACGAGAGAGTTGGCTCTAGTGAACAGTATGCCCCCAGGTCCATTCACATTATATTTACTAAAACCCAAAAAACACTTGCTACACTTTATTTATTTAAATTTTGTTTTGGTTTATCTATCTATCACTATCACATTTGATCCTTGCAATTAACAAGTACAAGGCGATTGACACCCTCTTGCTTTCGTTTGGTGCAAGTATTTGCTTTGTGTGTGTGCAGGTATTGTTTACCATTGCTTGTGTGGCATCTCCTACTGGTTCAATAAACCTTGGTTACTAAATGAGGAAAATACTATCTACTACTATACTACATTACCCATCCTCTTCGGGGAAATCCCAAGGCCTATCATAAGTAGCATCGCACCACCAAGGTGCCATGACTTGAAAGAGGAGAAAATGCCAGGGAAAGACATTGAATCCGAAGGGAGGTTACTTAAACTATGATTACCGTGACCATCCAAAGCATGCTATCGCTGGGGCTGATGAGAGCGGCGATCCAGAGGACAACCAAAAGTGTACTCCGAAGACTCCAATCCAATGAAGAATACCTGGATCTAGCCATACAGGACACAACATAAGGTGGATAGACAGGGAGGGGTGGTTCCAAGCCCCTCTCCTCCCTTCTCGAACAAGATGAGCCAATAGATGAGGAGATGAGAGGAAGCTTCGGGGTAAATCTGTGAGTGCGCGCGCGCGAGAGAGAGAGAGATTGAGAGAGAGAGATTGAGATTGAGAGAGAGAGAGAGGAGAGAGAGGGAGTTGTAATGCACATATTTGTATGGTTGCTACTAAGGGTAAAACGACGGGGTTTGACCATATTAATTTATCTTAGTTTGTCTACATCATGTCATCATGCTTCAAGCATTACTCTATTTGTCATAAACTTAGTACCTTATGATGCATGTTGGATAGGGGTCAAGGTGTGGAGTATTCTTATGGCCTAGTTGCAGTTGATGATTTTTCCAGATTTACGTGGGTATTCTTTATTGATGGTAAGTTGCAGGTACAAAAGATCTTCAAGAACTTCGCACGCAAAACGCAAAATCAATTTGAAGTGAAGATCAAGAAGGTTCGAAGCGATAACGGATCGAAGTTCAAGAACACCCATGTGGATACCTTTCTTGACGAAGAGAGTATTTCACATGAGTTCTTGGCTACGTACAAGCCTCAACAAAATGGAGTTGTTGAGAGAAAGAACCGAACACTCATTGAGATGGCAAGAATGATGCTTGACGAATACAAGATGCCAAGACATTTTTGGGCAGAAGCCGTGGAAACAACATGTCATGCCACAAACCGACTCTACTTGCACAAGCTTCTCGGTAAAACGGCATACGAACTTCTCACCGGTAACAAACCCCAAGTTGAATACTTTTGGGTATTCGGCTCCAAGTGTTACATTCTTGATATGCATCGCTGTGCTAAATTTGCTCCCAAGTCTCATGAAGGTTTCCTACTTAGTTATGGATCGAACTCTCACACCTACCGTGTCTACAACAACTTCACTCGAAAAGTTGAAGAGACAGTAGATGTGAAGTTTAATGAATCTAATGGTTCGCAAGTCGAACAACTGCCAAATGATGTAGGTGATAAAGATCCTTTGGAAGCTATCCAAGATTTTCCCATCGGCAAGATTCATCCCATGGAGGTGAAGGAAAGTACTTCATCAACCCAAGTGGAAGCTCCTACTTCGGATCAAGGCTACTGACAATACGACATGGAAGCATCCACAAGCGGTACACGACAAGATGAAGAGGAGGAGGAAGTACATCATGTAGATCCACCACAACCTCCTTAACCACCACCTCAAGGAGATGACCACATTGACAACAACAGAGATGAAGGAGATGATGAAGAAGAAGAAGCTCCACCAACAAACAAGCCTAAGCTACCCCGAGTTCGAGCACAAGTGACCAAGAGCCATCCCCTAAACCAAATCTTTGGTGACATCAGGGAGGATCACTCGCTCTAAAACACGCTTGGCTAACTTTTGTGAGCATTATTCTTTCATCTCTAGCATTGAACCCCTGAAGATTGAACAAGCTCTTGAAGACGCGGATTTGGTGAACGCTATGCATGAAGAGCTTCACAACTTCGAGAGGAACGAAGTGTGGACACTCGTGGAGAAGCCCAAAGACGAGCAAAATCCTATCGGCACAAAATGGGTATTTCAAAACAAGCAAGATGAAGACGGTCAAGTAGTACGCAAGAAGGCTTGCCTCGTAGCCCAAGGATATACGCAAGTCAAAGGTATGGACTACGGTGAGACCTACGCCCCCTTTCTAGACTAGAAGCCATTCGAATTCTTATTGCTTATGCCAATCACCATGATATCACGCTTTACCAAATGGATATTAAAAGTGCATTTTTAAATGGTGAGATTGAAGAAGAGGTCTATGTTAAGAAACTACCTGGTTTTGTAAATCCTAAGAAACCTCGCCATGTTTACAAACTTCGCAAAGCTTTATATGGTCTTAAGTAAGCTCCTCGTGCTTTGTATCAATGCCTAACGAAGTTTCTCATTGAAAAGGGTTTTGAAATTGGTAAAATTTATGCAACCTTATTCACAAAGAGAGTTAATGGTGAACTATTTGTGTGCCAAATTTATGTGGATGATATTATTTTTGGATCTACTAACCCACATTTTAGTGAGAAGTTTGGAAGGTTGATGTCAGAGAAGTATGAGATGTCTATAATGTGTGAGCTCAAATTCTTTCATGGTCTACAAATCAAGCAAACGAGAGAAGGAACATTTGTCGGTGTCAAAACCGGTGGATCTCGGGTAGGGGGTCCCGAACTGTGAGACTAGAACCGATGGTAATAGGAGACGAAGGGGACACAGATTTACCCAGGTTTAGGCCTCCTATGTAGGTAATACCCTACGTCCTGCTTGGTTGTATTGATTATAAGGGGGTTATAGAGTTGATCTACCTCGAGATCGAATAGCTAACCCTAGATGAGTTGTTCTCTCTCTACAACGTAAGACCCTCTGGTTTATATAGACACCGGGGGTACCTAGGGTTTTACACATGGTCAGTTACATGCTGAAGAGATAAACATGCCTATTCGCTACATCAAACATGGAGTACAAGCCATGCTTCCCGAACCTTCCATCTTGGAGACAGCGCATTCAATTGATCCCGTGTTCGCTAGGTGGCCCATATAGTCCGGCCCATAGAAATAGGTCACCCCCCCCCCCCCGAGGAACCCTTAATCCAGGACTCCTTCAGTAGCCCCCGAACTTGCCTCTAACTCCAAGGGTCTTTTGCTTCAATTGTTTCGCTCGATCAGAATCTTCGTCTTGCGAGGTAAGTTCTTCCCACGTAATTCAGTTCGGCCTCCAATGACAAGTAGCTTTCCGAATAGTGGCACGTCCGAACACTGTGAATAGGTCGGCCCTAAAGGTCAAACATCGAGGGGTAAAATAACGTCCCCTGGCGGCCTTTCTGACGAATAGTCACGGCCCACCATGACCGCTAGGCCAGTGGCAAATACTCGATTCGTGGTTCGAGGCCGTTTCTATCAACACGATCTAGCAATGCACAGATCGTGCCCCTATTTACACGGGATACGTTTAATCATGCGTGCACAATGGTACGCACGTCTCGGGTAGCGAAGGGATCCACGGCGCAACAGAGGGAGGCAAAATAGCGATAAGCCTCATAAAAGGGAAAGAAAACCCCAGGGCCTAACCACACCTCTCATTCGCCTCCTCTGCTTCCTCATTCCTCTTAGTCTTCGAAGCGCAGATCTAGGTTTTCCACTCCTCCCCCTTTGAGCTCATCCATGGTGGGCTCTAATGGCAAGTGGGAGGCCTTCACGGTCACCGACCGGGACATCCAAAACTCAAGAAGGCCGGCTACCTTCCCGCAAACATCCCTCACCATGCGCCAGAAGTGGGCCAAGCGATCCTCAATCCCAAGCCAGGCGAAAGGGTGGTCTTCATCCCCCGCTTCATCTGGGGACTGAGCTTCCTTCTCCACCCCTTCGTTAGGGGACTTATGTTCTTCTATGGCCTCGACTTCCACGACCTCCCACCGAACTCCTTCATGCATATATTGGCTTTCATCCTCGTGTGCGAGGCATTCCTGCAGGTCGAGCCACACTTTGGGCTCTGGCTCAAAGTATTCAACATCGAGCCAAAGTGTGCCGACGGCAAACACGCAGACTGTGGTGGAGTTGTCATCAGCAAGTTCACCCGCGTTGTATGGCCCTCTGACATCTTCATCGACACCATCAAGGTATGGAAGAAGGAGTGGTTTTACATCACTGAGCCACAGGGGAAAGGTCCGATTTCCCCTGCCGAATTCAGATCCGATCCCCCCACCAGATTAACTTCATGGCTTCGTAAGGGCCTCAGCTGGGGACCGAACAAGGAAGTGAGTGACCTGCAGAAGCGCATCAGCTCTATGATTGACAACGACATTGCGCTGACCAATGTGGTCCAGGTTATGCTCCAGCGGCGCATCCTCCCCTGCCAGCACCGGGATACTCCCCTGTGGGCTCGTCAACTTGACGACGCACCCACAGTTCTGAACTCTTCCGCACTACGTGGGAGAAGTTGTGGAAAGTGCTTTTCAAGTCGCAAGAGGATTGGCCATCTGAGGAGGAAGATCGGGGCCTACACGCCGCCAAGCCCGCTTCTAAGGTACGGTGTAATTTTGTTTGATCGGCATTGTACTTCATAGAGAAGGCCCACAACATCTTTTCCGATCACTTCATACAAATGGCTGAGCAAAGCCACGGGCATTGACTACCTGGCGCCTCAGCCCGAAGACCCTAGGACTGGGCTGTTAGCGGAGATGCTCGTAGAGACGCCTTATGAGCGCCCATGAAGAAAGAGAAGAAGAAGAAACCAGGCCGAGAAGGCCTGCGCATCAGGGACTAGCCAGAGGCTGCGTCTGAAGAAACCCATGCCTCCTTGCATGAAGAGGAGCATGAGGATGAGGATGAAGATGAGGGGGTGATTCCCCCCTCGCAAGAAAGAGAGCGGCGTAATCGGATGCCGTGAAGGTGGCACCCTCTCCTGCCCCGAAGAGGGTGCATGGGTCACATGTAATCCTGTCCGGCATTAGTTCGGACTCGGATACCGAGTCCAATGACTTCGAGAGGGATCCATGGAGGAGCTTAAGGGTCAAGCCCCCCGCTCGAAGGTGAGAATCCGAAGAATCCTTTGGTTATCATTAACAAGTTTATAGTTTAATAACATGCGGGCATTTATTGACTTTGCAGCCCCCCGTGCGTGCTCCCAACCGACCAAGTATCAAACAGGGAGACATCGCCCGCCGAACTAGCGAAGAGCGGGAATGCGTCGCATCCCACAACTACGAGCGCCGCGAAGGACACCGCGGAGGTGTCATCCCAGCATGCTCTGGAGGTAGGCACCGGAGGCGGGGGAAACGACATCATGGCCGAGGCTAACACCCTGGTCACCGAAGACCGGGTGGAGGTACCCCACCCGGATAGTGAGGAGACCGTATGAGCGGACGCTCAGTCCCCTCTAAGGGCATCCCCGGAGCGCACCATGTCTCCGGAGGCAATGGTTCAAACCCCGTTTGGTGATCGGGTTATCCGATCACCACCGGCGCCACCGATAAATGGGTGGCTGGTCATGGAGGAGGCTTTATCAAGCGCCTCCATCGCCGAAGAGCACCTCAACCTTATGGGTGCGGTATTGCAGAGCATTCAGTCCGTCGACAACGGGCTGAAGGATGCCTTCAAGGGTCTTCTGGTGGGCTTTCAACTAAGTCATGCGACACTCTTATTTGCCATAATATTTATTTATTTTTATGATTATATACATGGCAGCTCCCGAGCCCTAGGTAAGTTTGATTTTTTTTACCTAGGGGTGAATCATAGATCCATTTCCGAACTACATACAAGGATGTGTGTTCGGAACGTTCGAATAACCCCTAAGAGGACCGAACATGTGATCGGACTGACAATAGTTCGGAAGTATTGATCCCATGTAACTTGACAAGGATTTGTCTATTGCTGGTTTCGTCATCGGCAACGGCCGTGAATGGCATCGAGCTGGACGAGCTGAATCGGAAGCTCAAAAGCTCTGAAGACGAGCTTGATGCTCTTAACAGAAGATTCGATGAGGCACAAGGTAAGTCTGAATCCATATCCGAACACCTTTGTCGGAATACTGTCCATGAAGTTTTCATAGTTTTAATGATCAAATGGCCTCGGCGAAGGAGGTGGAAAATCTCAAGGCCGAGCTGTGTCAGGCCAAGAATAGAGTAACACATTAAGTAAGATGACATGATGTAGAGGAATAAACTCAAGCAATATGATGAAAACCCCATCTTTTTACCCTTTATGGCAACAATACAATATGTGCCTCGCTACCCCTACTTTATCACTGGGTGAGGACACCGCGAGATTGAACCCAAAACTAACCACTTCTCCTATTGCAAGAATTACCAATCTAGTTGGCCAAACCAAACCAATAACTCGAAGAGACTTGCAAAGATACGAAATCATGCATATAAGAATTCAGGAAAGACTCAAATAATATTCATGGATAATGTGAACATAAACCCACAATTCATCGGATCTCGACAAACACACCGCAAAAGAGTATTACATCGGATAGATCTCCATGAAGATCATGAAGAACATGGTATTGAGAAGCAAAGAGAGAGAAGAAGCCATCTAGCTACTAGCTATGGACCCGTAGGTCTATGGTGGACTACTCATGCATCATCGGAGGGGCAATGGATTTGATGGAGATGCCCTTCGTGATCGAATCCCCCTCCAGAAATTACCGGAAAAGGCTCCAAGATTGGATCTCTCGGCAATAGAGGCTTGAAGTGGTAGAAAAGTGTTTTCGTGGCTCGTTCTGATAATGATGGAATATTTGGGAATTTATTGGCCGAAAATTAGGGTTAGGGGAGTTTCCAGGGGCCCACAAGCCTGCCCGGCGTGGGTGGACCCCCTGGCCGCGACAAGCGGGCTTGTGGCCCCGTGGCAGCTCCTCTGCCTTGGTTCTCAAGTCTTGTGGCTTCCTTATTTTCTAAAAAAATCATTCCGAAGGTTTTATTCCGTTTGAACTCCGTTTAATATTCCTTATCCGCGAAACTCAAAAACAAGGAAAAAACAGAAACTGGCACTAGGCTCTAGATTAATAGGTTAGTCCCAAAAAAATATAAAAGAGCATATTAGTGCATATAAAACATCCAAAATAGATAATATAATAGCATGGAACAATAAAAAATAATAGATACGTTGGAGATGTATCAGGGGCCACAAGCGACAAACACGAGGCGCGGGTGCAGGAGATCCAGCAGGAGCTCAAGGATGCCAGCCACAAGTGTGAGGTGCTCGAGCAAGAAGGCAAGGAGCGCACAGCCAAACTATCCACCTTAAAAGCCGATCTCCAAAAGAAGTCGGTGGATAGACGGTTCTTCGAGGAGCAGGTCCGCCAAGCGAAGGACATAACATGTGGTAAGCCATACTTACTGCAGTGTGTCTTTGGAGATAGAAAGTTCAATTTGCTTACCCAGGTGTGGCGTTCCTCACGCGCTTCCTCTGATCTCCAGAAAAGTTGAGCAGATGCCAATCAGCTGTACGCGTTGAGCGAAGAAGGAGACGAAGCTCGTCTGTTATGGGGGCAGTTCAGATCCCCCGAGCGCTCTCCTCTTATTGTTGAGCAACTGAGCCAGCTGATGGAGCTGCACCAGATGGCGGAGCTGGCCATGAAGGACCTCTGCATCTGCTTATGGCCCGGCAAGCCACTGCCAGTCAGCTATTTTGGCCTGGTGCAGAAGCTAATCGCCGCTTCGCCCCGCCTCGACACTGTGAAGCACTCCTCCTGCATCGAGGGAACGTGAATGGCCCTTGCCAAGGCCAAGGTGCACTGGCCGGGGTTGGACCCAATGAAGATAGCCACCGCCCCTCTGCCTCCCGGGAAGGAACATAGACTCCCTGAGTTGTACTTCACCAGAGTAATGGAAGGTGCTCGGGCGTTAGCGTCATAGTGTTCGAAAGATAACATGCATGTGTAAATTTCTAATGCGTTCAAAGACATTTTGAAGTTTTAATGTCATAATTTATTTTGCGTTTAATGTTTTTGCATTCCTTTATAACTCCTGTGTGGTCGTTTGAAACTGAAAGATGCGAGTCCTCAGCTTCAGCTCCCATGTAGATACTACGTGGGGTGTCTCTGCCAATGCACTATGTCCCTTAGACGAGCGATCGGAACCCGAAGGCGATAGAGTGCGGCGGACTAGGAAATCAGACTATAGTGCTTTATTTCTTTCACTTAGCCTTAGGGGCGCGAAAAGGATTGCGAGGGGCTAAAGACTAGCCCCCGGAGTGTTGTGATGTTCAGATGAACCGTGGCTAAGGCCAGCATCACATGGTTTGCATGGAGAGAAAACCTCTCGCACAACACGGAATATCCTCTGATGAGGATTTAAGTATAACACTTTAAGATCGGATTCACAGACCGGCTCTCGCTTACTATGACAGTCAGTTTTCGGCTTTCTCCCCTGAGATGCTTGACCAGACTGTCCGGAAACACAATCGCAGGGGTTCTCCCTTTGCCCATTTAGCCAAACGAGCAGAACGTAAAGGGGCAAGCATAGGAGCCGGGCAACCCAACTATTGACCCAAGACATAGTTTGGAACCAATGCATATAAAGTGAACTCCAAGACGCCGAACACATAATAAGATGTACGCAAGGCGGTTAGTTTGTAAGCTTGAGCCCTCGGTGTATTACCTGGTTGCATCGTAACATACCGAACTGTTTCGCGAGAAGAGGGAGAAAAGGAAAATATGTGCCAAAAAGGACAACAAGACAAACATGTAAAATGATGCTATATTTTTTCTCGACAACTCTTATTACTCGGAGTGTCAAAGCAACTGCTTACAAGTATGTGAAGAAAGAAATTACACAGTAGTGGTTGTACCAGGGGTCTTCGATTGGTGGCCTTACGTCCTTGATGTGCCCTGTTGATAGTTTACTCCTGCTCTTCGGTGCACCTCGATGGGTGGTATTGTTCGATGAACGGATCTTGCAAACAAGGTTTTGAGAAGTCATAGAGTTGTGGATGAGCTTTACGCCATTGGCGGGCCTTTGAATGGTCCATGCATTGTGTCCGAAGATACGTTAATGGTAGTGGTTCGGTCCAGCCGGACATCCATCTTTGTTTCCCCACCGCTACCCATGGAATTTTTAGTGCAAAGTTGTGCCTCCTTGGCACGTACTTTGCTGGTCCTGGGGGTGTGCGATGTGGGGGGCGATTCCCTATTTAAGGGGAGGTTCTAAGAGTTCGGACCGAAACCGAGCTCGTTTCCCAACCTTCTTTGACTTGACACAGATATCGGAGCTTGCCGATCATCTTTGTAATTAAATTCGGTTGCTAGGGCTAGCGCATGTTCCTCGGTTCATAGAGAGCGCTCCGCGTTGCCATTAACAGTCATGACCCCCTTGGGGTCGGGCATCTTAAGCTTGAGGTATGCATAACATGGGACGGCGTTGAAGCGGGCGAACTTGTCCGGCCGAGTAGGGCGTGATAGCCGTTGTGGAAGGGCACAATGTCGAAGATCAAGTCTTCGCTGCGAATGTTATCGGGAGAACAGAACACAACTTCCACAGTTATGGAGCCCGTGCATCGGGCCTCGACCCCTAGAATCACTCCTTTAAAGGTAGTGTTACTGGGTTTGATCCTTGACGGATCTATGCCCATCTTTTTCACCGTGTCTGAGTAAATCAGGTTAAGGCTACTTCCTCTGTCCATTAGGACTTTTGTGAGGTGATATCGATCTATAATGTGGTCTAGGACGAGGGCCGCCGAACCCCCATGACGGATACTGGTCGGGTGATCGCGCCGATCAAAGGTGACCAGATATGCCGACCGTGGGTTATACTTCAGGGCTACGGGCTCTACAGTGTAAACCTCTCGAAGGGCGTCCTTCCTCTCCTTCTTAGGTATATGGGTGGCGTATATCATGTTTACCGTTTTGACTTCTGGAGGAAATTTCTTTTGACCGCCACCAATCGGGCCCCGAGGCTCATCCTCATCCTTGCTGTGGGGGCTCTTGTCTTGATCCTCGAGTGGGAGCTTGTCGACCTGTTTAAACACCCAACAATTGAGGTGGGTGTGGTTGGCGGACTTCTCTTGAGTCTCGTGGATTTGACAAGGCCTTTCCATGATCTTTTCTAGTGGAGTGGGTCCGTGGCGATTTCCTTTAGGAGGCTTTTTCGGCTGCCCAGGTCGGGAGTTGTGGAAATCGGCGTTAACGGTCGTATCATTGGCGTCACTATTAGTGTGTTGGCGCTTGTTCTTGTTGCACTTTGGTTTCCCGTTGCCTTCCCGAACTTTGGAGGTTCCGAGATCTTCGGAGTTGTGGCTGCATCTTTCTAGCCAATTGTCTTCACCCACGCAAAAGCGGGTCATCAGGGATGTAAGGGCGGACGTGGTCCTAGGTTTATCCTGGTCGAGCTGGCGGGCCAGCCATTCATCCCGAATATTGTGCCGCAAGGAGGCCATTGCCTCAGCGTCCAGGCAGTCGACAATCTAGTTCTTCTTGGTCAAAAACCTATTCAAGAATTGTCGAGCAAACTCTCCGGGCTTCTGAACGTTGTTGCTTAGGTCGGAGGAATACAGCGGTCGAACATAGGTTCCCTGGAAGTTAGAGCGGAATGTATCGTCCAGGTGTTCCCAGCATCCGTTCAAGTTTTCGGGGAGGCTGTTTAGCTAGTGCAGAGCTGGCCCCTTGAGTTTGAGTGGGAGATATTTGATGGCGTGGAGATCAGCTCCTCATGCCATGTGTATGTGGTGGATGAAATCCTCAATCCATACGGTTGGGTCAGTTGTCCCATCGTACCTTCCGATATTCACGGATTTAAATCCCTCTGGGAACTGATGCCGCATTACCTCATCTGTGAAGCACACAGGGTGAGCGGCGCCTCGAACTCGAGCTATATCGCGTCTGTATTCGGCATCTAGTCTAGCTCGGTTGTGTTCCCGGTCTGTGTTATTGCTTCGGCCGAGCCATGGTCTGTACCCATCCCGTCTATCGGGTGAGTAGCCTCTCGATCCATAGATTGATCTTGTGTGACCTGCTCTGTGGTCTAGGTCATGTCGCGGGTCGAATCTGTCATTGGGCTCTATCGGCTCCTTTCCCCGTCTTCGGGGCATAGCCGGTCTGTAACCGGTATCGTCAGTCGTCCTGTCACGCCCGCGAGGAGGGCGGTCCGGATTGTCATATGGGGTATGTTTGGGAGACGGGGTATCAGTAAGCTCGTCGTCAAATTGTGGCTGCAGCCTTCTGCATGGATAACTCTTGGTTGGTCCGATCGACCAGTACTGTATCCCTCCTTAGCTGAGAGGACTCTAGTCTATCGATCCTAGAGGTTGTCTTGTTTGGCTTTAAGTTGCTGTTCTTTCACTTTCAGGCTATGGGCCGTTGCTATGAGTTGTTGTCTGAACAATTCCTGATCTTCAGAGTTATCAGGAATGTCTAGGTCATCGGCTTTCGGGATGTCCTCCTCGACGGGAGGTTGGTAATTGTCATCCTCAGAATCGTTGAAGTTGCCAGGGTTGCTCTGGTCATCAGGCCCTTCCTGACCCTCTAACGGGTGTTCGGGGGTTGCTACTTCTCGAGCATGCGTTGGTTTCTCGTGAAGAGGAACGGTTTGATGCAGCAAAGTGGATCAGTATTTCCCTCAATTTTTGAGAACCAAGGTATCAATCCAGTACGAGATACAAGCGAGCCACCAATAGATGTACCTGCACAAGGAATCAAACTCTTGCACCCAACGCTATAAAGGGGTTGTCAATCCCTTCACGGTTATTTGCAAGGATGAGATCTAGTAGAGATAGATATAATACGATGCTTGAACGGAAAGTAAAAATAAAAGTAAAAATAGGGCTGCAAGTATTTTTGGTGTTTTTGGTTTTACATCTGAAAAAATAATATAAAATAGCCACCTGGCCGTGGCAAGCGGGCTTGTGGCCCCGTGACAGCTCCTCTGCGGTGGTTCTCAAGTCTCGTGGCTTCCATATTTTCGAGAAAAAAATCTTTTTGTAGGTATTATTCCGTTTGGACTCCGTTTAATATTCCTTATCTTCATAACTCAAAAACAAGGAAAAAACAGAAACTGGTACTAGGCTCTAGATTAATAGGTTAGTCCCAAAAATAATATACAATAGCATATTAATGCATATAAAACATCCAAAACAGATAATATAATAGCATGGAACAATCAAAAATTATAGATACGTTGGAGACGTATCAACATCCTCAAGCTTAATTCCTGCTCGTCCTCGAGTAGGTAAATGATAAAAATAGAATTTTTGATGTGAAATGCTACCCAACATATTTGATGAGGACATGCCTGCTAATGATACACCCACAACTCCGACTGCTATACATACAAGACCAATTACTAGAGCTCGCACACGTCATTTGAATTACCTGGTACTTTTGTTTCTTGCAAATCCTTCTAATGTTCATGAACATATGATGCTGCCTAAATTAGATACTTTTGTTTTACTTATGAATGAAGGACTTGGCATGAACAAGAAGGATGACCATTGGAGCTGGATCAAGCATGGAGAAGAAGGTGTGCGCGGGGGAAAGAACAATGGAGCTTCCAGTGACGATTTTCGCACTTTGAAGCCACCATAATGGGAGCAAGAAGCCTTGGACAAAATATGCATGATGCAACTTTATAAAATTCATCCCTAGGCTAATATAGGTGCTGCGCCACCTTATTGTTGGGACAGGCCCATGTAATTTTGAAATAACATATTATAGGCTGTTTTTAGAGTCCGTATGTATGGGGAAACTGAGTTAAGGTCGTTTTCGGACCCCTACTCCAAGGGGCCATGAAATTCCCCTCTATTCCCCCATATATACAGCCCTTAGGGCGTCGTTTTAGGGGTGGGTTTTGTTTAGATTACAAGTTCACCATAGCTACAACTTCGCGTTCTTCGTTTGTATTCCACGACCAGAAAAAGGCGTCACAGAACCCCACTTCATCAATAAAGCTTTCCTCTTATATTAGCAATATCCAGATTGCAATCTTAGTTTCTTGCTTGTTCTTCGTTTGCGTGCAGGAAATAGACCCTCGTGGTCAGGTTGATCATGCTCCGGCGTGGTCAATAACCTCTCGGAGTTGGTTTAGCGATTGCTAAGGTGCGGCGTCATCACACGTTCGTAGTAGGATCGTCAAAGTCTACTCCACCAAAAACGATAGCCACCATCTCATCAAAAGATAGGGACAACTTCGCCTCTATCAAGTGGTATCAGATTTCCAAGTTGCTCGGTGAGATTTTACCAGTTTTTGTAGTTTAGATCGCATTTGTTCTTCATACCTTTAGTCCACGAAAAAGCCACAAAAAAATTTGGGTTAGATCATCATATTCGAACCAATCTGAGCCTTTGCATAGTCTTTTAAATATTTTGCTTTGTTGAATTTGCGGTTACATCATCGTGTCGAGTTGCTGATCTTAGTGTCTAGTCCTTTAGAGTTTGGAGTTCTATTCACAGGTTGTCACGCCACCACCGCATCATCGTCATAGTTGCCATATACCACCACCATCATCGCCGCTGCCATATATCACCACCCACCATCACTATCCATTGGTGTCCATATATACCACCACAAATCCACCACCAATATGAGTCCAGCTCATTTTAGGTTTAGTTTCGAGATCCTTTTGATTTCGGATTCGTGTTTTGCTACCTGCGTAGGTGTCGGGGAAAAAGAGTCTGGCACGCTTTGCAGAGCACGTTTTGGCCCCAAAAAAATTCGGCCGAAAATATTTTTTCCCTATCTTGATTTTAGGTTCTTCGGAGTGTTTTGAGACACTTTCCATCATGGTGATTTTTGTCGAAATTTTTGGTCGTCACAGCCCCCGAATTGCTCCAAAAAAAATAGTCCAACAAATTTCGTGCCCATCTTGCTTATACGATATGGGAAGAGTTTTGAGACACTCGCCATTGTAGTGATTTTTTGAGCAAAAAAAAGAGGCGCCGAAAAAAATAAAAAAATCAGTGTGCTCGTCCCTTGATTACGTGTAACATCGTGATTTTGTTGGTGTTTTAGGCTCGCGTCTCTAGTACGGTCTAGCCTAGGACCAGCATAGTACCGTCGTTGAGCGTTTATTCAATCTTGCATCTCTGAATTGATTATTGCTAACCCTTTTTGCTACCATATTATAAGCCATCCCAGCTCCACATACATCTACGTCGTGTGTTTGACACCACCTGGCAATCGCTCTATCCAAGCTTTGAGAGTTTTGACTAAAACGGTTGCCGATCACCGCCTGCTGCTGGGTAAGAACTAGTAAGAATTTGAGATTCGCTTAAAGGATTTGTGACACACCACCACCACCACCACGTCCGAGTAGTCTGTAGGTTTCATATTCTTGTGTGTTTCCTATTTCTGCTAACCATGTCAGGATCACATGACGACGGGATCGATTGGGAGAGCATGACCAACAAAGCACTCTATGATAAATTTCAGCAAATGATGGCTGACCAGGTACAAGACTTCGTGACCAACTTTGGAGAGGCCATGGAGAAGCTAGATGGCTTGGAGAAGACATTCGACACCAAGATGGACGCCAAGTTCAATGTGGTGCTTGCCCGTCTACCACCACCAGCTGCAGCTCCTATCCCTTTCGAACGACGCGCGCGATGTGTACCTCTCGGCCAAGCCCAACATACTGGTACTTTTGATACTACTGCTATTTCTGTGGCTCCTGCTGCTACTGTCATTGAGCAGGTTGAAGATTATGATGGTGATTACGATGATGAGGGAGAGGTTGGTCCAGATCAGCCTCAGGGGCAACCACCACGATACGCACCAGGTCGACCACATGGCTACAACCGTAACAGTAGGGCTGCACCACCCCCTCAGGTACGGGATCATGACCATCTCCCTAAACTTAAATTGAATATTCCGACGTTTGAGGGTAGATATGTTCTTGATATATATCTTACATGGGAGTTAGAAACATAACAATGTTTTACATGCTTACAATTTCCTGAGGATAGACGTGTTGCTGCTGCTGTTTGTTCATTCACTAGTTTTGCTTGTGTTTGGTGGTCAGGACATTGTAGAATACACCATGCTAATATTCCAACTACTTGGGCTGCTTTGAAAACTGCTATGCGTAATCATTGGGTGCCACCTTATTATCAATGTGAATTGCTTCAAAATTTGCAGCGTTTAAGACAAGGAATTTTTTTTGTAGAAGAATATTATCAGGAATTACAAACTGACATGATTAGATGTGGTATTGTTGAGGAGAATGAAGCTATGCTTGCACGTTTTATGGGTTGATTAAATAGAGAGATTCAGACTATTCTAGAGTATAAGGAGTATAACACTATCACTCATTTATTTCATCTTGCTTGCATAGCTGAACGTGAAGTGCAGGATCGACAGGCAATGGCGAGAACTACTTTTTCTGCAGGTCGCACTTCATCATGGACGCCACGTACCTCCTCTACTTCCGCACGTTCTTCTGCAACACCACCTACTTCCACCTCCAACTCCAACCACGATACCAGGAAATAGGGTCCTACTCCACCCTCTACGAAGAGCACACCTTCTAGGCCTGCACAGAGCTCTTCTTCATCTATTGCATCCACAGGGCAAACACATGAGGTTATATGTCGTCGTTGCAAGGGTGGAGGTCACTTTGCGAGAGAATTCCCTTCCAAGCGTGTAATGATTGTTACTGAGGATGGTGGATATGCGTCCGCTAATGATTATGATGAGGAGACTTTGGCTCTCATTGCAAGTGAAGAACAGGGTGGTGAGGATGCAGAACCAACGACACACTACATGGTTGTTGATTACGCTGACAGGTATGAAAGTGTTGGGGAACGTTGCATGGGAAACAAAAAATTTCCTATGCACACTCAAGATCTATCCATGGTGATGAGCATCTACGAGAGGGAGAGTGGATCTACGTTCCCTTGTAGATCGCTAAGCGGGAAGCGTTAAGAAACGCGGTTGGTGTAGTCGAACGTCTTCGCGATCCAAATCACCGAGCGTCCCGCGATCTCATCACGATCCGTCTCGCGATCCAATCATGATCCGTCCCGCGAACTCATCATGATCCGTCCCACGATGTCATCACGATCTGTCCCGCGAACTTATCACGATCCGTCTCGCGATCTTGATCACGGTCCTTCCGATCTAGCGCCGAACGGACGGCACCTCCGCGTTCAGCACACGTACAGCTCGATGACGATCTCCACCTTCTTGATCTGGCAAGAGGGATCAGAGAGGTAGAAGAGTTCTCCGGCAACATGACGGCGCTCCCGAGATGGTGGTGGAGCTATTCCGGCAAGGCTTCGCCTAAGCACTACAGAAATCCGATCTAGAGGAGAAACTATGCACTAGAGGAACGGGCAGCACGTGGCTAAAATTCTGTGCAAAAACCCTAAAACCTCCAGTACATATAAGAGGAAGAGAGGAGGAGGCTTGGCACAAGGGCCAAGCCTCCAAGGAGTCGGCCGAACCAGGTGGAGGAGGAGGACTCCACCTCCAATCCTAGTAGGACTAGGATTCACCCTATTTTTGCCTTTTTTCCACTTTTTCTCTTTAGGCCTTTTTCCCCAAACCGCATGGGCCTTGTGTGGGACTTCCACCAGCCCACTAAGGGCTGGTAAATACTCTCCCACATCCCATGGAGCCTCTTGGGTCGAAATACCCCTCCCGATGGTCTCCCGGTACACTACCGGCACTCCCGGTACACTACCGATAAGCTCAAAACTTTTCCGGCGACCAAAATAGGACTTCCTATATATGAATATTTACCTCCGGACCATTACAGAGCTCCTCGTGACGTCCGGGATCTCATCCGGGACTCCAAACAACCTTCGGTCACCACCATACATAACTCTATACTACCGAAACGTCACCAAACCTTAAGTGTGCAGACCCTGCGGGTTCGAGAACTATGTAGACATGACCGAGACACCTCTACGGTCAATAAACAATAGCAGGACCTGGATGCCCATATTGGTTCCTACATATTCTACAAAGATCTTTATCGGTCGAACCTCTATGTCAAGGATTCAGTTAATCTCGTATGATGTTCCCTTTGTTCTTCGGTATGTTACTTGCCCAAGATTCGATCGTCGGTATCTCCATACCTAGTTCAACCTCGTTACCAGCAAGTCTCTTTACTCGTTCCGTACTACAAGATCCCGTGACTAACACTTAGTCACATTGCTTGCAAGGCTTATTGTGATGTTGTATTACCGAGTAGGCCCTGAGATACCTCTCCGTCACACGGAGTAACAAATCCCAGTCTTGATCCATGCCAACTCAACAGACACCCTCGGAGATACCCCCAGAGCACCTTTATAGTCACCCAGTTACGTTGCGACGTTTGATACACACAAGGTACTCCTCCGGTGTCAGTGAGTTTCATGATCTCATGGTCATAGGAACATATACTTGACATGTAGAAAACAGTAGCAATAAACTGACACGACCATATGCTACGTTCGTAGTTTGGGTCTTGTCCATCACACCATTATCCTAATGATGTGATCCCATTTATCAAATGACATCTCATGTCCATGGCTAGGAAACCTTAACCATCTTTGATAATCGATCTAGTCTATTAGAGGCATACTAGGGACATGGTTTTGTCTATGTATCCACACATGCATCTAAGTCTCCGATCAATACAATTATAACATGGATAATAAACGATTATCATGAACAAGGAAATATGATAATAACCAATTTATTATTGCCTCTAGGTCATATTTCCAACAGTCTCCCACTTGCACTAGAGTCAATAATATAGTTCACATCACCATGTGATTCGCATTGTTATGAATCTAACACCCAAGGAGTTCTGGGTTTAATCATGCTTTGCATGTGAGAGAGGTCTTATAGTCAACGGGTCTGCAACATTCAGATCCGTGTGTACTTTGCAAATTTCTATGTCAAACCATAAACACTACTACCACACTCCACCTGGTACTATTCCAAATGGCTGCTCCACTATACGTATCCAGATTGCTACTATGAGTCATCTGGATTGGTGTTTAAAGCTTGCATCGACGTAACTCTTTACGGCGAACTCTTTATCACCTCCATAATCGAGAAACATCTCCTTAGTCTTTTAGTTACTAAGGATAATCTTGACCGCTATCTAGTGCTCCATTCCACGATCACTTTGAAACCTTCATGCCATACTTATGGCAAGGCTGACATCGGGTCTTGTGCACAGCATTGCATACATGATAGAGCCTATGGCTGAAGCATAGGGGATGACACTTCATCTTTTATCTATCTTCTGCAGTCACTCGGCATTGAGTCTTACTCAACTTCACACCTTACAAATAAGGCGAGAACTCTTTCTCTGACTGATCCATTTTGAATTCTTTCAAAAACTTTGTCAAGGTATGTACTTATTGAAAAGTCTCATCAAGCTTCTTGATCTATCTCTATAGATCTTGATGTTCAACAATTAGGTAGCTTTATCCAGGTCTTCCTTTCAAAAACTCTTTTCAAACAACCGCTTATGCTTTCCAGAAATTCTACATCATTTTCGATCAACAATATGTCAACCACATATGCTTATCAGAAACTCTATAGTGCTCCCACTCACTTTATCGTAAATACAAGTTTCTCATAAACTTTGTATAGACTCAAAAACTTTGATCACCACATCAAAGTGTATATTCCAACTCCGAGATGCTTGCTTCAGTCCATAGAAGGATCACTGAAGCTTGCTCACCTTTTAGCATCCTTAGGACTGACAAAACCTTCTGGTTGTATCTCATACAACCTTTCCTTAAGGAAGGAAACGATGTTTTGGCATCCATCTGCCAGATTTCATAATTGAAAAATGCAGCAACTGCTAACATAATTCCAACAGACTTTAGCATCGCTACGAGTGAGAAAGTCTCATCACAGTTAACTCCTTAAACTTGCCAGAAACTTCTTTGCGACAAGTCGAGCTTTATAAATGGTGACATTCACCATCAGCGTCTGTCTTCATTTTAAAGATCCATTTGTACTGAACAACCTGCCGTCCAACGAGCAAGTCTACCAAAGTCTATACTTGGTTTTTATATATGGATCCTTTCTCGGATTTCAAGGCCTCTAACCATTTGTTGGAATCCGGGCCCATCATCGCTTCTCCATAGCTCATAGGTTCATCATTGTCCAACAACATGACCTCCAAGACAGGGTTGTCGTACCGCTCAGGTGCAGTACACGTCCTTGTCGACCTACGAGGTTCGATAGTAACTTGATCTCGAAGCTTCATGATCATCATCATTAACTTCCTCTTCAACTAACGTAGGCTTCACAGAAACATCTTCCTGCACTGCGCTATTCTCTAGTTGAACAAAGGTTCAACAACCTCATCAAGTTCTATCTTCCTCCCACTCAATTCTTTCGAGAGACACTCTTTCTCGAGAAAGGACCCAATTTTAGCAACAAACACTTTATGCTTGGATCTGAGATAGAAGGTTTACCCAACTGTTCTTAGGGTATTCTATGAAGATGCATTTGTCCGCTTTGGGTTCGAGCTCATTAGGTGAAAACATTTTCCACACAAGCGTCGCTCCCCCAAACATTAAGAAATGACAGCTTAGGTTTCTATCAAACCATAATTCGCATGGTGTCATCTCAACGGATTTAGATGGTGCCCTATTTAAAGTGAAAGTAGTTGTCTCTAATGCATAACCCCAAAATTATAGTAACAAAATGATAATAGACATCATAGCACGCACCATATCCAATAGAGCACGACTCTGACGTTCGTACACACCATCACACTATAGTGTTCCAGGTGGCGTGAGTTGTGAAACAACTTTCACATTGTCTAAAGTTGTATGCCAAACTCGTAACTCAGATATTCACCTCCACGATCATATCGCAAACATTTTTATCTTCTTCTCACGATGATCTTAAACTTCACTCTGAACCTTTCAAACGATTCAGACTTGTGTTACATTAAGTAAATATACACTATATCTACTCAAATCATCAGTGAAGGTAAGAAAATAACGATATCCACCGCACGCTACAAGACTCATTGGATTGCATACATCAACATGTATCATTTCCAATAAATCACTTGCTCGCTTCATCAAAATAGAAAACGGGGTCCTTAGTCATCTTGACCAAGAGGCATGGTTTGCATGTCTCAATCGATTCGAAATCGAATGAGTCCAAAGATCCATCAACATGGAGTTTCTTCATGCGTTTTATACCAATATGACATTTACCGGCAGTGCCACAAGTATGTGGTACTATTATTATTAACTTTGTATCTTTTTGGCATCAATGTTATGAACATGTGTATTACTACGATCAAGTTTCAACAAACCATTCTTACTGGGTGCATGACCATTGAAGGTATTATTCATGTAAATAGAATATCCATTATTCTCTAACTTAAATGAATAACTGTGTTGCAATGAACATGATCTAATCACGTTCATGCTCAACACAAAAACACCAAATAACATTTATTTAGGTTCATCACTAATCTTGAAGGTAGAGAGAGCCTGTGATGTTGATCACATCAACCTTGGAAACATTTCCAACACACATCGTCACCTCACACTTAGCTAGTATCCATTTATTCCGTAGCTTTTTCTTCGAGTTACTAACATTTAGCAACCGAACCGGTATCCAATACCCAGGTGCTACTAGGAGTACTAGCAAGGTACACATCAATAACACGTATATCAAATATACTTCTGTCGACTTTACCAGCCTTCTTATCTACCAAGTATCTAGGGTTGTTCCGCTTCAGCAACTGTTCTCCTCATAATCGAAGCACTTAGTCTCGGGTTTAGGTTAACTTTGGGTTGCTTCACTGGAGCTGCAACTGACTTGCTATCCATGAAGTTTCCCTCCTTGCTCTTGCTCTTCTCGAAACTAGTGGTTTTGACTAACCTTAAACACTTGACGCTCCTTCTCGATTTCTACCTTCACGGTGTTAAACATCGCGAACAGCTCAGGGATCATTATTTCTATCCCTGGCGTTTTATAGTTCATCACCCAGTTCTAGTAGCTTAGTGACAGTGACTTGGAGAACTATATCAATCACTATCCTATCTGTAAGATCAATCCCACTCGACTCAAGCGATTGTAGCACCCACACAATCTGAGCACATGCTCAACGATTGAGCTATTCTCCTTCATCTTGCAGGCAAAGAATCTTGTTGGAGATCCCATATCTCGCAACACGGGTATGAGCTTGAGATCCTAATTTCAGCTCTTAGAACATCTCATATGTTCCGTGACGTTCAAAACGTTTCGGAGCCTCAATTCTAAGCCATAATGCATGACGCACTAAACTATCAAGTAGCCATCAGAACGTGCCTGTCAGATGTTCACAACATCTACAAACAACTCTAGAGGGGTTGGTGCACCGAGCGGTGCATTAAGGACATAAGCCTTCTGTGCAGCAACGAGGACAATCCGCAGATCACGGAGCCAGTCCGCAATATTGCTACCATCATCTTTCAACTCTATTTCTCTAGGAACATATAAAATTCAAGGGAGCTACAGTGTGAGCTAGTAATCTAAAACACGGTTTGCAAAGACACTACTGACTATGTTCATGATAATGAGTTCTATTAATCATATTACTTAAGAACTCCCACTCAAATTGACATCCCTCCAGTCATTCGAGTGATACATGATCCAAATTCACCAACTCCAGTCCGATCATGACGTGAGTTGAGGTGGTTTCAATGGTGAACATCATCATGTTGATCATATCTACTATATGACTCATGTTCGACCTTTCGGTCTCTTGTGTTCCGAGGCCATGTCTGTACATGCTAGGCTCGTCAAGTTTAATCCGAGTGTTCTGCATGTGCAACACTGGCTTGCACCCGTTGTATGTGAACGTAGAGTCTATCACACCCGATCATCACGTGGTGTCTCAACACGACGAACTTTCGCAACGGTGCACACTCGAGGAGAACACAATTCATCTTGAAATTTAAGTGAGGGATCACCTTATAATGCTACCGTCGTCCTAAGCAAAACAAGGTGCATAAAAGGATTAACATCACATGCAAATCATAAGTGACATGATATGGCCATGAACTTGTGCTTTTGATCTCCATCTTGAAAGCACCGGCATGATCTCCATTGTCACCGGCAAGACACCATGATCTCCATCATCTTGATCTCCATCAACGTGTCGCCATCGGGGTTGTCGCGCCCAACATGCTTCTACTACTATTGCTACCGTTTAGCGATAAAGCAAAGTATTACCTAGCACTTAATGATTGACACACAGGTCATACAATAATTAAAGACAACCCTATGGCTCTTGCCGGTTGTCGTACTCATCGACATGCAAGTCGTGATAATCTACACATCACATGCTCATCTCATACATCACATATATCACATCATGTAATTGGCCATATCATATCACAACATACCCTGCAAAAACAAGTTAGATGTCCTCTAATTGTTGTTGCATGTTTTACGTGGCTGCTACGGGTATCTAGCAACAACAATTCTCATCTACGCAAAAACCACAACGGTGATACACTAGTTGCTTTTCAACCTTCTCAAGGACCGCCTTTGTCGAATCTGATCCAACTAAAGTGAGAGAAACTAGCACCCGCAAGCCATCTATGCAACACATTGCATTCGAGGGAACTGGTCTCTTGTAAGCGTATGAGTAATGTTGGTCCGGGCCGCTTCATCACACAATACCGCTGAACTAGAATCCGACCAAGGGAGGAAGCAATCTAAGCATCAACGCCCACAAACCTTTTGTGTTCTACTCGAGATCTCATCTACACATAGACCTAGCTCATGATGCCACTGTTGGGGAACGTTGCATGGGAAACAAAAAATTTCCTACGCACACGCAAGATCTATCCATGGTGATGAGCATCTACGAGAGGGAGAGTGGATCTACGTAGCCTTGTAGATCGCTAAGCCGGAATCGTTAAGAAACACGACTGGTGTAGTCGAACGTCTTCGCGATCCAAATCGCCGAGCGTCCCGCGATCTCATCACAATCCGTCCCGCGATCCAATCATGATCCGTCCCGCGAACTCATCATGATCCGTCCTGCGACCTCGACATGATCCGTCCCGCGAACTCATCACGATCCGTGCCGCGAACTCATCACGATCTGTCTCGCGATCTTGATCACGGTCCTTCCGATCTAGCACCGAACGGACGGCACCTCCGCGTTCAGCACACGTACAGCTTGATGACGACCTCCACCTTCTTGATCCAGCAAGAGGGATCGGAGAGGTAGAATAGTTCTCCGGCAGCGTGACGGCGCTCCGGAGATGGTGGTGGAGCTATTCCGGCAGGGCTTCGCCTAAGCACTGCAGAAATCCGATCTAGAGGAGAAACTATGCACTAGAGGAACGGGCAGCACGTGGCTAAAATTCTGTGCAAAAACCCTAAAACCTCCAGTATATATAAGAGGAAGAAAGGAGGAGTCTTGGCACAAGGGCCAAGCCTCCAAGGAGTTGGCTGAACCAGGTGGAGGAGGTGGACTCCACCTCCAATCCTAGTAGGACTAGGATTCACCCTATTTTTGCCTTTTTCCACTTTTTCTCTTTAGGCCTTTTTTCCCAAACCGCATGGGCCTTGTGTGGGACTTCCACCAGCCCACTAAGGGCTGGTAAACACTCTCCCACAGCCCATGGAGCCTCTTGGGTCGAAATACCCCTCCCGATGGTCTCCTGGTACACTACCGGCACTCCCGGTACACTACCGATAAGCCCGAAACTTTTCCAGCGACTAAAATAGTACTTCCTATATATGAATCTTTACCTCCGGAGCTCCTCGTGACGTCCAGGATCTCATCTATTACTCCGAACAAACTTCGGTCACCACCATACATAACTCTATACTACCGAAACGTCACCAAACCTTAAGTGTGCACACCCTGCGGGTTCGAGAACTATGTAGACATGACCGAGACACCTCTATGGTCAATAACCAATAGTAGGACCTGGATGCCCATATTGGTTCCTACATATTCTACGAAGATCTTTATCGGTCAAACCTCTATGTCAAGGATTCAGTTAATCCCGTCTGATGTTCCCTTTGTTCTTCGGTATGTTACTTGCCCGAGATTCGATCGTCGGTATCTCCATACCTAGTTCAACCTCGTTACCGGCAAGTCTCTTTACTCGTTCCGTAATACAAGATCCTGTGACTAACACTTAGTCACATTTCTTGCAAGGCTTATTGTGATGTTGTATTACCGAGTGGGGCCCTGAGATACCTCTCCGTCACACGGAGTAACAAATCCCAGTCTTGATCCATGCCAACTCAAAGACACCCTCGGAGATACCTGTAGAGCACCTTTATAGTCACCCAGTTACGTTGCGACGTTTGATACACACAAGGTACTCCTCAGGTGTCAGTGAAGTGCATGATCTCATGGTCATAGGAACATATACTTGACATGCAGAAAACAGTAGCAATAAACTGACACGATCATATGCTACGTTCGTAGTTTGGGTCTTGTCCATCACACCATTATCCTAATGATGTGATCCCATTTATCAAATGACATCTCATGTCCATGTCTAGGAAACCTTAACCATCTTTGATCAACGAGCTAGTCTATTAGAGGCATACTAGGGACATGGTTTTGTCTATGTATCCACACATGCATCTAAGTCTCCGATCAATACAATTATAGCATGGATAATAAACGATTATCATGAACAAGGAAATATGATTATAACCAATTTATTATTGCCTCTAGGGCATATTTCCAACAGAAAGTTTAGTTGCTCAATGTGTTCTCAGTGTGCAGGTTACACAGGTTGAGAAAAATCAGAGGCACAACTTGTTCCACACAAAGGGAGTTGTGAAGGAGCGTTCTGTTCGCGTCATCATCTATGGAGGGAGTTGCAATAACTTGGCTAGCATGGAGATGGTGGAGAAGCTATCTCTAACCACCAGACCACATCCTCATCCTTATTACATCCAATGGTTCAACAATAGTGGCAAGGTTAAGGTAACACGTGTTGTTCGTGTGCATTTTAGCATTGCTACATATTCTGATTATGTGGATTGTGATGTGGTACCCATGCAAGCATGTTCTGTTCTACTTGGTAGGCCATGGCAGTTTGATAAAAATTCTGTACACCATGGTAGGACAAATCAGTATACTCTTGTTCATAGGGATCAAAATATCACTTTGCTTCCAATGTCTCTGGAACATATTATGAAAGATGACATTGCTAGAGCTAGTAAAGCAAAACAGGAGAAAAATAAGAGTGAAAATCAGATTGTAGCATAGGAATTTGAGCAACACCATAAGCATAATAAACCATCATCTAATGTTGCATCCGAAATAAAATTGAAGAGTGGATGTTTACTTGGTACTAAATCTGATATTAATGATTTGGATGTTGCTACATCTGTTTGCTATGCTTTTGTATGCAAAGAGGTATTATTTTCATTCGAGGACATGCCTCCCTCTTTGCCTCCTGCTGTCATTAACATTTTGCAGGAGTTCGCTGGCGTCTTCTCGTAAGACGTGCCACCGGGATTACCACCTATTTGCGGGATTGAGCATCATATTGACTTAATTCCCGATGCATCCCTACCCAACCGTGCGCCATACCGTACCAATCCAGAGGAGACAAAGGAGATTATGCGTCAAGTACAGGAGCTGATTGACAAAGGTTATATACGTGAATCCCTTAGTCCTTGTGATGTTCCTGTTATTCTAGTGCCTAAAAAGGATGGTACATCACGCATGTGTGTGGATTGTAGAGGCATTAATAATATTACTATTCGTTATCGTCATCCTATTCCTAGACTAGATGATATGCTTGATGAATTAAGTGGTTCTACAATTTTCTCCAAAGTTGATTTGCATAGTGGATACCATCAAATTCGTATGAAATTCGGAGAAGAATGTAAAACAACATTTAAAACTAAGTTTGGATTATATGAGTGATTAGTCATGCCTTTTGGGTTAACTAATGCACCTAGCACTTTCATGAGATTAATGAACGAGATTTTACATGCTTTCATTGGACGATTTGTGGTAGTCTATTTTGATGATATATTGATTTTTAGTAGATCTTTGGAGGAACATTTGGAACATCTACGTGTTGTTTTTATTGCTCTACGTGATGCACATTTGTTTGGTAACCTTGGGAAGTGCACCTTTTGCACCGATCGAGTATCTTTTCTTGGCTATGTTGTTACTCTACAGGGAATTGAAGTTGATAAAGCTAAGATTGAAGCTATTGAGAGTTGGCCGCAGCCCAAAACGGTCACACAAGTGAGGAGTTTTCTTGGCCTCACTGTTTTCTATAGGCATTTTGTGAGAGATTTCAGCACCATTGTTGCGCCTCTCAATGAGCTTACAAATAAGGACGTGCCTTTTTCTTGGGGTACCACACAGGAAGAAGCCTTCAAGGTCTTGAAAGATAAGTTAACACATGCTCCTTTACTCCAACTTCCTGATTTTAATAAGACTTTCGAGCTTGAATGTGATGCTAGTGTAATTGGGTTAGGAGGTGTGTTATTACAAGATGGTAAACCAGTTGCGTACTTTTCTGAAAAATTGAGTGGGCCTAGTCTGAATTATTCTACTTATGATAAGGAATTATATGCTCTTGTTCGGACTTTGGAAACATGGCAACATTATTTATGGCCCAAAGAATTTGTTATACATTCTGATCAAGAATCTTTGAAACATATTAAAAGTCAAGCAAAACTGAACCGTAGACATGCTAAATGGGTTGAATTCATTGAGACTTTCCCTTATGTCATTAAACACAAGAAGGGTAAAGAAAATGTTATTGCTGATGCTTTGTCTCGTCGTTATACTATGCTTTCACAACTTGACTTTAAAATATTTGCTTTGGAGACCATCAAAGATCAATATGTGCATGATGCTGAATTTAGAGATGTGTTGCAGCATTGTAAAGAAGGGAGAACATGGAACAAGTTCGTTATTAATGATGGATTTGTGTTCCGTGCTAACAAGCTATGCATTCCAGCAAGCTCCGTTCGTCTTTTGTTGTTACAGGAGGCACACGGAGGAGGATTAATGGGACACTTTGGCATGAAGAATACGGAGGACATACTTTCTACACATTTGTTTTGGCCAAAGATGAGACGGGATGTTGAGCGTTTTGTTGCTCGCTGCACTACATGTCAAAAAGCTAAGTCACGACTCAATCCTCATGGTTTATATATGCCTTTGCCTGTACCTAGTATTCCTTGGGAGGATATATCTATGGACTTTGTTTTAGGTTTACCTCGAACAAAGAAGGGGAGGGATATCATATTTGTTGTCGTGGATAGATTTTCCAAAATGGCACACTTTATACCATGTCATAAAAGTGATGCTGCTGCTCATGTTACTGATTTGTTCTTTCGTGAAATTATTCAGTTGCATGGTGTGCCAAATACAATTGTTTCAGATCATGATGCTAAATTTCTTAGCCACTTTTGGAGATGTTTATGGACTAAGTTGGGGACTAAACTACTTTTTAGTACTACATGTCATCCCCAAACTTATGGCCAAACTGAAGTAGTCAATAGATCATTGTCTACTATGCTTAGGACTGTTTTGAAGAATAACTTGAAAATGTGGGAAGAATGCTTGCCTCATATTGAATTTGCTTATAATCGTTCGCTACATTGTACCACTAAGATGTGCCCTTTTGAAGTTGTGTATGGTTTCTTACCTCGTGCACCTATTGATTTGTTGCCTCTTCCATCTTCGGAGAAGGTTAATTTTGATGCTAAAGAACGTGCTGAATTGATATTAAAGATGCATGAGTTAACAAAGGAAAACATTGAACGTATGAATGCTAAATACAAAATTGCTGGAGATAAGGGTAGAAAACATGTTGTCTTTGCACCTGGAGATCTTGTTTGGTTACATTTTCGTAAGGATAGATTTCCTGATTTGCACAAGTCAAAGCTAATGCCACGTGCTGATGGTCCTTTTAAGGTGTTAGAGAAAATAAATGATAATGCATATAAACTTGATCTGCCTATAGAGTTTGGGGTTAGCCCCACTTTTAACATTGCATATTTGAAGCCTTATTTGGGTGAGGAAGATGAGCTTCCGTCGAGGACGACTTCAATTCAAGAAGGGGAGGACGATGAGGACATCCCTGCTAATGATACACCCACAACTTCGACTGCTATACATACAGGACCAATTACTAGAGCTCGCGCACGTGAATTGAATTACCTGGTACTTTCGTTTCTTGCAAATCCTTCTAATGTTCATGAACATATGATGCTGCCTAAATTAGATACTTTTGTTTTACTTATGAATGAAGGACCTGGCATGGACAAGAAGGATGACCATTGGAGCTGGATCAAGCATGGAGAAGAAGGTGCACGTGCGGGAAAGAACAATGGAGCTTCCAGTGATGATTTTCGCACTTTGAAGCCACCATAATGGGAGCAAGAAGCCCTAGACGAAATATGCATGATGCTACTTTATAAAATTCGTCCCTAGGCTAATATAGGTGCTGCGCCACCTTATTGTTGGGCTAGGCCCATGTAATTTCGAAATACCATATTATAGGCTGTTTTTAGAGTCCGTATGTATGGGGAAACTGAGTTAAGGTCGGTTTCGAACCCTTCCTCCAAGGGGCCACGAAATTCCCCTCTATTCCCCCATATATACAGCCCTTAGGGAGTCGTTTTAGGGTGGGTTTTGTTTAGATTACAAGTTCGCCATAGTTGCAACTTCGCGTTCTTCGTTTGTGTTCCACGACCAGACAAAGGCGTCACAGAACCCCACTTTATCAATAAAGATTTCCTCTTATATTAGCAATATCCAGATTGCAATCTTAGTTTCTTGCTTGTTCTTCGTTTGCGTGCAGGAAATAGACCCTCGTGGTCAGGTTGATCGTGCTCCGGTGTGGTCAATAACCTCTCGGAGTTGGTTTAGAGATTGCTAAGGCGCGGCGTCATCACACGTTCGTAGTCAAATCGTCAAAGTCTACTCCACCAAAAACGATAGCCACCATCTCATCGAAAGACAAGGACAACTTCGCCTCTAACAATATTTATCCATGTAATATTCTTTATTGTGGCATGAATATTCAGATCCGTTAGATTCAAAACAATAGTCTAATATTGACATAAAAATAGTAATACTTCGAGCACACCAACAAGGTAGTCGTGTCCTTTCGAAATAACATAGCCTTAGAAATTTATCCCTACAAAATCATATGGTCTGGCTATGCTCCATCATCCCCACACAAAGTATCTAAATCATGCACAACCCCGATGAACAAGTCAAGCAATTTTTCACACTTTTGGTGTTCGCAAACCTTTTCAACTCTCACGCAATACATGAGCATGATCCATGGATATAGCATTATAGGTGGAATAGAATATGGTGGGGGTGCAAGGAAGAAGGAGAAGATAGTCTCACATCAACTAGGCGTATCAACGGGCTATGGAGATGCCCATAAATAGATATCAATGTGAGTGAGTAGGGATTTCCATGCAACAAATGCACTTAGAGCTATAAGTGTATGAAAGCTCAAAAATAAAACTAAGTGGTCGTGCAAAATGAATATCCACTAGTTATATGAAAGTGACAAAATAGGAGACTCTCTATCATGAAGATCATGGTGCTAATTTGAAGCACAAGTGTGGAAAAGATAGTATCAATTGTCCCTTCTCTCTTTCTCTCATTTTTCTTTGGTGAGCTTCTTTGGCCTCTTTTTTTTGTTTGGGTTTCATTGGCCTCTTTTATTTTTTGTAAAGTTCGAATACTCGTCCCAACTTGTGAGGGAGTCATAGCCTCCATCATCCTTTTCTCTCATGGGACAATGCTCTATTAATGAAAGATCATCACACTTTTATTTACTTATAACTCAAAGAGAAAGAAATTACAACTCGATTCCTATGACAAGATAAAACTCTGTATGCAATATGAAGTGATGATGCAAGTCATAGAAAAACTACATGGTGGAAGTTGCATGGCAATATATCTCGGAATGGCTATGGAAATGCCATAATAGGTAGGTATGGTGGCTGTTTTGAGGAAGATATGGTGGCTGTTTTGGGGAAGGAGGGTTTGATGTGCCGGCGAAAGTTGCACGTTACTAGAGAGGCTAGAAAAGATGGAAGGGTGAGAGTGCGTATAATCCATGGACTCACATTAGTCATAAAGAACCCACATACTTATTGCAAAAGTCTATTAGTCATCAAACAAAGCATTAGACGCGTGCTCCTAGGGGAGAGGTTGGTAGGAGTTAACCATCAAGTGCTCCCGACCCTCACACAAAGGTCGAAAATCATTAGACAAGTCATGCTCCCACTTCGTTACATAGCGGTTCACCATACGTGCATGCTATTGAAATCACAAGCTTTAACACACATATCTCTTCATTTCACAACTACTCACTAGCATGACTCTCATATTACCATCCCTATTATCTCAAAACTATAGGCAAGGAATCCAACTTCTCATAGTTGTTAATGCACTTAATATGGAAGTTTTCATTATATCCCTCTTGGATGCCATTATATTAGGACTAAATTCATAACCTAAACAAATTACCATGCCGTTTTAAGAAACTCTCAAAATAATATAAGTGAGGAACGATAGTTCAATAATTTCTATAAAATATAACACCACCATGCTCTAAAAAGATATAAGTGAAGCACTAGAGCAACATTGCCTAGCTCAAAAGATATAAGTGAAGCATATAGAGTATTCTAACAAATTCACGAGTCAGCATGTCTCTCCCTAAAGATGTGTGTAGCAAAGATTATTGTGGCAAACTAACAAGTAAAGACTCATATCATACAAGACACTCCAAGCAAAAGACATATCATGTGGGGAATAAAAATATAGCCTCAAGTGAGTGTACCGATGGATTGCGAAAGAGGGGATGCCTTCCGGGGCATCCCCAAGCTTAGGCTTTTTGGTATCCTTGAATATGACTTGGAGTTCCATGGGCATCCCCAAATTAGGCTCTTGCCACTCTTTATTCCATAGTCCATCAAATTTTCACCCAAAACTTGAAAACTTCACAACACAAAACTCAACAGAAAACTCATGAGATCCCTTAGTATAAGAAAAATAAATCACCACTTTAGGTACTGTTGTGAACTCATTATTTATTTATATTTGTGTAATACCTACTGTATTCTAACTTCTCCATGACTCATACCCCCCGATACGACCCATAGATACATCAAAATAAGCAAACAACACAAAGAAAACAGAATATGTCCAAAAACAGAACAATCTCTAGCAATCTGTAAACTTCGAATACTTATGGAACTATAAACATTCTGAAACATTAGGACAGCCTAGGAAATTTGTATATCAATCCTTTGTAAAAAATTCAGATCTTGACGCTCTGAAAATTTTAGAAAAATCCTGGACTGAGCACAAAAGTTTCTGTTTTCCAGGAAGATCAAATCAAAAACTATCATAATCACCCCAAAGGTTTTACTTGGCTCAAACACTAATTTAAACAAAAAACACAATTACTACATAATCAAAAAAGAAAAAAGAAAAATAAAATTGGGTTGCCTCCCAACAAGCGCTATTGTTTAACGCCCCTAGCTAGGCAAAACACAATAGATCTAGGTATTGTCATAATAAAAATAAGGGAGATCATTCATGCTCATCTCATACTCCCTTCTTTCAGCAGCTAATTTCCGTTGTGGCAAGCAAAAGTAATCAAACGGGCTGAATTTAAGAGGATTGGGATCATCAAGATCAAGTGCGGGAGGGATAGGTTCCTCCTTGTGTCCCTTATAGTGTATAATCAATTCATCATTATAAGATTTCCTTAGGTTAAAGGCCATGAGCCATTTCTTAAGAATGAACACTAATCCGTTATTTTGTATAGCAAAATTATCATTGAGTTCAGAAATCTTATCAGCCAAAACCTCGGTAGGGACTTTCTTTCTCAAAATTTCATTATAAGCAACTTGATATTGAGATCGTAGTCTCATTATCTCTTCTTGATTAAAAAGGATCTCCTCAATAGGGGGACATCCACCATTAATTTTATAATGAGCAAAGATTTCACTAGCCTCTTTCATGATAAATCTGAACTTGTGAGCTAGGAATATAGTGGCAGCACGCTTAACAGAAGAATGTTGAATATTAGAAAACTCAAGGAAAATCATTTGTATGCAAGGGTGCATGTGCAAGAATTGTCTCTCAATTTCACTTATTAACAAAGTTATGGCGTCTTCAAGACTATTAGTTTTATTGAGAATGGAACCTCCTAAAGTAGGAAGCGTTCCCACACAAGTGAAATAATCTTGAATAACACCTTTTCCAATGATATTACCACTACCTATACGGAACCTTTTTGTATGAATGATAGTGGGTTCTTTTTTAGGGTTGTCATTATCAAAGGCATCAAGATTCCCTTCAAGATTATTACTAGCGATACCCCCCAGATTTTCAGCGATAACCTCCCTTGTTTAAGACGTGATGGCAAAGCGAGCAATCAAGCACACAAGCAAGAAGCAAACGAAAAGACGAACGAGAAAGGGCGAAAGGAAAATATTTTTGAAAATAACTTTAGAAGTGGGGGAGAGGAAAACGAGAGGCAAATGGAAAATAATGTAAATTCAAGAGATGAGTTTGTGATGGGTACTTGGTATCCTTGACTTTCTATGTATCTCCTCGGCAATGGCACCAGCAATCCTTCTTGCTACTTCTTGAGCATGTGTTGGTTTCCCGTGAAGAGGAACGGTTTGATGCAGCAAAGTAGATAAGTATTTCCCTCAGTTTTTGAGAACCAGTGTATCAATCCAGTAGGATATACAAGTGAGCCACCAATAGATATACCTGCACAAGGAATCAAACTCTTGCACCCAACGCTATAAAGGGGTTGTCAATCCCTTCACGGTTATTTGCAAGGATGAGATCTAGTAGAGATGGATATAATAGGATACTTGAACGGAAAGTAAAAATAAAAGTAAAAATAGGGCAGCAAGTGTTTTTGGTGTTTTTGGTTTTAGATCTGAAAATATAATATGGAAAATAGACCCGGGGGCCATAGTGTTCAACATATAGCTTCTCTTGTGATGGCAAGTATTACAGTGGGTGAACAAATTACTATCGTGCAATTGATAGAAAATCGAATAATTATGAGGATATCCAAGGCGATGATTATGCATATAGGCATCACGTCCGTGACAAGTAGACCGAAACGATTCTGCATCTACTACTATTACTCCACACATCGACCGACTCCTGCCTGCATCTAGAGTATTAAGTTCATGAAGAACAGAGTAAGATGACATGATGTAGAGGGATAAACTCAAGCAATATGATGAAAACCCCATCTTTTTACCCTTGATGGCAAGAATACAATAAGTGCTTCGCTACCCCTACTATGTCAATGATTGAGGACACCGCAAGATTGAACCCAAAACTAAGCACTTCTCATATTGCAAGAATTACCAATCTAGTTGGCCAAACCAAACCAATAATTCGAAGAGACTTGCAAAGATATGAAATCATGCATATAAGAATTTAGGAAAGACTCAAATAATATTCATGGATAATCTGAACATAAACCCACAATTCATCGGATCTCGGCAAACACACCGCAAAAGAGTATTACATCGGATAGATCTCCATGAAGATCATGAAGAACATGGTATTGAGAAGCAAAAAGAGAGAAGAAGCCATCTAGCTACTAGCTATGGACCCGTAGGTCTGTGGTGAATTACTCACGCATCATCAGAGGGGCAATGGGGTTGATGTAGATGCCCTCCGTGATCAAATCCCCCTCCAGCAGATTACCGGAAAAGGCTCCGAGATTGGATCTCTCAGGAACAGAGGCTTCTGGCGGAGGAAAAGTGTTTTCTTGGATCGTTCTAATAATGATAGAATATTTGGGTATTTATAGGCTGAAGATTAGGGTTAGAGGAGGTGCCAGGGGCCCACAAGCCTTCCTTGGTTCTCAAGTCTCGTGGTTTCCATATTTTCCAAAAAAAATATTTCCATAGGTTTTATTCCGTTTGGACTCTGTTTAATATTCCTTATCTACGAAACTCAAAAACAAGGGGAAAACGGAAACTGGCACTAGGCTCTAGAGTAATAGGTTAGTCCCAAAAATAATATAAAATAGCATACTAATGCATATAAAACATCCAAAACAGATAATATAATAGCATGGAACAATCAAAAATTATAGATACGTTGGAGATGTATTAGGGGTATCTGGATCGCCATGGTCCTCGGGGATATCTCCGTCCCCGGTGCCGATAATAGCTTTCCTTCCCTTTTTTCCGTTGGACCGCTTATGCGGTTTCCCACGCCTTGATGGTGCATCACCCGACTTGTCGCCATCATTATTAGGCGTTTTGTCGCCATTAGTTGCCGGAGTGTCCACCATGTAGACGTCGTATGTAGAAGTGGCCGCCCATCGCCCCGTGTTAACAGGAGTGGGAACACAGTCCTCTTCATCCATGTATTCTGCCTCCTCGGAGGCATAGTCCAGCATGTCGATTAGATCTTCGACTATATGGCTATCAAGTGGGTGGTGGGTGGGTTGAAAAATTCGTCTCGACCCGCTCTGTGACCAATCCGATCATAGATCAGGGTTGAATCATCGAAAATTTTCATCGACGAGATCTGATCTAGGTCTCTTCATCGAATGTCGAGAGCTCGACCGGATCAGATTGTCCGAAACTTTAGGAGTTGACCTCCGGTGTGTCCGAACGAGAGGGATGTTCGGCAAGAACGCATATCCGGCTTTCTGACACTATGGCCGAAGCCGGACTAGGAATTGGAACACCACCGTGGTTAAGCTCGTTGGTGTATCCGAAGAAGGAAGTTGAGGTTAAAGCCTTTGAGTCTCCGGGTGTGGCAAGTGAAGCCGCAAGCCCGGTTAGCGACAAGTCGCCCCGAGAATCCACGGAGAACTCTAGGTTCCCGAATCTGACCTCTCGATCAGGGGCAAATCTCTCGACGCGGCCTAGATGGTCGGTCGGGTAAGCATGCAGCACAACGCTGTTGAAGGCGAAGATCTGTCCGGGAATGAAAGTGTCCATGTCGCGGACCTCTTCGTTGATGACAAGGCGAGACATCGATTCCTTGGGCGCTCACAGCGGAACTCTCAATGAAAGCACCAATGTCGGTGTCAAAACCGGCGGATCTTGGGTAGGGGGTCCCGAACTGGGAGACTAGAACCGATGGTAACAGGAGACGAAGGGGACATAGATTTACCTAGGTTCGGGACCTCCTATGGAGGTAATATCCTACGTCCTGTTTGGTTGTATTGATGATGAGGGGGTTACAGAGTTGATCTACCTCGAGATCGAATATCTAACCCTAGATGAGTTGTTCTATCTCTACAACGTAAAACCCTCCAGTTTATATAGAACCGGGGGTACCTAGGGTTTTACACATGGTCGGGTACATGCCGAAGAGATAAACATGCCTATTCATTACATCAAACATAGAGTAGAAGCCATGCTTCCCGAAGCTTTCATCTTGGAAACAGGGCCTTCAATTGATCTCGTGTTCGGTAAGTGTCCCATATAGTTCGGCCCATAAAAATAGGTCGGCCCCCCGAGGACCCCTTAATCCAGGACTCCCTCAACATTCATATCTCAAACTAAGTACACCAAAGACTTAATCAAGAAGTTCAACATGCAAGAGTGCAAAGGTATGAAAACTCCCATGCCCACTAGCGGACACGATGATCTCACTAAGGCAGGTGAACCGGTTGATCAAAAGGTCTATCGATCAATGATTGGTTCATTGCTTTATCTATGTGCCTCCCATCCCGAAATTATGCTTAGTGTTTGCATGTGTGCTAGATATGAAGCTGCACCTAAAGAATGTCATCTTAAGGCTGTTAAACGTATTGTGAGATACTTGATTCATACACCAAACTTTGGCATTTGGTATCCCAAGGGATCTTCTTTTAATCTTGTTGGCTACTCCGACTCGGACTATGCCGGTGAGAAGGTTGATAGAAAATCCACCTCGGGTACATGTCAATTTCTTGGTAGATCTCTTGTGTCTTGGTCCTCCAAGAAACAAAACTCGGTATCTCTATCTACTGCTGAAGCTGAATATATTGTTGCTAGATCATGTTGTGCACAATTGTTATGGATGACACAAACGCTTAAATATTATGGAATCAATGTTAAAAATGTGCCATTACTTTGTTACAATCAAAGTGCTATTAAGATTGGTCATAATCCTATGCAACACTCTCGAACCAAGAATATTCAAGTTTGACACCATTTCATGCGTGATCATGTTACCAAAGGAGATATTAATCTTAAGCATGTTCATACTAACAAGCAATTGGTTGATATCTTTACTAAGCCACTTGATGAAAAAGTGTTCTGTCATTTGAGAAGTGAGTTGAACATCATTGATGCTTCAAACTTGAGCTAAGCTCACTCGAATGCTTGCAAGGGAATGAGATTTATTGTCTATTCCATTCTATTATATTGAATATCATATCTTGGAATTCTATGCTCCCTTGTTTCACATATAACCCTTTTGTAGGTACTTGGAAGAACAACACTCCACAAGATTGCCATCAACTCATATCTTAAGCAATCTTGTCATGACCAAATATCCACAACCTCGCTTTGATGGTGAGAGGAAGAAGACAACAAAACGTATCCTTGACATATATCCCTCAATTGCAAAATCTCAATTGGTATCATGTCATTTGGATATATCATGTTCTTCCTTGCGTGACTAACCCTTGTAGGTGAAAAGTGAACGAAACAACAAGGATTTCTCCCAACTCAAGATGACCTTCATCAACTTCGAGCATCCTCATCAAGTTCACCTACAAGCTACGTCATCAACATCACTCAAAGGTATGTACTCATATTCTTGATATAGATTTACTCCAAGACATGAGATAAAGCAACTCAAGTGATATAAAGACATTAAAATTCTTAATCAAAAAATGGTAACCCCATTTTGAGCTTAACGATGAGTATGACCTATGATCAAGCATTCTTGCTTGGCTCCTAAGTCAATATACTATAATATAGGTGACCTAGTCACCGCCCATCATCTAGTTAAGAATCTTGGTTGGTTCATTCTCTATTGCAAGAATTCTTAGAACCATTCAAATCTTATCTAGTTGATAACTCTCTGTAAATTGATCGAAATTGGTACAGGATGTTTGATTTTCTTTATTCATTGATTTTCATTCAAAACTTTGTCACTGGTACAATTATCACATTCGCCAAGTTTCTGATTTATGCCTTGGAGCCTCCGATTCAAAGGACTCAGTTCTACCGACTCTGCAGAAAAGCTGCACAACACCATATCGGTACCACCCACAATTTTGCCTCGGAGCCACCGGCTTTCTATTTCAGTCTGTGTTTGATGCTATAAATATTTGTGTTCCTTTTGTGATTTCTCAATCCTTCGATGGTCCCTTATTATTTGAAAAAAGGGGGAGAAATACTTTCAAGGATCCCTAACTCAAAGGAGGAGAAGTTCTACAAATTCTTAGTTTAAGCCAAAGGGAGAGAAATTATTTTCAATGAATTCCTCATTTTTCTCATGATTTTCATATTCTATGAGTCCTACATTTTAAGACCCTTGATCTCAAGGATCCCTTATTAATCAATGAACCCTGTATCTGACCTTTTTGGAAATTAATGCCAATGGGGGGAAATATACAAAGCTTCAAAGCTAAAGAGGGAGATACATGCTTATGCAAAGGGGGAGAGAAGAATATCAAAGTCTATACTTATATAAACAAGGGGGGAACACCAAAGTAGGGGGAGAAATTTATATTTTGGAGAAAGATTTGTTTAGAATTTTAGAATTTTCTCACCCTATCCAATCTCAATATCTAAATGCTAAGATTCAGGGGGAGAGGATGATCCATCATTTTCATATCTAAAGGGAGAAACTTCTAAATGATCTTGGAGACATGTCAATCTTAAGGAATACTATCTTCTATATGTTCTCCATATCTTGGTATCTTTGAGTTCTATGGCTTTTGATTGGTAGAATACTCTTGTGTTTCCTAAAATTGTTTTCCCAAGTGTACTTCTACTACTAGAACGCTCAAGAACTCAAGGTAAGTATATGCATCATACCCTTGATCAAGATGATCTCTTGCTTTTTGCACATATTGTTTGCATGAGTGAAGTCTTGAACAAGGATACACCTCATTCATATATGTTTGATGCATATAGCCAAGATACACATGACTTATCATATCCCTTCTACTACATGTGTGTCCATGCATTCCAAAGAAACTATCCTTTAAAAGGATTGCACACATTTAGGGGGAGCAAGTCTAAGTCATGTGTCTCTCAAAGTCTTCATCATATACGTGCATATCTTTATTTGAAGCTTTGATTGTATGTTGTCATCAATTACCAAAAGGGGGGAGATTGAAAGCACAATGTGCTCCCTTGGTGGTTTTGATAATTCATGACAACATACATTGTCTCTTGGACTAATACTTTCATCTAGTGCATTTCAGATAAAGTCCATAGAGAGTGATGGATTGGCAAAAAGAAGTGTGGAGAGTATCCCCTTGAGGAAGAATGAGAAGGAATAGCATTAACCAAGCTTCAAGCAAGAGGACTCTACATTTTACCTTTGTGAGAAATCACTTTGAGTCCATAGGAAAGCCAATACTATTAAAAGAGGGTAAGGTTCTGTTGATGAACAAAATGATCATATGTGCACAAGTGATTGTCACCACATACACCCACAAGCTCTTCCACAAAAGTCTATCCAAATCCAAATACTCAAAGTCGGTGCAACCAACACTTTCCATTCGGTGCCACCGATTCCCTACCTCAGACATGTTGGGGAACGTCGCATGGGAAACAAAAAAATTCCTACGCACACGCAAACCTATCCATGGTGATGAGCATCTACGAGAGGGAGAGTGGATCTACGTACCCTTGTATATCGCTAAGCGGGAAGCGTTAAGAAACGCGGTTGGTGTAGTCGAACATCTTCGCGATCCAAATCGCCAAGCGTCCCGCGATCTCATCACGATCCGTCCCGCGATCCCATCACGATCCGTCCTACGATCTCATCATGGTCCGTCTCACGATCTTGATCACGATCTGTCTCGTGAATTCATCACGATCCGTCCTGCGATCTCATCACGAACCGTCTCGCGATCTCGATCACGGTTCTTCCGATCTAGCGCCAAACGGACGGCACCTCCGCGTTCAGCACACGTGCAGCTTGATGACGATCTCCACCGTCTTGATCCAGCAAGAGGAGGTGGAGAGGAGAGAGAGTTCACCGGCAGCGTGACGGTGCTCCGGTGATGGTGGTGGAGCAATTTCGGCAGGGCTTCGCCTAAGCACTGCGAAACTACGATCTAGAGGAGAAACTATGCACCGGTGGAACGGGTAGCACGTGGCCAGAAATTCTGTCTAAAAACCACCCAATCCACTAGTATATATAGGAGGAGAGGAGAGGAGAGGCAGCCAAGGCCTTTGGGTCGGCCGAAATAGGAGGTGGGAAGCAATCCTACTTCACCTCCAATCCTAGTTGGAGTAGGATTGCCTCCTATTGGCTGATTTTCCACTTTTTGCTTTAGGACTTTCTCTCCTGCGCCATGGGCCTTTGTGGCTGTTTTCCCAGCCCACTAAGGTCTGTTTATTATTCTACCACAGCCCATGGACCTCTTGGGGTCGAAATACCCCTCTCGGAGGCCTCCCGGTACACTACCGGTACTCCCGGTACACTACCGACACTCCCGGTACACTACCGATGAGCCCGAAACTTTTCCGGAAACCAAACTGGGACTTCCTATATATTAATCTTTACCTCCGGACCATTCCGGAGCTCCTCGTGACGTCCGGGATCTCATCTGGGACTCCGAACAAACTTTGGTCACCACCATACATAACTCTACACTACCGAAACGTCACCGAACCTTAAGTGTGCAGACCCTGCGGGTTCGAGAACTATGTAGACATGACCGAGACACCTCTACGGTCAATAACCAATGGCGAGACCTGGACGTCCACATTGGTTCCTACATATTCTACGAAGATCTTTATCGGTCGAACCTCTATGTCAAGGATTCAGTTAATCTCGTACGATGTTCCCTTTGTTCTTCGGTATGTTACTTGCCCGAGATTCGATCGTCGGTATCTCCATACCTATTTCAACCTCATTACTGGCAAGTCTCTTTACTCGTTCCATAATACAAGATCCCGCAACTAACAATTAGTCACATTGCTTGCAAGGCTCATTGTGATGTTGTATTACCGAGTGGGCCCTGAGATACCTCTCCGTCACACGGAGTAACAAATCCCAGTCTCGATCCATGCCAACTCAACAGACACCATCGGAGATACCTGTAGAGCACCTTTATAGTCACCCAGTTACGTTGCAACGTTTGATACACACAAGGCACTCTTCCGATATCCGTGAGTTGCATGATCTCATGGTCATAGGAACATATACTTGACATGTAGAAAACAATAGCAATAAACTGACACAATCATATGCTATGTTTGTAGTTTGGGTCTTATCCATCACATCATTCTCCTAATGATGTGACCCCGTTATCAAATGACATCTCATGTCCATGGCTAGGAAACCTTAACCATCTTTTGATCAACGAGCTAGTCTATTAGAGGCATACTAGGGACATGGTTTTGTCTATGTATCCACACATGCATTTAAGTCTCCGATCAATACAATTATAGCATGGATAATAAACGATTATCATGAACAAGGAAATACGATAATAACTAATTTATTATTGCCTCTAGGGCATATTTCCAACAGTCTCCCACTTGCACTAGAGTCAATAATCTAGTTCACATCACCATGTGATTCGCATTGTTATGAATCTAACACCCAACGAGTTCTGGGGCTCGATCATGCTTTGCATGTGAGAGAGGTATTATAGTCAACGGGTCTGCGATATTCAGATCCGTGTGTACTTTGCAAATTTCTATGTCAAACCGAGTTGGACTTATTAGGTGTAACGGTTGGATTTTTGAAGATGCCTATACATACCCCTCCACCACCACTCACTTGTAAAAGGAGCACTTAGAATAGATCCCCACTCATACCAACTGATTTTCTAAGAGAGAGCCACCTACTCATGTGTTGAGATCATGCCATTCCATTCCAACCATAAGAATCTTGATCTCTAGCCTCCCCAAGTTTCTTTCCACCCAATCAATCCCTTCCACCAAGCCAAATCTATGAGAGAGTGATTGTGTGTTGAGGAATCTATCATCTTAAAGCACAAGAGCAAGGAGTTCATCGACATTATCGATCCTATTACCTTTTGGAGGGTGGTGCCTCCTAGTTTGGTTAGGTGTCGCTTGGGAGCCTCCTATTTCGTGTTGTGGAGTGAACCAAGAAGTTTGTAAGGGCAAGGAGATCGCCTACTTCGTGAAGATCTACCCCGAGTTAGGCTAGTCCTCCGTGGACATAGGTCGTCATGGTATAGTCAACGTTGTTTCTTCATGGAACCCTCCGTGGATATAGCCCTCCGTGGACTCTCGCGACCATTACCCTCCGTGGGTTGAAGACTCCATGAACATGGACGTACGATAGCACCACCTATCGGAACCACGGGAAAAATCTTCATGTCCTTCATGCGTTTGATCTCTCTATCTCTACTCCTTACCTTCATGTGTTATGTCTTTACTTTCTGCTGCTATACTTGATGACATGCATATGTTGGGTGTCAAAGACTAGTTATATATGCTAAAACTGCCAACCCTTGAACTTATGCTTGTGATAGTTTTAAATTCCTTCTAGTAGTCTATTCACCCCCCCCCCTCTAGACATACACTTCTAGTGATCCCGCACTACTATACTACATCACCCTTCCTCTTCAAGGAAATCCAATGCCTATCACAAGTAGCATCGCACCACCAAGGTGCCATGAGTTGAAAGAGGAGAAAATGCCAGGGAAAGGCACAGAATTGGAGGGGAGGTTACTTAAACTGGGATTATCGTGACCATCCAAAGCATGCCATCGTCAGGGCTGATGAGAACGGCGATCCAGAGGACAACCAAAAGTGTACTCCGAAGACTCCAATTCAATGAAGAATACCGTGCGCGCGCGAGAGAGAGAGAGAGAGAGGGGGGGGAGGGAGGGCGGGAGGGGGAGATAGAGATGGCAATTTTTCTTGGTCTTTATACTTTTATTCTTATATATACATGAAATCTGGAAAGATTACAAATTAAGGGTTTTATACATATACGTGTTATTTATTTTATATATGATGGCAAATTAAGCTTTTTAGCATGTGTTTCTTATATACAGATGGCAATTTCATGTTATATATGATGACAAATCTTTTTTCCTTTATAATGACAAACATTTTACATTTTTTATCAATTTTGTTTGTTTGGTCAGTTGAGCTTTTTTTTCTAGAAAGATAAACGTTTTGATGGCCAAGCAAATGGCCAAAACATTCGCACGGGGTTTCCCTCCAGCGAACCATTCCCTTCCCTATCGTTTCCTGAGCAAGCAATACTATCGCTGGGAGGCTCCTTCCCAGCTGACTTACGCCCAGCTATGGGTGTTCAAAAAGAAAGCCCGCCCAACAAGACTCTTATTTTTTTCTATATGTCTGGGTTGTCTGGCACCCCTCGAACTCGACCCACATACGTGGGATGCCCGAACAAATCAAACACGTCCTCCACATCGACCCAATTTTCACCCAACCCACTTAGTGCCACATGCATTCACATTTTTCTCTCTCTTCACCCTACTCCCACGAGATCGGGTTGCGGGTCACATTGTATGATACACACATTGTGTTTGATGAAATATCTAACATAGAAACAAAAGGGGATCCAATAAATCCCGAACGTTTGGATAGTAGCATTTCGTCTCGAACGTTTTTTATGACAACTTCAGTTAACGCGAGGTGGCAACTTTAGTGTGAAGACATGGCAATTTTGTGCCAGTTCAGAAAATTATCCTGTTTGCCACCAAAGTTGCCACCTCCTGTCAACTAAACTTGACACCTCATGACAACTAAAGTTGACAGTTCGAAACGAAATGTTAAAATCTGAACGTTCGGGATTTATTATTATCGAAGAAAAAATGAGGGTTCAAAGTGAGGATCGTAATTGTGCGCCAGAAAATAGTGAGGGATCGAAGAACGGGTCCACGAACATTTGAGGTTCCAATTTGTGCACAGGATGAACATTTGAGGTTCCAATTCGGCCAATGGTGGTGCAGCGATGTAGGAGGGCTCGGCGCTGGCAGCAGCATGATCTGCTTAGTTGGTCCAAGTGTTCTCTCAAGTTTTTATGTTAGCAAGACTACCTAGTTGGTCCAGTGGGTTTTGTACCGTAGTTGCTTTTATTTGTGTGAGTTGTGTCTGCATACAATGGTTAAGCTTTCAACCAAGAGAACTTCTATGCTACAGATTCAATGGCTATGTCCAACCAAGTGTGCTCTTCGGTTTTCCATGTTAATGCAAGCCATCAACATGCTAAGTTGGAATGTTCGGGGACTAAATTGCCCGGTCAGATGGACTACGGTCAGTGCTACAATTGCGTCCTCCTCGTGTCAGCTTGTCTGTCTCCAGGAGACAAAGCTGGACAATGTTGATAGGTATGTGGCCGCCTTCCTTTGTGGCAACAAACTGCGGAATTTTGCCCAACGTCCAACAATTGGGACCAAAGGTGGAATGCTTCTTCTTTGGGACGATGATGTTCTTGAGGTCTCCGACATCGCTACCTCGGCGTATTGCCTTTCGGCCATGGTCCGGATTCGTGAAAATGGCGTGCGCTTTAGGCTCAATAATGTCTACGGGCCCACTGATCATGCATGCAAGGGTGCTTTCTTTGTCGAGCTTTGCTCGAACAAGCCCCTCCCGGGCGTGGCCTGGCTCGCTCTTGGGGACTTCAACCAAATCGTTCGGGCAAGGGACAAGAACAAGCGGAACGTTAACCAAAGTAGAATCAACCGGTTTCGCGCCACTCTGCAGGCTTGCGAACTCAAGGAGATCCACCTTCAGAACAGGCACTTTACGTGGAGCAACGAGAGAGTTAATCCAACCCTATGCAAGCTGGACTCGTTCTTCTGCAATGCAGATTGGGACATGACTTTTAACACGCATGTGTTGCATGCCCTATCGTCTTCCCTATCCGACCATTGCCCTCTATTGCTTGCCGACGACAAGGGCCCTAGGCGGCCGCGGTCTTTCAAGTTTGAGAATTTCTGGGTATCTTTTCCCAGATTTGACGAGGTGGTCAAGAAAGCTTGGGACGAGCGGGTGTGGCACACTGAGCCCTACCAAATTTTGCATCACAAGCTAAAGAAAACTGCGATGCGTCTCACTGTATGGAGCAGAAATCTGTTCTCCATGGCAAAGGTTCAACTTCATGCAGCAAATCTTGTGATCCTCCACCTCGACACCGCGCAAGAAGAGAGGCTGCTCTCCCCCGAGGAGCGAGTCCTTCGTTCTAGCCTTAAGCGAAGGGTGATTAGTTTGGTGGTTCTTGAGAGGGCTAGGAAGAGTCAGTGTGCCCGGATTGCTAACTTAAGAGATGGCGACGCTAACACTAAATTTTTCCACCGGCGCATCAACGGTCGTCGGCGTAAAAACCGTATCCATCGCATCAAGCGAGGGCATGGATGGGTGACCGAGCACAGCAAAAAAGAGAAGCTCATCCACGACCACTTCTCTAAGGTGATGGAAGTGGGCAACACGAGCAGCAAAGATTTCAACTGGGAGGAGCTTGGCGTTGTGTCTCACGACCTTCGGAGCCTTGATGTTGCTATCACCGAGGACGAGGTTTGGGACGCAATCAAGGAGATGCCTAGCAATAAGGCTCCGGGGCCGGATGGCTTCACGGGCATTTTCTTCAAAAGGTGTTGGGGTATTATCAAGCATACGATCATGAGGGTCATTCAGCGCTTTGACTCGCTCCACACCTCCGACCTTCAATGGCTCAACTCTGCCAATGTTGTCCTCTTGCCCAAAAAAGAGGGTGTGGAAGGCATCTTCGATTATAGGTCAATTAGCCTCATTCATGCCATTGCCAAAATCATTGCCAAGGTCCTCTCGCTCCGGCTGGCCCCATTCATGGACGGCCTTGTCTCCACCTCTCAGAGTGCATTCATTAAGACACGCAGCATCCACGACAACTTCATGTATGTGCGGAACTTCGCGCAGAGGCTGCATAAATGCAGAATGCCCGCCCTTCTTTTCAAGCTTGACATCAAGAAGGTGTTTGATTCGATCAAGTGGAGCTACATCCTCGATCTTCTGCAATGCCTGGGTTTCCCTCCCAAATTTCGTGCTTGGATTGCTGCTCTGCTATCGACAGCATCATCTCGCATCCTACTTAATGGGTTGCCTAGTCCACCAATCAAGCATGACCAAGGTTTCTGGCAGGGGGACCCCATCTCCCCCCTCCTATTTGTCATTGCAATTGACCCTCTCCATCAAGTTCTCAACTTGGCAACACGAAAAGGTCTGCTTCATAAGATTCGTGGGCGGGGGACCACAGTGCGAACCTCTCTCTATGTTGATGATGCGGTTGTCTTTGTGGCCCCTATCAAGGACATTGCCAACCTTGCCTCGATCTTGAGATGCTTTGGCGAGGTCAAGGGCCTTTGCACCAACTTCCAGAAAAGTTCGGTGGTGCCAATTCGATGCAACCACCTTAATCTTGGGTACATTCTTAGGGGCATGCCGGCTACACGGGTTGCATTCCCGATCAAATATTTGGGCCTACCACTCTCGGTGTGGCAGCTCAAGATGGTGGACTTTCAATATCTTGAGGACAAGGCGGCTAGCAAGTTGGCTTCTTTGGAGAGTCAAGATATCACAACCATTGGGCGCACAAGCCTCGTCAAGTCGGTTATCTCCTCCCAAGCGGTGTACTCCACCACGCCTCTTATTGTGCTGACAGGCACTCTGCATAACCTGAACAAGATTGAAAGAGCTTTTCTTTGGTCCGGTTGGGACAAGACGACGGATGCCAAATGCCCTCTGCATAACCTGAACAAGATTGAAAGAGCTTTTCTTTAATCCGGTTGGGACAAGACGACGGATGCCAAATGCAAGGTTAACTGGGATACGGTTATAGATGCTCCAAAAGTGTACAGCTCTGCACCGTCGGATCGCTTTGCTTGAGATTCGGAGGACAAGGGCATATGCCATATGCCACGCCGGTTTGGATCTGCTGAGTAGATTCCTACTCAGCCAGATCTCATAGGCATCCAGATTCCAGATTCCTCCTGCACGCAGAAATATAGTACAACTAGTAAGTAACAGAACCGCAGATCCGATCTCGGCCCAGCCGCCGGCCGCCGCTCAACGGACGGAGAATCCAAGCCCCGCCGTGTCGAAACACCACACCGGCACTCAGACACAATCACTGCAGTGAACACAACGCACTCGCAGCAAAGCCAGGATGAAGCAGACAGTGAGGTGGTGAGGGACGAGTACTCCAATCCAATGTTTGCTTCATCAAGATAAACAGATCGGTTCTTCCACATATTAAACACAAAATTAAAGGGGGGATTTTCTGGTGATACCGAGTCCCCCAGAACTAATTAACCAGTCTCGGTCTAAGAACAAGAAGAATGTCTAAGAACAGAAGAATTCATCCATGCTAAGATCAAAACCAAGAGCTGCATTTCCTCGTCAGATTCGGGTCCTAGCTGCCCGCGGCGAGAGCTAGGATTGGCTGCTGCATTCTTGCGCATGTGATGCTACTGTCTATTCGGCGGCGGCGGCGGCCGGCTTGCGGAGCAGCACCATGTGCATTGGGGTGAAGATGCCGGTCTCGCCGCCGCGGGTGAGGTGGTGCGCCGTCTCGTACAGCATCTCGTGCACCTCGGAGACGCCCTTGGGCGCCACGCGCAGCAGGGTGAGCGCCCGGATCACCAGCGAGTTGCGCCAGTAGGAGAGGCGCCCCATCTTGAGCCGCGTCCACCAGGGGAGCGCCGGCGGCAGCGCCAGGTCCAGCTCCTTGACGACGTCGAAGCCGACCTCCTTGGCGACGGCGGCGATTTCGTCCTGCCGGCGCAGGCCCGGGAGGGCGTCGCCGCGCTCGATGCCGTGGATGGCCTCGACGTGCTCCGGGTCTTCGGCGCGGTACAGCGGGGTGGTGACCCACTCGTAGGAGACGTAGAGGCCCCCTGGCTTGAGCACGCGGAAGACCTCGCCGTAGACGTCCTGCAGCCTGGGCGCGTGGCAGGTGGCCTCGATGGAGTAGGCGCCGTCGAAGGACGCGTCCGGGAACGGCATGGCCATGAAGTTGCCGCACACCACCTCGCATTGCTTGTCCAGGCCGGCCTTTCGGTTGTGCGAGCGGGCGCGGTTGACCTGGTACTCGTTGATGGTGATCCCGACGACGTCGGAGCCGGAGTGCGCGGCGATGGCGCGCATGGGCCCGCCGACGCCGCAGCCGACGTCGAGCAGCCGCTTCCCGGGGCGCGCCTCGAGCAGGTCGGCGACGCGCTCCTCGTGCACCCGCGTCGCCTCGCGGTGCGACCGGCCGGGCAGGGAGGGCGAGAAGTGGAACGACTGGCCCCAGCCCCACTCGTAGATGTCGGTGACGAGGTTGTAGAAGGTGTCGACGAAGGCCGGCACCTTGTCGGCGGTGGCCGCGGCGGCCGTCTCCTTGGGGCTGCGGAAGAAGGACCAGTACTGGGAATACCTGTCCCCGACCTTGTCGTCGGCGATGGATCCCATCTGGAGGTCGACGGCGCGCTTCCCCTGCACCTCCGCGGCGCCCATCACCCATACGAACCAGTACACCAGCGCGAAGCCCGCCGCCGCCAGCGTCCAGGCCATGGTGGCCGGCTCCATCTCCCCGATCTAGGGGAGGGAGGAGGAGAGAAAGGTTTGACTCGCGAGGAGAAAGCGGCTCCAGATGCGGGGAGGGGTCCTGAGATTGCGATCTGGGTCTGAGGTGGTAAATGGGAGACAGATTTATGCCCAGCCGGATTCGAAACGGAGGACGGCAGAGGAGAGAGGATGCCGTTGCTGGTTCCAGATCTGGACTCTGCTCAGCTCGACCCGGGCCGTGTTTTGCACTCCCATCAGCTTTTTGCGCACGGCTTGGACCTGGGCTGGAAGTTTGGTTGACGACACAAAATGTGTTTTTCTTTTTCCTTTCTTTTTTTGCCAGAGTGATCTCAAATTGTATCGGAATCGCACGAAAAAACTGACACCAGATTTTTAAGATTTCCCGTCGAATGCGTTGGCTGCCGTTGAATTTGACGCACGGATCTTAATGGGTTGTGGTGTGTGTTCACTCGGCCCGTCCTCGCTGCACAAATACTTGAGGCCGCGCACGACCCTCAACGCCATGCAGATCAACGTCTCCCAGCTTAGCGTGGTCGGCGCCTTGGAGGTGGTCTCGCAGTCGTCAAGGGAAAGGAGGTGGTCGGCGAGGGGAGTCGAGGGCAAGAACTCGTAGACGAGCAGGTGCTGGTGGTCGTGTGAGCAGCAGCCGACGAGGCTGTTGAGATTTGTCATCGTGAAGGATGTTGGGCTTGAACAGCTCCGTCATGAACTCGCGATTTCCCTACACGCCATCCAGGTACGGCTGCTTTACGGTGACGAGATGATCATAGGTGAAAGCATGCGCGGTGCAGCTCGTGATATTGCTCGGCCGCATGCTCGGTTGGGAGGTGGTTGTGAGGTTGTTGTTGTCGGCCTTGGTGGGGGGAAGGGTGTCTTGTAGGCTATTTCACCTGGAGACGAGTCACTTGGTGGGGATTGCTAAAGGTAGTGGTGCCACCGCAGGTGCATTATCCTCCTAAATTTTTAGCAAGTCAATTTGCCATCGCCACATAAATTTTGCCATGTCAACTTTTTTTGCCATGGTTTAATTCAGTGTAGATGTTGTTGTTGTAATCAAACAATTAAATGATCAAGAAATCATTTTGAATCTGCCATACTTGTGTCTTTCTTCGGGGTACATTACATATTTACATAGTTGCCATGTTTTTCAGATAACTAAGTTTTTGCAATCCCACCTAATTTTGCCATGTCAACTAAATATACCATGTGTTTTAAGAGAACTATATCCCTACCAATCCCAAATTTTCCATGTACTCATTACACATTCCGTAAGTTGTCATGTTTCAAACTTAGTAATACGATCTCTAATTCATGGCTAATCTTATCCATGTCTAAATTTGATAAAAAAAACACAAAAAAGTTGTGTGGAGATCACTATAATCATGTTTTTCTAGCCATGACGAACTTGGTGTTTTGTCAAAGTTTTCACATGGCAAATTCATAACATTCTTCTGTCTTCCAAACATGGCACATTTGGGTCCTGTTGCAACTCTCCGATGGCAAATTTTGTGAACATTTTCTCATTAAACCATGGAAAATTTATTTTCATGGGTTTACTTCAAATTTTCTTTCTGAACCGTTACAAATTTAGTTTATGCGCCATGGAAAAAATATTAACTTTTCATAATTATCATTTATAGTAGACAAATAGTTGCCCTCACGAAGGAAGTTTAGGATTCGACCTTGGCAAATTTATTTATTTTACCATGGAATTGATATATTTTTGTTGGAATATGCAAAATGTACCATGTCTATTTACGTGGTGGACTATGGTGAATAATTTGCCAGCGTAATTTTTTATGGACTTGACAAAAACAATTTGGCCCATGGCAAATTTACTTCAAGTATCATGGCAAATTTCTTTATTTTTATCATGGCCAACTTTTTAGGTCATGGAAAATTTATTCATGTTACCACATAAAAAATGGACCATGGAAAATTTACCCTTTATTTTTTGTTTTAATAATAAGCAAACTTTACTTTATGGACCATTACAAGTTTCATTCAAATACCATGGCAAAAAATTGTATCAGGACAAAATTATTTTACATACATGTCAACCTATCATATAAAAGCATGGCAATTACTATACAATGGCAAATTTTAATATGCATCTACCATGAACCTTTTTTTCCATATTTTAACATGACCCTACAAGTTATAGATCATTAAGCATATTGCGGGAAAAAATGTGGATTGGTCATATAGCAAAAAAAATGTGTGTCTCAAACATCAGAGAAATTTTTTGAAACATTTTTGGAATAATCAGGCGAAAAATGTATGAAAATCTCATCTTCATTACCTTTTCAACTTTTTTCAAGAACATGCATACTTATTTTGCAGCAAGTAAATTTACTTTAGCATGGCATTTTTATTTTTATGGTCATCGCAATTTTTCCTGTTGTTTGCCATGGCAAATTTAACTTCTTTATTTGCCCTGGAAATTTTACCTTTGTTACCATGGCAATTTTACTTTAACATACATGGTTGTTTACTTTAATCACTCATGAAAAATTTTCCTTTTATCTTGACATGGCAAAGTTACTCTGTTGACCATGGTAAATTTACTCATATCCATTGGAAAATTTATTTTCCATCGTTCATGGGAATTTTTGCTTTTCATGGAACCATGGCATATTTGCTTTATGAAACATGGGAATTACTACCAAACAAATATATATATATGGTATGATTTTTTTGTGTTTCTACATGATGGGAAATTTGATCCACTTTTTTTTCTTCATGTTTATAGTAAAAATATCTTAGAGTGAGTAATCCACACAATCTGCCATCATGTTTTAGAGCAGTGCCATGTTGAAGGGTTGAGAAACAAATGACAATGTTTCCGTACCCAATCCATGAAATATCGAGTACCTTCGTAAGTTCTAACCCTATGGACCCCCCTGCGAGTTCACCCCCGAGGAGGGAGCCCCCAAAAGAAAGGCCTGGCACTGTTCGGGGCTCCCTAGCCAGCTTTGTGTGACTTTAAGATCATATTTAAGCTTTATTTGACCTTGGGTTCCGGATTAAAATGTATGTGTATATATGGTTGGCCTCTAGTTAATGTTATTATATGTCAATCTTGAGCTTCTGATGACCCACAAGTATAGTCCTTTCGATAAGAGTGTCGAACCCAACAAGGAGCAAAAGGAAATGATAAGGAGTTTTCGGCAAGGTATTCTCTGCAAGTGTTATGAGTAACAGTGATAGATAGTTTTGTAACAAGATAATTCGTAACAAATAACAAGTAACAATAGTAGTAAGTGTGCAGCAAGATAGCCCAATCCTTTTTATAGCAAAGGATATGCCTGAAAGTACTCTTATATAAAGAAAACGCTCCCAAGGACAGATGGAAATTTCCGTCTAGTCATGTTCATCATGTTGAGTTGATTCGCGTTCGTTACTTTGATAATTTGATATGTGGGTGGACCGGTGCAAAGGTGTTGTTCTTATTGAACAAGCAACCCACTTAAGATTGAGTTGATTCATGTCCATTACTTTGATAATTTGATATGTGGGTGGACCGGTGCAAAGGTGTTGTTCTTATCGAACAAGCAACCCACTTAAGATTACCCCCTCTCGCAAGCATCCTCAACTACGAAAGAAGAATTAAGATAAATCTAACCATAGCATGAAACGTGTGGATCCAAATCATCCCCTTATGAAGCAACGCATAAACTGGGTTTAAGCTTATGTCACTCTCGCAACTCATCATCTACTTGCTACTCCGCAATGCCGTGTCATGTAGTCGGCGTTCACACGACACCACTAAGAGAAGAAACAACATGCATAACATCAAAATATCGAACGAATACCAACTTCACATGATTACTTATAACAAGACTTCTCTCGTGTCCTCCAGAAAAAAAGTAACTACTCACACATCATCAACATGTTCAAGATCATAGGTATAATAATGGTGATCAAGGATCTGAACATAATATCTTCCACCAAGTAAACCAACAAGCATCAACTACGAGATGTAATCAACACTGTGAGGTTTTGAGACAAATATTGAATACAAGAGATGAACTAGGATTTGAGATGAGATTGTGGTGATGAAGATGTTGATGAAGATTGGTCCTCCCACGAAGGAGTAAGCATTGGTGATGACGATGGATTCGATCTCCCCCTCCCGGAGGGAAGTTTCCCCGACAGAATCTCTCCGTCGGAGAGCAAAAGGGCCTCTGGCCAGGTTTCCACCTCGAGACGGCAACGCTTCATCCCAAAATTATCTTCTCGATTTTTTCTAGGTCAAAAAACACCTTCTAGGAGAATAGGGGAGTCGGGAGACGTGTTGGGGCCCCACAAGGCAACAAGGCGCGCCTAGGGGGTGGGCGCGCCCTGTTGGCTTGTGGCCAACATGTTTCCCCCTATGGTATATTTTGGCCCAATAAGTCACATATATTCTAGAAAAGTTCTCCTTGAAGTTTCAGGTCATTTGGGATCCAGTGAGTTTTCACCCTTTTTCTTGGTTTTTAGGTCCAGAATTCCAGTTTTCGACAGTTTCCCTCTTTGTGGTGTTCTTTGCAAATTCATAGAGAAATGCATAAGAATTGTATCATAATGAGGAATAACGAACAAGAATATCATAAATATCAATAGAAAATCATGATGCATAATGGACGTATCAACTCCCCCAAGCTTAGAACTCGCTTGCCCTCAAGCGAAAGCCAAACTCGATAATAATGACCACATGATTTGAGAGGGAGTTGTTGATAAAAACAAAATACATACATGAAAGCATCATGAATACTAACATAGGAGCAAGTATTTCATCAAATAGCTTCTCATAAACAGGTAAGAATTCATCCACAATTATTGAAGTATAAAGCATAAACTTTATTGGCAATCAACAAACTATGTTCTTAGTCATTGAGACAATCATAATTCATCATATTTCAGAGGAGAGTCTATGTAAGAGCTTTCATATTAGCAAGTTCACATACTCAACTATCATTTAATATTCTATGGTTGCTGACACTCATTGCATGTTTTCGGAGCTAGTGTTTCCATCGCACACATGGGGAGATTGGGGATTTATTGTTTTGCCACCCAACTCATTTACCTCAAGAATAATGTCAACAATAATGAATCATGACCACCTACATCCAACTGGATATATATATCCGAATCTTTCCTCAACACATGATGCTTGCCAACTATAGAATTAATAGATAGGAATAGGGATAAACTTTATTGACTCTTGCATAGAAGTAAATACATGAAAGTAAAAGATAGGCCCTTCGCCGAGGGAAGTAGGGGTTTTCATGCACTTTTTGTTTTGGATGTGCGAATCTTAATGGAAAGGAACGTCACTTTATATTGCCCCTTATGGTACCAAACTTTATTAGGCATTCTATCGCTTTTATTTCTTCGCCATCACAAGATCGTACAAAGTTTATTTTCCCTTACAATAAAAGATCATACATATGTAAGGGCAATTTTTATTGCTTGGTTAACCTATGATAACTTACTTGAAGGATCTTATTCAATCCATAGGTAGGTATGGTGGACTCTCATCAAAACAAACTGGGTTTAAGGGTTATGGATGCACAAGTAGTATCTCTACTTAGTATGGAATTTTTTTGGCTAGCAAAAGATCTAAAGCATGCACCACATGTTAAAGGATCCATGACAATATAACTTCTATGTGAATGTAAACAAACATAATTATTACGTTATCTTCCAAGTCCAACATCAACACTTGATCATTATATAATATTTTGTGGGGACTCACAATCCTAAAAGATGTCCAAGATAGTATATTTGTATGTGAATATCATCTCCTCTCTCATAATCTTGCATAGATTATATAAATGCCTAATGCTATGTTTCTTTGTTCTCAATAACTTTTATCTATCATACTTATTCTATGTTAAGTCATTACTCCCCATGGGATTAGCATATGATTTTTCTATTTCTTTTATTTCATTGCTATGATTGATGCATGAGAATAAAGCAGGAAGACTCAAACTAATATTTATTATATAACTATCAGACTCGATTGCAAGTATAGGTAGATCACAAAGCAAACACTCTAAGCAAAATAATATTGAAATTTTATTTCTCTAAATCATGACATAACTAAGGATCAAACTAAGATAGATGGTAATGGTAATAGTGATGGTGATACGGTACCGAGACACCTCCCCCAAGCTTGGAATAAGCTAAGGGTGGTGCCCATACCCATATACTTAGGTGTCCTTCTTGGGTGATGGTGGTGATGATGTAATCCTTTTAGCTATGATGCCCCTTAGGATGTGGATCTCCTCATTAAGCTTGCCAACTTCTCGCTTAAGGTCTAGATTCTCCTTACGAAGTTTGTTGGTGACGATCATTGCTCCTTCCATCAAAGGAGGGGCTTTGCTAGAGGAGGCAACAGTAGTGTCCACCTGTGTACTAAGATAAGGGGTAAAACATGTATTGGAAGGTGTAACCTTGTTTGGTAAGCTTGACTTTTTGAATTCCACGTGCATGTCTTCAAGTTGAGGTAGAGGTAATTCTTCTTCGTCATCACTTAAAGGCTCAATCCTCTTTAAGTCAGCATCCACCTCTTCTTCTGTTGACCATCCATAAGAATCCACATCCCCATAAACTTGATGATTGGCAATGAGATCTAAAATGTGGATTTATCCCTTTGAGACTATCTTCTGAAGCACAAGAGCAAGGAGTTCATCATTCTTACCACATCTATTACCTTTTGGAGAGTGATGTCTCCTAGATTGGTTAGGTGTCGGTTGGGAGTCTCCATCTTCACGTGGAATTGAACCAAGAAGTTTGTACGGGCATGGAGATTGCCTACTTCATGAAGATCTACCCCAAGTGAGGCTAGTCCTTCGTGGACGTTGGCCATGATCGAATGGACGAGGTTGGTACTTTGTGGACCCTTATGGGTGGAGCCCTTCGTGGACTCTCACGACCGTTACCCTCCGTGGATTGAATTCTCCATCAACGTGGATGTACGGTAGCACCACCTATTGGAACCACGGGGAAAATCTTCGTGTCCCCAATTGCGTTTGGTCTTCCTATCTCTACTCCTTACTTTCATATGATTGTCTTTACTTTCCGCTGCCATACTCGTTGACTTGCATGTGTAGGGTGTACTAGACTTGTTAGAATTGCTAAAACTTGCCAACCACTAAAATTGGGAAAAGGCTAGTGAGGGAGTCCTGGATTAAGTGGTCCTCGGGAGGCCAAGTCGCTAGGATGGAAGCTTCAAGAAGCGCGGCTTGTACTCCACGTTTGATGTAGCAAATATGCATGATTATCTCTTCGGCATATAACCGACCATGTGTAAACCCTAGGCATCCTCAGCGTCTATATAAGCCGAAGGGTTTTACGGTATAGAGGGAGGAGAGCTCATCTAGGGTTAGCTATTCGATCTCGAGGTAGATCAACTCTGTAACCCCCCCCCCATATCATCAATACAACCAACCAGGACGTAGGGTATTACCTCCATAGGAGGGCCCGAACCTGGGTAAATTAGTGTCTCCTTCGTCTCCTGTTACCATCGATTCCAGTCTCACAGTGCGGGACCCCATACCCGAGATCCACCGGTTTTGATGCCGACATTGGTGCTTTCATTGAGAGTTCCCCTATAAGCAAGATGGAATCAATGTCTCGCCTTGCCATCAACGAAGAGGTCCGCAACATGGACACTTTTGTCCCCGGACAGATCTTCCCCTTTGGCAGCATTGTGTTGCACGCTGATCCCACTGGCCATCTAGGCCGCGTTGAGAGCTTCGCCCCTGATCAAGAGGTGAGATTTGGAAACTTAGAGTTCTCCGTAGACTCTCGGGGTGACTTGTCGTTAATCGGGCTTGCAGCTTCGCCTGTACCACCTAAGGACTCTAAGGCTTTAACCTCGAGCCCCTTCTTTGGACATGCCAACGGGGTCACCCATGGTGATGGGCTGATCTCCTATCCTGGTCCGGCTGTTGCGCCACATGACCGGACACGTGTTCTCGCCGAACACTCCCCATGTCCGGATGCCTTGGAGGTCAACTCCGCAAGTTCCGAATAGCTTGATCTGATCGGTCCCGCAGCGGTTGATGAGACCCTAGATTGGATCTCGTTGATGAAGATCACCGACGATCCAACCCCGATCTATGCTCAGATCGGTTACGGTGCGGGTCAGGAATTTTTTGACCCACCCACCACCCACTTGATAGCCACTGTCGAAGATTTAATCGACATGCTGGACTATGCCTCCGAGGAGGCAGAATATATGGATGAAGAGGACCGTGCCCCCACCCTCGTTAACACTGGGAGGTGGGCCGCCACTTCCACATATGATGTCTACATGGTAGATACTCCGGCCGCTAACGGCGATAACACGCCTAACAACGATGGCGACAATCCGGGCGATGCGCCATCAAGGCGCCAGAAACCGCATAAGCGGTCCAAAGGAAAAAAGGGAAGGAAAGCTATTATAAGCAACGGGGATGGTAATACCCCTGCTGACCATGGCAATCCCGATATCCCCGAACACCCGTTAGAGGGTCCGAAAGGGCCTGAGGACCAAAACAACCCCGATAACATCAACGACTCCGAAGACGATAATTACCTTCCCCCCGTCGAGGAGGAAGATATACCAGAAGCCGATGACTTTACATCCCTGATAACCTCGAAGATTAGGAAGAAATTAGGCAGCGGCTCATAGCAACGGCTCGCAGCTTGAAAGCTAAAGAACGGCAACTCAAAGGATGACCTCAATGATCGATGGACGAAAGTCCTCTCAGCTGAGGAAGTATACGGCACCGGTCTGTCGAACCAGCCCAAAAGATACCCACGTAGGAGGCTACTGCCGCAATTCGATGACGAACTCACTGATACACCATCTCCAAACCGTACTCCATACGACAAGCCGGACCATCCCCCTCGCGGGCGGGACAGGACGGCTAAAGACACCGGTTATATATCAGTAATGCCCCGAAGATGGGGTAAGGAGACATTAGAGCCCAATGACAGGTTTGACTTGCGAGATGACCTGGATCACAGAGCAGGCCGCACAAGATCCATTTACGGATCCAGAGAGTACTCACCCGTTAGACGGGGTGGGTACAAACCATGGCTCGACCAAAATAACAGAGTCTGGGAGCGCAACCGGGCCCACACAGACACCGAATACAGGTGCGACATAGCACGGGTCAGAGGCGCCACTCACCCATTGTGCTTCACAAATGAGGTAATGCGACATCAGTTCCCCGAGGGGTTTAAACCTATGAATATAGAATAGTATGATGGGACTACTGACCCAACCGTATGGATTGAGGACTTCCTCCTCCATATCCACATGGCGTGAGGAGACGATATCCATGCCATCAAATATCTACCTATTAAGCTCAAGGGCCCAACTCGGCACTGGTTAAACAGCCTCCTTGAAAACTCCATTGGATGCTGGGAAGACCTGGAAGATGCGTTCTGTTCTAACTTCCGGGAAACCCATGTCCGCCCGCCGGACTCTTCCGATCTCAGCAACGTCGTCCAGAAGCCCGGCGAGTCCGCTCGGCAATTCTGGAACCGGTTCTTGACTAAGAAGAACCAAATTGTCAATTGTCCGGATGCTCAGGCCATAGCCTCCTTCCGGCACAATATTCGGGACGAATGGCTGGACCACTAGCTTGGCCAGGATAAACCTCGGACCATGTCCGCCCTTACTTCCCTCATGACCCGCTTTTGCGCGGGTGAAGACAATTGGCTAGCAAGACGTAGCCACAATTCCGAAGATCTCGTAGCCTCTGAAGCCCCGGATGGCAATGGAAAACCAAAGCGCAATAAGAATAAGCACCGACACAATAATAGCTATGCCGATGACACGGCTATAAACGCTGGATTCCGCAACTCCCGACCGGGGCAGCGGAAGAAGCCTCCTAAAGTCAATCACGACGGACCCATCCAGTTGGAGAAGATCATGGAAAGGCCTTGCCAAATCCATGGGACTTCGGATAAGCCCGCCAACCACACACACCGCAATTGCTGGGTATTTAAACAGGTCGGCAAGATACCACTCGAGGACCAAGGCAAAAGCTCTCGCAGCGAGGACAAGGATGAGCCTCGGGGTCCAGTTGGTGGTGGACAGAAGAAATTTCCGCCCGAAGTCAAAATGGTGAATATGATATACGCCACCCACATACCTAAGAAGGAGAGGAAGCGCGCCCTTCGGGAGGTCTACGCTGTGGTACCCGTAGCCCCGAGGTACAACTCATGGTTGGCATACCCAATCACCTTTGATCAGCGCGATCACCCAACCAGTATCCGTCACGGGGGTTCGGCAGCCCTCATCCTAGACCCCATTACCAATGGGTATCACCTCACAAAAGTCCTAATGAACGGAGGAAGTAGCCTTTTTACCTGATTTACTTAGATACGGTGAAAAAGATGGGCATAGATCCGTCAAGTATCAAACCCAGTAGCACTACCTTCAAAGGAGTGATCCCAGGCGTTGAGGCCCGATGCACGGGTTCCGTAACCCTGGAAGTTGTGTTCGGCTCACCCGATAACTTTCGTAGTGAAGACTTGATCTTTGACATTGTGCCCTTCTACAGTGGCTATCACGCGCTGCTTGGTCGGACAGTGTTCGCTTGTTTCAACGCAGTCCCACATTACGCATACCTCAAGCTCAAGATGCTGGGCCCAAGGGGGTCATTACTGTTAACGGCAATACAGAGCGCTCCCTTAGAACTGAGGAACATGCACTGGCCCTGGTGACCGAGTTCACCGACAAATAAGATCAGCAAGTTCCGACATCCGCCATAAAGGCACACAAGGCTGGGAAGCGAGTTCGGCTTCATACTGAGAACTCAGATCCTTCCTCCTCCCTTCAATAAGGACTCGCCCCCACCGCACAACCCTAAGACCAGCAAAGTACGTACCAAGGAGACACAACTTCGCACTTAAAATTCCATGGGTAGCGGTGGGGAAATAAAGATGGGTGTTCGGCTGGTCTGAACCTCTACCCTCAACACGTCTTTGGACAAAATGCAGGTGCTCCTAAAAGAACCTGCCTATGGCGTAAAGCTCACCTACAATTCGGCAGCCTCTCAAGACCTTGTTTGCAAGATCCGTTCTCTGAACACTAACACCCATCAAGGTGCATCTAAGAGCAGGAGTCACCTAGAAACGGGGAATATCGAGGACGTCCGGTTATCAATCGAAGACCCCTGGTACAACAACTCCTGTATAATTTTCTTCTTTCACATACCTGTAAACAGTTGCTTCGGCAATCCGAGCTATAAGAGTTGTTGAGAAAAATGTAAATTGCGCAGCACAAGTTTGCCTCATCTGTCCTTTTTTGGCGCATATTTTCACCTCTCTTCCTCTTCTCATGGACCTGTTCGTATGATGCTAGGCAACTGGCTAATAGACCGGGGGCTCGAGTTTTAAACAAATTGCCTTATGTACATTCTATCATGTGTTTGGCATCTTGGTGTTCGCTTTATATGCATCGGTTCCGAACTATGTCTTGGGTCAATAGTTGGGTTGCCCGACTCCTGTGCTTGCCCTTTTACATTCCGCGTGTCCTACTAAAAGGGCAAAGGGAGCACCCCTGCGATTGTGCTTCCGGATAGTCTAGTCAAGCACCTTAGGGGAGAAAGTTAAAAACTGACTGTCATAGTATGCGAGATCCGGTCTGTGAACCCGAGCTGGAAGTATTATACTTCAATCCTCGTAAGCAGTTATTCCGTGTTATACGAGGAATTTTCCCTTTATGCAAACATTGTGATACCGGCTTTGGTCGCGGTTTGTCCGAACATCACAACACTTCGGTGGCTAATCGTACACTTCCTGTAGTCCTTTTCGCCCCCCTATGGCTAAGTGAAAGGAATAAAGCATTATAGTCTGATTGCCTAGTCTGTTGTACTGTACCGCCTTCGGGTTTCGATAATTCGGCTAAGGGACATAGTGCATGGGCATAGACACCCCATGTAGTATCTACATGGGGGCTGAAGTCGACGACTCGCATCTTTTAGCATTAAACGGCCACATAGGAGTTATAAAGGAATGCAAAACCATACAAGAACATTTACCAATGTCATCAAAAGTTTGGACAAGTCTTCGGACGCGTTACAGTTCATTCAAATAAATGATCGCCTGGACACTGAGGCGCTATCACCTGAGCACTCTCCATCACTCCATCAAAGTATATCTCGAGCTGTCTATGCTCCTTCCCGGGAGGCGGCAGGGCGGTGGCTACCTTGATAGGATCTAGCCCCGGCCAGTGCACCTTCGCTCTTGCAAGGGCCATTCGGACTCCCTCGATGCAGGAGGAGCACTTGACGGTGTCGAGGCGCGGCGAAGCAGCAATCAACCTCTGCAACCGGCCAAAGTAGCTGCCTGGCCATAAGCGGATGCAGAGGTCCTTCATGGCCGGCTCCGCCATCTAGTGCAGCTCCATCAACCGTTTCAACTGCTTCACTAGAAGAGGAGGACGCTCGGGGGCTCCAAAATGTGCCCAGAACAGTCGAGCTTCATCTCCTTCTCCTTGCGAGGCGAACAACTGATTGGTGTCCGCCACGCTCTTCTGGAGATTGGAGGAGGCGTCTGAGGATCGCCACACCTGGAACCATCTGTCCACCCGCTCCTTCTGGAGTTCAGCTGATAAAGTGGACAGTTCGGCCGAGCTCACCTTATTCTTCTGCTCCAAGGCCTCGCATTTTTTGCTGGTGTCCCTGAGCTCCTGCTGGACCTCCGCCACGCGAGCCTCATGCTTTCCACTGGTGGCTCGCATGGCGGAAAGGGCGACAGACGTTTCTTTAGCAGTCGCCCTCTCGGCGGCCTCTTCGTCCTTCGCGCGTTGGAGCTCGGCCTTGAGCCTCTCCATCTCTTTCGCCGAAGCTACGCGTACATCATACAGTGTGAAGAAGCTGCATTGACGGTATTCGGACGATGGAGTTCAGCCAAAGGTATTCGGATTCTGTTTTAACATACCTTGGGCCTCATCGAATCTTTTGTTAAGGGCCTCAACTTCATCTTCGAAGCATTTAAGCTTCCGGTTTAGCTCATCGACCTCGGCGCCATTTATTGCCACCGCCGATGATGATGCCTGCATTACACATACAGTAGATATATTACATGGGTTATCAATTCCTGAATTATAGTCAATCCGATCATATGTTGAGTTATCCTAACATGCCGGATACTTAAAGCGTATCTAGTCCGATATTGGATACAGGAGTGACCCCTAGGTGCATTTTTTCACCTCACCTAGGGCTCGGGGGCTGCCATGTATATAATAGAAATAAATAAAAACTTTGCAAATAAGAACATCAGGTGACTCACTTAAAAACCCGATAGGAGACCCTTGAAGGCCTCCTTCAGTCCGTTGTCGACGGACTGAATTCTCTGCAACACCGAACACATAAGGGTGCGGTGCTCTTCAAACAGGGAGGAGCTTGATGAAGCCTCCTCCATCACCGGCCACCCAGTGGTTGGTGGAGCCGGTGATGATCGGATCTCCGAATCACCAACCGGGGCTTGAACCGTTGCCTCCGGAGGCGTGTTGCACTCTGGAGATGTCCTTAGAGGAGACTGGGCGCCCGCTCGTCCAACCTCCTCAATGTCCAGGTGGGGTGTCTCTCCCCGGTCTTGGGTGGCCGAAGCGTTGGCCTCGGCCATGGTGTTGTTCTCCCCGCCACCGGTGTCTGGCTCCATAGGAGTGTGATGGGACGACACCTCCATGGCGTCCCTCGTGGCGTCTGGAGTGGTGGGATGCGAGGCATCCCTGCTCTCCGCCAGTTCGGCAGGCGGGGTCTCCCCGTCCGATATCACATCGGTGGGGATGACGCGCGGGGGGCTACGAAGCCAATAACCGGCATGTTATCAAGCTATAAATCTATTCGTAATAAATGTGAGGGTCTTTGGATCCTAACCTTTTTGTAGGGGGCTTGACCCGTAGGCTCCTTCGTGGAACCTCCTCGAGGTCTTCGGGCATGGTGTCTGAGTCCGAACTATTGTCGGTCAGAATCACCTGCGCCCGACGCGCCCTCTTCTGGACAGGAGGAGGGACCTGCTCCGGAGCGTCCGAAGGCACCGCTCTCTTCCTGGCATAGGGGGAATTACCTTACTTCTCACCCTCGACCTCGGCCTCCTCCTCTTCCTCCTCTTATTCCTCTTCCTCCTCCTCAACCTCCTCCTGATTTGAGGAGGCGGGGGTATCCTCGGATGCAGCGTCAGGCTGGTCCCTGATGCGGATGCCAGCCTGGCCTGGTTTCTTCTTCTTCCCATTTTTCGTGGGATCCTCATAAGGCTTTACCACGAGCATTTTTGCTAATAGCCCGGTCCTCTTGTCTTCGGGCTGAGGCGTCGGACTGTGAATTTTGATGGCTTTCTTTAGCCATCTCTGCAAAGGTAGATCGGAAAAGAGGTTATGAAACCTCCTTATGTAATGGAGTTCACCAAGCTAGGATGTATCATACCTCAGATTCGGTCTTGGCAGCATGCAGACCATTGTCCTCCTTCTCGGATGGCCAGCTCTTTTGTGATTTTAAGAGCGCCTTTCACAACTTCTCGCGCGTAGTGCGGAAGAGATTCTGGACTATGGGCTCACCATCGAGCTGACGAGCCGACAAGGGAGTATCCTGGCGCAGGCAAGGGAGGATGCGTCTTCGGAGCATCACCTAGACCACATCGGTTAACTTGGTGCCCTCATCGATCTTGGAGTCGATTTGCTTCCGCAGGTCGCTCACCTCCTTGCTCGGTCCCCAGACAAGGCCCTTTTCAAGCCATGATGCCAGTCTGGTGGGGGGGACCGGATCTGAATGCGATGTGGGGATGTTGACCTTCTTCTTGCACTTCAGTGATATAGAACCACTCCTTCTGCCACCCTTTGATGGTGTTGATGAGGGTTCCCGACGGCCACACGATGCGGGTGAGCTTGCCGACGACGGCCCTGCCGCAACCTACGTGCTTGCCACCGACACACTTGGGCTTGATGTTGAACACTTGAAGCCAAAGCCCGAAGTGTGGATCGATGTGCAGGAAGGCCTCGCAGACAAGGATGAACCCCGAGATGTGCATGATAGAATTCGGCAGGAATTCATGGAAGTCGAGGCCTTAAAAGACCATCAACCCCGTGACAAAAGGGTGGAGAGGAAAGCTCAACCCCCTTATGAAGTCAGGGTTGAACACCACCCTTTCGCCTGGTTTGGGGGGTGAGGATCACTTGGCCCTCCTCTGTCGCGTGGTGAGGGATGTTGGCAGGGAGGTATCCGGCCTTCTTAAGGTCCTTGATGTCCTCATCGGTCATCGTGGAGGCCTCCCACTTGTCGTGGGAGCGGGAGCCCGCCATTGGTGAGCTTGGAGGTGGGTCCGGAAGATTTGGATCTAGGCGTCGGAGGCTTAGAGGAATGGGAGGCAGCGGAAGCAGATGAGGAGCGTGAATGGCTATGTGGGTTTTCTTACCCTTTATGAGGCTTATCTTTGAGCTCCCTCCGCCACGCCATGAATCCCTCCACTTCCAGAGACGTGTGCACAGTTGCGCATGCATGATTAAACATATCCCGTGTGAAACGGAGCACGATCTGCGTGTTGATAGATCGTGCTAATGAAACAGCCTCGAACCGTGCATCGAGTTCCTGTAACTGGCCTAGTGGTCGTGGTGGGCCGTGACCTTTCGTTAGAGAGGTCGTCAAGGAATGTTATCTTTCCCCCTGAAGTTTGGCCTTTGAAGCCAACTTATTTCACAGTATTCGGACACGCCGCTATGCAGAAAGCTATTTGTCATCGGAGGCCGAACTCTGTTCGGTAGGAGGAACTTACCTCGCAAGTCGAAGACTTTATTCATGAAGCAATTGGAGCTAAAGATCCTTGGCGTTGGAGGCAAGTTCGGGGGCTACTGAGGGAGTCCTCGATTAAGGGGTCCTTGGGAGGTCGACCTATTCTTGTGGGCCAGGTTATGTGGGCCACTTACTGAACACACGAATGCTTGAAGGCCAAGTTGCCAGGATGGAAGCTTCGAGAAGCGCGGCTTGTACTCCACGTTTGATGTAGCAAATAGGCATGATTATCTCTTCGGCGTATAACCGACCATGTGTAAACCCTAGGCATCCTCGGCGTCTATATTGTTGGAAATATGCCCTGGAGGCAATAATAAAATGGTTATTATTATATTTTCTTGTTCATGAGAATTTTTTATTATCCATGCTATAATTGTATTGACTGGAAACACATTGCATGTGTGGATACATAGACAACACTTTGTCCCTAGTGTGCCTCTAGTATACTAGCTCGTTGATCAAAGATGCTCAAGATTTCCTAGCCATTAACATGAGATGTCATTTGATCATGTCAGTTTATTGCTACAGTTTTCTGCATGTCAAGTATCTATTCCTATGACCATGAGATGATGCAACTCACTGACACCGAAGGAGTACCTTGTGTGTATCAAACGTCGCAACGTAACTGGGTGACTATAAAGGTGCTCTACAAGTATCTCCGAGGGTGTCTGTAGGGTTGGCATGGATCAATACTGGGATTTGTTACTCCGTGTGACAGAGAGGTATCTCAGGGCCCACTCGGTAATACAACATCACAACAAGCCTTGCAAGCAATGTGACTAAGTGTTATCCACGGGATCTTGTATTACGGAACGAGTATAGATACTTGTCGGTGATGAGGTTGAACTAGGTATATAGATACCGACGATCGAATCTCGGGCAAGTAACATACCGAAGAACAAAGGGAACAACACACGGGATTAACTGAATCCTTGATATAGAGGTTCGACCGATAAAGATCTTCATAGAATATTTAGGAACCAATATGGGCATCCAGGTCCCGCTATTGGTTATTGACCGTAGAGGTGTCTCGGTCATGTCTACATAGTTCTCGAACCCGCAGGGTCTGCACACTTAAGGTTCGGTGACGTTTCGGTAGTATAGAGTTATGTATGGTGGTGACCGAAGGTTTTTCTGAGTCCCGGATGAGATCCTGGACGTCACGAGGAGCTCTAGAATGGTCCGAAGGTAAAGATTGATATATAGGAAGTCCTGTTTTGGTCGCCGGAAAAGTTTCGGGTTCATCGGTAGTGTACCGGGAGTACCGGGAGGGTGCCGGGGGACCATCGGGAGGGGTATTTCAACCCAAGAGTCTACGTGGGATATGGGAGGAGGTATACCAGCCCTTAGTGGGCTGTCCTAAGTCCCACAAGAGGCCCATGCGGCTAGGAGGAGAAGTCCAAAAGGAAAATGGTGGAAAAGGAGTTTTCCAAGTGGGAGAGAAGGAGTCCTAATCCTACTAGGATTGGAGGAGGACTCCTCCTCCTCCCACTTTGGCCGACGCAAGGGCTGGCCCCTTGAGGTCCAAGTCTCCTCCCTCCCTCCTCCTATATATACTAGAGGTTTGAGGGTTTTTTGACACAGAAAAATAGCCACGTGCTACCTCTCCTCTAGTTCGTAGTTTCTCCTCTAGATCGGTTTCAACGGTGCTTAGGCAAAGCCCTGCTGGAATAGCTCCACCACCATCGCAGCAACGCCCTTGCGCTGCTGGAGAACTCGTCTACCTCTCCGCTCCCTCTTGCTGGATCAAGAAGGCGGATATCGTTATCAAGTTGTACGTGTGCTGAATGCGGAGGTGCGGTCCGTTTGGTGCTAGATCGGGACGGATCGTGATTGGATCGCGGGATGCTCGGCGATTTGGATCGGGAAGATGTTCGACTACATCAATCGTGTTTCTTAACGCTTCCCGCTTAGCGATCTACAAGGGTATGTAGATCCACCCCCCCCCCCCCCTCTCGTAGATGCTCATCACCATGGATAGATCTTGTGTGTGCGTAGGAAATTTTTTGTTTCCCATGCAACGTTCCCCAACATATATAAGCCTGAGGGGTTTAGGGTATAGAGGGAGGAGAACTCATCTAGGGTTAGCTATTCGATCTCGAGGTAGATCAACTCTGTAACCCCCCATATCATCAATACAACCAAGCAGGACGTAGGGTATTACCTCCATAGGAGGGCCCGAACCTGGGTAAATATGTGTCCCCTTCGTCTCCCGTCACCATCCATTCCAGTCTCACAGTGCGGGACCCCCTACCCGAGATCCACTTGTTTTGACACGAACATCGGTGCTTTCATTGAGAGTTCCTCTATGAGCAAGATGGAATCGATGTCTCACCTTGTCAACAATGAAGAGGTCCGCAACATGGACACTTTTGTCCCCAGACATATCTTCGCCTTCGGCAGCGTTGTGCTACACGCTGATCCCACTGACCATCTAGGCCGTGTTGAGAGCTTTGCCCTTGATTGAGAGGTCAGATTCGGAAACTTAGAGTTCTCCGTAGATTCTCGGGGTGACTTGTCGTTAATCGGGCTTGCAGCTTCGCCTGTACCACCCGAGGACTCTGAGGCTTTAACCTCGAGCCCCTTCTTCGGATATGCCAATGGGGTCACCCATGGCGATGGGCTGATCTCCTATCCTGGTCCGACCGCTGAGCCACATAACCGGACACGTGTTGTCGCCGAAAACTCCCCATGTCCGGACGCCTTGGAGGTCAACTCCGCATGTTCCGAAACTTGATCTGATCGGGCCTGCAGCGGTTGATGAGACCCTAAATCGGATCTCGTCGATGAAGATCACCGACAATCCAACCCCGATCTATGCTCAGATTGCTTACCCTGCGGGTCAGGAATTTTTCGACCCACCCACCACCCACTTGATAGACATTGTAGAAGATCTAACCGACATGCTAAATTATGCCTTCGAGGAGGCAAAATACATGGATGAAGAGGACCGTGCCCCCACCCCCGTTAACACCGGGAGGTGGGCCGCCACTTCCACATATGATGTCTGCATGGTATATACTCCTACCACTAACGACAACAACACACCTAACAACAATGGCTACAAGTCAGGCGATGCGCCGTCAAGGCGTGGGAAACCGCATAAGCGGTCTAAAGGCAAAAAGGGAAGGAAAGTTGTCATGGTATTATCAGCAACGGGGACGGTAATACCCCTGCTGACCATGGCAATCCCGATATCCCCAAACAATGGAGCTTTCGAGAGGATAAGACGTAAGTCTTCTTAGAGAAGAAGACCTCTTTATATAGTGGGAAGGGAATCTGCCCGTTGCCCACCAGCCAGCTGCACAACAGCAGTAGTACCACTCGGGGAGTAGTATTACCGTCCATACGGAAGATCCACACACAGGGCCATAACTAAACAACACAAGGGGGCGGTAGTACTGCTCCTACCAGCGGTACTACCACTGGCATAGTGGATGGAGCAGATCTCAGCAATAGTAGGGGAAGCGGTACTACCACTTGTTAGTACCACCCCTACTACCACTCTGGTGGCGTTAGTCATCAGACACCAGACAAGGGAGTGTCCGTTGCCCCGCGTAAGGAGACGGAATCCCCTAGCGGTACTACCGCTACGGCCAGCTGTACTACCGCCCTCACAGAGATATATAGTAGTAGTAGCATGCAACTGCTACTGCTCTGGAGGCGCAGGTCATCAGACAAGTGTGTGATGCCCCGCATGAGGTGCTAGGGTCATACAGTGGTACTACCGCTCTATCATAGCAGTACTACATCCCAAACGACTCTGAGGCAACCAAGGACACATGGCAGAGCTCCAGTTGCCGAGAAAGGACTGGTGCATAAGTGTACGTATTGATTCCACCCAACCTTTCCAAATGCGGACCTCCTCTTGATAGTATGGATTTTCCTATGACTTAAGTCTACCAACACTAAGTCATCGGAAAATAACCATCTTCTCTTTTATCAATGGGAGGGGGAAATGACCGTCTCGCACCACCTGATAATATCTGAAAGCTCAATGCACACAGTTAGTCCGTAAAAGCATTGTCATCAATCACCAAAACCACTAGGGTAGAAATATGCCCTTGCAACAATCTACACATGCATGTCTAGAGTATGGCAACGGAAAGTAAATGACATGCAAGTGCAAGCAAGTAAGGGTAGAGTTTGGATATGATCAAACGCAATGAAGACAAGGAGATTTTTGGCATGGTTTTGGTAGGTGGTACTATCGTATGTCCATGTTGATGGAGACTTCAACCCACAGAGGGTAACGACTACACGAGTCCATGAAGGGCTCCACCCATAAAGTGTCCATGAAGAAACAATCTTGTCTATGCCATCATGGTCCACGAAGGGCTAGCCTCACTCGGGGTAGATCTTATTGAAGTAGGCGATCTTCTTGTCCTTATAAACTCCTTGGTTCAACTCCAGAAGATTGGAGGCTCCCAAGTGACACCTAACCAATCTAGGAGACACTACTCTCGAGAAGGTAACAGATGCTGTTGATGATGATGAACTCCTTTCTCTTGTGCTTCAAAAGATTGTCTCCCCAACACTCAAACACTCTCTCATGGATTTTGGCTATGAGGTAGGAGAGGGATTGGAGTGGAAAGCAACTTGGGGAGGCTAGAAATCAAGGACCAAATGTTGTGTGGAATTCTCTTAATGTCAACACAATGGTAGGTGGTTCTCTCTCAGAAAATGGATATGGAAAGTGGTAGCTTTGTCCTGGTTGCTATCCGAGAGTTTGTGGAATGGATGGCGGTATATATAGGCAATGCCAAAAGTCTAACTGTTACACACCTTTATGCACTACTCAGTGGGACTGGATGAAAACACTCGGTCAAACCGACTAGTACAAAATGTTTGAACTTTAGGCTTTTCGGTGAGATCAGATTAAACCTCTCGGTGGGACCAAATGATGATGACCTAATCAGTTTCCATGATTCGGTGACACCAACTGAAACCACTGAAACCACTCAGAAATTCCGAAGTGAAAGCAATTGGTAGCAAAAGATTGGCAAGTGATTTTCTATGGGTCTGAAGGGTCATCTCGGTGATACCGAGACGCTAGGGTTTAGGCAGTGTCTTTGTCAAGTGTATATCGATGAGTCCGGGTAGATGTGTTTCTGTGGGACCGATAATTACTTTAGGGTTTTGGAAATAGATGAATGTGAGAGTGTAGCTGACGGTTTGGAGCAATATCTCTAAGCACTTTAGCAGTTAGACCATGATCAAAACCTCATCCCATTGTAATAGTATTGGCTTTCCTATGGCCTCAATGTGATCTTGGATCACTTAACCATAAATGTAGAGCCTTGAAGTTTTTCTTTTTTTGAACGGTCACCGGGGGGGAGAGGATCCCCACCTGAATATATTGCTCAAAAATCTGCTGAAGCCAAGAGTTACCCCTTGAGCTTTGGCTGATCCAGTTTGTAAGGGAAACTGGATCGAAAACCTAAACAAGTTGACCCCATTTATGAGGGAAACCAGGCCGAAAACTGTACAAATAACAGGGTTATAGAAGATGAGGAAAAAATTGCCATCCATGTGGAGGCAAGACCTAGCTAGCAGGCAGAAAGACCAACACCATGAGAGACACAAGTAGACATGGGGTGCTGTCGAAGGATCATAATACTAAGACTCTGCAAACAACCTAATGCACCACACCGGCGTGTGTATCGAGCCCCACGGCACCATAGAGAATCAGCCAGAACAACGAGTGCCAAACTTAACACGAACCTTGACTGGGAGATCTGCCACGGGCAGTCGAAACGATTAGTAGGTTGGGGAGGCATCATTGCTTTGTCATTAAGCAAAGGTGAACCAAGACAACTCCAAGAGCCCGAAGCTCACCGCAGCACAACGACAACCATGGGAGGGTCTTGAGCATGCCAACATGACGGGGACCACGCGAAGGATAATCGAAGACAAAGATGAACCGAGGTACCGCCAAGAGCCCGGAGCTCGCCGCAGCACAACGACAACCATGGATGTCTTGGTAGAACAACAGGGACGACACCGAAGAATACCACCAAAAACAACACATACCACCGTCAACCCATCCGATCGCACCACCACCAACAACATACCGTAGCAAGCGCCAACGACACATCACCCAAGCACACTCCAAGATGATGCCTTCAAGAAGGGGTGCGATGCCAGCTGCGCCGTCATCATCCGCACCAGGAGGACCTGGCCTAGGGGTTTCCCCCGGGGTCTCCACTTCCATCATCATCTGACCAAGCAAGGCGAGCCTTGAACGGTTGTCGTCTGGTCGCCACCCAATAACACCCCACAAAGGGAAGAGGTATCATATAGGAACGAGGTGGTCCAGAGAGGATCGCACCCCGCTAACCCGGCTTCGGATGGAAGAACTAGAACCACTCCAAGGAGTGGCCGAGCCAAGATGACGCCATCGTCGACCCCCTGCCGACCGCATCACCAACACCAACAAACCCACCAACATCCCCGCAATGAGTAGCTACCCAACGCGACAACCGAGTTGACTTCTAAATGATGCCTTTAGGAAGGGTTGCAACGCGAATTGCGCTGCCATCATCCGTTCCAAACAAGCTAGGAATCAAGGTTTCCCCCAAAGTCACAGAGAGATTGGCAAAACAGCAACCTTCAATGACGCCTTCAAGAAGGTTCATGGAGCCCGCATGCGTCACCGTCATTGGCCCTAGTCAGAGCACGACTTTCGCCAAGTTGAGCATGCACGACCAAACTCCAAAGCACCCTTTGAACCGGGTAAACTGCTCACGTGCACTATCCGATACAGAAGGCCATGGCATCCCGCCGCCGCCCACGGCCCCACCGGCCGGAACGACCGTGGTCGCACCACCACCACCTCCACCGGCTGGAGCCCCGCATGGTCCAGATCTGGTCGCCCGAACAGCCACCAACATAGAGCCAGGGGCCCCCATGACCACCAAGCGAGAAGAGGTGATGCGAGAGCACCCGGAAGGTGCCATGCCCAGGCACGGCCGTCGATGAACGAGCTGGACCGCCACCCGCACGCGCTGGCCTATATCGGGCCTACACCATCGCCACGCAGAGGCATGCCACACCCGTAGCCCCTAGCTCCGCCTCAAGCCATGACCAGCGCGCCAAGAGACTACCTTCACGCCAGAGCAGCCCCGCCCCCGCTAACCACTGACCGTCCAGATCCAGCATGGCCCGTCGGCCTCCTATGGCAATGAGACGGTCGCGAGGAGCAATAGATGCGCCCCGCTGCCACCTTTCATGGAGTGAGAGCGGCCTTCGCCGGCGCCCCCTCTAGTGGCGGTGAGACCGGGGGAGGCAATATGGGGGGTCACGGTGGCGCAACGAGGAGGAGTACCCCGAGTCGCCAGAGGAGGGGCGATGCAGGAGCCTTGAAGTTTTTCCAACATCATTCCTTGGTAGGTTGAGGGGTTCACATCTCATTCCAAACACTTTCCTAAGTTGAGGTCTTCCTAAAATATACTCAAGGAAAACATTAGTCCAACAATATGTATGTTGATATGAATTACCAAAACCACCAAGGGAGTGAATGTGCTTTTAGCATCCTGCAAGGATCTTTTGAGTGGTGTTTCTCCTCCTCTTGTTGCTCTGCCCCTACCTGTTTCCTGGCCAGCATGAGCATTCATGCCGCCTATTGGAGGTGTTGGCCATTGTTCCGCACTGAGCAATGATCCATATACCCACTTCTTATGTTCCTCCATCTGTACCCCTTCACCGCACTCCTCGTGGCCATGTCCCATAAGCATGCACACTTGACAATAAAAAGGATTTTCTCACACTTCACAATTAGAAAACGTACGCCTCCCCTTCAACTATGAGATGTGCAATATGGGTTAAGGCTTAGCAGTTAAAACACGATCATGAACCCTAACATAGTATTTCTCGTAATAGGGGTTCTTTGAGAAAGTTGTTCAAACCACTAAATCATGGCAGTAAAGGTCAGACACCTTCTAGATCTGTATCCATAAATACAACCCATCCGACACAATGGACTTGGGACCAGTCTTGCCATCGTAATCCTTAATGTGAACCCCCAAAACCCCGAAGATGCAAGGTCCTCGTGCACAATTTTTTTTCCAATCTCCTAAGCAGAACATCTGGGAGATGATCAAATTCTCCCCGCTTACGAAACTTCACAGCATGGCAAGAACCCAAACAAACTTCATAATGTCAAAAAAATGTCAATGAACTAAAGGATCTAGTCATATTGACTCTGTCGATCTCCTTCCATCTTGCCTCCTCTTTCCCATTCACCACGTCATCGATCTTGCCATCTTGTAGTTCCATGTGCTGTAACATGTCCTCTAGATCGATCTCAGTGCCATTCCCTGTCCCCGATGCAGAACTTGATTCCATCGCCATAGCTAGGTTTTAGTTAGCTCTGCCTTTCGTGTAAACCAACACGACTCCCTCAGCACCCGTGAGGAAGGTCTTGACTCGATATAGTTTGTTTCCCTGAAGCACTCACGTCGGTGGTGAAGTCACCTGCGAAGGAAGAAACCCTAAGTGAGAGGGTGATCTTGCTAGTTTTTCATAGAGGGCACATGCTGTGCAGAGGAGAGCGTTACGAGAGACACTAGCTTACTATACCCAAACCAAACACCCCCTTTTTTGAGATGACGACTTTGCCCCTCTGCTTTCCTAGGTGTTTGAACCGAAGTCGACTAAAAACAAGATGCACCTATACCTCGCTTGATGTGGGTTCGTTGGTAGCCTCGCTTTAAGCGAGCACCGCGCTGGGACAGCCCAGGTGCGTGCGGGAGTCCACTTCCTCATTCATTTTCTCTGATAAAGACAGTGATATGATTGCCGCATAATAATAATGAGTCAGTACCAAAGAATACGAGGATATCCCAAGCCTTCCACAAGTTCCTCGCTAAACAATGTCTCATCTACGCTTCATTTTATACGTTTTTATCAAGAAAAAGGCCACGATAGACCATCTGATGCTAGCTCCTCAAATCATTGGCCAGCAAGGGAAATGGATACAACAAGTCTCCCCTCATCTACCGGAATGTGTCTGGAGTTATCTACGCTCCCACGCATGGCTAGACAACCAAAAAACAGCCTAGCAAAGATGACTTCTCTTGGGCAACGCAAGGACAAGTAGCTCTGATTACAAAACACAACACAAGTTGGCATAACCCAAGTCAATATGATAACTCGACCATCCAGGTCTTGCCTGCGTCATCTTCTTTCTTTGGATCAATGAAGACCTCGGCACACTTGATCTTTTCAAATATGAACACCTTTTATCATTTTTGATTTCATTTTCCCTTTCGTTTATACTTCCAAATATTCTAAACATATATATTAATAAATATACTTTAAATTTATTTTTCAAAATGTTAAATGTGTACATTTTTTTCAATGTAACTAAAAATGTATAATGTGTATGGAAAAGAGTAGACATCCAAAAATATATGTTTTCAAAAAATGTTAATCATCTGTTTTAAAAAAATGTCACGTACAAAGAAATATTCCTGATGCATACTGAAAACATAGAACATATATGAAAATACTGAACTCAAAAACATTTTCTAAATGTTTACTGTGTATAAAAAAATATTAATACTATATTCTAGAATTTTAAATTATGCATAAAAAATGTTCCTGATGTATACAGAAGACGTAATACGTGTACAAAAAAGTAGTCATTAAACATAAATATTTAGAAATATATTAATCATCTATTTCAAAAATAATAAACATGTACAAAAAACATTCCTGATGTTTATGAAAAACGTAGAACATCTATTAAAAAGTGAACATAAAAGCATAAATTTAGAAAAATATTAATCAAATATTTGAAAAATATGAAATACAATATGTATTAAAAATGTTCATGATATATATATAAAATCTGCAATACGTACGGAAAAAGCAGTCATTAAACATTAGTTTTGAAAATATTAATCATGTTTTCAAAAATGTTAAACATGTAAAAGAATGTTGCTGTGGTATATGTAAAATGTACAAATATGTATACAAGATGAAGCCATGTGTTGTTGAAAAAAACGAAGAAAAATTATGAAAACGAAAGAAAGAAATGAAAAACCTCCAAAAACCATGACAAATAATATAAGAAAAAAAACCCGAAGAAGAAAATGCTGACAATAACCAAAGAAGAAACCCACACAAAAGAAACGGAAGAAAACCATGAAGTAAACCCAGCGAACGAAACACAGCGAACCCAAACAAAACAGAGTGAATGAAGAAAAACAGACGAAAAAGGCCGCCCAGTAACTATAGTACAGAGTGCTCGCACTTTAGAAACTAACTTAGGAACCCTGAAAATAAAACTAAAAACTAACCAGGTGTTGAAATAAAACAGAACGCCACCGCCTATCTTACTCATTTCCAGCTATTTCCAGTACGCGACATGGCCTATCAGCAATCCCCACCGCCGCCGAAGAAGAAGAAGAAGAAATCCCCGCCACCAGCTCCCACCACCATATGCGCCCTCGGCGACGACCATCTGCGCAAGGTATTCCTCTGCCTCCCCTCCCTCGCTAGCCTCGTCCACGCCTCCCTCACCTGCAGACCCTTCCTCCGCGTCGGCCGCTCCTCACCTGCATTCCACCTTTGAGCTTGAGGCCGGAGCTGGTGGGGATCTTCGCACATGCCCCTGAGTTCGAACCTCTCTGGGTTTTGCGGAGCCCGAAATCCAACAGATGGAAGGGTAAATGCATTGGTTGGTTGCTTCAAGAGTTAATACCGAATATCATCATATTTTTGTTTTGTGTTAATGCAAGACACTCAACTATACGTTGCAATATGACAATGTCTTAGGAGACAACGGGCGATGGAGACATGACAAAAAACTTACATCTTTTCGAATGCCCTTGTAGAAACGATCGCCCAGACTTGATCCATTTGTCCCGCACATGAATGTAAACATCTTATCCCTAGCAATACGGGCATGGAATGAATGGTAGCGTCTCCTATGGAGACTTTCACTGGCTGGAAGAAGATGAAGACGCCATTGGCGTGGTGGATGGAGCTGTGTGTAGTTGCAGATATTTTGGTTTGGTGGCGTATGGAGGAACATGATTGCGGCACTTGTTAAGTGGGGTTGGGTGAGGGGCATGAGCGTGGATGCCCGTTTGTGCAGGTGCAACAGAATCAACCCTCCCGTCTGTCGGCGTCATATATTAAATGTGTTGGGTGGGGTGGCATGTGTATTTCTATCCATCGAGTACGAAATGGATACAAGGTTGGGCATGCATCACGAGGCATTTAGTCGGTCAAGATTCCAGGTTCATCTGGACCCGAGAGCCGAATTGCATTTTCAGATGTTTCAGCTCATTTTTTTATCTCACACTCCATTATAACACTTCCTAGATCTGGGATGTTAAGGTATAAAAATATATATTAGTTTGTAAGAGATAATTAGTTGGATCATTGAATCGGATTTCAATTACTTCTCATAATTTCTATGCATGCAAATTTTGACATGCATTGTGATAGTGGAATCACGACATCTCGCATTGTGTGAGGGAGTGAGAAGAATACGGTGGCCCTAGTGGCTTCTTGGGGAGCATTGTGCCTCCACACCGCTCCAACGGAGACGTACTTCCTCTCAAGGAAAGGAACTCTGGTAACACATCCTCGGCTCCACCGGCTCCACTTTTGGTTATATCTTACCTTTACTTCTTGCAAGCTATTATTGTGTTGTATCCCTTGCTTGCTTGTGTACTTGTTGTGATTAGCATCATATAGGTTATTCACCTAGTTGCACATCTAGCCAACCTATTTGATTCTAAGCCTAAATTGTTAAGGAAAAGTTAAAAGTATTAGTTGCCTATTCACCCTCCCTCTAGTCAACCATATCAATCCTTTCAATTGGTATCAGAGCCACATCTCTTTATTAAGGGTTTCACCACCCGAAGAGTATGGCTGGCGAAGAGGAGCGTGTGGGAGAACTTCTCGAGGCCGTGAGGGTGAACACGGTCTCACGCGAGGATTTGAATGAGGCCTTGTCCTTACTCAAATCCTCCATGGCGACCGAGGTTCAATCCATGTTCAAAGATTTCCTTAATACTCTTAAAGTGCCTACCGATGCGGTGCAAGTGGTCAAACCCACTAACTCGACATTGGATGTCAACTCCGGTAAGGAGGGGGCTAGTGCTGATAAGGATAATCGTTCTCAAGGAGTTAATGGGTCGGGGAGCTTTGCCTCAGTTCCCCCTCCTGTGGTCTATGGAGGACCGGTGCACTCACCTCATATAGTTAATCATGGTCCTCCTCCTAAACTTGTTAAGAATGATTTTGCTAACTAGGTTTTCAGTACCAAGTCTCATTTAGATCACAACCCAATTCATCTCATGAGAGTCATTGAAGAAGGATACTATCCTAATGATCCATGCAATCTAACTCCAAGAGAACAAGCGGATAAACACCTAAATTCTCCCGCCTCATACTCCAAGCGATTGTTCCTACTGAAGACCTACCACACCTACGTCCCTTCACTATTGCTAAAGAGTGTTGGGAACACATCATCTCCATGTACAAGGGCAGTTCAAGCATTCAACGGTCAAACTATGAAGTTGTCCTTGATCAGTCAGATGAGTTTGTGATGATAGAGGATGAGGAACCACATGAGCTCTATAGAAGGGTGACCGCTCTCGCCGTTTCCCTCAAGGATCATGGCAGCAAGGATGTGGATGATACTTGGATCAAGCGCAAGTTTTTGAAGGCCATCATGCCCTACAACAAGGCCATGTCCGCTGTCATCCGTCAAAGGCCGGACTTTCACACCTTGTCTTCTGGTGATGTGTTGGATGAATTTATTGCAATGAACATCCTGAACACGACAGCTGACAATGCTCTAGCTCGCGTTCAACGGTCAAAGAAATCCTCTCCCAACCTTGCTTCGAAGGCCAAGGCCAGTCAAGAGGAAGAAGAAGAAGAAGAAGAAGAAGAAGAGGGTTGCCCCAAGGACACCAAATATGCTTACCATGAGCACATGGCTCTTGCGTCCAGACAATTTTGGGGCAACAAGAGAAACACAAGGCCCAACTTCTCCAAGAACAAATTAAATGGGTCAAAGGGCAAGCAACGTGTGAGAACATGCTACAACTATGGTAATGTGAGTCACTTTGTGGTGGATTGCCCATATGATAAGAGGGAAGACAATGGTGGCAAGCTCATTCGCAAAGATAAGGCCAAGCCCTTCCCCAACAAAACCAACTTCACCAAGAAGGCTCCTCACAAAGTATTGGTGGCTCAAGAAGAGTATGCCTCGGATGATGATGTTGATGACGAAGACACAAGCGATGAAGGAATGGCAATGGCATCCGTGGCAATTGCTTCCTCTACCATAACAAAGGTGTCACTCTTCGATGCACCCAATGAGAACATCATCGCGAGGTGCCTCATGGCTAAAGGTATCACCAAGGTAACCTCCAACGCGAAAACCTCAAACATTAAGACTTCTATTTCTTCCACTCCATCTTTAGAATGTGTGGATGAACATGAGGAGGCGAAAGAGGATAAAAATGAGTTTGACAAATTCATGTGTAAACTCAAGGGAGATTCCAAGAAGCACTTTATTGCTCTCTTGGAACAACTTGGTGAGGCCCATGACACTATTGAGTCTCAAGAAGAATTTCTTGAGGAGTTAAGAGGCCATAGTCGTGACTATGCTGACGAGATAGCGGATCTATCTATTGTTCTTGAGGAAGAGCGAGGTCTTTGTATGACTCTTGAGGAGTCACAAAATGATGACCTTTCTAAATTACGTAAAGATTATGATCATGCTATTATTCTTAACCGTGTGCTCAAGTCTGAAAAGGTTGCACTTGGGGTTGACCATGATCGACTCAAGGATGAGCTTGACACACTTGACAATGCTCACAAGGCGTTGAAGTGTGCTCATGCCTCTCTTAAGGAGTCACATGATCAACCCCAAGTGAAACTCACTAAGGAAATTGCCACGTGTCCTCCTTTTGTTCTAATTGATAATGCATCTGCACTAACCCGTGTCGTGAGCATGCACATCTTGTGGAGGAAAACGCTAAGCTAAAAGAGCAGCTTGAAAAGGGCTTGGTGACGTGTATCCAGGGTGAGAAAACGCTCAATGACCTTTTGAGTAATCATAAGGAAGTTGTGGCAAAAGAAGGAGTTGGGTTTGCACCCAAAAACAACTAGAATTAGAAGAAGGTGAACACCAAGGAAGTTTCATCGCTCAAGGAAACCTTTGTAAGAGCAGGAGACGGTCATCATGAGAAGAAGAAAGACAAAGTTGTGGTTGGGAATGCCAAGAAGGGCAAGAACACCCACCCCAACAAGACCGGCGACTTTAACCTCTCTTATGTTTTGTGTCGTGCTAGTGATGGGCATGTTTATGCCAAATATGTTGGTTCTTCTTATGAGTACATTGAATGGTGTATTTGGGTTCCTAAGACCCTTGTTGCTAACATGAAAGGACCCATTAAAGAATGGGTATCTAAAACCAAACATTGATCTCTTGTAGGGGTTAGCTTCTGGAGGAACGTCATGGTTGCTTGATAGTGGAGTGACAAATCATATGACCGGAAGCAAGGACTTGGTGGTGGACGTTCATCCTGACACATCTGTGGCCACCCAAGTCTCATTTGGTGATGATGCAATTTTAAAGGTATTGGGTCTTGGCAAGGTGATAATCCCTCTGGAACTCTCCATAGAGAATGTTATGCTTGTTGAGACCCTCGCATACAATTTACTTTTTGTTCATCAACTCGCAGTCATGGGTTTTAGTACCTTCTTTGGTATTGACTTTGTGACCCTTTTGTGGAGCAAGACTCTTAAAGTAGCTTTTGTTAGGCATGTCGAGAACGGTCTCTATGTGGTGAACTTCTCGGAGCGACCCACTAAGACCGTGACTTGCCTAATGGCTAAAGTTGATGTGGGATGGCTCTGGCATCGCCAGCTAGCCCATGTCAATATGAGATCTTTGCAAAGCCTCCTCAAAGGGGATCACATTCTTGGACTAACAAACGTGAGTTTTGCCAAAGATCGTGCTTGCAATGCTTGTATCGAAGGAAAGCTATATGAAAAGGCTCATCGTCCAACTACTACAATCTACTCAAAGAGGACCTTAGAGCTCCTTCACATGGATCTCTTCGGGCCTCCATCTTTTGACAGTCTTGGTGGAAGAAGATATTGCTTGGTGATTGTGGATGATTACTCGAGATATACTTGGGTATATTTCTTCAACAGGAAGAGTGAGACCCAACAGTCCGTCATCGACTTTGCAAATGAAGTCCAACATCAACATGATGCAAAGATTCTGATGATCAGAAGTGACAACAGCACTGAGTTCAAGAACTACACCCTAAATGAGTTTCTCAGTGATGAAGGGATAAAGCACCAATATTCCACACCTTACACCCCTCAACAAAATGGTGTTGCAGAGAGGAAGAACCGGACGTTGATGGATGCGACAATAACCATGATGGCGGAGTTTAAATCTCTGTACAACTTTTGGGCCGAAGCCATCGACACAGCGTGTCATGCATCAAATCGGCTCTATCTCCGCAAAGGCTTGAACAAGACTCCTTATGAAATTCTTACCAGGAACAAGCCCAACCTCAAATACTTTCGGGTGTTCGGTTGTAAGTGTTTCATTCTCAAGAAAGGTGCTCGTTTGTCTAAATTTGAATCTAGAGCCCATGAGGGCATATTTGTTGGTTATGCTGCAAACTCTCATGCTTACCGTGTCCTCAACAAGTCCACGGGACTCATTGAGGAGACGAGTAACATAGAGTTTGATGAAAATAATGGCTCCCAAGTGGAGCAAAGTGGTCTTTGTGATGTAGGTGATGAAATTCCTCCCCAAGCCATAAGAAGAATGGGTGTGGGATACTTCCTACCCATTGAGGAACCCCTTGTGGCCGAAGGAGAAGGACAATGTTCCACTCAAGTGAAACCATCACTGACGCAAGACCCACACGCTTTCGAAGAACAAAATGAAGGTCCTCTACCACATGGACAAGATCAAGGGCAAGATCAATCTACTGATGACAGTGTTTCACCAAATGATGCCCAAGATCAAGTTCACGTCTCAGAGCAAGCTCAAGCTCAAGATCTTCTTCAAGATCAAGAGCAAGCTCACAAAGGCGCTCAACATCATCAAGAAGATGACTCTTAGAATGTTGTCCCTCAACCTTCCATGGAGGAAATCTTAGAGAGACGAGCCGCCAAGAATGCTGCCAAGCTCAAACTGAGACAAAATTTGTTAAAAATGTCTACAGCGACTTGCAAAAAGGGGTAACCACTCGTAAACAATTAATAAACTTTTGGGAACATCACGCGTTTGTTTATTGCATTGAGCCCCTTAAGGTACAAGATGCGCTCGAAGATATAGAGTGGGTTGAAGCTATGCACGATGAACTCAACAACTTTGAGCGCAACCAAGTGTGACGATTGGTGCCAGGAGAACCACAATGTTATTGGAACTAAATGGATCTTAAAAAACAAGCAAGATGCGAACGGTATCGCCATTCACAACAAGGCAAGATTGGTGGCACAAGGATACTCCCAAGTCGAGGGTATCGACTACGGTGAAACTTTTGCTCTTGTTGCTCGCCTTGAATCTATTCGCATGTTGCTTGCATATGCCTCTCATCATAACTTTAAATTATATCAAATGTATGTCAAGAGTGCTTTTCTTAATGGTCCTCTTAAGGAGTTGGTATATGTCAAGCAACCCCCGGGGTTCGAGGATCCCAAGTTCCCCAATCATGTATACGTTCTCGGTAAGGCTCTCTATGGCCTTAAGCAAGCCCCACACGCGTGGTATGAGCACCTTACCGAGATGTTGCAAGACCGTGGGTTTGAAATTGGGAAAATCGATCCCACTCTTTTTACGAAGAGGGTAAATGGGAACTTGTTCATATGCCAACTATATGTTGATGATATTATTTTTGGTTTTCCTAACAAAGCTTTCAATTAAGAAATTGCCACTTTGATGACAAATAAGTTTTAGATGTCTATGATGGGAGAGTTGAAGTTCTTCCTTAGTTTCGAAGTCAAGCAACGAAGTCAAGGTACCTTCATCAATCAAGCTAAATACACTCAAGACATGCTCAAGAGGTTCAAGATGGATGAGCTCAATCCTCCCAAGGCCAACACACCCATACCAAGACCCTTTCGGATGAGGACTCAGGAGCACTTGTTTCTTCATGAGCCCATTCGTCTGCGTATGAAGGACAGATGGGCCAACACCAACACTAAGCCAGCTCCCTGCTCATATGGAGGTTGATGAGGATGATATCGAAGAGAAGGAAGATGATAGTTCTGAGACGTATGAGCCACCGTCTTCTGAGCCATCTTGGGCCAAGAAGCTCTCTCACAAGATGAAGACCTTGTTCTGCATGCAGGCTAAGGGACAGTATCAGACTCACGTTGCTCGGAAGGAGAGTCGCCAGCGTGACAAGCGGATTCTGAGGAAGCTTGGCAAGGCCATCTCGAGTGGGTCTGAGAAGGACATCACTCATGAGGCTACTTGGATGGCGAAGCAGCAGTTCCAGTGGGCTGATTCAGATGAGGAGTCCATTCTAGCTGCATCAGAGGAGGAGCCAGATGACTGATCTTTCTGCATGGGAGCTACCACCTATGTGTTAGGTGTCCTCTCTGCCTTTTGGGCGTCTCGATGCCAAATGGGGAGAGAGTGTAGGATTTGCGAGTGTTTGCGTTTTTTTCGTCGTCTCTTTGCTTTCGATGAACTTTGGTTTATGTCGTTTGTGTCTGAGACCAGGAGACTTCTTCTATCATATGGTGTGAGACATATGCTATCACTTCTATCTTATTATTGTCCAGGCATATGCTATCACTCCTATCTTATTATTGTCTAGTATGATTCGTAGCTTGTGAGTCTGTCTCTTATGTACCCTTATCTTCATGCTCACATGCTATGCCTTGTTTCCGTACTTAGTGTTATTCATTCTGTTACAAGGATTGCATTGTTTATAAAATATAGGGGGAATGTTGATCCTAGTGTGTGTGCTTTGCAGTCCAAAGCATATCTATAGAATGCACATATCTAGGGGGAGCCTGTCTATATTTTATAGATCTTGGGTTTGCATATGCTCATTTTATATCTTTATGTGCAAATCCTATATTGTCATCAATCCACCAAAAAGGGGGAGATTGTAAGGGCATATTTCTCCTTAAGTGGTTTTGGTGATTGATGACAATGCCTTTGCGGACTAATCATGTGCATTGAGCATTTCAGATATCTCATGTCTAGGCACAAGAGGATTCGGTGCCCCTTGGAGCTTATCGAAGACGGTTGTTCAGTATGTTTCCTTTCGGTGGATTTGAGTCGTAGGAAAGCCGTACTATTAAAAGGGGGTCCGCTTCGGAAAGGTTTGGGTGGAATCAACACGGTACACATCTATTCTATTTGCACCACATTTCCTTTACTTCGATAGAGCACCAGCTGTTTTCCTCCTCTGTGCAAAGTGAAGCCTGCGGGGGTACTTGTGTTCAGTGGCCAGTGGTAGTACCGCTCAAGGGAGCGGTAGTACCGCAGGAGCCCGCGGTAGTACCGCTCAAGGGAGCGATAGTATCGCAAGAGCCCGCGGTAGTACCGCTCAGTGGAGCGGGAGTACCGTTGTACCTGCCCTAGTATGTACGCCTGTGGTAGTAGGTGCGGATGTAATTTTTTACATCCGCCCTACTACGATAGTATCGTGATGCAGTTCCGGTACTACCATGCCGTACTTTTTCGTAGCTTCACCCTCAGCGGAGGTAGGCATGGAAGTAATTTTTTACTTCCATGCATCTCCAAGTGTCGGTCTCTACCGACCATGCGGTAGTACTGCATGGGCTCGCGGTAGTACCGCTCCGGCGGTTCTACCGCTAGCTGCCTAGTGCAATCGGCCTGTGTCTATTACTTCCGTGCGAGCGGTAGTACCGCATGTTGCAGCGGTATTACCGCAAGCCCTTGCAGTAGTACCGTGGTCTTTTGTGGTAGTACCGCGACGCGCGGGGCTGAGGGTGGGGATAACGGTTGGATCTTATCCCCCACTATAAAAGGGAGGTCTTCTTCCTCAAGAAGACTACCTCTTCCTTTCCCAAGTTCCATTGTTGCTCAAAGCTCCATTTTAGCCCGATCTCTCTCCCTAGCCAATCAAACTTGTTGATTTTCTAGGGATTGGTTGAGAAGGCCTCGATCAACACTTCCACCAAGAGAAATTTGATTTCCGCCACTAATTCCTTGCGGATCTTGTTACTCTTGGGTGTTTGAGCACCCTAGACGGTTGAGGTCACCTCAGAGCCACATTCCATTGTGGTGAAGCTTCATGGTGTCATTGGGAGCCTCCAATTCATTTGTGGAGATAGCCCCAACCTTGTTTGTAAAGGTTCGGTCGCCGCCTTCAAGGGCACCAATAGTGGAATCACGACATCTCGCATTGTGTGAGGGCGTGAGGAGAATACGGTGGCCCGAGTGGCTTCTTGGGGAGCATTGTGCCTCCACACCGCTCCAACGGAGATGTACTTCCTCTCAAGGGAAGGAACTCCGGTAACACATCCTCGTCTCCATCGGCCCCACTTTTGGTTATCTCTTACCTTTATTTCTTGCAAGCTATTATTGTGTTGTATCCATTGCTTGCTTGTGTACTTGTTGTGATTAGCATCATATAGGTTATTCACCTAGTTGCACATCTAGCCAACCTATTTGATGCTAAGCCTAAATTGTTAAGGAAAAGTTAAAAAGTGTTAGTTGCCTATTCACCCCCTCTAGTCAACCACATTGATCCTTTCAACGAGCATTATACTAGTAACTAATGGTGTGTCACTTTGAAATACAACTTGAACAACATCACGACATCGTGTACCTATTTAATTTATATATTTAAAAACATCTTCTACATGTATGTATCTCATTTGATTAATATTTAATGCATGTGCAAGCTTACTAGTGAAGAAAAACAGACGAAAAGGGCCGCCGAGTAACTATAGCGCGGAGTGCTCGCACTTTAAAACTATGGCACTGCTAGGCGCCGGTGTGCTGGCCGAAAGTTTCGGCTCGTCGAGCCCCAGCCGTTGGATGCGAGTCGGGGTGGCCATTGGATCTGGGGAAAAAACGATTTGCCCCCGGCTTCGTCTTCCTCGGGCTGGATCCGCAGCTCCCGCTCGGGGGTCATCGTCACCGCGCCTCCAGATCCCCTCTGATGGATGTCCTCGTCGCTGGTCCTCACCTTCTCCGACCTGTGCTCGTTGCCGTTCCCCATCCTCACCTCAACCCATTCAACAACTACGCCCGCGGTTGCAGCTCTCACCGACGACCGTTGTAGCTCCGTTGCCGCCCCTCGTCGTTGATGCTCGCTGCACGGAATTGTGTCAGCGATGGCCACCAGTCAGTCAACTCCATTTGAATGGATGTAGCAAAAAACTTTACGGGTAATAGCAAAATCCCACTATGGTTGCAGCAAAACCATCTTCGTTGTTGTCACGAGGTCGCAGCTCCGCCTTGATGAAGGTAGCTCTGATAGAAGCTTTTTTTTGTGCTGGTTGCAACAAAAAAAGACATGGTTGTAGCAAAGGTTGCCTGTAACAAAAAAAAGTCATTGGTCAAGCAAAAGAACTAGTTTTGAAGGAAGCATTTTTGTAAACGGTTGCAACTTTTTCCGATACGGTCGAAGCTTTTCTACCAAATGGTTGCAACAATTTTGTTTTTAACAGCGCTTGGTCAAGGCTTTCCGTGTTCTTTTGGTTGAAGCTTTTTTCATCTGACGTTGTAGCATTTTATGTCAACGATTATAGCTTTCCCGTGATGGCGCTGACCGCTAGTAGCTTTTTGTACATACGGTTGAAGCTTTCCATCTAATGGGTTGAAGCTTTTTTGTAAACGGTCGCAGCACGAGTGGGTGTGGTAGCAGCTCACGGATGTCATATCCATGGCGTCTTCAACTCCGGCTCGCCTGGGCGGAAGGAACCTGCCGTCAGAGGGGAACGAAAGAAGTGGGCGTTGGCACTAGGATTGGAGGTATGGACCTGCGCGGAATTGGGCTAGCCGGTGCTGGGATCTGAAGTAAGAAGACGGAGTGCGTGGCCACCCCCGCGCGTGGATGCGTATCGAAGAGAGAGAAGAGGGTCGGGAGGAAGAAGGAAGGGAAAGAAAAAAAAAGATGGGCAAGGACGTGCGCGAGGCATACCATGCGCCTCGATCGCGTGGCTCGCGCGGAACCGGTCGAAACATTTCGACCGACGCACCGACCACAAACGTTTACCTTAAAACTAACTTAGGAACCTGAAAATAAAACAAGTGCGGAGTGCTTTAAAAACTAACATAGGAACATGAAAATAAAACTAAAAACTAACCAGGTGTTGAAATAAAACGGAACGCCGCCGCCTATCTGATATTTCCAGTGCGCGACATGGCTATCAGAAATCCCCGCCGCCGCCGCCGCCGAAGAAGAAGAATTCGCCGCCACCCGCTCCCACCACCATATGTGCCCTCGGCGACGACCTTCTGCGCGAGGTATTCCTCTGCCTCCCCTCCCTCCCGAGCCTCGTCCGCGCCTCCCTCACCTGCAGTCCCTTCCTCCGCGCCGTCCGCTCGTCGCCTGCATTCCGCCGCCGGTTCCGCGACCTCCACTCGCCCCCGCTCCTCGGCGTATTCGGAGAGATTCATGTCCCCGCCATACCCACCTTCGCGCCCACCCGACGCCGCTCCGACGTGGACCACGCCGCGGCCATCCGCGGCGCCGACGTCTTCCTTACCCTGCTCCCCGAAGACGATAAGGACGCCGATCGCGAGTGGTCAATTGAAGACTGCCGCGACGGATGTGTCGTTCTCGTCAACTGGAAACTCAAGCAAATGGCTGTCTACGACCCCCTCACACGGGCCCTGGATCTCTTCTCCGCGCCACCGGCCGAGATCTGCAGCGACATGCACGTTGAGTTCCACATGCTCGCCTCTGAAGAATGCCACGGGCAGTTCCGCATTGTCTGTGTCTGCCATGAAGAGTGGGGGGCGCAAGCTGCCGTCTTCTCATCAGATACCAGAGAGTGGCAGGTCTTCCCGTTTTCGGAGGATGATCACTGCTCTCGTGATGGTACAATGGTGAATGGGTTTGTGTATTGGACACTAGTAAGCGGATCAAACATGCGTGTGCTGAATACGGCTACACTGCAATTCTCACAAATCGATCCGCCACTGCATATGGAAGGGCAAGGGAAATTTAAGCCTGGTGAGACCAAGGATGGGAAGCTCTGTTTGGTTTGCACGGTTAAGTTCACACTTGTTGTCTGGGTCTGGGGACCGGATGATGACGGCGTTGATAGATGGATCCTGGATAAGACATTTCCGATGCAGGATGCGATCACTCTGCATGATGATTGTGCTCTCAATGTTGTGGTGATTATCGGCGGTCTGGTGTATTTTGCTACTTCTTGTGAGGTGCACTCGAATTCTTGCTTTTTCATGTCCTTCTGCCTTGAAACAGAGGAGCTGGATAAGCTCTGCCCTGTCACTCCCTACTCTATTCGTTCCTATCCCTACATCATGGCGTTACCTCCTTCATTGGTATGCAATAAGGTGAACCCTCAACCTGAAGGAGCTTGACTAAGCGGAAGAACAAAAACTGGAACGATATAATGTTACTTTCTCGCTATAGAGTAAACCAAGATGTCCATGTGTTGGGAACTTTCAGTCATTTGTGTAACCTTATCATGTATCAATATCATTAATAGGTGACATGATAGTTTTCGTAACTGGAAAATGGCTGAAGCTTACTTCTATGTTTTGAAGAAGCATTCTCTAGGGATTAACAGTATTTTGTAAATGCAATGGGAACTTACATGGCTCTGAATTACTACTTAATAGCCAGATTTCAAGTTCTCTCGCATGGATATACATGAACAAATATCTTCAGTTAGCTCTTTGGCCTTTGTAGAACCTTTTTTTTTGAAACGGAGGCAAAAGACTTGCCTCGTGTATATTAATTAAGAGGGAAGAAAGAGTTTTGGTTGTGTTACAAATACACCCCTTATTACAACAACAAATTACTATCCTCACATGAGCACCCCGAGCTTCTTGATGTTGCCTAAAAGGATCGTAGACGACATCCCTTTAGTATTGAAAACCCATGCATTTCTCTCGATCCAGATCGACCATGAGATGAGCATGGTTAAAGATGCCATGGCTTTTCTATTGGGAAGTGGAGCTTCGGATAGGCCTATCCACCAATCTCTAAGGGAGTGTCGCTAGTGCCAAGTGGAAGTATCCAAAGGTTGAAGTCGAAGCCAAGATTTGGCCATCTCCGAAAGTCTAATTGTGTAGCGGCACTTGAAGTGGAGGTGGTCAATGGATTCTTGTCCTGTTTTGCAGAGCGGACAATCCCCACAATTCGGCTATCCACGCTTGGCCAGTCTGTCAGTGGTCCAAACTCTGTTTTGGATAGACAACCATGCGAAGAATTTCACCTTCAGAGGGGCCCAAGTTTTCCACACCGCCTGTTCCATAGGCGAGCGAGTCATACCCAGGAATTGAGCCTTGTAGGCAGACGCTGCCGTGTAGTGGCCACTCACCGTGTGTTTCCAAGTAATTTCGTCCTCCGTGTCAACAAGGATGAAGCCATGGATAGTTGCCCACAACTCAAGAAATTGACGGAATTGAGTGAAGGAAAAGGCAAGCGAGATCCTGATCTTAGCCACCCAAGCATCATCCTTTAGAGCATCCTTGATCTTCTAGTTTTTTCTTTGAGAAGCCTTGAAAATCAAGGGTGCAATATCTCTTGGCTTCTGGCCTTGAACCCAAGGGACCTCCCAAACAGACGTCCGTGCACCATTATCGATAGTGATGGTCGTGGAAGCATAGAACTCATAATCCATCTTGGTGCATGGGTTTCCCATGCCCACCCACATTTTTGTTGGCTCCTTCCATTCGAACCAAAGCCATCTTAGCCTTAGGGCCCTAGCAAAATTTTCCATGTTGAGCACCCCTAGCCCGCCATACTTGATAGGCCGATAAACAGTGTTCCAGTTCACCTTGCATTTGGCACCGATCGTTTTGTCCGTGCCCGCCCACGAGAACACGCGTAGAAGCTTGTTAACCGCATGAAGAGTGCCCGGAGGGACGACGAGGGGGGGGGGGGTGACGAAGTAAGTCACTTGGGCGGAGAGCACATATTTGGCCAAAGTAGTGCGGCCCACTGAAGTCATGTTCTGCCCATCCCACGGAACCAGCCTGGCCGCCGCTTTGTCCTCAAGGAACTGGAAGTCAGCTCTCTTTAGTTGGCTGATCGAAAGGGATAGCCCAAGATATTGCATAGGGAAAGCACCCTGCTTAGCCGGAAGGCACTCGAGAATGGAAAGCAAGTTACTGTGTTCATAACGAATGGGCACCACCAAGCTCTTTTGAAAGTTTGTTGCGAGGCCCGTGACATCACCGAAAAGGTGTAGGATGCGAGATAGGTTGTCAATGTCCCTCTTGATGGGGGCCATGAAGACGGCCGCATCGTTCGCATATAGCAATGTTCTCATGATGCCTTTGTAGAACATTGCTAATAGTGTAAATGTTAAGCCACGTGTTGATCTAACTATGTATTCATAACCTTCGCTGTATCAATGAAGTTACGCAAAGGCACAACTTGCAAGATCAGTTTATAACTGACATCAAGTGAAGCTAGATTTTATTTTGCAATATTTTTCCCAAGTATGCGTAGTTGGTATTTCATCTGTGCAACTGGTCATCTCGAAGTATGGTGTCGATCTAACTGACGCTGCACCTGTAAGGGCTAGTGAAATTTATTTCTGGTGAGCCGGGTAGGAAGCTTAGCTCTGTAACCTTTGTGTTGTTCAACTCATGCTTGATTTCTGGGTTTGGAGAGCCGCGATGACGATTAGTAGAGATGAATGCCGGACTGGACATTTCCACTGTTGTGGGCCAAATAACGATGTGATTATTCAGTGTTCAGTGCTGGTAGTGGATCATTTTGCACTGAAGACGGGCAATTTTAATGACATTGCTATTTCTTTAACTTTATCCTTTGATTTTTGAAAATTATAAATCCCGAAAATTCTGGATTTGACCATGTGAAATTGAACGTGTCCGATGGAAATTTAATGACGTGAGGTTGGCAAGTTAAGCTGACACACACGACAATTTCCTGGCAAAAGATACACTACAGACAGATTTGCCATGCTTGACAGCTCTACTTCCCATCCTCGTGTCGCTAAAACTGCCTTGATTTGCATGGTCAAATCCCGAACGTTCGGGCGTTATCAGGGTCCTTCGGGAGGGGTCTTTCGGGACAACACCTCCACGGTCTCATCAACGACAAGGGGAGGGGTGGTGCATGACGCGGTCCCACTCTTCGCCAGCTTGGAGGGCGGATAGCCCCCCTCTGAGTTTTGCTCGGTAGGGAGCTCATGCGGTGGACTACGATATGAAAGATAGTCATTTGGTTAGTAACACACCTCGACATAAATGCGAGAAAAAGTCTTCAGATTAATACCTTGTGGCCGGAGGCTTGACCCTGGGGTTCCTTCGAGGAACCATCTCATAAGCCTTGGACCCTTCTGGGAGTCCGGCTTGTCTTCGGACGGGTCCAACTTGGCCTTGCGCAGCCTCTTCGAGGTGGGAGGAGGCAATTCATCATCGGCACCGTCAGACGCCTCCCTCCTCCTAGTTCGGGAGGAATCACTCTCTTCCTTGTCCTCCTCCTGCTCCTCTTCATGAGCGGAGGAAGCATGTGTTTCCCCTGACCTGGTGTCCGGGGGTCCTCGTGAGTGGAGGCCCTCTCGTGCCTCCCTCTTCCCCCCTTCTTCTTCTCCTTCTTCGATGTCGAATACGACACCTCGACCAACATCGCCGCCAATAAAGGCATCCTGGGGTTCTCGGGCAGCGGGGTCTGGCCGTTAATCTTCTCGGCCTTCACAAGCCATTTCTGCGAAAGCAAGGAAGAAGGGGTTAAAATTCTTTGTTAAAGGGAAGAACCTAAATGAAAAACATAAACTTTATTATACATCATTGGGGGGGGGGGGGGAGGTTCTCGGCGTCGAGGCCGATGTCTTCTTCCTTGTCCGTCGATCCTTCTATGGCTTGAACAACACCTTGCACAACTTTTCATGGGTGGTGCAAAAGAAGTGAAGTACGATGGTAGGGTCATCGGCTGTGTAAGCCAACATTGGGGAGGCCCGATGTTGTCAAGGCAGAAGGCGACGATGGAGCATGATCTGAATCACGTTGGTCAGTGTGACATTCTGCTCCAACATCTGGGAAATGCGCTTCTGTAGCAGCTTCACCTCCACTGCTGACCCCGAGTCGAACCCGTTCTTAATCCATGACATCAGCCTCTTGGCAGGATCAGATCTGAATTCGGAAGGGGCCGCCCATTCCGCGCCACGTGGCTCGATAATGTAGAACCACTCCTTCTGCCAGACTTTGACAGTATCGATAAATATGTTGTCCGGCCACTCAATGCTGGGGAGTTTGTTGATTACCGCCCCCCCCCACAGTTCCGTGTTGACTGTTGACTATCGTCGGCTTGACGTTTTAGAATTTCAGCCACAAGCAGAAGTGTGGATGGACCCACAGGAAGGCTCACATACCAGGATTAAGGCCGAGATGTGCAGAAAGGAATTTGGGGGGAAGGTCATGAAAATCTAGCCCGTAGAAGAACATCAGCCCCCTGACTAAGGGGTGGCATCAGAAGCCAAGCCCTCGCATGAGATGGGGGATGAATACCACCCTCTCGCCCTGCCTCGACGTGAGGATGACCTGGCCCTTCTCCGGAACACGGTGGGGGACGTCGGCTGAGAGGTAGCCATCGTGCTTCAACTCTTCGATATCGTCGTTGATGACGCACGAAGCCTCTCACTTCCCCTTGGAGCCTTAACTGGCCATAGCAGAGCTAAGGGTGTGGCAGAGGAGAATGAAGGAAAAGTGGATCTGAGTGTTTGACCTCTTAAGATTGGGAAGACGATGGCTATGGAGAGTTTGGGAAGCGTTTGGAGTCTTTGGTGACTTTTCTCCTTTTATAGGCAGTCGTAATACCAAGAGTCCCTTTGTTACGCCGCAGACCTCGCCGGGGCCCTATAAAATTGTGTCGTTATGCATGTATGGGATAACCCAAATCATTGATTAAATCCCGCAAAAAACGGGACACAGTTTCTATATTGATGAGACGTGCCAGTGAAGAGGCTGCCTCGAACCACGAATCGAGTTCTCATAGCTGGTCATGGGTCATGACCGGCCACGACCATTCGCCAAAAGTTGTCAGGCAAAGGCACTGTTCACACCCGCGCTGATGGTTTTTGTGGCTGGGTAACGCATAGTGTTCGGAAAACGAGGAATTATTGGTGGCCGGACTAGTATTGGCCGAACATAGAAGGGGACAAGAACTCGCCCCGCAAGACGAAGACTTTTGCAGGACTGCTGGTGATCGTGGACCTCGGCATTGGAGGTTAGTTCGGAGGCTATCGAGGGAGTCCAGGACTAAGGGGTCCTCGGGTTGCCGGCCTATTTCCTGTGGGCCGAACTGGTGGGCCGCTTTGTGCCCAGTACATGGAAGCCAAACTACAAGTCAACCTTGTATTCGGGAAGGAAACATTCGGTACCTTGGTGTGTCCTTCAAGTCAAGACGGCAAGATCGACGCGTTTATCCCTTGATGGTAACCGACTATGTGTAACCCTAAGTACCCCTGGTGTCTATATAAACCAGAGGGTTTAGCTCGCAGAAAAAAGACCATTATTCCAACTCATCTAGGGTTTAGTTCCTTTGATCTCGAGGTAGATCGACTCTATAACCGTCACACACTCATCAATACAATCAAGCAGGACGTAGGATTTTACCTCTTCGAGAGGGCCTGAATTTGGGTAAACATCATTTCCTTGTTTTCATTCCCCATCGATCAAAAATCTGCCGGTTTTGACACCGACATCAGGCGAGCTCACTTTCATTTTTTCTATATGCATAGCTCGAATGACAAACTTTTACTGCAACCTTTCTATTAGGCTGGAAATTTTTTTGCTCAATTTTTCTGAATCTTCACCTTGGATCTCTCTCCTTTAAGATTAGCTTAAATGGCATATTAGCTGCTACCTTTCTCTAAAAGTTCAGACCTGAAAATAAGAAATGGTATGTGATGGCACACGGAGTAGGTTTTGTCCATTGCAACGCATGAACATTTGTACTAGTAAAAATATTATACCCCTTTACAATGCATGACCAATTACTAGTGAATCTAAAAAGAGAGAGGCGTTTTGAAGGTCAAGCTCCATGGAGGCCTTTATTTTTTAAAAATTCAAATTTAATTCTTTATGGTTCGAAAATTTCTGAAAAAAATATGCGTGTATGTAAGGATGTAACCCACATGTGTGTAAAAATTCATGATAAAATACCTTGAGTTGCGACTTGTACAAAAAACATAAATTCATGGCCTGAGAGGATGAATAGTATCATGTGTTAAACAATCCCAGATTTGTCTTTTTTGCATAGCCCTCATTTCAATGTATTTTGAACTGAAAATTTACACACATGTGTGTTATGTCTTCATGTATATCTGTATTTTAAAAAAAAATTGAAATGTAAAAATATGAATTTCAATGAAATTTCAAATTTGAATTTGGAGGCCTTACTGGAGGCCGAGCTCCAAAAAGAATTTCCGATCTAAAAAATACTAATAGACGTATGACTGTATGAGTATCAGGGTTCATTTTCGAACTGCCATCAAATCAGATCAAGGGTCCGCGTGAGAAGGTAAAATTTCTTACAATTGTATGCTAAAACAGATCAATGATTCGTTTGAAAAGGTAAAGTTTTTGCAATCGTATATTACCATTTTTCTTTGTGACGATCTATTACAATGCATTAATTGTCCTCGTTGCAATTTACCTTTTTTCTTGCCAGGAAAAAAACAAGGTGTTTTTTTCCCGTGAAATACTGAGATAGTCTTAATGTCGAAATGTAAATCCTGAAGTAGCCCTTCTTATATGCATTTTTTGGGGGGGGGAGGGGGGGGGGGGTGTGTGTGTGTGGCAATTATATGCATTATTAAGAACGGTCCATTGATACAGCCGGTCAACATGGAAGCAAATCGAGAAAGCTCGCCAAAAAAAGAACCAAATAAAAAAGTTTATGAAATTAATCGTCCAACAACTCACACCTTACATATATATACTAGCAGATGAAGGCGCGGCGGCGTGGCGGCACGCCGCGCGTGTATGCCATCTTTTGTTTTAATGAGAATAGGTTCATAAGTAGATTAGAGGGCGAGCTGTAATAATGGATGTTATGACGTAGAAAAACTTGTCTTCTCATGTTCTTTGCTAAACACATATTACATTCAAGGAATAAAATCATCCCTATAGAATCAAAGGATGAAGAGCATACAACAAGTGCTTCCTTTGGTGGGGTCAACATAGGCAGCAGCAGAAGTGCTTCCTGGTTCGTGTTTTGCCGCTTTTTTTAAAAATGATAGAAGTCAGCGTCAAGTGAACTCTCTTGTGCAACAACTATCACAACAAACATTTTGTCTGGGAGGTAACAATGCACTCTATCACAAGGTAACAGTTGCACAAGAGAGTTCAGTAGAGTTGTTGACAACAACTCTATCACAACAAACATTTTTCTGCAGTTCTATGGTTAGGAAGTAACAGTGCAGCAAAATAATATCAGTAGCATACATTATAGTGTACAGTAGATTAATCACTAAAAAGCAAAGGTGGTGCCTACACTTAAATCTTGCTGGCCAGTGTACACTGACATAGTTTTTTTTATTACATTGGTTAGAGAGGAGAATGTTCATTGTTAGAGAACTGAATCAATTCTTGCTAAAAGCTTCCGCTTCGGTTTGTACATCTAACTGGGAGCAAAAGGTTCAACTTTATAGTGGATGAATGAAATCAGCAACACACACACAGTTTCCTAATTGTGAGGTCTGACTCTCCTATTTAAGATTTGCACTGTCAAGGCCAGGCCGACGAAAGCTCACCCAAAGAAAACTCAAGGAGAAGAGCTAGCATATCCAAGTGAATGGTGGGGCTATTTGAAAACTTATACATTTCAGTACTCCATCTACACTGTTCGGTGGAGAGTTTCATGGGGGTTTCAATATCATACATTATGGTGGTGACTAAAATATATGGAGAATGACTATGTCCCTCGTCAGTTCCTGTGGACCACATGATGTAATTGTCGATAACAAACCTCATTATGCTTGTCCCGAGTCGTACGTTGATCGAACTACACAGTAAGACGAGGTTTTTCTAACTATTTGTAATTAACAGGCTGGGTTGAAAAATTGAAGGACTAAGCAATTGATAAAAAAGAAAGGGAGTTCTCTCACTAAAACATTATTTCTGGCGCCTTTAATTTCGGCAAACTATTAATTTTGTGTGAGATAAATAAGTGCCTCTAAGTATGCATCTCAAAGTCTGAATACGAATATCTTATATGCACATTAGTCTTTTCAACAGGACATCATCAATAAGAAGCTTACACATATCGAACCACCTCTGAACTATCCAAAGTAGATAGCCTTGCCAACTAATAAAAAACGAAAATGGACTTTCCTCATCCAAAGCAACCATGTAAGTTCAGTGAAACAAATCTCTTTCCCAAGTGATTGGGTTCATTTTGAATAAAAATTATAGATGCAACCATCTGTGTTCAAGTTTGATTCTAAAGCACCTATTCATTCACAACGCCAGACAAAAACTAAGATATATAGTGAAACAGTATAGAGCAGATAATATTTTGCAAGGTAAACTACATATAAGATCATGGATTCTAGCCATGTTTATCCTGAGTACCAAAGAATTAAACCCCATTATACTTTACAGAGAAGAGCGAGCATATAAACTAAATGGTACCTCAAAAGCCTATATGTCGAATCCATGCTCTCCCTGAGTCCCTGTGTCATTGGTTGTAAAAATCCCACTATATAATCCCAGCACATGGACTTGAGCACACAACCTCTGCAGGCAAAGGTAGAGACTGAAACCAATATAAGAAGCTATCAATTAGGAGAAAATAATGGATGCAGCAACCCTTAGAACCCTGAACCATATTGCCTGAAAATTAATTCAAATTAAGAGATTCAGGGATCATCAAGAACAATCAAATGAAGGACTACCTGAGAACTCATAGAGCATGAGGAACAGGTCCAAGTTCCTGAACTTGTGTCTGCAACAGGCAACACGCAGCAATAACAACATCAACAAAAAGAAGACATCACAAGCAAAAACTCATGGGATGATTAGAGGATCCAGAGCTTTAGTTAATGGTGAAAATTAGGGAAATATCACCAGGGAAACAGAAGGAGACGGGATCCAATGTTCATTCATCCTCATACGGGAAGCTATACGGAGTAGGAGAATTGGAGAAGGAACCTTGACTGAACTGATGCCCCATTAATCACTAAGCAGAAGGCTAAACTGAGGTAGCTGAAAGAAACCAGAGGCGCTTCATGGCCTGCATCGAGAAGGGACGGGTCGAAGCGATGCGGGAGGAGGCCTTGCCGAACCACGACAGGCCGCCCCAAATTTCGCGTTGGCCGAGCTTCATCTGCACGATTTCTTCACAACGTCGAAAGGAGAGCGACACCTGTTGTTGCGTTGCCGTTGTTGGCTGCTACAACATGCAACCACGGCTTTGTCCCTCCCTCCCGGTGGACCGCGGGGCGCAGCAGCGTCGCCCATGTCTGCACGGGATTAGAACTCCGTCATGGGATGCTGCAAGAGCCCCTGCCACTTGAATGCATCGAGCTCGCACGGCCATTGCGAATGGTTGCGGGGGCACCAAGGGTGGGTGGATCCGGCGGCGAACACCCTGCTCCTCCATCTCTCTTCCGCTCTCCCCTTCTACTTTTTTTGGAAGAACCAAGAAGGAGGGAGGGGATAAGGAGAAAGCGGCGGCGTAGCTTCCAAAACATCCCGTTGAGCGGTGAAAAGATTGGGAATAAAGGGCCTCACCACCCTGTGTAAATCCCCAGTATGAAGGGATAAAAGAAACAGAAAAATGAGGAAAAATGAATCTCCCCGAACGTATGTATCTATACACGTGGCAAACTGTGAAAGCAAGTAAAAAAACTATAAATTCTAAAATCATTGGCTTAGCCGGTTTAATTCTTGTAGATACTAGACACCCGAGCCTGAGGTATGGGCAGATTGAATCCACCATCAAACTGATAATGGATTCCTTCTCCTCTTCCCCGACTAGCGTGATCATCATCCTCTTGCTGCTCTTTCCCATCCTCCTTGCGCCACCGGCTAGTGCCGTCCCTGGCGGGGCTAGTGTTGTCCCTATACTTGCCGCATGCAAGACCGTCGGCGGCGGGAGCACCTACTTCGACATCATGTTCTGCCTGGAGGCCTTGGGCTCGGTCGGCGGTGGCGGCATCTACCGAGACCTCGCTACCTCTGCCGTGGGCCTCCTCGCTACCAACGCGACCAGCACAAAGGCCAAGATCGACCGCCTGCTCGTGGGGAGTGGCGCGGTCCTGGCACGGCCTCTCCGGTCATCCCAGTCGTTGTACGATGGTATAGTGCAAGGTGGGCCTGTGTGCACCGCCGCGTTCAAGGACGAAAAGTTTGTCGATGCAACAGCGATCCTGGAGAAGGCAGCGACCGCAACGAAGGAGTGCGAGGACGGGTTCAGGAAGAGTAACGCGGCTTCGCCGGTGACGGTGGAGGACGACAACGCGTTCAAGCTCGCAAAGCTCGGGGTCGCTTTGCTCGGTTTTGCTTGAGAGCGCGAAAATGAATATTGTTTGTTATTTTGAATAAAATGAATATTTTTCATGTACTACAATATCAGTTTAATTGTTCTACTTTTTTATCAAAGTTTAATTGTTCTACTTGTAATATGCGTGCTCTGTGATCTCCGTTCTGCGTGTCTGTTAGATCAGCGCTCTGTCGGTAGGCCAAGGTCCGATGATTCTATCCGTTCTCGGGCATTCCGGTAACAAAAATAAATCTTATGCATGGCTGTAGAAAGAGGAGAGTTCCCGAATCAGCCGCACTCGTGCCCATATGGTTATGGGCTTGAATGGGCTTACGGCATTTGCTCATTTAGGTGTTGAACTATGCTTCGCCTCATTTTATTGATGTTCTGGTTATGCATGAAGATAGTGTACAATGGAGGTTCACTGGGTTTTATGTGTTGGAAATATGCCCTAGAGGCAATAATAAAATGGTTATTATTGTCTTTCCTTGTTCATGATAATTGTCTATCGTTCATGCTATAATTGTATTAACCGGAAACCATAATGCATGTGCGAATACATAGACCACAACATGTCCCTAGTGAGCCTCTAGTTGGCTAGCTCGTTGATCAATAGACGGTCACGGTTTCATGACCATGGACATTGGATGTCGTTGATAACGGGATCACATCATTAGGAGAATGATGTGATGGAGAAGACCCAATCCTAAGCATAGCACAAGATCGTGTAGTTCGTCTGCTAAAGCTTTTCTAATGTCAAGTATCATTTCCTTAGACCATGAGATTGTGCAACTCTCGGATATCGTAGGAATACTTTGGGTCTGCCAAACGTCATAATGTAACTAGGTGGCTATAAAGGTACACTACGGGTATCTCCAAAAGTGTCTGTTGGGTTGGCACGAATCGAGACTTGGATTTGTCACTCCGTGTGACAGAGAGGTATCTCTAGGCCCACTCAGTAAGACATCATCATAATGAGCTCAATGTGACTAAGGAGTTAGCCACGGGATGATGTGTTATGGAACGAGTAAAGAGACTTGCCCGTAACGGGATTGAACAAGGTATAGGGATACCGACGATCGAATCTCACGCAAGTATCATACCGGTAGACAAAGGAAATTGTATACGAGATTGATTGAATCCCCGACATCGTGGTTCATCCGATGGGATCATCGTGGAGCATGTGGGAACCAACATGGGTATCCAGATCCCGCTGTTGGTTATTGACCGGAGAGGTGTCTCGGTCATGTCTACATGCATCCCGAACCCGTAGGGTCTACACACTTAAGGTTCGATGAGCTGGGGTTATAGGGAAATAGTGTACGTAGTTACCTAAGGTTGTTCGGAGTCCTAGATGAGATCTCGGAAGTCATGAGGAGTTCTGGAATAGTCCGGAGGTAAAGATTCATATATAGGAAGTGAGGATTTGGTCATCGGAAGTGTTTCGGGCATCACCGGTAACGTACCGGGACCACCGGAAGGGTTCCGGGGGTCCACCGTGTGGGGCCACCGGCACCAGAGGGCTGCATGGGCCGCAGGTGGGAGGGAACCAGCCCCTAGGTGGGCTGGTGTGTCCCCTCACAAGGGCCCAAGGCACAACACAAGGTGGGAGGGGGCAAACCCTAAGGGCAGATGGGCCCTAGGCCCACCTAGGGCACCGCCCCTCCCTCTCCCTCTCTGGCCGCCGCACCAGGGGCCATCTAGGGCTGCCGCCGGTAGGGGTTGTACCCTCCCTCCTCCTCCTCCTATATATAGTGGGGTTTTGTGGGCTGCCATCTACAGAAGTTTCTTCCTCTCTCGACGCAGCCCTACCCCTCCTCGTCCTCGTCCTCCATAGTGCTTGGCGAAGCCCTGCCGGAGTACCACACAGATCCATCGTCACCACGCCGTCGTGCTGAGCTCTCCCTCAACCTCTCTTTCCTCCTTGCTAGATCAAGGCGTAGGAGACGTCACCGGGCTGCACGTGTGTTGAACGCGGAGGCGCCGTTGTTCCGCGCTTAAATCGGATTCCACCGCGATCTGAATCGCTGGGAGTATGACTCCACCAACCACGTTATTATAACGCTTCCGCTTAGCGATCTTCAAAGGTATGAAGATGATCTACCCCTTTGCTCGTTGCTGATTTCTTCATAGATTGATCTTGGTGACGTAGGAATTTTTTTGATTTACTACTACGCCTCCCAACAGTGGTATCAGAGTCAGATTTATGCGTAGAATCTATGCACGAGTAGAACACAAGGTGTTGTGGGCGTCGATTTTGTCAATTGTCTTGTCATTACTAGTCTTATCTTGATTCGGCGGTATTGTGGGATGAAGCGGACCAGACCGATTTTACATGTACGCTTACGTGATACTGGTTCCACCGCCTTACATGTACTTGTTGCATAAGGTGGCTAGTGGGTGTTTGTCTCTCCCACTCTAGTCGGATCGGATTCAATGAAAAGGGTCCTTATGAAGGGTAAATAGAAATTGGCATATCACGTTGTGGTTTTTGCGTAGGTAAGAAACGTTCTTGCTAGAAACCTATAATAGCCACGTAAAAACTTGCAACAACAAATTAGAGGACGTCTAACTTGTTTTTGCAGCATATGCCGTGTGATGTGATATGGCCAAAGAATGTGATGTGATATATGTGATGTATGAGATTGATCATGTTCTTGTGATAGGATTCACGACTTGCATGTCTATGAGTATGACAACCGGCAGGAGCCATAGGAGTTGTCTTAATTTATTGTATGACCTGCGTGTCAATCATAAATGCCATGTAATTACTTTACTTTATTGCTAATCGTTAGCCATAGTAGTAGAAGTAATAGTTGGCGAGACAACTTCATGAAGACACGATGATGGAGATCATGGTGTCGTGCCGGTGACAGTGATGATCATGGTGCCCTGAAGATGGAGATCAAAGGAGCAAGATGATATTGGCCATATCATGTCACTATATTGATTGCATGTGATGTTTATCATGTTTACATCTTATTTGCTTAGAACGACGGTAGCTAAATAAGATGACCTCTCACTAAAATTTCAAGAAATGTGTTCATCCTAACTGTGCACCGTTGCTAAGGTTCGTTGTTCTGAAGCACCACGTGATGATCGGGTGTGATAGGTTCTAACGTCCGCATACAACGGGTGTAAGCTAGATTTACACACGCAATACACTTAGGTTGACTTGACGAGCCTAGCATGTACAGACATGGCCTCGGAACACGGGAGACCGAAAGGTCGAACATGAGTCGTATAGAAGATACGATCAACATGGAGATGTTCACCATTGATGACTAGTCCGTCTCACGTGATGATCAGACACAGGCTAGTTGACGTGGATCATGTGTCACTTGGATGACTAGAGAGATGTCTATCTAAGTGGGAGTTCATTAAATAATTTGATTATGTGAACTTAATTATCATGAACTTAGTCTAAAAATTGTCTTTACAATCTATATTGTAGATCCAATGGCCAACGCTAATTTTGCCCTCAACTTCAACGCGTTCCTAGAGAAAACCAAGCTGAAAGGTGATGGAAGCAACTATGCAGACTGGGTCCGTGGCTTGAGGATCATCCTCATAGCTTTCAAAAGATTATATGTCCTTGATGCACCGCTAGGTGACGCGCCCATTTTCCTAGCGGCTCGGGACGTTATGAACGCCTGGCAATCGTGCTGTGATGATCACTCCCTGGTTCAGTGCGGCATGCTTTACATTTTAGAACCGGTGCTCCAAAAGCGTTTTGAGCAACACAGAGCATATGAGATGTTCCAAGAGCTAAAATTGGTTTTCCAAGCTCATGCCCGGGTCGAGAGATATGATGTCTCCGACAAGTTCTTCAGTTGTAAGATGGAGGAGAATAGTTCTATCAGTGAGCACATACTCAAAATGTCTGGGTTGCACAACCGCTTGTCTCAGCTGGGAGTTAATCTTCCGGATGACTCGGTTATTGACAGAATCCTCCAGTCACTCCCACCTAGCTACAAGAGTTTTGTGATGAACTACAACATGCAGGGTATGGAGAAGTCCATTCCCGAGTTGTACTTGATGCTGAAATCAGCAGAGGTCAAGATCAAAAAGGAGCATCAAGTGTTGATGGTGAATAAGACCACTAGTTTCAAGAAAGTCAAGGGTAAGAAGAACTTCAAGAAGGACGGCAAAGCAGTTGCCGCGCCCGGTAAGCAAGTTGCCGGGAAGAAGAACAAGAATGGACCCAAGCCTAAGACCGAGTGTTTCTATTGCAAGGGTACCAGTCACTGGAAGCGGAACTGCCCCAAGTACTTAGCGGATAAGAAGGCCGGTAACATTAGAGGTATATGTGATATACTTGTTATTGATGCGTACCTTACCAGCGCTCGTAGTAGCTCCTAGGTATTTGATACTGGTGCAGTTGATCACATTTGTAACTCCAAGCAAGAGCTGCGGAATAAGCGGAGACTGGCAAAGGACGAGGTGACGATGCGCGTCGGGAATGGTTCCAAGGTCGATGTGATCGCCGTCGGCATGCTACCTCTACATCTACCTTCGGGATTAGTTTTAAACCTCAATAATTGTTATTTAGTACCAGCTTTGAGCATGAACATTGTATCTGGAAATTATTTGATGTGAGATGACTACTCATTTAAATCCGAGAATAATGTTTGTTCCATTTATATGAGAGAAATGTTTTATGGTCATGCCCCGCTGGTCAATGGTTTATTTTTGATGAATCTCGAACGTGATGTTACACATGTTCATAGTGTGAGTACCAAAAAGTGTAAGGTTGATAACGATAGTTCCACTTACATGTGGCATTGCTGCCTTGGTCATATTGGTGTCAAACGCATGAAGAAACTCCATACTGATGGACTTTTGGACTCTCTTGACTTTGAATCATTTGACACGTGCGAACCATGACTCATGGGCAAGATGACCAAGACTCCGTTCTCCGGAACAATGGAGCGAGCAACTGACTTGTTGAAGATAATACATACCGATGTATGCGGTCCAATGAGTGTTGAGGTTCGCGGTGGCTACCGTTATGTTCTCACCCTCACTGATGACTTAAGCAGATATGGGTATGTCTACTTGATGAAACACAAGTCTGAAACCTTTGAAAAGTTCAAGGAATTTCAGAGTGAGGTAGACAATCAATGTGACAGGAAAATAAAGTGCCTACGATCTGATCGCGGCGGAGAATATTTGAGTCACGAGTTTGGCACGCACCTAAGGAAATGTGGAATTGTTTCACAACTCACGCCGCCTGGCACACCTCAGCGAAATGGTGTGTCTGAACGTCGTAATCACACTCTATTGGATATGGTGCGATTTATGATGTCTCTTACCGACTTACCGCTATCATTTTGGGGATATGCATTAGAGACTGCCGCATTCACTTTAAATAGGGCACCGTCTAAGTCCGTTGAGATGACACCATATGAATTATGGTTTGGAAGGAAACCTAAGCCGTCGCTTCTGAAAGTTTGGGGATGCGATGCTTATGTGAAGAAACTTCAACCTGAGAAGCTCGAACCCAAAGCGAAAAAGTGCGTCTTCATAGGATACCCAAAGAAACTGTTGGGTATACCTTCTACCTCAGATCCAAAGGCAAAGTCTTTGTTGCCAAGAATGGATCCTTTCTAGAGAAAGAGTTTCTCTCGAAAGAAGTAAGTGGGAGGAAAATAGAACTTGATGAGGTAATTGTACCTCCACTCGAACCGGAGAGTAGCGCAACACAAGAAGTTGTTTCTGTGGAGCCTGCACCGGCTGGAGAGGAAGTTAATGACGATGATCATGAAACTTCAGATCAAGTTGCTATTGAACCTCGAAGGTCCACAAGGACACGTTTCGCACCAGAGTGGTATGACAACCCTGTCCTGGAGATCATGTTGTTGGATAACGGTGAACCTTCGAACTATGAAGAAGCGATGGCGGGCCTGAATTCCAACAAATGGCTTGAAGCCATGAAATCCGAGATAGGATCCATGTATGAGAACAAAGTATGGACTTTGGTGGACTTGCCTGATGAGAAGCGAGCCATAGAAAATAAATGGATCTTTAAGAAGAAGACTGGCGCGGATGGTAATGTGACCGTCTATAAGGCTCGGCTTGTCGCTAAGGGTTATCGTCAAGTTCAAGGAGTTGACTACGATGAGACTTTCTCACCCGCAGCGATGCTGAAGTCCGTCCGAATCATGTTAGCAATTGCCGTATTTTATGATTATGAGATCTGGCAAATAGACGTCAAAACGACATTCCTTAATGGCTTCCTTAAGGAAGAACTATATATGATGCAGCCGAAAGGTTTTGTTGATCCTAAAGATGCTAACAAGGTATGCAAGCTCCAACGGTCCATCTATGGGCCGGTGCAAGCATCTCGGAGTTGGAACATTTGCTTTAATGAGGTGATTAAAGCATTTGGGTTTATACAGGTTTATGGAGAACCCTTTATTTACAAGAAAGTGAGTGGGAGCTCTGTAGCATTTCTCATATTATATGTGGATGACATATTGTTGATGGGAAATGATATAGAACTTTTGGAAAGCATAAAGGCCTACTTGAATAAGTGTTTTTCAATGAAGGACCTTGGAGAAGCTGCTTACATATTACTCATCAAGATCTATAGAGATAGATTGAAACGCCTCATAGGTCTTTCACAAAGCACATACCTTGACAAGATATTGAAGAAGTTCAATATGGATCAGTCCAAGAAGGGGTTCTTGCTTGTGTTACAGGGTGTGAGATTGAGTACGACTCAATGCCTGACCACGGCAAAGGATAGAGAAGAGATGAGTGTCATTCCCTATGCTTCACCCATAGGTTCTATTATGTATGCCATGTTGTGTACCAGACCTGATGTGAACCTTACCATAAGTTTCGTAGGGAGGTACCAAAGTGGTCCCGGAGCGGAACACTAGACAACGGTCAAGAATATCCTGAAGTACCTGAAAAGGACCAAGGACATGTTTCTCGTATATGGAGGTGCCAAAGAGCTCGTCGTAAAGGGTTACGTCGATGCTAGCTTCAACACAGATCCGGATGACTCGAAGTCACAAACCGGATACGTGTATATTTTGAACGGAGGGGCAGTCAGCTGGTGCAGCAGCAAGCAAAGCGTCGTGGCGGCATCTACATGTGAAGCGGAGTACATAGCTCCTTCGGAAGCAGCAAAGGAAGGAGTCTGGATGAAGGAGTTCATCACCGATCTAGGAGTAATTCCTAATGTGTCGGGCCCGATGACTCTATTCTGTGATAACACTGGAGCTATTGCCCTTGCCAAGGAGCCTAGGTTTCACAAGAAGACAAGACACATCAAGCGCCGCTTCAACTCCATTCGTGATTATATTTAGGAAGGATATATATATATATATTTGTAAAGTACATACGGATCTGAATGTCGCAGATCCATTGACTAAACCTCTCTCACGAGCAAAACATGATCAACACCAGAACTCTATGGGTGTTCGATACATCACAATGTAACTAGATTATTGACTCTAGTGCAAGTGGGAGACTGTTGAAAACATGACCTAGAGGCAATAATAAAATGGTTATTATTGTATTTCCTTGTTCATGATAATTGTCTATTGTTCATGCTATAATTGTATTAACCGGAAACCGTAATGCATGTGTGAATACATAGACCACACCATGTCCCTAGTGAGCCTCTAGTTGGCTAGCTCGTTGATCAGTAGATGGTCACGGTTTCATGACCATGGAAATTAGATGTCGTTGATAACGGGATCACATCATTAGGAGAATGATGTGATGGACAAGACTCAATCCTAAGCATAGCACAAGATCGTGTAGTTCGTCTGCTAAAGCTTTTCTAATGTCAAGTATCATTTCCTTAGACCATGAGATTGTGCAACTCCCGGATATCGTAGGAATACTTTGGGTGTGCCAAACGTCACAATGTAACTGAGTGGCTATAAAGGTACACTACGGGTATCTCCGAAAGTGTCTGTTGGGTTTGCACGAATCGAGACTAGGATTTGTCACTCCATGTGACGGAGAGGTATCTTTGGGCCCACTCGGTAAGACATCATCATAATGAGATAAATGTGACTAAGGAGTTAGCCACGGGGTGATGTGTTATGGAACGAGTAAAGAGACTTGCCGGTAACAAGATTGAACAAGGTATAGGGATACCGGCGATCGAATCTCGGGCAAGTATCATACCGGTAGACAAAGGGAATTGTATACGAGATTGATTGAATCCCCGACATCGTGGTTCATCCGATGAGATCATCGTGGAGCATGTGGGATCCAACGTGGTATCCAGATCCCTCTGTTGGTTATTGACCGGAGAGGTGTCTCGGTCATGTCTACATGCCTCCTGAACCCGTAGGGTCTACACACTTAAGGTTCGATGACGCTAGGGTTACAGGGAAATAGTGTATGTGGTTACCGAAGGTTGTTTGGAGTCCTGGATGAGATCCCGGACATCACGAGGAGTTCCAGAATGGTCCGGAGGTAAAGATTCATATATAGGAAGTGAGGATTTGGTCATCGGAAGTGTTTCGGGCATCACCGCTAACGTACCGAGACCACCGAAAGGGTTCCGGGGGTCCATCGTGTGGGACCACCGGCACCAGAGGGATGCATGGGCCGCAGGTGGGAGGGAACCAGCCCCTAGGTGGGCTGGTGCACCCCCCACAAGGGCCCAAGGCGCAGCACAAGGTGGGAGGGGGGCAAAACCTAGGGGTAGATGGGCCCTAGGCCCACCTAGGGCGTCGCCCCTCCCTCTCCCTCTTTGGCCGCCGCACCAGGGGCCATCTAGGGCTGCCGCCGGCCCCTAGGGTGGGAACCCTAGGGGATGTGCCCTCCCTCCTCCTCCTCCTATATATAGTGGGGTTTGGGGGCTGCCATCTACAGAAGTTTCTTCCTCTCTCGGCGCAGCCCTACCCCTCCTCCTCCTCGTCCTCTGTAGTGCTTGGCGAAGCCCTGCCAGAGTAGCACACAGATCCACCGTCACCACGCCGTCGTGCTGCCGGAGCTCTCCCTCAACCTCTCCTTCCTCCTTGCTGGATCAAGGCGTAGGAGACGTCACCGGGCTACACGTGTGTTGAACACGGAGGCACCGTTGGTCAGCACTTAGATCGGATTCCACCGCGATCTGAATTGCTGCGAGTACGACTTCACCAACCGCGTTCTTGTAACGCTTCCGCTTAGCGATCTTCAAAGGTATGAAGATGCTTTACCCCTTTGCTCGTTGCTGGTTTCTCCATAGATTGATCTTGGTGACGTAGAATTTTTTTTGATTTACTACCACGTCTCCCAACATTATGGTCATCCAAATTGGAATGAACGCAATTTATCTTGGAATGATATTCGCAATTTGCATAGTAAGGGCGACCACCCGTGTGTAATGTTGGGGGATTTTAATGAAATCTTATATTCTTCGGAAAAGATGGCGGAAATGCGAGGCCATGTGTAATGATGAGAGACTTCCGTCAATGTCTCATGGAGTGTGGGTTGGAGGATCTAGGTTACATCGGTGACCCCTTCACGTGGAGAAGAGGTGATATTCGTGAGCGTCCTGATAGAGCTGTTTGCAATATAGATTGGGCACATAAATTTCCTCGAGCGGCGGTAATCAACGAAGAACATATCCACTCCGATCATCGTCCACTGGTCCTAGACATGGATTATTTGGATGCCAACATCTTCAGACGACCAAAAGGTCGTGTGAAACAATTTGAATCAAGGTGGCTAAAGGAAGAGACAATTACGAAAATTGTCAAGGCGTCTTGGGAGAAAGCAAAGCTAGCAGGTATTGGTCCATCTCTAGCTGATCGTACGAGAGCTGTTAGTGCAAATCTACATTCTTGGGACAAGGAAACACTCAAAGGCCCTAAGCAAAGAATAAATAAATTAAAGAAGGAACTAGAGAGATTGAGGCGTGGCCCTTTTAGTATGGAATCTCGTTGTTGATAGGAGGAAAATATTGTGCTAATTGAGAACCTGTTGGATCAAGAGGAAATCTTCTGGCTACAAAGAAGGCGGGCAAACTGGTTGATGCACGGGGATCGTAATACCTCTTTTTTCCATAACGCGGCTACTGCTAGGAAATAAATAAATATTATAAAGAAGTTACTTGATGATTCGGGGGTCTGGAAAAAAGATAAGGATTTAAAAGATCACATTACTAGTTATTTCTCTCAACTCTTTACCTCGGAAGTGCAGCATCCGAATCAAGAAGTCATGTCCCTGGTCCATAGGAAGGTGTCCACTGAAATGAACAATATACTTTGTGCTCCATATACAGCTGAAGATGTTCACAAGGTAGTTTTTAATATTGGAGATTTAAAAGCTCCAGGGCCAGATGGATTGCATGCCATTTTTTATAAAAGGTTTTTGCTGATGTTAGGGGATGATCTAGTTGAGGAGGTTCTCCAAGCAATTAATACATGTACTATACCAGCGGGATGGAATGATACTGCGATCGTTATGATCCCAAAGGTGAATTGTCCAACAAAGGTCATCCAATTTAGGCCAATTAGCTTGTGCAATGTGGTGTATAAAATTATTGCTAAATTGGTGGCTTCTCATTTAAAGTTTTTTTACTAGAAATCATTAGCCCAACACAGAGTGCATTCGTGCCTGGTAGACTGATCACAGATAACATTTTAGTGGCTTATGAGTGTTTTCATATCATCAAGAATAAGAGAGAAGGTAGAGAGGGCTTATGTGCTACCAAACTAGATATGCACAAAGCCTACAATAGAGTTGAATGACCTTTTTTAAAGGAGATTATGGTGAGATTGGGTTTTCGTCAAGACTGGATGAACCTTATTATGCGATGTGTCTCAACGGTCACATACACAGTAAGGATTAATGGGGAGGAAACTGGACGTTTAAAGCCTGCAAGGGGTCTGCGACAGGGTGATCTGCTATCACCATATCTATTCTTATTATGCACGGAAGGGTTGAATGCTCTACTAAAACATGCAGAGGACAATGAAAGCATTTCAGGAGTTAAATTATGTAGAGATGCCCCGTCCATCACTAACCTCCTCTTCGCAGATGATTCTTTGATCCTCATGAAAGCCAACCAAAATAGTGCGATAGCCTTGAAATCAGCACTGGATTTATATTGTGCGGCATCGGGGCAATTGGTAAGTGTGAAAAAATCCAGTATCTTCTTTAGCCCAAATACGAAGGTGGAAATTAGAGAGCAAATGTGCATAACATTGAATATAATGACAGAGGCACTCAATGATAAATATTTGGGTTTGCCAACAATAGTGGTGTTAGATAGAACAGATTGTTTCCAATTCCTGATTGAACGAATAGTTAAAAAAAATAGCGGTTGGAAGGAAAAATTACTGTCAACTGGGGGGGAAGGAGATCCTACTTAAGGCTATTGTCCAAGCCATACCTACCTATGCAATGTCGGTCTTTAAAATTCCTAAAAAAATGTAAAGGAGACGCGATGGCGCATTTATGGTGGGGAGACGAGGAGAACTAGAGGAGGATGCATTGGATGGCCTGGTGGAAAATGTGTGTTCCTAAAAATCAAGGAGGGATGGGATTTCGTGATATTCCTGTTTCAATTTGGCATTACTCGCTAAACAAGCATGGCGTCTTATCGATAAACCTGATTCGTTGTGTGCTACTATCCTTAGAGCTAAGTACTATCCGGATGGAGATTTGTTGAACACCAAGCTTAAGAAAGGCTCTTCCTTTACCTGACAAAGTATCATGACAGGTACAAAATCTTTAAAAATAGGATATATTTGGCGTGTGGGGAATGGGCAGAATATTAATATTTGGGAAGATGCATGGATTCCCAACTGTGCTACAAGGAAAATTGTGACGCCTAGGGGAGGACAACTATTGTCTAAGGTAGGAGACCTGATTAATCCTATCTCGAATAATTGGGATGAAGACCTCATCAGACAGACAATGTGGCCCATTGATGCACAACGGATTCTTTCAATTCCACTCCCACAATATGATATGCCAGATTTTATCGCTTGGAGCTATTCAAAAAATGATAGATTCTCGGTTCGGTCTGCCTACTCTTTGGAATGAGATCATCATTATGAGAGTAAACTTCGACATACGAATGGGATGGGCCGAACGGCAACAAATCCTATCTGGAGTACTATATGGAAACTATCCTGTCCAGCGAAAGTTAAAATTTTCATATGGCGTACACTCCATGGCACACTCCCATGCCGGGTTACACTTGCAAATAGACATATGAAGATCTCGCCCATATGTCATGTTTGTTTAGAGGGCCTAGAAGACACAAAGCATATGTTGTTCCTCAGTAGTAAAGCCAAGGAGGTTTGAAAAAGGTTAGGGATTGATGATGTTATTGATAAAGCGTGCAAAATAGACCATGCTGGAGAAGAGGTGTTGGCATATTTGCTGCTTCTGCCAGATCAAGATTGATGCATTCTGGGTAATTGCAATGTGCGCGAAATGATTGCTATCACAACATGGTATCTATGGTGGGAAAGACGAAAAATGTGTATAAGGAGACAACACAGAATGCACAGCAGATTTCAACGGGGGTTCTAGCCCACACGTCAAACTTCGTTAATGCATCGTCCACAAAGGCATCGGTTAAAAAAGAATGTTGGACATATCCTCCAAGGGGTTTGTTAAACTTAATGTTGACGCTTTTTTTGACCATGACGTTCTTAAGGGCATGATGGGGACGGTTCTAAGAAATGACAAAAAAAGTTTTATTGCTGGAGGAAACGGAAAGATTGACTACACGGATGTTTTAACAGCGGAAGCTCTAGCTCTCAAATTTGATCTGACACTGTCGCAAAGAGTAGGATGCAACCACCTCATTATTAATTCAGACAATCTGAAGGTGATTGAAACCATGCAGGATGGAGGATATTCGGCGGGAGCGGCGGCAGCGATATTCAATGACTGTTTTTATTATGCTTGTGATTTTATTAGCTCAAGATTTAAACATTGTAATAGAGAAGCAAGCTCGTGAACTAGCTAGATTAGCTAGATTTTCTTTTACTTCTTGTTGGTTTGAGGAATCTTTACATGAAATTGTAACAATCCTCACAGACGATGTAACGATTATCTCTAATGAATAAAGGTTTCGGTTTATTTTAAAAAAAACTCATTTCAAGTGAGCGACATGGCCTCTCAGCAACCCCTGCCGCCGCCGCCGAAGCCGAAGAAATCCCCGCTACCCGCTCCCACCACCATATGCGCCCTCGGCGACGACCTTCTGCGCGAGGTATTCCTCTGCCTCCCCTCCCTCCCGAGCCTCGTCCGCGCCTCCCTCGCCTGCCGTCCCTTCCTCGGCGCCGTCCGTTCGTCGCCTGCATTCCGCCGCCGGTTCCGCGACCTCCACTCGCCCCAGCTCCTAGGAATCTTCCTCAACATCCACGACCCCGCCTTGCCAGTCTTCGCGCCCACCCGCCGCCGCTCCGACCTGGATCACGCCGCCGCCATCCGCGGCTCCGATGTCTTCTTTACCCTGCTCCCTGAAGACGATAACGACCCCGATCCCGAGTGGACCATAGAAGGCTGCCGCGATGGATATGCCATTCTCGTCAACTATCCGACCAAGCAAATGGCCGTCTACGATCCCCTCACACGGGCTCTGGATCTCTTCCCCGTGCCACCGGACGAGGTATGCAGCGACATGTACGTCGAGTTCCACATGCTCGCCTCTGAATGCCGCAGGCAGTTCCGCATCGTCTCCGTCGCTCACGATGTGCGGGGGGGGGGGGGGGGGGGCGCAAGCCGCCGTGTTCTCATCAGATACCAGAGAGTGGCAGGTTTTCCCGTTTTCGGAGGATGCCAGCCAGCCGGACGATGGTTTGGGTGGTACAATGGTGAATGGGTTTGTTTACTGGACATTTGCAAGCGGATCCAATATCCGTGTGCTCAACACTGCCACACTGCAATTCTCGCAAATGAATACGCCGCTGCATATGGAAGGGCAAGGGGAGTTCAAGCCTGGTGAGACCAAGGATGGGAAGCTCTGTCTGGTCTGCCCAGTTAAGCTCACGCTTGTTGTTTGCATCCGGAGACCCGACGATGGCAGTGTTGATAGATGGATCCTGGACAAGACATTTTCGCTGCGGGGTCGCGGGGATGGTCTGGATGGTGATATTGCTCTCAGTATAGTGGCGATTATCAGTGGCTTTGTGTATTTTTTTACTTTTTCTGAGATGCAACAGGATTCTTGCTTGTTCATGTCCTTCTGCCTTGAAACAGACAAGCTGAATAAGCTCTGCCCTGTCACTCACTCTTATCATTCCCATCCCTACATCATGGCGTTCACTCCTTCATTGCTATGCAATAAGGAAGGTGAACCCTCAACCTGAAGAGGCTTGAGACTAGGCCGAAGAAGAAAACCGGACCAGAGAATGTTACCTTCTCGCTAGAGTAAAACCAAGATGCCCCATTGTTGTTGGGAATTGTTAGTCATTTGTGTAACCCCATCATATATCATTGTAGCTGACATGATATTGGTTTTGTAACTAGAAAGTAGCTGAAGCTTACTTCTATGCTTCGAAGAAGTATTCTATGGGGATTGACAATGTTTCCTTAATGCCAAATAGGAAGTCAGATGGTTCTCAGTTACTTTTTAGCTAGATTCTTAAATTCTCTTGCGAGCATATACATGAAAAACTCTCTTCAATTAGCTCTCCGCCCTTTGTTGGAAAATTATAGTAGTGTAAATGTTAAGCTACGTGTTGACCTAGCTATGTATTTGTAACCTTCAATGTATCAATAGTATTAGCCAAAGATACAACTTGCATGATCAATTTATTATTGACATAAATGTTGCTAGATTTTATTTTGCGCAAGTGTACATAGTTGGATCCCATCTGTGTAACCGGTCATTTGGAAATATTGTGTCGGCCTAGCTATTTGGAGCAGCAAGTCCAGGTTTGCACTTCTTATGATCAAGCGCCAGTTTAGGGCCTCTTTGATTCGCATGATTTAAAAATGTGGGAATAGAAAAGGTACAGGAAGTGGCAAGTCCATTTGAACCTTATAGGATTAGAAGTAGTGTTTGATGCCACAAAATAAAAGAATTGTAAAAAAAGGTTGGAATGGATGTTAGATTTCCTATGAAATGTAGTAGTACAATGACTCCATAGGAAAAAAATTTATGAGATCCAATCCTATGAATCAAAGGAGCAATGTAGGAAAAATTCTTAAGGATTTCAATCCTACAAAAATCCTATAGAATTCCTTTGAATCAAAGGAGCCCTAGTGTCTTCTCAGAACGCCATGCTGCAAGAGGAATGCTATTGCAGCTTGAAACACACATTTTGAAATTTGCTCAAGCTACCCGTTCCCCAATCAACCCCAAGGACATGCAACCCACCTCCTGAAAATACCGCTGCCTCCAGACCTTGAATCACTCGGTATGCAACTGCCTTATGCTGCATAGATGGAGTTCATGTAGAATGTTGTGACATTGGGATTCCTAATTACAGCGCCAATGCCACATTTTGCATCTCCAATTACATGTCATGCAATGGTTTTCACACCAACCGCAGTGCCTGCTCTGCTAAGCTGAACCGTTTTGTTGTATGCCAGTTTTATCTTGGCCTAATTTCAAAAACTTGCAGAACTCGTCGCATGGTTGACCATAGTTGATTGATCTTTCAGGTCAATGATGCACATCTTTTTACAATGCTTTCTGTGTGGTGTAGACTATTGATAGACTGCAATGTGAACACTGTAATTATCTCAAGTCGAGCTGCCGCTGCACCTGAAAGGGCAAGTGTAGTTTATGGCTGATGAGACCAATGGTGGGAAGCTCCGTAACGCTTGTGTTTTTCATTGAAGAAAAATGACAAGAGAGTGCAGCCCTTGAAACTGTCATACGACTATAGATGTCTTTACTGATGTCCTACGTTTTTTACTGATGTCTTTTGGTTCTGTAGATGCATTCCTTGTTAGATTTACTCATTTAGTACAGAACAATAAATCAATTGACGTTGCAATCTCTCGCTCACCTAAGTCCAATGTGTGTGGGACGCCAGCTAGACTACCTCTCGGTGTCATGGAGCGCAGAATTTTAGATATTGTTGCCCTTCTCTCGTGTGTGGCCATCGAGCAGGAATCACTTGTGAGTGGTATGACCATTGATCCAAGTATGTTGGCACCTATTCCAAATCCAGATGCTCTGTTCGTAAAAGAACTTTGTGATTTGCTCGCCAGAGTGGAGGTTGCTAGATCTGATTTGGGCAGGTCGATTGCTTGCCTCCTAACGGGGACACCAATAAGAGGCAAACAAAAGAAGGTGGGCAAAGGCAAAAGTGGCGTCATAGGCAAGGCGTCTATAGCTGCTTGATGGATGATTTTCGATCTCTTGGCCCGTCCTTTTAGATTGGGTTATCGTTGTGGGTTGGGTGGTGCTTGATTTCTTGCGTTGAGGTGTTCTTGTCGGAAGTCACCTGGTGTAGGAGGAATGTTGGCGTTTGTGGTTTTTGTGTATTCACAGAGTCTGGCGATGGTCGCATGTGCGGTTGTGGGGTTTCTTGTCATGTGAGTAGTTAGTCATGCTTTCCGATTGTATTGGTTTTTGCCCGGTTTTCTGTTAATTAACTGGGCACTTTTCTTCTTCTTAATTAATCGATGAGGCAAAACTTTTGCCTCCGTTTTGAAAAAATAAATAAATCAACAACCCCTCTGCTACCAGTGCACGATTGATGGCATGTTCTGATATTTTGGGTTTTTAAATTACCTGGTGTTATCGCACTGCTGACACCCGTATGCTACATGTGGACTTTGGTTTCGTTGATAAACAAGCACAGTCCTCGGACTTCTCCCTGTGTACTGGAAGTGTTGTATGCACTCTGATATTTGCGATTCCTCAGCAGAAAGACTAACTGAATTTTCCACACCAAACAGCACTAGGCTTCTGGTTAATATTGTTAGGGGAGAAACCGATTCAAAGTTAATGGTCAACATTCCCAGATCATGTAATAATTAGAATAATTTCATCTTGCCTGTTTTTTTTTTGGAAGATCAATCTTGTGGGTCAAACACTTAGTCTAAAGTTACCATATTTTCCCCCGCTAAAAAAAAAGATAAAGTTACCATGTTCTATTTGCAAAGTGGAATATTGTGCTTTTTATCTGAGAAGTCAAAATGGATGCCGGGTTGCATGGAGTCCTTTTTTATTTAAAAAATATGAAATAGTATTTTTGAAACCTTAAAAAAAACTGAAAAGCCTGCATGTGCATAAAAATGTGTAGTATGTACATACAAAATAATTATCAATATAAGTGGATTAACATACAATTATGTTTTGCTTTTTTTGGAGCTGCAAATTTGGCATTTTTTGTGTAGCTTACTATTTTGGAATTTTATATATCTGAAACTTATAAATATTTTCTTTCCACTTTTTAAATACCGGGTTGTATGGAGCCCAGGAGCTAGATTGGTGTTCCTGCTTTTAGCCTTCATTCTCTTGATCACATTGCTGCATAACCAAAGATATACACTATGAAAGGTACGACCAGTAATTTTCCATCACCACAAGTCCACAAAGGTTGTGGTGTTCCTCGGTTGGCCATTTTCTTCTTTTCAAATTAATTCCAGACATAGTCAGGGCGACCCACATTGGCTCTTCCATAACTGTGGTTTCCTCATCCCTCCTTGGATGGTCATGCTGCATCGCTTGATTGCTGGAGCCTGGAGGGCACTAGGAGGTCGCCATGTGGAGCGGTTCTTTGATGGCTGGGCATGTTGGTTGTACGGTTTTGTTTCAAGTTTGCACCGCTAGGTCAGCCAATGGGGAGTTTGTCCGCTTTGCATCGGGTTTCCCCCCACTTTTCTCTAATTACTCGTGTAACTCTCTTCTTCTCCAATAAAATGCAGGAACTCCCAAGTCCTAACCTTTTTTAGATTAACTCCAGACATAGAAAACTCAATTGCATGGACTAATCAAGTACAAACACTTTCATACATTGAAAAAGAAGAAGGTACAAACACTTTCACACACATTGCATTTGGTGATACTTGGAAGATCGTACATAAAGTTTTGAGCTATACTGCTTTGATTATTCTTTGTGCCATCTCTGTGAGCAATATATCACTTTATTCTGCCGCTCATAGCTAGCATCACATGGATGGAAAGTACTGCCGAGAGGCAGCTGCACCTGCCGCACAAGCTTAACGATTCATATTGCTCATGATAGTGTTTGTGAAAATTCAAGAGGTATCTGCCCTGCCGGCTGCCGCGGAAGCTTATTGCTTCATGTTGCTCATGATAGTGATTATGAAAATTCAAGAAAAGCTGAACTTTGCTTCCGTGCCCCCTCCTACAAGAACTTCTGTTCTCATTTGCTTTTGAAATGGTAACAAGTACTCCTACGAAGAGTAGCATTCTACATGTAACCTTTTTTTTTTGAGAAAAACATTCTACATGTATCTGTTTTTTTTTAGACAAGCATTCTACTCTTTTTTTTTTCAAGAAACACCTGTAATTTTATTCACGCTCATAACAATTACAGATACACTTATCTGAATCTAAAATTCAAGAAAATACACAAAGAATTACAATGGAATCTGTTGAAAAGTCCTTTGTAGCAACTGGGCCCGTGACCCGGTCACTCGCGTTTCACGGGCTTATCTGAGCCCACAGGCCTCGCTCTCCTAGCTTCTTCTCGCTTGAAACGAGATCACAGCCTTCTTCCTTCACCTTTGCTGTGTCGCGCCATGGCATGCGAGCCGCCGCCGCCGCCAAAGAGGCAGAAATCTCCAGCGGCCGCTCCGACCACGATATGCGACCTCAGCGACGACCTTCTCCGAGAGATATTCCTCCGTCTCCCCTCCCTCCCGACCCTCGTCCGCGCCGCCCTCACCTGCCGCGCCTCTCTCCGCGCCGTCCGCTCATCCCCCGCCTTCCGCCGCCGCTTCCGCAAGGTCCACTCGGCCCCACTCCTCGGCGTATTCCTCGACATCTTCGAGCCCGGCACTCCCGCTTTCCGCCCGGTCCGCCTGCACTCCGACCCGGATCTCGCCGCGGCCGTCCGCGGCGGCGATTTCCTCCTCACCCGCCTCCCCGACGAGATCGAGGGCGTCGCCCCCGGGTGGCTAATCCAGGACTGCCACGACGGGCGCGTCGTCCTCGTCAGCTACAGCACCGGGCACATGGCCGTCTACGCCCCCCCTCACCCGAGCCCTGGATCTCTTCCCCGAGCCGCCCGGCGAGATCTGCGAGGACATGTACGTCGAGTACCACGTCCTCTCCTCCGGCGAAGGCCGCGGCCCGTTCCGCGTCGTCTGCGTCTGCCACGAAGCTTGCGGGGCGCAAGCCGCCGTCCTCTCATCGGAGACCGGGGAGTGGCAGGTCTTCCCCTTTGTGGAGGCCGCAGCCATGAAGCCTGCATTGCAGCCTGGGGACGACGACGAGAAGTGGTCTGGCAACGGGACGCTGGTGAATGGGTCCATCTACTGGACAGACGGGAGCCGATCCCTTGCCCGAGTGCTCAACATCTCTACATTGCACTTCACTCGGATTGACCTGCCGCCGCGCATCGAAGGGCAAGGAGCACTCGCGGCTGGCGAGACCAAGGATGGAAGGCTCTGCGTCATCAGCACCGTCAAGCTCGCGCTTGTTGTTTGGTTCAGGAGAAGCGACGACAATGATGGTTCCGAGAGATGGACGCCGCACGAGACATTTCCGTTGGAGCAGGACATTCATCTGGGCGATCACTGTTTCGACAATGATCGTATCGCGCTGAAGGCTCTGGCGGTTGTCAATGGCTTTGTGTACTTGTCTACTTACTGTGAGCCGGATCGTGATCTGCCTGGTTTGTTCTTGTCCTTCTGCCTAGAAACAGCAAAGCTGAATAAGCTCTGCACCGTCCTTCACCCTGACAGATTGTATCCCTACATCATGGCATGGCCTCCTTCTTTGGTGCTCAACGAGGTGAGCCCTTGAATCAAGGTCCTTGACTGGCCGTCTTCTGCACAAATACAAAATTTCCTACTTTTGTTGCGCCGCTGTATCTCATTGAGATCTGGCATGATAGTTTTATGAAAACTAGAAATAAATTTGAGCTTACTTCCATACATTGAAGAAGTAATCATTGGGGATCAGCAACATTTATAAATTGTCAAGTGGGAAATAACTTGTTTCTACTGTGCTTTGAACGAATATCATTACATCTCTCTCATATGTAGTAATGTATAAGATTGTTTATCGTATAGATGTTGAGCAGCATGCTGACCCTGATTATACATCAAACGTAAAAATTCTATGTACAATTGACGTGAATGGAATTAATTTATATGCTAGAGTTTGGGTCGATTACTTTTATCAAATACACGGAGTTAGGAATCCATCCTTCGTGCAATAGTATTTATAAAAAAAGGGCAGCCCGGTGCATGTAGCTCCCGCTTGCGCAGGGTCCGGGGAAGGGTCCGACCACTTTGGGTCTATGGTACGCAGCCTTTCCCTGCATTTCTACAAGAGGCTGTTTCCAGGACTTGAACCCGTGACCTCATGGTTACAAGGCAGCAGCTTTACCACTGCGCCAAGGCTCCCCTTCGTGCAATAGTATTTATGCAAACTAAAAATAAATTTGAGCTTACTTCCATGCATAGAAGAAGTATTCATTGGGGATCAGCAACAATTATAAATTGTCAACTGGGAAATAACTTGTCTCTAGTGTGCTTTGAACGAATATCTTAATTACCTTTCTCTCATGTGTATTAATGTATAAAATGGTTTTTATCGTACTAGATGTTAAGCAGCATGCTGGCCCTGACTATATATTAAATGTAAAAAAAATTATGTACAATTGACGTTGATGAAATTAATTAATATACTAGATTTTGGGGTTGCACTACTTTGTCAAATATGCGTACTCCATCCTCCGTGCGATTGGGCTTTTAGGATATTGGGACTGATAAATACATTGTACATATGGGCATAGCAATTGCTAGAGGCGATCCAGATTTTGACTTGTGATGATGAAGCAGGCGGGATGGGAACTGATAACTAGTGTTGTCATAAGGATTGACATCAGAAAGTTAAATTCCATGTCAATCCAGTTTTTAGAATTCTGCAAAACCAGCTTATCCAGGGTAGCTGATTGCATGATTTTTTTTTTCTGGCAGCCCACCAGAAACTACTGAAGCGACATGTGCTCAGTGCGCTGCATCATTCATACGCACACAGAAAAAGGAACATCTGTACAACTTCTTTCATGCTACAGAGCTCGACGAAACTACTGAAGCAACATGTACTCGTTGCTGCGCCGCACCATTCATATGCCCCCTGACCCTGAGGCGTAGAAGAAGAAAATCTGTTCAAGTTCTTCCATGCATCATAGCTTTACTGGGCTGGAAGTGGAACTGCAAGTTATGGCTACAACATGCTAGACTGGGGCCCAAAGTGGAATTAATTATCTTCTCTTAGAACTATCAATATACTTTAAAAAAAAACTTCCAAAGATCTGAGATGAAGTTATGTCATGCCGTTGCTTAATTTTTTGCTGGAGAAGTAGATATCTGTTGTGTTTTATAAGGATACTATATTAATATTACATTAATAGAAAACAGGGCATTGGTTTGGGCCGGGCCAGCACATTAGTCCTGGTTCAGTCACGAACCGGGACCAATGTGGGCAACGGTCCCGGTTCGTGAGGCCAGGGGGCCGGGCGGGACACGTGGGACATTGGTCCTGGTTCGTCTGGAACCTTTGGTCCCGGTTCCAGACACGAACCGGGACCAACGTGCCTCGCTCCTGGCCAACAACCATTGGTCCCGGTTCGTGGCTGGATCCGGGACCAAAGGGGATTCTTTAGTCCCGGTTCCAGCCACGAACCGGGACCAATGAGATGCCTATATATATCCCCTTGCCAGCGAGCAGAGCACTCCACACTGCTCTGTTTTTTTGGTCGGCGAAGGGAGATCTTTGTGGTGCTCTAGCTCACCTCCTATGCACATGAGGTGTTTGATGAAATGTTTAAGCCAAACTTAAGCTTTCTCCTCTCGATGCTCCTTGTCCAAACTCCATTTTCGTCAAGATTTGTCTAGGTTTGGCGGTCCGTCATGTCCCGTCCCCGTCCTGAAACCGTCGTCGATCGCCTGCGCGTGGTGAGCCTCTTGATCTTATCTTCTTGCTAAAAGAAAATATACTTACTCATATGATTTTCTTACTTTTATTATTGTTTGTTATTATATAGTGCCATGGTTATGGTATCCGCCCACGTTGGCCCTCGTCCAGTCTATGATTCAGATGTGGTATATTATCTTTTATATAACTATTTCACATATCTAATGTCCATGACAATTAATTATGTCACCAACTTGACGTACATGTTTTTATCTATAGGAAGTAGTTGAACCAGAAATTCCAACCGACTATGCAATTCTGCTCGAGAAGTTAACAGAAGCTGAAAAAGAAATCGATCATTTGAAAGAAAAAATGAAAAGAACCGAAAATGACAAGATGGGATTGGAATTGCATGTTGTCGATATCGTCGACGATCATAAGACCAAAATCGATGCAATGCGCTTGAAACTTACAAAGATTAGAAAATATGTCATTCATACCGAGGCTTGGTATTATTATGCCGTTGAATCAATTGGTACCTTAGTAGCGGTTATGATTGCATTTGTTGTTGCATTTAAATTTTTTACGTAGTTTCGCTGTATGTTTTAATCAGATGTTCTAGAGAGCTATATGTTGTTCAATAATGACAACTATGTATGAACTGTACGTATTTATTTTAGTCATTATTGTACTTTGGCTTTAATGTGATGATGAATTTCTATTAATTTGGCCACTTCTCTATTCATGATATGTTGTAATGGTTTTAATACACTTTATTATATAACACACGCAGATGAACCGACAATGGATGTACGGTAACCGACGCACTTCCGAGTATATTAAGGGTCTGCATAATTTTGAACACACAAAAAATCCCGAGTTCAAATAAGTTCATGAAAATAAAATGCCTTTTGTAACCGATGAGTTTCCATCCGAAACCCTGATACTTCGATAGAGACTGTCTGTTTTGTACACGGAGTGTATCCAACTTTTGCTGTAACCCTCTCAACGTTTTAGCACATGCTTTGTGGATGAAATGATGATACCATGCGAACTTTCAACCTTTTCAGAGTTCATTTGTAGTGTTTTTCAATTTCAGGGTCATTTAGCTCGAAAAAATCAATAACTGCATGAAAAATACCAAATGATGTCGGGAAGGATTGAAAATTGATGATATGGCTTTGAACGGTGCATTTTGAACACACAAAAAGCCTGAAGTTCAAATAAGTTCAAGAAAATTAAATGCCTTTTGTAACACATGAGTTTCCGTCCGAAACCCTCATACTTCGAAAGACACTGTCCGTTTTGTACACGAAGTGCATCCAGATTTTATCGTAACCCTCTCAACTTTTTAACACATGCTATGTGGGTGAAATGATGATACCATGACAACTTTCAACCTTTTCAGAGTTCATTTGTAGTGCTTTTCAATTTCACGGTCATTTAGCTCAAAAAAATCAATAACTACATGAAAAATACTAAATAAAGTCAGAAAGGGTTGAAAATTGATGATATGATTTTGAATGGTGCATTTTGAACACAAAAAGCCTGGAGTTCAAATAAGTTCAAGAAAATGAAATGTCTTTTGTAACCGATGAGTTTCCGTCCGAAACCCTGATACTTCGAAATAGACCGCTCGTTTTGTACACGAAGTGCATATAGGTTCTGCCGTAACCCTCTCAACTTTTTAGCACATGCTATGTGGGTGAAATGATGATACCATGCCAACTTTCAACCTTTTCAGAGTTTATTTGTAGTGCTTTTCAATTTCAGGGTCATTTAGCTCAAAAAATCAATAACTGCATGAAAAATACCAAATGATGTCAGGAAGGGTTGAAAATTGATGATGTGGCTTTGAATGGTGCATTTTGAACACACAAAAAGCCTGGAGTTCAAATAAGTTCAAGAAAATGAAATGTCTTTTGTAACCGATGAGTTTACGTCTGAAACTCTGATACTTCGAAAGAGACTGTCCGTTTTGTACACGAAGTGCATCCAGCTTTTGCCGTAACCCTCTCAACTTTTTAGCAATGCTATGTGGGTGAAATGATGATACCATGCCAACTTTCAACCTTTTCAAAGTTCATTTGTAGTGCTTTTCAATTTCAGGGTTATTTAGCTCAAAAAATCAATAACTGCATGAAAAATACCAAATGATGTCGGGAAGGGTTAAAAATTGATGATGTGGCTTTGAATGGTGCATTTTGAACACACAAAAAGCCTGGAGTTCAAATAAGTTCAAGAAAATGAAATGCCTTTTGTAACCGATGAGTTTCCGTGCGAAACCCTGATACTTCGAAAAAGAATGTCCGTTTTGTACACGAAGTGCATCCAGCTTTTGTCGTAACCCTCTCAACTTTTTAGCAAATGCTATGTGGGTGAAATGATGATACCATGCCAACTTTTAATCTTTTCAGAGTTCATTTGTAGTGCTTTTCAATTTCAGGGTCATTTAGTTCAAAAAAATCAATAACTGAATGAAAAATACCAAATGACGTCGGGAAGGGTTAAAAATTGATGATGTGGCTTTGAATGGTGCATTTTGAACACACACAAAAAGCCTGGAGTTCAAATAAGTTCAATAAAATGAAATGCCTTTTATAACCGATGAGTTTCCGTCCGGAACCCTGATATTTCGAAAGAGACTGTTTGTTTTGTAGACGAAGTGCATCCAGCTTTTGCCGTAACCCTCTCAACTTTTAGCACATGCTATGTAGGTGAAATGATGATACCATGCCAACTTTCAACCTTTTCAGGGTTCATTTGTAGTGCTTTTCAATTTTAGGGTCATTTAGCTCAAAAAAATTAATAACTAAAATTATGAACCTCTAGTATTTTTGAAACTAATATGATATAAAACCTAAAAATTATCAAATTAAATATAATGTTAAAACAAAGTAATATTAAATAGCAGGAAAAATAGCAAAGAAATAACATAAAAAATAGCAAAAGTGAAAATAGATGCGCTTACACTGAAATTCAACCTAAATTCAAAGTGCTAGTTAGGTAGTTAGGCACCTAACTAGCATTTTGAATTTAGGTCAAATTTCGTGTACAAGGGCATCTATTTTCACTATGAGAGGAGCTTGACAGGTCAAGCGCATCGGGGATTATAAACCTGTGTTGTCTCCCCTCGACTAGCGAGGTGGGACTAAACATCTGATGCTTTCCCGCCGGCCGACGAAAATAAACCAGTGGTTCTGGTTGGTGGCACCAATCGGGACCAATGCCCCCCTTTCGTCCCGGTTGGTGACCAAAGGTCCCTATTTCCCGCCCTTTGGGCTGCTAAAAACAAGGCTTTGGTCCCAGTTGGTGGCACCAACCAGGACCAATGCCCCCCTTTTGTCCCGGTTGGTGCCACCAACCGGGACCAAAGGTCCCTGTTTCCCGCCCTTTGGGCTGGTGAAAATAGGGCTTTGGTCCCGGTTGGTGGCACCAACCGGGACTAAAGGGGGCATTGGTCCCGGTTGGTGCCACCAACCGGGACCAATGCTTCTTCTATATAAGAAGCACTTAGGAAATTTCGTAGTTTTCATTGCCACTTCGCCGAGCCTGCCATCCTCGTCCCCGCCGTCGCTTGCCGCCCCGAGCCCGCCGTCGTCGTCCCCGTCCCTGTCGCCTCCCTGTCGCCGCCCCCGCCGTCGTCATCCCCCTCCTCGTCGCCGCCCCGTCCCCGTCGCCTCCCCTGTCGCCCCCATTGTCGTCCCGCCCTCGTCGCCGCCCCCATCGCCCTCGTCGCCGCCCCTCCCCTATCGCCGCCCCATCCCCGTCGCCTCCCCCATCGCCGCCCCGCTCTCGTCGCTGCCCCTCCCACGTCGCCTCCCCCGCCGCCGCCCCGTCGCCGCCCCCGCTGTGAGCCGCCGCCGCCCCGGCTCTGTGCAATTTCTTTTTAAAATATATGTTGATTTTTTATATGATGAATGTTTATGTTAGATTAGTATGTGTATGTTAAATTACATAATTTTTTTATGATGAATGTTAATGATGAATGTTTATGTTAGATTAGTATGTTTATGATGAATATTTATGTTAGATTAATATGTTTATGATGAATGTTTATGTTAGATTAGTATGTTGTTTTATGTTTTATTTAATTATTAGGAGTCCTAGGAAAAATTAGTATGTGTATGTTAGATTACGGAAATTTTTTGGGTTTTATGAAAAATTAATGAGAAAACGATGAGAAAACGTTCTCATAGGAATTTGTCGACGATGCCCGGCCCGTATCCTCGTCGTCGAGTAGTCCGCGAGAGCTTGCTTGATAGGCGCCATGTCCGAAACTGGGCTCCGCCGGGCTGGCACTGGGAGGTGCTACCTTCTCGGGCTCGGAGGTTGGTGAGGAATGCAGGTATCGTCGTCGACCCGGACCTTCTGTGCATCCGTGCATCTTTTGCATAAATTCTTCTAAAACGAAACTACATTGCTAACTACAAAGTTATTACTATGTTTTTCAATAGAAAATTCCGGAGGATTGTGTGCCTCATCTGATGTTTCCGAGAGGTCGCGTTGTTGTTACGAGCTTAGGGCCACCACGGCCAGGTCAACCTACGCATCACTCCTGTCCATACCGGATTTCTAAAACCGATGGAGTCATGACAATCAAAGATTGGAAAAAATGTATGCTCAATCGTAGAGAGCTACTTGAAAGCAACATTGTGCGTAGGCCAAGAATGGGAGACAGGATGATCTCCGTTCTCCATAATGGAGAGTCAGAGTCTATCTTGTTTTATGATATTGTACCTAAGAGAGGGTAGAGTAGGTCCTACGAGATAGGAGTACGTAGGTCCTAGGTACAATGTGTTATTATGTGCTACAATTTGTTAGAGTTGATGATGATGAGGAGGAGGAGTTGTGATTATGACTAGTGACCAACTTGTTATATGATATCGCATTGACGAAAATGATGATTAAATTGTGTTATATGTTCTATCTATAAGTATAGTACGTAGCGTCGTGACCAAGCACGAAGATAAGAAAGATCACTTCTCTCTATTAACTATCTAACAAAATATATGAAACCCCTAAATAAACCTCCAAAACCCTCAAACCTCCCTCCTTTTAAAAAAAAACAGCTCCTCAGCTGCTGACGCGTGGACGCTTTTTGTTCCCGGTTGGTGTTACCAACCGGAACCAAAGGCCCTCCTGCCTGGGCTCGGCGGAGCGGCCACGTGGAGCCCCTTCTGTCCCGGTTCGTAAGCGTACCGGGATTAAAGGTCGTGGGCTTTGGTCCCGACCCTTTAGTCACGGTTCCAGAACCGAGACAAATGAACTTTACGAACCGAGATAAATGGGTCTTTTTTCACTAGTGTTACTTTCTCTGTCCCAAATTGTATGACGTTCTAGCCTACCAAAAACGTCTTATAATTTGGGACGGAGGTAGTATTTATCTTCTTTTACAACTATTATTATTGATACTCCTATGTTTTCAGAGAACTCCCAAAGATCTGGGATGCAGTGATGAATGATCACATTCACACGGCTAGTGGAGTTGCATCAACTGGAATGATGCCGTCGCACACTTTTTCGCTCCAGAAATATCATATTTGTTGCGTTTTGGACTTTGGGAGTCATGTAAAACGAAAAGAGTCAAGTGTTTTCTCTTCATACACTTGGAGTGTATGAAAGGGAAAGCGGAGGCACCAGACACGTCTCTTTCCTTGAGAGCCAACCAAGCACCTCCTTTTCATTTTTGTCACGTACGTACATGCTTTACTAGCTTCTCCACTTTGTCACTATTTCTTTAGACTAAACTTGAAGGAAATCATATTCCGATATGCTAGCTCTATCCGTGTTGATTGAAAAAAACATATGCTCTGCCTTTATTTACTTTGCTTCTTCTTTCTTCCTTGACAGTTTAACCAAATCAATCTTTTGTAAGGCCTGAGAAGTCACTATTGCTTAATTACAATTAATTATTCAGCAAGTTAACGATACATGTAGCCAGGAGAAGCATATAAAGAGGGAGGAGTGTGAGTGGGGAGAAAGGCCCAAAGGCACGTCACGCGGCATAGACGTAGGAGAGGAGAGGAGAGGAAAGGAAGGAGGGAAAGGGGTTGTTCATCGACTGGTAAAACCGAGGATGAAGGAGGCCGCGGCGGAGCTCGGGCACCTGCTGGTGTTCGCCTTCCTCTTCTGCGTCGGCGCCTTCATGGTGGCGCCGGTGATCACCGACGTGACGATGGCGGCGCTCTGCCCCGGCCAAGACCAGTGCTCCCTCGCCATCTACCTCACCGGCCTGCAGCAAGCCGTACGTACCCCCCATGCGTGCACTCTATGTGTCTGCATCCGTTTCTTGTCTCTTGGCGGTAGACGCGTGCAGCTTTTTGAGCTAGAGCTTCAGCTGATTCCAGCCCAGGTGAGGCGATCCAGCTTTTTGAGTGGATTTTAGTTCCCGCTTTGCTTGCCTGTTAATTCCTCCGTCCGAAAATACTCGTCGCGATATTAGTTTAAAAATTGAAAGTATGCTTCCCTTTGGCTAGGAAAAATATCGGAGCAATGTGGCTACAAGTTTGCTGCGATGCTTGATGGCTTCTTCTCGTTTTCGCTTGAGCGTTACGTGAGGCTGGTGAGAGACTGTAGGAAGGAGCACGGCCAGGGCCACCACACGAGGATGGCATGAAGGGACGGGGAGAGGGGAGTGGAGGCACCACTAGGCACGCTTCCTTCCTGCCTTTGCTTCTAGTTAGCCTCCGCCATCAGATGAAGTTAACCCACAGCCCCGTCCCATGTGTGTAGAATAGTTGCTATCGGCCACCGTCTGGAACTCGGGAAACCTCCCCCGATTCCTAGGAAACCCGGCCTAGGATTTCCATGAGCCATTGAATGCAACGAGTTTGATCTCGTCATATGCGCACCGCCCGTCGCCCCGGTGAGCGTGAACGGTGACGGCTCTCTCGCCGTCGCGTCGCTCTGGCCTGACCTAGAGCACTCCACTGTCTCGTCTTCGGTGCGTTCGGTGTGGCCGGTGCGTCACCCGGCGATACGACAACGCACCCGCGAGATCTCGCTTTTGTCCACGGCCAACCATCGTAAATGTCGCACAATCGCAGTCGCACCGACCACACGCTCCTTTTCCTTTAGGAAATCAGGCCATGCACTTTTACGAGTTGATCTTGCAGCCCTCCCTGGCGTCAAAAGCTAGGAGCATAGCTTTGCCCAAGTATGGCTGCAGAGCGGTTAAAAAAAAAATGTATGGCTGGAGACACAAGAAAAGTCGGTGGTAGCACTGACTAGTCTACTACTCCTGCTACCAGTGTCATCTCAAACTCCCAGGCAGATCGGCTCATTCTCTAGCATTTTCCTCCTATTCTTCTCCCTCAAAGATTTTCCTTTTTACTGCACGATGATGCTTGCCCCAAAAGCGGAGGGAGAAAACGAGACACGGGGCCTTCCACTTGCACCGCCCTACTGTGCGCGTGTGACGACACTGAAGGTGTGCGTCGCCACTATTACTGTGGTCGGCAGTTAACATACGAAAGTTGCTAAGGGTATGTCCAATGCATAGCCTCGTATGTCATGTAGGTTCAGATGTTAGAAAAAGTAGGTTCGGATGAAAAAGCGGGATCATTTACAGGAGGCGGATGCTTGGAGAGAAAAAGCATGATTCAGTGTAAAAAGCTAAAAAAGTTAGATTGAAAAGTAGAGATGCATGTGTAGTAGAATCTTTATTTTTTATTCTTTGATGATGTTCACTAATGATAGCTTGCATTGAGAAGAAAAAATCAATGTAGATGTCTCAACCTAACTTTTATCATGAGGCATATGCATTCATATGCCATCATGCCTTAAGAGCATCTCAAACGCCGTGCGCGAAAAAAAAAACGAGTTTAGCACGTGCGAGACGTTTGCGCGCTCCAGCAACGATGAAAAAATAGCGTGCGGGAAAAGGCGGCAGCTCTCGCGCTAGATTTGGTGTGCCGTTTACGGCGCGCCTATAAATCGCGGCGCTCGCCACACGCCCCTCCACACTGTCACGCGCGCTCTTCCATCTTCTTCTGCCGCTTGCGCGCCGCTTCCTCACCGCGCCACCATGCCGCCACGCCGCCGGGGATCGGCCGGCTACCGCGGCGTCCGCGCGCGCCCTAACGGCACCTATTATGCCGAGATCAGGTCCGGCGACGTCTGACTCGGCCTCGGCACGTTCGAGACGTGCACGAGGCCGCCCGCGCGTACGAACGCGGCAGCGTGGCGTCTACACGCGTCAGCAGGCGCATGACGTCGCCCCTTCGTCTCGCCGGCAACACGCCTCCTCGTCGCCGAGGAGGACGAGCGAGCCATGGCGGAGTGACGCCGGCGCTACCCGCGGGACGTCGCCAACGAGCGCGTCTACTAGGCGGAAAGGACGGCAAGGCGCCGCGTGGAGCGGGCGGACAGGCGCCAGCGGAAGGCACTTGCGGTATCACAATGCGGTGCCATGGAAGCATTTGAGACATCGATCTTCACGCCAGACGATGATCGTTGGCATTGACGTATGGCTCACTACCTCGAACGACACCAACGAGAATGATGATGAGGGCGACTCGGAGTAGTTCTAGCGACACCGTACTTTTTATCTAGTTTGCACTATCGAACTATGTATCGTTTCTATCGAACTATGTATCATTTTTCATCTATCGAACTATCTATGTATCGTTTTTATTAGAATGTATCTTTTTTTATTGCTCGCGCGCGCTGCGTTTTTACGCGTCTGTTGAAGGTAGCGTTGCCGGCCGCGCCAAACCGAGCGAAGCGCGCGCGGTAAAGTCATTTTTAACGTGCGGCGTTTCGCGCGGCCGTTGAAGATGCTCATGTGTTGTGCTGTGCTGTATAATAGTGCCCATCTGCATCGGGAGCCGGCTCCTCTCACGTACGGTATCCTGTCATTCAGTCACTGACATGTGAATCAGGTTCCTCGCGGGCCCACGTGTGAGTGACCGAACGGCAGAGTGCCGCGCTGCAGAATCCTCGTCCGCATCAACGACGCGTGCCCGTAATCCTTTGATGACGCTAACTTGCACCGCTGACGGGATGCTCCAGCAGCAGCAGAATATGCGAGTGAGCGCCACGGGACAAGCACAAACCAGCGTGCTAAAGCCTAAAGGTGACACTGTGAGTGGTGAGCCCGTGACAATTCTTCCTCACCTGATGCAGATCACAGGGCTGGGTGCGCTCGTGGTGACGCCGGTCATCGGCAACCTGTCCGACAGGTACGGCCGCAAGGCGCTGCTCGCCCTCCCGGCGACCTTGTCTGTCGTCCCACTGGGTAAGCTCGTGAATTAACCTTTCACGTCACCCACGGCCACATGCGCAAGTGGAATTTGAATTTAATACTGACCACCTTTTAATTTGTTTCCTTTTGGTGTCGGCTAGCCATCATGGCGTTTAACCAGACGAGGCCGTACTTCTACGCCTTCTACGCCGCCCAGACGCTGACGGCGATGGTCTCCGAGGGCGCCATGATGTGCCTCTCGCTCGCCTACGTGGTAACCGGCTCCATCGCCTCTCGTCAAACTCTTAAGTTTTTCCAATATTTCCATGGATAGCTGGAGCTCACCTGGACGCAATGCAATGCATGGGTTGCTCCTTCTCTGCGTGGCGTGCAGGCCGACAAGGTGCCCGAGGGGCGGCGGGCGGCGGCCTTCGGGGTGTTCTCCGGCGTCTGCACCGCCGGCTTCGTCGGCGGCACCATCGCGGCCCGCTTCCTCTCCGTCTCCTCTACGTTCCAGGTATGTTAAATGTTAAGTGCGCTCGTCCGCTCGTGCGTTTTGCAACAGGCACCCACCTTGTTTTGTGCTCTGCAGGTGGCGACGTTGGCATCGGTTGCTGCGGCGGTGTATCTGAGGACCTTCGTCCAGGAGACGGACCGGGGAGCCTCGCTGCTGCGCGACGAGGAGGCCTCGCGCTTGCTCTTCGCTCCCGCCTCCAGCCCCGAGGAGGCGTCGCCGAGGCTCCCGCCTCTCCGGAAGGCGCCGTCGCTGTCGGAGATGGCCACCCTTCTTACCAGCAGGTGATCGACATGCATGCCTCTCTCAGCTTGAAATATTGCAAAATATATACTCTGGTATGAAAAAAAAAAAGGATAGCTTAGTTCCTCCTATCTATCTATTCTCAGAGAAGGAAAAAATGTACCAAGATATTAACCTTGGATTACCTGCTGAATGCCTGCAAACCACTTGCAGCTCAACTTTCACGAGAGCAGCGGTCGTCACATTTTTCCACAGCCTTGGCGAAACAGGCCTGCAAACTGCACTACTGGTACTCCGTTTTATCCACCAAAAATACTTCACAATATACGTGTAAACTGCAATGTTGTAAATTCTACACGAATGTTCCTCTTTGAAGAGCTCGATAAGCTGAGATCATGGACAATATATCTCTTGCGTGTTTTTCAACATACTTCATGGGTATCTGAAAATGCTTCTAACTGTTCTGCCGTTTGTGATACGCTTAAAAAATGCAGTATTTCCTGAAGGCCCAATTCCACTATACCAAGAACCAGTATGCTAATTTGTTACTTATTATTGGCATTACAGGAAGTTTCTCACAGGTAAGAGTTCATTTAGCAATGTTTACCTACCAAGTCTTCAATTTATGATCAATTACGTGCCCCATTTCACTTGGTGCAGCAAAAGCACTTTACATTTTATGATCTATGCAGCTGACCATGATGCCTCTCTTGGCGCCAAAGCTGGGTGAGCAGAAGCTACTTGTTGTGGCACTTACAGGGAGCTGCGTGCATGTAAGGGAATTGTTATGGCGTAGTCATGTTAGCTTTTTTTTTTTTTGAAAAGGAGGAACGGAGCCCCCGGCCTCTGCATCAATCGATGCATGCAGTCATGTTAGCTTTTGGAAGATAATTCTCCTGCAAGAACAACTTGCCAATGTGGTTTGATCTGTGTGTGTGTCTTGCAGGGATTCCTATACAGCATTGCATGGTCATTCTGGGTATGAAACTTATCAAATGGCGGTATTGTGAATGATGGCTATTTATTGGTATTAGTCATGCTAAATATTGTGTTTTGTTGAAGGTCCCTTATCTTGCTGCAAGCTGCGTGATTCTAAGCATTTTGGTCGGTCCTTGTGTGAGTAATATCTAACAATATTCCCTCTTTTGCTTTTATTTTCGGTTCATGTAACCATGTCAATAGTTTCTTTTCATTGATTCTATTCTTAACAGATACGGAGCATTGTATCAAAAAAAGTAGGGCCTTCTGAGCAGGTACCAATCCAAATGTATATAATTTAATCCATAAGCTAAATGAAACTGCTTATTTTATTTCCTAAGATATTAGATACCCTTTGTGAATCAGTTTCTCTTTTGCAATGTTTATTCAAGGGAATGGTTCAAGGCTGTATCACAGGAATCAGCTCAACTGCAAGTGTCATATCTCCTCTAGTTTTTACTCCGCTCACAGGTAAGCATCTGTCATTATCTTTGCTGAGCACATCTAAACTCAGAACAAATTATGTCTTGCATGTCCTTCTTACTTCTTTCATCCCTATGCCACTGCCCACGAGCTTAACCAAAGATGTCATTAGCTATAACGTTTTCCCCATTGGTTTGACAGCCTGGTTCCTATCAGAGACCGCACCTTTCAACTTCAAAGGCTTCAGCCTGGCTTGTGCTGGATTTGCTACGGTAGGCTCCCTAATCGAATACTGCTATGGATATGGTTAAAATATTCGCTGTAGAATTTAAACCTTAGTGCAAATTTTTTGTTTAGTATATATTTCTTGATTTTTATGTATAAACTTCTAAGTAGAAGTTGATATTGACTTCTATTTTCCATTGTACATTCTTGCAGTTGGTGGCACTCACAATGAGCATTAATATGAGGCCAGCAGAAGTTCAGCCAGATACCAGATAGAGGAACTAGTGAATACATATCTATATATAGATGATAGATGCCTATAAGGCTATAATGCCAATACTCTTACTCAGTATCAATAGCCGTGGTCAATTAAGGTAGCTGTTGCTGTTCCATCCTCTGCAGTTGACAAATAGGGACAGCAAATAGTGGTGTAAAGTATCAAAAGTACAAGCAGATCCACATGCTTCAGTTTGTAAATTATAGTATTTGATAATTGACACTACAATTACAAGGTTGATTCGACATAGCTAATTAGTTGCGAGTGTAAGGCTGGAGTAAGCCAACTATGCATAGTTAGCAGAATCGTTGTGCAAGAAAGGGACCTTTTGCACGGGAAATACCCCTTGGTTCTCAGGTGTATATGCATCCGATATGGGAAAAATAGTGATTGCGAAAAGAAGTAAAAATAATCTGAAACTTTTTCGGAAACAAACTTGACATTCTGTTGAAACGTATAAAAAGTTTCACGAAGGAAAAACTCCCGTCGACTTCAGGGCAAAAAACATAAAATTTCAAGGATAAAAAGTGTGAACAGTAGCTTGTACATAGTGTTGATTTTACTTCTTCCTTCCCGAGGCGGACAGTTTCTGTTCGCGATTGGCGATTCTGAGGCGAACTCAACGCCAAACAGTTGCCCGCCGGTCCCTGCCTCCTCCGTCTGTCGTTCCGGTGACGTGAAGGGGTGGGGACCCTGGTACTTCGGCCTCGTGTTGTAGTTAGGGTTTGCCAAGTGTTTCCTTGAGGCGCTGCTTTCATGGAGGAGACAGCGCCGCATCGGAATAATTTGCCTCTGCCTTTCCTTCATCTTGGCATTGCTTCAACCGGTGACGTCGAGGGGCAAGCGGCTAGGTCGTCTCGCCGATCTCTGGATCCAGCGAGGTTTGTGTCTGGTGGTCGGCCGTTGGCACCTTGCGGGTGGCGGTCGTGTCGGCTACTATAGTTGTGTTTGTTGTCTTGTAGTTGTATACGTGGATGGCGGCAGGCGGCGGTGTTCCTCTTCTTCGACTACATCGGATGAAGTTGACAGCGTCGAGATCCGGTGACCATGGGGAAGATCCCCGGCCGACGTGCCACAAAGTTTCGGTCTCGTCGCTTGTGGCGGTCCGGTTCATCGGCTCGAAAAGCATCTTAGTATGCGATGGTGCTCTCCCTGATCTCGGTATGACGGTTGGTCTCCTCTTTTTCCGGCGTTGCCATGGTTGCGGCATAGGACGTTTGTGGACTATGTTTCGGTGGGGCACAAGTTTCTACAAGGATGAAATAGTAATTTTACTTCTTGCAAAAATTTAATGAAATATATGGTTGTTTAAAAAAAGTGTTGATTTTACTTTTTCATCCAGAATACCATGAAAGTCTTTCCTTGGCGAAACTTCTTGTATTAGTACAACAGAATGGTAAGTTTTTTTCCAAAAAAGTTTCAGATTTTAAATTTTTTTTGCAATTAGTAAATCATTTTCCATATCAGGAATAAAGTGATAATAGTAGCAGGCTAGTTTAGCGTACGTATCTTCTGTAATGCATGTTGATGGTACTGTTAAGCTTCATGCACTAGCCAACGCAACCCAAAGTCTTAACTTATAAAAGGGTTAGGCAATCCACATATGCACTTCAACACCCACTCTCACGTGTGAAGCGAAAAGTCAACACTTGGATAGAACTATAAATTTTGAACAAAGGGAGGAACAATAAATTTTGAACAAATTATGAAAACTAGGACTTAAACTATGATACCATGTTAAACTTCATGTACTAGCCAGCGCAACAAGAATTCCAAACTTATGAAAAGGGCTAGACAATCCACATATACAATTAACACCCAAATGTATATGACTCAAGAGGCCTATACGTGGCCAAAGAGGGGCAGCAAACTTTTTCGGATAAATTGCGAACGCCAGGAATTGAACTCAAGACCTTAGCTTCGATACCATGTTAAGTTTCACGCACTATCCAACGCAACTAAAAGTCCGAACTGATAAAAAGGACTAGATAATCCACGTATACACTTCAACAGGTACTAGGTGTTTTATATTGATTTTTCTGTCACACGTTGTGTCCTAGCAAACATAACATTCAAATTAGAGGAATAAAGTTATGTGGGTCGCTGACCTGTTAGTGCTGAGGATTTCTTTTGTCCCTTTTCTTCTCCACAGCTGCATTAACATCCAATTCTGTAAATTCATGTTCATTTCTGCCAGCCTATTGTTCTAAGTTGATCTGTTGCAACATTTGAAATATCAAATAAGTACAAACAAACAACTTCAAATTACAAATCTAGCAATTATTCCAAATTGGACTAAATAACAGAATTGAACTTATCAATATCAATTCTCAATATCCTCTTCATCAGACCATTATAGCTTAACAAGCAACGGATATGAATTAAACAAGATGCTTAGCAAGCAAAGTGGAAACGAACCAAACAAGGTTACTCATGCAAACTCGGGACATTGAAGATACATAAGATCACAGGTGCAATTTTCCAAAAAAAATAAAATAAAATTGCGAAGTATTTGCTTCTTTCTGTTAAAATAGTGCCGCCAAAGCTGCTCGATTGCACATTCTCAAAAGATACTCGCATGCCATGTCCATATTTCAAATTTCTCAACAAAATATCCTTTTTGGAAACACGCATATCTACAACATAGATGAGAATCACAAGCTACATAGGCACACTAATACTATTATCATCCATAAAAATGGAGTAATTATTATCGTATATATACAATTTTGCAATATCCCCCAAGGACAATTGATCATTGGCCTCTATTCTCCAGAGTCATCAGAGGTTTCTTCATCCTTGTCACTCTCATCAGACAAGTTATCTCTGTTTGCAGCTTGCAGTACAAGATTAAGCAATTCTGTGTTGTCTTCAAGATCCTCAGATGAATCTTCTCCCGCTGCTGGTTGCCTACGTCGTGATGCCAGCACGTGCCAGACCAATTCCTCTGGCAAGGCAAATTGCCAGAGCTTTGCTTTCCTCTTTCGGGGCTTCAACTGGAACATACATATGATGATAAGATAAAAGCAAAAGGTTCCAACTTAAAATCTAAACTAAAAAAATATTTTTTTCTTCCTCAGACGAATGAGAACGAAAAGGTAAATTGTTGTATAATCGTCCAGTAATGAAATATTTCAAAGCCTGTGGACTTTGTTGTAGTGGCATACTGGCATGCTTCAAAATCAAAGAATAGTAATGGCATATTTCCAAACTAGAAAGTTTGTGGTGGCATATACCAAATTTACCTAGAATTTACATCTCAAAGGATAAAGGAGGGTGCTGAATTTTCAAGAGGAATGAATATATAGTCTTGTAAATTTTTTCTACAGATTAAACAAAATGTTTTTTTCTTGGTAAAGAACTAATTATCAGTCAGCTCTTGAATTTGTTTATTGATAATTATGAAGTTAATGTTACATGTAGGATAGAAAATAATAGGGCATTAGAAGTTGAGATGATAAGAGCCGTATCAGAAACCAGGAGGTTTACCTCCTCAACATTAACAACTCGTGCTCGTTCAACGGCCGAGGGAGTCCATAGCTTCACATCATTATCAATTCCACTGCTTGCAATTGTCATAGCATGAGGATGGGGCTCAATACAATTGACTATGCATTCATCACCCTCCATTGCCCGTAAAAATTTCCCATCTCTCTTCCTCCAAATAAATAACCGACCACAGTCTGACCCACTGGCAACATATTCATGATTTGGCCCAATAAAAGTCACACCCTTTACAGTCTCACAATTGCGATGCCCAACATATACTTGAGGCGCAGGTCGATCAATATCTTCACCAGATGCAAATACTGTTGAGTTGGACCCTTCACCGCCTCCAATTTTGACGGATGATTTTGGGTCGGGTCCCAGCCCTCCATTTTTAGGGAAGAGGTAAATATTCTCATCATTGTAAGATACAAGCAACTCACTTTGGTGAGAGAATGCTAACCCTGTTATTCCAACATTCTTATCATCAATAAGATGTGGTGGAGAATAACAGTCAGATGGCTGAGCGAAACCAGATGATCCCCCCGACTTGCATTTGCGGATGTCGTAGACACGAGCAAAAGAATTGCTTCCTCCAACCGCAAGAAGATTTGGATTCCGTGGATCCATTGTGATTGCATTAAGATGGACATTAGAGGAGAATCCTGATTTAGCCAAAGATTTTCTGCAAATAAATAATTCTGTGGTTGTATCTGTCCTCAAATCAAACTGCACAGGAACGAAAATGGTTAACTACAAGCAGTCAGATACAAAGATAAAATGTTGCACGTGCACACATGAGAGTGAGAAAGGGCATGTTTTGGGGGTTGGGACCTTACATGTTGAACATGGCCATCTTCGCCACAACTATAGAAAATATAAGGGCTTCCAGGCTCTATAGCCAACTTGTGAGCCCTTCCACCATGTTCACCAAGCAATGAAGTAAGCACATCCCGGCCATCCTGGATCTTGGCAACTCTCACCTGATTGAATTAACAGATTGTAACCTCTGAACTTACAATCACCATCTGAAACATCATGTGAAGTATATGAAAGAGAAATTAACACATCTACCTCGCCATCAGCAGCGCAGGTAACGATGGTGCGATCATTTGTGTAAGGCATGAACCGTGCTTGGAATACATTATCGCCATGGCCCGAATGGAACTGCATTTTAACCGCACCAGTGTCCCAATCCCACAGCATTACATTCTGATCATCTGACCCAGATATGAGGGTGTCACCAGCGGCATTGAAGCCCACTGTGTTCACGCATCCCGTGTGCTTGTTGAGCTTCCTGTGAATCTGGAGGCGCATTACGAGCTCCTGTATGACAGCACTTACATTAGTAAGTAACAGCATAAAATAAATGCACACATTACACATTCAGTCATATTTGCTATAGTAGGAGTACTTAATAAGGAACAATCTAATGAGCAGTTCAGAATTCAGGTCAAGCTACTCTATTCAGACCCCTTTGATTGCCAAATCACGAGGTCAAGATACCGCTCTACATTTGGAAGATTCTGTCACATAGTACTATAATACTACCATTATTAACTCATTCCCCGATCATCACAACCCATGTCATTATAGTCCCATGTAAGTAGCAATCAATGACCAAAATAATATACGACTGTGATCCCCAAGCACCAATTCGAGAAGCAAATCTACGTCGGCTAACATCAGCAGTGGTCCAATCCCACCCAACACTAAATCTCATCGAAGTCGGCAAGAAGACCACGACCCGAACACTGCGCGGCACGATCCACAGCTGGGCGGTGGCACATGGCCGGCTAGTGCCTATGCCGATCCGCACCCCTGATGGATCAATCGAAGCGCCGCTGGGAGGGAGGGAAGCGGAGGGTGGATGGGGGAGGGAGTGGGACCTCGGAGGCGGCGGCGCGGCGAGCGAAGCGACGGGGGAGGAGGTCGCCGACCTCGCGGAAGCAGAGCTCGGCGGCGCCGTGGCGCGCGGTGGGGTGCTTCCATGGGCGGCGCATGGCGCGGTGCTCCGAGCGACGAGGCGGGGTGCTGCGGTTGCGCTTCGGTGGTGAACGCGAGCGGGCGAGCAAGAGGAGAAGGGGGCACACAGCGAACAGCAGATTGGGGGATTGCTACAGGAGGTTAACCGCTGCACACACGCACACGTGTCGCAGAGAGTGGATCCTTTGTGCCCTAGGGACACGTGTCAGATAATACGTGGGCACGCGGCATCAAGTGCACTGTTTACATTGTACTGTCCTAAATATTTGTCTTTTTAGAGATTTCACTATGGACTACATATGGATGTACTCGGTCCATTCATACAAGGTTACTATGAAAAATACATTTTGCATCTATATAAGGCCACTAACAGTAATCGAGATAAAAATTAATGGTGTTTCCTCGTAGTAGCAACTTATTTAATACTTGCATGCATGTAGTCATAATGATATTTAGCTACTTTCTTATCATTCCTTCCTTCCATGCATGCATCGTATTAATGATCCCAGTTAACAAGAACAAAAGGTGGCTTTCAAAGCACTCATTAAATTTTACCTTGGTACTTGTAATATGAGTTTATGGCCTTGTATAAGGGAACGGAGGGAGTATATAGACATAATTTAGAGTATAGGTTCATTCATTTTGTTTCATATGTAGTCCATAATTGAATCTCAAAAAGACTCAATATTTAGGAACGGAGGGAGTATATAAGAGCGTTTAACTGATCTTTTTACGAAGGGAGTAGTGACTTTTTTTCCTCTTCAACTTATGTAACATTTTTTTTGAGAATCACGTATATGTACCCATCTTTTTTGGCAATGTACCCGGTGACGGAGCTACGATAAAATCCTTGGATGGGCCAAACATGCTAGATTAAAGCTAACCTTACAAAATTTTCTATTAAGGGCCCTTTATTCTTCATTATTTAGTGTTATTCTAGACTGTCCATGGCCGGATTTTGCCCTAAGGTAACTTTGCCCTAAATGTACCTTGCTAGAAGCTAATGCATGCTTCGCTGGTCAACACACGTGAGGACCCACACGGAGAAGCCCAATTACAAATTCACATGCCCACAATTGATGTCATACCATTCGATCGTCAAGCACTACTTAAAGGAGACAAGCAATTGGTGGGGCATCCAAGCTAGGAACAAGGGAAGGTTACGTCGAAGGCAGAACAGTGTAGTGTGTGTGGTCTTCTTTCCTAAGAGAGACTTGTATAACATACCATCATTTTCTGAATCTTGTGTTGAGATGAAGTCCAAGATGCTAGTGGTCATCGAGGCTTTGAGATGCCCAGGAGTCGACGAAGGGGATCGAAGGACAAAGATGTGATGCGTGCTTCCGGCAATGGGATTGATGTGGCGATGGCGATGGAGCGATGGTGACAGAGCTTGATTCTAGCTACATAAGCGATCGACGAGCTTCTCATAGTAGGGCAGGCGGGCAACAGAGGCAACGAGGCCTCGAGGGAGTCAAAGGGTGACCATCAGATGCAACGATGGAGACGATGCAATGCGTGCTGGGAGTGTGTCGACGCGGGATGGAGGGAGGAAGTTATACTTCTTGGGTGGGTGGTTAGAGATGCTCTTAGAGCATGATTAATATTGGGACTTTTACATTTGTGTCCCTAACTCAAACCCACTACTTAGATTTTGAAGCATGCTCAAATTTTCCCCTCTGTCGTTAGGTGCACTTATAGAAATATCCTTTTGTGTCGTTTCCGTTCAGTTAGAGGCCATTGACCGTCTATGGGACATTTTTTAGACGGTGTTACTCCTCTCTGCATATGACACTTACACACGCGGGCCATCATCCCTAGACAAAAGAAAAAGTCTCTCTATCACTTACAATGGCCCCCCACCCAATATAAAAAAATAAAAGGAAATAACTCTCCCGCATACTTAGACATGGACCCCAAGGGGACGTAGTGGCCGAACGCTAGTGCCCACGCAGGAAGGCACGTCGGTGACATAGGGAAGATGACCGAGCGGTCAAGGGGCTGTGAGAGCAGGCTTGCGATGGTGCTGGCGTGAAGCTGCACTGGCCTGGTGTGGCCGGGTTCAACGGGGTTTTCAGATACCATGACAACGGCGAGCTCTCGCGACGGCGAGCGGCGGGCTAGGCAGGGAGGAGCTATGGGCACGAAGAGGTTCAGGAAAATAGAGGGAAATGTCCTACGACTATCCAGGAACTTGAGGATACTCTCAGAAGGAGGAGGAGTAGCACATCAGAGGAGATCAGGCGATGAGTGCCGCCGGTCGTCGGAGGTCTTTGATGTTGATTTCGGCGTGTCCCACTCCAATTCCTAGTGGCAAGGATCCCTCCTAGAGCTCCCTATTCTTCCATGCTCGTCAATTTTGCGCTCCTGTAGGATCGAAAGTAGGTCTAGAGGGGGTGATTAGACTACTTGACCAAATAAAAGTTTTGCCTTTTTTCCCAATTTTAATTCTTGGCAAGTTTTAGCATTCATAGCATATCATGTAATACCCTACACATGCGTGTCTAAGAGTATAGCAGCGGAAAATAAAGACATTGCACATATAAGTAAAGAGAGGGTTAGGAATGCAAACACAAGTGATGACACGATGATTTTTCCCGTGGTTCCGATAGGTGGTGCTATCATACGTCCACGTTCATGGAGTCTTCAACCCACGAAGGGTAACGGTCGCGAGAGTCCACGGAGGGCTCTACCCACGAAGGGTTCCACGAAGAAGCAACCTTGACTATTCCATGCGGCTTCCGTCCATGAAGGACTAGCCTCACTATGGATAGATCTTCACGAAGTAGGCGATCTCCTTGCCCTTACAAACTTCTTGGTTCACTCCACAACACGAAGTAGGAGGATCCCAAGCGACACCTAACCAATCTAGGAGGCACCACCCTCCAAAAGGTAATAGGCTCGGTAATGACGATGAACTCCTTGCTCTTGTGCTTCAAGATGATAGACTCCTCAACACACAATCTCTCTCTCACATATTTGGCTTGGTAGAAGAGATGAGACTGGTGGAAAGCAACTTGGGGAGGCTAGAAATCAAGATCCATATGGTTGGAGTGGAAGATCTTGACCTCAACACAAGGGTAGGTGGTCTCTCTTGGAAAACTGAGTAGGATAGGTATGGAATAGTTTTGAGTGCTTCTCTTTCGAGTGGGTGGTGGTGAAGGGGTATATATAGGCATCCCCAAAAATCCAACCGTTACACACAATAAGTCAGACTCGGTGACACCGATGTGTAAATCTCGGTGGTACCTAAGTGACAAAAAGTGGCAACTTTTGAATCTTGGAGGGACCGATATACAATTCTCGGTTGCACCGACAAGGTGACCAACGGTCAGATTTGCCAGTCTCGATGACGCCGATTCATCATTCTCGGTCGGACCAAAAATGTGAATTTGCGTAACAGAAAGTTGGCAACCCAACTCGGTGGCACCGAGTGCAGTGTCGGCTGCACCAAGTGTTAGGGTTTGGCTGAGTCTGTCTAGGGTTTGGAACCCGGTGGCATCGAGATAGGAAAGTTGGTTGCATCGATTTGGTATATTTGGCTTAGGTCAGACTTTAGTGGGAGAGTATGTGGATGTTTTGGTGACTGTCACTTGTGCATGTTTGAGCATATTGTTCACCATCAAAACTTTACCCCCTTTTAATAGTATTGGCTTTCCTATAGACTCAAAGTGATTTCTCACAAATATAAAATGTAGAGTCCTCTTGCTTGAAGCTTGGACAACCTATTTTCTTGCATCCTGGGGTAATTCCACAATCCTTGTGCCATTCCCATCATTGAACTTTTCCTAAAAGATACTTAGTGAAGACATTAGTTCAATGACTTATATGTTGTTATTAATTACCAAAACCACCAAGAGAGCAAATGTGCTTTCAATCTCCCCTTTTTGGTAATTGATGACAACATATAGATCAAAGCTTCAACAAAGATAAAATCAATGAATATAGTCGTCGCTTTGAGAAGTATGTGATATCTAAGTGTTCTTGGGCTATCTCCTCCGGTTGTCAATGAAGGAGTCAAGAGCACGGCATCGGCGAAGATCTCTGCAGATGTCGTGGATGGAGCTGGAGTAGACACTGGTGGAACATGAGCTGATGGAGCAAGAGCTGTAGTGATTGTAGCAGGAGCTAAAGAAGAGGGCCTCGACTCTAGAGCAGGCACTGTGGCTGATCTCATCTGAGTGGTGAACTGGGTGCCTGGCCCGAGAGGTGATCCTTCCTCATCAACATCATCATCAGAAGAAGAAGAGGTAGAAGAGACCCAGGGAATGTGCACGGAGTCAACTTCCTTCTGGAGCTCTATCACTGTCTTGGACAACTTGTCCACCTTATCTCCAATCACCTTGATCCTCGTTTCGAAGATCCTCACAAGGCTGTTCTGGTTATCCAGAATACCTTTGATATCCTTCTGCATGCCTTGGACAGCTGTGATCAAAAGATCCATTTGCTCGTCCTTGGATCTGGGGGCTTGAGCACTAGCGGCTCGAATAGCTTCTGCCTCTGCTTTTGCCGTAGCAGATGTGGGATGATCTTGGTCCATCACCACAATGTTATCCGTGAACTCTGGTTGTAGGGGCAGGTGTGGGCGATCAAGAGCAAAAATGTGCTTCTCCAACTGTGAGTTGATAAGCAGCTGGATGTAGGGTGCATAGCAGCATGAGCGCTTTTGGTCAGCAGCAACCCTCTTGATTGTCTCAACAATCAGATCCATGACTCTAATCCTGGTGTGCGTATCAAGGTGGAGCATCATATTAATGGAGTAGCCTCGGATCATCTTGTCATCTCCAGACTTGGGCATCAAGGTATGCCTGAGTATAGTGTTCATAGTCCAGAGGCCTGCTTGCAGATAATAGATAGATCCTAGCTTGTGTGATTGCACCTTGTCAGTGGGGATAGGAGTATATATGTCTTTCATGGCATTGTGACTAGCCTTGGGTTCAGAGTATACATCCAAATCTCCTTCCTGAGATTTAGGAACTTTTCCTAGAGCAGCTGAAAGGATCAATATGGTTGACTAGAGGGGGGGTGAATAGGCAACTAACACTTTTTAACTTTTCCTTAACAATTTAGGCTTAGCATCAAATAAGTTGGCTAGATGTGCAACTAGGTGAATAACCTGTATGATGCTAACCATAATAAGTACACAAGCAAGCAAGGTATATATCGCAATAAAAGCTTGCAAGAAGTAAAGGTGCGAGATAACCAAAACTGGAGCTGGTGAAGACGAGGATGTGTTACCGGAGTTCCTTCCCTTGTGAGGAAGTATGTCCCCGCTGGAGCGGTGTGGAGGCACAATGCTCCCCAAGAAGCCACTAGGGCCACCGTATTCTCCTCACGCCCTCACACAATGTGAGATGCCGTGATTCCACTATTGGTGCCCTTGAAGGTGGCGACCGAACCTTTACAAACAAGGTTGGGGAAATCTCCACAACTGAATTGGAGGCTCCCAACAACACCATGAAGCTTCACCACAATGGATTGTGGCTCCGAGGTAACCTCAACCGTCTAGGGTGCTCAAACACCCAAGAGTAACAAGATCCGCAAGGGATTAGTGGGGGGAATCAAATTTCTCTTGGTAGAAGTGTAGATCGAGGCCTTCTCAACCAATCCCTAGAAAATCAACAAGTTTGATTGGCTAGGAAGAGAGATCGGGCTAAAATGGATCTTAGAGCAACAATGGAGTTTTGGGAAGGAAGAGGTAAGCTTCTAAAGGAAGAAGACCTCCCTTTTATAGAGGGGGACAAATCCAACCGTTATCCACACCCACAGCCCCGCGCATTGCAGTACTACCACAAAACCCATGGTACTACCGTGAGGGCTTGCGGTACTACCGCTGCCGTATGCGGTACTACTGCTTGCATGGGACTAACAGGCTCTAGCCGATCGCACTAGGAAACAAGCGGTAGAACCGCCGAAGTGGTACTACCGCGAGCCCATGCGGTACTACCGCATGGTCGGAAGAGGCTGGCATTGGAGATGCACAGAAGTAAAAAATTACTTCCGTGCCTACCTTCGCAGAAGGCAAAACTGCGAAAAAGTCCGGCACGGTAGTACCGGACGTGAATCACCGAAAGGAAATGTAGAGAACAACCATCTTCAAGATGCTCCGAGGGGCACTAAATTGTCTTGTGCCTAGACATGAGATATCTGAAATGCTCAAGACACACGATTAGTCTGCAAAGGCATTGTCATCAATCACCAAAAGAACTTAGGGAGAAATATGCCCTTACAATCTCCCCCTTTTTGGTGGATTGATGACAATACGGGATTTGCACATAAAGATATAAAATGAGCATATGCAAACCCAAGACCTACAGAATATAGACGGGCTCCCCCTAGATGTGTGCATACTCTAGATATGCTTTGGATTGCAAGGCACACACTAGGATCAACACTCCCCCTATATTTTATAAGCAATGCAATCCTTGCAACATAATGAACAAAACTAAGTATGGAAACTAGGCATAGCATGTGAGCATGAAGATAAGGGCACATAAGATACAGACTCACAAGCTACGAATCATACTAGACAATAATAAGGTAGGAGTGATAGCATATGTCTCACACCATATGATAGAGGAAGTCTCCTGGTCACACACATAAATGACATAAACCAAAGTTCAACGAAAGCAAAGAGACGACGAAACAACGCAAATACTTGCAAATCCTACACTCTCTCCCCCTTTGGCATCGAGATGCCAAAAAGGCAGAGAGGACACCTAACACATAGGTGGTAGCTCCAATGCAGAAAGATCAGTCATCTGGCTCCTCCTCTGAAGCGTCTGGGATGGACTCCGCATCTGGATCAGCCCACTGGAACTGCTACTTCACCATCCAAGTGGCCTCAGGAGTGATGTCCTTCTTAGACCCACTCGAGATGGTCTCGCCAAGCTTCCTCAGAATCCGCTTGTCACGTTGATGCTCTCCTTCTGAGCAACGTGAGCCTGATACTGACCCTTGGCCTGCATGCAGAACAAGGTCCTCATCTTGTGAGAGAGCTTCTTGGCCCAAGATGGCTCAGAAGACGGTGGCACATAGGACTCAAAACTGTCATCTTCCTCGTCTTCAAACTCATCCTCATCAACCTCCATATGAGCAAGAGCTGGCTTAGTGGTGGTGTTGGCCCACTTGTCCTTCATATGTAGACGAATGGGCTCATGATGAAACAAGTGCTCCTGCAAGTCCTCACCCGGAAGGGTCTTCTCCCAAGTAGTACAAATCAGGAAGAACAAGTAGGGCCCATAAATGGGGACCTTACGATGAAACATAGCAGTGCGAAGCTTAGTCCACATAATGTGAGACACATCAAGGGTGTCAAGTTCTTCAGTTCTACCTTTCTCACAAAGAAGCAACATATCCACCAGATAGGAGTGCACCTTGTCCTTGTCACCCATGCGAGGAAACAGAGTGTTGTGGAAGATCCAGTGCATGACATCAAGAAAAGGGTTGAGCACAGAAACACATTCACCAGATTATAAAGTCTTCAGAATATAGAATGGCACGAGCTTCTCCTTACGTGATGGGTGAGAGTTGCCGTGAGGGCGCAGTCCAAGTGGCACATCAAGCCCTGAATCAGGAACATGCAGCAGATCCATGAAATCCTTCCAGGTGGCAGACATCCTCTCGCCATTGGTCATCCAAGTCATGGTCCGGTCCTCTTCAGTGTGGAAGTGGACAGATGCAAAGAACTGACCCACTATCTCGGGATCAAAGTCAAGGTGGAACGAGATGATGTCCTCGATAGCAAACTGCTCCACCAGACCCAGAGCCTCACCGAAGTATGTCGGATGCTTCCTCATATGAGCCATATCAATGTATTGGACAGGAACATAGAGGTTCTTCTTGCCCTTGATCACATGAATGTGGATGAGATACTGCTACTTGGTCCAGAACAACTCATTGGCCTTGGAAACTTCCCTTGGGTTGACATAGGGATCGATCAACCGTCGAATCAGAAACTCAGCTTGAGGCATGTGCTCATAGTTGTCAACTGGTGGCTTGAGCTTGGATGCGGTCCTCTTGAAATGGCGGGGTGGGTCATTGGATCCCTCGGGAGCATCAGGATTGCGGAGACGCTTGGAGCTAGTGTCACGAGAGGGATTGGAGCGTCTTGGAACAAAGCCGGAACCAGAGCCACCACCTATGTCACACAACGCAAACACAAGGGACAAACGAAAAAGGTAAGGCAAGGACGAAAGCAGACACAAAAATTATGTAGAAGTGAGAATAGACAGGACAAAAGGAGGTAGCTTCGGATCGAGCGGCAGTATCGGTGGTGAATGCGGAAGTAAAAGTTTACTACCGTCCCAGACGCGGTAGTATCACTGGCAAGACAAAAGGAGGTAGCTTCGGATCGAGCGGCAGTATCGGTGGTGAATGCGGAAGTAAAAATTTACTACCGCCCGAGACGCGGTAGTATCGCTGGTAGCGGTAGTACCATGGCTGGAGCGGAAATAAAATTTTACTTCCGCCCAGTGAGCGGAAGTAAAAAATTACTACCGCACGAGACGCGGTAGTACTGCTGGGAGCGGTAGTACCGTGGCTGGAGCGAAAGTAAAAATTTACTGCCGCCCAGTGAGCGAAAGTAAAAAATTACTACCGCCCAAGATGTGGTAGTACCGCGGTGAGCGGTAGTATCGTGGAAGAAGCAGAAGTAAAACTTTACTTCCGCCCGACAAGCGGTAGTACCGCACGGGGCGGATTTCGCATGAACACAGATGGAAAGATAAAAGCGGTATTGTCGTAGATCAAAATTTATCCCATTTTATCCTATCAATACGCACGTCTACTGCACTAACACCCTCAAACCATCTCCTCGTGCACAGATTGGATCAAACAACACTAGACCATTGCATATTTCCCCAGAACCTAGATTCAAAAATAGAGAAGCACAACGAGAAGAGTTCGGGGAAATACCGAGGTCCATGGCGAGAGGACGAGGTGGGGAACGATACCACCGGAGGAAATAGGAGGAGGGTGGACGGAGACGGAGATCCGGTGAGGTGCTCCGGCACCGGTTGTGAGGAGAAGAGAGGGAAACGCGAGGGGAAGAGAAAATGGGGTATGGGGGAGATTGAAACCCCCCTGCCGGCTCTTAACCCCCATGCCCACTCGATGACATGGTAGTACCGTGGTCATCGCGGTAGTACCGCTCAATGAGCGGAAGTAATTTTTTACTTCCACACGGTAAGCGATAGTACCGCTCCCAGCGGTAGTACCATGAAACTCCACGGTTGTACCGTGCTGCCCACAAAGTGCAAATTTTCGAAGAGAAAAGATAAGAAGAGAAAGAGATTTTTGTCGCACAAAAAATGAGAGACAATATAAAACAACGACGCAAGACAAAAACAAGTGTATGGTCGACCGGAGTAGAAAAACTAAAATAGGACCAAACAGTGAGCCTCTACTTCATATGAAGAGAGGGCGGTGGCCCTAGAGCCACCTATGTTTGAGTCAGATGGTATGGCACCACGAAGAATTATCCTTGGGCCCATGACCAAGACTTGTCTTTTGAAGCACAGTAACCATCAAAAAATGGCAAATGTGAAAGACTTTGATTAGTTTATGCATAATAAGAGGAGGGATAGTTCATTGAGAGAACTAGACTCCCCCTAAATCCATGCCTACACCTAGACAAGACATAACGATGAGTGTGGGGAGGTGTGCACTAAGTCAATCCACATTGCTCGAATCAATGATATTTAGCTCATGCCTTAACTCGCGAAATCTTGCTTCATCTAATGGCTTTGTAAAAATATCTGCAAGTTATTCGTTAGTGCTCAGATGAATAAGATTGATGTCTCCACGCTTGACGTGTTCCCGAAGGAAGTGATGACGAATATCAATATGCTTCGTCTTGCAATGTTGAACTGGGTTGCTAGAGATCATAAGGCACTTTCATTATCACAGTAAAGAGGCACTTTGTCACAATTGACACCATAATCCTTTAAGGTTTGCCTCATCTAGAGAATCTGTGCACAACAACTGGCAGCAGCTACATACTCGGCCTCGGTGGACGAGAGAGAAACACAATTTTGTTTCTTTGAAGACCAACTTACCAAAGACCGACCAAGAAATTGACAACCTCCAGAAGTGGACTTTCTATCCACACGGTCTCCCTCCCAATCCGAGTCAGTATATCCAACGAGATCAAATGAAGCCCCCTTGGGATACCATAAGCCAAAGTTTGGGGTATGAGCCAAATATCAAAAGATTCGCTTGACAGCCACATGGTGACTTTCCTTAGGTGTGGATTGAAATTGTGCACAAATACCCACACTTAACATGATATCCGGTCTAGATGCACAAAGGTAAAGCAAGGATCCAATCATGGAGCAATGTACCTTTTGATCCATTGCTTTACCATTGGGATCACTGCCAAGTGGCATTTGAGTGGCATGGGAGTGTTGGCCTTGAGAGGATTGAGCTCATCCATCTTGAACCTCTTGAGCATGTCTTGAGTGTATTTGGCTTGATTGATGAAGGTACCTTGACTTCGTTGCTTGACTTCGTAACCAAGGAAGAACTTCAACTCTCCCATCATGGACATTTCAAACTTGTTTGTCATCAAAGTGGCAAACTCTTCATTGAAAACTTTGTTAGGAGAACCAAAAATAATATCATCAACATATAGTTGGCATATGAACAAGTTCCCGTTGACCCTCTTTGTAAAAAGAGTGGGATCGATTTTCCTAATTTCAAACCCACGGTCTTGCAATATCTCGGTAAGGTGCTCATACCACGCGCGTGGGGCTTGTTTAAGGCCATAGAGAGCCTTATCGAGAACGTATACATGATTAGGGAACTTGGGATCCTCGAACCCCGGGGGTTGCTAGACATATACCAACTCCTTAAGAGGGCCATTAAGAAAAGCACTCTTGACATCCATTTGATATAATGTAAAGTTATGATGAGAGGCATATGCAAGCAACATGCGAATAGATTCAAGGCGAGCAACATGAGCAAAAGTTCCACCGTAGTCGATACCCTCGACTTGGAAGTATCCTTGTGCCACCAATCTTGCCTTGTTGCGAATGACAATACCGTTCGCATCTTGCTTGTTTTTGAAGATCCATTTAGTCCCAATGACATTGTGATTCTCCTTAGGTCTTGGCACCAGTTGCCACACTTGGTTGCGCTAGAAGTTGGTGAGTTCATCGTGCATAGCTTCAACCCACTTCATATCCTCGAGCGCATCTTGAACCTTAAGGGGCTCAATGCAATAAACAAACGCATGATGTTCACAAAAGTTTGTTAATTGTTTACGAGTGGTTACCCCTTTTTGCAAGTCGTCGTAGACGTTCTCCAACAGATGTTGTCTAAGTTTGAGCTTGGCTGCATTCTTGGCGGCTTTCTTGGCGGCTCGTCTCTTTAAGATTTCCTCCATGGAAGGTTGAGGGACAACATTCTGAGAGTCATCATCTTGATGAACTTGAGCGACTTCGTGAACTTGTTCTTGTTCTTGAAGAAGATCTTGATCTTGAACGTGCTCGGAGACGGGAACTTGATCTTGGGCATCACTTGGTAAAACACCATCATCAGTAGATTGATCTTGACCTTGATCTTGTCCATGTGGTAGAGGACCTTCATTTAGTTCTTCGGAAGCGTGTGGGTCTTGTGTCGGTGACGGTTCCACATGAGTGGAACATTGTCCTTCTCCTTTAGCCACAAGGGGTTCCTCAACGGGTAGGAAGTATCCCACTCCCATTCTTCTTATGGCTTGGGGAGGAATTTCATCACCTACATCACAAAGACCACTTTGCTCCACTTGGGAACCATTATTTTCATCAAACTCTACGTTACTCGTCTCCTCAATTAGTCCCGTGGACTTGTTGAGGACATGGTAAGCATGAGAGTTTGCAGCATAACCAACAAATATGCCCCCATGGGCTCTAGATTCAAATTTAGACAAACGAGCACCTTTCTTGAGAATGAAATACTTACAGCCGAACACCCTAAAGTATTTGAGGTTGGGCTTGTTCCCGGTAAGAATCTCATAAGGAGTCTTGTTCAAGTCTTTGCGGAGATATAGCCGATTAGATGCATGACACGCTGTGTTGATGGCTTCGGCCCAAAAGTTGTACGGAGATTTAAACTCCGCCATCATGGTTCTTGCCGCATCAATCAATGTCCAGTTCTTCCTCTCAGCAACACCGTTTTGTTGAGGGGTGTAAGGTTTGAATATTGGTGCTTTATCCCTTCATCACTGAGAAACTCATTTAGGGTGTAGTTCTTGAACTCAGTGCCGTTGTCACTTCTAATCATCAAAATCTTTGCATCATGTTGACATTGGACTTCATTTGCAAAGTTGATGACGGTCTGTCGGGTCTCACTCTTCTTCTTGAAGAAATAAACCCAAGTATATCTCGAGTAATCGTCCACAATCACCAAGCAATATTTTCTTCCACCAAGACTGTCAAAAGATGGAGGGCCAAAGAGATCCATGTGAAGGAGCTCTAAGGTCCTCTTTGAGTAGATTGTAGTGGTTGGACAATGAGCCTTTTCATGTAGCTTTCCTTCGATACAAGCACTACAAGCATGATCTTTGGCAACTCACGTTTGTTAGTCCAAGAATGTGATCCCCTTTGAGGAGACTTTGCAAAGATCTCATATTGACATGGGCTAGCCGGTGATGCTAGAGCCATCCCACATGGACTTTAGCCATTAAGCAAGTCGCGGTCTTAGTAGGTTGCTCCGAGAAGTTCACCACATAGAGACCGTTCTCGACATGCCCAACAAAAGCTACTTTAAGAGTCTTGCTCCACAAAAGGGTCACAGAGTCAATACCAAAGAAGGTACTAAAACCCATGGTTGTGAGTCGATGAACTGAAAGTAAATTGTATGCGAGGGTCTCAACAAGCATGACATTCTCTATGGAGAGTTCCGGAGAGATTATCACCTTGCCAAGACCTAGTACCTTTGAAATTGCATCATCACCAAATGAGACTTGGGTGGCCACAGATGTGTCAGGATGAACGTCCACCACCAAGTCCTTGCTTCCGGTCATATGATTTGTCGCTCCACTATCGAGCAACCATGATGTTCCTCCGGAAGCAAACACCTACAAGAGATCAATGTTTGGCTTTAGGTACCCATTCTTTAATGGTTCCTTTAATGTTAGCAACAAGGGTCTTAGGAACCCAAATACATCATTCAATGTACTCATAAGAAGAACCAACATATTTGGCATAAACATGCCCATCACTAGCACGGCATAAAACATAAGAGGGGTTAAAGTCGCCGGTCTTGTAGGGTTGGGTGTTCTTGTTCTTGCCCTTCTTGGCATTCTCCAACATAACTTTGTATTTCTTCTTCTCATGAGGACCTTCTCCTTCTCTTACAAAGGTTCGCTTGAGCGGTGGAACTTCCTTGGTGTTCACCTTCTTCTTCTCATTATTTTTGAGTGCAAACCCCACTCCTTATTTTGCCACAACTTATTTCTGATTGCTCAGAAGGTCATTGAGTGTCTTCTCACCTTGGATACACGTCACCAAGCCCTTTTTAATATGCTCTTTTAGCTTGGCATTTTCCTCCACGAGATGTGCATGCTCACAACATGGGTTAGTAGCATATGCATTATCAATTAGAACAAAAGGAGGACACGTGGCAATTTCCTTAGTGAGTTTCACTTGGAGTTGATCATGCGACTCCTTAAGAGAGGCATGATCACACTTCAACACCTTGTGAGCATTGTCAAGTGTGTCAAGCTCATCCTTGAGTTGATCATGATCCACCCCAAGTGCAACCTTCTCAGACTTGAGTACACAGTTAAGAACAATAGCATGATCATAATCTTTACGTAATTTAGCAAGGTCATCATTTTGTGACTCCTCAAGATTTATACGAAGACCTCACTCTTCCTCAAGAGCAATAGATAGATCCGCTATCTCGTCAGCATAATCACGACTATGACCTCTCAATTCCCCCAAGAAACTCTCCTTGAGACTCAATAGTATCATGGGCCTCACCGAGTTGTTCCAAGAGAGCAACGAAGTGCTTCTTGGACTCTCCCTTGAGTTTACACATGAATTTGTCAAACTCATTTTTATCCTCTTTCGCCTCCTCATGTTCATCCACACAATCTAAAGATGGAGTGGAAGAAATAAAAGTCTTAATGTTTGAGGTTTTGACGTTGGAGGTTACCTTAGTGATACCTTTAGCCACGAGACACCTCGCGACGATGTTCTCATTGGGGGCGTCGAAGAGTGACACCTTTGTTGGGGTAGAGGAAGCAATTGCCACGGATGCCATTGCCATTCCTTCACTGCTTGTGTCTTCTTCATCGACATCATCATCCGAGGCATACTCTTCTTGAGCCACCAATACCTTGTGAGGGGCCTTCTTGATGAAGTTGGTTTTGTTGGAGAAGGACTTGGCCTTATCTTTGCGAATGAGCTTGCCAACATTGTCTTCCATCTTCTCATATGGGCAATCCACCACAAAGTGACTCACATTACCACAATTGTAGCATGTTCTCACACGTTGCTTGCCCTTTGACCCATTTGAGTTGTTCTTGGAGAAGTTGGGCCTTGTGTTTCTCTTGTTGCCCCAAAACTGTCTGGACGCAAGAGCCATGTGCTCATGATAAGCATATTTGGTGTCCTCGGGGCAACCCTCTTCTTCTTCTTCTTCTTCTTCTTCTTCTTCTTCCTCCTCCTCTTGACTGACCTTGGCCTTCAATCCAAGATTGGGAGAGGACTTCTTTGACTATTAACATGAGAGAGAGCATTGTCAGTTGTCGTGTTCAGGATGTTCATTGCAATAAATTCATCCAACACATCACCAGAGGATAAGGTGTGAAAGTCCGGCCTTTGACGGATGACAGCAGACATGGCCTTGTTGCAGGGCATGATGGACTTCAGGAACTTATGCTTGATCCAAGTATCATCCACATCTTTGTTGTCATGATCCTTGAGGGAAACAGCGAGAGCGGTCGCCCTTCTATAGAGCTCATGCGGTTCCTCATCCTCTATCATCACAAACTCATCTGACTGATCAAGGACAACTTCATAGTTTGACCGTTGAATGCTTGAGCTGCCCTTGTACATGGAGATGATATGTTCCCAACACTCTTTAGCAACAGTGAAGGACCGCATGTGAGGTAGGTCTTCAGTAGGAATAGCAGCTTGGAGTATGAACAAGGCGGAAGAATTTAGATGTTTATACGCTTGTTCTCTTGGTGTAAGATTGTGTGGATCATGAGGATAGTATCCTTCTTCAATAACTCCGATGAGATCAATTGAGTTGTGATCTAAATGAGACTTGATACTGAAAACCCAGTTTGCAAAATCATTCTTAACAAGTTTAGGAGGAGGAGCAAGATTAACTATATGAGGTGGGTGCACCGGTCCTCCATAGACCACGGGAGGGGGAACAGAGGCAAAGCTCCCCGACCCATTAACTCCTTGAGAATGATTATCTTTGTCGGCACTAGCTCCCTCCTTACCGGAGTTGACATCCGATGTCGAGTTAGTGGGTTTCACCACTTGCACCGCATCGGTAGACATTTTAAGAGTATTAATGAAATCCTTGAACATGGATTGAACCTCGATCACCATGGAGGATTTTAGTAGGGACAAGGCCTCATTCAAATCCTCGCGCGAGACCGTGTTCACTCCCATGGCCTCGGGAAGTTCTCCCACACGCTCCTCTTCGCCAGCCATACTCTTCGGGTGGTGAAACCCTTAATGCAGAGACATGGCTCTAATACCAATTGAAAGGATTGATATGGTTGACTAGAGGGGGGTGAATAGGCACCTAACACTTTTTAACTTTTCCTTAATAATTTAGGCTTAGTATAAAATAAGTTGGCTAGATGTGCAACTAGGTGAATAACCTATATGATGCTAACCACAATAAGTACACAAGCAAGCAAGGTATATATCACAATAAAAGCTTGCAAGAAGTAAAGGTGCGAGATAACCAAAAGTGGAGCCGGTGGAGACGAGGATGTGTTACCGGAGTTCCTTCCCTTGTGAGGAAGTACGTCTCTGTTGGAGCGGTGTGGAGGAACAATGCTCCCCAAGAAGCCACTAGGGCCACCTTATTCTCCTCACGCTCTCACACAATGCGAGATGTCATGATTCCACTATTGGTGCCCTTGAAGGTGGTGACCGAACCTTTACAAACAAGGTTGGGGCAATCTCCACAACTGAATTGGAGGCTCCCAACAACATCATGAAGCTTCACACAATGGATTGTGGCTCCGAGGTGACCTAAACCTTCTAGGGTGCTCAAACACCCAAGAGTAACAAGATCCGCAAGGTATTAGTGGGGGGAGTCAAATTTCTCTTGGTGGAAGTATAGATCGAGGCCTTCTCAACCAATCCCTAGAAAATCCACAAGTTTGATTGGCTAGGGAGAGAGATCGGGCTAAAATGGAGCTTAGAGCAACAATGGAGTTTTGGGAAGGCAGAGGTAAGCTTCTAGAGGAAGAAGACCTCCCTTTTATAGAGGGGGACAAATCCAACCGGTATCCACACCCATAGCCCTGCGCATTGCGGTACTACCGCAAAACCCATGGTACTACCGTGAGGGCTTGCGGTACTACCGCTGCCATATGCGGTACTACCGCTCGCACGGGAGTAACAGGCTCTGGCCGATCGCACTAGGAAACAAGCAGTAGAACCGCCGGAGCGGTACTACTGCAAGCCCATGCGGTACTACTGCATGGTCAGCAGAGGCTGGCACTGGAGATGCACGGAAGTAAAAAATTACTTCTGTGCCTACCTCCGCGGAAGGTGAAACTACAAAAAAGTCCGCCACGGTAGTACCGAACGTGAATCACGGTACTACTGTAATAGGGTGGATGTAAAAAATTACATTCGCACCTACTACCGCAGGCGTTAATTCCAGGGCAGGAGACAACGGTACTACCGCTCCACCGAGCGGTACTACCGCTGGCACCTGCGGTACTACCGCTCCTTTGAGCGGTACTACCATTGACCACTGAAAGCAAACGCCCCGCGGGCTTTCACTTTGCACAGGGAAGAAAACGAGTTGGCTCTCCATTGAAGCGAGGGAAAGGTGGTGCAAAGGAATAGATGTGTATGGGTTGATTCCACCCAAACCTTTCCGAAGCGGACCCCCTCTTAATTGTACGGCTTTCCTATGACTCAAATCCACCGAAAGGAAACATAGAGAACAACCGTCTTCGAGAGGCTCTGAGGGGCACTAAATCGTCTTGTGATTCGACACGAGATATCTGAAATGCTCAATGCACACGATTAGTCCACAAAGGCATTGCCATCAATCACCAAAACCACTTAGGGAGAAATATGCCCTTACAGCAGCCCATTCCTCAACAGTGGATTCGTACCTAGCACCTTCAGTCATCCATGCAATTCTACCATCTCCATAGAAGTGAGCGGTGGAGTATAATTGCATGATCATCTCGTCATTCCACGCTGTAAGTTCTCTGCCAATGAACTTATCTAGACCAATGCAATGAAAGTTATCTTGGATATTTGGGAAGTAGTTTACATTGTCTTTGATGAACTTCCAATCAACATATCTCATGTCGCTAACAGCATGGCTCTTATTAAGTAGAATGGTCTCATATAAATCATGTTGCTCTCTGGTATAGAACCTGTAGTCAACAACGGTCTTCCTCCTCTGAGCATATGGATCTATGGCTCTCCAGGCTCTCAAGCCTGAGTCTTTCCGCTTCTTCATGTCCTGAGATACCAAATGGCTGGCATCATGCACTGGAAGATGTGGTCTGCGCTTCATCAATGTGGTTAGGTCATCATCATCTTCCACTCTAGAGGTAGTCCCTTTGTTCTTCTCTGAAGCAGGAATGTCTCTGGTGGTCCTCTTGGACTTCTGCACTGCAGCCTTCTTAGATGCAGGCTTGGTGCTCTTGGAGGTGCCAGTCTTTGGCATAGCATCAGCCATGAGCTTCTTGGCTTTCTTCTTGGGAGGCACTATCTTAGCATGTTCTTCCTCCTCCTCCTCAGCAGCAGCACCAGCAGCCTCCTCTGGATCCTCAAACATAGAGGTAGGCCTACCCATAACACGAACAATCCTCTTCCTGGACTTTTTCTCCCCTGCCTTCTTAGGCATAGCTTTCTTGGGGACCTCAACTAAAATAGTTGCTCTGGCAGTCTCATGTGCTTTGAATGTTGAAGCAGGAGCATAGACCTTGTTGACAACTTTACGAGATGAAGTAGCTTCAGTTGCTGACTTCTTGGCAGCCTTTTCTTGCTTCTTAGCAAGAATCTCCTCAGGAATGAAATCTGAGTCTTCTTCATCTGAGTTGAGCTTCTTCCTGGTTCTGGTGGCAGCCTTGGGCAACCCATGAGAGTTGGGGGTGCCTGGATCTGAGAAAGAACTGACTTTTGGGCTTGTTCCAGAACTCATATCAAATCCCTGCTCTGGAAAATTCTGACTGTCTTCTGAGCCTGACATACTGACCCTGTGAATAGAGTATAGGAGATCAGAAGAAGATGAGTCATCACAAAATGAGGCTGGTTTATGAAATTTGAGCAATGAATTTTCAAAAGTTTTGCAATCTATCAAATAGATATCGGTGCAGACGAAAAGAAATTTTTGGTGGGGTCAAGACAGACTAACTCTTTAATAGGAACATGGCAGCCTTTTCGGTCAGATCGAAAAAGAGCTACTCGGTTCCACCAAGTCAGTTCTCAACCTCACTGAAAAGCATATCGGTGAGACCGATATTTTCGTTTCGGTTCCACCGAGATTTATCGGGCGGATGGCAGAACCCTAGAAAAACCATCTAACGCGAGATTTTGGAGTTTTAAGAGGATGGATATATGTACAAAGGGTGCAAAGATGATTAACAAGTATCTAATGCACAAGAATCATATGGGGAGCGCACTAGAGATCGAATCTGTACCCTAGCTTGGCGCGGATCCTCTACGGCGACAACGAGGGAGTAGATTTCGTCGACGATGGCGATTCCCAATGGCGGAGGAGCGCGGGGAGACAAGGGCGACGACCAGGGGTCCTTGGAGGGGCAGCTTAGGGTTTTGGAGCGCGACGTATGATATAGAAATTTCAAAGCATTGGGGTCCAGCTTTATATACCCGCCAATGTCAGTGGTACCGATTCTAAGTTTTCGGTGTCACCAAGTGCCTCAAGTCAGCTGACAGGGACACTCGGTGTAACCGAGAAAATGGAACCGATGGTACCAAGATTGAAAAACCAGATCAACCCTAGGCATTCGGTGAGACCGAGATTTTGGTATTGGTTCCACCGAGATGCACTTGGGAGGTTTTAATGGTTAGTCCTTGTTGATACGGAACTCCGAGTGCTCCACACATAGAGGGATCGAAAAGCACTTGTTCAAATTTTGTGATGCAGCATGAATAGAGTATGAGGTGAGAAAGCATAGATAGCTAAAGAAGTGGTCCTAGGCATTCTTGTATATCCAATTGGCAAAAGATAAATCAAAATCCAAATAGCAACAATTGAATATCCTCAAATGAGAAAATAAATGCAGACCAACATGCTCACACAATAAGATGTCAAATGAAATCATGGAAAACATGCACAAATACTCTAGCATCTAACAAGCACTTGGGCGATGACGAAGTCATCTATATATGAGTATTTGACTTAGGAGCCAAGTAAGAGTACTTGATCATAGGTCATACTCATCGTTTAATCACAAGTGGGGTTACCATTTTTACATAAAGCATTTAATGTTTGTCACATACTATGAGATGCTTTAACTCAAGGCTTATAGTAAAGCTCACCCTTGATGTGACATCCCCCCATAAGAGGGATAAACTAACCTTGGGTTTTGTCGATGAAGACTTCATGTTGGTGAGGTAGTGGTGGATGCTCAAGGTTGATGAAGATCACCAAGAGTTGGGAGCATCCTTGTTGTTTCCTTACTCTTCTCACCTATACAAGGATATCTATGGACATGGAGTGCAAAGCATGTGTAATGATGTCCATTTATTTGTTGATCACCTTGTCCCTTGCTTACCTTTGAGGGAATGTGTGACTCCTTGATATATTACATAGGGTTGATGTTGATTGCAAATAGATCTTGCCAATAATGAATGTGAGTGAATTTCATTGGCGGAGTCACCCCTCAAGAACTCTCTAGTTCTTCTTCTTGGGAATCCCCATCAAGTTGATGGGGATCCTTGGTGTTGAAGTAGCACTTGTAGAAGTTGAGCTTGTAGTAGCCTTGGGAACCCACTTCACCAAAGCTTGGGATTGATCTTCATAAGAGTCAAAGTCCTCTTGGAGTTTGTTCTTGCCCTTGAGCTTGGTGTCTTGTGGTGGAAGGTCATCTTGAGTGTTTGTTCCCTTGGGCAGAGTATTTTCATACTTCTCCTTTTGAGGGACAAACTTGGGGTTGGGATATTGACCTTCTTCCCACTCAACTCCATTAGCGTTGAAGTAGCCAACACCACGATTCTTTCGGTATCCTCCGTGCTTGCGTACAATCTCATCAAATTGTTTGTACCCTTCAAGACTCTTGTAGATACCTTTCTCTATAATTCCTTTCAATAAAGCATTTTCTTGCTCAAGTGTAACTTGGCTAAGAGAATCATCATTAGTGGAATCAATAGAACAACTAAGAGAAACATCATTGGGTTTAGCATTTTTATTGTTGCTACAAGATGAAGAACCTTTTTTTCCTTTGTTACTAGTTTGCTTAGATTTGACTTGTCGTATGAATGTAGACAAGAGTAGTCTTTTGGCAATATAAGATGAAGTCTTCTTTCAGAGATCGTCATTCATAGCTTTAAGAAATTCATGTTCTTGCTCCAAATTGAGCTTCTCGAAGCGTAGCTTCTCATGAGTTTTTACAAGCTCTCTATGATCTTCAAGAGTAGATTCATGTGCTAACTTAAGAGTGTTGAGTTCTTTAGTTAGTTCTTCTATTTTCATCTTATCAGCAATTGACTTATCTTGACTAGCATGAGTAATATCAAGTTCATTATGATTAACATCACTAGTTTTATCACATAGCAAGTCATCATCATAAAGAAAATTATCTTCATAACTATCAAAATCAAGATATTCGGGGTGTGATACCTTGGGGCCTTTAGCCATGAAGCAACTTCCACCTCCTTCATTTGGTGAATCAAATGTATCATAGGAGTTGGTTGTCACTAGTGCAATTCCGGCAACACCATCATCTTGACTATAGTCAGAGTTGGAGTGATAGCTTCTCTCGGAGTGGTTGTCGGAGTCGGAGCCGGAAACCCATTCACCAACATGAGCTTGATGCTTCCTTCTTGAGTAGCTCTTGGTGTGCTTGTCCTTCTTCTTCGAGGCCCTACTTCTCCTTGAGGGTCTTCGTTCATAACGATCATCTCTACTCCTTCTCTCTCTTTGAGGTGATTCATCTCTTGAGCCTCGTCTTCTTGGTGACTCTTCTCTTCGCATTGGAGTAGTGTCCGGGCTTCCCACAATTGTAGCAGTTTCGATCACGACTTGACGAACGCTTCTCTTCATATCTAGAGTTGGAGCTGCGATCTTTGCTTCTATTCTTGCAGAACTTGTTGAATTTCTTAACCATGAGGCTTATCTCTTCATTTGTGACAAGGTTGTCGCTTGAGGTAGCGGGAGTATCACTTGTGGCTTTGTAAGCACCGCTAGACTTGTGATGAAGGTCTTCCTTGTCTTTGAGTGTCATCTCATGAGCAACAATTCTACCAATCACTTCCGTTGGTTTGAGATCGTTGTAGTTGGGCATCATTTGGATCAATGTGCACACGGTGTCATATCTCTCATCCAAAGCTCGAAGTATCTTCTTGATGATGAACTTGTCAGTCATTTCTTTGCTTCCTAAGCCGGCAATATCATTGGTGATGAGAGCTAGCCTAGAGTACATTTCAGCGACTCCTTCACCATCCTTCATCTTGAACTTGTCAAGTTGACCTTAAAGAACATCTAACTTGGATTCTCTCACGAACTCAGTTCCTTCGTGCATATCAACCAAAGTATCCCATATCTCTTTTGCGTGTTCAAGACGGCTGATTTTGTTGAACTCTTCAGGACATAGGCAGTTGAAGAGTATGTCACATGCTTGAGCATTGAGTTGCAACATCTTCAATTCATCCACAGATGCTTCACGATCCGGTTCCTTTCCATACGCAAAGAATTCACCTTGCAAGCCAACACGAACAACAGCCCAAACGACAGGATTATGACCAAGCAAATACATTTTCATTTTATGGTTCCAAATAGCAAAATTTGTGCCATCAAAGTACGGACCTCTTCGGTGATAATTTCCCTCACTAGATGCCATACTTCTCCTAGGTTGTGAAACCAATGCAATGGAGACCAAAGCTCTGATACCACTTGTGGGATCGAAAGTAGGTCTAGAGGGGGGGGGGTGATTAGACTACTTGACCAAATAAAAGTTTTGCCTTTTTTTCCCAATTTTAATTCTTGGCAAGTTTTAGCATTCACAGCATATTAAGTAATACCCTACACATGCATGTCTAAGAGTATATCAGCAGAAAATAAAGACATTGCACATATAAGTAAAGAGAGGGTTAGGAATGCAAACACAAGTGATGACACGATGATGTTTCCCGTGGTTCCGATAGGTGGTGCTATCGTACGTCCACGTTCATGGAGTCTTCAACCCACGGAGGGTAACAGTCGCGAGAGTCCACGGAGGGCTCTACCCACGAAGGGTTCCACGAAGAAGCAACCTTGACTATTCCATGCGGCTTCCGTCCATGAAGGACTAGCCTTACTATGGGTAGATATTCACGAAGTAGGCGATCTCCTTGCCCTTACAAACTTCTTGGTTCACTCCACAACACGAAGTAGGAGGCTCCCAAGCGACACCTAACCAATCTAGGAGGCACCACCCTCCAAAAGGTAATAGGCTCGGTAATAACGATGAACTCGTTGCTCTTGTGCTTCGAGATGATAGACTCCTTAATACACAATCTCTCTCACACAGATTTTGCTTGGTAGGAGAGATGGGACTGGTGGAAAGCAACTTGGGGAGGCTAGAAATCAAGATCCATGTGGTTGGAGTGGAAGATCTTGACCTCAACACAAGGGTAGGTGGTTCTCTCTCAGAAAACTGAGTAGGATAGGTATGGAATAGTTCTGAGTGCTTCTCTTTCGAGTGGGTGGTGGTGAAGGAGTATATATAGGCATCCCCAAAATCAAACCGTTACACACAATAAGTCAGACTCGGTGACACCGGTGTGTAAATCTCGGTGGTACCGAAGTGACAAAAAGTGGCAACTTTTGAATCTCGGAGGGATCGATATACAATTCTCGATTGCACCGACAAGGTGACCAACGGTTAGATTTACCAGTCTTGGTGACGCCAATTCACCATTCTCGGTCGGACCGAAAATGTGAATTTGCGTAACAGAAAGTTGGCAACCCAACTCGATGGCACCGAGTGCAGTGCCGGCTGCACCAAAGTGTTAGGGTTTGGCTGAGTCTGTCTAGGGTTTGGAACTCGGTGGCGCCAAGATAGGAAAGTTGGTTGCACCGATTTGGTATATTTGGCTTAGGACAGACTTTGGTGGGAGAGTATGTGGATGTTTTGGTGACTGTCATTTGTGCACGTTTGAGCATATTGTTCACCATCAAAACTTTACCCCCTTTTAATAGTATTGGCTTTCCTATAGACTCAAAGTGATTTCTCACAAATATAAAATGTAGAGTCCTCTTGCTTGAAGCTTGGCCAACCTATTTCCTTGCATCTTGGGGTAATTCCACAATCCTTGTGCCATTCCCATCATTGAACTTTTGCTGAAATATACTTGGTGAAGACATTAGTTCAATGACTTATATGTTGTTATTAATTACCAAAACCACCAAGGGGGCAAATGTGCTTTCAGCTCCGAGGTCCTCTATGAGCTCCTCGCGACGACCATCTCTGTTCGCCGCAAGATTCTGTCGGGCGCTGGATCCGGTGGCCTTCTGTGGGCCTAACTAGCGCTAATCAACGCGATATGGCATGATGGTGAGTTTACCGCAGCCACGCCGGTGAGCCTGGAGTCGTTGCTTGTTGTGGCCGCCGCTAGTTCCATGTACACGCCAGAGTTGAGAGAGAGATGGAGAAAGGGAGGGAAGAGAGAGAATATAGGTTTCTTTTTGTTTGGTTGGGGTCCATCCGTAAGTGACTAAGAGGGGGTAAGAGAAAGAGTTTTTCCATTTTATTTTTCTTCGGATGGGTCCCACATGTAGGTGACACATGCATAGAGGGGCAAAATGTCCAAATAACGTCCCCTAAATGGTCAAAGCCTTTTGATTGGACGAAAATGGCACGGAAGGGCATTTCTATAAGTGCACCTAACGACAGAGGGGCAAATTTGAGCATGCTTCGAAATTAGGGGTAAATCTGAGTAGTGGGTTCAAGTTAGGGACACAAATGTAAAAGACCTATTAATAATATAGCCAAGAGTCTGCTAGATGAAGTTCTCATGTCATTTATTGCCAACCTAATAGTCAACTCATACAATAGTTAGGGCATCTCCAACGGTGACCCGCAAATTCCTTCCGCTATCCGTCCGCGGACTGGGGGGACAAGTCTGCGAACATTGATGCGGGAGTCGGCCATCTAACATTGTCCGCATACATTTCAAACACTTTTGCAACAAAAACGGATGAACTTCATGCAAACACAGCGGATTACATCTAAACGAGAAGAAATCCATTACATTTTGGGCATATTTTAACTAAAATAGGTAAAACTATGTGCATGTCTGGCCACATGGAGCTCCATTCGCACGACACGGATACACTGCACTAGTGTACGGCCGACCACGACGGATCCCCTTGTCTTCCTCATGTCTGACAGTCCGCTTATCAGACTTGGGAACTTCGGAGGTATATTCCTCCCCCTTTTTCCCTATCTCCAGCTACGCCGCTCACCGAAGTGGCAAAAGGGGGTGCTTTAGCTTGAGAGGAAGGGTTGCATCCGCTTTTTGTGAAGCGCAGATCCATGCTTGTTTTTTAGGCGGGAGGGGGGGGGGGGCGACAGTGACTGGCGAGCGAGGACGAGACATCGACGACTCGCCTACTGTGGCCTTCCTGGGACCAAAGCGACGATGACCTCCCATGTTCTACTTTTTCTCAGTGTTGTTGGCAGACGCGGACACGCTGGACACCGACTCGTCGAGCTCTGTGTAGCCAACTTCTTTCTCCATCGTCCGTGTGTTGTTCCGCCAACGTTGACGGTGGATGGCACAATGTCTGGCCTCGTTAATGACAACCACGATGCCCACTCCGCCGTCCTCCCCCGCGTGCCTGTGTGAGCAACTCGCCAGTCGTCTGTGAGCTGGCATGGAGCGACGAGTTGCTAAACCCGACACTAGCGTGGAGCGACAATTTGCTCCATCGGGCTAGGCGAGTGAGGTGGAGCCACGAGTTGCCTGTCTCGTATCCGGCGGGCTCGGTGGGCCACCCAGATGACATTTATGCTGGAGAATTACTCTTTTGGCTCGTCGGATGCCATCGAATGGGTGTAGAAAATGCTAGAAGGAGGAGATGGGAGCGGAGAAGGGTGCGATTCTTGCCCTCCATTTGGCCACCTTTAATAGCGAGCAGGCACGAGGATCTTGTCTGGCGTTGTGTTTAATGCCAGCCGGCTCACAGATTGCTGTGTGGCCGGAGTAGGTTTATCGGCACACGTGCGGGTTTAATGGAAGCGTTTGAATATGGCGAGAAGGCGTGTTCAGCCGGACGTGCAGCAGGCGGTGCCCTTGGCCGACACATCGCTTCAATGGCGGAGCCACTAAGAGGTCGCGTCCACTCTGGCCCGACTTCAATGTGAAGCGTCCGCTCTACAACGGCATGAATGCGGACAGTTGGTGTCGGGCGGGAACATGCACATGCAAGGATGGAGGTGTTTGAGTAGGCCAAAACGGTCAGAAGCGGGCATGAGTGTGGACGTTCGCAAAGTATCACCAACGTTTGTCTCCGATTTGCGAGAAAAAACACGTCCGGACCACTCTACGGAGCGATGCATGACACGTTGAATGGCTTCCGTGGTGTGAACGAATGCGTGCAGTTTGAGGGTTTTGTGTATCATTAATATAAGACCCACCTTTTTTTGTGTGTTAAAGTTCGTACTGCAGCTCGTTGTGAGTTTATAGTCCGCTTTTTGTCTCTCTCATCTCTCCTCTAACTAGACATAAATTTGATGCTTTTTGTCTCTCTCATCTCTCCTCTAACTAGACATAAATTTGATAGGAAAAAGCTTGTGTTCAGCGGACGGATTGCACGCGAGCAATCCATCGCTTTTTTGTGTACCGTGTGTCGTCTGCGCGTGTCTTTTTCTTTAAATTTTTTTGCAACATCATAAGTGTTATAAAATTATCTTCCGCAACAATACCCATGTTTCAAAAGAAATAAAGCCAAAAAAACTTCAAACATTTTTTTTTTGCAACATCATCTGTGTTGCGAAAATTTCTTCCATGATACCCTTGCTGCAAAAAAAGTAGGAAAAAAAAATCTATAACAACACTTATATTGTGAAAGGTTTCTATAACATAAGCTTTGTTGCAAAAAATTCCACAACATTACCTTTGTTGCATTGATGAGGATGATCCAACAACATTACCTTTGTTGCATTGATGAGGATGGTGTTGGACAGTGGGTAATCTAACGGCTGCCGAGCTAGCAGATCTTTTAAAATGATCCGTCCGCCGACATGTAGCATGACCCAATTTGATATGACATCTTTTACAACCTACCACCAAATATGGGAATGGGCCGGCTCGGACCTGGCCCCGTGGCCTCAAAGCCAATTTCAGGGGTCATGGGTCAACCCATTCCAACAAAATCATGCGGCCTTGCTGGCCCATTGGGTACACCAGAGCCAACCCAAAAGTCAGCTATAGTTTCATAGATTTCCAGCTATGTATGCACAAAGAAAATTTTCTAACTGATATTATACCAAGACAACAACAAGGAAGCATCAGTTCAATTTCAACTCTTTTCACATCCAGTACATGACAATCACATTCACGATATTACAGGTTTTATGAGCATCTAGCTACATCTTTCAAGGAGCAGCGATTTTTAAAACTTCAGCAGATTATAAAGAAAGAGACACCCCTGGGGGTGGTTGAGCCCGTCTCATTGTCAAACCGGATATCAACGATGAACCGCCACTTTGGTATGCCTCATGGTCCCCTTCTTCCTCTTTCATTATTCTGATCATAGGGAAATATAGGATCATTGAGAGCATCATCAACTTTCAAAATCAAAATGGAGGTAAATAAAAATTTATGTCATTTGTCTAGCATGGTTGTCCGAACTTGCCTACATAAATATTTGATCATGTAACTACTACTTGTCCAAACTGTACTTGTACTAGTGCAGGATAAACGAAATATTTTCAAATCCAATATGCTCTAGTTATTCCTTATCAGAGACTATTATCACCAAGCAACAAGAAATAAGTACTCTTTACCAGCACATATACGCACATCGGCACATGAACTACAAGATTGACAAAAACTATTGCCATATACGCACATCAGCAAGATCAGGTGCACCACAAGCCATGTATTAGTTGTAACTGAAAATCTGAAACTCAGCGACTACAGGTGCAGCATTTTTCTTATAAAAAAGGCAATGTGTTACTAGAAACTTAATCAAGCTTTCTCGAATTTAATACTGCCTACAGGTTCATCAAACGGAATTGCAGCCAGACCTTTGCTTGCAGCTGCGCACTGGAGAAGTTGGTGACTAAGCATATTTGATTTGGAAAAATTTCTTGCTGTGGAAGGGGAGGAAACCGGCAAGAAAGTCTCACCTAGCTGCGACCTGGACAAGTTGGAGAGGAACAGGACGGCGACCGGGATGGCTTGCTTGACGGCGTCGGGGACGACGAACACGAGGCGCACAAGCGGGGGAAACGCCGGCGACAACTGAGATACTCGGGGGCGTCCGACGGCGGCAGAGATGGTCGGAGGAGTCCGACAACGACAGAGATGGTTGGGGACGTCCGACGGCGGCGGAGATGGTCGGTTGTGTCGAGCGGCGGCAGAGTGCGACGAGGATGGTCGGGGGCGGCGGCGGAGGCGGGGCGGGGAGACGGTGCCGGCTCCGCTGGACATGTTGATGATTTAGGGCCAACCCAACTGGCCCATTGGCCTCGATTTTTTGGGCCGGGTCAGTGACCCAGCGGGTCGACCCGGCCATTCCCATCTTGACCTATCACGTCACTCTATTATATTTGTTTTTAGACGCGTGGTAGAGACGGACCGCCTTTTCTTGTGCGATGGTTACTCTGTAAGAAAAACAGACAATAAAACCTACTACTGCCACGTTATCGATGATTTAATAAGGGAAAAGCTAACAATCATTCGGCGTATCGTAGTGGTCGCGTCCGTCACCTCTAGATGACACGTGTTTAAGTAATATTCCGTATAATGATTATGCAACAAAGATTATGTTTCTGAAATATATACGGCGTTGTAATAGTTTACGACGGGTCTATATTTTTCAACAAAACCTTTATTGTGAATTCTTTTACAACAAGATCTCAGTTGCAAAAAAAATTTACAACAAAACCTCAGTTGCAAAAAAATCCGTAACAAAACAGTTGATGCAAAATAAATCTACAACAAGATCTAAGTTGCAAAAATAATTCTACAACAAGACCTGTGTTGCAGACCTGCAGTAGTGAAGACGTGCCTGACTCATTAATGTAGCAAATCTAAGAGCATCTCCAGCCGCGCCCCCAACAGGGGCTCCTTAGGCGATTTTTTCGTGCCGGCGCCCAAAAATCGGCCAGTCGCGTCCCCAGTAGGCCATTTTTCGAACTTTTTTTCAAAACTAGTACGAATTTTGTACCAAATTTGAGAAGAGCTATAGCAGTTGAATTTTTTTTGAAATTAGTACCCCGTCGGCCAGCACCAGGCCGAAGAGGGGCCTGTCGGCCAGAGGGGGGCGAAGAGCCACCTGTCGGCCAGAGGGAGGCCGATGGGCCCCTGAATAAGGCCCAGGGCTTTTTTCTTCCTCCTCCGACCACTCGTTTCACCCTTCCCGTCTAGTAGCCTGCCCCTCTCCACCTCTCACTCCCGTTGCTCTCCGGTGCTTCCACCGCCTCGCCGATCTCTTTGCTCGACCACCCATGTTGTTATCGTACCCGCGTAAACAATAGATCAGGACGCTCTCCACCGGCCTGCGGTATTTTTTGGCTTCCAACTCAATCGAATGAGAACTCTCAAGTCGGTAGTGGATTTAGTTCTTATTGGTCACCCGTCTGCAGGTAAATGGCTTGCCCATTTTGCCGAGCTCCAGGTGACCCTTGTGTTGCCGTTGATTCCGGTGCGTCTGTATTTACTATGGTGCTGGATCGTCGATGTTCAAGACGTGTTGGAAGATTCTATGTCTTGATTATCTGACTATGGCATATTCAAATGCCTTTGTTTATATGATTATGGTATTTGCTTCCATTCTTGTTGTAGCATGTTCTGTGCACTGTTAGAACACATCTTGCTCGGTACATCGAGGAGCGTAGAGCTTTAACTATTTGGAAAGGTGACACAAATATTGATCTTGCTCTGCACAACAGTGAGGGTAACTTATACCATGTCATATTTACACATGGTAGGATGAGCAGTAAATTCCATGGTCCTTCGTGGGAGGAACTTGTGAATGATTATGGTCTCTGCCGTAGTGAAATGATGACTGTTATGCTTGAGCACTATGGAACTTATATTAGTGTCGAATTTCATCGGGATGGTGTTATGTTGTTTCCTTATCCCATGTTGGTAAGATATTTGTTTTTGACTAATTTTCAGATTTGTTTCAGCTTATACGTTTTGCTGTTCATCTGAGTTAGTGAAATCATTTTTTGTAGCTCTTGAGGATCTGAGTGAAACTCAGAGGGAACTTGTTGACGGCTGATTTTACAATCGTGGTGTCACTTTGAATTATCATCAAATGTATGTCATGTCGCGACAGCTCTTTGATGACAACTACATACTGTGTATTCCTTTTGTTCATAGGATGGATCGCATGAATGTTATTTCTCAACATATGGTAAGCTTTGTTTTCTGGTTTTTATTATTTGTTTGTTCTTTGCTGGTTCATAGGATGGATCATATAACTTGCTTCTTTTTGTCAGGTTATTCCTACCATGGTTGTCAGGAGTTTGATGGAATTTGTGGCTATTCCTAGGACTGGTTCTTTAACTCTTGAAATTACTTTGGATTCAGAAGATGATGATATATTTGTGAGCATTCCTTGTTCCTACTTTATTGGCTTGGGTGATCGAATGGTGTTGAAGAAGGAAGGTTTCGGTAATTTTTGTTGGCATCGTCTATTGAAGTCAACAATTTGGTGCTCGTAACATTCAAACAACGTGAATAGGAGCTAGCTGTTGTTTTCAGCTATCTGCCACAGTGAGAAAGAAAGAAAGGGTTCGTGCAACCCAGACAACAGAAAATATCCACGTTGTACTCAGTAGATTTATATTCTTGTATCTTAATTTCATCAAGTTGTATCTTAATTTCAGCAAGTTGCATCTTAATTTCAGCAAGATGTATATTAATTTCAGCAAGCCATACTATTCCCCTTATTATTTTCCGCCATACTGTGTCGCCACCTTTTTCCCACCATTTCCTGCCGCCACTTTCCTTCCCGCCATTCTCTCCCGCTATTCTGTCCTGCCTTTCTCTCCCGCCATTCTCTCCCGTCATTCTCTCCCGCCAAGTATTACCGCCTGATTTCCCACCATTGCTGTTGTCATCTGCCTATAAAAGGAGGCATTGTATCTGCCTTCCTCCATCGGCCACCAACACTCGAAAAAACCAGCACGATAGTCATTATGAGTTTGCCTTGTTCGGATCAAAGCATTAGGCCTAGCAAATGGAAGAGTGCGAAGTTGCCTCAGGGGGTGGAAGCAGTTCGTTGTTGGTGCGGGGATCTCTGCAAGGTGAAGGAGGTGACGGATTTTTCAGATTGGTTGGGCATGAAGTTTTTCATGTGCTCTAATTATGAGGAAGATCCACCTGTTGGTCCTTCACCGTACATCACGCCTCCGGTATGCTTCAGTCACCCAGAATAAATACGTTGTTGATATTTTTGTTGATTTGTTTTTTATATTTTTGTTTCTTTTGTAGTCTCCTCCGCCCCTTTGCCAGTACTATCGTTGGATAGACACGAAAATGCCGGACTGGGCGGTGATTGAGATACGTGAAAGAAGTCGTCGTGCATGGGCAAGTTTGGACTTGGAGGAGCGCTGCGAGAAGGCGGCAGCAGAGGAGAAAGCAGAGTAGGAGAGAGCTTGGCAAGAGTAATGTGTGGAGCAGAGGAATTTTCTTGCTGAGATGAAGAAGAAAAACCAAGAAAACCAACTTCGACTGGCGGAGGTCTACCGGCAGCGAGAGGAGGCCCGTGAGGCTGAGAGGCAAAGAAAGAAAGAAAGGGCTCGTGCAGTCTAGGCAGCAGAAGAAGCTGCAGATGGAAAAGGAAAATATCCACGTTGGACTCAGTAGATTTATATTCTTGTAACTCAATTTCAGCAAGTTGTATCTTAATTTCAGCAAGTTGTATCTTAATTTCAGTGAGAAGCGTGATACTTGCCTCTTGTGCAACTGCATTGGTTCTCTCCCGCCAGTTTCTCTCCCGCCAATTTCTCTCCCGCTACTTTCTCTCCCGCCACTTTCTCTCCCGCCATTCGTTCCCGCCATTGTCTTTCCCGCCTTTCTCTCCCGCCACTTTCTCTCCCACCTATATAACCACATTCGCAGCAAGGAGGGTGAGCAGACCCTTCCTTTCCCTTTCGCTCCACCATCCTTCCGCTCTCGCCATCCTTTCGTGGAGATGTCTCATCCTCCTCATCCTCACTATCCTTTTGATCATAGTTTTCACAAGGGCATGTCCGACCGTCTTCTTCGTCTAGCTGCCAATTTCAAGATGAATGATAGAGTAGTTCCATGGGAGGAACTCATTAGTAGTGACTTCATAATGAATGAGTTGGCTCACCAATTAGCTAGGAGTGGATGGCCTCCCAGGACTTTTGAGGAGATACGGAAAGAACTTCTGAGGTTGCACGCCAGATGGCAAAAGCAACTGCACAAGGGTGATGCTTATCTTAGGATTGCTGTGAATAATTCAGGTTTATGGTCAGCAGAATGTGAGGACGAGGACGACCTCTTCATGCCGAGCAACAAGGTGAAGAGTTCTGCATCGAAGGGCAAGAGTTTTGCATCGACGAAGGGGAAGAGTTCTACATCAACGAAGGGGAAGAGTTCTACATCGACGGAGGACGAAGACGACGTCTTCATGCCGAGTACCAAGATGAAGACGACTGCACAGTTGATGGGCAACAGTTCTGCAGCGACAAAGGGGAAGAGATCTGCATCGATGGAGGATGATGATGATGCATTCATGTAATACGTTTTTCATGTAGTACTATTTTCTGTAGTGGTGTTTTATGTAGTGCATTTTAATTAAGTTGTAACGTTTAATTCAGTTGTAACGTTTAATTCAGTCTTAACGTTTAATTCAGTTGTACTTTCTAATTCATTTGGACGTATTTGGTTTGTGTTACTGTTGTTCTCTCTCCAAACCAAGTAAGTCTCAACCATAAATATGTCACATACATGAATATATCCAATACATAGAGGCTAAATATGTCAAATACATGAATATGTCCGATACATAAAGGCTACATATGTCTCATACATAAATAGATAGTCATGTCTCGTACGTAGATGACCATATTACTGCTGGGGCTTGCGACGAATCTTGGGCTTCCTCGGACGTGGACCAGAAGGCGATAAGCGCTGAGGCGGTGGATGAGTGTCACGATGACCACGACCATAGAACACCTTGTCCGTCGGTGTCTATGTCTCCTGCGTCGATGGTGGTGGTGGAGTGTCAAGAACTGTCTTTGAGATACTATAGGTGCATGCACCACGGTCATCGTCCTCACCATCGCCAGATATGTACGAACCAGGACCAGTAAACAGAGGTGACTGAACTGAAGTCATGAACGATTGCGACTGGCTGCCGCCTGCTGATAAATTAAAACATGTAAAGAGTGACTTACAAGACTAAATTTTGTAAAATAATGTATAAAGTTAAGTTACCTAGGTCCATCTGCTGAAGCCAGGAAGAGTCCCCGGGCTATGAAGGAGGTGGTTGCTAGTAGAAATAGCCCCCGAGCTGTGAAGGAGGTGGCTGCTGGTAGAAATAACCCCCGGGCTGTGACGGAGGTGCCTGTTGCCAGGAGGAGCTACCTGGTTGTGAAGGAGGTGCCTGCTGCCAGGAGGAGCTCCCTGGCTGCGAAGGAGGTTCCTACTGCCAGGAGGAGCTCCCTGGCTGTGAAGGTCAAGGTTCTGAACGCTGCACAGAGGGGCGTGGCGGACGATGTGCTGCACGAGTGTCAACAACATCGGAAGATCGTCTACATGTAACAGCCGCGACGATCCCGCGTATCTTCGCTTGAAGACTCTTCAACCTTGTTGCTTGCTCTCGCTGTGGGATATTTTCTCCTCTGTCAACGCGGTCCACCAAAGCGGTAACCTCCTCTAGCGCCTGAGTTGACAATTCATCCTGTACACAGAAAGTTAACCAATTGTACATGTTCATGTATAGGGAAAACATAGCATGTGAGAAAAACTGAGGACATACCGCGTGGTGTCTGGTTCCCACAACTGAGGAAGTTGGGAACAGATCGCTGGCGAGAGGAACTGGGATATGATCCGGAGCAGATGATGGAACCAAGTAGATCCTCGTGCTCTGTCTGTAATGCTTCAAATATAACCCGAACTTGTCCCAGTCGAAGACACGACTCATCCTAGATATTTGTCAGGGTAGTAGTCCATTCTCGATGTAAGGTTTGATGTCGCGAAACCAAGAAGCCTTGGACTTGTTCCTCCTACGCGACTGTACCTGAGATTGAAATGCACGTAACATGAATAGCTATAAGTAGACCGAACTGTCTCAACAACCTATTAATGCAGAGCTGAGAACCAAAGTAGTATTACTTACTTGTGCATGTGATCTGGTAATTGTGAAATAACTGGAATGTCAGGCTCTTGGCATAGACCGAATTGTCTCATCACCCTATTAATAACCGTCTCCTCAACCGTCACGTCAAACACCAACTTGGCCTTGGTCATCCAATAATGCTGATCTCTAGTGCAGAATCCAGAAATCCCACTTGGGTACCTTTCTGAAATAGCATTACGGGTGTATGGTTCCCATATAACCTGATCCTCGTGCAGACTATCAAACTACGCCGTGAAGGAGGGGTAGCAGCCCCTCACCTGGCCAGACGTAAACTGTCTTTGTGCATGACAACAAACATAAGTACATAATATTGAATAGTGAGAAATAAACATTACTAATTCATATTGTTAATAATGAAAATACATCTCTCCATGCCCAAACAGATCCCATAGTAGGCAAGTCGCCGATAGAAGGCATGTAATGTCCAGTCATGTCCTCATTACCAAAAGGTTTGTCAACGCTGACGTAAGGTCGACAAATAGGGAATCTCTCATATGACCAAATCTGAAACAATAGTGGACATCCGAGAAGACTAGATTTCCTTGACCTCAACTGGCAAGCTTTGCACATGCCTCTATACGTAGCTGCTAACACAGCAGAACCAAAACTCCTCCGCACAATGTCATCTAGGGAACGTGCGTCAGCTATCTCTCGTGCAACACTGATCAGTCGTGCATCTACAGTGGTCACGTGGTTCTCTGTGAACATCATCTTGCCAAAAACCACATAATATATGCCTCTAGGGACCGTTCAATCTGTGCCTCTGACAACTGAAAAGTGGGATATCCTAAGGCGACAATCTGAAATTGGCTCAACCACCTGAAAAGAGGCCCGTGCCGATCGTTGTCTAGTGTCTTGGTAGTTGGCACCGCAGCCAGAAAACGGGAATGCATAGATGCTAGCCAACCAGTTTCTACCTCTAAAGGTCCTATGGCAACACCGGCCAGAGGTAATCCCAACAAGTAGGACACATCCTGTAAAGTAAGAGCCATCACTCCCCGGAGAAAGTGAAACGTATGTGTCTCTGGTCTCGATCTATATACTAAGCATCTAAGGAGTGACCTATCGTAAGAGAAGAGTCATACTTGCCTCTTGTGCAACTGCATTGGTTCACCTGCGTCATCCAAGTCTGGATGATCAACCCACTCATCCAATGTACCCTCAACCAGTCGTGCCAAGGGTAGAAGTCCATCCCAATTCAACCTACAAAATAAACAGAATGTAGATTACAATTAGCTTCTATCAAAGCGATGTCAAACATAGTAAGTGATTATACCGATACATACCTATCCACCCATGAAGGGTGTATCATCCAGTTAGACTTTGGGGTACGAGTGATCAACACGTCTAAGTTCGTGCCCGATTCCGTAAGTGCGCCTCGGTGACCTCTATCGATATTACTATTAAGCATCGGATATGAAGCCATATATGCAATTAGAACATAGTCCACACATATTACAAAATAAAACATAGATGTTTACATATTACAAATAAAAATATAGTCTCACATATAACAAATAAAAACTTAGTCTCACATATTAGACATTAAAGCATAGTCTCACATATTACACATAAAAACATAGTGCACACATACAAATAAAAACATAGTCTGACATATTAGAAATAAAAACATAGTCCGACATATTATGCAGCTTCTGAGTTATTTATTTCTCGTCCGCCCCTTCGGCCTCGAGAGCCTCGTCCACCACAACTTTCAGGACCACCTCTTGCAACTGTTGCTGCAGTCGTCGATGTGGAAGCGCTCGTCGATGTGGAAGCACCATCTTTCTTCAGGTCGGGGCAATATTTCATCCTATGCCCATAAGCCGCGTAGAGCAAACATTGTCTGGTTGCTCCACCAGCTTCAGATTGGTCCATATCGTTTCGTATGCGCTTTACCTTACGCCTGCCCCTTGCTAGTTCGTCGTAGTGCAGGATCCGGGATGTATACTCTATCACCGTCGTTTACCTTGTTGAAATTGCCGACGACTCTAAACCCTATCATCTCACCTGTCCAGACATTGAGTACTGCCTCCTTTGAATAGTACGGAGACACGAGGAGATAGCGTCCAACTGAATCTGGCCATAGGCAGCCAACACATGTGAGCAAGGCAAGTGCAATAACTTCGGTTTGTTGCATGTACACTCACAAGTTGGATAAATTTTTGCTCCAATTGTAACCTCATGCGTCTTCACCTCATTTGCAGAACCAAAACCATCAGTAGGAAGCTGAATCTCGTACCTCCTTTCCTGATTACCTATGAGTGTGACTGTGTGCTTTTTTGCTTTCTTTATCTTCAGCCATGTACTCCATGACATGGCTACAATAAGGAGTGTTCTGATTATCTGCAATATGCTTCTTTGCTAACTCATGCCTTTCTCTAAAATATCTCACAGTGCCATGGAATACACCCTCCACAATAGCTGTCAGTGGCAATGCTCTATTCCCTCTGAGTACAAAGTTATAGATCTCTGCAAGATTGGTTGTCATGTGGCCATACCTAGCTCCATGGGTGTCATGCAGCAAAGACCATTTCACTGGAGGCTTTTCTCTATCCACTCAGAAAAATTCTTTATTGCCCTGCCCTTCTTTCTCTTCGTATTAGGAGGGTCAATTGCTGGCAAGTCACAAAGACCAACTGGCTCCTCAAGCTCCGCAATGAGTGATGTTAATTTAACCTGGTCTTTTACATTTTATTCCTCGCAAGGACCTGCTTCTTAGTGAACTCATCTAGTTTTGACCAAATAAAATCATATTTGCGCCGCTGGTTCTGCTTGCA